>CM034147.1:19830247-21303094 GCA_019776745.2 Taxus chinensis
TAAATCCATCCTCTATGCTATTTGAAAATTTTACTCGAGATGCGTACACATATTTTGTGGCATGTACATGCTAAAAAGCTTGTGCATACATCATTTTGGACATGTAGGCATAAATACCCTCTGTCATTTTTCGTAGACCCACGTACTTACCATAAAGGGCGCGTACATACCTAAAACTGTGTGTACACATCAAGAAGGGCGCGCAGGCATCCCTTGTCATAATTTAATTTTTTTTATAGGTTACATAATTGATAGTTTGGGTTTTTTTGACATTCGTGTTGGTTTCTAACAATAGTTATCAGTATCTTTTGATCATATTTTTGTGCTAACTTAGTTAAGTGTTGCATTTTCATTAGTAGAGTCTTTTTGAAACACATATGCTCTTCTCTCGCACCTTCTAGGTGATCTTGGGAATAAAAAATGTTTCAAATATCTTATTTATGCCTTCCAAACACTCGAACTAAATTTTTTAAACAAGAAAGAACTTCAAAGTTGGCTAAAAGCAACTCATTATTTATGATTTACTTAAGTATTTTCCATTTTTTTGCAAATATTAAGTGAGATATTTTGTTGTGTATTCTATTTTCTTGTGTCCTAGGATGATATGGGAAATCATAAGTAACATTGTATCCCATTTATATGATGTTATTTAAAAATTACTAATATTGGTATGTGTTGGACCCCTGTAATATTAACCAAGTATGAAGGTGTGTGGGCGCGTAGGGTCCTAGTTATGAAAAGGTGCTCAAGGAAAAGGTGCGCGAAAGAAAGAGTTAAGGAAGAAATAGCTCGCGCAACGCGCAAAAGGAGGCTCGGGACTTAGTAAATTTGGGCACCCAAGGCAGAACACGTGAAAAGCGTGATTGGTTGTGCGCGGATAAGATGACAGCTTGGCGATAGGTTGGCCCAGGAAAGAGCATGCCCCGAATGAAATCTTATAGAAGATCATCATGAGATGGAGTGGAAAGCTCGGGCCTAGAGGAGCATGCTCGCATAAAGGACCACATTTGACACTTGGTGTTGGATTTGAGGGCACTAGAAGGCAAGTTGGCAGCACAAGAGAATTATAAATACAAGTGCTTGTGGGGTAAAAGATGGATCTAGAAGTATGAGGTATAGCAGGTTAAAGAGTGAGTGGAGATCTGTAGAATTACTGCGAGGGGCTGTTTGTATTCAGGAAAGAATGCACTAAGCATGGATTTTTAATTTTTTTCCTTTTCTATTAGCTTAGTTACATACGTCTAGTGATATGCATGACTGCGGTCTGCTCTCTGTGACTCTCTGTAATGAATCAATGAATATAATGAGGTTACTTGTTATATACAAACATGGATATCAATGGTCTTAATGCACATTTGTCTCATATGAGTTCTCTTTCCTTTCATGCTATGTATGAATGCTTATATAATTCTTTCTGTCATAATGCATGTTCTCGATTCTATTAAAGTACTTGGTTTGAAGTGACTGCAAGGATCTAGAGGTTATTCTGAGCCATATGGTTCTTGTTTATCTTAACTTCCCTCCTAAAACTCTTAGACTAATCATAGATGATGTTTCCCGCTAAACTCACATAAAAGAGAGACTCGGTACCCACGCGTGCCTCGGGTGAGCACTCAGCTTTGGCTGGGTGATAGGCCAGTGCACATGGGGTTCCTTCCTTTTATAATGGGGGTAAAACTGACTACATCTTGGTTCCGTTGCCGGGACCTCTTTTCAAAGTTGTAGTGGGATATAACATACATCATGATCTATATAAGGAGTAATGACAAAGTGATTGACATTGGAAAACGTTGAATCGTGGTTCAAGAGCACGGAGGATGAATTTTCTCAGAGATATAGTATTGGACCTGATTTTAATACACATAGATGGGTAGAAGAGAACCTCTACCATGATCTGTATGAGACCTTCTTCTGCTGCTTCCCAGTAGAACTATATGAATGGCTTTCAGCCTATATGTCTAGATCAAGTTGGCATTATGGATCACATGTATGGACTGAAGAAGACTACCAAAGGTTGCAGGATGCAGATCTGACATGGACCCATGCCGTAGATCATTGGTAGAGAGGAGTACTGACTAGTTACACTCTAGAATACGTCATTTCCACGTATTCTTTTCCAGAGGTTGCTGAGTTTGAATTTCTGCGAGAACCTAGAGGAATGTTTCTACATGTTATTCCTCTAGCTATGAAGATATTGATGGTTACCATGAGTTTAGAGGCTTTCCCAATGGCTAGCTAAACCATTTTGAGCGCTGGGTAAGGGAGCTTGGGTGGAGGAAGATGGGAGATATCATGACAGAAAAGTAGAGGGAAGAAATACAGCTCAAGTATAGTGAAGCACATGAAAGGGAGATTTCTAGATGATGCGAGGCTGCTAGTGTGATGGATCTATGGAGACAAACGTTGCAGGAAGGAGTTGAGGTTCACGTGGAGGACATGGAACCTGAGAAGTCTGTGCTACCCCATCTTGGTAAGTGTGTGAGGGATACCCCTTTGGCTTCTGGTGAGAGTTCGTCGCATAGAGAAAGGAGAGTCGTTGGCACATATCTGAACCCACCCAGTGACCGAGCCTTAGTGCTTGGTTTTCCTGATCCAGGAAGAAGTGTTATTGATCTAGTTTATATCAGTGGAAGAGATAGATCCACATCTAGGAGGTATAATTTTTTAGTTCCTTCTTTATGGTTGTACATATTCCAATATTTAGAGGAGTATTTGGATAAGGGACAAGTATACAAGCTTTTGGTCTCGCATCAAGGAGTGGTGCGGGACAAAGTAGTGGTAGTGGGGCGCTATCACAGACCATCGGTGCACAGTTCAATGGGACCCTGGGGGCACTTGGCACAGCTCCTATAGGCCCTATTGGACCCAGTGGTTCTGGTGGATCTGGTGGCTTTGGAGGCATAGGACCCGGTGGACCTGGTGGATCAGGTGGTGGAGGAAACACCGGTGGGAACTAAGGATCAGGCTCGGGAGGATAGGGACCCCAGCCACCACCTCAAGTATTTTTTGAAATGTCTCTACATTTTCCAGATTAAAGGGCATTGAGGATGCAGCGGAACATGTTCACAAATGCGAGCTGCTATGGCTGTGAAGGGTATCACAACACCAAAATGAAAGGCTAGTCAGTTTGTGACCACATTGCAAGGGCGTGTGCATAACTGGTATAGAAATTATGACCCTCATCAAATGGTGGTGGACTATACTACCTTAAAGAATGCATTCTTGGTAGAGTTCCACATTCCTAAGTTTGAGCAAAAAATCATTAGCACTTTGAAGGAGATTCAACAAGGAATGGCAGAGAGTGTGTGGGAGTATGATGCACACTTTAAAACTCTCTTGTCTAAATTATCATATGATATCCATCCTTCTCAGCATGCACAGTGGTTTGTTGGAGGATTGATCACCCCTTTTAAAAGGGCCTTGTCTCATAAGACTTTTACAGACCCGCACGAAGCATTGGAAGTTACCTTGCACACCGAGGCTATTGGTAGTATTGATACTGGCGTTAGCCCATTCTTGGAGACTCAAATTGCTGCTATGGCCAAACAAAGGGAAAAATTGTTTGCGAACTCATTCCATGAGACTCATAGTGGTTTTTGGTGCATAAATTGTGAAATAGAGGGGCACGTTAAGGATAATTTCCCCCGGAGGATGGTACGCACTGTGACAATAGATTGTGAGATCTATCATGGGGACCATGATGCAAGTAGATGTCCCTTACTACAGTGCGTGATCAGGAAGAATGTATCTTGTTACTGCAAAATTTACACCTCCACAACCCATGATACTAAGGACTATAGGCTCATTGATTAGATCCATGAGGCCATTGATCATGGGGTGTGCCAAACTAGCATTGCCAGTGGTTCTAAAAATGATGATCATCATTATGAGGAGTGCGTAGATGGAGGCATGCGTGGAAGAGGTTTTTGAGGAGGATTCCGTGGTCGTGGTAACTATGGAGGAGGAAGGAGTGAGTTCCTGTGTGGAACATGTTTCAACTATGGATCTACAGAACATTACAAGCATGAGTGCCTAGACCTGTTGCAGTGCTCATGGTGCAAAAAGAAGCATAAGTATGAGGAGTGCTTAGAATTATTTGAGCATATGAATCAACAGCACCAGAAGCACAAGGGCATTGCAATGGTCAGTATTAAGAAATCAGACATAGAGTGGATGCCTTTGGTAACACGGGATGCAAGTTTAGAACCTGTCTTGGTAACAACAAGGGTAGAAGCCGTGTGTGAAAGAGAGGTACCAAGACAGAAGACCCTGGTTACGAGGGAGGATGTCATTCATGGAAAATATCCAGACCTGCTCATCAAAAGGAGATATATCAGGACACTATGGATTTTATTCGAAGCTTACAAGGGGAGATCCTATGTCTAAAGGAGCAATCTAGGAGGGAGGAACAAGGAAGGAGATTCAAGGCATGTAAAAGGATGACCTGGATGAGGTCAAGGAGGTGTGTAAAATGCTAAGGTAGGAGAACATCATTCCTTTGCTAGGATCCTGGTTGAGAGAGAAGGTACCCACGCATTGGAGAAGAGTGTGAGAGATAGGTATTGCACGTGAACCTTCCCCCTCACAACCTCGACTATGATAAGGATATTACGTTGAATGCAGTCATAGATGGATGGCTCCTCAGCAATATCCTCATTGACACAGGCACAAAGGTTAATGTTCTGACTTTGGATGCATGGCATCAGATGGGGAGACCTGCATTACAACCATCTTTGAATGTGCTATATATGGAAAATAAAACTAAGGCAATGCCCATCGGTGTCTTGAAGGATGTAACTATTACTATCCAAGGAGCCAAGTTTACTGGGGACTTCGAAGTCTTGGTGCTTGCTGAGGCATACAATTTCCCAGCACTACTTGGGTGCCCTTGGTGTTACAAGAATAATGCAGACCTTTGGTTCAACAAAGGGTACATCAGCTTTGAGAACAAGGAGGAACGGGTCATTATACCTCTGGTTGATGGAAATTTGACACCCTATATTGAACCGTTGGGAGAAGAAGTTTTAGACAAGATTTATGTGCACTCAATCAGAGACCCTGAGATGATACACCCTACTAATGGGGTTATCCAGTTTGAAGATGCTCAGTCAGTGAGTGATACCACCAGTCTGGCATGTGACAATTGGGTGCATGGAACTTACGAATTAATGGGATGGTAGTTGAGAGGGTTGGTGACCAAGGTAACAAAGGCGCGCATGGTTAGGCACCTTGGAGGAAAAGAACTGCCCAAGTATTCAAGAGGAGCCTTCCCTGAGATCTTTCTACAGGAGGTAGAAGCTCAGTGGAAGGATGAGAAGGAACGAAGGGAGATGTTAAGTTATGTCTTGCTTGGCACAACAGATCGATGGTGGGCCACACATCAGGAGAGCCTTTTAGAATGGCACGAGGTAAGAACTTCTCTCTCTGTCAGATTTTCTAGGAGTAATGTACCCACCATCATCAAGGACTACCATGGGAAGGAGCCCACCTCTTTCCATATCCAGGAGTGTGAATGGGTCTAGAGAGAAGGTAGAAGCTTTGCCACCATCCCTCTGGGTGCACAAGTTGTATTCTACACTACAGGGTTATGTGTGTGCATGGTACATTCATTTGGAAACACACCACCAGACAAGGAATTGACAAGAGCTCGTGGCTAACCTTATTCAAACCTTTGATTATTGGAGTACCAAGCCATCAATTGATAAGGCCTTGCATGGTATCAAGTGCCTTACCATGGGGGATAGTGCCAGGATGGAAGATAGGTTGTTGGAGTTACTAGGTGAACCAAGATTGGAGGCACATTTTGAAGAAATAGAGGAAGCAGAGGAGTTACAGCTTGAGCATGCATGTTTGGAAAAGGAGAAAGGAAATTTGGTATATGTGATTGATGGAGAGGAATTGGAAAGATTAGATGTTATCCATTCTGTAGGGACGTGCAAGGTAGTGGACCATGCAGATGATCGCACACATGCCTACAATTAGCCTTTAAAGATGAAGAAAGTTAACATCGGTTCAGAAGAAGAACCTAAGGAAGCTATTATTGGGGATTATTGGACAGAGAAGGAAGTATCAAAAATCATTGATCTTCTGTACAAATTTGAGGATTTATTCCCGCACGGGTATCATGAGCTCAAAGGCGTTCACCACTCCTTGGGGGAAATGAAGATAAAACTAAAGGACGATGCACGCCTAGTCAGGAAAAGGCCCTACCAAATGAATCCCAATTTTCACATGAGGGTTAAGGAGGAGATAGACAAAATGATAGTTTATGGGATCATTAAGGTAGTGGAAGAATCGGAGTGGATAAGTTCGATGGTAATCAACATCAAAAAAGATGGGTGGATTAGGATTTATGTGGATTATAGGGAATTGAATGCATTTTGCATCATTGATCCATTTCTGATCCCCTTCACTAAAGAAATTTTGGAAGGAGTCTCTTGGCGTGAAATCTACTCCTTTATGGATGGATTTTCAGGGTACCACCAAGTCCAGATTGCAAAGGAAGACCAGGAGAAGACAAATTTCACCACCGAGTGGGGAAGTTTTGCATATACGGTCATGCCCTTTGGGTTGAAGAATGCACCTACTATCTTTTCGCGCATAGTGGTGCAAACATTCCAAGACTTCATCCATAAGTTTCTTCAGGTCTATTTGGATGACTGGATAGTATATGGTCTAGTTAAAGACCATTGTGACAATTTGAGGTTAATGTTTGAGAGGTGTAGAAGTTGAGGATATCCCTCAACATTAAGAAATGTGTGTTTGCTACACCCTTTGGGACTTTATTGGGGCATATCATATGTAAGGAGGGCTTTCTGGTAGATCCCGCTAAAGTTGTAGTTATTGTGGGGTTAAGGGAGCCTACTAGCTAGAGCACAGTGCGCAGATTCCTTGGGCATGTGGGCTATTACAGAAAATTCATTAAGGGATATGCCAAGATCGTCACACTCATTAGAGGAGCTGCTTAGACATAAAAGTGCCTTCCATTGGGGAGAGGCGCAGCAGAGGGTGTTTGATACATTAAAATATAGGCTTATTACCACACCTATTTTATGGTTTCCCTCTTGGGACAAGCCCTTTCATGTTCATGTAGATGCCTCAGGGACCGCCATTAGAGCAGTGCTTGCATAGCCAGGTGAAGGGATTGTTGATCATCCTCTCTATTTTGCAAGTAGAAGCTGACACCAGCAGAGCAGAATTATACCACAACTAAATGCGTGAGACATTGTCAATGATCTACATGCTCTTCAAGTTTCGACAATATCTGTTGGCAACACCCTTTGTGTTTTACACTGACCACATGGCATTGAAGTATTTAGTAAACAAGCTTGTTATACAAGGGTGCATCTGTCAATGGGTGTTGTTGTTTCAAGATTTTGAATTCACCGTTGTAGTAAAACTTGGAAAATTAATTGTGGGCCTGATCATCTGTCAAGAATTGATTCAGGGGAGGACGCGCAGAGTATTGAGGAAGCAATGTCAGACACACAACTATTTAGGTTGCAACACGTGCCCTCAAATTTAGAGGAGATTGCAGTATTCTTAAAGGAAGGTGTGGCATGGCATGAAGGCATGAAAAAAAGTAGTTGGCCATATGCACCACACCCTACGTGTTAATCAGTGGAGACTTATACAAGTTGGGACGTGATGAAGTTTTGCGTAGGTGTGTCTTAGAGCATGAACGCCTGGCCATCATGGAGGAAGCACACAGAGGAAGTGCGGGTGGGCATTATGCAGGTGATGCCATTGCGTGTAAGATATTAATGACAGGTTTATGGTGGGAAACCTTGTACAAGGATTATAGAGATTATTTTAAAACGTGTGACCATTGTCAGTGCATTGGAAAACCAGGAAGGAGAGATGAAATTCCTTTGCGCCCTATTCCTAGCGCGGAGCATTTTGAAAAGTGGGTGATAGACTTTGTAGGACCTATTACACCGGCAGCATGGAGGAGTGGGTCACGTTATGTCATCACTTGCATAGATTATCTCACAAGGTGGGTAGAGGCAGCCCCAACTAAAGATTGCACGGCAGCAACAACAACAAGGTTCTTGTGGGAAAACATTATCATGAGGTATGGATGCCCTTTGAGTCTGACCAGTGATAGGGGTATGCATTTCTTGAATGAGACCATGAGGATCCTATTATCTGAGTTCATGGTGGCTCATCACAAGACTATGCCCTATCACCCACAAGCAAATGGAACCACGGAAGCATTCAACAAAATACTGAGTCATACCTTGACCAAGATTTGTGATGTCAGAAGACTTGATTGGGATGACAAAGTATCGGCAGTATTATGGGCTTACAAGAAAACGTATAAAATACTAAACAAAGCCACACCTTTTCAATTGGTGTTTGGCACGTAAGCTATTTTACTGGTTGAATTTATGTTTCCTTCTCTGTGAATAGCGCACGTAGGAGGGTTAGTTGATGAACAAGTGCTGGAAGAAATAATTGAGGAGCTAATGAAACTGGATGAGAGATGATCACTTGCCTGATGGAGCCAAACAACAGAAAAGGCTTGGCATGATCGCCATATTAGAAACAAGAAGTTGGAGGTTGGGCAGATGGTGTTATTATATGATTCTAAGTTTCTGTGCCATCCTGGGAAGTTGAAAGTCCATTGGTTGGGTCCTTACACAATCTCGTACATCCTTGATTCGGGTGCGTGCCAGTTACAAGCGCTGGATGGGATGAAGTTTCCTGGACACTTCAATGGTAGTAGGCTGAAGCCCTACTATAAATAAGTCTTCTTGGTGTTTTTAAATAAGGTAGTTTTTCCAGTTAGTTTAGAAGTTTCTTTTATGAATTTTCCATTTCTTGTGTTTCCCTTTCGCATTGTTGTTTTGTTTTACGCCCTAAGCACCAGTAATCTTATTGCTATTTTTGGAGAATTTGTGAGTGCATAGAGGACCATGCACCACTTTAAGTGTGGGGTGGAGAAAGGTGAAGAAGCATGTGAGTACCAAGGAAATTGTGTTGAAAAGCCTTGTTGAGTAGTTGGGTTGAAAGAGGTATATAAAAAGGAAGATGGAAGAATGGTTGGTGCCAGGGTAAAGCTACTTGTAGATCCCATGTACTGAGGAGGAGAAAGCACATTTGAAAGCAACATGAGGTAGTTGAGAGCAAGAATTAGGACAGAAGAAGTGCCTTCGGCATGGGTTACACACACAAGAGTCTCCTGTCAGATTGGATTGGTTGTGTGCCAGAAGGTTGGAGTTTTTGCGCAAGTTGGGCATGCAAGTGAAGGTACTGAAGATGGGCTTTGTTTGAAAATATGCATTAAATGAGAAAAGTATGGTGGTAGGTAAAGTAGCATTTAATGTTCAGAAAAGAGAAAAACTATAAGTAGAGGGTTGGGGCACTCTCATTTTTACTTTATGAATAGAAGAGTTTGAGATATAAGTGAGTTAGAAAAAATAAGGCTTTCAGATTCGATCGAGTGAAGGAAGATCTGTGAGATTGAAGCAGCTAGTTTGAGATTGCAAACCAGAAGGAAGGAGTTACACGGGCATGGAAAGAGTTGAAAAGGTGTTGTCTTGTGAATATTTTATCCCAGTTAGGGTTCGACAAACTAGGGCACGAGTTTAGAAGAGTTATATCATGGATTTGAGATCAGAGGATTAGAGGAAGTAAAACAGAGTAACAAGGAGAGAATTGGAGTGATAAAAATACCCTGACCATGGCACCCAAGAAAGGAAAGGGAAAAGCCAAGGCTAAACAACTAGAACCCGTGGTAGACACAAATGAAGAATGGTATGCAGAGATGTAATACCCAGATGGGGTGATGATGGGGAAGGAATGGGAATCCCACTTGAGAAGTATACCCGTTAGTGACTATAATCACTGCATGAACACAATAGAAAAATAAATGGCATTGGAATTGGTACGCCCCACCAACAAATGAACACCTGAGGGTTTTCCTATATACAATGATGATGTGAAGGTTAAAATGGAGGAGGAAGGGCTATTGCAACTCTATGAGTTACCTTATTTTGGAAATCCAGAATGCATGTACTAGTGGTTGATGTCACGAGTGCACAAAGATTACTTCCACTTTTCTGGGTGCAAGATGCACGTGACTCCCCAGTTAATTTCACAATTTACAGGCCTCATATGTGAGGGAGATAGCCTAGAAGATGACCTTGGTGACAAGGAAGCCATTTAAGAAACCATCACCGAGTATGCCTGTAAGAAAGGGTCACGATATTATGACATTTTAGACATCAAGGACCCCATAATGAAAATGGCCATGCATCTGGTGACCAAGCTAAATGGCTAGGAAAGATGGAAACAGGTCAACAAACCTTGGCTACATGTCTGTAGGAAGATTATAGAGGGAACTATATACAACCTATCTGCGTGCATTGCTAAAGAAATTGTCAGTTGCGTGAAGGAAGGGGATAGGATCCTCTTCGGAAACATCTTGCTCACCATTGTATTCACAGATATTGGAGTGCCAGACACACCAAAAAAGTTTGTATGGGAGTACCCAGCCGAGGATCCTTCACCCGCGAAGAGGTTCAAAAAATATTCTTGTGATACAATGACAACACCCCACAAGGCGCAGCTGGAAAAATGGTGCACACACTTGAGGAATGCATTCAGGGTAGAGTGGAGGATCCCCGAACAACTCCCAGCAGCCACTTAGGGAGAGGATGAGTTCGTTGTCTATCAACACTACTACTTGGGTAGATTCAAGCTGATAGACGATTCATGGAGCCCTTGGTGCAAGCTCCCCTTCGCATTTACTACTCAATACTTCCAAGCAGGGGTGAACAGGTTTAAAGAGTCAAAGAAGCTAAGACAGGAACTGGGTTGGCTGGACCGGGAACACAGGGAGATGAGAAAGAAGTTGAATTACCCTAGTGGTAAGTGTACATACATGGAGAATTACGTGTCGCACGAGATTCTAATGACAAGGCCGATGATGTTACCCATCATTGGAGGATCAGCGATGCGCGTGTACTTGTGCATAAGGCCAAAGTTTGAGAAGGGTGCATATCTAGAGAATGAAGTCTCCATACCTAAAGATCCCTTGGGCAAGAAGGGGCCCATGTCAAAGAAGAGAGGAAGAGACGGAGAAGCACCAAGTGTGCCAAATGCTCAGATAGTGAGCATGCCATCCACAAGCACCAAGCCAAGCACTTACATGCGGAGAAAGAAGTCTCCAGTGAAGGAGAAGACACCAGAGGTAGAGGCACCTAGGCAACCCATCTCCAAGGAAGAATCACCTGAGGAAGAAGATAAGGCCAAATCCCTTGATCAGGAGCCACCTCTCATGAAGAAGCAGAGGGTGGATGAGGAATTTGACTCGGAGGTGACCGACAAGTTGGAAAAATACATGGGTGGAAGAGGGGATGAAAGTGAAGAAGATGGTGGCAGAGAAGAAGAAGCAGAGAAAGTCCAAGAGCCTCGTGTGGTTAGCGTCTACGAATCAGAAGAGGAGAGTGAAGATGAGAAGCAAGAGTTTGTATTCGCATGGCACAAGGGCACACAAGATGAGGAGGATGCCAAAGACATGGAGGATGAGGAGGTTACCAGGAAAAAGGAGGGAGCCATAAGTTTTACAAAGGAGTAGATCATGGAGGTGGTAGAGAGAGAAGCACAAAGAATTCTCGAGGTCTTGGTAGGCCAAGAGTTGGAGCGTAGCAAGGAGATAGTGTTGAAGGAGGGGAAGGAGGAGAACATTGAAAAATAAAATGATAGCCTGGGAGGCCTTGCTCTCAATAGTAAGCTTCCCCAAAGGCATGCGCTCGGGCAGAAGAACTCTTGATGCAGAACAAAGACCTGTAATGAGCTATGTTGATGACATAAGGAAGGTGTTACGTGCACGATTCCAGAGCACCGTACCCATAGAAAGGCTCATAGCCATGGGGTCTTTTGAGAAGGATGGCACATACCCTTGAACCAAGAATATTCTCTCTTGGGCGTTCGAGTCTCACGTTGACAAGCCAGACTTTGAAGTCTTCCATGAAGTGCTCATCACACTACCAGAATCTAAGGGGGTCAATCCCTTAGTGAATGCTCAGGGGCTCTCAGACAAGCAAGTGTGAAATGTGTTGAACAAGGTCGCGGTCGAGACCGAGGCTAGATTATTCATGAGCAACAACAAGATCAGAGTGTTGGAGGTGAAGTTAGGAGAGAAGGAAGAAGAACTGGCGGAGAAGGCCAATAAGCTTGAAATAGGAAGAACTGATCAGTGCACAATTAAGGTGCATGAGTTAAAGGAAGAGAAAGTAAAGGTGCAGGAAGTTTACAAGAAAATGGAGTCTATCAAGGGCACCATCCTCCTGAAGCACCCAGACTTAGTGCCACCCGCACAAAAGTACTCATCCCTCCTGGAGTGTATGGAAGACCTAATGCATCCTCACCATGGAGAGATGACCCTTGGCCCTGGAATCTACTGAAGAAGTGGCCGCGTGCTTGAAAGAGGAAGATAAGTTGAAGGTGGTAGCACTCGTTGCTAGAGTACAACCAAGTACTCATGGAGGTTAAGGTCGCTACCCAGTCTACAGAAGCCGCATATGATACATGCACGGATAGAGATAAGGTGGCAAGCTCCTTGGTCGCCATGCTTGAGATGGAACTAAAAGAATTCCAAGAAAAGAACAAGGGGAATAGGGTGGAGAGAGACAAGGTTCTGGCCGAAGTAGAGAAGAAATCAGAGGCAATTAAGGCCTTAAGGAAGCTCAATTAAGGCCCGACTAAAGGAACTATACCCCCAAATCACTAGAAGGATGGATAAACTTGAGGACCTGGGAAAAGAGATGGAGTAGATTGTGGACGTTTTGGGCACCCAGGGAGTTGGCCTGAGTTTTGATGAAGTGAGCACCCTAGTGGGAGACCTCTGCCAGAAGGCACAGGGCGAGGTCAAAGTGTGGAATAAGCTAGAGGTAGACCTCCAGAAAGATTTTCCTAGCTTGTTGAGTTGATGTCCCCCCCATTCTTCATTCTTTTCCTTGATTCTTTCATTCCTTATTCTTTTCTTTGTAAGGTATAAGGCTATTCATTAGTTCCCTGGACAACATGCATCTTGGTTAAGTGTTTCCAAGGATAGAGAATATACGTAGTGTGGGGTGATGTTGGACCCCTGTAATATTAACCAAGTATGAAGGCGTGTGGGTGCATAGGGTCCCAGTTATGAAAAGGTGTTGCAAGGCAAAAGTGCATGAAAGAAAGAGTTAAGGAAGCACATAGCTCACGCGACATGTGAAAGGAGGCTCGGGACTTAGTCAATTTGGGCACCCAAGGTAGAACATGTGAAAAGCATGATCGGTTGCATGTGGATAAGATGCCAGCTTGGCGATAGGCTGGCCCAGGAAAGAGCATGCCCTGGATGGAATCTTCTAGAAGATCATCATGAGATGGAGTGGAAAGCTCAGGCCTGGAGGAGCATGCTCGCATAAAGGACCACATTTGACACTTGGCACCAGATCTGAGGGCGTTGGAAGGCGAGTTGGGAGCGTAGTGACAGGAGAATTATAAATACAAGTGCCTATGGAGTAAAAGATATATCTAGAAGTATGAGGTATAGCGGGTTAGAGAGTGAGCGGAGCTCTGCAAAATTACTGTGAGGGGATATTTGTATTCAGGAAAGAATGCACTAAGCATGGAGTTGTAATTTTTCTTTTTCTGTTAGCTTAGTTACATACATCCAGTGATATGCATGACTGTGGTCTACTCTCTGTGACTCTCTGTAATGAATCAATGAATATAATGAGGTTACCTGTTATATATAGACATGGATATCAATGGTTTTAATGCACATTTCTCTCATATGAGTTCTCTTTCCTTTCATGCTATGTATGAATGCTTGTATAATTATTTCTGTCATAATGCATGTTCTGGATTCTGTTAAAGTACTCAGTCTAAAGTGACTGCAAGGATCTAGAGGCCGTTCTACAGCCCTATGGTTCTTGTTTGTCTTAACTTCCCTCCTAAAAACTCTTACACTAATCATAGATGATGCTTCCCACTAAACTCACATAAAAGAGAGACTCGGTACCCACGCGTGCCTCGGGTGAGTGCTCAGATTCTACTGGGTGATAGACAGATGCACATGGGGTTCCTTCCTTTTATAATGTGGGTAAAACTTACTACAGTATGTAGGACCAAAATCGTGTGTCAAAGAGTCAAAGGCTAAACAATACTAACATGTTTGATGTATGTTTCCAATGGTGTGTTGAATCTCACTAAGTCTAAAAAGATAAAATATACACCACATTCAACACATTGTATTTATAGGTTCAGAAAAGGGTACGTCCCTATCTGCTCAACTAGAACATAACCCCTTTGGCATAACACCTTAAGCTACAACAATGGGGGTGGTTCTAGAAACCCTTAAGTAGTCCATTGCTAAGTAACCTTGTGGATGAAACAGGAAGTGCTATGCACACCCACTTGACTAGATTTTTATTTTTTGAGTTAGATTCAAAGTTATCCATATCACAACCCCAGTGAGAATACGTGTGAACGCATTCATTTCTCATCATATTTGAAGGGGGTAAAGTAACTCCAAGATAAACCAAGATTAGTCATTGCAAATTTCTTGGAAAATCTAACTTGCAATAGATAAACTTGTGACATCTAGATGAGTGAAACACTTAGGGAAGCCATATTTTCTTCAAGCCCACTTTTCTAGTCCATCATCGAGTTAATAGCCATCACAAAACACTAGCGTCTTTTGGATCCAAAACTTGTTAGAAAAACAAGGGGAGAGCCCATCGAAGTTGGAGTCTAGTGATATTCATCATGAAACTTGCAATGTGCCACTTTTTCTTAGTTCTTCAATTGCCCTAAGGAAAGGCGAAACTCTGCTAAAGTTGTGCTAGTTTGTTTCACCACCACTTGGTCTACACGTTTGCATTCTTGTTGCCCATTTGGGACAAGGGAAGGCATATTTTGTGAGAGATATCAATAGATTGTGTTCACCATTTTTATGTTCGTTTACGTTCATCCATGTTTACGGATGAGTTATTAAACATCTAAAGTGTGTGGGTACATTTTTACATCTTAATAGGCTAATAGGCACTTGATCTTGATTTCAAGATCATCATTATAGTTAGGTTTGTGTCATCTTTTATTCTCCTTTGAATTGATTGTGTTATTTACATCGTCATGCCATAATTTTGATACTTACATCATTGTTTCTTGTAAACATGATCTAAGTGTCCATATTATGATGTTACACTACCCACAAAATTAGCAAATCCTTAGAATAATTTGACGTAGTTGAGTGTTCAAACTTTACCTATATCTTGAAAGGGTGTTTATTACTGTGTTAGGAATTATATTAATATCACTTGTGGTACTAATATCTTGATTTCTCATCGAGCTTGGGTAATGTACCCTCGTAATATTCTTACGTGGCTTGCACGAGTAACTTTCATTATATTTAAAGTTGTGGGTCTTGATTGGCTCTAAGATCACGTTAGTATCCTTTGATTGGGGATCACATTAACCTTTTTCTAATTCTTACGCCAAGTTAATATTTGAACTAGACCTAAGTACTATCACTGAGTTAATCATCTAAAAACATCTAACTACATTTACAAAACATTCACGTAGGGTGTAGTATCATTACTTGATTGATTGATTTACGGAAAAACTTTCATGATTGTTGCATATAACTTGATTGTTAGGTTAATTATTTACCTAATATTATTAATTATACATTATATAATTAATTATTTTTGTATTTTGTTATATGGTTTTATCAACCATATTTGGCTTATTATTTTCACGGGTATAATTGTTATGTAGTTATAACAATTATGTGCTTCCCAAATGTAATATTGGAAGCTACTATAATGGTTATTGCATTGTTGCAACTCCTATTTTGTTTGTATTCAGTTGTACAATACCTATAAGTATTGCAGCTCTTTCCTATGTAAATGATTGATTCCCTATTTACATTTGGTACAAAAGTGAGAATCTGGACTGTGAAGGTCTGGAAAGAAAGAGCAACAGTGATAGAGGAGTTTGGAGAAGTGTCTACAGTAATTGAGAGCCTGTGCAGCCTCTTACAACCTCCCTGCCCCATCCCTACCTCCCCACATCATCTTGTTTGCTCCAAGTGTTTGGAACACAAATTTCTTTTTTCACTGGTGCACCCAACACCAGGAAAAATTTGCAGGAATTTTATAAAAATATAAAATTATTGTTTCCCCATCAGGGGTTTTGTCTCTAAATTGATTAGCTACAGATAATACTATCTGTCTTATCAAATTTGGAGGAAGGGCACCTTGAGCCATTCATTGAGCTACTGAAGGATTTTGAGCTATTTTTATAGCCCTCAAATGACTCTGAACTAATTTATCTTCCGAGATTATACTGAGCCGTGTTGTATCAGCATTGATCAGGGTATTTACAAGAATTTTGCACTGATTTGACAACCCATGTACGAGTTGGGCTGAGCCACTTCTAACTCCGTTGTATTGATCTTTGATCGAATATGGATTGATTACAAACCGAGCTTGTTCCCATTACCATTAAACAACGTTCAAGTAAATAAAAATGTGGAGCAGTCCACACACCTCCACACATAGGACCTCCAAATACACACAAAATGTGGAGTAGTACAAGCACACTCCTCCACACACGAGATTTTCAAAAACAATGCAAAAATGTGAGTAATATGTGAATCCACATCCCTGCGACCTACAACCTACAATCATAAACAAAAAAAAGAGGTGGCGACAACAAAAGGAAGGTATAAATCAAATAAAATAGTGGCGAAGGAGAGATAAAAGAAGTGCTCAGATCCGGTTTTGTGGTGGAAAGCCCTAATTTTTGCACTCCTCCATGCACGTAATCCACGTGGACTCCACCTCAATCAGTTAGCTTCTTTCAAAAGGTTAGTTCGAAAATAAACTTCTTTAAGTAGATTTTGCTCAGTTTCATACACTAAGCGCTCATAAAGCCAATGTGGATAGAGGTAAACACTTAGAAGTATGAGGTGTATGGTTCGAATCACACAAGACACAAAAAGTTTTTCATTTTTTGAAATTTAGTGGAAAAAGTCCAAACTTGCCAAATTTAGAGGGTATTTTAGCAGGAAAATCACCTCTAAATCAGCTAGTCACAGCTACATAGGCTACCAAAAATTAGTGGGAAAAACCCTAAATTTAGGGTAAATTTTTTTTCCCACTAAGCCTGTTTTTTCATTTCAGGCATTTTTTGCAAATAGAGGACCACCCAAAAACTTCATCTTGGGCATTTTTTTAGGATTTTCTACATTTTGGGTCATTTTGGGCTCTAGAGGCCACCAGGGTCCACAAAACAATTTTTTTTTCTTGCCATTCAATTTTTCCAGATTTTTGAATGTAAGTTTTATACTACATTATATTGTACTAATTTAAAAGTTGCCATAGTCAACTGCAAACTTTTTAACTGCTCCAAAACTGGCAGAATTGTAATAAAAAACAACTAAAAATTGGTTTTGTAACACTCACAAGATCCTAGATCTCATTTGCAGCATTCGGTATATACGGTGCCTCTGGGAAGCACTTACGGGTAAAGTTGTCATGACTACTACTACACTTAATGCCTAATTTAGCTGCAACAACATCATCTGGGCATCGACCCTTTAAATCGACGGGGAGTAATAAGGTCATAGGGCACACACTATGAGCCATCCCATCCATCTATGAATGATTGCATGATATAAATATAGGTTGAGAAATTATCCAAGTATATAGCGAAGTTACACGCACGTATGAGGATATTTATTTGAGCCGGTGTTAATAATCGTATAGACGCCATCAGTACTATCTTGGTACCACGTATTGAATTCTTTCACGTACGTTAACACCTCTTTCACATACCGATGGGTATATAGAAAGGGCGAGCTTCTTCCACGTACCACCAGGTATATCGGAAGGGCACGTATATAGAAAGGTTTAGTATATCAGATTAACAGTATATAGATTGGGAGACCTAATACTTGGAGTGATAAGAGCCAAACCCTATCAGTGATCTTTACAAAATGGGCACCAATGCCCCCAAATTGTTTCTTCTAGATTCATAATTACTCAAAGGAAACAACTATGCTACATGGAAGACAAAAATCAAGACACAACTTGAGTTTGAAGAAATCTGGCCTATTGTGAATGGTACTCTGACCAGATCTACTACTGATACAACACAACATCGACAATTTGATAAAGCAGATCAAAAGGCCAAACTCATCATCTTGTTTGGAGTGTCTGATGATGTGTAACCCCACATTCGAGATGCCAAAATAGCCAAAGAAGTGTGGAATAAATTGAGCACAGTATACGAGGCCAAGAACAAAAATGTTATACTGAATTTACAGAGTCAATTACACACATTAAAGTTCAAGTAGAATGAAATAATAGAAGCTTTCTTAAGAAGAGTTGTAGAATTGAGGGCTTCACTTCTAGCCCTGGGAGAACCAGTCATAGATGATGCTCTTATTCCCATTGTTTTGAGAGCACTCCCATGTTCTTACTGCATTTTTGTCACAGCACTAAACGTGTCAGATACGACATTTAGTTTTGACAAACTGGTAAACCTACTGTAACAAGAGGAAGAAATGCACAATAAGGATGATGAAGAGGAGCAGGCACTATCTTCACATCAAAAATGGAAAGGGAAAGGTAAATGAAAACCTAATTCCTATCAAAAATCACAAAATCAAAATCAGTATCAAGGGGATAGACAATAGAAGAAGCAATGTCCAATCTATAAAAGAGGACATAACCTACAAGATTTTTGGTATAATACTTACAAGAAAGGTTCATCAAGCAAGTCTGGACCTCCACAACAATCTAACAAGGGAAATTCTAACTACAATTAAGGGCAGAAAAAGGGGAATTGGAAAAGAAGACCCCACCAGCAAGGTAATATTGTTGAGCAATAAGCACAGTCAGACAATGAAGACTTCTTGTTCATTGCTCTATCAAGTGAACCATCCACGTCATCTAGTGATGTTTGGTATGTTGATTTGGGGTCCACTCGACACATGACTGACCACAGAGACTATGTTATTTCAATGAGGGACATGTCATTGAAAAATCATGTTTCATTGGGAGATGATTCTTCATATATAGTTCAAGGGATTGGGAACATTTCTCTACCCCTTGGTTCATGCAAATGCAGACTATCGGATATCCTATATGTCCTTGGGTTGACTAAGATTCTTCTTTTAGTCATTCAACTCCTAGATCACAACCTAAAAATTGACTTTGATAGTCAATCTGGCAAGAAAACGTGTTTGATTTGAGACAAATCAAGAGGCTCGAAAATAATTGCAAAAGCCTCTAATGTGGGACACATGTTCCAACTTGATTTTGTTCACAGAGACGATCAAGCACTTGTGGCTAAGAGCTCCACCTCAACACAGTTGTGGCATCGAAGATTTGGTCATGTAAGTTTCAAATATCACGAAACACTTAACCTGAGGGATATGTAGTGCCTGGTCAAGAAGCAAAGGTATGTAGACTCAAGAAATATTTATATGGCCTTCAACAGGCACCTCAGGCATGGTACATCAAGATTTATGAGCATCTCATACAACATGGATTTGTTAGAAATTCATACGATCCCAATCTATACCTCAAAAATCAAGGGGGAGATGGTGATTTTTGTTTTCTATGTCAATGATCTAGTCATCACTGGCAGTTCAGTGAGGATGATCGATATAATGAAGAAATATCTTAATCAATCATTCAACATGACCAATCTCGGGATGATGCACTATTGTATTGGATTGGAAGTGTGGTAGAAAGAGAATCATAATTTTGTTTCTCAGATGAAATACACCAAGACTATGCTCGATAATTTTAGGATTATGGATTGCACACCAATTACTACACCCACGGAGAATAGATTGCAGTTATCTCATTCAGATCTATCTCCTGAGGTAAGTGCCACTCTCTATTAGCAGCTGATCAGGAGTCTCATTTATCTGACCTACACTAGACTAGATATCAGCTTTGCAGTGAGCTATCTATCCAGGTTCATGAAGGAACCAAAAAAATTTCATTGGAAAGTAGCAAGGAACATTTTAAGATATCTCAAAGTATCAGTGGATCTTGGTCTAGAATACAAGAATAAGAACAACTTCTTCTTGACTGGATATTCGGATTCAGATCACGCAGGTAACATTTATGATAGAAAATCCACTTCTAGATTTTTATTCTTTATGGGATCTGGACTAATATCATGGGGAAGCAAGAAACAACACTTCATTTCTGACTCTTCCATAGAAGCTAAGTATCGTTTTGTAGGAGAAGCTGTCTGTGAAGTGATTTGGCTACGTCGCATACTAGGACTCGGAATACCACATGACAAACAAACCACCATGTATGTTGACAATGAAGGTGTTCTCAAACTTGTTTGCAATCTAGTTTTTCATGAAAGAAAAAAGCACATTGAGGTATAGGTACGTTTCATACGTGAACATGTGTTGAAGCACAATATCCAGCTTCAATATTGTCGAACAGTTGAACAAAGGGTAGATATCTTCACAAAGTCACTTACACCTGATAAGTTTGAGTTGTTCAAAGAGTTCCTCTCCACATCCCTTGAGACAATGCACAATTAAGGGGGGGAATGTTAGGTTAATTATTTACCTAATATTATTAATTATGAATTATATAATTAATTAATTATTAAATAATTATTGTTTTATTTTGTTATATGGTTTTATCAACCATATTTGGCTTATTATTTTCACGGGTATAATTGTTATGTAGTTATAAAAATTATGTGCTTCCCGGATGTAATATTGGTAGCTACTGTACTGGTTGTTGCATTTTCGCAAATCTTATTTTGTTTGTATTCAACTGTATAATACCTATAAGTATTACAACTCTTTCCTGTGTAAATGGTTGATTTTGATTAATAAAATATTCAGGCTTCCATCCCTGTTTACATTGATTGGATCCTTGTTCCTTCGGTCCATTTATTGACACACTTTGAAACTGTAGGACAAAATTGTTACATAAAGACACCTAGGTTTGTTATGCTCTCAAATACATTAAACAAAACCTTGCGTAAAAAAACACTTGCAATGGTTCATATTGTGGAAATAGATTCCAAAAGATGTGAGATAAACCCTTTTCTAGGACACAACTTAGGTCCCTTATTCTCTAAAGTAAAATGAACAGATGACTTAGTAGATCATAGCAGAGATGATAGTGATTCCTTCAAATACATTGAAAACATTGATGTATCCCAATTAGATGACTTCCTATTTAAAAATAGAGATCGGGTGCTTGCACGCATTCTAGAGTTAGGTTTTATTGTGTCCCAAGAATGAGGAGTCTCTAACCAAGATGGCGATAGGAAAGATGAAGAAACACAAATACCGCTTCTCACTAATGACGACATTGAGGGATGACATGCTTCTACCTCTGATACCAACATAAAGAATTACCCATAATGACAAATAAGTGGTTTGTAAACACCACCTCATAAAATACGTTGTTGGGTTAGGGTAGAAAGTGAGTACCTCCTCATCAGAAAAATGAGGAAGAAGACCCACAAAATGGTGAAGTTAATATACAAAACCAAATTCAAACCCTTAGAAAATAATTAGAAAACTTATCTTCTTTGGTAAGCAACAACACGAGTAAGAGTACATGACACGAACCACTCAAAACTAAGGCTAGTGAATTTTATATTATGCCTTGAGAATAATATATTTCAAAACCAAGTCTCCTATATAGACCACCTTCTCCTACAAAGGATCAACTTCTTATACAAGATTTGTAGTCCATGAAAACTATGCTTACCACACTTCAGGAAAGTAATGTAGGACACAACAAGAAGTATCAATACGAGGAGTTATGCCCCTATACTTTCGACAGGGACATGTTGCTATTACTATTTCTAAAAAAATTTGACTACCCAAAATTTGACAAATAAAAAGGCAAAGTTGATCCTCAGGATCATATCAAAGAATTTTACATGGCCTATCAAGAGGTGGCCTATAGAGACAACTACCTCCTACATCTGTTTCCTAAAATCTTAGGAGTACAAGAGTTAGAGTGGTTCATAAGTTTACCAAAGGGGTCTATAGTCACATGGCCCGTAATGGTGGAAAATTTAATACGTCATTTATCGTTTAACATAGAGAATGATGTCACCATGATAGACCTTTGTAGTGCAAAATAAAGACCCAATGAAAACTTTGTTGGATTCTTACAGTGATGGCAAGGTGTAGCAAGCCATATCCCTTATATAGTTCCTAAAAAATAGTTAGTAAGTATCTTCATTCCAAATTTAAACCCATACATCATGTTTCATTTACAAATTCGTTGCATCTTTGAAGAAGTTATTGAGAAAGGGAGCCAAATTGGAAAGGCTTTAATAGAAAAAGGAATGATTAAACCATTTTCCAAAGATCAACAAAAATCATAACCGATGGAGAATCCCAAATTCTTTAACAAGAACAATTTTTTTGTGAGCGATGGCATCACAAACCCTAACTGAGTCCAAATGGTTCAAACGGCTCAAGCAGTAAAAAGTGGTCCTATCCTAAAATTAATAAAAGGACCTATTCAAGGTCCAATTCAAAGGTGAGTGTTTACTACCCTCACTGATTCATTGTCTACCATTTTCAGACAACTAGAGGCAGTAATCATGGTGCAATATCTGACCATGGTACCATACACAAATGATGAGCCCAAACCAAGATGGTACAAGGATCATGATTATTGTGATTTCCATCATGTGAAAGGACACAAAACATACAAGTTTTTAAAGTTGAAACACTTCATACAAGACCTCATTGAAGACGATAAAATCTAATTAGATTCCCCGAATCAGGACAAAGACTAAATACTAAGATGGGAAATATGACAACCTGATTTTTACACACACAAAAACAACAATAAAATGCCAGGATAATTTTTTTTACTTAAATTTCTCACTACACAACACCGCAAGGGCTCCGATATAGAATACTCAAAGACGCATGTGACACTTACAAATCATCGACTCACATAGACACATGAAAAAACCATAGACATGTTAATGCCACACTTTCCCCAATGAATGAATACTAGCAATGACCCAACCACAAGAAAAGGACTCAAGGATTGGCAACCCACAACACATAATTTATTTAATTGCATTTTAGTTATGATCAACATTCTAAGAACATTACTGTGCAAGGAAAAATTTCTCCTTTTCCATCTACAGATTCTTAAGTTCATTCCACAATTAATTTATAGTTCGACCATTTTAAGTTGGCCTTTTTTATCCTTTACGGAAATCTCCATAACTTACATACTTATTTAACATAATTCAAATGACATATAAAGTGCTTAATTATCTTGTTCATATGTTAAGAATATTCTTCTCAAACATTTATTCAATGTCTACCTTTTACGCTTGCAACTCAAGTGAATCCATGACTTGATGTCCAGAAAGAAAAATTAGGATTTAAGGAAGATTTATATACAAGATAGATTTTTTTCCCAAAAACATTTTTCGATCATGGTATAGTTATTTCCCTACCATAGTTATTCGAATTCAATGACTTGTGGAATTCCATTTATATATATATATATATATATATATATATATATATCTTTTGTTTTCTTGAAGTTTGATCACACCAAGGAAATTCATATTCTTTGTAACTCATGAAAATGTTGAATTAAGTTATAAGGACTCCAAGAGTGGCATTATTCCTAACCTCAAATCTCATTTTTTACTCTTCTATGCTTTACGTTTTCATCGCATTAAGGTCTCATTATTACCATCGCTTTAAAACAAAAGAGTTATGAAAGTACTTGTCTGACATCTTAAAGAAGTACATGGTTAGAAGCATTATAAACTACACATGAACCACAAGTGATTTGTGTTCAAGGTAAGGTCCCATGTTTCTACATTTCATGATTCCACATGTGAAATATTATTTATTCTTAATGTCATAAAAGGACATAACAAGGTTTTACGGGACAAGGTTTCAGTTTCTTGGGTTCTCTTAGGTCAACATCTTTCAAATCAATTTTGTTTTGCAAAGAGTTACTTATAATTTTCTACCCACATGTTAACCTCCAAATCAACTAAGGTTTAGTTTAATTCCAATTTTCACTCAGGTCTTTAATCCCTATTATAGATTAGATTAAGGTTAAAACATATTTACCCTATAAACCCTTCATGAGAGATCAAGGAACTATATTGTCACAAGCCAAAGATAAGACATTTAGCTGCGAGGGACTAAAGAGTTCACTAACAAGAATGCAATACATAGAACAACTATATCCCAATCTCCATTTATGTCATTTGAATCCAACAGGGATTTCATTCAATGAAGAAATTTAATTTTAAATCTATCTTCGGAAGACAAGGTAGTCCACTAGGATACGAAGGAGGAGTTAGCTCTACATACTCCAAAAAAAGTTTGACTGTGTCACTCCTATCTGTCAGGTTTATGACAATGTCACTAAACATACCGACTAAGATGATAAACCCATTCTTGGGCTCTTGTTTACCCAAACTAGGAGGTTCCATCAAGTGCAGAGTTTAAGTTCATTCTACGGTTTTCAATGTCTTCTATGGTAAAAAGTATCACACATGAAGACATGTTATGCTCAGATATTATACAAGGGTTGAGTATTTCGATTAAATCTCTTTATTACATTTACAGGGTAAGAATACAACAAGCTAATTAATTAATCATTTATTGAACACTGAATATGCACTACAAGATATTACTCCAAATTCATTTACTATATATATATATATATATATATATATATATATATATCAAATATTTTTACCATACGTACTATGAATCAAATTGAACCTATGATTAAATACACATTTCCTAGATGTCCCTAAAAACTAGCATCTCATGCATATTAACAAATTTTGAAATATAAATTTTCTGTAACATGAGACTACATTATACATATATTCATTTTACAATGAACTACATAAATTACAATGATAAATAATGAATTACACATCACCTTTTCGCCATCATTCTTGTATCCTACAAAACCACGTGAGCATGAAATCAGTGATAAATCGCTGGCATGGCATCCACCCTAATCTAACATAATTAACATTTTTCAGTTTCCCATTTACATATAATAATAATTACAAATTGCAATCGAAAGAAAAGGTTTAGGGACATGTATTCATTACATTTCATTTCACTTCATCTTGTAATCCAAGGAGAGAGAAAGAGAAGGGAAGAGAGAGAAAACACCATTTTGTCAAAAGCTCTATTTCACACAAGTTACACTATAGAGTTTTTAAACAGTTATTTACATGTGTCAAAAGTTTCCACGGTGGTTTGGCAACCTGACGAGGGTCCCACAATTTTCTATTTTTACATTTTCTTGCTAGCTACAAAAACGTTCAAATCAGGTTCGGAGGCTAAGAATCCACTTTCAAAAGTTGTATTCTGAAGAGCAAACACACCACAGTTAAATTCCTATGTGTAAGCTTATATACCAAGAGTTCATAGCAACTGACATAATTTGGAAATGGAAAACGGTTCACATTTGGCAGCTAGTTTTCCGGAGCCATTGGTCGTAATTGACCTAGTTGCAAAAGAATAAAAGTTTAGCTCAAGGGCTCATAAAACCACGTCCAAAACTGACATTCGATGGATGAATGCACAACGAGAAACTTCCTACAAGTTCCCCTATATAAGGAGAATTCAATAGAGTTGATGGAACTCAGAACTAGAAAACTAGTCTTCAAACGGTGACAAGTTTTCTAAAGCCACCGGTCCTAATTGGTCCAGTTTGACCTAGTCAAACTGCAACCAGAGGCCTACAAAATGCCATTTCCAAACTATCCAGAAAAGTGTTTTTCCCTAAACTGAAAGTTCCATGTAATTGTCTAGTAAAAACACTAGAGGTTTGCAAAGACAGATAATAATTTCTCTATCCAGGTTTCAAATGGTGGTTCAAAACGAAAGCCAACTTTATAGTTTTAGTAGATTCTTACAACTGTAAAATGGTGTAACATTGCTCCAAGTAGGGTGTCAAAATATCACAAATGTTCATTCAGGGTCAAACCAAAGGTTAAGGTGACTCCTCACATAACCAGGTACACGAATGAAGCTTAACATCCCATTTTCGGAGTTACGAGGGGTACTTAACGAGTCTTCTAGAAAAATGCAAAATTATCTATTTAAACAGGGAGATGGTCAACATTTTTACTGGGAAGTCAATTTCATCTTGTTGATAAAACAATATTGTAGCGATCTAGTTGGGTAGGAAGTTTTCTAAATCACCTCAGAATGAGGATTGAAGTTCATGGTTTAATACAAAAGGGTTATTTTGATTTCATGAGTTACGACATGACATTTTATTGTTTTGCAACAAGTTAATATAAAACAATTAAATGTATTATAATCCTAATATTTTAAAATTATATTAAGTTGCAAATGAAAACTAAAGTATGAGAGTTATGAAAGATAAGGGGAGATGAACCATGCCTGGAAATGAACTGGTGAGGCAGAAGTTGGGGAGTTGACATCGCACCCATTGATTGCACTTGCTTGCAGCCACGAAATGAAAACCTGAAAATAACATCCACAATAATGTCAAAATCAGTGGCCAGTTCTGTTGGAAAATCCTATGGTGGCAAGAAAGGAACAACAAGTGCCTCTAGCTGAGTAACAAGCCCATGGTAAAGAGGCTTATCAGTGCATTTGGGATAGCAACCAAATGCCATGTATCCAAAAAGATAAAGGTGGTGTGCAGCCACCAGTCCATTACCACCATTGTTGTCAGGGCCACAAATAATTAGCACCCGGTTGTACTCATTCATTTTGTAAACCTCTGCTATGGGTGTTGCAACACTGAGGCCTGCCAACTCCATCAACTGGTCTACACTAAATCCAAGAGGGCTCATAAGGAGTTCATCAATCGCAGCAACATATTTCCGTGAAAGGTATGATATTTCTTCTAGATCATGAATGTGCTGAAGGGACTGAATAAATTTTGTTCCCATTTCTTCAGATCTGACCATGCTCTGATGAAAATCACATTTAAAAGATGAAAATTTGGAACATGTGACTTGCACCTGAGAGCTCCAGAGGTAGCTACAACATTTAGAAGCCAATACGTGGTGAGCTGACAAAGCTAAATTTACAGGCCCAAGCCCTAAGGATGTCTTTTCTCTCCCGATTACACTGAAATCACACCAGCATTCTTGTGAAAACAAAACAGACATTTGGGGAAAATACAAGAAAGAGGAAGCTTCAACAGGATGACCACCATTCCTGCTAACTAATATCGTCCATGAGGCCACATTACGGGCATTTATTCAAACAACTCACATGCCAAGTGTATGCTTCCACATTTTGCATTCACGTATACCAGAGCATTTGCAAATACAACATCTGACAAAATTCCTCAATCTTTTATGCTTTGTTGGAAGTTCATCCCTATCCTAGAACTCACATTTGGCACAGGTTGAGAAAGGCGGGCAAGGGAAAGTCAGATTTTCCATTATGGTTTGATGGATGTCCTCCTGTACTAAGCCCGCATTTTACATAGGAAGGGAGGTTACTTGCAGGTTTCTAAACCTTTTCAACAAACCCATTCTATGTATATCTTGTAGTCATTGCATTTCACGAGCCCTTGATTATTTCTGAAAATTTTGGCGAACAGTTTACTTGTCTTACGCATGTTTCCACATTCTGTAGGCATATGAAGGGACGTGACAATTTATAATGGAGGTTGAGTTGTCAATGTGCCCCACCTACTCCATTATATGCACTTTCCGAGAAATTCACTCCTGTCATACTCGATATCTTCTCCCCCCCACGTCTACTTTCCACCAAATGCACTTCTAGTTTTGATTCAGATCTAAGAAAAATTGTTTGTATTTAATGTGTGCATGATGTGACAGGTCTGGGTGACTATCTAAAAGGTGTCACTCTCTAGGTTCTTCCACATGTAGGCCCCCTACAAAGGTGGATGCCACCCCTTTGAATGTTGTTCCCTTATCTCAACCTTAGCAAAATTGATATGATTTGATAGATTAACTTGAGGAAAATCCTACTAAAATTTCAATATTAGACTTTCTCAAGATATCGAACACCCATAAATAAATTCTTTATAAAACCCTTCAAGGGTCGGGAGTATCCACATAATTTGATCCTTTACACCTCCAATAAATGATTGCACATCTTGAGCTTGATGACTCCATCTTCTTTGACTAGCGCGAAATCCCACATAATAATCCTACCCATAACCTACCCCTATACATTTAGGTAGTTGTTACTCGTAGGAAGATTAAGAGATTTCTTGTGGATAATGGATCTGGATTGACTATTTTCACCTTGAAGTTAGTTAGATAGTTGGGATACAAAGACACAGAGTTGGATTCTCATGTAAGAACCATTACAACATACGAAAAATGAGTAACAAGAGTTATCTGGCACTATAGTGATACCTATGAAAGTAGGGCTGATAAAACATGATACAAAATTCCATGTTCTTAAGCTAGATATTCCATACAACATGCTTCTAGGTCGACCATGGATCCATGTCATGCAAGCAGTGCCTTCTACCTACCAATAATGCATTAAATTGTATAATGGAAGGCACCCAGTTACTATTCATGGAGATCCTGAACCATTTACACATTATAGAGCACTACATAGCTTCTCCAAATCAACATATGAATGTCCTTAAGTGGACATTATTGTCCCATTACAAACATAAGCTTTCAAAGCTAGAGTTGATCCTAACATGCTAAAAGTTATGGTTAAAGACCCTTCTTTATTAATGAATCCCTTTGCTTCATGGGAAATGAAGGTGGGATTTTATGGTACAATAGAATATTTCAATATTTAACAGGCCCTCTTAGTTTCTAACCTGTCACTCTCACCTAAGACACGTAGTATACCTGAATTCCAATTTACAAGCATATGAGCTAGCTACTCTAGTCCCTTTGGAAGATTTTCTCCTCGTGGTATTCTATCAAATGAGAATATGCTAAGTGACCCTCCAAATCAAATACTGGAAGGAATGAAAGCTTCATGTAATGAAGCTCCACATTATGCCAAAGCACATATAATGATGCATGTCATGGGGTATCAGGGATTTGGGTGTGGACCAGATGCACAAGGTATACTAGAACCTTTTCCAATTCCCCTAGGAAATATAAAAAACATGGCTTTGGTGTGAAGAGTCATAATATTTCACCCTCTAAAATTGATGATACTTCCTTAGACATTGAAAATGATTCACTTCATTCAGATAGTGATGTAGATTCCCATTATAGTATCTATGAAGATCTTTCCTCTATTAACATGTTCCTAGATTCTGTTATTTTTACCCTATCTCAGTCCAATCCCCAAACTGACTCTCAATCACCCTTGTGTATCCCAACCTTTTTTATTGGGAGTAATGACTTCATATGCCAATTTATTTCTTCAAAAATGAATAATCCATAGCAAAATTCACGGGTGTTAGAGATGACATTTCGAGAAGTGATCACAAGAAATGTTTATTCATTAAATTATATGCATGTGCATATTTTGGGGAAGAGGAAATATGTGGTCACCTAAACAAGAAAATAACAAGCAAGGGAAAAAGTACCACAAAGAAGTCTTGCATAAAGAAAGAGCTCAAATCCCAAAGTGAAAACCTCTTTGAGGCACTTGTGAATAAACAAAAGGAAGAGCCAATGGAGCCAATATTCAACCCACATAAAGATACAACACTATTTGACCCACCCACTAAAGTGGATTCTACTCTTCCCCTTGATCCTACCTATTGTAGACACCACATTTGGGTCACACTTGCCTTGATACCTTTCAATTAATCAACGTAACACATACACATAGCCATAACCCCTTTACCCCACATTGACATTAATTTAATCACTTACAATTGAATTAATATTTATCCTCATAGTTTTCATACTCGACACCACCACATACTAGAGTGTTGTCCACATCATACCCATATTATCTCCCCCCTTATATTGCAAGCGGTGATCACTCATCACAACCCACAAATGATCTTATCAAAATGATGATGGATAAGATGTTGACAATAGAAACATTTGTCTCCATCTTGCATAATTCTATGACATACGATGAGATTTTCAATTATCCCATTCACCACTCCATTCCAATTCGTCCATACCCTACTCATTGGGAAATTCCAAAATTCAACTAATTCAATAGCAAAGAATACCCACAATAGCATTTGTAGTCTATTAAACATGTGTGTTTATCTCATCACTCACAATGATGAGTTTCTCTTGCAAACATTCCCAATGACCTTGACGGGACCCATTTTAGATTGGTATAGTGCTCTACCCAGGCACTCTATCTTTTCATTTAATCAGGTAGGTTAGGATTTTCTAGACCAATTTTATATCGACATTGTTAAGAAGGTCACAATGACTGACTTGTATGCGACACACCAATATGAGGAAGAGTCTATCACAAAATTTTTAGCTCATTGGCACGGCCTGATTAATCAAATCACATTCTAACTACCTTAAACCGAGTTAATAGATTTATTTACCTGAGCTTGTGCTAGAAACATCTCACCAAATCTCTAAGTCCAAAGTTTCTGCATAATTGACGAGTCATTCACAATGGCCCAGAAACTTTAAATCCACGTTATTGAGGAGAATAAGTTGTAATTACGTAACAAAAATGCTCCATTCAAAATCAATTATTCTTCTTCTTCATCCAAACCACAAAATAATTATTCTAAAGAAAAAGAATCTACCAATGTAGTGGTTTTAAAATCTGGCCCTTCTCATTTATCCAACTAATCAAAACCATCTTCAAATATTTCTCCTATTCAAATTTTCTAGTTCAAGAAGGAACAACAAAAATATACTCCCATTGGAGAACCTTATTCTTTTGTTTTGGAAAAACTTCTAAAAGTGGAGAAATCACCCTTCCACTCACCAAAACACCTAGTGGTTTTGAACCTTATCATCCTTTACCTGCATGGTACAAGGAGAATGATTACTACAATTATCACCATATTAGAGGTCACAGTGATGGTAATTACATAAATTTCAAAAACATCGTCCAAGAATTGTTAGATAATGGAGATCTCGTCTTGGATAACCCCAATGCACCGGCTAACCAAAACCTCCACATCTTCAAGAAATTGTTTCCAAATCACATCCCATCATCCAGCCAAGATGGTGAAACCTCAACTAATGATAGTAATGTTCAAGAGTTCCATGCTGTTTTTGATATCATACCGGATCCTTCTTCTCAGTTTCCTCCCATCTCATCTATTGAGGAAATTATTGCATGAGCTCCTCCACCCTAGGAGGCACATGTTTCATCTTCTTCTCTACCCATAGATGAGTCTACCTTACCTTCTTCTTTACCCACGGAGGATTCTACCTTATCTTCAGATGCATCTATCCCACTCATCTCGCCACTTGTCAAGTAACCCACATTACCCATTCTTCTACCTATGGAAGATCCCAACATACTCTCTTATTTACGAAAGGAAGATTTTATACAATCAACCTTGCCTCCTCCTCTACCCACAGAGTACTCGCTAGTGGCATCTCTTCCTATTGGAAAAAATTCCCCACTAGCTTTTAAAGACCCTATCAATTTACTATCATCTCTTCTACCCACAGAGTTTGAAGCCAACCATTTCCCTGTCTCACATACATTCTTTACAGGTGTTATTACTAAATCTACATCATTCCCCTCCACTTCTATGTCATTCTCACATTTGTTCGACCGCTTGGATTATTTTGACAATTCCATGCTTTGGGGACATCTTCAACTTCATGTTTTAACTCAAAACAAATTTTTGTTTGCCAAAAATTCCATGATCTATCCAAAGGTGTTTAAGACAACCCATCATTACCATGCTAGTTATAGTGACCTCTTCTTAATCAACCTCACCCAAACCTAAACTGTTACCATTAACCAAAATTTTTCCTATGCCTAAAACCCTACCTACACCCATACCTTCACCCATGTTCAAACCCATTACCACATTAGGATTCATGTTGACATCAAACCTAGTCCATCCTCCTATCAAACTAGATTTAGCCACATCCTCACAAACCATCACAAAGAATATTCCCCCACCTAAGAGGAAAACCCAACCTCTTAGGATGCATACACCAACTTCAACCACTACCCCTCCATCACCTTCACCACTTCCTTTTATCCTAGGTCCGCACCCATCAACCTTGGTAAAGTAGCCTCCTACCCAAGGTAAACCAAAAACACAACAACCCACCTCCTTGTCATGATCTTATGTTCCACCAAAATTACCTACAAAGCCTACACCTCTTCTGTTACCTAAATCCTTTCCACCTCCCATACCTACACCACTTATGGTATCCTCATCATTACCCATAACATTCCCTTTTCCTCAAGCAGTCCTTTCCACATTGCCTCCTACCACCATCTTCACCACACCTCCATTATCACATTTGCTAACACATGTCCTTCGACCATCTTCCTTCCCTTCTACATCACACACTCCTTATACACCTTTACCTAAGAAGGTGCAACCCAAGCCCAAAGTGCCACTACCTTCTAAAGAGGTAGTTAAACATACACTTCCTCTAATAACTAGATCACCAGTTACACCTTTACCCAAAAAGGTGCAACCCAAACCCAAAACCGTACTATCTACCAAACAGGTAGTCAAACTTACTCAACCTCCAATTCCACCTCCAATGATGCCTCTCACACCGAAGTCACCTAATATTTCATCCAAACCCACACTCACTTCACATTGTGATCCATTGGCCGGGTCGTTTGCCAACATCTTAGCTAACCTTTTGGAAATATTTGTCATCACATTGGCACTGGTTAGACCTTAGGACCCACTCAAATATACACAAGAAGGGTTTGATGATATCAAAATTTGTGCTTACCATCATTTGTCAGGGCATGATGTAGAGAACTATAAGGATCTTAAGACTATTCTTCTCCAACTACATCCTCTTGAAGAGAAATTTTATGATGATGATCTTCTTGATGAGGACCCCATTCCACCTTTGCCTATTACCTAGCCTCACCCAATACCTATTCAGTGACCTCCATCTCCACATCCACAACCCTTTTACCCTCCTCAATCATTTGATATCAACATGGTCTACATTAGAGAACTAAAAAAAACTCCTCCAAAATGGCAGTGCACCATACTCCTTTCACATGACTCTTTTCCTTCACCACTTTTTTGCCCATCCTGCTACTATACCTTTCACGACAAACCTTCTTCTTCACCTCAGATCAATATGGTTCAAGTTACCACTCGAGCTCAGAAGGAAAAAGGAAAGGAGAAAACAACCAATTCATTCGTACATATTTACCTTACATTTCGTCAGCACCTGCCCCTAAGTTCACCATCTGTGGACCCGCATACCCCATTTTTGACAGGGTTTCCCATCGTATGATGATTAAAAAATTGTACTAGTCTTCTCTTGAAATGTCTTTGTATGACCTCATCCAAACCTCTAAGTCTCATCATCAGGCCCTCATCGAGGTCTTCCAATCTATTAAGGTTCTACCTAATGACCGCACACTTGTTTTCACCATTATCAATCCTTATCATGTGGCTTCTTTCACCACTTCACCTCTATCTTCTTCTCCAACTACCATTCATCAAGTATCCACTCTTAGTTTCTTTGACGAAGATATTTTCCCTCTTCAATAAGATTATCCCAACCCCTCCCTATTAATTTCCATCTATGTTGATTATATATGTGTTCAACGCATTCTGATCAATGGAGGTTCCAGTATCAACATCATTCCCTCCCATGCATACAAAAAAATGGGCATCCCTGCCAATTGCATGCATAATAACACAGTTTTGTTGTGTTCATTTAACAATGCCATGACTTCCACCCTCAGCACCATAATTCTCCACATTCGTGTTGGCCCCCGTGCCATTCCTGAATTATTCTATGTCTTAGAAGGGGAATTCCAATATAATCTACTGCTTGATCAACCCTATATTCATGCCATGGGTTGTGTTCCTTTAACCTTACACCATTGTTTAAAATTTGAACATGAGGGGAAAAACTATACCATTCTAGCCGACCCTTCACCATTCAAGACCTGTAACATGTTGTATATACAAAATGATGTCCTTATACTGATTAAGGCATCTACCACCCTTACCAATTATTTTACATCCATTGCCTCATCCACCACTTCTATCACTACATTTTCCATAACCAACTCCACTATTCCCACTTCTACCGCAACTTTTGCAGTTGGCCCATCAGCCAAACCATCTAATTCTTAATCATCTAATGCCTCTTCTTCTAATCCTTCCAGTGATTTAGTTATCCCAGCTACCCACATACTAACCACTAGTCCCTTAGAAGTTGTTTTTCAATGCCTCACTTTGGGGGAGTACCAAATTTATAACATTGGCACATTCCTTACTCCTCGAGAGTATGGTAACCTTCATCAACACCCACACTATAATAACCAAGTAGGTGAGGTTTTACCCTATGGTCCTCCCCACCTTTGCACCAACCTAACGTATGGGGGACATGATATTTCTACCTACTCGCTTGAGCCACCTTCCCAAACTTGACCATTTTCATCTTATCTCTAATCTCTCACCAACCACCACTTCACCCACACCTTTCTCTATCGTTGCACTTGGAAAGGCTTTGGATTTGGCTTCTATGAAGAATGCCACCATACTATCATTTCTTGCACCACCCATAAGCATAAATATCATAGTGGTATTGGATTTTCCAAACCACCTTCCAAGAAGGCCCGAGTTGAACTCATTAAGGACGATAAACCTTCTCCACCCAATTCACCTACCTCACCACCTTGACCTATGGAGTCTATGGATCTAGAATCCATTCATCTTAACCATTTTTTTGTGAACACCATTTCCCTAGGACCTCTAACTTATAAGCATGATGGCGAGGCTCCCTCTTTTCTTCCCTTCATGTATCCTGACATGATCGATGATGAAACACATTCTATGAGTATCGTTCAATGTCAGGATGATGAGTCTATTCTCACCTACCTTGGTGTGGAAGATTATTATATTCATCAGTATTTACCTTCTGATACGTAAACCATGTTGAATGAATCGACCATAGAAATCAACATTCACACTCAGAACAATGCACACATTCTAAAGATAGGCCAATCTTTAGATGTTGTTGAATAGGAAGATTTCACTTCTTTCCTCCAAGATCATAACAAAAAAATTTCTTGGTCTCACACTGATATTCTAGATACTGACCCAAATATCATGGTCCACAATATCGTAACCATTCTTGATGCCAAACCTATGAAAGAGAAGCTACAAAAAATGCATCCTCGCATTGCCCTTCTTGTGAAAGAAAAACTCCAGCGCCTATTTTTTTCCTTCATTCTACCCATTGGTTATCCCTAATGGATCTCTAATATTGTTCGTAACACTAAAGTGACAGGGAGCTCCACATTTACATGGATTTCTGTGATCTTAACCTGGCTTGCCCCAAAGATGATTTTCCTCTACCTAGTATTGACCAACTAGTTAATCTCACCACCGGCCATAAGATGTTATCACTCATGGATGGTTTCTCAGGTTATAACCAAATATTACTCACCCGAGAAGATCAACACAAAACTGGCTTCATCACTCCTTGGGGAACCTTATTCTATTGCATCATGCCCTTTTTTCTTAAAAATTATAGTGCCACATATCAACGGACTATGAATTATATCTTTCATGAAATCATGCATAACATATTGGAATATTATGTCGATGATCTTCTTGCCAAATCTAAACATCAGGCTGAACACCTTGCAGTCCTCAAATTTATTGTTGTAACCGTCTCATCAAACATTGGATTCTCATTACAATCTAATGAACCCATGTCAAACTATCACTATTTTGATTAGAGTGAAGTCATACATCAAGGCAGTGATTATGTATTTCATTGCATGGCATAGGAAACTTATATCCCGACCCATTAAAATAAAGGAAATTATCGAGATGCCTCCACCTACTAACCTTCGTCAAATTCATAGTTTGTAAGGAAAGTTACAATCTATTCATCGTTTTATTTCTCATCTTTTTTATCACTGCCATCGATTCCATCATCTTCTCATAAGGGATGTCACTTTCAAATGGGATGATGAATGCCAAAAATCCTTCTATGCATTAAAAAAATATCTCCTCCAACTACCTGTACTCATCTCACCAAAGGACGAAAAACCATTTTACCTCTATATTTCTGCCACAAACCATTCCTTGGGTGTCATGCTCACTCATTGCGATGAGCAACACATGGAGCAAATGGTTTATTATATAATTCTTACACTTTTAGATTATGAAACAAGGTATACTCATGTCGAAAAACTCTACCTATACTTATTAATTGTAGCTACAAAACTACGCTATTACCTAATCAACCACAAAACCTTAATTTTCACCAATACCAACCCCTTACATTACATGTATGCTAAGCCTTACCAACACTAACGTGTTGCACATTGGCCCATGCTTCTTACAGACCTAGATCTTAAATTCATCCATAAAATGTCTATTAAAGGAAAAACCATTTAGGACCAACTTGCAAACACACCTCTTTCCGGAAATCAATATTCTAACTTCGATTTACCTGATGAATCCATCGCTACCCTCTTCCTTGACAACATTGTTTATCAGAAGACCTTATTTTTTGATGGTTCTAAATGTTAGCATGGGGGTGGCACAGGGGTCATCCTTATTCCTCTTGATGGTGAGCCTATGCCTTTATCTTTTAAACTATATTTTGATTGCACTTGTAACATTTCCAAATACGAAGCAGTCATGTTAGGTCTTCAAACTGCCATAGGTTTAGATGTTAGATCCATTAATATCTTTGATGACTCCCAAGTAGTTGTGAACTAAGTCAATGGTTTATACCAGTTTCGAAATAAGGTACTTCAAAAGTATAAACATCATGTTGACATACTTCTGATTTCCTTTAATCATTATGAGATTCAAACCACTCTGTTCTACACTAACAAATTCACAAATACCATGGCCTGCCTTGCTTCTCAAATACATGCTTCTCCTTCCGACTCAAAAATATTTGTCACAATAAAAAGGTTGTAATCACCCTCTTATATGTTAAATTTTTTGGAAGAATTGAAACCGATCCACGTGACATCTGGTATAAGCAATTTTCCAATTACCTTTCCCTCTTAATTTTTCCTCCAAAACTTACTCGCAATGGACAATGAACCTTGCTCAAAAGTGTATCTCGCTATGTCATCATGGGGGGTCTTATCTACAAATGTGGATTTGACATTATCCTCCTATGATGCCTTACAAGTTCTAAAATCCCGTACACCATTAAAGAAGTTCTCGATGGGATTTGCAGTGGTCGTTTCATTGGCCTCGTTGTTGCTAAACATATCCTTCACATCGACTACTATTCACCAATCCTAAACCAAGATTGTTATGACTATGTCAAACGTTGTGTGAAATGTCAACAACATGCTAATATTCACCATAGCCCTAGTCATGCCTTATAGGTTTCTAGAGACCTTTGGCCTTTCTCCTAATGGGGTTTGGATCTCATCAGAGAAATTAATCCTCGTTCTTCTCAACATCTTCAATGGATCATCACTACAACTAAATATTACACTAAATGGGTGGAAGTCATACCTCTCATTTCTATAAAAGATGATTAAATTTGTGAGTTCATCAACCATCACATCATTTGTCACTTTAGTGTTCCTCAACACCTCATCACTACTAACAGAAAACAATTCAAAAATAAAACCCTACGCAAACTCTATGACACCTTTGGCATTCAACTAATTTTTTCTTCTCCTTATTATCCTCAGATGACCAATCCAAATTGACTAGTAAAATTCTTATGAAATTAGTTGATGATACTGGTAAGGATTGACACATGCACATTCCTTTTTTCTTATGGGCTTATTGCACTAGTATTTGTACATCCACTGCTGCAACACCTTTCTCTTTGGTCTATGATACAGAGGTTGTCTTACCTCTCAAATTCCAAATTCCATCACTTCCTATCTCACTCAAATACATGCTCAATGATGATGAATTTCTCCAAGACCATTTGGATCAACTTGATCTTTTAGATGAATGTCATTTAAATTCTCTCGATCACCTTCAAATCTAGAAAAAACATATCAAATGTTCCTATGAAAAAAATGTCCATGAACAAACCTTCAAGGTTGGTGATCTTGTCCTGAAGGAAAATAAACATGTAACCAAAGCTGAGAAAAGTAAACGGGGTAAGTTTTCTCGTAATTGGCTTGGACCCTATATCATTACGCATACCTATGGATCAAGTGCTTATCATTTATCTTCCCTCGAAGGTAAACTCAAACTTGACCCCTTAATGCATTACATATTTGATCATTCTATTGTTGAATCAAGTACTATATCACCTTTTTTCTATTATGCACTTGTCCCTTGAGTAACCATTCCTTTCATCTACCTCTTTTAAGGATCAACGACTAAACAAGAATCATGTGATTATCCGTCACCTTTTAGCCTTATCTTCAATATGAGTACCATGGCTCTACTCATGACATGATTATCATGGATACTTTTTGTCATTTTTGGGATGGAATCCCATGGTCATTTATCACTTAAAACCTCTCTTTCATAGATAACCTCTGTGTGATATGGATTTTCCATCATAAAAGAATCCTATACTCCTTTATAGTCTTGTCCATGACCTAAAAGTCCAAAATAAATAAATTTAAAAGTAATATATGGGATATTCAAATTTAACTCCTTGATTCAAACTTCTTGTAAATAGATGACTCCCTTAAAAAGGACATCTAACTTCCCATGTTGTTTATATAAGTGGATTGCTCCCTCGAAGGACAACTATACAAAGTTAGCCCTATTATACATAGTCTATAAAAAAAGAAGACTATTTATGTAAAATAAAAATAAAATATTATGAAGCTTCCCACATCGATCAACTTCACGAATATGTTAAGGATTCATTCTATTCATCCCACATAGAATTCCAGCATTGATCAGTCAATAAAAAGAAAAAGTAAAAATAAAATACAAAAAATCAATAAAAATACAATTTTTTCATCATGGACTTTCCTATTTTGATTTTGGGTATCTTGTAGAAGAGGCATGTTGTCTCACAACCAATATTACGCTAAACAACCCACTCCACCTTACCTTCCTTTCTTTCTTATCTTCTAAATACTTAAGGGACATGATGCACATGTGACAATTTGTGATCATGTAACTTCTTTCACCCTTAGAATAGTCAATCATGCACTACCTTTAAGGTTTTAAGTTCATAAACCCATCATCGGTATGCTCATTATGGTCTTTTCCAACTCTGTAGCATTTTTCCTCTTTTATCATTCACCTCTTTTCTTACTTATTGATTCTCCTACATAGAACTAGATCATCAATACTTAATTTTGGGGATTTCTTCTCCTTTCACCCACCTTAACATTCCTCATCTATTTTCATCAACACGCTTTAAATATTCCATATTCCTAAACAAGCTAGAATTCACCATACCTAAACAACCTAGACTTGACCATACCTAATGACCTAGACTCAATCATGCCTAAAACCAACTGATCCAGTCATCTACCTCATCATATTCTTCCATATCTTATGGGAGAACTACATCAGCCTGAGGCCCCTTTTTCACCAGGACTATATAGGCAGCACTCCATGGGCATGGGGCCTTGGAGGTTGGCTCAGACACTCTTTCCCCTAACCATTCCTCCCATTAATATGTATCATAACCTAGTTAGTTTCCATATACACAATAACTTAGAAATTAACATATCACAAAACATACATCATTTCATGATACCTTAATCCTATAAGATTTCCATGATATCAATTACCCGAAAATTTACCAAACCATATCTACAACACATAATTTCTAAAAAAATAGTAACTTGGAAATTTTTGACTCAACCATGGCTACACCTATGACTCAACCATGCCTCATCGACCTAGAATCTATCATGCCTATACCTGACTCAACCATGCCTATACCTAACTCAACCATGCCTAACTATGACTCAATCATTCCTAATGAACCTTGAATCAATCATGCCTAACCCACCCAGTTTTCATAATAACAATAACCATGGAAATAAAACCAAGTACATCACAAAGTTCAAAAATCCAAAAACCCATCTATGTCATTTTCCCAAAGTAGATTTGAACAAATGACTCTGTAAAAGGTGGATTCAAAATATAACTTGAATGACATCACATTCTCTTGACTGGTATCGGTCATGTGCCCTAGTGTATCGTGGTGAGTTTATCTTGACTAAAATTGATTCCCCTTGATTAGTATCATTTATCCTATTTGAGCCTACTATACCACTTATCATCACATTTGATTTCCCAAACCCTTTTTCGTCTTACCCAAATTTTCACCTAGCCTTATCACTCAACCTAATTACCTATCACCCAACTACCATTTTGGGCATGTTGTTGCCTCTACCACGGCCTTACATATGGAATTACCTATTACCCAACTGGTCTACACCTATTTGACACTTGAATTAATTTACTCATTATACCTTGTGACGACACTACTCCTATTGTTCAACCTAATGACATTACATTTCCTAATGTCATGTTGTTTATCCCAACCAAACCTTAGGTGCTCTAGAATATATAATGTAGCCAAATTAAGAACAAACCAGATATGTTGCAAATATTATGAACTCCAAAAGAAAATAGATCTCCTTCTTTGTTATCAAATAATGAATTACAATGTTTCCTAAATAGGAAAACAACTCCCAACTTGATTTTCCAAGTAAAATCTTGCTAACTCTGACTAAATCTACTCTAGGTGGCGGAAATTACTATTTTTAGCAGTTTACTTGAACCTGCTATTCTTAGTAAGTTTGCATGCTTATTGCTACGGGCAAAAAAATTTCCACGCATCTTCTAAATCCCTAAATTAGATGAATTTCCAAATTTATAACTCATAATGCAATTAATAGACTAAAATTAACTAATGCTCAAAAATAGGAAAAAACTGAACTATAACTTAAATCCTAATTTTCGGCCTCAAGATGGCGGATTTAGGGCCCGAAAATGTGTCAAAAACTTTCCCCAACTGGTAGGACTATTTTCTGCTGCATTCCTCTCATCGAACCACGTGGTTTAAAAAAAACAGACTCAAACAGACACCCGGAACTCAAGTTATGACCGTGTCAAGTTCCTGCTAATTCGGGCGCATCATTCTCCCCTGCTTGAAAAAAACGCAGCTCCTGCAAGTTGTCTTCTTCAAACTGCTTCCATTTATCTGCATCCAACTTCTGAATCTCCCACTCTGTGACCCAAGTATTGTCCTCTTATTCCAGTCCTTTCCAATGTACCAAATATTTGTTGTATTTCCCATTTCTTGTGTCCATTGTTTTCTTATCTAAAATCTGATCCACTTCTTCTTTCTTCTTCACCGGAACTTGTTACCTCCAATCTACTACTTCATCAATAGAATCCCCTTTTTCACCATCCCCATGAAAATAATACAAATCTGAAACATTAAACACTGGAGAAATATCAAAATTCCCTGGCAATTCTACCTCATAAGCATTATCGTTTATTTTTTTCACAATTTTGCAGGGACCAATCTTCTTGTACTTCAGCTTGTTATAGGTTCCTCTTGGAAACCTTTCCTTCCACAGATATACCATAACCAACTCACCAATTTTAAATACCTTTCTCCATTCTGTGCACATCTGCTATTTCTTTATACTTATCATTACTATTCTGCAGCTTCTTCCGCACTTCTTCCGGCAATTGTTGTATATGTTTGGCAAATGCTTCTACATCATCATTGACTCTGCCATCAACTGGTAGTTGCACTAAATCTAACACCCCATTTGGATTACTCCCATACACAATTGAAAATGGAGACTTTCCCATGGATCTGTTTATGGAACTGTTATATGCAAACTCAGCTTGTGGTAATGCTAAGTCCCATTGTTTCGGCTTTTCCCCAACAATGCACCTTAACAGGTTTCCCAAAATCCTATTTACCACCTCTGTTTTCCCATCAGTCTGTGGATGATAGGCACTACTGAACTATAGTTGAGTTCCAAATTTCTTCCATAAATTCCGCCAGAAGTGACTTAAGAACCTGGTGTCCCTATCTGAAGTAATGGTTTTTGGAACACCATGCAAACGAACAACTTCTCTGAAAAACAAATCTGCTATTCCTGTTGCATCACTTGTTTTCTTACAGGAAATAAAATGAACCATCTTAGAAAACCTATCAACAACCACAAAAATTGATTCATTACCTCGTTGTGTTTTTGGTAATCCCAAAACAAAGTCCATACTCAGATCTGTCCACGACCCTTTAGGAACAGGCAATGGCATATACAACCCTATATTTTGTGCATGGCCTTTTGAGACTTGGCAAATTCGACATCTTTCCACATATCTTACCACATCTCTTTTCAACTTTGGCCAATAGTATTTGTTTGCTACCAAGGCTATCATCTTATCTTTACCAAAATGCCCAACCAACCCTCCGCTATGCAACTCTTTCACTATATTCTCTCTCATAGACCCAACTGGAATACATAGTTGGCATCCCTTGAATAGGTAGCCATCCTATAAAATATACTCATCCAGGACATCTCCTGCATTGTCTGACAATGGACTAATTAGTCTTTCAACAATATCCTTGAAATCAGAATCAGAAGAATACAAACCCTTTATTGCTTCAAAACCCACCACCTCATTTTCCATAGTGGTAAACAAAGTCACACGCCTACTCAATGCATCTGCAACTTGATTCTATTTTCCAGATTTATGTTTTAGAGAAAAAGTATATCCCTGCAAAAATGATACCCACTTTGCATGCCTACTATTCAACTTCTTTTGGGTATTCACATACTTCAGGGCTATGTGGTCTGTAAATAACACAAACTCCTTAGGCACTAAGTAATGCCTCCAATGCCTTAATGCTTGTACAATTGCATAAAATTCCACATCATAAGTAGAGTAGTTCTTTCTTACCTCATTTAGTTTCTCACTAAAGAAAGCTACTGGCTTTCCTCCTTGACTTAGAACAACTCCAATACCCACATGTGAGGCGTCACAATTGACCTCAAACACTTTATCAAAATCTGGTAGTGCCAAAATGGGTGCCTCTGTCACCTTCTTCTTCAAGAATTGAAAACTATCCTCAGCTGCCTTTGTCCACAAAAACTCCCTTCCTTTTGTGCAATCTGTTATAGGTGCTACAATACTGCTGAAATTTTTAATAAATTTTCTGTAAAATGTTGCTAGACCATGAAAGCTCCTTACCTCTGTTATACTCCGTGGAGTAGGCCATTCAATAATTGCCTTTATCTTTTCTGAGTCCATCTGTACCCCATCTGCTGAAATAATAAAGCCCAAGAATACCAAACTCTCTTGCATGAATGTGCACTTCTTCATATTTGCATAGAGTTTCTCTTTCCTTAACACTTCAAATACCAACCTTAGATGCCTCAAATGTTCTTCTTTAGTTTTACTAAAGATCAAGATATCATCAAAATAAACCACAACAAACTTACCATTATACTCCCGTAGCACGGTGTTCATCAATCTCATAAAAGTACTAGGTGCATTGGATAACCCGAATGGCATCACCAACCACTCATATAATCCATTTCCCGTCTTGAATGTTGTTTTCCACTCATCTCCTTCTCTGATCCGAATTTGATGATAACCACTTCGAAGATCAATCTTGGTGAAATACTTAGATCCAGCAAGCACATCCATCATATCATCAAGGTGAGGTATTGGGAACCGATACTTGATTGTAATTTTATTGATCGCTCTGCTATCCGTGCACATTCTCCATGTTCCATCCTTCTTTGGTGTTAATAAAGCTGGTGTTGCACATGGACTCATGCTCTCCCTTACGACCCCCTTTCACACGAGCTCTGCCACTTGCCTATTCAACTCTGCATGCAATGTCGGGCTCATCCTATAAGCCGCTTGATTTGGGAGTGAAGACCCTGGAATCAAATCAATGTGGTGTTGAATATCTCTTTTGGGTGGTAATCCATCTGGTAGCTCATCAGAAATAACATCTGAAAATTCTTCTATTAATTCTGATGTTTCTATTGGTATTTGAGCACTTACAAGTTCATCCTTATTTGCAACTAGTGCATAACAAAAACTGGTTGCCTTTGCCTCCTTCACAAATTCCTTTGCAGAAAGCATATTTTCAGCCTTCCCCTCTTCTTTAAGAGGTAGCAAAACTATTTTTGTGCCATCCTTCCAGAAAGTATAAGTATTCTTTCCCCCATCATGAATAACTTTTCTATCAAATTGCCATGGTCTTCCTAGCAACATATGACATGCATCCATAGGGATAACATCACACCAAATCTCATCCTTATAACTATTCCCAATAGAAAAGCTTATTAAACATCTCTTATCAATAGTAACTTCATTACCCTTCTTAAACCATGTAATATGATAAGGGTTAGGATTCTTCTCACAATGCAGACCCAATTTATCGACCATCTCATTTGAAACCATGTTCTCACAACTACCACCATCAATAATAACATTACATACCTTTCCTCCTGAAGTGCATCTTGTTCTGAAAATATTTGTACGCAGCCATGCATCCCCCTTGACCTCCTTTCTTGGAGCAATCATCGTCCTCTTGATCATCAGATTTTCTCTAACATCTGATGGGATTTCTAGGTCCTATTCATCTTCTACTTGCTCAGCTTCAACAAGATTTACTCTTGGAGCATCTCCTTGCCTTTTGTCATGTGTATAAGTATGTGGGCATTCAAAAGCTTGATGCCCTTCTTCACCACATCTGTAACAAACAAATGGTCTTCGTGGAGCCTCCCATCCTCTATCACCAGCATATCCTCTGCCCCTAAGAAATCCTCTACCTCTTTGTTGATTCTGGAAATCTTGTCTCGTATCCTCTTGCTTTTCCAATCCACGAGATGATTCTCCCCTACCTTGGCTGAAACCAGCTCATCCCTGAAAGGAAGTTGAGGCCCCCTATTCATTCCAGGTGATCTCCTAAAACTTTGACGATTTTGTTTTTCCTCAGCCTTTAAGGCTAATTGATAAGCATCCTCCATGCTTTTAATCCTATGCATACTTATCTCATCTTGAATAGAAAATTTTAATCCATTAACATACCTTGCAGCCATTTGTTCCTCAGTTTCTTCATGCTCTACACAAATGGACAACTTATAGAACTCATCTGTGTATTCTTGCACTGTTTGTAAGTTCTTTCTGAGATTCTGAAACCTCCTGTAAAGGGTTTGTGCATAATCCACAGGGAGAAATTTATCTTTCAGCTTCTTCTCCATCTTACTCCACGTCCTAATTATTTCTTTCCCCTTTCTTGACCACTCTTTCTATAGGTGATCCCACCATAACATAGCATGACCTTTCAATTTCGTGCATGTAAATTTTACCTTCTTTTCTTCTGACATAGTCTTCCACTCAAAAAAATTTCCCATGCTAGTCAACCAGTCTATTAGCTCCTTTGGTTTTAGACTACCACCATACTCTGAAACATCAACTCTTATCCCATCATTCTTTCCTTCTAATGCTCGAAGCATCCTTTCTTCAAAAGCTAATGGTGGTGCTTGCGTTTCCTCCTCTTCACAAACTTCTTCTTCATCTGTGTCATCTCCACCTTGATTTCCTCTCTGGGTTATCATTGCAGCAAGCGCAACAACTTGTCTCTGCAGATCTTGCATATTTCTATTCATCTGTGCAATACCACCTCCTCTTCCTCTTCCTCTTCCTCTTCCTCTTCCTACCATTTTTTTTTTAAGAAATACTTCGAACCAGCTTTGATACCAGATAATGTAGCCAAATTAAGAACAAACCAGATATGCTACAAATATTATGAACTCCAAAAGAAAATAGATCTCCTTCTTTGTTATCAAATAATGAATTACAATGTTTCCTAAATAGGAAAACAACTCCCAACTCGAGTTGCCAAGTAAACTCTAGCTAACTCTGACTAAATCTACTCTATGTGGCAGAAATTACTATTTTTAGCAGTTTACTAGAACCTGCTATTCTTAGTAAGTTCACATGCTTATTCCTATGGGCACAGAAATTTCCACGCATCTTCTACATCCCTAAATTAGAGGAATTTCCAACTTTCTAACTCATAATGCAATTAATAGACTAAAATTAACTAATGCTCAAAAATAGGAAAAAACCAAACTCTAACTTAAATCCTAATTTTTGGCCTCAAGATGGCGGATTTAGGGCCCGAAAACATGTTGAAAACTTGCCCCAACTAGTAGTACTGGTTTCCGATGCGTTCGTCTCATCGAAACACGTGGTTTCAAAAAAAAAAGGACTCAAACGGACACCCGGAACTCAAGTTATGACCTTGTCAAGTTCCTGCTAATTCTGGCACATCAATATACCTATTACCCATTCATATACCTCACCCAGTTGTATTTTAGGACTGTACCCTCTACCTTGGATACCTAAACCACATCAACCTTGTTGGGATAAACTTATTAACCTTTGACGATGTAGAGTTTGTGCGCTCTTCAACCTAGTACTTTGTTGCATTTTATATGTGTGCATACATTTGAATGCCACTACCTATTACCCAAATCGATATCACCATTACCTATACCTCACCTATAACTCATTTTTCATCACTTATTCCTATATCAAACCACCCACTGAATCAGTCTATCACTTCATCAATTCCTGGTTTGAGGGAGATCACCTCCACCCATACTTCTGGAAACCTAACCTACACTCATACCTGGAGCAACAACCTTATATTTTTTTCATAATCACTCATCAATAAAAGTTGCGTGAAAAAAAGGGGCACATGTAGACGCTAAATTTGGGTCACACTCCCCTTGATCTTTTTCAATTAATCAACATAATGCATACACCTAGCCATGATGTAACATCCCAAAATTTCTTGTAAGTTAAATTAACTACGGTTAATTCTAAACAGGATTAGATGATATCATCATTAGGTATAAAATTCATTTGACTCGCCAACATCTGTTGTGGGGCATGGCAATGCGGAACGAATAACCCCACAGGGCCGCACCCACCTTCATGATCCTTCCTAAAACATGATTAGGCCTTAATCATAGGTAAAAAGATTCATTAATGATAGTGAATCTTTCAGTTATTTATTCCAGTTATATTATTTTAATCAGTTTGGTCGTCTTATGTTTTGTTCAAATTTTTCCGTGTCTGTGATGAATATTTCCTCTTGTTTTATCTGACAATGCTATATCAAACTAGCTTTACGAAAATATTCGAATTATTATTATTTACAGACTTGGTGATTTTTCGTTGTTTGAATATTCTATATGGAACATGGGAATTTGAGTAATTATTACGATAACATATTATTGGCAATATGTGGACTTATATTATGATGATTAATTTTACCATTAAAATTAAGTATCAATTAAAATAAAAATTAATTAAAAATGTATTATTAATTTGTGAAAATTATATATTTAAATCCTAGAAGGATTTGGCATGTAAATCAAAAGTTAAAAAGTATAATAATAATAATAGTTTAATATTTAAATCTGAGAGTTTTAAAAAGGGACATGCCTTCATCTGACACCAAGTATGTGGCATCATGGCATGCATTGATGCATGAAGAAACACTTAGAATCCTGAAAAATTCTTCATTATAGTATAGTTTCTTCTTTGTATTTTCTATTTCTCTTTGTTTTTTCATTCTTCTCTTTTGGAATACCTGCATGAGTTTTGGAGGAAAAAAAAGGTTTCAACTTGTTGGAGTGGGAAGAGTAGAAGGTTGATGATTCTGGGTTTACTACAGGCATGAATATATTCTCCCTTCTCTGTAGCATTATTTGTAAATAATGAGGAAATAAACATTCTGATTTATATAACAATTAAATGAATTTATGAACGACTTCTGAATTAATTGCTTGGAAATGAAATCTAAAAAGGAAATTGATGCATTATGTATTCCCTTTAGTTTCCTTTGTATGGTTTTATCTAAACCTAGGAAAAACCGTAGATGGGTGTTCATAATCAATTCTTATTTTATTTTATTTTCTATTTTAATTTGATTTCTAGAAACCCAAATCGATTTTTGCCTCTGGGTTTTATTACAGTCAAACAATAATTTATTTGTATGAGCAAAGCAATTTCTGGGTAGTGTGCAAAAATTTTTACTAGGTGTTTCATCATTTTGCCTAATATATTTGCTTTCTGGATTCTAATAATTTCTAAACAGAAAAGAAATTAATGATGGAATTAACTAATTTGGATATGTATAAGTTGATTTGCCTGTAGGTATAATTTTATTGCCTGATTGAAAAATAAATTAGTATTAACAGTCTATGTAAGATGACTTAGTTTTTCTCAAAGGATTTCATTACTGGAAGTCTTAAAAACTTATGGTTGTTATTCTATGCAAATAGACTTCAAAATTATCATCCTGTGGTATGGGGGTTAACTTTTTTTGTTGATCTGTCAGTTACCTGAAAGAACATGTTAAAATGATTCAATAGAGGTGTTTTTACACTGTTTAGTTGGATTGTTCCTATAAATATATATGTATGTATTTTGATTGTTTGGAATAAATTTATTATGCGTTTTATACAATTCCTCATTATCTAGAGGGAATATGTCTAATTGGTATTTGGAAATGATGATTTCAGATTGTTTTGTTAAGTTGTTTGTTGATTGGAAGGTAAGAAAAATCATAGTTGAATATGTACCATGTGAAGCCTGAATTGCTTGTGGTTTAATCAGAATTTGGATGTTGAATGATTATGGTTTGATTATGTCTTGATCCTTATTATTAGAGTGAAACATGGTTGCTGAAATAGAAATTGGTTGTTCTATTTGTGTACATTCATAGTTGTATCTTTATGAAAAACATCTAATAATACATTCTCCACTATATTATCATACATTTGTTGATAAAATAACATGTATATCATTTCATATTTTATTAAATAATTGCATCAGAAAAATGGAGGCAATTTTCATGCTAGTTCATTTTGAACTGGCAACATACCAGTACTCCAGTCTTGTAGGACAATTAGCTGTCATGTTCGGATATGCGGAAACTCATGTCTTGTGAAGTTTTATTGTAGCATGGATCTAAATGAGATACTTGGATTCGAATTTGTAGAAGGATTATATCCCATAATTTTGACTAAATTTATTGGGATCTTGGACCCATTGTTAATATTCAAACCTCACTATGTGAGAGTTACCATAATAGTTATATATTTTGCCTTAACGGCATATGTAATTTATGATTTTAATAAAGAGATGATTACCTTGTATGTAATAATATATCAATATGAGTAAATGATAAATACTAGAAGTAAGAAATCTTACTTATCATAAATTGTTAAATTTATTTATTTGATATTTGTCAATGTATGAGGCCGATAATTGGGTAATTATTGAAACAATCAATTGTCTTTAATTTCTATATTAAATAAGCTATTTAGTGGCATAGCTAATCGAAGGAATAATTAAATATACATGTTTTAATATATATTTAATTTAGCCTTTTGGTAAACTTGGTATTAATATTATAAGATTGTAAATCCTCTTGTATAGAGAATGGAAGAGTATCGCTGTAAAAGGTAATTTAAGGTTAAAAAAACCAAGCATCAGGAAAAGAGAAACTAAATGGGAATATAAATAGATGAAAATATCCATTAGGCATATTAAGGAATAAGTACATGTGAAATGCAAAAATAGATACATTTCAACGTAATGAATGTACTTATCTCATGATGATCCTAGTTGGCCTTTGGCATTTATCTCGATATAAACTCTTGCAAGATATGTTAAATTGGAAATAAAGTAAATACAAACTATAAGATCTAGATAAATGTGAAAGGGATAGTTGTGAGGTGGCAGAAGACTTAAACTCATAAGACTAGTGTGCTTTCTTGAGTTTAGCCGTAACCTACACGGTGGAAAACTTTGGCCAAAGTAATGCATTGATGGTCATGCATTGTCTGATCACCTAGCCCTCCAATTAAATTAAAATTGCAAGTAACCTGATCATGGGAATCTGAACACTGAACATGAGGTAGGCAATGGTCAAATACCAGAATACAAAGTATGAAAACTAGCTTCGTGGTAGACCCAAGGACTTTCACATGGTTCCCATGACCTGAAAAATGTTGATCCAAAATGCTAGTAAGCATTGTCACTCGAAATAGTGGCAAAGGGAGATTGTGGAGATCTAGATGCACCCTTCTCAGCCACACATGGCTTACACAGATGTTATCAAATAGATCTAAAGAAAAAAATTAATTTAAATAATTTCATTAAACAAATCTGTATGATTGCAGTTGTGTAATCTATTTTTATATATGTTTAAAAAAATATATCCTCATTTTCTAGTTCTAGTAATTTTGAGTGTTACATTTTGGTATTAGAGCCAGAGGCTTAGACACTTGGAAATTAATGGGACACATGTTCTAATAAAAAGTATCCTCTTTTATAAAAATAAGAAACTTTGGCTAGGCCTACAATAAGAGCTAATATGGCGAGTGACAATGGGGTAACTATTGATGACGTGCCAAATAATACGGCTGCTAAGTTAGAAGAAATCCTCAACCTTTTGAATGACACCCGAAACTAAGTTGTTTCCTTAGAACAACAATGTCAGGGTGATGAAGATAATTAGGATCATGAGAATCAGGGTGATGAGCAACATGATGATCAACCTGAGAACCTGAATGAAATGGCAAATAAGAAAGAAAGGTTAGCTGATGAGTTAGCAAGGGACATTAAAAGAATAACTCCACCTAAATTTGATGGTACAACTCTTGGGGATGGTGCTAAAAATTGGCTCTCTGAAATGGAAAAGTATTTTGAGATTAGGGACTTTTCAAAGGAGACAAAAGTAGTATGGGGAGCCTGCCAATTGTCCCATGAAGCATCTTTCTAGTGGGATAACTAGAAAATGGAACTAGGAATTGATTCTTGTATGATCACGTGGGACCAGTTCAAGGTCTACCTCCATCAAAGATGGCTACCTCAGCTATACTTTGACCAAAAGATGGTAGAATTCCAAAATCTGACTCAAGGAAAGTACTCAGTTACAGAATATTGGGAACATTTCACTCGATTACTGAAATATGTTCCTATGTATCAAAAGGATGAGAAGTTTAGAGTGAGAAAAATTTATAATGGGATTGAATCCTAGCATTGGTGGTGAGGTAGATGTTCATGGACCTACCTCGATGGAAATAGTGTTTGAAAAAACTATCAAGCAAGAACAAAAGTTGTGAAGTATTTATGCCTCTAAAGAGGAAAATAGAAGGAAAAATAGCAATTTTCAAACACCAACCGCAAGTAAACCCACATGGAAAAAGGGAAACGAAAAGTTCAGGTCTGACAATAAAAGAGGAATAGTGGGTAGAAATGTTGTGAATAATAAAAATAATGGGCAACAAGGAACAAGTTTCAGCCAGAATAAGATTGAGAGAAAAGGACCTCTGGGTGGATGTTTTAAGTGCGGTGGTGATCATTTTGCTAATAACAGTCCGCACAGAGGACAATGGAATAACTGATAGAAGGGATCTACTACAGTAAATAAATAGGGGTAACAACATAAGATTTATGTTGCATTCCATAATAAGCAAGAAGAAAAGCAAGCGACTCCCATTGAAACCTCATGTAAGCTTTTTGGAGAACCTGTTTCTATTTTATTTGATTCCGGTTCAATAGAATGTTTTGTTTCATCTAAATTAGCTGATAAATCAAAATAAGAGCTGGGTACATGGAACCCACTTGGAATGTACAGTATGGAAATAATGTTGTACATAGAGTGAAGCAGTGTTTGTTTGAGGCACCACTAGAATTACCTGATTTCACAACAAGATTAAACTTGTATGTGGCACCTCTTGGATCCTATGATGTTGTCATAGGTATAAATTGGTTAAGTCAACATAATGCAACCTTGGATTGCTTAGGAAAATGTGTAACCTGCTGCGATGATCAATAGAAAACAATAAGTGTTCAGGGTGTTAAAAGAGAGTTTGTCACTAGGCAGATTTCTACCATACAGCTGAAAAAGGAAAAGAAAAAGGGCTGTCATCTATATGCTGTAAAAATATCAAATTTAGGATAGGAAATTGAGCCTGAAATTGAAGCATTTCCCATCCTAAGGGAATTTAGAGATGTGTTTCTAAATGAGTTTCTCAGACTTCCACCTAAGCGTAAATTTGACTTCACAATAGAGGTCAAACCAGTAACGGAACTAATTTCCAAGGCACCATACAGAATGACAAGAACCGAATTAGTTGAATTGAAAGCTCAATTACATGATTTGTTGTTCTTGGGTCTGATTAGACCAAGTATATCACCATGGGGTGCACCGGTTATCTTCATGAAAAAGAAGGATGGGACCCTCAAACTTTGTATTGATTACCGAATGCTCAACAAGGTAACAGTGAAGAATTGGTACCCACTGCCCCGAATTGATGATCTATTTGATCAAATGGGGGGCACAAAAGTGTTTTCCAAGATAGATCTCAGATCCGGTTATCATCAACTGAGAATCAAGGATGAAGATATCCATAAAACCGCTTTTAGAATAAGGTATGGGCATTACCAGTTTACAGTTTTTCCCTTTGGTCTAACAAATGCACCTGCCGCTTTCATGAACTTGATGAACAACGTGTTTAGGGAATACTTAGACCAATTTGTACTTATATTTCTTGATGATATATTAATATACTCCAAGAATGAGGAAGAACATGATGAACATTTAAGGATTGTGCTAGGAATTCTCAGAAAACATAAATTATATGGAAAATTATCTAAGTGTGCTTTCTATCAATACGAGGTACAATACTTAGGCCACATAATAAATAAAGATGGAATCTCGGTGGAACCTTCAAATATCAGTGCCATCATGGAATGGCCAGCACCGAAGGATGTGCATGAAGTGAGAAGTTTTATGGGTCTACTAGGCTACTGTCAAAAGTTTGTAAAGGACTTTTCTAAGTTAGCAGGACCTATCACTTCTTTGCAAAAGAAGGGTAAGAAATTTGTTTGGGTACATCAAGTGTGAAGAAGCCTTTAATGAGTTAAAAGGTAGACTCACAAGTGCTCTAGTGTTGAAGATTCTAGATCCAAACGGGAACTTCTTTGTGGTAATTGATGCTTCAGGGGAAGGTTTGGGTGGAGTACTACTACAAGATGGGCATGTGGTATCTTTTGAAATTAGGAAGTTTAGGGTACATGAAGTAAATTATGCACCACATGATCTTGAGCTTGCTGGGATTGTTCATGCGCTACAGGTATGGAGGCACTATTTTCTTGGGAAACCTTTTGAACTCAAAATAGATCATCTTGGGCAAATATATCTTTACACATCCAAATCTAAATGCAAGGTAACGAAGATGGTTAGAGTTCCTAGCAAATTATGACTTTGATACAAATTACATTAAAGGAAAAGAGAATATGGTGGCTGATGCCTTAAGTCATAGAAAGTATATTGCTGATATAATTACATTAAGAACCCAATTCAAAGATGAAGTCAAAAATGAGTTAACCAATGAACCCTACTACAATCATGTTAAAACAACTCTAGAAAAAGATCTGAGAGACAAAAGGTATGGTGGTTTCAAGCTCGAAACATATGGGATTTTGCGTTATAACAATAAAATATATGTACCAGAGGGTAAATATCTCAGAAATAAAATTATGAGAGAATTCCATGATGTTAACTACTCGGGACATCCAAGAGTAACAAAAATGATGACGGACATCAAAAAGAAATACTTCTGGAAAAAGATGAAAAGTGATGTAATTCTTTATGTCTCACAATTCCTGGAATGTTAGCAAGCAAAGGCTAAACATTCACATCCAACAGATTTATTATATCCTCACAACGTGCTAGAATATAAGTGGCAAGTTATAAGTATGGATTTTATCCAAGGTCTACCTATGTCCCAAAATAAACATGATGTTATACTTGTAGTTGTAGACAAGTTAACTAAAGTGGCACATTTTATAGCAAGTAATTTAAAGGATAATTCACCCATACTGGCAAAAAGGTTTGTGCAAGAAATTTTTCGATTACATGGAGTTCTAGAAATAATAATTTCAAACAGGGACTCAAGGATGACTTCCAAATTTTGGCAGACTTTGTATGTTGCCTTAGGGACAAAACTGAACATAAGTTCTACCTACCATCCTAAAACTGATGGTCAAGATGAAAGAGTAAATCAAGTGCTAGAATATTTACTAAGAATTTATTACATGGATCAGCAATACAAATGGGAAGAGTATCTTCCCTTGGTTGAATTTGCCTATAATAACACCTACCATTCTTCCATTCAGATGGCTCCTTTTGAGGCCTTATATGGTCGTAGGTGTAGAAAACCAATAAGTTGGGATAATCCTGAAGATAGAGTACTGATTGGACCTGAAATGCTATCGGAAATGGAAAAATAGGTTAAATTAATCCAAGAAATATTGAAAGAGGTCATAAATAGATAGAAACATTATGCAAATTTAAAAAGAATTGAAAGAAAATTTAATGTGGGAGATAAAGTTTTTCTCGAGGTCAAACCTAAATTCCATTTTGTTTGGCAGGTCATCCAAACTATCTCCTAGGTTTGTAGGACCATTTGAAGTCCTAGAGGTCATTGGACCAGTAGCCTATAAGCTAGCACTACCTCCTGCTCTATCTAGGATGCACAATGTATTTCATGTTTCCTTGCTTAAGAAATATGCACCTAATTTAACACATGTACTTAATTGGGATTCATTGTAGGTTCTGGATCCAGGGGCAATCATGGCTAAGCCTATAAGGATACTAGAAACCCACAAGTTACACTTGAAAAACCATGAGGTTTCACAATGTAAGGTCTAGTGGAACCAATATTCTGAAGAAAGTGTAACTTGGAAGAATCTGGAAGATATCCAGACTACTTTTTCGCATCTGTTTGACTGATTTTTAAGAATATATTTTTGTTATAGTGATCAATTCAGTTTTTCTAAAAAGAAGTAGATAAGAAAATCCTGTAGATAAGCTTACAACTGAATATTGGAACTAAGGTACTTTTTGATGAATAGTTACTATTGAAGATTTTGTAATGAACCTGGAAAATATGTCATTTAAGCAGTAATGTGCTATGTCTATAGATTATGTGATTGATTTTCTAGATATATAAGAGATGTTGTGACCTTTATGATTCAGCTAAAATGATATTGATACATATTTTAAGCTGATTTGAAATATATTAATGCCACAAATGAATGATGGGCTTAGTTTTTCTCTTTATCCTGAAATCATCAAGATGATGACTATTCTAAGGGGTGGAGTATGTAACATCCCAAAATTTATTGTGAGTTAAATTAACTATGGTTAAGTCTAAAAAAGATTAGATGATATCATCATTGGGTGTAAAATTCATTTGATTCGTCGTATCATGACCCACAACTTCTACTGCGGGGCATGACATTGCGGAACGAATAACCTCGCACCCACCTTGATGATCCTTCCTAAAACATGATTAGGCCTTAATCATAGGTTAAACGGTTCATAAATGATAATGAATCTTTTGGTTATTTGTATTCCGGTTACTTTATTTTAATCGGTTTGGTCATCTTTTGCAATGACCATGATGAATACTACCTCTGTTTTATTTGACAATGCTATATCAAACCAGCTTAATGAGAATATTCGAATTATTATTTACGGACTTGGTGATTTTCATTTGTTTGAATGTTTTTTATGGAACATGGGAATTCAAATAATTATTACGATAACATATTGTTGGCAATATGGGGACTTATATTATGATGATTAATTTTACCATTAAAGTTAGGTATCAATTAAAATTAAAATTAAAAAAAATGCATCATTAATTTGTGAAATTCTATATTTAAATCCTAAAATGATTTGACATGTAAATCAAAAGTTAAAAAGAATAATAATAATATTTTAATATTTAAAATCTGGGAGTTTTGAAAGGGACACACCTTCATCTGACACCAAGTATGTGGCATGCATTAACAAAAAATTCTCCATTATAGTATAGTTTCTTCATTATATTATATTTTATTTCTCCTTTGTCTGTTTTCATTCTTCTCTTCTGGAATACCAACGTGAGTTTTGTAGGAAAGAAGGATTCAATTTGTTGGAGAGGGAAGAGTAGAAGGTTGTCGATTCTGGGTTACTTCAAGCATGAATATATTCTCCCTTATCTGCAACATTATTTGTAAATAATGACGAAATAAACATTCTGTTTTAAATGACAATTAAATGAATTTGTGGACAGTTTCTATTTAATTGCTTGGAAATGAAATCTAAAAAGGAAATTAATGGATTTTATATTCTCTTAAGTTTCCTTTGTGTAGTTTTAGCTAAACCTGGAAATAATGCAAATGGGTGTTCCTAATCAATTTTTATTTCATTTTATTTTCTATTTAAATTTGATTTCTGGAAACCCAAATCGATTTCTACCTCTGGGTTTTATTACAATCAAACAATAATTTATTTTTATGAGAAAAGTGATTTCTGGGTAGTGTGAAAAATGTTTTTACCAGGTATTTCATCATTTTTCCTGATATATTTACTTTCGGATTCTAATAATTTCTAAACAGAAAAGAAATTAATGCTAGAACAAACTGATTTGGATATGTACAAGTTGATTTTCCTGTAGGTATAATTTTATTACCTAATTGAAAAATAAATTAGTGTTAACAGTCTATGTAAGATGACTTAGTTTTTCTTAAAGGATTTCGTTACTAGAAGTGTTAGAAACTTATTTTTGTTATTCTATGCAAATAGACTTCAAAATTATCGTCCTATGGTATGTGGGTTAATTTTTTTGTTGATTTGTCGGTTACCTGAAAGAATATGTTAAAATGATTTAATAGAGGTGTTTTTACATTGTTTAGTTGGACTATTCCTATAAATATATATAAATGTATTTTGATTGTTTGAAATAAATTTATTGTGCGTTTTATAGAGCTGCTCATTACCTAGAGGGAATATGTCTAATTGTTATTTGGAAATGATGATTTCAGACAGTTTTGTTAAGTTGTTTGTTGATTGGAAGGTAAGAAAAATAATAGTTAAATCTGTACCATGTGAAGCATGATTTTCTTGTGGTTTAATCAAAATTTGGATGTTGAATGATTATGGTTTGATTATGTCTTGATCCTTGCATTAGAGTGAAACATGATTGCTGAAATGGAAATTGGTTGTTCTATTTGTGTACATTCATAGTTGTATCTTTATGAAAAACATCTAATAATACATTCTCCGTTGTATTACCATACGCTTGTTGATGAAATAACATGTATATCATTTCATATTTTATTAAATTATTACATAAAAAAATGGAGGCAATATTCACGTCAGTTCATTTTGAAATGACAACATACCACTACTCCAGTCTTGCAGGACAATTAGCCATCACGTTTGGATATGCAGAAACTCATGTCTTGTGAAGTTTTATCGTAGCATGGATCTAAATGAGATACTTGGATTTCAATTTGTAGAAGGATCATATCCTAGAATTTTGACTAAATTTATTGGGATCTTGGACCCCTTGTTAATATTCAAACCTCACTATGTGAGAGTTACCGTAATAGTTATATATTTCACCTTAATGGCATATGTAATTTATGATTTTAATAAAGAGATGATTCCCTTGTATGTAATAATATCTTAATATGAGTAAATGATAAATACTAGAAGTAAGAAATCTTACTTATCATAAATTGTTAAATTTATTTATTTGATATTTGTCAATGTATGAAGCCGATAATTGGGCAATTATTGTAACAATAAATTGTCTTTAATTTCTAAATTAAATAAGCTATTTAGTGGCATAGCTAATCGAAGGAATAATTAAATATACATGTTTTAATATATATTTAATTTATCCTTTCATTAAACTTGGTATTAATATGATAAGATTGTAAATCCTCTTGTATAGAGAATGGAAGAGTATCGTTGTAGAAGGTAATTTAGGGTTAAAAAAAACCAAGCATCAGGAAAAGAGAAACTAAATGGGAAGATAAATAGATGAAAAGATACATTAGGCATATTAAGGGATAAGTACATGTGAAATGTAGAAATAGATACATTTCAGCGCAATGAATGTACTTATCTCATGATGATCCTAGTTGGCCTTTGGCATTTATCTCTATATAAACCCTTGCAAGATATGTTAAATTGGAAATAAAGTAAATACAAACTATAAGATCTAGATAACTGTGAAAGGAATAGTTGTGAGGTGGTGGAAGAATTAAAGTCATAAGACTAGTGTGTTGTCTTGATTTTAGCTATAACCTGCATGGTGGACAAATTTGTCCAAAGTAATGCATTAATGGTTGTGCATTGTCTGATCACCTAGTCCTCCAATTAAATTAAAATTGTAAGCAACCTGATCATGGGAAGTTGAAAACTAAACATGAGGTAGGAAATGGTCAGATACCAGAATACGAATTTGGAAAACTAGCTTCATGGTAGACCCAAGGACTTTCACATGGTTCCCATGACCCAAAAAAGGTATATCCAAAAATGTAGTAAGCATTGTCACTCGAAGTAGTGGCTAAGTGTGGAGATCTGGATGCACCCTTCTCAGTCACACATGGCTTACACGAATGTTATCAGATAGATTCAAAGAACAAATTTAATTTAAATAATTTGATTAAACAAATCTGTATGTTTACAGCTGTGTAATCTATTTTTATGTATGTTTAAAAAAAATCCTCATTTTCCAATTCTAGTAATTTTGAGCGTTACAGATGACCCCTTTACCCCACATTGATATTATTTAATCACTTACAATTCAATTAATATTTATCCTCCTATTTTTAATTAATTTAATTAAGTTAATTTAATCCTCACACATCCACCTCACTTTCGACCCATTCTAGGGGCATTTAACTCACAGTGACCAAATCATCACTCTCAACACTAATTCATCACTCCTCATGTTGATTCACCACTTGACCTAACTAAATGAGACATCTTCCTAAACCTAAATGGAATCGTTCTATGATAATCCTACCTTTTTTAATGAGAAATCCACTTCCCTAAGATAAATCAACTTGGAAAACACACCAAATCTAGGAAGATTTGTCTATTTTTTGTAAAAATGAGTATTTCACCCTAACCGACATAGGCTTATCCTCATTCGGCACCGGCTACCTAACCGTCATCAGTCACTTTATATACACTTTCAAAACTCTTCACCCAAGTTGTTCATTCAATTATTAGAGCCTTATTACATTCAAACTCAAATCTTAAAGTCCTTCTACATCCAGATGACAAAACACATAACCACAGTACAAGAAAATCAGTTGGTTCTTCTTCCATAGCATCAGAATACTCACGGGATCACACATGTTTCACTTCTATAGCACTAGACCTAAGCATCTCTCCATTGATCAATCACCAACCATATCCATCTACAAGATCCATAAAATAACAAGTAAGTAATGTGATATTCTTTATTTTTTATTATTCAAGTGTATATCTCTTACTTCTTTTGGAATTTGATTTCTTCCATTACCCATATATCACCCTTTTCTCACCAACCCACTATTCAACCTTCCAAATCCTTTTCACCCTTCTTAACCTCTTTATCAGCATTCTTGAGTCTTCTTAGCCATATTACAATCCAATCCATACCACCCTCACTCTCTGTACAATCATAGAGAGGCTAAAACCTCAATTTTAATAGTTTATCACCTATTACTCCTATCGATGTCGGCTACCTGACCATCATCATTTCCTCTCCTATACTGGCATCATTCATCTAATTGATATTGGTCTCTATGGCTAATAATATTCTTGAAAGTCTTGAATATTATCCCATTCACCCATATTCAACCCATGTTACCTCAACCCACCAACTTCATTGATCCTGTGGCCTGAGTGACCTTGATTGTCTTGTGACAAATCGTTGGTGTACCTTAGTTTTTGTGATCCATGTCTATTTATATATGGCCTTGATATCTAGTTCATTATGTGTATGACCAACCTAAGGTCATTTGATTGTCAATATGACACCATGTGTGTCCCAGTTTCGTTTTTACATCTAAGCCTCTTGTATTAAATAGTCGCATTGCCATTACCTTTTTATTGGATGAACTTATTGTTGTTCTTGTTTTCTAGCCTACATGCTAAGTTATTTCTACTAGTTTCTCTAGTTCTATGTTAATAGTTCTTTTGTTGTCTAGAATTTGCATTTATAGTTGTAGCACCATGGTTTCCACCATGTTAAAAAAAAAATCTCTCTATATTCGACTAGGTATAGGTTCAACGAAGGTGGCCACACATTCAACGCTTCAACAAAACTTCGCTTCAGATGTATTCCTCCTTAGTACTAAATATACCCTATTATCTGTTTGAGTCTTGACATGCATAAAACTATTGGTTTCACAACATGCCTGCTAAAGAAGAGGCATCTGATACGGGTTTATTCTACATTTTAAAAAGATACAAGATAGTATTTTATGGGAATATGTAGGTATAGAAAGGGTTTCGGAACCCATAAAATGTAGTCATACTTAGAATTTAGAAAAATCAGCACAATCGTCAAAACCACATTTGTACAGTTCTCGACCCCCAAAGAATTCATAGACAAATTTTCATGGTCTTGAATACTCAGATATGCGAGGTTTAGTACCGGTGGCATGAAATTTTTCATAACCTTCTGGTCACATCATCACTTACCTGCCAACCATTAGTATCAATAAAATGTGAAATTTGGTTAGAGTTTGCAGACGTATCACACTCTCAATAAACATAATAACTAATAAACCTTCATATGATATTATTTAGTGTGGACATGGTAAAAAATCAACTACACTTCTTTATGAAGCTTTGTAGTCTCTAATCTACTGCTTGTTCCTTAACAACCAACCCCAAGCTGCGTTGGAATATCATCCAGTTTATCTTGGTCTGCTCACCCAGAGGCGCACATAGGCTTTGAGCCCCTCCTTTATGTGATATTTGTGAGAATGATCACCCTTGGTAACAGGAGTGCATGTAATATAACCATGAAATGAAGTGCATACCCATTCTATGGAATTTGGGATGTAATAATTAAGTCCTAGTCTAATGCATTAGAGCATGGTATAACATGATCAACTAAATGAAAGTAGAATCAAACCATGAAATAATATCAAGAAAACCCGTAACATGCACATGAACATAAGGGAAATGTATAAATAAAGATCCATCACACATGAGTGCTTCTGAAACTACTTCATTATATTCATTAGCCAAAATATAGTAGCCAAGATTACTTCAATAAGGGTTCCATCTCATGGGAGCATTTTCATATTAGTAGGAGCCTTCCTTATATCACTATAGATCCCACCATTATACATTACAAAATACCGATATAATTTTCTTTCTACTCCCCATTCCTTCATACATCAACACACATCCTCTCTTATCTCCCTCTTTTTACCCCCTATGAAAACCATCCGTCCTTGAAGAATAATCATTCTCATCTCCTCTTAACTCTATCATCATTATTACCTATGAAAGCCTAAATGAATTGGTATCATGAATGCTCTACCACAACCCAAGAATATTCCATATGTCATCGCCATGTATTTCCCTCAATCAAGTTGCCTTTAGACCTGCATATTTCTAGCTAATCCTTAACAACCTTGACTCATTATCCTTTCATGATAACCGTATTGATTACCAAGGAATATAATTTCCCTGAGCCACAAGTCTCCATAGATTATCCACATATGTATCTGGTCATTCTTTCCTGTTTTCTCTCTATGCATGTCTTTTTCATATTGCCCAAATACTCACTAACTCCCGAATCCGTCCTACCTAAACGTGATCCATCGTGCCTCTCCAAAAACTACTTATTTGTGTGCCTTTACACCCTACTTTTGCATGCCAACAAGGCTTCATTTCTTAGGTACTTAGTTATTTTAGGGGTCCAACATCATCCCACACAAAACTAGTTGTCAGCCCCAGACAATCCTTTGTGCTTCCCTAAACAAAAACTATGTCGACCCAAATCTGTTAAGGAAAGATTGTTTCTCCAAATAATAAAGAATAGTGGTTGGGAGAGAATATGAATAAAGAATTTAGGAATGGGGGTTGATGCTACGTGACAAATTGGAGGAGTTTGGGGAATTCCACATCTATCTCATCCTTCAATTTCTCCTAGGCCTTCAATTCTGATAAGGTCTTTCCTGGCACTTCACCTATGACACATGACACCTAGTCTAGGATTATTTCTTCCACCCTCCCCTATAAAATGTTGATAGCCACCCCAAATCCCCATAGACATCCTCGAACTCATCCATCCATTCAATGATGGAGTCTCAGAGTTCACTGATTTTGAAGTCTAGCTTCTCACACTTTGTCTTGATTTTCTCCTTCTGGGTCATGTTGTTAATGACCAACTGTGTGTACTCTACCTTATTGGTGGGGATGGTGTCTTGTAAAACCTTGAGGGCTTCCTCTTCCTCTATTACCCACGCATCGATGATTGGCTCACATTTTCTATAGCTATTGAAGCCCCTATCTGCCAGTATATTTTTCTCATTGAGTTGGGAGAGAAATTCGTCCAACTCAGTGATCCAGGCTTAAATGGTGACCTTGTTCTCTTATTTTTACTTTTTGAGCTCTCTAGTTATGGGGCCTGCACCATCCTTGATGTTAATGAGTAACATCCATATGAGGTCCTCAAGGTACTCCATTTCATCCCCATAGTTGGTCCTAGCCTGGCTCACCAATGCCAAAAATTGTCCCAGGATACTTTTTATGAGGGCATCAGCTCGGTCATATGCCTCCTTTGTTCCCACTTGTTCTCCCTTTAACCCTTGGTGCAATCTATCTATTTATTTCTCCTTGATTTTCTTCTCTATGACCATGGTCCTAGCGGTGGCTCCTACATCCAAACTACACCAGATCACCTCTGAAGAAATATTCTACAAATGCTTACATGCCTACTCATCTGTTAGGTGGTTAAGATACACCACTTTGTATACTTATCCTCCCTTCTTCAAATAAATAGTATTGATCACATGAGTCTCGACCACATGATCATTGACCTCAAACTCAGGCTCTTCGGAGTGGAAGTGCATGCTCCAGCTAACCATCTTTCTTTGGTGGGGAGGTGGCATGGAATCTCACGCATAGGACCTTCATGGGGTCATCCATGAAATCCTTATGTGGGGACATGGGTTTCCACCTATTTCTTGTAGCTCTGTGATTTTTCCTCTATTTCTTCACCTCAGGGGTGAATCCCTTATCCTCATTTATGGTAAAGGAGTCCCCTTTATCTCCCCTTGGGATGGTGGTCTATGGTGTAGAGGCATCGTGCATTGGACTCTTCTCTTCCCCTACAAACTAATCCTCCCATTCTTCTCACACCTTGCTTGTATCCATGGCCTCCACCTCAACTTCCTACCCCTCTAACTCTACTTCCAATTCTACCTTGAAATTGGTGGGATCTTCTTCCTCTCCTTCCCCTGACGTTGTTGTGGGGCTTGATGCATCATGTGTATTTTGTCCCTTTTCTTCATGATATTCCTTGTCTTCCTCCTCTTCCTTCCCTTCCTCCTTTTCCTCGTGCCCTGAAAATGATGCCTTAGTGCCACCCTATACTGAAATGTTGGCACCCTTGCTACCATTTCATCATGTGTAGAACTTTTCCTTCCTAGAAGTATCTAAATTCCCTTCATCATGTTCTTCTTCTTCTTCTTCCTATATTACTTTCATGGGTGGGATTGGAATTCCTTGTGGCTTTAGAAGGGGGATTCTATAACCTCCACCGCAATTCCTCCATGTCTTTTGGGGCACAATTATACGAACACCTGATGGACGTATTCATTGATGGTAATGCTAACCTGGGGGTGTAATTCCAGAAGGTCTGGCTCCAAAACTTTAATATATGTAGGTAAAATTCCATACTTGTATGTAGTGTGTAATGTGTGGACATCATCATCCACCTTGTCTACATCAAAAATCAACTTATGTGTGTCCTTGATCTGGTTGATGGTGTACTTCATGTATTTGGCTATGAAAAGGAAGGAGAGCTTACACCATGGCCCCATCTCTCCCTTGGCCATCATAAACTTTGGTAAACAAAAAATTTTGTAATATAAATTTTTACCTGGTCCCCAACAACCTGTAGTAACTCATGGGGAATGTACCACTAATTCTCAAAATATTCACACAACCACTCAAACCATATGTTCATTTAAGCCTTGTAAGCACTTGAGATGGTCCCATCGCAGGTGAAATTCATGAATTGGACCGCAGGGGACGTGTGTGTTGGTGGGTGAACCCAAATGTTCCCATGTGTTCCATCTAGGACACCAATTTCCCAAAACACAGTCAATAACAAGATGGAGCCCCATGTGATCTTCCCTCCTGCCTCATTTTGCACCTACACCTCTTCGATAATGCCATTTGCAATAAATTGGGAAAAAAATTAGTGTGCCCTATTGGACACCTAATAGGCCACGTACAGGAACCTCCGGTTAATGTCTGTCAACCTTTATGGCATTCCCAATTTGTAGCTAATGAGATGGGATGTGACTCTTAACGTTGGGTTTGGAAGATCTGTAATTACATGTGCCCTACCTCCCTTCTCGTAGTTCAATTTCTTCACCATCTCCTCAATCTTAGCAGTGGCACATAAATCAAGTGTCATATCCTCTCTAGTGTTTCATAGGCCTGTAACCATCTAAATCAAATGGCATGTGATCCTCATTCTTCTTCCTGTGAAGTAGAATAATTCTTAGTGCACCTGCACCATTAACCACTTGAACAACGGGTGGGTTTGGAAAAGAAAGATAGCTCCCATAACTACAAAATTCCATTATTTTATAGCTCCTATTGTACCAAATAGTTGACCTTAGAGTTTCCGATCTCATCCATCATTCGAGTATCTGATACTAGGTCTTCCAGCATCCTCTTTTCATTATCAGATGTTTTGTGGTTATATTTTCTGATCTTGCATTTGTATAGCTTCGAGCTCCACTTTTCTTCCTTAATAACTCTATGAGGGTACTGCATTTCTAAGTAAATATCCATGGGATCCTCCTTTTCCACCACTGATATCTTTTTTCAATCCTTCTTTAGTGTCATCTTACTCCTTATTTCCATCGTACCATAGGTGGGTTAATCCCCTTAACTCAAAAAATTCCTTGCTTCTCTTTCACACAACCTACCTCCTTCATCCTTTGTTGTCTTCTCCCATCCTTATTATGCTGCAATATTACAGCTAATATTACACAAGTCCACTACTTCATGATAGTTCTTTGCATCATTCTTCTTTGTAAAACCCTCATTGCACTTCGAGCTCGGGAGCACAAAAGTAATTATCTAAAATCAAAGTAGTATAAATGACTATTCTTACCTCTTATTTATACTCTATCAATGCCTTAGAGTTCCTCTGACCACATGTCCTAATGTTACTTTTTGATAAATCACTTTATTTCACTTAAATAAACTTCTGTGACTTCCCCTCTCACTTTACAACTATAACCTTCTGGTGCTCCAACATAATTAAACTACCACAGACCTCCTTCGCGTGCGTCATCGTGCTGAAGTACATAACCTCTATGTTGTCTAATAAGTACTTCTACATGGTGCTTCCTACCTTATGTCATATCATGTGATCCTTCCCTTCTTGTAGTCTTCAAACTTCTTTGAACCCACCTTTATAACCACATGAACTTATGCACCTTAGCCATTACGTTTCTCGTTCTTTTGTCTTCACGTTAATTTTTCCCAATAGTCCACTATTGAAGTTATTGTCAACTATGTTCAATATATCTCCTACTTCACCTCACACAAAAATGTATGTGTGGTCCCTTGCACATAGAACCTCTTACTATGTAATTAGCTATTGGCGCACCATGGCACAAAACCAAACCGAAAACAATGAAAAAGGAAACAACCAAAAGAAAAAAATTACTAGAAGGATATCTAATCTAATTAGCAATACTGCCTTATTTTTGCTACACATAAACCTTATTTATAGCCGGGCTTCAACCTACTCCCATTGAAGGAACCTAGTAACCTCATCCCATCAAGTGCTTGTAACTGACACATGCCAAAATCAAGGATGTATGAGATGATGTATGGTCCTAACCAATGGACTTTCAGTTTCCCAGCATGGCGTAGAAATTTAGAGTCATAAAAAAAGACCATTTTCCCAACCTCAAACTAGTTTTTTTTATATAACGATCATGCCATGATTTTTATCACATCTTCTTAGTATTTTGAATCCACCTACCAAGTGATCTCCTTTCTTCCAACTGTATTAAATTCTCCATGCGCTCTTATAGTGTTTTCTCATCAGTTAGTCTTCATGTGTGCACTATTCACAGAGATGGTAGCATAAATTCTACTGGTAAAACAACTTCCACACCAAACACCAATTAAAATGGTGTGGCCTTGTTCAATATCTTGTAGGTTTTCCTATACGCCCATAGTACAAATGAGACTTTCTCATCCAAATCTTGTCTCCCCACATCAAAAAATTTGGTCAGCGTGTGGTGACTTGATATCTTGTTAAATTCCTCAGTGGTTCCATTATCTTGAGGGTGATAAGGGGTGGTCTTGTGATTGGCCACCATGAACTCTGCTAATAAAATCCTGACCATCTCATTCAAAAAGTGTGTACCTCTATCACTAGTCAAACTTAAAGGACACCCATACCTATTGATTATGTTTTCCCACAGGAATCTTGTTGTTGTGGTCATTGTGCAATCATTCGTAGGCGTTTTCTCTGCCCACCTTGTTAATTAATCAGTGAAAGTAATGATATAATGTGAACCAGTCCTTCACGTGGTAGGTGAAATTGGTCCTAAAAAATTAATCGCCCACTTCTCAAATGGTTTTACGCTAGTTATCGGTATCAAGGTCATTTCATCTCTTCTTCCTAGTTTTCCAAGGCGTTGGAAATGGTCACAGGCCTTGCAAAACTCAATACAATTCTGGTAGATGTTTTCCCACCAAATCCCTACTAATAGAATATTCCATGTAGTGGAATTATTTGCATATTTTCCTCCTGTAATCTTGCTGTGTGCTTCCTGCATGATTACAATGTGCTTATGTTCTAAAACGCACTGGCGCAAAATCTCATCACATCCTAATTTGTATAAATCTTTAGAAATTAATATGTAGGGTGTGGCGCGTATAGCCAACTATTTTATTTCCAAAGTCTTCATTTCCTCTGGCACCATACCTGTTTTGAGAAACACATGAATATCATATAATTTAGAGGGCGCATGTCATAGTCTAAACTATTGTGCATTAGACATTTTATCCTCAATGCTTTCTGCATCCTCCCCTAATTCAATTCTTGATAAATGGTTAGGTCCCAAGTTACTTTTACTTTGTTTTAAAACAACCGTAAATTCAAATTCTTGAAATAATAGGACCCATTTACATATGCACCCTTGTAAAATAGGCTTGTTTACCAAGTACTTCAATGCCATATGGTCTGTCTAGAATATAAAGGGTTTTTCCAGTAGATACTGCCTAAATTTGTGTATCTCGTAGATCATTGATAATGCCTCGCACTCAGTAGTAGTATAGTTCTGCTCTGCTGGTGTCAACTTCCTACTTGCAAAAAAGAGGGTGATTGATAGTTCCTTCACCAAGTTATGCTAACACTTTTCCGATGGCCATCCCTGAGGCATCAACATGCACATGGAAAGGCTTATCCCAAGAAGGAAAGCATAATATGGGCACAATGATAAACCTATTCTTCAATGTGTTAAACATCATTTGTTATGCGTCTCCCAAATGGAATGTACATCTGTGCTTTAACAATCCCTCCAGTGGCACAATTTTTTTGGCATACTCCCTTATAAACTTTCGGTAGTACCCCATATGCCTAAGGGATCCACACATTATGCTCTAGCTTATGGGTTCTTTGAATCTTATGATAATGGTAACTTTGGCAGGATCCACTAGCAAGCCATCCTTACATATGATATGCCCCAACAAGGTTCCAAATGGAGTAGTAAAGAGACATTTCTTGATATTGAGGGATATACGCAACTGTTGGCATCTCTCAAACATCAATTGCAGATTTTTGCAATGGTCCTTCACTAGTCCATACATTATCCATTCATCAAGGTAGACTTGAAGAAAATTATGGATGAAGTTTTGAAATTCCTGCACCACAATACATGAAAACACATCAGACAAATTCTTCAGTCCAAAAGGCATGACCATGTAGGAAAACCTTCCCCATTAAGTGGTGAAAGTTTTCTTTTCTTGGTCCTCATTTGCAATCCTAACTTGATGATATCCTAAGAAGCCATCCGTGAATGAATAGATCTCACACCTAGCTACTCCTTCCAAGATCTCCTCAATGAAAGGGGTTAGAAAGGAATAAATGACACATACCACATTCAAATATCTGTAATCAACACAGATCCTTATTCTCCCATCCTTTTTAATGCTAATGATCATTAGGCTTATCCATTCTGATTCCTCAACAACTTCAATGACACCTGAAGTGATCATCTTTTATATCTCTTCATTGACCCGGAATCACATATTTGGATTCATTTGCAAAGGTCTCTTTCAAATCAGGCTTGCTCCCTCCTTTAGTTTAATCTGAATCTCCCCTAAAGATTGGTGAACTCCCTTAAGCTTATGGTACCCGCACGAAAACAAATCCTGAAATTCATGCAATAGATCAATGATATTTGAAACCTCATTTTCTGACTAGTAATCCTTGATAGTAGCCTCCTTATGTTCCGTATCTGAGCCAATGTTAACATTCTTTATTTTGAGAGGTTCATGGTAGGTACACGATTGCTCATCAACACTATTTGTTACCTTCCACGTACCCATAGTATGGTTAACATACAAGTTCTCCACTTCCTCACCATCTATAAAATAGACCAACTTTCCATTCTCTTTCTCCATGTAGGTGCACTCAATCTATAGTTCCTCTGGTTCCTCCACATCAAAAAGCACCTCTAAATTAGGTCCTCCCAATAATTCCAAAATCCTATCCTTAGCCATGACATTGTCTCCCATAGTTAGGAGCTTAACAACCTGTAACTCCTAGTTCACCAATGTCTTAGTAATTTGATATTCAATGTTTTGAATCAAGTCATCTGTTAACTCTCACTAGTTCCCTGTCTAACAGCGTAATTTTTAATGAATGTACCATACGCATGCACAACCCTATAGTGTGGAATAAAACTTGTACACCTAGAGGGAAGGGAGTAAATATTTTGTGCCTCCCATCCACATTTTCTCACATTCTTGAACATGTTATGAGGTGGGTGTTCCTCCATCATAGCCACATATTTTAGTAGGTTCATTTCTCTAGAAGAATCTAATAGAGAGTGCGTTCCTCACCCTACGCCATTCTAGAAGATTATCCTTGTGTGTCGCCCACCATCGTTTTATAGTCCCATGTAACAAGTAGATAAGTATGATTTTCCTTTCAATCTCACATCTCCACTAAGATTCCATGGCTCACAGGAAAACGTTATGGTTTCCTTCCCCAGTGTAGCTCGATAATTTATTTCCTTTCAAATTCCTAAGTGCGCGTGCCTTCATCACCCTTTTAATCAAAGCCTCAAAATTGTTGCCCAATTAACTCATATATCCCGTGTACCCAATTGTCACATGCTACACTAGTGGTATCACTCATACATTGAGCATCTTCCCACTAAATAATTCCCTCTGTATGGTGTATCATCTCAGGGTTCTTGATAGTGCACACATAGATTTTATCAAGGTATTCTTCTCCCAAGGGCTCAATATAGGGTGTTGACTTCCCATCGGTCAAGGGGATGATAACACATTCTTCCTTGTTCTCAAAACTTATGTATCCCTTATTAAACATTAGGTCCACATTATTCTCATAACACTAGGGGTGCCCAAGTAATGCTAGAAATTTTTCTTCCTCAGCTAGCGCCAATAATGAATTTATCCCTTTGGATAGTGATAGCAACATCCTTCAAGACACCAATGGGCATTGCCTTTGTCTTGTTAGCCATATATAACACATTTTAGGATGGTTGTAATGGGGACCTTCCCATCTGATGTCATACATCTAGGGTGAGAACATTAACCTTTGCACCCATGTCTATTAGAATATTCCTTAGGATCCATTCATCAACTAATGCATTCAAGGAAATCTCCTTATCGCAATCAATGGTGTGAGGGGGAATGTTAGTGTACAAGACCTATTTCTCTCTCTCTTTCGGTGCATTGTACTTTCTCCTGTAAACATTCCCCTAGCAAAGGGATATTATTCTCTTGCCTTAGAATTTTGCATACTTCCTTGACTTCACTAGATCCTTCTATGGAGCCTCAAATAATTTCCTTTGCTCTGACTATCGCGACTGCATATTTAGGCATTGGATCTCTACTTGTATGCTTCGAATCACATCCATGGTCTCTTGATAAACCTATTTTTGATGAGTAAGATCTAGATACTTCCCGTGCACCACCTCTTCTCTTGTGAACAGTGACCTTTACTTTAGTATTTCCCTAGTGCATGTAGCTTCATCTCGTGTTGTCACAAGTACAGGATCTAACTCTGACTCACGGGCCACCCTTGGCATCTGTTGTGAGTCAAAACTCTTCACGCTTACAATTCCTATGCCTTTATCCTCCCGTTGTTGCTATCTCATGTGCTCAAATAACTCTGGGAACTCCTCATACTTGTGTTTCTTTCCACACTAAAATCATTTTAGTAAGTCAAGGCATTCACGCTTGTAATGTTTTGTAGACCCACAATTATAATAGGTCCCGTAAGGAAATTCAATTATTCCACCTCCGTGATTTCCACAACCTCTAAATCCTCCGTGAAATCCTTGCCCATGAGATCCTCCATCCACATGCTCTTCATAGTGACGACCATCATCCTTGGAATTGTTTGCAATGCTGGTTTGCCACACACTAATATCAATGGCATCATGTATCTAGTCAATCAATCTATAATCCTTGGTGTCATGAGTGGTAAAGGTGAAAATCTTGTAACAACAAGACACATTCTTATGGATCATGGGTTGTAGCAGTGGAAACCTACTTGAATCATGATCCCCATGGAAAATATCACAGTCTACCATTATCACGCGTATTGATCTCTGAGGACAACTGTCATTTTTATGCCCCTCTACACCAAAATCCATGCACCATAGGCCACTGCGAGTCTCATGTGCTGAGTTCACAGACAAATTCTCTAGCTATTTTTCCATGGCAACAATCTGAGCTTCAAGAAAAGGACTAACATCAGTATCCATGCTTCCCACATCCTCAGTGCACAAGGAATCCTACAAGGCCTCGTGCGGGTATATGAAATTATCATGCGAAAGCACTCTCTTGAAGGGCATTATTAGTCCTCAAAAAAACCATTGACCATGTTGAGATAGATGAATATCATAAGACAGTTTTGATATGAGAGTTTTAAAATGCACATCATACTCCCACACTCTCTGTCATACCTTGTTGAATCTCCTTTAGTGCACTAATGATCTTTTGTTCAAACTCAAGAATAGGGAATTTAGGTAAGAAGGCATTACATAGTGTGGTATAATCTACTACTGTCTAGTGGGGGTCATACTTACGGTACCAACTATGCGCACACCCTTGTAACATTATTACAAACTAACTTGCCTTCCATTCTTAGGTGGTGATCCCCTTCACACATCATAGAAGATCACATTTGTGTACATGTTCTACAGTATCCTCAACACCTTTGTAATCTGGTAGATGCAAATAAATTTCAAATAATACTTGCTAAGGAGGTTGATGTCCTTGCCCACCTAATTCAGAACCTTGATTCCCTCTGGTGTTGCCTTCACCACTAGATCCACTAGATCCATCAGTGCTTGTTCCTTATGACCCGCAAGATCCACCTCCTATAGTTGGCTAAGGTCCTCAAGTGGTTGCGCCTTATGTCCACAATGTCGCGCTAAATTACATGTCAACAGTATGTGATATTTCACCACTACTAGATGTGTGTCCTACACCGCTTCTTGATGCGACACCCAAGATTTATATACCCTTACTTTGTCGAAATGTTGTTCTAGACAATATAGCTCCAAACACAAGAAATTATTGTGTAGCCGTAATTGTGCCAAATAAAAATTTATACCTCATATGTGTTGATTAGTTACTTCCACCAATACCAACTAGGTTAGTAATACTTATCTCTGGATTTGGAAAACTAAGCACCAGGGGTTGGTCACTAGGTGGATTCAAATTTGTGCCAATGAATCTTCTCCTTTCTTGATATGATGAGCTCTCTCCAAAAGCAGAGGGGGTTTCTCTTCCATGCTTTCCAAGATGGGTTAGCATAGACTTCTCAGATTCTATGTCCTCCGTGTGAACCTCAAATCCTTCCCATAATCTCTACCTCCATAAATCCATCACTCCCAAAACTTCACGTTGTCTTGTCAACTCCCTCTCCCAAGCCTCATTATACTCAAGCCGTCTCTCTTCCATCTCCTTTTAAGCCACAAGGTTCGCCATCTTCCTCCACTCTAGCTTCCTCACCCAATGCTCTGAAGAAGCTTAGGCAGCCATAGGAAATGATTCCAAAAGTAGTGTAATGATCAAGATATTTATAGCTAAAGGGATAGTATGTAAGAAAAATCCTTATGGCTCCCTCAAGAACTCAAACTAAGTAATCTCTAGACATGAATACATATAAATCACGTACTCTAAGGTGTAACTCATCAACACTCTACTCCATCAGTGATCAACAACACATGTCCAAATCAAATCAACATCATGCATCCTCTAATACTAATGTTGGGTCCATACACAAGGTCTACAATACCAGCTTGATCTAGATGTATATGCCGAAATCCATTCATACAACTCCACTAGAAAATAACAAAATATGGTCTCATAAAGCTCATGATACTGATGTTCTTCTACCCATATATGTACATCAAACTTATGTCCATTATTAAATCTTTGAGAAAACTCATCCTCTGTGATTTTAAGCCATGCTTTGACACTATCCAAGGTCAAGCGCTCTGTCATCAAACACCATTCTCATAGTAGCTTTGAAAAGAGGTCCCAACAATGGAACCAAAATGTAGTCTCTAATCACTACTTACCTCAATAGCCATTCCTAAACAAGTTGACATATCATCTAGTTTATCTTGGAAGCTCACCTGAGGTGCACACAGGAACTAAGACCCTCCTTTATGTGAAATTCATGTGAACAGTCTTTCTTAACACGAGGATGTAATACAACCAAAAAATAAGTGCATCCCGTCATGGAATTTAAGATGTAAGCATTAAATCCTATCCTAATGCACCCAAGCATAGAACAACATGATAAAATAAATGAAAGTAGAGTCAACCATGAAATACTATCAAAAAACCAGTAACACACATATGAACATAAGGAAAATGCACATATCAAGACCCATCACACATGATTGTTTCAAAATTACTTCATTATATTTATTAGCCAAAAAATGATAGCCAAGATTACATCAAAAGAGTACCATTCATAGATATGTTTACACTAGCAAAGCTTTCCTTACATCACAAAGCTCTCCATTACACATTACACAATATTGTTATATCTCTCACTCCCCATCCCTTCTTACTTCTACATTCATCCTTACTTATCTCTCCTTCTCCTCTGTGAAAACCATCCATCCTTCTAGAATAATCATTCTCCTTTCCTCTTAATCACTCATCATTATCACCTTCGAAATCCTAAAGGATTCAGTTTATGATTTTCTCTACTACTACCCTGGAATATGTTAGGTGTCGCCATGCGTTTCCCTCAATTGAGTTCCTTTTAGAATGCATGTGTCAACTAATCCTTAACAACCTTGACTCCTTATCCTTTCATGATAACCATATTGATGCCTTAGAATATCCTTTCCTTGATTCACAAGTATATATGGCTTATCCACATCTATATTTGATCACTTTTCTATTTTCTCCGTACGCATCTTTTCATGTTGTCAAAAACTCACTAAGTCTTGAATTCATCCTTCTAGGGCACGAGCCTTCACACCTCTCCAAGAATTGCTTCTTTGCATGCCTTCACACCCTACTTCCATGTGCCACAAGGCTTCATGCCTTAAGTACTTAGTTACTTTAGGGGCCCAACATATTTTGAGTGTATATCAAATATTGTGCCTATCGAAAAGAAACCAATAGAAATCCACATTTGCAAGAACTTCAAAGATATCAACAAAGCATGTCCTAAATACGACTTCTCTTTACCTAATATTGATATGATTTTAGATTTGACTACTGGATATGAGATGTTGTCCCTCATGGATGGCTTTTCAAGATATAATGATATTAAGATTACAGAAGAAGATCAACAAAAGACTAGATTCACAACCCCTTGGGGAACATTATGTTACCAAGTGATGCCCTAAAGTTTAAAGAACGCAGGATCCACATACTAGAGAGCCATCATTGATATCTTCCATGACTTGATGAATGACATCATGGAGGACTATGTAGATGATATTTTGGGTAAATCCAGAACTAGAGGAGATCACCCAGAAATGCTACGGCATATCTTTCAATGCCTCAAAGACTACAAGGTTTATTTGAACCCTAAAAAGTGCATCTTTAGCATACTATCTGGAAAAATCTTTGGTTTCATCATTTCTAGGAGATGGATCAAGGTAAATCCCATAAAGGTTACAACTATAACTGAAATTCCACCACCTAATAATCTTAAACAACTACGCAGTTTGCAAGGAAAAATCCAGTCAATCTGCCAATTTATATCACAACTTGCAGATAAGTGCCATCCCTTTACACATATTTTGAAGAAATATGTGGCTTTCAACTGGGGTTTTGAATGCTATAAATATTTTGAAATACTCAAGCAATATGTAACCCATCCTCCAATTCTCATACCACATACCCCAAGAGAACCTCTCTTATTATATATCTCAGCTACCCAATATGGTATTGGTGCACTACTTGCCCAGTATGACCTAAATCACAAAGAATAATTTGTGCATTACCTGAGCTAAATCTTAATTACCTATGAGTTGAACTACCCTCAAATAAAGAAGGAATTCCTAGTATTGGTCTTTACTTTACAGAAGCTATGCCACTATCTCCTTAACAACAAAACTAAACTGATTTCCAAAGTTGACCCTCTCAAATACCTCTTATCAAAACTTGCACTTACAGGACAGGTGGCCAATTAGATAATCCTTCTAAGAGAATTTGACATTGATTTTTTTAACCAAAAGTCACTTAAAGGAAAAGTTCTTACCGATAAAATGGTTGAAGCTCTCCTACCAGGGATGGAACCATTATGTCTAGATCTGTCAGACACATCTATAGTATACATTGAAGAATCTAACATATGGAAGATGTGGTTTGATGGGTCATTAAACTATCATGGTGTAGCGGCTTGTGTGGTTCTCATCACTACAATAGGAGATTTTATTCCACGTGCATTTTGAATACACTTCTCATGTGCAAACAACATAGCTAAATATAAAGCACTCATTGTAGGTTTGAAAATTGCCATTCGATGGGATATCATCAAACAAGTCAATGATGAGTACAAAGTTAAAGATGAGAAGATATCCCATATAAAAATATGATTGAGACATTAAAGGAGTACTTTGTGTGGGTAACCTTTGAAAAAATTCCATGGGTATCGAACAATTCAGTAGATGTTATGGCTACGATTAGGGCACTACTTAAAATTTTTCCTTAGATGAAGAAAATGACATTTTCCTTTGAACTGCTATGTGAACCCACGTATAACATGTTGGAATCATGTTTGGTGTGTGAAGTTGTTGGTACTCTTTCACCCTGGTATGATTCCATCTACACCTACCTCAAAGATAACATCTTCCCTCCAGACATTACCTATATTAAAAAAAATCTCTCATTCACCAAATAGCTTGTTATACCATTTTAGGAGGCACTCTCTATTGTAGAGGCTATGGTGGGAATTTACTGCGCTATCTTGATATGGATGAATCGGTCCTAGCAATCAAGGAAGCACATGAAGGATTCTATGGAGCACATACAAATGGGATAAGACTAGATAAAAAAAATACTGAGAATGGGTTATTATTGGCCTACAATGGAAGCATATTGTTGTCAACATGTTAAGAAGTTTGAACTATGCTAGAAGTATGGAAACCAAATCCATGCACTAACACAAACTCTACATGCAATAACAACTCCATGTCCATTCTTAAAATGGGGGTTGGATCTCATAGGGAATCTCACCACTACATCTTCAGATGGTCATACCCACATCATTACTGCAACCGAGTAATTTACTAAATGGGTAGAGGAAGTGCCTCTCACATATGTCATATGTGCACAAATATCCAAATTCATCATGAATCACCTCATATGTTTTTAGGACATTCCCTCCACCAATGTAGCAGATAATGATAAGTCTTTCAAGAATAAGATGGTAAAATCCTTGTGTCAATGTTTCCACATTTGTTTAAAGTGGTCAACAACATATTACCCTCAAGGTAATGGATAGGTAGAAGCCACCAATAAAACCCATGTTATCATAATGTAGAAAATGATAAGTAAAACATGTCGCAATTAGCACTTACAAATCCATCCTACCCTCTGGGCCTATATAACTTCCATTTTCACTCCTACTAGTGCCACCCATTACTCACTAGTTTAAGGCACTGAGGCCATTTTTCTTCTAGAAATTGAGATTCCTTCCCTAATAATATGCCTCATATATTACTATACAAATATGAAGACTACATAGTTGCTCGCTTAGTAGAATTGGAGCTATTGGATGAGAAAAGAATGAGAGCCCTCAATCACTTGAAAGTTAATTAGAATTGGGTCTCAAGAGGATACAACAAACATATCATACCTCGTCAATTTGAGGTAGATGTTCTCATTCTAAAGGAGAACTAGAAAAATATTGTTAAAGAAAAAGAAAATAAAGGAAAATTTTAGGCTAACTGGATAGGACCTTATGTGGTCACTGAGAAATATGGATCAAAACCTTACAAAATTGCTCACTTAGATGGCGAAGAATAGGAGGAACCAATGAATACAATACATCTCAAGTGATTGTATTCTTGAATAATAATTTCCTTGAAAAAAAAAAACCAAAAAAACCAAAAAAATCACGAAAACAGTAAAGAAAAAATAGGTCATCCATGTGTGAAAACCACATAATTGTGGAAATTTGGACAAGTCCTCAGGTGAAAACTGATTTTCGGTGCCTTGGGAGGATTCATTATTCCTAAGCACTGCTCATATCTGAAATGGAGTATACTTACCCTGGTTTAGGGCTAGGTTTCTTAGGTTGAGTATCCTTTTGCATCTGTCTTCCATGGCTTTGATCCGGCTGATTCATTATTATATACATGTGAAGGAGTTGCTTTTTGTATATTCCCATCTAAACAGTGGGGGCACTTTCACATCTACACCTTCTTGAACATATTTACGTGGCATTCTACCTTTGTATATTCCCACATCATTGGGTGAATCCACATTTATTTTCATATACATAGCTTTGAAAAACATTCAAAAACATAAAAACATTAAAAATATTGGAAAAAATCCTAAACATTGGAAAAACCCCTAATGAGGATGGCGCTAGAAACAACCCTAACGAGGATGGCTCTACAAAAAACAACATAACATTGTCTTAAGGAAACCCCAAAAAACAATGTGAATAGTAGCATTGAACAGTTTATCTCGAGATGACACCAAAAACAGTAGAAAACAGATCAAAACTATCTTGCAAAAACAAACTAGTGATTTTCTTACTTTTAGCTGTCAGTTTGTAGATTTTTGATTTCATTTCCTTTTCATGTTGTGTGATTTAAATTGACTTCATTTTCTTAGCTTGAGTATTACTTAACTACTGCATTTAGTTCATTTTTTATCTTGCATACTTATTCATATTTTTAACGTTTTCATTAGTTTCAATTGCTTCACTTTTTTTTTTTGTGTATTAAATCAAATTCAATTGCTTACTTTGGTTGAGTATTACTTAATTGTGGCATTGTATTCCTTTTTACATACTTGTTCATACTAGTGTTGTATTAGTTAGATTTGATGACATTGCATGTGTCGTGTGTGTTAGATTCAATTCATTTTCTTAGTTTAAAAATTTTTATGCATCCACATTGGATTCATTTTATCTCACATACTTGTAAATAATTATGTTTTATTAGTTAGATTTTACTAAGCTATGTTTGTAAATTGTATTATACAGTTTATCATCCTCTAACATCTATCAAATCATTTACCATATATCATCAAATCTAACATCATCTATACATCATATATCAAATAATGCTAAGTTTTACATCAAGAATGTATACTAATATAATCATCATATACCATATCATCAATGGGGCAAGAGGGGTTTCACATGATCATAAATCTACCCCCCTACACTAATAACATAAATATCATCACGTGAACTAATCCAAGGCATCTCATATCCAAAACAAATGATACTATCTAAAGATATTATCATAAAGTCAAAAACATGTGATACTTATGCAATAAACATCATCATATAAGGATCTAAAAGCATCATCAATCATCATGTCCTAGCAAATTCAAGTATCCATGTCCATATGATGCATTATAAAAATCATTCATGATACATACACAAGAAAAAAATCATAGAACATCATGATATAATCATCATCACAGATCATATAAATACATGAAAAATATAACATCAAATGTCCATAACATATATATAATGTTTGTCTTAAAAAGGATATACATCATTAATAAAAAAATCCTTCATCAGGAGGCATAATTTGAAAAATATACATCATACATCATCGATCAAAACTAAGCCTTCATAAGATACATACATCAGAGATACATACATAGGTATATGATCAAAATATGAGTCATGTCTGACTCGATCCCTCATGGGGAATCAAAGGTTTACGATCTGGTGGAGGGCACATCACCTATGTACCCTTCTCTTCCATTTGTCACCTTGTCTACTAATCTCATGGCTGCTCCATATATCTAGCCAATGTCTCTGGTCTCTGTGATTTCTGTGACCTACCCATCGACTGCTCACTTAAAATGGGTACTCTCTAACCCTCTAGAATGACATCGTAATAGAGGGTATTATAGTAGGAGGCCCTACCATTGGCTATATCCAATTCCATGTATGTCCTAAGTGTCACGGTGGCTCCATCAGTCCATAAAAATAAATCCACCTCTACCTATAATCTCGCTAGCTCGGCCTAACCCACTGCCCCCTCAGTCACCAATCAGTCTCTCTTTGTGGTAATGGCCTATGAAAGTTGTAATAAGATAAGAATATGAGAAATTTTAGCATTCAGCTACTAAATTTGCTCAAACCAAGTGTTACCATCTCCACCACCTCCTTGGCTAACATGTTCTCTAGCCTAGTCTCACTCGATGGTAAAAATTTGTAACTGTTTCCTAGCCTGATCTCTCTCAGCCATCGCCTAGAGCTACACAGCTATAACCTGATGCAATTATTATTGTAGTGTAACTATCTATCCCCCATCATCTCTATCACCTCTACCTCATGGCAGACTATGTGGCGGGATATGAAATGGCCCCTAATGTGGTACTTCTCTTGCAGGAGGACCATGTGGTGTCGCTCTCTATGTTGGCACGTGTTGTATAGGAACATCGACATCAACTGCTAAGCCTACTCGGGGCATATATATCTAGTGAACAAAGGGTACCTATCTTTGTCTAGGTATTAGCCCTTGCCCCGATGCCTATTATTGTAAAGGTGGAGGACCCTATCCACCACCACCATCATGACCCTGGCTATCAAACACATCGTCATCATCTCTGCCATCCTCATCATCATCGCTATCAAAAATCACCTCTGGAGGCAGCCTAACTCCAACATCTGATAAATCCTGCATAATAGTGAGGTGACGCGATAAGACTGTCAAATACCAAGGTCCATACTCAAGGGTAACTCTAAGATCTCTGACCTATCTTAAAGGGACCCATGGTTGTGCTAAAATCCCATCAAAAATGGCTCGATCCCTGTCTAGCTAAATAGGTGGCCCCATATAAAATCTTTGAGTAGCCCTATGTGCGTACCACATATCAGAATGAGATACATCCTGTTTTGTTCCAAAATGTCTCTAGCATTGGTATACCCTATATAACTATATGATATAACCTCGACTACCAATAAAAATATGCTAAACCATGCTTATGTTGATCTCGTCTACATCCTCGGCCCACTAGTAATGACATTGAGGCCTCCACACTATCATATGTTGTAAAATGTCATCCAACTCCCTACAATAATGATAGTTATTTCCCATACGATCACGAACATCATCTCTAATAGATACCCATCCCATAACTAAAGGCCCCTATGGATCCCTAACTTTCCGTACACCTGTGGGGCAACCAATTATTATGCAGTCCCATGCCCATGTCTGCAGCAATGTAGCGGGACCCATGGTCTTATGAACATGGTATGTAATAAGATGAAGATCCTAGTATAAATGCACTAGTATACAATGGCCCCAATAGTATCTCTCACCTCGGAATAAACCTCATATCACTCTAATAGAGCCAAGAGGAAATGTAGAACATGTCTTGTAAGTGAGTAAAAAAGAGCCATCAAGTATAGCGGCATGCGATCGAAGCTCATATTGGCTATGTATCGATGTAAGTAGATTGTCATACCTCAACGAGGTATATCAATGCATCCAAATACCTCCACAACATAGTCTAAGATCTCAGCATCAGCAGTAGTATTCTTAATCAGTTGTCCACAGATAGACACATGAAGAATGCACCAGACATCCTCTAGAGTCACTGTGATCTATCTTGTAGGCAATTGAAAACTCTGGCTCTCACTATGTCATCTCTCTGCCATGGTTATAAGAAGCACATGGTCCAAATTGATCAATGGCATACTAGATACATGGGCTAATCCAGTCACCTCCATGACTATATCCATCATCCATCTACCGCATCGACAAATACTCACCTCTAGGGCCTTCAGGAAGCCACATCACTCCCTCTTCTGTAGGGATGACAATTGTCTCTGAAAAATAACACAACATGTGTTAGAACTAATTTTTCTTCTATATTCTTCTCATCTTCTAAAAAACTAAGTACAAATTCATCTAAACTATCCTAGTCATCACACTAACATTCTTCTAAAGTATCAATTTTCCTCTCTTCAATGTGTGAGCACCCTTTTGGGCATGCACGTGCCCCTCCTAGTGTATGCACACCCAGGACACATACATGACATCTTGGATACCTACACACCTATATAATTATGTGTGCACCTCCCCCTAACTAACCTATTTACTTCATACATGTGCACCCTTTATGTCGCATATGTGTGGGATTGTGTGTGTACACTAGTGCACATACATTGTTCAAACTTGGGCACATACGTGCTAGTTTCTATGCCTATGCATGTACATATGCATATTTTGATAAATGCGGGCATGCGTAAATGTAAATTTGATGTGTACATGCCCCTTTTGATTCCTGCGCACCCCTAGGGCAGGCGTATACGATTGTGCCACCCTAATTAACCCTATTCAAAGCTAATAAATGCTAAATAAAGGCTCTTAAATGAAAAAATTGACAAGCAGAGTTCAAGAACTCATAAATGGAGGGTCCTCCTCTTCCCATGCATACTATCAAATAGTGTGAGCTCACATGGTACACCTATGAACTCCTACCATATCTCTTGTAGCTCTAAAATCACTCTCAATAAAAATCAATAGAGCTTCAATAATAAATGAACTCGTCGCGATGCTTTACCCCCTTGGAGGGGTATATTAACCTGTTTTAACCAGCCATGATGCCCCCGGGGCATGTTCTGACCTCCGTGATCATTCTAACACTTTCTTCTACCTGCCATGATAATTATTTTTATTAAATAATTATTTTTAATCAATTTTCACTATGTTGGAGCATTATTTGTCACCTAGCATGTGTTTCTTCTCCCTAGGGAATTTTTATTGTTTCTAGATGATATTTTCATTCTCACTTCTTATATTAACCATCATAATAATTATTTTTATTAAATAATTATTTTTGACTTGTTTTCCTTCTCATTGGGACATCTTTTTTCTACCTAATGTCTATTTCATCACCCTAGAGCATTTTCATGTTCTTTTTGGTAATTCTTCCACTTTCTCAACTCTTCTGACTAATCAAAAAATAAAGAAACTACAAAAATCATAATCTTCCTAAACATTATAAAAAAAAATTAAAAATCAAAATATCATAAAAATTCAAAAATGATAAAAATTTGGTAAATAGCTCATACGCAGCTGAAATTTGTGTCACACACATGGTATTCATATCATATGGTGCCTATGTTTTCATGTGTTTTTTGAAATAATGACTCTCGGATCATCTGGATCTATAATCATTTATAGAAGCTAAACTGCATGCTTCATCTGTACTTTAGGGCACAATGAGTTTCCTGATATTGTTTCGTAGCACACAGATTTTTCATTAGACCGTTGTGTCCACCATTTTCCCCCTCACATACATATTTTATTGGGGAACCATCTTTTAATCTGTGTCATTTATCACAAAAATTTAGGAACTGCAACTAGATAACAAAAACATTTGTGTAACTATCTTGACCATTGTTGGTTTGAGTATGTGTGTTTGAATTTGTTTCCTTGTTAGATCAACTTGTTTACTTCTCGTATTTCATTACATTCTGTGTGTTGCATGGAGTTGGTATTTTTAGCAATGGACATTTATTTATATTATGGATTTTCATGTTATTCTACACATATGTCGCATGCTTACATTTTTAATAAGGACCGATGATATAGATTCTAAGAAATATGATGAAAAATACAGTTGTTTACATTAGCTAGATGCAATCTATTTCTATTCTCTTCATATTAATTTTCCCTTTTGTATCCCCTTTCTTTCTACGTCACACACTGCTCTCAAATTCAATACCAAATATTTGGTGTATTTCCGTCAAAACGAGCAACTCCCTTGTCTACTCAATTATTTGGTATGATTTGGAAGATGAGAAAATAAAATAACAATTGGATAATTACATATCTCACTCTTCAACCACTCACTCTCACAACATTTCAAACATGATCAGTTAACAAAATCAAGTCTTGCACTTAGCAACGCTGCCCGCATTTCTCCCCCCTCAATCATATTTCTATTCCCTTCATCTTTTCGATTGTCGATTGCCTTCTTTTATCACCCCATTGACACTCGAGGGGGCATCCTTCATTCTACTAATTTTTCTTCTACCCCTTCAAAAAAAATTCAATAAATTGTCTACTATCTTCGGAGTGATGTTGCTTACGTCTCCCCAAAGAGGGGAAAATGTAGAAACCTAAATTTCTATCAAAGTAATCTCATTCTAACATTTCACTAAATATATTCATCTCCTTTCACTATGTTTCAAATAACTACACTTTGTTATCTAAATTTTCTTCCAACTCACTCAGGATGCCATTTTACGACAAGTTGATTGGTAATATTTCTCTTAATCAGCTAGTTTCACATTGATCGAGTCTTCTATCTTGTATTTAACTAATGAACCTTATCATTGGCTATCTCTCGATTCCAACGCTTCCAAAATCTAATTCAAATTCCTCGAAGAACTCTTAGAAGGATTCCTAAGCTTGTTTAGAATCCCTAATTAATTTTAAGAGGTTAATTAGCTTCTAACCTAGTCAAAAAGGTACTTTGACTTCTAAAAGATCCATTTTGGCTTATTCATTTGTCCCACATGCACTAGATTTTCATATTTCTCCCAAACCAAAATATATAAATACACCCCCCCTTTCAACCTTACACCTTGTTTACATAGAAAAACCTCTCTCAACACGTTATTGATATCTTGATTTTGATATCATATCATATCTTGACATAGCTTAAGAGCCCATTTGCACTAGTCAAGCCATCCACCATTGAAATAGCGCCATCTTGCATCTTTCCTCCATGTTAGATTAGTAAGAGTTATCTAAGCATGGTCTAATAAATCATCTTAGAGAGATCTCTTCACCTTTTGGAGAAAACAACAAATCAACTTTGATTGCTTAGAGTCTAATTAGGTTCATTTGTATTAAGATTTCTAAAGAGTAGAGTAAACATAGTATGTTGCTTGTTTGATTCATAATGCATGCTTTTGAAGTTTATTTTCTTACATCTTATCATGATGTCTATTGAGTAATTTGGTACAAAATTTAGGCTACTAGGTGTTAGTCTACTTCTCATAGTATTCCAAGTTTTTCCTTAGCACAATACTGCTTAAAGTAATATAGTACAATTAATATCATATATACATGATACATATATATAATGTTATTTTATATCTAACGTCATATTGTCATATTTATATATAATGTTATAATAACGTTAAATGGCTTATAATGTTAGCATAGTGGTTTTAATGCTCAATAGGTTAGGGTAGTATCATTCCATATATAAGGATATTAAATTATATATGATATAATAAAATTATAAGATATATATATATATATATCATCTATAATAAACTATTCTTATAATGTTTGATGTTTTCCAATGCGTAAAATATAACATCCTAGGTATAAAATAATAGTAATCAAATTCTAGGGTGTTTTATACATAACTTTTATCTTGACTTATAATACTATAACACAATAAATGGTCTCTTCGGAGACATCTGATAAAATTGGAATGACACAGAGAAAATTTTCATGGCCCCTACGCAAGGATGAGATGCACAAGCAATCAAGATGCAACCCATCCATTGTTGTAATAGAACAAAAAGTAAGTAACGATTTGTCCAAGCATCGTTGTTGCGCTATCAAAAAAAAAATTACCTGGTTTTTGGGTGTAAATTTTCTGGGTGTGACAAAATTTAAATGCTCCAAATGACCCACATATTTCCAATAGCACATGTATATTCAAATGGTGTATTTTACATAGTTCAGTTTAATGGTTAATTAATGTTGAGGCAATTGTAACATTAATAATCATTTTTCCTTATGAAATGGTTCTCGTTAATATTGCATTTGGAATTATAAATAATTAATGTAATAATTTTATAATGTAAATTTTGTAAAGAATGAGATTTCAATAGTTAAACTCTACATTAGGGGAAAAATTAAAGCTCTACGTACGCTAGGCTAGACAATTTTTTAAAGCCATACACTATGTGTTTTATGGATAAACAGATACAAAAATAATGGTATCTAAGAGTCTAATATAATGTGTTATTTCATCAAATAGGAGCACTAATTACGTACACAATATATAATGTGAGAGGAAAAATTATGTTCAGAATAGAACTGGTTTTATGAGGAATCAATAATGAGCACATCAAAATCTACAGTAGATTTAATTCATATTAAAGTTGTGGTTTTAGTCCGACATGGAGTAATAACTAAATAAACACGAGGCACAGTGAGGTGGAGGTTGAAGGTTTGAATTTTAGCGATATTAGATGTATTTAGTTATATATATTATAAAGGAGGAATCTTGATTTTACTATATGCGACCACATAGCACAATTCATTACTAATAGGATGTGCATAAAATAAAGTCCTTATATAAGTTCAATCCCCTCTCTTCAACTGCAAATAAACGCACTTCGAAGTTATTGTTCTAGCACTTTGACGTGCAAGTGATCGCACTTAGATGTGCGAATCAAGACTCACATTTAGAAGTGCGATCAGTCACACTTGTAAGTGCGATCACTCACATTTTTAGCTGCCAATGTAGTAAATATCTTTTTGAGTGCATGTATGAGAAAAATTCAAGTGCCACTAGCTGCTAGGCTAGACAACAGCGTAAATCCATACATTAATTTTTATGGATAAAATGATACACACATGAGTGGGATCTAAGAGTCTAATACAATGGTTTATATGGTTCAATTGGAGCACTAATTACCTGCGCAATATATAATGAATTAGGAAAATTTAAGCTTGGAATAAAATTGGTATTTTGAGGAATCATTAGTAATTGTATTTAAAATGAAAATAGTCATTTAATAACATAAATTTGACGGCCACCCTTGGCCTATCAAACAATTTTTAAGTGAGGGTAAATTTTTAATATTACATGTCAAAAATACAAAACAATGTTATTTATACACTACTTAAAAAATTTATAAATGACTATTCCATATATTTTTTTAACTATGCTTAATATATATGAATATTTTTTTTTATATAAATGTATATAAAAATTGACGGTCATAAATTAAACATGCAAGTAATGCGTAACGTTTCTATAAATAGATGACATCTATCTTAGATTATAATTTGGATAATTTTTTCAATGTCAATGTTTATTGATTTGAATAAGGCATGCATAACTAGTCATATATGTATGATGATATTAAGATTTCCATGTGGCATAAATGATGACTATCACTTATGTACTATCTTGAATAATAGTCAAATTCTACATTTGTTCAAGATTTAGATTGAAGGAATTTTAAGAGATGTTAATATAAGATGTTTATTTTTAATTTCTCATTGTGATTTTAAGCATTTGTTTTAACCTTGGAATTATTATTGATATTTCTCATTTTCAAATTCTCCATATTGGATTTAAGTGGCAACACTACTAATTTTCTCTTTTTATGTGTGGATACAGTTGAAAATGAACTTTGTATTCAAAGGAGAATATGTGGATTTACCCTCTAGAGGTGTGATAGTTACAGAGAGACTAGTTTATCCATCCAAAGCTATAGTCCATTGTAGAGAAATGGGGTCTAGCTTATTCGTTGTCACAATAAGTATTGTATTCAATGGCAGAGTGAGACTGCCATACCCAGTTAATGGTTGTGAAACCCTAAAAGAAATTGAAAATAAGGGATAATGGTACTAATGTCATGGAATCTCAAAGAGCACCCATTATAGATACAAACAATCTTAGATGAATGGCGAGAGGAGGCTAGTAAATGGAAATACATGAAAACATAAAGGGCAGTAGTTGGAAATACAAGAAAATAGAATCAACTTCTAAGCAGTGTCACAACTATTACATTCATATCCATAATGGTGGAGACAAATTTTGATATATCGCCACACATGTCTCATTAAGTGGGACATTTTTCCCATGTTTTAATCACCAAGAACAACTTATTCCTCAAATGTGATGAGTGCACAGAGCCTAATAACAAACGTGCAACCACTTCATTTCTAGAAATACTGGCATAAGTAGACCAATGTTAGAAATTGACAAATTATTATATTTAAAAGTTTTCATTCAACTTACTATGCTCGTACATGATGGATAGATGATACTAGTAAGACTAGATGATGGTAAAAGAAAGAGAAAAATAAAGGTACCAAGAATTCTTAAATGAAAAGCAACGGTGGCCAAAATCAAGGGAAAAATAGATATTGATATAGAAAATGTCATCTGGTCATGGACACCAAGAAAAATATGGAAAGGAGATAGAATTAAAATAACGAACCAGGGACACGATGTTATTTAGGAATACCTTACACAACTTCAAGAACAATAATTAATTAATTGTAGTTAAAATTGGTCGAAGTAGATACCCTTGAAAGGATTCAATCTTTATCTAATTTTCAATATAATTATCCTGAAGGAATTGGTTGCCTATGGAAACAAGAGATGCGAGCATCCAATTCCTGCCTGCAATAGTTGAAAGAAAGAGGACTTAAAATTGATAAGTATATAATAATGTATAAGTATTGGGTAGGAATGTTTTGTTAGGCTTATATTACTATGGTCTCATAAAAATTATTTGTGACACATATGTTATTCTCACTTGTAACAATAAACTATTAAAGTGTTAAAAAATGTTGTTCAAGAGAAGTTTTAAAATGTTCTTTATAAACTAGTTACAATTAGTTTCAATGTTTGAAGTCTTTAATAGATAAATATATATCAAAGTGGGAAATTGTAATTCACAATATTAATAAAATTATAATGTAATAAAGTTATAATAAATGATTTAGAAAAATATTCAATGTGACATGTTTGATAAGAAAAAATAATAAATATAATGACATCATGTATTCTTGAATAGGTGGCATGTACTTATTAATATTATATTTTGAAAATGAAGAACACTTTGTTTGTAAACTTATTAAATGTTAATGTTAAAGTTGTCATAATTGTTGTGACACTTGTTAATTGAAGATTTTTCCTTTAAATATTATTTAAAAAGATGTACTTGAACATGACCCATAATCCATCTTATCATGAAAAAGTAACCAATAGAAAACCAAATAAATCAATTTTATTGATTTTTTAAAGTTATCAAATTGTTTAATTTATATTCCAACATTTGAAATATAGACACTAAAAAAAATAAATGTCTTTGATTGGAGGATATGGAAATAACTAATAAGTTATGGTGAAAGGTATAGTAACCTCCACATGTAGGAACAAATAAAATATGAAATTCATGTTTCAAAATAACGTGTTTAGTGTAATTCTTAACTCTTTATTGTTCTATATGATTTATAGACTAGAAAATCATAAAATTAGTTCACATTATCTGGACTATCTTCTATTGTGAACTACCTAGTGACCTCTAATTTCCATTACAATGATTTCCATTTTACCAACTAATCAAATAAGTGTTTATAAGATGTATCTTAGTGGTTGTTATGCTTATGTGTCTTATCGACCGCAAGGATTATGTAGCTTATCGACTGCTTATGTAACTTAGTGGCCGCAAGGATTATGTAACTTAGTGACCACAAGGATTATGTAACTATTAGTGAAAATTCACAACACCCCCAAAATAACCTATGGATCTGCTTTTCTAAGGCAATGTCATTTGGTGTGAATGCACAACATTTATTTTTCCCAAAGTGTGGGACCTTTGCAAATGGGGAAAGCTCTCCAGAGAAGGCTGGTTCCTCTTCCTAAACTACCTGCCACAAGCTATTCCAGTGCAGGCAAGCTAATATAATCCTAATCTAACTTCCAAGGAGATAGGGAGAGAAAGAAAACTAGAAAAAATAGAGCCTACACTAAAACAGTGATACACCAGAGAAGGAAAATGTTGAACATCTATCAAAACTACCATGGAAGCTAGAAGAGGTGAGCAATGGAAGGATTGACAAGTGCATCACAGACCAAAGATGAATTTCACGCAATTTTTTTTCCAAAACTCCATGAACACAGCTCTAAAACCTACAATGAACATCCAAACATGCAAAAATACCTGTAATGAAGAGAGGCAAGAACAAAAACAACCAAAAACGAGCAAGGATGGAAATATGCATCACAAAACATGTTTTTTATTGCTCCTGAAGTTTCCAAAAAACATCATTTCATGGGTAAGAGGCAAAAAACACCATTACAGAGCAAGGGAGGAGGTTCAAACTCCATTTTCAACCTTGGATGAGAAAAGAAGGGAGAGGCAGAGAAGAATGATGAACAATCTTTATAAAATGAGCCAAAACTGGCTTTTAACGCTCGAACAGAATGAAGAAATGAAAAAATACGGGCAATTTTGATTTGAAACTTCAACCACCGACAAGATCTATCTAATTGGCATGAAAAATGATGGTTTTCTATGAAAAATCCCATACTTTGAAGTACATTGCTTCACAGAGTAAGAAAGAGGCCCATACTTCATTAATTTTGGTGGTTGGGGTCGTTTTCTATGTTTTTTGCATGCTAGAGACTTTTTTCTATTTTTCTCCCACAAATCTCCATCAAAACTCAAAATTGAACCATCCATCATGTGTATAATTTCAAAATCTTTCCAATGACACCAAAATCGTGAAAAACTGAGCTTTGGTTCGAAAGATATGGCCCTCTGAAGATTTAGGGCAAAAAATGGCAAAATTTGGGCTCGCCAGGCAAAATTCTGATTTTTTCCCTCTTTTTTCAAATTGGGAAAATTTCCCAAAAAATTTCCACACCCTGCTCGTCCAATGACACCTGGCACCCTCTGGTTGATCCACGACTTCAAAATAACATTTTTCCCCAATTTTCCCGCCTGGGAAAATTTCCCAAAAAATCTCCTCTGGCCTGACCTCCGCTGACATGTGGACACGTGGCACCTTCTGATTCTGTGCGGAGATGCGGTTCAAATTTTTCCTTTGCACTTTTTCAACTTTGGAAAAATTTCCAAATTCCTTCCGCTGGCCCGACTTCTGCTGACACGTGGACACGTGGCACCTTCACATTACTTGGCGAGGATGCGCTCCTATTTTTACCTTTGACGCACTTTGACCAAACACCAAAAAACTTTAAGTCTTTCTACCCCCGCCACTCTTCCCTGACACATGGCATCATTTCATTTCCTTGCGGGCTTTCGGGCCAAAATTTTCCCTTTGAGTTTTTTAGCCAAAAGTCTAAGTGCCAAAATTTTCCCATGGGCCCGCCTAGGGAAAATTTCCCCTCCAAACTCCATTGAGCCATAACTCAAAAAATACAAGGAGTTAGGAGGACTTATTTACCTTTCTGGAAAGGGGAAATAATTCTCTATCTGATGAAGCAATACCCAGAAAATTTTGAGTTCCTGAAATGTGTAAAAATTTGACTGAGACATAAAAGGAAGCTGGTTAACCCAAAATAAGAGAGAGCTTATTTTGGTTAACAATTTGGTGACTCTCAGGGGTCATCTACCTGCTAGATGAATGATCAATGGCCTTTGAAGCATCCATTGGGCATGGAGTCAAGCCTAATAAAATGATTCTGATCTGAACTCTGAAATTATGACCTCTGAGCCACTTGGAAACCCATTGAAACTTGAAATTGATCTTCACTAAAATGCCACTTGAAATGAATTGTGCAAGAGCAACCAAAACAACACCAAACAACTATGTATAAAATTGGAAATCATACATGCTCCAAATGGAACATGCAAAGTGTGTACAATCACTTCTTCTACTGAAAGAAAACCTACCTACTCTACTCTAATCGAGAGTAAAGGTAAGCTAAACAAAGCTTGCAACTAGTTGTGTAAAATAACTTCCTTTCCTCAAGATTGGCAGCCATGCAAATGATTTGGAGCTGATCATGGCTGGTTGGATGAGTGGAAAATCAACAAGAAGCTAGTTTTCTACCCAAATTAGCAAGGTGTCAGCTGAAAACAAATTGAATACCTCTTTTAGTTGATTTGCATTTGGATTGAAGAGGTATGATAGCTGATCCTTGGTGCTTTGTAGCTCATCCTCATGCTCAGAAGCAAGCATGACTAGTTGTGGCTTCTCCTTTGGCTCCAATGAATCCAAATAACTTATTGGGAAAGGTCTGATCCATTTGATATGCCCATAGCTCTGAAATCTAACTCCAAGAATGGAGTCTTCTTATAGACCTTCTTGAATGGATGGTGTGGAAGCAATGATGGAACTCTTTTGTTGTTTTCCTTCCTCTTACAGTGAAGAACATGGAAGATTAATATCTTCCAACTTTGACTCCAAAGAGCTGCTATAAAGTGCAAGCTGTTGTAAATGAATGCTCTCCTTTATGGCAACAGGTTCTTGTGTTTGGAAGATGAATGATGAAGGAGAAAACGATGGAAACTCAACGGTTTCTTCTCCATCAAAATAGTCTTCCAAATCTGATAGATAAACTACCTCATTGTTGTCCTTCTGTAAATGTTTGACCTCTTCCATGGTGTTCTCTTGATCTATAACTTGCTCACCATGATTTCCTTCATTCTCAAAGATGAAGTTTTAAAGATCAAACTCTTATTCAACATTGGATCTTGAAGAGAATTAAGTAGAAGAAAGAACTGAAGGTTCTTCTATAGCCTGTTTTGTGTTCAAAGCTTTTGGACCTGCATTTTTCTCCTCCACAGCTGGAATGTGCTCTTCTTTTGGATTTGGATCAGCTTCTCCTTCCTCTTCTACTTGAAGACAATCTTGATCTTGAATGACCTCTTCCTCTAGCATGAAGTTTAACAAATCAAACTCTTCAATTTGCTACTCTAGAGGACAAGTTGGGGCTGCAAGATCTCTTTTAGAGATTTCCTCTTCCATGGCTGATTGTGCAACTTGAATTTGATCAGAATTTCCTCTAAGTAGAGTGCCAACATGGACACTACATTATGAGAAAATTGATTGCTGATCCGCTTCTTCTGTTGCTCTTCTTCTACTGTAACAAAATCAGCCTTGGCCACCACTTGTTTTTCAACCTTTACCTCCTTTGAGGCTTAACTATCAAGGGGATCTTTGTTATCCCAAATTTGGTAGCCCAACTCTTCAAATTGTCTGTCATTTCTTTTCTGTTGGGATCCACTTCTTACTGTCTTTGACTGGCATTCTGATTTTTATCTTCCCAACATGGATTTGGGAATACAAGAGGAGGGATGGGTTGTGACTCAACTAGTATTGCAATTATTTATGGTGGTGGAGGAGTTATAACTTCTTGTTTCGTTGGAGGGGATGGCTATCTGGAAGGGAAAAGAGTAGAGAAATTGAGGTGGGATGGGAGACTAGGAGATGGAGAAATGGAATCAACATTTGGGGTAGCATATGGGAAACTTGAAGCTTGACACTGCTGAAATGATAAATCTTGAGAGGGTGAAAAACAAAGATAAGGAGCTATTGAATGACTTACCCATTGACAAGGTTGATTCAGAATTTGCTCATATGCTTCTATCTCCTCAATCCATTGTGAAATTTGGGGCAGCATTTCAACCATGAAGTATAACTTCTCTTGAGGGCTGCAATGTCTTGTAAAAGGGCCTCCCCATGGACAGGTTACTCTGAAACCAATTTGAAATGCCTTAATTTGTGCTTGAGCCCTAGATTGCACCATGCTAACCTCCATCTTTTGGATCTTCTCCAAGAAGTCTTCACTTTCTTCTTGACTTCCCTCACAATCTGCATATCCTTGTGCTTGACATGCTTCATATCCAAACTAATTTTGGCATTGCTCATATGGATATGCATACTGATTTTGAATTTGATCAAAATGCTGATTTGAAGGAGTTGTAAAGCATGTTAGAGATGGGAAACATTGTTGCTGTTGTAAATATGAATTCCATGATGAAAATGAAGTCATGATTACACAACTTCATGGGATGAAAGAAGAATGAAGAGATGGAAAGAAGAGTGAATGGAAATTGAATGAAAATTAATGGAAAGAGGGTCTGCAACTTCAAAGATGGGTTGATAATCAGATGGAGTCACCAAATGTGTTTGAGAATGCCTCCAAACCCTGAAATATTCACATGAACACATCAACCTGAAAAAAATGAAGTGGAAGACCTCTAAGGTCCCACCGAGTATGCCAAAACTATTAGTGCAAATTCACAGCACCCCCAAAATGACCTATGGTTCTAATTTTCTAAGGAAATGTCATTTGGTGTGAATGCACAACATTGAGCTTTCCCAAAGTGTGGGACCTTTGCAAATGGGGAAAGCTGTCTAGAGAAGGTTGGTTCCTCTTCCTAAACTACCTGCCACAAGCTATTCCAGTGCAGGCAAGCTAATCTAATCCTAATCTAACTTCCAAGGAGACAGGGATAAAAATAAAACTAGAAAAAATAGAGCCTACACTAAAATAGTGATACACCAGAGAAGGAAAATGTTGAACATCTATCAAAACTGCCATGGAAACAAGAAGAGGTGAGCAATGGAATGATTGACAAGTGCATCACAGACCAAAGATGAATTTCACACAATTTTTTTTCCAAAACTTCATGAACACAGCTCCAAAACCTGCAATGAACATCCAAACATGCACAAATACCTGCAATGAAGAGAGGAAAGAATAAAAACAACCAAAAATGAGCAAGGATGGACAGATGCATCACAAAACACATTTTTTATTACTCCAGAAGTTTGCACAAAACATCATTTCATGGGTAAGAGGAAAAAATGCCATTACAGAGTAGGGGAGGAGGTTAAAACTCCATTTTCAACCCTAGGGAAGAAAATAAGGGAGAGGAAGAGAAGAATGATGAACAACCTTTACAAAATGAGTCAAAACTAGCTTTTAACGCTCGAATAGAATGAAGAAATGAAAAAACACGGGAAAATTTGATTTGAAACTTCAACCACCGATAAGATCTGTCTAATTGGTCTACAAAATTATGGGTTTCTATGAAAAATCCCATACTTTAAAGTACATTGCTTCACAGAGCAAGAAAGAGGCCCATACGTCGTTAATTTTGGTGGTTAGGGTCGTTTTCTACATTTTTTGCATGTTAGAGACGTTTTCCCATTTTCTCCCACAAATATCCATCAAAAATAAAAATTGAACCATCCATCGTGTGGATAATTTCAACATCTTTCCAATGACACCAATATCGTGAAAAACCGAGCTATGGTTCGAAAGATATGGCCCTATGAAGATTTAGGGAAAAAAACGGCAAAATTAGGGCAAAATTCGGGCTCGTAGGGCAAAATCCTGACTTTTTCCCTCTTTTTTCAAATTGGGAAAATTTCCCAAAACTTCTCTGTGCCCCACTCCTCTGATGACACATGGTGCCCTTTGGTTGATCCCCGACTTCAAAATAACATTTTGCCCTAATTTGCCCGCCTCGGAAAATTTCCCAAAAAATCTCCGCTAATCCAACCTCCGCTAACACATGGACATGTGGCACCTTTTGATTTTGTGCAGAGATGCGGTTCAACTTTTTCCTTTGCACTTTTTCAACTTTGGCAAAATTTCCAAAACCCTTTCACCAGCCCGACTTCTGCTGACACATGGACACGTGGCACCTTCACATTGCTTGGCAAGGATGCGCTCCTATTTTTTCCTTTGACGCACTTTGACCAAATGCCAAAAAAATTTAAGTCTTTCTGCCCCCGCCACTCTTCCCTAACACGTGGCGTCATTTCATTTCCTTGTGGGCTTTCAAGCCAAAATTTTCCCTTTGAGTTTTTTAGCCAAAAGGCTAAGTGCCAAAAAATTTCCCACAGACTCGCCTAGGGAAAATTTCCCCTCCAAACTCCACCGAGCCATAACTCAAAAAATACAAGGAGTTAGGAGGACTTATTTACCTTTCTGGAAAGGGGAAAGAATTCTCTATTTGATGAAGCAATACCCATAAAACTTTGTGTTCCTAAAATGTGTAAAAGTTTGAATGAGGCATAAAAGGAAGCTAGTTAACCCAAAATACGAGGGAGCTTATTTTGGTTAATAGTAACTTAGTGGCCACTAGGGTTATGTAGCTTAGTGGCCACAAGGCAAATGTAACTTAGTGATCATAAGGAAGATGTAACTTTGACACTACTAGGCTTATTTAACCTAGCATGCAATTTCATCATGTAAGTTAGTGGCCACTAGGCTTATGTAAGGTAACAACTACTAGGCTTATGTAAGATTGACTAGCCACTAGGCTTATGTAAGTTAACAACCACTAGGCTTATGTAAGATAACGACCACTAGGATTATGTAAGTTAGCAACAACTAGGACTATGTAAGATAGAGGTTGCTAGGCTTATGTAAGTTAGCAACCGCTAGGCTTATGTAAGATAATGACTACTAGGATTATGTAAGTTAACAATAGCTAGGATTACGTAAGATAGCGGTCACTAGGATTATGTGGGGAAATCAAATAATAACAAAATAGAAATCCTAAAATAACGAAATTGAAATCCAAAAATTAGGATTTAGAAATTTCATTCCAATAGTGGCGACATCGGAATCGAATAATAGCATTATTGGAATCCATTAATATTTAAATTGGAATCCAATAATAGGGAAATTGGAATCCAATTATAGTAAAATTGGAATCCAATTATAGTGAAATTGGAACTCAAATAAGTTCGATAATGACAATATTGGAATCCAATATTGATATTAATGGAATCCAGTATAAAGAAAAATGGAATTCAATATATGCAAAAACAGAGATGGATTTATTTCAAAACTTGTAATACTGGAGTCTAGATTCACTGGAATATGTCTAGATTTAGTGAAATAAGCGTTTTAAGACTTAATTCAATTTATCTCTACATGATCATTCAATTATCAATGATGTCATCTCCTCTGTTCTTAATCACATGATCCAAACAATCTCTATGTTTCTCTCTCATCCTTGGTGGAAAGATTGGAAATGGTATGTGGACACCCCTTTCCAAAATTACTTTGTTGGAAAAGGTTATGCCTGGATTTCACCTCATTTTCCCATGGTTGGAAAACTCAACACTCAGTGGGCATTGCACTATTATCTATCCAATTGGAGAAGGAGATGCAATATTGTTCGGTCCGTATATGTGGAACCAAAAATTTCTCATTTTTTGTGGTGTATTTTGCATCAAGGCCTTCCAATTGGTTCACGTCTTGTTCATCTTGATTTCTCAGGCCCAAAATGCCCCTTATGTGGCCATTTGGATACCTTGTCTCCCCTATTATGGTATTGTAGTAAAGCCCAAAAGGATTGGAATTCAATTCATTCATCCTTTATCCATTGCATACCAGAATGTTTTACCCGACATCATATTCTGTTAGGTGATAATCTAAAATGCCTCATAAGTTTTCCTAGATTTGGCATGATTTTAGAGGGGAAATTATCTTCTAGATTTGGAAAGAATGATTTTTTTTTATTTACTAGTGTTGAAGCTGACCAACATTTCTCTATTTATAATGAATTTATGGTAATCGCAAATGTATTACTATAGATTCAAGTGCAAGCGACCAAGGTGGCACTCGAGGTGGATCACCTATAGACTCTTCTTTGGCACTAGGGTGATGCCCCTTACAACTTTTCTCATGATTCGGTGTCCCCTTCCTGACACTCCCCATCCCAAGGTGGTCATCCTCAAGGTGGTGGTTGTCGAAGCCGATCGCAGCAATACTCCTTCAGTTAGACCCGCCAGTCCTTGAGTAGTCAGCCTCCGTGAAATATATTTTCCCTCTAACTTCATCTCGCCATAGAGGTTTGGGCACCCCTCCATTTCCTAGCTAAATCAGCTTGGGCTTTCCAGATTCCCCTAACCTACACATTCATGATTATTCGAGCCTCCCGCCTCCGCCAGAGAAATATCCCAGAATGTCTCTTGCCATCTCACCCACTCAAGGAATTGTTGATATTGAAGAAGGAATCCATCGCGGATCTGGTTGGAATGTGTCAGGCAGTGGAATGGATCTGCCTAGTTCTGGCTAGCCTGACAAGGATCTACCCTCTGTAGGTCAACAATTCGCAACAATGACTTAATTACATTTCTTATTTGCTTTTTTCTATTTTTTTATAGTTGGCTTTCTTAGGCTTGGTGTTGTGTGATCGTGTGGCTTTGGAGTGTGCTTCCATACCGCCCTTTTTTACGAATTATCTTGTATCATTTTATTTGTTAATATAATATAAAATCTTATTCATAAATTAAAAAATGAGTCTCACACTTTGATTCCTTCTTATCTTTAAAAAAAATATGTAATATTTTTAACTTCATATGCCATGTAGTTTTTGGCAAGTTTATCATGTTGTTAGTCCTTGTTGAAAGATGATTATCAAGGTTGTTCCACATCGTAGTCTTCTAAAGGTCAACCCCACTTCTCATATGTTATTCATCCCCATATTTTATGAAGGTCTTAATAAAAGGATTGGGACCAAATTATGGCATCTGTCTTCCCCAACACTGCCTACAAATTTGACTTTGGTACTTGTAGGAAAAAACTTGGGGATGTTTTAGAGATCTTAACACATAGTATTGCAACATGGAGGGAATCCAGATTTGAAAACTACAAACAAGAAAGGGAATATTGGGCTTTATGTTAGTTGCCACAAACATCAAGATTGAAGGAGAGTCACCCTTAGGGAAATTGTGAAGGAAAGGAAGGCCATGCAGGATCAAGATGGTTGTGATGGAGAAGTAACTTAAGGGGAAATACTGGTATTAATAATCTAATCATTTTTTATATTTTTATTTTTGTGATATTAATAGATGTGTTTATCCAATAAATATGAGTTATTTCATAGTAATTAAATTCTACTTTTCATTTGTATGGGTGTAATATTTGTGGTGCTCACTCCATATCCCTATTTGTGTCAAAATATGAACTTTTGTACACATATCTCCTATCAAATTACCTTTTCTTTTATATTTGAAAGCCAAAATAGGAGCTTTTGAACAATCATCTCCTCTTATATGTCTTAGAATCCAAAAATATATCATGAACCATTGTCTTTATAAACTTTTTTTTCTTTGTAATTATAGTGGGGTATTAAATGATTTTAGGGCTTTTTGTGATTATTGTTATGTTTTATGTTTCTGTTTTTGAAATTGGTAGTTGATTTCTTTCGATGTTGGTGATTGTTAGTCATTCTTTGAGAGTATTAGGGTTTGGTTATAGAATGTTGTTCATTAAAATATTAATTTGGTGTGATTGGATTTGGTACATAATAGTATCACAATGTAGTTGTATAATATAAGGATTACTATGTTTCCAAATAACGACAAATGAATTCCTTTTTTTGTGGTAAAAACAAACGCCTAACATTTTTATAACAAGGTATACTGAGGAAATTTAGCTCTCTACCACGTCATATGAGACATTGTTAGATTTTGTTGACATTATGAGAATCAAAGGTATTAGTATTGTTGTAGATATTGCTACAAGAATGTCATTATGGATAAGGGAGTCTAAATAAATTCTATATATACTTCCAAAAAAATATTAAAGACGTGTGTAAAGTTATGTATAGAACTATTAAGATTTTAAGGGAATCACCTTGACATTGTCTTTTTACAAACGGTTTGATAATTATATCATTCTTAATATTCCTCTTATATAAATGTTTTACTCCTTTCAAATATTTTTTAGCTTTTATTAGTATTATCTCATTTAAATGTTATTCTAGAGGGAAGAGAATATTAACTCACTTTATTTATACTACAAAATATATTAAGAATTGGCTCCATTTAACACTAAGACGACAATATTATTAAGATTTATTTACCTTATTGCCAGTGGGGTCTTGGTGGAGTGGTTATGTCGGATGGTTGTATCTGGGTCCACCTAGGTTCAAATCCCACTTAGGCACGATTCCCATTTGGGGTGGTAATGTCCGACAGAGGTGGGTTCTGGTTTGATTTGGTTCGCTAATTGTTGAGCGTAAATACTATATCTTGGTTGAATGTACTCCGGTTCATAACTCCAGTAAAAAACATTTATCTATCTAAAATAAATTTAAAAAAAAAAAAAATACTTACCTTATTTTTAATACAATAACTAGTACAATTATTACTTAAAACAATAACACATTTTAATTTTAATTATTTAGAAAATAAATTCCTAAATAATTAAAAGATGAGATGGAAGGCTGATAATTTCCCATTGCCTTATAATATTACCTCAATTTTTAAAACTTAAACTAAATATAAAATCCATTGCACAAAATATATAAAACTCTCAACGACTTTATGGCGAGAGGGTCCACGACTATGATGAGCAAACAAACTTGTGCACGCCCTTTCAAAGTGGAATCCTTTTCGTTCTTTGCATGGGAATCCTTATTATTAATATTAGCATGCCAAAATGATGATGGGAAGTACAAAGAATATAAGTGTTATCATAACAACACTATGTTAAATATTTATTTATGATAATGCATGAATAAAGCAGCTTTTCTTTCACCAGAATATAATACTACATAACAAACACAATAATAATTGCACGAAACGGAATGCAATGCAAGGAGGAAGGGACATTATTAAAATATATAATGTCTATACATCAAAATGATTGCAGCTTAGGGACGGGCATTATTAACCAAAAAAAACAAATGGACATATAGTGGAAATATGGTGTCATTAATAATTTTAGTGGGGATAGCCTAATATGGGCGTGGAAAGCTAACAACGTCACGTCATACTATAGGCAGTATACTATGGGCGTGGAAAGCTAATATAATTTTGGATATAAATGATAACTGAGCTAATAAAAAATGTTGTATAAGATTTTGGGTTTAAAAGTTAGTCTTATGTGCCTAGGCGTTAGTCCTTGTCTTCATCCTCCTCCTCCTCCTCCTCCTTTGTGCAATCCTCTTTTGACTGATTTTGCACCCCTTTGTCCTCTTCCAACTCCATTTGTCTATCAACCTACAAATACATGACTATAATTAATTACAACTGTTTGAATTTAAAATTTATGTGACTCAAAACTAATTAAGCATGTCTTACTGACACATATCCATTCTCATTGACTTAACTAATGAATTCAGTTGACTATAATTAATTTTAATTTTACTTACACCTCTTTTGATGCAAGTCTTTATAGTGGGTTTCCTGCAAAAACAATGAAATGAAAAAATATGAATATTAGTAATTTATGTAGGAGAACTTGTATAATGAAATAAAATTGTAGAATTTGTTTACCAACTTCGTTAAACTATGTTGTTCCATTCAATGGGTCACATGTCCTCCTTTTCTGACTCATGCTTTGTAACTTAATAGTTGGTTAATTTTCTTCCTTGGGTTAATTATAATATTTGTTAAATATTTAATTAACATAAAAATTAAAATTTTAGATATCATAATGTAAACACCACTTTTTCACCCCTAGATGACTCGACACATATTAATTACACTATCATTATTCACATTATTATCATTATCCTAAGTTTATCATCCTTATAATCGAGCTTACCGTCTTATAATCGAACTTATAGCATCATAGAATCTTATTTACCCTCCCCTAGCATCTAAAACCATCCTATCCTAATTTATCCTAGTCATCCTATCCCCCTAACCTCTTCTTACCCACATTCCTAACCTCCCACTACTCATAAAACAACCTTAATCCTTGGATGGAAAGTGGTTTTAACCATTTTCCATCTTTTCCTCAGTTGCCTTTTAACATCTCCAGATAAATTGATGGCAATCCACAATTTTTGGCGATCATTAAAGACGATGTCGATTCTATTGAAACCACCATCTTCTCTATTTCTCAGTTACACACAGAAAAATCAGATATACTAGACTGTTGCTGGATTTATGAGCCTCCACATGACATCACTACGCTGCCAAACACCCACACTTTGTTGTCATTCCTGGGACAAATATCGCCAAATCATCAACCAACCATTTGGAGCTTTGTCATCCTCTCAAGCATTCAATAAGATTAACACAGTTATCTTTATCATTTTTAGTTATATATGTCGTCATTTGTAGTCTATAAACCTTTGTCTACACCATCCTCTATAGCCACTTTACATTTAGTATCTCATTTAATCATGTGATTAACTTTTAGAATATATTTAATTTTGTCAGTGATCGACGCCGATCCCTGATCATAGTCGATCAATGTCTTGATCCCATTTTCCTCTCATTATCCCTTCAAACAAATTATAATCTTTGTTTTCTAAATATTATCTATTTCTAAAGCCCCCCTAGTCCATCTTAGCACTATCAAACTTAATTTTGTACATCAAATATAATATATTTTGTCACCTTTGATCAAAATAAGCCTTTTTGTCCCCGAGCACCATCAATTCTTGATCGTCGTCAATCTCTGCCAATTTATTCATTTTTAGCAATTATCATATATTTATCAATACATTTTGGCCTAATTTGTTTTCTTGAAAGATGTATCCACAGATTATATGTTAGATTTAGCATGGGATAAATAATTTACAAATTACAGATCCACCATTAAAGTTGAAGATTATAGATTATGGTATCCAGTTGATTTAGACCAAGAAATAGCTTGAAATAGATAGAGAATAATATAGCTTAACGAGCTAGAGCTGAAAGAAAATAATGAACAAGAGAAAAGACAGATAACACCAGATTTAAGTGGAGAAACCCAAAGGAAAAAAAATCCTCTGGTAAAACACTGACTTTATTAAGAATTCACATAAGTTTTAACCCTGCACTTCCACTTCCAGTTTGCAGTCTTTTTAGTGTTTGCATAGCTATCTCTTGATCATTCAATACAATGATCATCTATATAGTATTACAGTTTTCTAGTATGTCTTACATTCTACTCTCAGTCTTTAATACTAGACTATACAAATGTAAATGTTGTTGATAGCCAATACTGAGAGGGATCACCCAAATCATTTTGGGCAGGTGAATTAGTCAAGGTGCTTCACTCTTAAATGTGAAACACCTTCACAATAAAGTTTGATGAATAAAATTTTAATTAATGTTGGGGTGTACTGCAGTGGCTGATCCCACTTGACACTATCATCCCAACACTCCCCCTTAATGTTAAGTGGGAAGAAAAATCAGACATGCCAAATTTACCTTTTTCTACAAAAGGATTTACAGATCCTTGAATCAACAACAGTGATTTAGGATAGGATGCAAAAAAGGGAAATCTTAAGATCTTCCCATACAGAAATTTGTAAGACCAGTGCTTTACATATGAAGACTTACATCAGACTTTGGAGCCTTTTATAAACTAAGGCATACCCATAACTGAAGCTTCACTAGGATTTACAAATAACTTCACATAGAGTGACACATTTACTTATTACAAGATGGAGGACGTATTGGTAGTTTACAATGAACTACCTTATGCATTTGGACATACAATTCACACACACAGTTACAACCATGTGTAACCAATCCCTAAAGGATCACTTTGTTACATACAAAGCAGGTGGTCATGATCCACTCTTAAAATATGACCCGGGTCTTTTATAATAGTCCGTTAAGAGGTGGAATTTTCATAAATACTCCCCTTAAAGGGAAACTCTGATAGGCCCAACAAGGCACAAAACTTGCAGACGTTCCCAACACACAATGGCTTGGGGAAGGTATCTGTAACATAATATCTGATGTTGAACTGGATTCTTTATCAAAAGAAATATAGCCTTCACATAGAGGAGGAATACTTCATTTATCTCCTATGTGTATCACTACCAACAACCTCTTTAGTCACATGGCTCTTTTTTTGCTCCAAATGATGGTGCTTGCATCAAAACTTGAACACAAATCCAGCTGCATATCCATCACAACATCAAAAAATATCATAATAAGCATAATATAAATCATACAATTTTTCACTTTTAACCAAGTATAAAAGTTAAACACTAGTTGTATAAAAACTAACATATCACTATGCTTAACAGTTACCAAATATGTTGAAAGACTTTCAACATATTACACTTTGTAATATATATATTAGATGCAATCAGTATTAGACGTCTCCAATACAAAAACAAAGGCATCCCCAAGTGTCATTTGATATGCATATAATAATATTTCACTAATCACATAAAATGATTTAACAACATATGTATATCTTCATATTCTAAGTCTTTACACAATGAGATAAGACTTGATAGATAACACATCTGAACAAATAATCAGATTATTCAAGAATAATCAAGCATTCACTAAAAAAATGGTTAAGATAAAACAACCATATGAATAGCTCTAGCATTCACTAAGATGGTTATTATTTAATAAAACTAGTGAATTAATGGTTAAGATAATTCATGGGAGTTGTGAACAACTCTAAAACTAGTTTAATTATCTTAGACAACCTATTGCCTTCATGCATGGTTTCTAATTGCTTCTATGCATCTACAAGCGAGTCCATATGACCTATATGCATCAAGAATTCATCTCTAATGCTTTGGAATAGGATGGACAGAGCTTCTTGGGACCTCTAAGAAAATGATCTAAGGTTTTCAGGGGTAGTTGGTCTTCCTATGGGACATTTTTCTATACCATTCATCAAATCCCAGAGGTTTCCAACCATAAAACATGATTTTAAACGTACTTTCCAAATGCTATAATTTGTTCCATTTAGTAGCTGAGACTTATCCATAAAAAAAAATGGCATTACTAGCTATTTTTAATGTTTAGACGATAATGGAGACAAAAAACAACTCAAAAACAAATCATGGAGGCCAAATAGAGACAAAAAATTACAAATATTTTAATTTGCTATACGAATGCAAATAACTTGAAATTAATCAACAATTTACTTGAATTGGTGGAATTTAAGATCAATTTGATAGAGCTCAGTTAGGGTCTAATTTTGAATCCGTGAGACAAATAAAGGTCAATGGTTTATTTATCAACTTGATGAGGCAAGCTCAAAAACGAGATACTCAACAAATAAAATAAGTTAACAAAAACCAAGGCGGTGGGGACACATGGCACAAATCAACAATACCAAGAAAGGGAATGTATCATATTTAAAATAGATTCTTGGGTGGATGCGAAATCTTTAAATATTAAATTTAATGCCTTTTCGGGTCCGTGACAACAAGTGAAAAAAGAAAAATATGTGTCACTTTTTAATTAGCTCGTATTTCACAATGCAACTAATAAGACATAAGATAATTAAAACAGAACTGTATACATGTGTCTTTAATTACTTGGTTCACTTTTCACACTTTGACACAATGTGAAATCAATGTCTTAGTCAAATGAGGCCATTTGTTGAAAGTTTAACGGTTAAATAAAAGACACTTGGTAGATTTTCGCCCAACTTTAAGAAAATGCCTTAGGTGGACCTAAGGTCTGCAGAATAGACCAAAAATAAAATAAAGTTCGGGTCGAAAAGAGGTACAAGACATGTGTCACAATTCGAGTGGCTAAGCCAAAGCAAAAACTAACACCCTGACACTTCTTAAGGATGACACAACTAAAATACGTGTCAAAAATCAATTGATTCACACTTCGCAAATCTGACAAAGACAAGTCATAAAAGAAGATATATGGAGCCTTTTAAATGGGCCAAATTTCGCAAATGACAGAGTCTAAAAAATGCGAAAAAGATTTGTATGTGTCCAAATGCTATTGGTTTGCACTTCACATTGTAACCAAAATGGCTAAATCAAACTGAGGACACATGGAGCATTTTAAATGGTTCACTTTTCTCAAGTCTGACAACAACTGACAAATGTGAAAATGTGGTAAATTTTAATTGGATAACAACTGCCACAAATGAAATACTGAAAAATGTAAAATGTGGAGCAACTTAATTTGCTCAAATTTCACAAGGCTGACAAATGTGAAATAAAAGATACTTGAAGCAATATTATTGGCTCTAATTTCACAAAGGACAGACAACCAAAGAAATTGACAAGGTGAAATAAAGGGCAATCTTATTGGATCAAATTTCACAAATGTCAAAAATAGATAACAATGGACATATAATGTGAAATATGGAACAATTCTATTGGTCCGTATTTCGCAAATGACAAAGGATAACTAATCCAATTTTGAAAATGTGAAGACACGCGTAAAGCCCTTAGTAGCCAGCATTTCATGACTGATAATCAGATACACAATAATACTGACACAATAAAGAAAGATGGACCCTTCTAATTGGCTCAGGCTTCGCAAATAGAAAAATTCAAATAATTCTATCAAGCCGAAGCCAAATGGCACAAGAGGATTGGCCCAAGCTTTGAAAAAACAGAAGGATGTCAGATTGAAGCCACTTGGCACTCTAGGAAAGGGTATAAATTTGTAAGAATGAAAAGAACAAAAGTGAAGCTACGTGGAGCAATATTATTGGTCCAAACTTCACAAAACCAAAAAAACAACAGAAAGAATGAAAATGCAAAGAAATATGGCATAAAATGATTGGATCGGGCTTCACAAAAGCAAAACTAGCTAAAAATAAAGATTTTTACTGCTAAAATGGATGTAATAATCCCCACATAAACTGAATTTAAATAAATCTATCAGATCCAAAGTCAAAAATGAATCTAACAGCTATAAACGACGCAAAAAACATAAAACAAGCTTACAAACGACCGATTTAAACTACAAACAACTGAAACTAGATGCAGAAGCAAAGATCTAAACATACAAAGGCTTCAAACATGATCTAAACAACCATTTAGCGTATATTTAACCAATATTTCAAACCATATTTGGGCGGGAATTAAAATTTTAAACTTGGTTTTCTTGAAGATGACTGTGTAACTTTTAAGGGTCTTGCAGATCTGTAAATACACTTTAAGAATCTCCACCTCTTCAAGTTAAACACTTCTAGATCTATCCTGCAAACACACAATCACCAAGATCTGATACTATGTTAGCTTTAGCAGGGGATAAATAATCCATAGATTACAGATCCACCATTAAAACCAATGATTATAGATTATGGCATGTAGTCAATTTAGACAAAGACATAGCTTCAAATAGATAGAAAATAACAGAGCTTAACAAGCTAGAGCTGAAAGCAAATAATGAACAAGAGTAGATACTAAAAAACACCAAATTTAAGTGGAGAAACCCGAAGGAAAAAAAATCCACTGCTAAAGAACTATATTTATTAAGAATTCACACAAGTTTTAACCCAACACTTCCACTTCCGGTTTACAGTGTTTTTCCAATGTTTGCAGAGCTATCTCTTGATCATTTAATATAATGATCATCTATATAGTCTTACAATTTTCTAATATGTCTTACATTATGCTCTCAAGCTTTAATACTAGACTATACAAATGTAAAAAATTGTTGATAGTCAATCCCGAGAGGGATCACCCATATCAATGTGGGTGAGTGAATGGGTTAGGCCACTTGAATCTTAAATGTGAAAGACCTTCACAATAAAGGTTGATGAACAAACTTTTAATTTAATGCTGGGACGTACTGTAGTGGCTGATCCCACTTGAAATTATCACCCTAACATATCCGACATCATTTTTAGTATATAAAACTTCGTCTATACCATCCTCCATAGCCACTTTACATTTAGTCTCTCATTTAATCACTTGATTTAGTTTTTAGAATATTTTTCATTTTGTCAGTGATCGATGCCAATCCCTAATCATTGTCGATCAGTGTCTTGATCATCTTTTCCTCTCAATATCCCTTCAAAAAAATTAAAATATTTATTTTCTAAAGTCCCCCAAGTCCATCTTAGCATTGTCAAACTTAATTTTGTACATCAAATATAATCTATTTTTTCACCTTTGATCAAAATAAGACTTTTTGTCCCTGAGCACCATCGATTCTTGATTGCCGCCAATCTCTATAATTTTATTCATTTTTAGTAATTATCATATCTTTATCAATCTATTTTTTCCTAATTTTTAATCTTGAAAGATGTATTCTCTATAGATGATTGCTCTAGGTACCTCACACCCCATCACAAGCATATATGACGTTTTGATCATTGAAATTTTTTTTGTGTTGGAACAGTTCGATATCTCACATAAGTTGAGCATGTGTGCCATTACACTCACACAATAAATCAAAGACATTGAAGATCAAATTGAAGTGATACATGAAATACTAGACGTAGTAGAACAAGTTTGGTTTGACTATTTCTTAGACTACGAGCTCGTCATAACCCTAGCCTACACCCCCTATAATGCAGAGAAGGATCTCTCCATCCTTCTTGAATTATAATTTTGTTATCATTATCTTATCTTACTATCATATAACTTGATTGTATAACACAAGTTGACACCCTTCAAGAAATACCTTTGGATTCTTGGGATTATCCCTTACCAAGAAACTCGTTAAATATTTGTCTAATATTTTTCTAGTTTAGTTCTCTCTGTATACAAGTCTTCTCATTTGGCGCAAGGAGGGGTATTTGACATTTCTCATCTATCCAATCATCCCAAAATTGCATTTGTCAACGTAAGTATTAGTAAACCCTATTTTTTTAGATTTTTTTGGTATTTCATCATAATAACAATTGACCAAAAATAACCATAAACATCCTAGCACACCTGGTGGGACATTTAGTCTCTTTTTGGTTTAGATTACATATATTTTCAGTTCCTTTCTTTTTGATATCATCCAACCTTCCAGCTTGGAGTGCCTCACTTTCATTGTTTCAAAAATACATGAAAATTAAAATAAAAAATAAAAAAGGAATAGTGATCACAGGTACGTCCTTTTTCTTTATTTTTTCCTTTCAACATTTCATTTAATGTGATTTTATTTCATTGAAGTAAACATTTCCTTTTGGATCATAAAACAAACCTTTATATCTACTTGCTCATCTAATATAATTAGGATTTGGATGAATTGAATTCAAAAAAATCCCATCACCCACAACCAAACCACATATCACATCAAATATTCATTTAAAAACATCCTTCCCAGGTGGACCTACTTGGATTTCATCATCAAGAGAATAAACCAACTCAATGTTCTGGCCGAGTATAAAAAATTTGGTGGGTGGTATATTGGCTAAGCACCTGACACCCTTATTATTGCAGGACCATGAAGTGAGGGGATAGGCCCCAATACCACGCCTCATACTGACACCAAAATAGATCTTGACCTCACATACATTTGGGTATATTAGGGAATCCATCCTTAACTCACTTGAAACTAGCCTTAGATAGCTTTTTCCTTAGTTCCCCTTAATCCATTTTTTCATTTCACACTTTCTCAAGATAATCAATATAATTAAAACTTTCTTCTAATTGTGTGGATTTTTCTTTTCTAAAAACAACTATCTTTCATTTCTTTATTAACTATTCATTTATTTCATGATCCAAACTAGAATACAGTATCGCTTTCAGAATATTTCAAATATGGAAGACTCACTTTAGTCCCATATCGAAAACATCTTCAACACAACAAATCCACACCTAGAAAAAAACCTAGAACCTCCACATTATCCTAATACCTAGTCAACCACATCCAAGGTTCCTGATCTATCTATCCCACGATTCTTCAAAAGTGGTGATCACTTCTTTACAAAAAAATTATAATCTAACCTAGTGGCCCTTAATGCTTACCTTTCCTCCTGGGGTTTCCTTCTCTGACAACCAGATCTTGAACAACAACCTCCCATTAATATTGTCACCTTTGATTATTCTAAAATCATTGACCCCAATCATGATCCTTTTATCCAACAAATCTCCCCTTACTCTATGCTAGAAACATAGAAACATTAGTCCCTGCTTCATCATCCCATGTCATTAGTTTCAACCTTAACTTCATCTCATCACAAGACACATCCAACCAACAACCATCTATGTCATTGGCTCATTCATCAAGATTTATGACCTCATAAACTAACACTACCACATCTCCTTTCATATCCAGTCCCGTAACCTCCAATGCTTCTCCTCCACCTCCTGTAAGCCCAGTTTCTATTCCTATTTCTACAATCCCTCCTAGTACATCTCAAATCATCCCATCACAATAGCCTACATCCCCAATATAGAATGGAGTATATCTATCCCCGCATCTATACCCCTCGTTAATATAGGTTTCATCACTAGTACTCACCCCTTTTCATAGTAGGTATCCACTACCCCTAACTCAAAATACAACACCATCCCTTATCAATGCATACCACAACAATCCCAACCTCTTATCGACACTTCCATTCCATCTTAGTGCATACCATAGCCATTTGGACCTCTTATCCACACTTCTATTCCTATCCCTTATCAATACATTCAACCTTCACAACCCATACTCTCTCAGCATCCCCACAACATTCTCACAAATAGCCCTCTTCATCACAATGTATTATTACCGTATCAACTATACCAACAATCAAACCCATGTACCCCTAATCAACATATCTCATCATATTCAAACCTTCAACAACCGCCTTGAATCGATCCTTTGAAAGAACTTATGAATAGTATTGTAAACCTTGAAGTTGCCACTATGGGCTCCAAGAGCACCCTTTCCTATGACTATATTTTCAATAAACCAATCCACTCGTCAGTAAACTTTAAAAATTATCCCCCACATTGGGAAATCTTGAAGTTCATCAAATTATACAATATGGAGAACCCTCAACAACACATTAAATATTTTCACCATGCATGTTATCTCATTTCCCAAGATCAAAATCTTATGCTGAGGAAATTTCCCATGTCCTCAATAGGACCCTCCCTTGATTGGTATAACAACATCCCACAATATTATCTCTTCTCTTTCACACAACCTACGCAGTTGTTCTTAGTGAATTTCTCCATTAACATTACTCACAAAATCTCCATTACTGATCTCTACGCGGTTACAAAATTCGAACAGGAGTCTATTACAGATTTCATCTCCAAATGGTGGGGGATTATCAATCAAGAATTCTTCTCTCTCCCATAAACTGAGTTGATCAATTTATTTTCTCAATCCTACGCTAAGTATATATTTTCAACACTTCAAATCTAACCTGTTATCCCAAATGTGCCCCCTGCTCATTTTGTGGCTAACTCCTTTACATCTTTCCTTCTCTTGTGCCTCAGTCAGAATATTTTGTTTTCTAGGAACTCAAAACCTTCTGGAAATGGCACCATTAGATAGAGCTCTTTCTCAACTTTCCAGAAAGGTAAATTTTTCCCCCTAACTCCACATATTTTTCAAGTTATGGCTCAGCGGAGTTTTGGTGGGAAATTTTTCCCTAGAAGGCCCGCAGCCAATCAGGAGCTGCCACGTGTCCAAGGGCGCAAAAACACCAAGCGACCCGAAGGAAAAAATGGTCAGGAAGGGCCTGTGCCCAATAAGAATGTGCCATGTGGCACCTGGAGTGGCGGAGCGCGGAGAAAATTTGAAAAATGTTCCAAAGACCAAATGGGTAAAAATTCAAACTTTTTGGCCGCCGATCTGATTTTGGCCTATTTTTGCCCTAAAACTTCAAATTGCCATAACTTTCAATCCAGAGCTTAGATTTTCACGTTCTTTATATCAATGGAAAGCTGGTGAAATTATCTACAAGATTCCATGGTCAATTTTGAATTTTGGTCATTTTAGAGGGATAAAATCAAAAAATACTTCTGGTATGCGCCCATGGACAAAACTGACGTTTCAACAACCAATTTTAATGCAAAATGGGTCGCATTCTTCTCCAACATGGTCAAAAATGTCAGGGCATGGGTTTGTAAGGACCTCCATGCTATTTTTAATGCATTTTGGTCAATGGGGAATGGTTCCCACATTTTTTCACATTTTCTCTCTCCTGGGCTCGACCCATGCACTGTAAAAGCCAGATTTGGCTCATTTTTCAAAGGGTGGAACACTTTTTTACACAGCAAGCTTCTTTTTTCACCTTTAGCAAGTGATTTTTTGCAAGGATTAGACCTTTTCAGGGATTGTAACAGTTTTCTACCTCTTTGGTGTTGGAATGCAAGGATTTTGATGTTGAAAATCACAATACAGGCTCTGTGAATGCTTTCAGTCCTTTGTATGTGTTGTTTGTTTCATTTCAAACCTTTGATTACATCTTATCAACCTATGCATGATGTTTTATGTTGCAATTTCTAATTTGTGTCTATTTGCATGAGCAAAAATGTTCACCACTCCTTTGGTGTATCACCCTTATTAGTTTAGTTTCAATTTTTGCATCTCTTATCCCTGTCTCCTTGTAATCTAGGATAAAATTAGGATCTGAACCTCTATAGTTGTGTAAATAATATATCTAATCAGAGGAGTTTGAGGAACCAGCCTCTAATATGGAGATTCCTCTCTCATTTTTACAAGTCCCACACTTAGAGAGAGGTTTCAATGTTGTGCAATCACACTGGATGCCTAAAACATCAATTTAAAAACCTGATTTGCATCCAGGGGTGCTACTGATTTGCAACAACAATTTTGGAAAGCCCGGTGGGACCTTAGAGGTCTCATTTTTATTGTAGGAAAGTTGATGTGCATCTGCTACAATTTTCTTGCTTCAAAAGAGCTATAAATTACACATCTGGCGACTCCAAGCGGAAGAATCAATTGGTTTCAGCAGTGCAGGCCTGAAAACTCATGAGAAGAATCACTACAAGGTCAAGAGCTGGAGAAGAAGAGGTTCTGTTTGAATATCTGCAATTATCTCCAAGAGTAAGGAAAAGTGGGAGGAGAATCCAAAGGTCTCCATCTCCACCAAACAGAACTCTCTCAACTCCTCCACCTAGTAGGCCTTTCATTCAATCAACAAGGGTTCTAAGGCCAATTAGAATGGCACAAAACAACCCCTATGTCAATTTCACTGGCAGCAGCCCACTTTCTCTCAATGCACAAAATCCAATTCCAATTGTAGCCTTGAAGAACATTCCATTCTTCACTAGATAGAATCAGACTACTCTTGGTGATCATGTTAAAGACATTGCCAACCTTTGTGTAATTCATGAAATCAATGAGATGCAAGTTGCTGTCAAATTGCTAGCATTTTCATTCAAGGGGAAGGCTTTGCAATGGTTTAGAAGCCTTGCCTCAGGTTCTATTCAAAATTGGAACCAGCTATGTGTAGCACTTCATGAGTAATTTGGAGAGAAGGGAGACAACTTGTCTCTTTTGGAGCAACTGGCAACCATCAAGAGAGCTCCCAATGAGCAGCTGACTGATTTCAACTTCAGATTTCAAAGGACTTGGGAGAGAATTCCAGTGGCAGTCAGGCCAACAGTAGAAGGTGCTTTTCTTTACTATCTCAAAGCTCTAAATTCTGATATTTCTATGTTAATTCAGTCCATGGGAGGTACAACTATCCCCATTGCTTATAGCATTGCCATTAGAGCTGATTTTTTTTTGATCCAAGCTAGAAAACTAGCCCCTAGACCTCCCATACCATTGTTTCCAAGTTTAGAGAGCCCAAGCACTAATCAAGCACCTAATTTGGCTCCTTCTCCCACTCCTAGAAATCAGAATTCAAGTGAAGCTTCCACTTCATCTTCTAGTGCATCAAATGAACTTCAAGAAGTCATGAAGCAATTGCAAAATTTAGGTAATGAGCTGGTTACTCTCAAGAGGAAACAAGCCCAAAGTTTTAGACCTTCCTTCCAGCCTCAAGCTCAGCCTAACAGGAAACCATATCAACCTCATAGACCACCCAATCCAGCTGCAAATATAAATCAAGCAAGGCCTCCTGCCAATAGACCATTTCAGCCCTATAATCCAAATGCTATATCTGCCTCTAAGGCATTGGTGCCAACACAAAACAATGTTGCTCAGGAATATGATTGGTGTTTTCCATGCAATGAACCTCACAACCAATCTATGTGTTTCAACAGTGCCTTGAATCAAGCATTAATGGTGACAACTACTGGTGTGGAGGGTGAGGGCAGTCAAGGAAACAACCAACAACAAGAAACATTCCAGCAACAATTAGCTCCAAATGACACCACACTTGTGAACTGGCAAGCAGAGGATTTTTGTGGCATAAATCAAATAGTCTCTCAAGGTGTTGCAGCCAACACAAGGTAAAAAAAAAGGAATTTGGGTGAAGAACAACCATTAGCTCCAACCAATCCACAACCTTTTATGGATCCACAAATGGTTGGTAAACAAAATCCAGTTGTAAATGCATAAGGGCAGCCAAGAACAGCTCCTAGACCAACCCAAATACCAGTTGCCGCTGCCCACATACAAGGGATGAATATGCAAACCAAGGGACATCAAAGAGATCCTTCATCACCATTTAGTATCATTGATCAAATGAAGAAGACAAATGTAAATATATCAATGTGGGAATCCCTATCTATCCCAGGCCAGAGAGATTTGCTACAAGCTGCCATGAAGGACTGGCCAACTTCGAATCAGCAAGTCCAAATGCAAGAGAAAGTGCTCACAAAGGCTACCCAACCTAAAGGGAATCATGGAGGACAACAAGGTAAAATGTTGAAGCCCCCTCCTTTTTATGTCTCATTAATCATTGGAAGTCAATTAGTGCACAATTGCATGATAGATTCCGGGGCAAGTAGCTTAGTGATGCCTAAACAAATAGCTGATCAGCTAGGGCTCTAGTATGAAACCATATCCAAAGGAGTAGTGCAGTTGGATGGGACAGCAGTAACAATAGTTGGAGTGATTAGAAACTTGAGTCTTACCTTGCATGCATTTCCAAATGTTGTTGTTTTACAAGATGTATCAGTTATAGACCTTCCACCCCTCTTTGCCCTATGCTTGTCAAGGGACTTCATAGCCAAGATTGGAGGATATTTTTCTGCTGATTGGTCACACATGCTATTCAGAACGAGGTATGGAACCAAAGCTATAATCAGGTCTGAACCTATTGCAAACTTCCACATTGAGCCCTACACTCCAAGTCAGATCAATGCCAATTGTTCAACACTTGATCAAGAAGATCACCCAAGCACTGATGAAGCTGACACCAAGGTTGGAAGCATCCCGGATCTAACTCTTGATGAATGGGAAAACAAGGTACATGCTTTTGATCCTTATAAAGAAGTAGAAGAATCTGAGCTAGGGTTCTATTGCATACATGAAGAAGATCAGCCCATTCCTAGCATCACCAAGCCAAACCATAAGGATGACAAAGAGGTATGGCAGCTGTTTTTTGATGGATCAAGGAGTAGACAAGGTGCAGGAGGTGGAGCCATGCTTGTTTCACCTCAAGGAGTAAAGTACTATTCAGCTTTTAGATTTCAGTTTGCATGCTCTAATAACACTGTTGAATATGAAGCCTTGTTGCAAGGGATGCATTGGGCAATAAAGAGAGGAATAAAGAACTTGCAAGTCTTTGGTGATAGTGAATTGATTGTAAATCAGGTCAAGGGATAGCATGCTGCCAAGAATGATCTACTTAAGTGCTACAAGAATAGGGTGTGGGACCTCATTGAGGATTTTGAGGGTTTTGGCATCAAATCCATTCCTAGGAAAGAGAACCAAGATGCTGATAGGCTTGTAGCAGTAGGGGCAGCCTTTGACATTGTGGAAAGCATTCAACAAGACAAGGTACAACCAAACATCCACATGATTGTGAGGCCTTCAGTGCCGGATAACAATGTCAGTTGGCAAGTGTTTGAAAATGACCAGCAAATCATCCATTTCTTACAAGAAGCTGAGTTCTCAACTAAAAATCAGGAAAAATTAGAACAGCAGTATGGTGACCAAGTTGTACAGTTAAGAACTAACAAGCTGCCCAAGGGACTTATCACTTTGGAGTCCATTTTCAGACCCAATGATCAGTTTAGGAAAGAGAAAGCAAACATTCAGGTCAAGAGAGAAGATTCAGTATCTATCTTGGTGGAAGAGAACAAACCATTGCAAATTGGAAAGATGACAACTGAACAAGAAAGGTACAAGTTCATACAACTGTGTCAAGAGTTCCCTGATGTGTTTGCTTGGAGCTATGAAGACTTGAAAGGTTTCAATCCCAACTTAGCTCAGCATACCATTGAATTGGATCCAAATACTAAGCCTGTCAGGCAGAAACAAAGACCAGTCAATCCACACATAGAGCCTCTCATGAGGAAAGAATTGAACAAGCTAATTAAGTCAAGGATCATATTCCTAATCAAGCATTCTAGTTGGGTTGCCAACTTGGTTCCAGTCAGAAAGAAGAGTGGAGAGATCAGATTGTGTGTTGACTTCAGAGACTTGAATAGAGCATCTCTTAAGGACCATTACCCACTCCCTTCCATGGAGAAAATCTTGCAAGTTGTGGCTGGATCCAAGAGGTTTTCACTACTTGATGGCTACTCAGGCTACAATTAGATTATGGTGAAGGAAGAAGACCAATTCAAGACAGCCTTCACAACCAAATGGGGAACTTATGCATACAGGAAAATGCCATTTGGGCTGTCCAACACTGGTGCTACCTTCCAAAGAGCAATGGACATGGCGTTCAAAGGTTTGATTAACAATGTGGTGCTGATATACCTTGATGATATCACTGTTTTTTCAAAGAATGCAACAGACCACCTCTCTCATTTGAGACAAGTCTTCCAAAGGTGCAGGAGATTTGGAGGGTCTTTGAATCCTAAGAAGTGTATCTTCCTAGCACATGAAGGAAAGCTCCTTGGCCATATTGTCTCCAAATAAGGATTAGCAATTGATGCAGAGAGGGTTGAAGCCATAAGAGCACTACCATTGCCAAGCCACAAGAAGGCCCTTCAGAGTTTCTTGGGGAGAATAAACTTTGTTCGGAGCTTTGTCCCAAATTTTACAGCCCTTGTCAAACCTATCACCAAAATGTTAAAGAAAAGCATGGATTTCAAGTGGACAGCAGAAGGCAAGGAGAGTTTTGAAGCAATCAAAGAAGCCATCTCTCAAGCACTAACTCTCATCAACCCAGACTTCTCCAAGGATTTCATCCTCTATGCCTTTGGAGGTAATGATACTATTTCTGCCATTTTGGTACAAAAGAACAAGGACAACGATGAGCAGCCAATTGCTTTCTTCAACCAAAGCCTAGATGACTATGAGGTGAGGTATTCTTTTATTGAGAAGCATGTACTTGCAGTAATCAGAAGCTTGAAGAAATTCAAGCATTTAGTCTCAAACAACAAGGTCCAGTTGCTGGTCTTTCATGCTGGGGTTAAAGACTTCCTCCTCAACAAGGATTTGAATGAGAAAAGGGCAGGTTGGATCACTCATTTCATGGAGTATGACATTGAGATCAAGGACACCAAGCTGGTAAGAGGAAAAGGATTGTGTGAGCAGCTGATTTTAGGGAAGCAAAAAGAAGTATGCAATGAAGAAGAGGATTTTTTGACACTTCAAGACAGCCATGAGCCAAGTGGCACTCAAGAAGAAAATAATGTTGTCCCCACTCCTTGCTGGACCCAAGGTATAATACACTTCCTAAGCATAGGCCTATGCCCTCCGGAGATGAACAAGACCCAAAGAAGACACTTAAGATTGCAGGCTGTTCCATATGCCATTGTTGATGGAGTTTTGTTCAAGAAATATGTGAATGGAGTGCATCTGAGATGTATTAGCACAAATCAGATTCATAGGGTGTTGGAAGAGTTCCATGGTGGACCAGCTGGTGGTCATTTTGCACCAAGAGTGACAGCTCTAAAAATTATGAAGGCTGGTTATTATTGGCCCAAGATTTTCAGTGATTGCTTTGCATGGATCAAGAGGTGTAAGAATTGTGCATTCTTCACAGGAAAAGAGAGACTTGTTGCCCTTCCATTGCATCCAATCTCAGTTGACCAGCCATTCATGCAATGGGGTTTGGACTTCATTGGAGTCATTAATCCCAATTCAAGCCTAGGGCACAAATGGATTTTGATAGCCACAGACTACTTCACCAAATGGACTGAAGCCGTAGCACTCAAAGAAGCAAATGAGTCTAGCATCTTAGACTTCTATGAGGGCATAGTAACCAGATTTGGCATACCTACTACAATAATCTCAGATAATGCATTGGCATTCATTGGATCCAAGGTGACTAAGTGGGCTGTCAAGAACGGGATCTACCTAAGTACTTCATCAAACTATTACCCTCAAGGTAATGGCCAGGCTGAGTCTAAAAATAAGAACTTTTTGAGGATCATTAGGAGAACTCTTGATGAGAATTAGAAGTCTTGGCATACCAAACTGAAATCAGCCTTATGGGTTGATAGGATAACTCCCAAGAGATCCACGGGTAACTCTCCAATCAGGCTTGTTTATGGAAGAGAGGCAATTTTGCCCATGTCTCTTGAGTTGCCAACATTGGAACTCATGAAGTAGTTGGAGTTGCTAGAGTTTGGGCCCATGGAGGTGAGATATGTAGAGTTGATGGAGCTCTAAGAGATCAGAGATCAGGCATCCCAAGTAATGGAGAAGGATCAAGCTTTGATCAAGAAGACCTTTGATAGGAAGGCCAAGAGTAGATCTTTCCAAGTTGGAGATCTAATGTTAAAATGGAATGTAGATAGAGTAAAACCAGGAAGGAATTCAAAATTTGATGCCATTTGGAGTGGCCCATATAGGTCACAAAGTGCAAGAACAACAATGCTTTCCAATTGGCTTCATTGGATGGTGAAGAACTGTAGATTCCAGTCAATGGAATCTATCTCAAGCATTGCTTCTAAAGGGAAATTCTCCACCTTGTAAATATTAGCTTAGGTTTCCATTCCTTCAAGTGCTTATGCACATTATTTTGCTGTAGGTTTTTTTGCTTTCCCTAAGTGCTTTGGCACAGCTTGTTGTTCCTGAGAATGTGTTGCAGGCCTTGCTCCATCAGGTGATTTTACATGTTCCTCTTTGCAATGTTCTAGTCAATTGGGGTATTAAACAGAGAATCAAGTGACTCCATGCCCAATGGATTGCTTTAGGAAACTTGTAACTTCATCCAGCAGGTAGATGACCCCTCTGAGTCGCCAAAATTGTTATCCCAAATGTGCCCCCTGCTCATTTTGTGGCTAACTCCTTTACATCTTTCCTTCTCTTGTGCCTCAGTCAGAATATTTTGTTTTCCAGGCACTGAAAACCTTCTGGAAATTTCACCATTAGATAGAGCTCTTTCTCAACTTTCCAGAAAGGTAAATTTTTCCTCCTAACTCCATGTATTTTTCAAGTTATGGCTCAGTGGAGTTTTGGTGGGAAATTTTTCCCTAGAAGGTCCGCAGCCAATCAGGAGTTGCCACGTGTCCAAGGGCGAAAAAACACCAAGAAACCTGAAGGAAAAAATGGTCAGGAAGGGCCTGCGCCCAATCATAACGTGCCATGTGGCACCTGAAGTAGCAGAGTATAGGGAAAATTTGAAAAATGTTCCAAAGACCAAACGGGTAAAAATTCAAACTTTTTGCCCGTCGATCTGATTTTGGCCCGTTTTTGCTTTAAAACTTCAAATCACCATAACTTTCGATCCAGAGCTCAGATTTTCACGTTCTTTATATAAATGGAAAGCTGGTGAAATTATCTAAAATATTCCATGGTCAATTTTGAATTTTGGTTTATTTTAGAGGGAGAAAATAAAAAAACTCTTCTTGTATGCGCCCATGGACAGAACTGACGTTTCAACAACCAATTTTAATGCAAAATGGGTTGCATTCTTCTCCAGCATGGTCAAAAATGTCAGGGAATGGATTTGTAAGGACCTCCATGCTGTTTTTAATGCATTTTGGTCAATGGGGAATGGCTCTTTTCATGTTTTCTCTCTCATGGGCTTGACCCATGCACTGTAAAAGCCAGATTTGGCTCATTTTTCAAAGGGTGGAACACTTTTTTACACATCAAGCTTATGTTTTCACCTTCAGCAAGTGATTTTTTGCAAGGATCAGACCTTTTTAGGGATTGTAATAGTTTTCTGCCTCTTTGGTGTTGGAATGCAAGGATTTTGATGTTGAAAATCACAATACAGGCTCTGTGAATGCTTTCAGTCCTTTGTATGTGTTGTTTTTTTCATTTCAAACCTTTGATTACAGCTTATCAACCTGTGCATGATGTTTTATGTTGCAATTTCTAATTTGTGTCTATTTTCATGAGAAAAAATGTTCACCACTCCTTTGGTGTATCACCCTTATTAGTTTAGTTTCAATTTTTGCATCTCTTATCCATGTCTCCTTATAATCTAGGATAAAATTAGGATCTGAACCTCTGCAGTTGTGTAAATAATAGATCTAATCAGAGGAGTTTGAGGAACCAACCTCTAATCTAGAGACTCCTCTCTCATTTTTACAAGTCCCACACTTAGAGAGAGGTTTCAATTTTGTGCAATCACACTAGATGCCTAAAACATCAATTTAGAAACCTGATTTGCATCCAGGGGTGCTGCTGATTTACAACAACATAACCCTTTCAAAAATTCAAAAAATCCTTTATCATGCCCTAGAAAATGGAGCTTCATGCTCTTGAAGATGGTAAAGTTAATCTCAGATATAAGAAACCAAAACCTAAGTCCATATTTAAACCCTCTTCCAACAACAATAATTCCAAATGCTCAGTAAACACAATCATAGTAAAAGTTGGGTCCAAAGTTCGTTTAGACTCCGAGCATACACTACCTCAACATAACTACACCCCCATCAGAGAATCTTATAGTGTGGTCTTTGAAAAACTCCTAGCCATGTGCATGATTAAGATTCCTCCTCTCCATATTATTGACACGTTCATCTATAATCCTTCATGGTATTGAGACAATTACTATTGTAAATACCATCAAGTCTGAGGCAAAGAAATTGAAAATTATTATTTTTTTAGGTTCATCCTTTAGGATTTTATCGACCAGGGTGAATTATAGCATGACAATCAGAACACGCCTCCAAATCAAAACTTGGATGTTTTGAACCAACCCTTTTTGAATTATTCCCCATCCACCAGCTAACCCTAATCCAACACCATCAATTATCATCATACCATCAACACCATCAAATATCTCTTACTTACACCTTCAACATCTAGTGTTTCTACAACATAAGTACAAGTTGAATCACCTAAATCCTCCAATCTTATCACCAAAAAGAGCATGAATCCTCCTACACCTGTCACATATTTCTCAGACCCACCCTTTGCATATTCAAAACTTCTATAACAAAAATATTTCATAGAAATCACAAAATAGCTTTCGAAGACAATTTCACTCAACACCACATCTAGAATCTCAATAACCCTACCACACAACCCACAGGCCATTCATCCATAAAAATAGAAACTGTATTATCCAATTTTTAGGTAAATTCATCATAAAAAGTACAACCTTTGCATTCTATATTAGGGCCTCATCACTCATCTAAATTCATAGCCACTATTATAGAATTCAAGGTCGTTCCTCGACCAAAACCTAAATGTGTCACATAGAATACGAATTCATCATCTCAAACCTATAAATCATCGAATGATGTAAAAATCCTTTCACCCTAATCATCATCCTAGACATCTATGACATGGTACTATACTAGAACCATCAAAAATATCATCCAATAATATACCATAGCATTACTTCCTATTAAGTTATCTGACTACCAAGGGTGGAAACCCTCTTGGTACAATTATGAAGCACTCTATGCATACCATGATACACTAGGACACTCCATTGAGGACTGTAAATCCCTCTATGTTATAATTCAAAGCCTTTCTAGCAAATGAATTCTTCCCAAAAATCCACCTCGTTCAGATGAAATAAAATCTAGCCACTAAATCAAATCAACCCGTTAGATCCTTAAATCCACCCCTTTTGAACCATCATCTAACACCCCATCCACATCCACAAAGAGTGAGGATTCCTCTAGTAAAAATCCACTCCATAAAATAGGTGTTGTTCACATAACCACAAGAGAATGCATGCAACATGCCAAATCCTCAAAACAAAACAAGACCAAAGTCTTTATCTCCCTTTCTCATGAATCACCTAATCCATTAAATTTTTATGCCAATGTATCAATCCTTGCTGCTCCACACACCTAATATAGAATCTCTATGCAAAGCATTGTCATTAAAAAATTCACCAATATCCTGTAAAGATGTCCCTCTATGAGATTGTTCAAACTTCTCCACAACACTGACAAGCAATGATTAAAGCTCTCTATTCCATCTCAGTACCATCAAACAATCCTTATTTGTTTGCAAACATTTTCAGAAATATTAAAATGTCTACCGCTATCACCTTTGATGATTCTAAAATCCCATCTGTATAGCCTGAATATGATGACCTTGCACTCTTTGTCAGCTCCCAAATTGACAATACTCAGAGAGTTATGATTGAAAACGGATCCAACATCAACATCATGTCTTCTCATACCTTCAAACAACTTTAGTTACTAGATATCATCATTGCCTAGTCACTTGTCATGTTGCATGTCTTTAATGACACCATTGCCCCTACTTTAGGCACGATCATTTTATCCATAAAGGTACACGTTAAAAGCCTTCATGATCTATTTTATCTCATAGAAGGAGAGTTCTAGTACAACATGTTGTTCAGATGACCTTTGATACACAGTATGCATTATATCCCATCAACATTACACCATTTTATAAAATATGAACATGAATGTAAAACCTTTACTGTTCCTGCCAACCCAAATCCTTTCAAAGCATGTCATGTGTACTACTAACCTAATGATGTGCTCATTCCTAAGACAAATTCGAACTCTTCTGAAAAATCCTCTACAAGATCTTTCATCTCCATAGCGAAACTACCCGATGATGACTCTTTAAAAGATGTTATGTAACATATCCTGATAGGGGAGTACCACCTTTTATCCCTCAACTCACTCCCTACACTGAAAACTTATGAAATACCTTATAAATTACCTATGTATGAATTGAATGTTAGACATATTATCTCCTTTGGTCCTGCCCATGTTAAAACCAATCTCATTTATGGAGGGATTGATCTCCCTTCCTCACACCACAAAAATCAACATCATGCTAAACCATTTATATTGAATTTCTTATTCTTGACAATGAATCCTTTGCATGAATATATCTACATCATTGTGTCTAGAAAGGTTTTGGTTTAGGGCGTTACTAATAGGGTATACATGACTTGGTTTTTGACCAGTTTAATAAACCTCATGAGAAATTTGAACTAGGTTTTGAAGAACCTTCCTCAGGCACCTATGGGATCATCTCATATGGATACATAGCAGAAATAGATCCATCATCCTCACATGAAAAATCTATGGACACAAATAACACCATTTCCATCCCTCCTAAATTTTTTAATCAACATGATCACCTTAGGACTGCTCACTTATCAGACTAACAATGCAACTAAGAACCTTCCACTATTATTACCCAAAACGGTAGAGGAAGACTCCCCTACAATCAACATTTTTCAATGCCACCATTATCTTCAAAATAATCTACCACCTGACATGCGCACACTCCTTAATGAATCCATTTTTTATGTCAATATAAGGACTTCACAAGAACCTCACATAGTCAAAGTTGGCTAGTCTTTAGATTTGAAAGAATTAAAAAAATTAATTTCCTTCCTTTCAAAGAATAGTCAGTTGTTCTCATGGTCATACAGTGACATGCCAGGTATTGACCCTAACATCGTCATCCAAAACATCATCATGATCCCTAACACAAAACATGTCAAAGATAAGCTATATAGAATGCACCTTCGCATATCTCTACTCATAAAAGAAGAGTTCCAATGCTTACTCTCTACTAATTTCATACTACCCATTGACTATCTAGAATGAGTTTCTAATATTGTACCTATAACCAAATCCTATAAAAAGTTATGTATTTGCACAAAATTTAGAGATCTCAATCTCGCTTATCATAAAGATGACTTCCCTCTTCTTAACATCGATCAACTTGTCGACCTCGCAGGAGGCCATGGAATTCTATCTCTCATGGATCATTTTTCTGGTTACAATCAAATCCTTATTGCAACTAATGACCAACATAAGAAATATTTCATTTCCCATTGGGGGACCTTTTTATATCATGTTATGCCCTTCAAACTCAAGGATGTAGGGTCCATTTATCAATGTGCCATGATTTATATCTTAAATGACCTCATCCATAAAATTGTAGAAGACTATGTTGATAATATCTTGGGTTAATACAAGCACCGAAGATACCATATCATCTTCCTTGACATCATCTTTGTTCATCTTATTCAATACCTCCTCCACCTTAACCCAACAAAGTGTGTATTTGGTGTTCTCACCAGGAAACTTTTAGGGTTTATTTTCTATCAGGGGTATTGAAGTAGACCCTTCCAAAATCAAAGCCATCATCAAGAAGCCCCCTCATTCCAATATCAAACAACTACATAGTCTCCAAGGTAGACACTAATTAGTCTACTACTTCATTTCTCAACCTTCATATCAATGTCAACCTTTTCATCATCTTCTCCGAAAGGATGTCCATTTCAAATGGGATCACAATTGTCAAAAGGCCTTTAAAGACCTCAAAACGTATCTTCTATTGCTACTCATACTCACACATCCAAATGAGGGGGAGCCATTTTATTTATATATCTACAACCGACCATGCCTTGGGCATTATAGTATCACATAAAGACGATCAGGGTAGAGAACATGACATCTATTATATAAGTCAAACTCTTCATGACTATGAAACTCATTACACCAAAGTAGAAAATATATGTTGTTCCTTGTACTTCACGAATTCCAAGATTTATCCATATATCCTTATTCATAATAATTATGTCATAACTAACTTCAATCCTCTCAAAGATATACATTCTAAACCATATCATAGTGACCGTATCACTTGATGGCTCATGCTTATGACTGAATTTGACCTAGAATTCATGTCACAAAAATATAGGAAGGGGCAAGCCATCATCAAACAAATCACAGAAGCTCCCCTGCCTAATAATCAACTACCTCATGAACAATTTCCTAATGAATCCATCAACATTATCAATCAATAATACACTCCCCTAAAAATGGAACTCTTCTTCGACGGTTCTAAATTTCATTAGCGGGAGGTACCAATATCATCAACATAGCTCCTTGGGGGACTTCTATTCCACTCTCTTTCAAACTAAATTTTGAATGCACCATTAATATGGCTGAGTATAAGGACCTCATTATGGGTCTCTAGACCGCTATCATGCTTGGTGTTCAAATCCTTTATGTCTATGGGGAATGCTATCTTATCATCAATCAAATCAAAGGAACTTATCGATGTAAGAATGGAATTTTACAAAAATACAAATACATTATAGAATTCCTCCTAGAAGCCTTCAATCACTATACAATCCAAACAGTTCCCCATTCATCCAACAAATTTATAGATGCTATGACTTATCTTGCATTTATTATCCCCTTATCTAATAAATGTTCCAAATTTTTCATTATTGTGCATATACTCGATCAACCATCTCATACCAATGAACTCCCCTCTATTAACCTTGTAAAAAAACAATAAGACCTTTGGTACACTTAATTCTATGATTATTCCCTCTGATGTATATAAGGACACTAAAATATCCTTTCTATAACATTCTAACCACTATGTCATTGTATGCGGCATCCTTTACAAACGTGGGTTTGATGGCCTCCTACTTCAATGCCTAAGAATTCATGAATGCACTAAAGCTATCCAAGAAGTCCACAATGTCATATGTGATGGACATTTCAATAGTTTGGTTGTTGCTAAATGCTTCTTACGGATGGTCTATTATTACCCGAACCTTAACCAATAATTTTTTGCATACGTTAAAAAATGTGTCAAATGTCAACAACACTCCAACCTTACTCATATTCCAAGTCAGACCCTATAACCCGCTCAGGATTTATGTTCATTTTCACAATGGGGACTTGACCTCGTTAGCCTCATCAACCATCATTCCTCACAATGACATCACTCCATCATCACTGCTACCAAATACTCCACAAATTGGGTGGAATATATTCCCCTCATCTCTAATAAATATGAGAAAATCGTTGAATCCAAACACCATCACATTAGTTATTAATTTAACATTCCCCACAAAATTATAAAAGATAATGGAAAACCTTTAAAAAAAAAAATTCAAAAGATTTGTGACACCTAAACATAAAGCTTATATTTTCATATTTTTACTATCCTGTTGTCATGTTAAATGTTTAGCATGAAAAATTGAAAAAAAAAATCTGTGACAACTAAACCCACACTCAAAAATCTTTGAACTGAGTAATGTAAACTTACCCTTCGGCCAATTTTTGACTATATAAACCCCATCATAGATAAGAGGGATGTAATAAATAGAATTTTGAAGTGTGTTTTATGTGAAGATAAGTTAATGGGAATAAATTCATGGATTCATTTTGATCCACTTTGAAGGAACTACTCCCGAAGGCCCAAAAAGGCCTATTTTCATGACTTTTGCACCTAATGTACACCCTCTGTGGATGAACCAAGAAGATATAATGGATCCAAGTAGTATGTGACAAATATATAATATCACTAGATGTAGTTTAGGGTATTTCTATAATAATAAATAGGTTTAGGAACAATTTATGCAACACTGGGCTACTTATAACATGCTGCAGGGAAATGAAAGTAGTATAAAAGATAATGGGATTGTTTTGGATGGTCTAGGATCCTTGGGATATTTTTTGAAGTTTCCAGATAGTCATTGGAAATATAGTAAGGCCTAATTCACATTGCAAAAGTTTTTGGGATATTCTACTATCTGTATTTTGAGATATTGGCCCGACAATGCAAATGAAGACCCCTAACCCTGGCGAGGATTAAAATGAGAATTCTAGGAGTTATATGAATATTTGAGTCCTAATTAAAATCCCAATGTGACATATTCAATGCCACCTTAACTCAAAATCTATTGGTTTTCATTTTCATCATCATGTTATTTTGTATCTATCCCTTTCACCAATGTATATGCTCAATAAGAATGAAAAGGGGGTAAATTTTACATTTCATGAAAATTTGTCTCTTGAAACTTGTGGAAATGATCTCGATGGATATTTTGGAGTCAAAATGATATGTTTTTTTCCTAGGTAACTCTCAGGAAATCTTCTGGGAAAAAAAATCACTCTCTGGTGTCTATTTTTTGAAGTTATCAAAGAAGGTAGGGTTTCCATTATTTCCCCTCCTTCCTCATTATTTATCATCTTCTCTACCCCCTTTAAAATTATTTATTGTGAGAAATCATGAAATTCATCCTATTCATTAAAATGTGACTTTAGAAAACACTATAATAATTCACCCTTAATTAATAAAAAGGGACTTAATTTCATTCCTAGGAATATTAAAATTCACATGTTAAAAGGACAAATGAAAGGTCACATCGGGGGTAGATGAAAAGCCTTTGCAAATCTATAAATTGTAATTATACCCTCTTTCATAAGGTTTTTCAAAATTTTATGCTCAAGGAGATATTAATGCTTGAAGTGAATAAAAAGAGATAGCATTTTCTTCTATTCCCTCTCTCTCATGCTCTTCCATTTCTCACTATGTACAACTTTGTCAAAACATCAATGAAGAAGAAAGGAGTTTCTTACCTTTTTTATGAGAAGATTACTAAAACTTTGTGTTCACAATCTTATCTTCTCTTGTTGTTATTAGAAGAGTTTTTTTCTTTCTATTTATGTGTGTTGAAGTACTCTGATTAATGGTTGTAGGAATTTGATTTCCGACCTACAACATTAGTCCCCCCTCTCTTTTTTCCCACTCCCTTTCCTACCTCCTCTACAAATTCCTCCCTCACAAAAAATTGCAAGCTTTTTTTGCAGGTTCAATGGAGTGTTCCTATTAGATCCCCGGCCTCTTGGCCACCGAAAAATTCCACTTTATTCACACACAATAAATGGAGTTGCACCATTCATTCAAAGGGAGGTAGAGTCTTAGAGTGTTGGTGAATACCCACCAATTTTTCCACCTAATAAATTTTCTCGCCAAAACTCCCCAAGTAATAAATATGATGAAGAAAACTTAGGAAAAAACCCCAAAAATGAAAACAAACTAACAAGAATAAAATTAATTGCTAGGGAATGATACCAGAAGTTGAAAAAACAAAGAAAAATCAATCAAAATGCTAAGAAATCACCAGTCAAGTTTTTGGAATACGAAAACATAAGAAAAAATTTGAATTTTAAAATCATACTGAGTACGAATGACATGGAAAAATCACATATTTATAAACTCACCTACATTAATTACATGTAGGACAACACATGTAGGGCACCAACTCCACCTAATGGGTCGTTGTAACTTCCAATCATTTAATCAACCTATTCAAGTGTTGATATAATTATAGACCAGGGATGTGTTCAAGGATGTATCAGAAAAGTTGATATACAGCTCAGTCACTATGGTGGTTCTCTCTTTGGGGGGTTTCATTTGGTATCAATTCTCTTGTTCTATATTACTTAACTACTAAAAGCGTGTAAGTGTATAAACTACTGAATATCAAAAGCTTCTAAACTATCAAATGGAAGATAGATTATATAAAATGCATCTATTCTACTGAAACAAAGTTACTCAATGAAATTTTTGTTTAAAGTAAATGACAAGAAAAGGAAATTAAATGAAATAAAAAGACATAATATTTCATTCAGATAATCACCAAGTCAAAATATTAAATCTGGAACTTAGTAAATGTAAATATTTTGCATGAAGTACCAGTTCTTCAATCTCCTCAGTCGAGTGGGCCCTTTCTCTACTTCGGGATTGAGGCTCTTAACACAAACATATCCTAAAAATATCATGTATTGTATTGATCAAGAATGAGGATGTTACATACTTCAGAGATAAACTGAAATAACTTCTATCTATTATCCACTTGTAATACCGAAAATAAATAACTAAGAAACAGTCATGAGAAGGTGTCTTATAGACAGTTACAACACACGAATAGTTACAACACATGCTAAATCTATAGGCAATCGATTATAAATTCATAAAATTCCCATAATACCCCATAACATTTCTGGAAATAGGGATCCTAGTTTGTATCTTGTTATGGTTTAGTCTTCAAAATGGCGTAGTGGTTGTAGACTTAGTCACTTCTCTCCTATTCGGTGGAAGATTCAATGTGTCCCATATGTTTTCATAGGCTATCATATATGTTGACAATTATCTTTGCATATGAATCACCATAGTTGTGGGAAATCTTAGAGATGTGGGACTTGACCCTTAAGATAATCTATAGATTTTATAGAATTTGGCTCTTCTATGATTTGGTTTGAGATAAGGGTTAGAGAGAAAACAAAACAATAAGTAAATCCTATCTACGGCGATGCACAAAATCTTTACCTAAAAAGCACAAAGATCACTACTGAAATAACTACTAGATTAGTTAAAGAGCATCGAGCATGATCAACTATTTTGAAGATATTTCAGATCATCAAAGGATAGAAGAAACTAAAATATAATCACGTGCACAATGAACTGATTTATGTAAAATATCTAAGGGTATGCAACATGATATATATCTAAACATTCATCAAGAGTTGAATAAAAAGCAAACAAGAAGAAACAAAGGACACAAAGTATTGCAAACTTTTAAGTGCACAAAACAAGAACTCTTATTTATAGAGAGAATAGTACATAAATCTAGAATGGCATAGATTTTAGTATTTCCATACAACATATCCTTGCTAAGTCCAATGAACATAATAGACTGCACCTAAAATTCCCTTCTCTAGAGCTCTAGAACTTTATTTTCTCCTTTTTTCTACTAGCACAAGAACATTTTCTTATAGACCCCACGAATCTTGCTCCAACACACTTTCAATTAAGAATCCCATCATCTGCATTTAGTTCCTACCTACATGATCTTCAATCATGGGAGAAAATCTCAACTGCATGCTTTGGGACCCAAGATTGCATTCAATCCACCTAACCTTGAGTCTCCTGCTACTTTGGTTGGTCCTTTCATCAGTGGTAGCTATCTTGTTAAATATGGAGGCCTCTTATGGTTTTGGAGCTTCTCCTCTTCTCTCTCCTTTTGAATGTATGCCTAGGTGGCACGTGGAGGCCTACACATTCCTCTCCTTTTTCTTTGAATTTTCAGCCTACTTGGGCTGCCTTGTTGTGTTTTAGCCACATTCTCAATCATCATTGTTTTAGGGCTCCCGATTCTTTGTGATTTTTCCTAAAATGTGCTGAAGGGACACATGGATATCATCCATGCTCAATTCCATACTTACAAAAAATTCAGTCCCGAAAAAAAATATATATACCGAAAGGAAAAATGGGTCAGGGCGACAAAAGGTAGCAGAAATGGAAGAGCCCTGAAATAATGTAGAAATCATTCTACAATATCCTGGCCAAAATTTTGTTGACAGCAAGCTTCAAACTCTTAGACACATTTTTCCAAGATCTCAAAGGTATGTTTAAATATTCTGGATAGATAATATAAAGACCTAAAATATTTCTTCATCAAAATATCATTATGGTGCTAGGGTCTAATGTAGAAAACAACATTTTTTACCTACTGTGTAAAGATATCAGTTTGCTCTTCCCACACAATCTGATCTCTTATCAATGATTGAAAATCTTTTAACTAAAATTCTTTTAAAGAAAAATTTATGAAAAAATTAGGAACATTTGGAACCAAGATGTTATGGAGATAGAATTCAGACAATAATTTCTGTACCTCTAGATTACAACTCTGATAAATATGAAATAATTAACTTCCATCAACAGCCTCATGAGGCTCTCCAACAAAAATTCTATGCAACTACCATGAATAAAATTTCTCTTGAAGAAATAGACTATACACTGAAGATAATTTCTTGCAAGCTAAGAATTTACAAGATAAATGATAGACAAACTCAACAATTGTTTCCAATTTTGTCTTTGCATTAGAGTTGGATTCACCCTCTTCCTTGAGTTTTTTATTTTCTTCTACCAGCTCCTTGTTTTAAATAAAAAGTTAAGTACAACGAGATGATAAATCATCCCATGCTTTCAAACCAATATCTTTCTATCTTTTTAAACTAGTAACTTCCATTCTCAATACATCTATTTCTCTATCTTTTTTGATATTCTTTTGCACAAACTCATTTTGAAGAGACAAACGAGTTTCTCCCATACCTCTCAGTTTTTATTTTAGAGCAGAAATTTCCTCTTGGTGTTGCCTCAAAACCTCATCATTGTGAAGAAGAACTTATCTTTGTGATTCTTCATGTCTAATTTCTTGCAAAACAGTTTCCATAGGTACCATCTAGATTTTCGAAGCTGTAGGAATATTTTTTGGAGCTTCCAAATGAGTTTCCAATACCTTGGCAACATGAATTTGTTCTTCAAAAAGGGTTATCATGATATATTTTTTCTCAAATTTCTAGGCTCAGGGGTCTACTCGGTGTCATCTACAAAATCTTCAATGAACACAGGGGAAGACTTAGGAGAGGATTGAATCTTGGGTTGAGAGTTATGGGCTGGTTTGGAAAAAAATCACGTAGGAGTCCCATTGATCTTATTCTTCTTGGAAATTTCTCATATAATCATCTTTTATTCTTTCCTCTTGGGTTTCCTTGAGGCTTGGTGCATGTAAATCAACTGAATAAGCCATGGGTGTTTAATTGCAGTGTCACCACCTCCATTTTTATACTTATGCCCCACTTTTATGACAAACGTTTCTAGGTATATAAGGAGTTTGAATTTGACCACAAGGATTTCCCTTCCTTTCTTTAAATGGGTCAAAATCTTCAGGGTATCTCCTCCTAATACTAATTTTTGTTTGTCACAGATGAAATACCTATTTACCCAAGAGTCTACCTCCTTCCAATGTCTTGGAAAGATTTCTCTTTTGATAATCTTTTGGATCCCCTTGGTATTAACTATTATCTTAGGAAGAGGTTCCCCCTCATTAAAAAGGGCTATTAAATATTTGATGGGGAGTTAGTAACAACCTTAAGTCCAAAATATGGAAGACCATATATTGTGCTAATAATTTAGATATCTATCTCAATCCTTTTCCCTCCTACTCTAGAACAAGTTACTTGAAAATTTGGAAAAAAATATTCAATAAAATCTTCATCAAAACCTTCAAATTTTCAAATAACATTCAACCAACCTATGTCGTGAAATACCTAAGAGATGACGACATTCCTCAGTAATGGTTATGCAGATTCTGGCTCTAAATTCTTGTTCTTCCCTATCGAACATGATGGTTTGTAATAGGAAGGGAAAAGGTAGTGGGGAGGTAGATTATCAGAACAATAATGATGGTTTCTTGGAAGAGGAAGAGTATTTTTATGCAATGTCAATAGCTTGAGTTCGAACTACCCATGAATTTATAATAATATCATGGTGGCAAAGAATGACGACGAAGATGACTGATGTTATTGTTGAAGGTGGAAAGCTTTTAATTCACTCACATGGTTCCCACACTTCTAGCCTTGTTACTCATGCCATTTTTCATCCTTCAAAAAAGAGTGACATCATGCCTTACTCATTCGTCAGTACCTCTTATCCTCCAATTACTCCTTTAGATTTTTATTTTTTTAATCAAGTCCATTGGGAAGTTCAAATATAGTTAAGGCCTTTGGCAAAAAAGTAAATACACGTCACCTTATCTGCTCAGTGTCCTTTTCACTATTGGTGTTCCACCTCCTATGTTTGAAAAGTAATTATGGTTAATATACATTTTGATAATTTACATTTCTAGACTTTATTTGCATGCATAAAAGAATTTTTTTTTAGATATAGGGGGGAAGAAGACTATAACCGAATTTTGGTCTTCTTCCTTTATTTGAATATTCCTGAAAAATTACTCATGGCTGAAAGAGTTGAATTCTTCCATTGAATTTAATTCCTCACACATATGTATTTCCTTAGTGAAGGTTTCTTTATCTCGGGGTTTTTTATACAACCTCAATCTATGACCATTCACTAACAAAGTTCTTATGTCACCATAAATTGGCAATAATCTCATAGATCCATTATCATATATATTTTTAATTTGGTAAGGTGCTAACCATATTGTCCTCAGTTTCCCTTTGAAGTGATGGTATTTTGAGTTAAACAGCAAGGCCCAGTCTCCTTTTCTGAATCTTTTGGTCTTGATATAAGAATCATTCCAGACCTTTCTTTGATATTGAAGGATCTCATCTTGTTAAGCTTATTATTGTCCTTCCATCCACATCTCATCCATTTCATTCAGCTACACCACCCTATCTTGTTGAGCATCATACAAGTCAATTCCTATCTTTATTGTTGTTCTTTAGGTCTACAATTCAAATTTCACTGGGAGAACATATACTAGTTCATATGGGGAGAAACCAATCGTGGTTTTCCAAGTTGTGTTGTATACCAATACTGCTTCAGGAAGTCTTGCCACCCAATTATTTCTATATGCATTTATAACTTTAGTCAAGATGTTTTTGAGTTCTCTATTGGTGACTTCCACCTACCCATTAGATTGGGGGTGATATGGTGATGATTTCCTATGCTTGATCTAGTAAATCTTCAATAATTACTTTATTATGTTGGACACAAACTGAGGTCCTTAATAAAAAACTATGGCTCTGGGAGATTAAAACCTTAACATGATCTTATGGTACAAACATTTAGCTATAAAGTCTTCATTGGTAGATTCTAGTGCTTGAAACTTGGCCCATTTGGTAACATATTCGGTACACACCAACAGGTAATATTTTTTATAAGATGGGGGGTTTATAGGTCCAAGGAAATCAATACCCCATTTCTCAAATGGTCTGAAGACTAGTTAAGGATTGAGGGGAATTTTAGAAGACATAATAGGCTTCACCATTCTTTGACATGCATCACATTGGTATACATATTTCTTAACAAAATTGTGGAGAGAGGGCCAGTAGTACCTAACTCTAAGGACCTTATGCATTTTTTACTTTACTAAGTTTTGACCTCCTCTAAGTTCATAATGGAAAACTCTCACTATTTCATATACTTCATCTTCTCGAACACACCTGTGAAGAATCATGTCAAGAAAAAATTTAAACAAAACTTCATTACACAACTTATATATAACACATTATTTCTGACTAATATTTTGTTTTCTTTACTAGTGAAATAAGATGGAAACTTCCCTGTAGTTAGATAATTGGAAAGGTTAGAAAACCATGGAGGGAGTGCTGATATTGTAATCAAGTTCTCATATGGGAAGTGATCTTGAACTGCCTCACCTTCTCCTAAAACATTCAATCTTGAAATGAATTTAGAAAAAACATTAGCCTTTCAAGTTTTATAAAAAATGGTCAAATTAAACTCTTGAAAAATAAAAAACCAACTGATAATTATTCCCCCTACTACTAGTTTTTTCATTAAGTATATGCTGGTTGAATGGTCTATATACACATAAATATTATAACCAGTAATGTAGTGTCTGAATTTGTTTAGAGTAAACAACAAATATAAACTCCTTTTCTATAGTGGTGTAGTTTTTCTCCTTAGGGGTCAAGTTTTTTCTGATGAAATAGATGGCATACATTTTTTCTTCCTCATATTTATATCCAAGAACAACTCCCATTGCATTTTTGGAAGCATCAATGTGGATATTAATGCAACATAGAATCTACTGTGTAAAACCCAGGCACACTGGCACATCACCCAACCTGAGTTGAGTGCTCACCCAAAGTGCACAAAGGTACTAGGCCCCTCTTTATATTTTCTTGTGCAGGATGCTAGTGTGATGAATATAAGACATATTCTGATCCATAATTAAACATAAACATTCCATAGTGTATAATCCAGATCTAGATCTTAGAGAATCATGAATTAAATAATAACTGTAATAAGACTAACCATACATGAACCATATTTAGTTATGTCTAACACCATTATCAATCCAATAACATTCATTACATTAAATACTATAAAAACATAAGCTTCTTAATTATAAAGTATGCCCATAAGTCATGCGCACATCAGATCCACCAACATAACTCTACAATAACTCACACACTAGTTTCTCTCTAAACTACACAGTTCAATACATATTTATAGAGGTGGGGACTTTCCCTTCACCTCCTACACACTTCTCAAAATAGGTAACATACTATCAATAGCTAGGCACCTTTACAATAACATGCAGACATGCAAGTGCGTTAATAATAGATGTCCTATATTTAACTAGAATAAGTAATCCTAATATTAACTACAATCATGCATGGCACTTATCAACCACTCGTTCCCAAAAAACCATTTATGTGTCATGAAAGTAGCCATCCTAATGTGTGCTCCGCACACTATCTCCAAATATAGCCCTTATCCATAAAAATGGCTAAGTCTTGAGCCACTATTTTGGCACGTGTTTCCTTTCCTATTATTCCACGCCTTCAAATGCACCTTGTTCCTGCATGCATATTCTTTGTGTGTCTTATCCTTAAAAAAATATTATGTATGCTCAACATTACCCACACTAAAGTACATTCCCATCCTAAAAATGGGGATTCTTTTTTATGTTCCCAAATAATAAAGAATAAGAATTGAAAGAATTCAAATAATCACTGTAAAAAATAATGAATCTTTACTTTGCAGCATCCTCTTCTTCAACTAGGAGGATCAACTATGGATATTCAAGTTTGATTTCTACCTCCAATGTTTTCCATTCATCTAGTGTTGTCATTGTCTTTTCTAGAATATCTGTGGTAATGGAATCCAACTCCTCCTGAGTAATCTTTTCCTTCTCATTCTATAGTACTCAGAAAACATTGGCCATAGCAGACATCATTCCTTCTAGAAGATCCATCTTTTGTGCTATAAGCTTCCCAATCTCATCTATCCTCTCCTTATGTGGACCTTGGGCTGCTACAAGGGCTTCACACTTTTGTTTTACTAGTTCCAATCTCTCTACGCGCCCTAAAGTCTCATCTTTCATTTCTTCCAAGACTTCATTATCTTCAACTAGAGTTTCGATCCTTATCACTGCCTCTGGTTCTACACAAAAATTAAGAGCTTGTTCTTATTTCTTCAGCTCATCCTTTAAAGTTTGGATTAGCACCTCATATGTTGAATTTTTTTTTTATCATATAGGCCCTTGTTCTCTCTACTTCCTATTCAACATCTTTTGGTGAAGACATTCTAAGTGTTCTATCTTCTAGCACCAATTCAACCAAATTACGCACATAATGTATAGTAGAAGGAAAATTTTCAGGTACCTTGGGTTCAAGATGAGGAATTGACTTCAAAATGTAATCACCAATATCCTCTGCCATGATAACGAAAGCTTCATTATTTTTCCATTCTTTTTACTTCTCTTCCTTTTAAGCACTATATTTCTGTAATTTTATCTTTGTTATCCTCCATCAAAACTCTAATGGTGGCGGCCTTATCAATATTTCTCTGCACCACCTTAGCTGATACCTTGACTCAAGCATTGCTTACCTACTCATCTGACATAAGAGTGGGATTTATGGTCACATGAATACTCTGTGGTGCCTTCTTTACTCTTCTTGAGACACAAGAATTATTGCATACATCAAAAATCGGTTCATCCATATGGGTTTCCATGGACCAGGATAATTATTTCCTTGCACACATAGTTTCATATCTGGATCCATCAGCTCCTATTAATATAATTCCTTAAGGTCCACTGTGCTTTGAAACCAGGCGCGGATAATTTTTCTTGTGTCCTCAATGTAGTCCATACTTTGGCACAATATACTATTCAGTTATCTTTGTTCTTGGCCCCTTAGGAACCTGAGTGCCAAGGTTTGGAGTCAGCCCTTCTCCTATCTGTGTTGTAACTAGTGTGTTGGTCTACTCGTGTACAGTTTCTTCTCTTTATTTCACCCTTTCTTCTTCATCTCTCATTTATTCATCCTAGAGCTCCTCCACATCTTCCATTTGAACCGTGGTTCTAAGCACACTCTCTTCGAACTCGTCCCCCTCCTCACTAAGCTTCAGATTTATTTTTATCTTCTTCTTCAGTGCTTCCTTCTAAGGGGAGAGTCGAGGTGATATTCTTACAGGTTGTGATGTTCCTACGCCTTGGGTCCTAATTCTTCTGAATACCCTCTTAAACTAGTGCTCTTCAGGGACTAAATCCTCGTCCAAGTCCTCTTCTCCTTCTTGCACCTATGGTGGAGTATCTACGAACTCACTTTCCCCTCTACTTATGGGATGTCTCTAGCCTCTATAGTCCAAGCCTCCACTATCCTTATGTTCTTCTTCCTCGTCTATCTCTATGGTTGTGGTAGGCTTTGGGGCTTCTATATTATCAACCATGTGTTTTCCCTTAGGTGACCCTGGTAGCAAAAACTCATTCTCCACATACTTGTTATTCTCCAGCCTAGGCTTGAGCTAAAGATAGATGAGCACAACTCCACTGTCCCCAATATCCAAACTTACTAGCTTTATATTTATAACATCTGAAATGATGCTCTCAATGTAGGTAGGCCAACTTAGATAAACATATGTTTTAATGAGAGTATGGTAGTCACAATCTATCTTGTCTGTGTTGAATTTCAGCCGACACACATCATTAATCATGTGAAGTGAGGCCTAGAAGTAGTGCACTGTGAAGGCATAGGGAGGTTTTCACCATGGACTCCATGTCCCATCCTTCATTACAAACCACACGATGTAGAAATTCTGATACACCACGAACTATATGCCTTACCCAATACTGAGGTTAAATCCTTTAGAATGTGCCATTCCTACTCAAATTCCTTGTGAAGTCGGTCATACCACAGTTCTGTCCTTTTTTTGAGTAGTCCACTCATTGTTACTTCACATAATTATTTCTCAAACCTCTCCACGAGGGACTTCTTCTCTATGGGGTATTCCCAAATTTTGTTCTTTGGCCCATCGGGCACTCTAATTTCTACAAAGATAAGAGATAATAGAATAGTGCCAAAAATTATCTTCTCACCTATGTGCACTTCCTTAGTAATTGTCTCTACTATATAGCCTGCTATGTTGTAGACTTCTCCTTCTGACATTTTCTTCGTGATATATAGCAACATGGTATTTACGTGTGACCATGTCCCTTGACCATTCAAGTTAATGAGCAAGTGTACAATTTCCTGTACCATATGAAAATTTCTTAATTTTTATATGTCCATCCTACGTGGACCCTTGGAGTATCCCAACTCCTTGTTGGTGGCTATAATAACTACCTTATTAGTCAGATGACTAATAATATCTATCCCTGTGCCCTTCAATCTTGTCAAAGTAGCAATCAAGGTTGTTATGATCCTTACCCTTTTTCCAGCAAAATAGAAAAAGTCCTCATGGACTCTTCTCATAAGCCATTATTAAAAGCTTCTAGTTTTCCAAAATATGGGTGTTCATATAACTGATAAACCCCTACCTTTTTAATAAAGTTCTCCCTAACATCATCATATACTGACATATCATCCACCATGTGCTTGTTGGTCTTCTTGTTCAATAATGCATCCAATTCTCCCTTGTTTTTGGTGATGCGGTGGTTGTAATCACTTACCTTGCATCTACAAATGTGGGAATCCTGATCCCGTCTGAATATAACTCCTAGATACTGTATCTTTGAAAATTTTCTCTGGTGAGAAACTTTGACCTCAACTTCCACCTTTTTCTTCCCCTTTGTACCTACTGTAGGTGCTTTCTTTGGTGCCATTATAAAAGTCCCACCTTTTATCTTCTGTGTCGAGTAATCTTAAACCCTAGCTTAAAACTATGTGCCCTAGCTCAAAACCACGTTCCCTAGCTCCTTCTTAATGCTTTTGCTACGTTCAAACCCTTCACCAATGGGGACGCAAGTCACTTTCATGCACAAATATTCTCTCCACATCTAGTTTTGTATCTCTCCACACCTCAACACATTTCTCTTAGCTTTGTTGCACTTAGCTCGCTCAAATACTTGTGATTGCAAAGGTAAAAATGAACCCACATCACATCCTTATATAGATTTTCAAAAATTTAGTGCATTTGTTACTCCTTCACCTACCACCAATCCTCTCATTAATTGACAATTTTCCTAATTTCTGTGTGGTACACCTTTGTGCCCCAACTATAACCTTATAGCGTGCCTTCCTACCTTTCTAGCTATAGACTTCTCTTCCATGTGCTTCCATGCACCAAAGTACCTTGCCACAATGCCCTCTTCTAGTAGTTTCCATAACCGTTGCTTACCTCACGTTATACTATTCATTCCTTTATTTCCAACTATGGTCTTCTCTAGGATCAATCTTCTTTCTAACAGTTTCCTTCCATCTTTAAATAACACCTGTAATAATATGTTATTATGTGCACCCATTTTTGCATAATAAATAACAACCACCCCACACCAATGGTATGTGCAGTCCTCTACACATAAAAATACTTTAGATTGTAATTATCTTCCAACGTGTAAATGCACTTATTACACAAAACACCAAACTCAATTGAAAAAACATACCGACGAAGAAGGAAATACATTAAAATAAATACAAAAAAGGAAATCCATACTAAATGGCATTATTTCCTTATTACAAACACCAAGAAGAATTATTTATAGTAGGTATCCATCCTATCCCCATTAAAGTAACTAGGTAACTATGTTCCATCAAGCTCCTTTAACTGATAAGAACATATATCAAGGATGTGAGTGATAACATACATTCCCAACCAATGCACCTTAAGTTGTACTGGATGGAGCAAAAACTTGGAATCATAAAGAAGTACCATTTGTCCAACCTCAAGCTTCTTGTCCTTGATTTGTCTATAATGCCATACCTTCTACCTGGCATTTTCATAATTTTGACTCCAACGTGATATGGCATGCCTCTCATCCAAATGTATTAACTTGTCAATTATTTCTTCTACTACATGTTCATCTGCTAGACCTCCGACACACGCAGTACAAAATGATGGTAACATGAATTCCATTAGAATAACGCTTCTATGACAAACATCAACTGAAAGGGTGTGGCATTATTCAACCTCTTGTAGGCTGTTCTATATTCCCAAAGTACAACAAAAAATTTATCATCCCAATCTTTCCTCCCAAGATCACAATTTTTTGTCAAGGTCTAGCTCAATATCTTGTTGAAATCCACAACAGTCCCATTTGGTTGAGGGTGATAAGGTGTAGCCTTGTGATGCGTGACCATAAACTCATCCAACAATATTTTGATCTTCTCATTCAAAAAGTGTGTGCCCTAATCACTTTTCAAACTCAACAGACATCCATACCTAGTGAGAATATTTTCCCATAAGAACCTTGCTAATGTAGCTATTGTACAATTCTTTGTAGGTGCTTCTTCTATCCACCTTGTAAGATAATCTGTGCAAGTGATGATATAGTGCGATCTAGTTCTATGCATGGCTGGGGAAATAGGACCCAAAAATTCTATATCCCATTCATCAAATGGCTCTGTACTAGTAATAGGACTCAAAGGCATTTCATCTCTTTTCCCATTTTTTCCAAGGCACTGAGAGTGATCACATGCCTTATAATACTCTTTACAATATTTGTACATGGTCTCTCACCATAATCCAACAAGTAGAATCTTATGCATGGTGGTGTCATCTGCATAATTCCCACCTGCAATACCGCCATGAGCCTCTTCCATGACATCCATGTTTTCATGTTCCAGTACACACCAACACAATACTTCATCTTGGCCTAGTTTTTATGAATCACCACTGATCAACATGAAAGGTGTAATGCAAATTGCAAGTTATTTCTTCTGTAATGCTTTCATTCCTTCTTGCGCCATACATGTGCATAAAAATATAACAATATCCTCCAATTCTGAAGGCATGCGATGTAACCTATACAATTGTGCATATAACATTGTATCTTCAATTGTCTGCGCATCCTCCCTTGATTGAATTCTTGACAAGTGGTCTGGGTGAGAATTAATTTTACCCGAATTTACCATGACTGTAAAGTAAAATTCTTGGAATAAGAGCACCTATCGACATATGTGCCCAAGTGTAAACTGGGCTGATTTATCAAGTATTTTAATGTCATGTGATCTATATAAAATACAAACAGTGTTGCTAACAACTATTATCTAAACTTATGTAGCATGTAGATCATTGACAAGGATTCGTTCTCTGTAGTTGTATAATTATGTTACACAGGAGTTAACTTTATACTAGCTAAATAGATATGATGATCTATAATACCTTCTCTAGGATGAGCTAACACTGTGCCAATGGTTGTGCCAGAGGTGTCCACATGTACATGAAACCGTTGGCTCCATGAGGGAAAACACAAAGTAGGCATTGTAGTAAGTCTCTCCTTTAATGCCTCAAATGTGCATTGTTGCAGTTCTCCCCAATAGAATGTACCTTTTCCTTTTATTAACTCTTATAGGAGCACGGAAATATTTGCATATCCTTTGATAAATTTTCTGTAATACCCTGTGTGGCCCAAGAATCCGCGTACCTCACTCTGACTGTTAGGCTCCTCCAGGCCCATAATAACTACAAAATTAGCTAGATCTACTAATAAACCCTCCTTGTAGATGACATGCCCTAATAGAGTTCCAAAAGGTGTACCAAACACACATTTATTGATGTTTAAAGATATGCTTAACTATCTGCATCTTGTAGACACCAAAATTAGGTCATATCACTCTTATAACCCCGTTAATTAAATTAACCATACCTTACATATCCATATCCCATAGTGCACATGATTGATTGATTTAATTACTTTAATTAATTTAATTAACATCCTCACTTGACCACCTCACCCAGCCACCTCACCCCATGACCCAATCAAACCCCATTAATGACGTAAGACCAAGTCTAAGCCTATCCTAAACAACTAGGACTTAGTCTAAACCTAGACTTAACTCCTATTAAAAAACATAAGAGGACTCTTACTCATTCCTCCATGGTCTATCACTCGATACTTGGATGAATATTGAAGACCACACCAAAAATAACAACAATCAGACTATTTTTGGCCAACCTAGATATTCCTGCCTTAATCGACATTAGTTATACCTCAACCGATTTTGGTCCCCTAACCATCATCGATTAGGTTATATATATTTCCAAAATCCTTTCCTGAGGTTGGTCATTCGATTCATGATATCATAAGAATAGAGACGTAGAGCACTCATATTTTTTGAAGCACTCAGGCAAAGGAAAGCACACGGGAACACTACCAACAACGATTGACATCCATCACCTTATTTATGATCACACAGAGACTCAAATTACCGTGGCACGTATATGAATACCCTTCTCTCCACATCTTTGCCATCATTATTTTCATCACTTGCACTCTCTGGATCTACTCTCTATTAAGTATCTAATACCTCTTCATTTATCTTTTTTTTCTTTCGGTAGGATTTATTATTCATCTCAATAATTTATTCTTCTATACACCCATACACCTCCCTTACTCCCACCAACATATCACCCTACAATACCTAGACCTTCCACATGTCTTCCCCTTATCCTAATAATCTCTAAACCTTTTAGACCATTCCACAACCTCACCCCCCACAATTTCAAGCCTTTGTGCAATCACAGAGAATCTAAAGATCATTTCTAAGAATGTTTTTAGTAACTACCCCTACCAACATCGGTTAGCTAGCTGACAGTGGTCATCCTCCAAAACTGGCATCGGTCACACAACTGATGTCAGTTAAGGTGTTTGACAACATACTCAAACCAGTGAGCTCATAACCATTTCGTAACAAGCTAGAATCATTCCTAATCTTTACCAAACCTTGGCTAGAGCTTGTACTAGACCTACAACCCAATATCAGCCCATCACCTTTTATCTGACCTTTCTTATTTGTTTTGATTGAGATACCTAAATCATTCAATTCAAATAATATTTTTATTTCATGTTTACTTTAGATAACATTAATACTGTTATTTAGAAGGTGGATTGATATCCTGTTCAAAAAGTATCATGCTTCCTGGATCTAGCTTCTGCTAGGCAGTTCACTTGTTTTATTTAACTCTATCTAGTGGTATTGTTTTGCATTTTATAGGTAGTTCCTCCTAGCCAAAAGGTAGTATTCACAATCAAAATTGGATTAGGAAATCAAAACGTGTGCACGAACTTCAACTGACATCACAAACATGTATTCCTCCTTGTCCTATCAACCTCTATCTATTTCATTAATATATCAAGAATCTAGTGAAACATTATGGTATGTTTGATGGGACCCATCCAGGGTTCCTTGCATTCATTAATTCTTAGGGAAATATTTTTTATGTTTGTTTCTTTTCAAAAATAAATTCAACATTAAATCTTCTCCTTGGGAATCTTCTTTTTCTTCTATTTGTCTAAGTGAAATTTATATTTTGGGACTAAAAAGAATCCTTCTTTTTCTTCTTGTTTTACATTAGTGAAATTCATTCTCTCTCATATTCACTCTCTGTTTACATCGAATATCATATTTTAATTTGGGTTCTAAAATACTTGCATTTCATACTTCTATGCTTACATTTTTAGCTCACATTAAAACTGAGGGCAACCTATACGCTGGAAGTCATGACCAGCTGATGGTTGACATAATTGAATCGTAGAAAGCAATTTCTCTCTCTCTCTCTCTCTCTCTCTCTCTCTCTCTCTCTCTCTCTCTCTCTCTCTCTCTCTCAAACTGCACAAATAAAAATTCACACATCTTCTTAAACAACAACTTACCTAGAAGAAGTTTTCAACAATCACACGATCAGAGGATTGATAGTGGGTGCCTAACTAGTTTCTCTGTCTAGTCATTAACTCAGAGAAAGGACTGCCCCCACCAAAAAATAACTTGAAACCACCCTTAGAATTTTCCTCTTCATAGGACACCTTCCCAACCAAAAACTCTATTCTAATTCACAAAGTCAGTCTAAAATAGCATAAGCTAAACATACAAATTCACTTGTAGGATTTCATGTTTTTCTTAGCTTTTTCTTGAGTTCCAATTTGAGTTGTGAGGTTAAGTGCGTCATTTTATTCTTCCTTTCACACTCCACCATCATAGGTGGTGTATTTTGATTGTTTCTGAGTGTGTCAGGACCCATTTTCATCATACTCAGGTTTTTGGGTTGATATTCTATCTGACTTAATTCACAAAAATTGATTTTTCTTTAATTATCCAAATTTTATAGTCACCGACGTTGGTCCAATGACCGTCACTAGTTCCCATCTAACCATCATCATTTTACCTAACTAGTGTCAGTTTCTAGCTCTTTTGGTCATTTCACCCAAAAAAACATTCATCACATTTTCTATTCTTTTTTAAAATTTCAAGACATCATCAAACTCCCAGTATTTTAAAATCACTGTCACATACAGTTTCCTTATTCCATTTTCATCAATTTTTTCCTCATTTGCTAAAATTGTTGATTTCCCATAGTAACTAGTACTGGTTACTATAACCATCATTGGTCACCCTTTAATTGTCATCAGTTAGTTAAAATGTCATCAGTTCCTCTATTCTGATTTTTAATTAGAACATCGACCAGTTTTAGCTCCCAAAATCTATCCTTCTCCATTTATGTTGTTTTCTATGTCATTTGTAGAGTACAGTTTACCTGGTCTATGTTAATTCATGTGATTCTAACTCATAGTCAAACCAACACCCTTGTGTTTCACGCTATCATTCATCTGTTTCCACCTATCCCATCACTTCCTTCTATCTTGTTGCATACAAATCTAACTCAACCCATCACCATTAATATTGGCGATGAGGAGTTCGCAAGACTCCTTAACCAGAATCCTATTGCCCTACAATATTATCTCACCCACTCATCTACTCGAGACTGCTCGGGACATTTGGTATATGACATGCCCGTGTCTATCCCTCCTGCCCTCACCCCCACTTCCATGTCAGCTACCACTAGCTCCACATTACCTTCATCCACCTTACCACCTGTGGTGTCTCAACTAGACCCCATGTCCTCCATAACTACTATACAAATGACATATATCACACCCATGGCGTCGATAACCCACACCCCATTCCAAAGCCTCATCCTTTCAATCCCACAGTCTCTACCACCCCACCTGTTTACACGAATCACCAGCAACCCCCAATTTCGTTAACTACTTATTCATGATATCTTCCACCCACATTTATTCCTCCTTCGTAGTTCTCATACTCGGCACCCTTATATACTGGGATGCCATCTACATGATACATCCATTATCAACCTCCCTTTACTGTAGGAGGTGCCCATTCCTCGCAACCCACCAATGACCTCATTAGGATGATGATGGAAAATATGCAAACATTAGAAGCATCAATTTTTGGCTCTCGTAACTCCTTAACTTATGATGAAATCTATAATGAACCTATTCATCCATCTATCCCCATTCTCCCATACCCTGTACATTGAGAAATTCCCAAGTTTAACTATTTCAACAATAAATAAGACCTACAACAACACTTGATGTCATTTAAACATGGATAATATCTAATTTCCCATGATGATTCTTTACTCCTACGGACATTCCCCATGTTCTTGATAGGAACCACCTTAGATTGGTATAGTGGTTTCCCTAAACATTCCATTTACTCCTTTAACCAAGTGGCTTAATCATTCTTGGACCATTTCTAAATCAATGTCATCAAAACATTCACCATGACTGACCTATACTCGACACGATAGTATGATGATGTATGTATTGCAAATTTTGTTTCTCATTGGTGAAGCCTTATCAATCAATTAACATTCCAGTTACCTTAAGCTAAGCTTATAGAGTTGTTTACTAGAGCTTATGTCAGGAACATCTCACTAACTCTTCAGGTACAAACCTTTTGTACCTTTAACGAAGCATTTACTATGGAGTGAAAATTGTAAATTCATGCCACTGAAGAGAAGAAAATTCTATTGTGAAACAAAAATGTCACCTTTAAATCAAATGATGCTTCTTCATCTTCAAAGCCCCAAAACACTTATTACAAAGCCAAAGGATCTACCAACACAGTAGTTATCAAAGCTTGTCCATCTCATCCATCTAACCAAGCCAAACCTTCCTCCAATCTTTCTCCCATTCAAAATTTTTAGTTCCGACAGCAACAACGAAAGTACACTCCAATTAGAAGGCCCTATTCTTAAGTCTTGGAAAAGCTTCTTAAGGTCAGAGCCATTGCACTTCCCCCCATTAAACCTCATACTAGTTTTTATCCCACTTGTCTTATGCCTGCATGGTATAAGGATCATGACTATTGTAATTATCATCGCGTCAAAGGCCATAGCGATGGTAATTGCATATTCTTCAAGATAATTGTCTAGGAAATGTTAGATAATGGAGATCTCATCCTGGATAACCCAAACACACCATAAATCAGAACTTACATATATTTAAAAATTTGTTTCCTAATCATACACCATCATCTAATCAGAATTTTGAACCTTCAACCAATGATAGAAATGTCCATGAAGTCCACATTGTTTTCGATATCGTACCAACCATTCCTCAATTTCCACCAATTCCGTTTATCAAGAAAATTCTAGCATGAAATCCTCTATCCATGGAGGAGCCTACCTCATCTACTCCTTCACCAACAGAGGATTCCCCTTCATCTCCCTCTTCACCCATGGAGGGTTCCAAAATTTCTACCGATACCATTCTACCATCTACCTCACAACCTACCAAACAATCAATGGTATTAACTCTCCTACCTACAAGAGAATCACCATTGCTTTCTTCTCCACCAAAAGAAGAATCTAATTCAGCCCATCTACCATTGCTCTTACCGATGGGGGTTCCTTTAGATGTGTCACTACCTATTGGGGAAAATTCCCCATTAGCATTCCAGGATCCCATTGATCTGCTCTTAGATATTTAACCCATAGATTCTGAGGCTAATCAATTCCCTGTCTCATGGACATATTTTACAGGGATTACCAGTAAACCAACTGCATCTCCTCTTACAACAATTTCATTTTCACTACTGGCTGATCGCTTGGATTATGTTGATACTTCCATGCTTTGGGGACGTCTTCAACTCCCCTTTTTGACCCAAATGTAAATGTCACCTACAGATACATCCATGATCTATATGAAGGTATTTCAAGTGACCAAATGAACCCTAAACATGCATGTTCAAATGGTTTCTTCTTCGTCACCTTCACCTACATCCGGACATTTACCCATAACCAAACCCATTCCTCTACCTAAGAACTTACCTACACCTACATCTCCTCACACATCTAGACCTATCACTACCCTGGGTTTCATGCCGACATCAAGCCTTGTCCATCCACCCATCAAATTGGACTTATCCACATCTTCCTAAGCCCACATGAAAACCATTCCTCCACCTAAAAGGAAAACCCAACCTTCTAGGACGCATACAAAAGTTTCACCCACCATGCCTTTGTCACCTTCACCCCTTCCATCTATCCTTAGACCTTACCTGTCTACCTTGGTCAAGCAACCTCCTACCCAAAGCAAAACAAAAGCGCAACAATTTTCCTCTTCATCATGATCCTTTATTACATCTAATCGACCTGCATAACTTTCACCATCACCAAAGCTTTATTACCACTGATAACTCCATAAGATACCATAATCCCATCACTTCTTATGTGAATTTCTTCTCCTCAACCCATACCTTCCACCCAACTTCTACCAGAAACCTTTACCATGCCTCCGTTATCACCGTGGCTAACCTTTCCTCTGCCACCATCCAATTTCCCTTCTAAATCATGTACTCCCACATCAACTTTACCCAAGAAGGTGTAATCTAAGGACAAGAACCCACTACCCTCCTACAAGGTAGTTAAACCAACAACACCTTCCATTACTAGTTCATCTACTAGATCCTTACCCAAATAGGTACCATCAAAACCTAAGACAGTACCACCTACCAAACTAGTGGTCAAACCTATTCCACCTCATATAACACCTCTTCTACCACAATCATCCGCACCTTTACCCAAACCCACACTCACTTCCCACTGTGATCCATTGGAAGGGTCCTACACCAACATTTTAGCCAACCTCTTAGAGACCTCGGTCATAAAATTACTACCACTTAGACCTTACGTCCCCCTCAAACCCAAACCAAAGGGGTTTGATGAAACTAAAATTTGTGCCTACCATCGTGTGCCAGGACATGATGTAGAGAACTGTAAGGTTCTAAAAACCGTTCTTTTCCAGCTATGCCCTCTTGAAGAAATTTTTGATAACGATGATCTTCTAGATGAGGATCATGTTTCATCTTCACATGTCACCATACATCCTTGCCCAATACCTATTAAGTGACCCATATCACCACCTCCACAACCTTTTTATCCACCTCCAACATTCGAGATCAAAATGGTCCATATTAGAGATTTGGCTAAACCCCCACCTAAATTCCAGTGTTCTCTACTCATTTTGCAAGGTTCTTACCCCGCATTACGATTTTTTCCATCATGTTGTTATACTACTCATGACATACCTTCTCCATCCACCTCTTTCCCTTAGATTAACATGATCCAAGTTTCCACTCGAGCCCAAAAATACAAAGGAAAAGAAAAAGCAACCAACCCATCCACTAATCCTATGCCTAACATACCATATACACCCGCACCCAAAATTACCATTCAATGACCCACATACCCTATTTCTGACGGCAACCATCGCACAATGATAAAACAGTTACACTAATCCCCTCTAAAAATGTCTTTTTACGATCTTATCCAAACCTCTGAATCTCATCGACAAGTCCTCATGGAGGTTTTGCACTCCATTAAGGTTTTACCTAATGACCCCACGCCAGTAGCCTCCATTATCACCCCTCACTGCATGGCCTCTCTTACCAAATCATCTCCTTCTTCTACCCCCATTCCCACTCATCAAGTGGCCACCCTTAGCTTTTCTAATGAGGAGATCATACCTCTCCAATCAGATGACCCTCATCCCACTCTTTTCATCTCCGTCTATATCGATAATATTCACTTTTGACGCATTATGATCAATGACAGTGCTAACATCAACATCATATCCTCCCATGCATACAATCAAATGTGCATCCCTTCAAACTCCATGCATAATAACCCAATTATGTTGTGTTCCTTCAATCACGCCATCACGTCCACCATTATTCTTCATGTTCGTGTGGGCCCCCGTACTATGCCAGATTTATTCTACATTTTAGAAGGGGAATTCTAGTATAACCTATTGTTTGGCTGACCTTGGATCCGTGTCATGGGTTGTGTTCCTTCAACATTACATCATTGTGTCAAATTTGAACACGAAGGACATAATTATACCATCCCAGTTGACCCATCGCCATTTAAAACTTACAACATGTTATATTGACATAATTATGTCCTCATACCATTTAAGACATCTACCACTGCCACCAATTCTCCTTTACCCATAGCCCCATCCACCGATGTTTCTGCTACCTCATTCTTGCCTACTTATTATATTCCCATTACTCTTGTGGCCTCTGCATCTGACCCTTATGCTAACCCGTCTAGTTCCCAACCATCTAATCCTTCTTCTTCCCAATTGCCTATTAATTCATCTGTTCCGGCTACACACATATCCAGTATCGATCCCTTAGAAGGTGTTTTTTAATGCCTCACTCTGGGGGAATACCATTTTTACAACATAAAAACATTCCTTACTCCACAAGGGTATGGTAACCTATGACCACATCCTTGTTATGACCATTGTATGGGTGAGGTATTACCTTATGGTCCTCCCCACCTTCACACCAAATTAACATATGGGGGAATTGAAACTTTCACCTATTCACCCGATCCCCTTCCCAAACACGACCATTTTCATCTGACCTCTAATCTCTCACCAACTGCCACTTTGGCCACACTTTCCTTCACTGATGTGCATGGAAAGTATTTGGCTTTGGATTCTATGAATAGGGACATCATACTGTCATCCCATGTACCACACATAAACATGAAGACCACAATGGTATTGGCTTCGCCAAACCAACTTCAAATAAGGCCCACATCAACCTCATTGAGGGAGAAAAATCTTCTCCACCCCATTCACCAATGTCACCACCCTTCCCGACGGAGTCTATAGATCCTGAATCTATTCCTCTCTTTTTTTTTGTGAACACCATTTCCCTGTGACCTCTGACTTATCAATGTGATGGCAAGGTTCTCTCTTATCTTCCCTTCCTATATCCTAACATAATTGATGACTATATGCCATCCATTAATGGCATTTAATGTCAGGATGATGAGTCTATTCTCACCTACCTTGGTGCAAAATATTCTTATATTCATCAGTCGTTACCTTCTGATACGCAAACCATGTTAAATGAGTTAATCATCGAAATCAATATTAACACTCAGGACGACCCACACATTCTAAAGATTGGTCAATATTTAGATGTTGCTGAACAAGAAGCTTTCTCTTCTTTCCTCCAAGATTCTAGCAATTTGTTTGCTTGGTCCTACACTGATATGCCTAGTATTGACCCAAACATTGTGGTCCACAATATTGCAACTATTCTTAAAGCCAACCCCATAAAAAAGAAGCTATGAAAAATGCATCCTCATATTTCCTTTCTTGTCAAAGAAGAACTTCAGTTCCTTCTCTCAGTTTCCTTCATCCTACCCATTGATTATCCCCAATGGATGTCTAACATCATTCCTATTGCAAAAGCAACAAGGGTAATTTTCATTTACATGTATTTCCATGACCTAAACTTGGCTTGCCCCAAAGAGGACCTTCCTCTACCTAGTATTGACCAACTATTTGATCTTACCGTTGGTCATGAGATGTTATCACTCATGGACGATTTATCAAGTTATAACCAAATATTAATCACCCCATAAGATCAACACAAAACTACCTTCATCACTCGTTGGGGGGCCTTTTGCTATCATGTTATGTCCTTTGTCCTTAAAAATGCTAGTTCTACATATCAGCGGGCTATGACCTATATCTTTCATGATATCATACATCGTATATTGGAAAATTACGTAGATAAAATTCTTGCCAAATAAAAACATTGGACCCACCACCTTATAGTCCTTAAGGTCATTTTTGACCGTCTTATCAAATATTGTGTTCACCTTCAACCAAAGAAGTGTGTCTTTGCTATTCTCTCAGGAAAGATCCTTAGTTTTATCATTTCTTTGCATGGCATAGAATTCAATCCCACTAAAATTAAGGATATTCTTAAAATTCCTCTTCCTAATAACCTTTACCAAATTCATAGTTTGCAAGGTAAGTTGTAATTTATTCATCATTTTATTTCGCAACTTTCCAACTGTTGCCACCCATTTCATCATCTCCTCAAAAAGGACATCTCTTTCAAATGGGATAATGAATGTGACAAATCCTTTGAGGCTTTGAAATAGTACCTTCTCCAACCACCTGTACTCGTTCCTCCTAAGGATAACCAACCATTTTTCCTTTACATTTATTCTACGAATAATTCCTTGGGGGCCATGCTCTCCCATCACAACGATCAACACCGAGAGAAATTGATTTATTACATAAGTCATACCCTTTTGGAATATGAAACCAGATACACCCATGCTAATAAACTCTAATTAGCCTTAGTTTTTGTTGTCACTAAACTTCGTCGTTACCTGCTCAATAATTAAAAAAAATTCCTCACCCATACCGACCCTTTACATTACACGTACACCAAGCCCTACCAACATCAACGTGTTGCATGTTGACAAATGCTTCTCGCAGACCTCAACCTCAAATTCATCCATCAAAAATCTATCAAAATTCAAACTAATGATGATCAACTTGCATACGTACCCCTCTCTAAAAATAAATCTTCTAACTTCGATTTCCCAAATGAATCCATTGCTACCCTCTCTTTGGACAATACCATTTACCAAATGACCTTATTCTTAGATGGTTCCAAATGTCAGCATGGGGGTGGTGAAGGTGTTATCCTCATTCCTCTTTATGGTGAACCTATGCCTTTATCTTTCTAACTAGAATTTTATTGTACTAACAATATCACCAAATATGAAGCACTTGTATTAGGCCTTCAAACCACCATCACCTTAGACATCAAATCAATTAATATCTTTGGCGACTCTCAAATTGTTTTAAATCAAGTCAATGGTATATACCAGTGTTGTAAAAAAATACTTAAAATGTATAAACATCATGTAGACATACTTTTGACTAACTTTGACCGTTATAAGCTTTAAACCACTCCATGTTCCACTAAATTTTTTTTGGATACCATTGCTTTCCTTGCTTCTCAAATTCCCACCTTGCCTTCTAACTTGAAAATATTTATCACAGTACAAAGGTTGTAATCACCTTCCTATCTATTTCGAGATGTCAAACTAGTCGGAACCATTACACCTGACCCATGTGACAATTGGTATAAGAAGTTTACAGGCTACCTTTCCCTATCGATTCTACCTCCCAACCTTACTCGTAATGGGAAACATTCCTTTCTCAAAAGTATCTCCTACTCTGTCATCATGGATGGCCTTCTTTATAAATGTGGCTTTGATGGTATCCTCTTACGATGCCTTAAAAGTTCTGAAATTCCTTACACCATCAAGGAGGTTCATGACGGAATTTGTGGAGATCATTTCAGTGGCTTGGTTGTCGCCAAATGCATTCTTCTCCTGGGCTATTATTGGCCCACCCTCAACCGTGATTATTGTGACTATGTCAAACATTGTGTAAATTTCCAACAACATGCTAATCTTCATCACACACCTAGTCACACCTTACAGGTCGCATGAGATATTTTCCCTTTCTCTCAATGGGGTTTGGATCTTATTGGAGAGATAAATCCTCATTCTTCACAACATCATCAATGGATTATTACTGCAACCAAATGCTACACTAAATGGGTAGAAGCCATCCCCCTCATCTCTACAAAATTTAAAAAAAATTGTGAATTCATCAACCGTCACATTATTTTTCGCTTTGGTATCCCTCACCACCTCATCACTGATAATGGTAAACAATTCAAAAACAAAACCATATAGAAACTTTATGACCTTCGACATTCAACTTAGTTTTTCTTCACCTTACTACCCAAAACCAAATGGCCAAGTTGAATCAACCAACAAAACCTTAAACAAAATTCTTATGAAGGTGGTTGACGATACGAGAAAGGATTGACACATGCACATTCCTTTTTCTTTATGGGCTTACCGTACTAGTATTCATACCTCAACTGTGGCCACACATTTTTCTCTAATATACGGTATAGAGGTTGTCCTACCTCTCGAATTCCATATTCCATCTCTTTGTATTTCACTCAAAGAGATGCTTAACAATGATAATTTTTTCCAGGACTATTTGGCACAACTTGAGTTATTAGACGAACATCATCGTAATGCTCTTGATCATCTCCCAATCTACCAAAAACGTATCAAATGTGCCTACAAAAAACATGTTCACGAACGAACCTTCTAGGTCAATGACCTTGTCCTAAAGAAAAATCAACATGTAACTGTTGGTTGGATATTTTTTCACGTCAAAATATGAGGATCAACCACAGTACATGGGATTAAATCCCTCCTCAAAGACAGGTGAGGCTGCCTATTTATTACTAATCTAAAACACAACAAAAATAATATGTACCGAATTCACACTAATCTAACCATTGGGGTTGGGATAGAATCCTAAAATCCATATCCGTAATAGGTGAAGATATTGCTCTTTCGAAATGAAATGGATTAGAAATAAAATTACTATTATGGAAGAAACACAATAGAAAGGAAATGAGAGGAACGTATTTTCTTTTGAGTAAACATAGAGCATGAAATAATCATACGAGATTTAGATAAAAAATGTAATGTTTGAAATGATAAGAACAATCAAGATGCTAAACAAAGAATAGCTTAAGATTATGAACATAAGAACAATATCTTAAGAAAGATACATCTCACAACACAAAGTTTGTAAAATAGCACCATTTTTTATTCCTCAAATGATTAAAATAAAACACAAAGTCTTTCTTCTTCACAATAGATCTCAATATTCCAAAAATCTCAACCCTTTGGAATGCATAAGCGTCCCTTATTTATAATAAAAGGAGTTAAGAGAAAATAGGATAAATCCTAGAAAATAGTATTTTTAATGAGAGTCCTACTTTTCTTGACTCTCACGCAGGAGACCAATTCAAAATTTGCTTCCTATGTGAAGAAACAAAAATGAAAAAGACATGTCAATTTCAAGATTGAAATGACATGCAACATTGTGCCTATTTTGTTTCATCATCCTTATCTTTTTTCAACAAAGCCTGCTTGTCCTAAAATTATTGGAACTTTCTGATTATACCATGCATCTCATTTTCATCAGGCACAGTGGAATGATCATTCAAAACTTCACATGTTTCCTGAGTATTGCTAGCATTTCCAGGAATATTTTTCAGTCTCTTGTTGAGTTTCTTCAGGGTTTCCAAAGAATGTTCAATTTTCACAAACCTATCAATGATTTCCAAGCCGAATCCATAAGTTGGTTCATGATAAATTAATTCTTGGATCTACCTATAAAGATCATCAACAGGCAGAATACTCGAGCTTTCACTCAACACCTTAGCACAGATCTTGACTAGCTCTTCTTCTATCTCATTCGTGCCATTGAGCAATTGATCTCTTGATTCCCTCAATTTTCTGCAAGATTAATTGAGAATATTTATTCTGAATCTAATGTCTTTGGTTAGTTGAAAATGTTTTTCCCCATGTGGAATGATGCCTTCTTTGACCAAGACGTGGGATAGAACTTGTTTTAGTTTTTGGAGAGCTTTAAAAGTTAACTCTAAGTTCTTGACCTCTGCTGAAAATTCATCATCCATTTTCTCTCCATCCTTCTTTATATCCTCTTAAGGATTTATAGACTTCCACGATGTCCTCAATGACTTATTTTCCTTCCAGGAGCAGCCTTTGGATCTATTCATCAACCGTTCTCCCCTGCTCATTAATCTTCTCAATCATGGGTACCGATGAGAAATCAAACCTGATACGAGTAGAGGATGATGGTGTTGAATCAAGAGACTTTGATAGCTTGATTAGTACTTCTGTCAACTGTTGTACTTTCTCTTTTAACTTGTCTCTATTTTCCTTAGTTTCCTTTAGCTTCTGGCACAACCCATTCATGGCATCTTATGCATCCTGCTATGCTCCCTATGTTGTTACTTTCCCTAGAGCCACCCTTGTGATTTGATCATTTGTGACCATTATATCATCCTTAGTTTTATCATTCACAGGAGTAGTAATTTCTACAAATTTATGCTCTGAGGCATCCATTAAAATATTTGAAATTGTTTTGGGTTTCTTTCCCGACTTGGTAGGAGTGACCTTGAGGGAATTGAAATCAAAGGCCGGTAAAGGAACTACCACCTTCCTCTTCCTCAAAGTATGATCTATTAACCATTGAGGTGTATTGGACGAAGTTTCTCCCATTGTAGGTGTTATGGTCACATCCTTAGGTGGAGGAAGGTTAGCTTGTGGAGTGGTGACCACTGCAAGTGTAGCATCTGTGGTAATTGATTCAAGGAATGAAGGTGCAGAAGGAGAAGGCATGTCTATGGTTAACTAGGGTCCAATGGGGAGAGGTGAGAGGCTAGAGAAGATACTAGCCATGGTTGAGGAACTTGGTGAAGAAATATGAGGCAAGGAAGGCTGAATGGGAGGAGGCAAGGATTCCAAAATTAGAGCTTGAGATATAAGAGGAAGACTTACCTCTGATGAAATATCAACCAAAAGAGGAATGGAAGGTTAAAAAATCTCTTCTCCTGAAGGAGGATTTCCTTGTTCTGGTTGTGGAGGTGAATCAAGAACCTCAACTATCTGTGGGAGAGTGGCCACTAGTGTAGTTACTTGATCTTCTCCCTTTCTAACAAACTTAACCTTTATTGGCCTCTTGGAAGGGTTCTTATCCTTTTCCCTTTTTCCCTTAGAGGGTCCCACTTCCAAAGTATCTAGTTTTGAAAAACTCCCTTCTTTATAACTCATTCCCCAAGAAATGAGCCACGCCTTAGTATGGGAAAGAATTTGAGCAGCTCTGCCCGTAATAGAAGATTTCTCAGCAATGGACCCATCAATGGCCGGGAATACATATTGGTCTTCATTCAACCCATCATACAATCCATCAAGGACGCTCTTGTTGTACTTAGTTCCTTCTTGGATGTCAGATAAATCTAGCATCTATATTTATTCAATTATCAACCTACTATTGTCCTTTCTTAGGATGACAACCTCATCTTAAAGATCAAACCAAATATTTTCTATGTTGGGAACATGTAGATTTAAAGTCTCGTACGATTTAAGGACTCCTCAGAAATCAAATCCATCTCTATGCTTCATGTGCTTCTTGAACTCGTTCCTGAAGCTCGTGCACCACATTCTTAGCTTTAACCACTGTCGAGCACGTGCGCCTTCTAATGGAAATAGGGAAGGATATGACAACCTTGTGTTTACTCTGTTGGAATTTGTGGAAATCCAATAATTGTCTTACCAACTCCATTAGGATTAGATTATCACTTGGGAATCTAGGAAATCGGAAAGGATCACCCAGGTACATGACCACCCGAAGGTATGTGAACTTTTTTAACTACAAGAAGATACAACCCCATTTTTATACTTCAGTCCATGATTCGTTAGAGAATCTTCTTTTCCTTAGATCAGAGTTCATCCTGTAGATATTTTCATAAAAGAAAGCATCGTTCACTCTTTTGAATTGATCCTAGGAACCCTTCAGTGTCAGCTGAGGGAAGTGCTGATATATGTGTTCTGTTACCCTATCTCCTTTTGCATCCAAACCTGGATAATTTCTCATGCCGGCTACTGCATAGGTGACATATGATGACATATAGAATTTTCCAGTAGTCAAGACTGTCTTCATCTGGGAATCAATCTCATCACTTATAAGACTGCTCCAATTGATCCCTTGTTCATTCTTCTTCATAATGACCATGAATTGATACATCCATCCTTGGAAGTCTCTTGACTCAGGGAGTCCAAATACTTGACTCAACAGGGTGATAATGTCACTGATTTCAAGGATGAAATCACTCATAGGGACAAACTTGGCAAACCTAGATACAACTGGCTTGGCCTTGATGAAAAACTTTTTATTCACATGCCTGATGCAGTCTTCTCGGTCTTTGTCCCAAATTTTCTATGCTGACTTAAGATCTATATCGATATATTCCTAAAAGTTGGGTAATCTTAAGAGGTCATCAAAGTAACCCCCATCCAACTTCACTATGACTTCTCCTACTTGATTTTTCACTAAGAGAGAATCTGAGTCATAATTGGAAGCACAAGCCAAAATGAACTCGGGGAATTGAGCATACATTAGGAATCCTGTTGCAAGAGGGAGGCCACTATTGGTTATTGACTTATCTAGGGACTCTGAGAAGAATCCTTGGTTCTATTCCAAAATTCTTCCATGTCAATGTTACCAAGATCCGTATCTCGGATGTCGTAATTGCAATCTATGTAGGAGGGGGATTCCATTTTTCAGTACTTGTATTTCATCTTTCCTGACCTGTTTGACTTATCCTTAGATGATCTAGAATCTGACATGAGAAATCCTGAAGAAATAATGCCTAGAAAACTCATGTTTCAGCAATCGAACTTGGAAGCTTGCTAAGTAATCCCACAGACCCGCCACACTATCTGAACTTTAGAACTTGCAAAGCACCTGATGAAACCCCAACACACTAGAATGTATGTCGAAAATAAGGTCTTGTTGAACACTTCACAAAACTTGATAGACTACAAAGAGTTTCAGGAACTTAGAAGATGTCAGACACCTTGTAAAACCTGGTATACTGGTGGAAGTCAGAAGATGTTGATCACTTCGCAAGACCCGACACAAAGCGGAGATCAGAGGATGTTGAACGCTCAGAGAAACCTGATACACTGCAAAGTGTATGTCGGAGGTTGATAGATGTCTAACACTTGGAATAACCTAATAGAAGGGTGAAACTTGGAGATTGTTAAGCACTCAATGAAGCCTGATAAACGGTGGAAGCAAGAAGATGTTGAACACCCTGCAAAACTCGAAACAAATGAATCAGGTTTTTAAGGTGTCAGGACATGCAAAATTCCTGCCATTTCACCAGTTAGGAATTTTAGATTTTTTCAGTAATTAACAGGGTATATTCCATGGGATAAAATAAAGAAACACCCTAGGGGTGAATTCCAAACAAGAACTTTCATTGGAATACAACATAAAATGAAGAAAACAATCTAAAACCCTAAACCTAGAGGAAAAATAGGAAAGGAAGGAGAACACAAAAAGAATATCTCAAATAAAAATCTAGAAGACCTAAAATCGGCAAGAAAAGTAAAATACCTTCAATAATCTCGAAAAATAATCAAAAACAGAACACGAAATCGATCAAAACTCAATCAGGTTTGGAGGTCACAAGCACAAGTATGAAATATCCACGCAGCAAAAGTACAAAAGGTAAAAATGACGTGTAAAATCAAACTATTTATAAAGTCCACACATTTATTACACTTCACCTGACATGTGTGCTAACTACCTGATAACTTGAAATTAATGATGTGTCATCATGCTTGGAATGCCTGAAAACTCGACACAAAGGATTAGCTATCAATTCAAGTTTCAGGTTTTGGGAAACACGCGACATGAGGCATGAGATGTTTGGATGTTCCAAGGTCCTGAAAACTTGACACAAAGGAACATATCAGGTTTCAGGTTTTGGAAGTCAAGTGACATGTAGCATGCTTTTTACAAATCATGTTCCGATGTTCGTGAGTTTCGAAAACCTAACAAACTGACTTGTTTCAGGTTTCGGGTTTTGGGAAACAATTTGCATGAAACATGTAGAAAATATATTTTCATGTTTTTGAAACCTAAAAGCTCGAAAATCTCCTCAAAAGGTCATTTTAGGAGTTTTTCCAAAAAAAATCTATCGTTATCTTAGTTTTAGCTAGAATCACTAAAATGAGATAACAATAACCAAAGAGGAGAAAACTAAATGGGGAAAATTCACTCCTAATTGGCTTGCACCTTATATCATTACTCATACCTATTGATCAGGTGTTTATTGTTTGTCTTCACTCGAAGGTAAACCTGAACCTGAACCCCTCAATGAATTTCATCTTATAACCTTCTACTATTGAATTATGTCTTATATCACCTCTTGTCTATTACACTCGTCCTTTCAGCATCATTCACCTTCCATTTTACCTATCTTAAGGATCAATGAATAAACCAGGATCATGTGATTACCCATCACTTTTTCAGCCCTATCTTCAATATGAGTACCACGGCCCTACTCATGTTATGATTCTCATGGATAATTTTTTTATTTTTCAAGATGGAATCCAATGGTCGTTCATAATTTCAATTCTCTCTTCCATAGTTAGCCTATGTGTGCTATGGTTTTGCCTTCAAACTAGGAGCCTATTTTTCTCTATTGTAACATTCCCATTTTAAGACTTTAGAAACAAGGGAAAAAAAAAATTGAGTAATGTTCTCTGTTCTAAATATGTAATTTAGAACACACATTCCAAAACAACCATTCTTATAATAGATAACCATATGCAACTATAATGACTTGGTAAACTACCAATATATTCATTTCATGACTCGGTAAACTACCGATCTATTCATGTTTAACACTAAGTATTGAGTACTTTTTTGTATACTACGTATACTTGGTTCTCTTACCCTGATCTGGGTATTGAGTGATCTTGTCTAAGGAACCTAATTGAATAGTTGTTACCAATATTAATCTGCATCACAATCCTTAGACTAGGTGACATAAGACAACACAATTAGCAGCTTGTGATACTTTGGCCAAAGATTTTAACATAATGTTTGTATTAATTATTCCTTGACGACATACTCATCAATCAGGAATATATCCTTCACCCCACTCTATTTTTATCTAGAATTTCCTTTACTGACTTCTATCAGTCCTCTTGCCCAAGTTTTAACCCTAGTTTTGGTTAACAACATAGGTTATGATAGGAAGGATCTCACAAAGACTTAGGATATATTGGCATATTGGGTCAACCTAAGTCAACCCCATGTGCCAAGGTACCCTGAGTCCTAAAGGGTTGCTTCGTATCGTAACTACGCTACTTCCCAGTCCTAGAGAGAAACTAAGTTCAAGACCAATAGTGTGTAGGTCTAGATGATCAATGCAGAAGGGTGTTGCCACGTGTCAACTACAGTGTTGTATCCTTGAGAAGATCCTAATCTTCTTGAAGGTAAAACCCTAAAGTCGGTGTGTGCCAACATCTTACATAACAGCCTCATCGATACATACATACGCCTAGGTGATTATTAAAGTTAAATTAATTTGGATTCTTAAAGGCAGATTTCAGCAACCCTGCACAGACTCTAATCCAACTCTCCCTAAGTTCTTTTCTAAATCAGGTTCCATTAACCCTTGCAGAACTTTCTTAACTTAAGATTGCCTTCGATGTTCGTTAACTTTGGCTTATCAAGCAACTATCACAAATAAAGGACAACAACTTCTTAAGTTCCATTTAATGTGACTTAACTATTCAATAAAGTGTAACAACCACCGAGGTTATAACTTAGTAGACTTTATTAAATAAAGTCTAATGAGTATATATCATATCTTCCTTCTTGTTTACTTTTTCATAAGAGAGGAGGAGTCTTCCTTTTCGTAGTTAAGTTCTTAGGGTTTCCACACCCTTTATATCTTTTATGAATTCTATAGATTTCATTGTAAGTTCATCACACATTACCTTAATAATATGAATTGTTTAGATAAGAACATTGATTTTCTGCAACTTATTTAGTTGCTTCACATTTAGGGAAAATACTCTAATTCCCTTTTTCCAACTTATCCAAGAACACTCATTGAAACATATAAATAACATGAAGAACCTCAACATAATAGGATTCCATTTCTTTTGCAAAATTACAAGATAATTTACATAATCCATGCAAGTAAATTCTCATTCTACACTTCATTGACAAAACTTATACATTTACAACTTATGCATTTTAGACATACTGCATGACAGTAGCCTTCATTTGAAAGAGAATAACTTTTCTTTTTCAATACAACTTAAGAACATATCATAATTATTCACAAGAATCAACTTGGATCAGCCAATGCATCATATAAGTTTTTGCCTTCTTTTATCACCTACAAAGTCCATCTACAAAAATTGCTAGCACGGGTCAGTTCAATGAACTCAGCATGATAAGCACCAAGCTTTAAGACGAAGTGCATTCCACTAATTATTCTAATAAAACAACCCTACTTTAATGAACAACAAGTAATTCATACTACCTAAGCATAAGTAATATCAATAAAAAGAAGATCCATACAAAACAAGTTTAACAAAAAGAATATTAGAATAAAATCTATAATACTTGTCTTATAAATTAAAGCATAATTGATCCCATCAATTATCTTTACTAAGCAACAAAACATAACATATCATTGTTTCCAATCCTACCGAATAAAATACAACACTTATCTTTACTAAAAGATTCAGAAGTGTTTACAGCATATTCCCTCTTGGATGATTCATCTAACTTTCAAGTAAATAAGAAGAGAAACCATTCTCTTTATGCCTAGGTACATAACATCCACAAAGCAGAAACAGGAGTATAACAAGACTTAAACCATTTCCTTTAAAGGTCCTCTACTTTAAAATTCAACATTTTAAGGTATTCATCAAACAGATCCATATAAAGGAAATCCAAGAAGGAAATATGGATTAATAGTCAACAACCAGTATGTAATTTCTTTCTGCTAACCTACCCTTCAATCTCACTCTACTTCATTTCAGTAAAATGACAAGTATACAAGACTGATAAACACTAATTTCCTTTTCTAATAAAAATTAGGAAGTTCCTACCAATGAACTTAACCCATCTGCATTATAGAAAGTGTGTTACCAGAATATGATCCCAAACTATAATCATTTCTTTCAACTTAATAAAACAGTTTTTCCTTCTCTCATACATACAGTTTAAGTTCATGCAAGAGTTCTAAAGAAAGAGAACAAGATCAACTATAAGGAAAAAGAAAACTAAATGCTATCTTCCCTTGTAAATCTTCACATTATAATGCATGAATTCTACCTTCCATCAGAAACATTGTAATAATGAAGTTCATACACAGTCCAAGGACAATAAGTTTCATAGTGTATTCTGTCAAAGACTTAACAATATTTTATTGGACCAGAACAACTTGAAGAGAGCACACTAACATTTTTCCTTCTTACAACACTTTACCATCTAACAATGAAGTTCCATTAATCCTTTCCATTACTATTCTCTTTTTAAACTCAATGATAAAATAGTGAAGTTCAAACACAGTCTACAATGGATTTGAATCACAATTAAACTTTCAAGACCTAACATTCATTTACTGGACCCAACAAGAGGTAAGAAGTCTGAGTAGATGCTTAACACAAAAAAAATTCCAACAGTTCAGGTAAAACATAACTATTTCGACAGTATACCACTACAAGAACTACAAATTGGGTTTCCAGACAAATGACTAGATCAAAACATCATATAAATAATACATACTATCCCAGATTCAAATTACAAATCTGAACACAATGTAAAGCATAAGCTCCCACAAGGGATCAAGATCATTCAAATGCTTGTAACCAAGTTCAGGTAATAACATGTTCCCTCTATAGTTAATAAAATAATCAAATATTATAATATCTGAACAACCACATCGTTTTGGTTACCTTTTCAATTAAAAACAACAAGTTACAAATTGATTATACAGAGTTGCATCTCAATATCAAAATCACGAATTCATAATACACCAGCACAGTAATCCTAGACCGAGTACAATGAAATTGCTTAAATATAGTTCAGAGTAAGAAGATATGCTTCCATTTTCAATTAACATACTTTCAAACCCTATTTCCCAACTCAAACGGGATGTAAAATGCTTTGACTAAGCTCAGACCAAACGACTTAAAATTTGGGTTCATAAAGAATATCCAAAACATTTAATATGGACATAAGAACAAGAATTCAGAAGCACCATGCCATATGAGACTTCGAACAATAGTCTAACTTACCCAAAATAACAAACGCATGTTCCAAGTTAGATGTGAGATTAAACAACAGCCAAATTTTTGCAAGTTGAAATACAAAACAAAGTCATATACGGTTTTTCTAGTGCATGCAAATTTTATAACAGTCAAAGCTTCTACAAAGTGAAATACATAAACAACAAGCCATATATGGGTTTATCCACAGCGCATGTGAATTTCAATAACAGTCAATGTTTTTCACAAAAAGAAATACAAAACCTAAACCATATCCAGGTCTGTCCATAGTATATTAAACTATGGATCAAAACAAACGCTTCACAGACCTGAGAATATCTATTACAGTTCACTCTACCAAAAGAAGTTTCTAATTGAAGCTCGAACTTACATACAAGATTAATAAGACTGGAGTTCCTTACCAGCTCGAGATCATAAGACACAATGAGTTCACCAAACAATAATTTCAACAACACAGGCAGAACTCAAAGTTCTTTTTAAAACTCAGCTAGTATTTCATTGTCAACAAAAATCATCGAACTAGACAAAATTTCCAATAACCAAAGAAGCTAAACAGAGTCACCAACTTTTTTTTGTCATGCATAGATCATTTTTGCAACATAAGTTTTCAAAAAAACCACATGTATCACGGATTCAAAACCTAGAATGCAAGTATTACAAAACCCATCAATCAATTTATCAGATTAAGCATGAAATGCACAAAACTCATCAGGGAAAAGTTTTTTTGATGAAAAAACTTAGGTCTATCATGCCTGATAGTGTCGCTGTAAAATTGAAGAATACCTCGAGCCAAACTTGTTTCCTCTCCTCTTCCCCACGAAAGATCAAACAACCAGATACTTCTTCCAAAATGCTTCTTATACATTCCACGAAATGAAAATAGATTTGAAACCTCCATAATAGCCATGAAGTACAGTTTAAACTACTGGTTTGAAAAACCAGAGTGCATGTAGAAAGAAAATCGGAGAGCAGGAAAAATGAAACAACTAAACTAAAATCAGATGGCATGCCTACCAAAGAGGTTTGGGCTTGTGAAACAAAGTTCATTAATTGCATTAATTCCATATCTCCCACCCAATCTTCCTTGCCACTGCCTACCAAGTCTGGCGAGTTCCAAATCAAAAATAACACGTGTTTCAATTTCTAGTGATACTGCCACCTAAGCCTCTGCCAAACCAACTAACCCCTTCCAAAGCTAGCAGTCCCGCATGTCATTTCATCCTTATCAACAAAATTAATGCCTTAAGAACTATCACCCAATACTTTCGACCCCTTAGGTTCCCCTTCATGCCATTAACTTAGGATAAATTACTGGCTTAGGTTAGATCTTAGGTAGAATTAAAGTTTATACCTTAGGATATACACTAACCACTAACCCCCAACATAGGTCCTTAGAAATCAGGTTAGATAACTCCACATAGGTAAGTAATCAAAAATACAATAGATTTTAGAAACTAGGTTTAATCACCAAACAACCTTGTAGTGTTAGGTTCTAGTTTTAATACCTAGCAACCCTTCTAACTCTTTAGTACCAAAGTTAGGCTAGAAATAGAATTATATCAAGTAACATAGCTTAGGTAGGAAATAATTTCACCTAGCTTAGAATTATGTAAGTCAATCCTCAATAGGGTCCTGGATATCCCTTATGCCATGTACAAGCTACATGCCTATTTTATCAGCAATGACCTATCTTGGTCGATCTTCAAAGACCCAAGCCAAACAACCTACTGAATGGAAGTACGTTCACATAGAAATCAAAGAACTTGCAACAAAAAAGTTTAGTCCAATGTGTACCTTAACTCATGGAATGTAAATTTCACCATTCATTCAACAGAGTAGTTTTAAAACACTCCTTGGATCATTAAAATTGATCCAAGGATGAGTTAGATAGAAAGACAAGTTTATAACTCTTAAACCAGATTGCAAATCACCTACCAAAAGTGAAAAATGGATTCAGAGAAGTCATTCCAATTCAATCAAAGGATCTTAAGAGAAGAAAAGACTTATCCATATCAAGCATGATTTCCAATAATTCAGAAGAACATATCCATATAAGGAAAATCACATATCAACACTTGAATGCAAAGGAGGAAAATAACAATAGTCAAGGGTGTTACATCTATAGTCTTGTCCATGACTTCAAAGTCCAAAAATAAAAGCAATGTCAAAAATACAATGGGATTCAAATCCTTGAGTCAAACTTCTAGGAAAAATATGATTCTCTAAAAAGGACATCTATTCTCTCCAATCTCGTTGTTATAAATCGAATGCTCCCTCAAAGGACAACTATGCAAAGCTAGCCATATTTTACCTCATCTCTCATCAAAAGAGGATTATTCTTGCAAAATAAAATAAAATATCAAAAGCTTCCCGCATCCATCAGCTTCACGAAGACCTCAAGGAGATAATATACTCATCCCTCATAGACTTCCCACATTGACCAGTCTGTCAAAACAACAACAAAAAGAAGAAAATGCTAACTTTTTGTCAAGGACTTGTATATTTTGATCTTAGGTCTCTTACCAAGTATGAATGTTGTCTTATACTAGGTGACACTAAAAATCAACCATCTTCACCTCATTGTCTTTTTTTGCCCTAATTTCCTACCTTCTCAAGGTACTTGCCACAAAAATGACATTTCATGATCATGGGACTTTCTTCACAATTAGCATAGTAAATCATGCAACACCTTTAGGGTCTTACATTCATAAGCCCACATTTGGTATGGTAGACTTGTTATGGTTCTTACCAATTAGGCAGATCTTTTGGTCACCTCTTACCCTTATTCTTCTTCATTACTTGTTGATTCTCATATATATGATTAGACCATCAAAACCTACATTTTAAGAATTCATCTTTCACCAAAATCACCATGCCGAACTGACCTAAAACACAACCATTCCTATAATCACCTAAACTCAACCATGCATTAGATGTGGATAAAGGATGAGGGTGCCTATAATGACCTAAAATCAACCATGCCTACAATCACCTAAACGTAACCATGCCTAAATGACCTAGACTCAAAACATGCTTAAAACCTACTAACCCATTCATCTATCCTCATCATATTCTTCCCTAGCTTACCGGAGAACTACATTGGCCTGAGGCCCCTTTTTCGTCAAGGCTTTGTAGGAAGCACTCTAAGGGCATGGGCGTCTTGAAGGTTAGCTCAACCACTCTCTATCCTAACCAATTTCCACCCCCCATTTTTCTATTCATAGTCTACCTTAGTTAGTTTCCATCTTATACATTACTTGGAAATTAAACGAAAATACAAATGTACAAACATGTATATCTACATATTTCTTACATCATCATATCATACGTTCATTATTTCACCTTTCCATGATATCAAATATTTTTGAAATCTACACCATCACATACATATACATCATCATTTATTTCCCATGTTACCAATAAATTGGAAATTAAACCAATACCAACAAACATTAACTCAACCATGTCTAACTCACCTAGACTAAACCATGCCTTCATGACCTAGACTCAACCATGCCTACTTGACCTAGACTCCATCATGCCTAGCTGACCTAGACTCCATCATTCCTGCAGGACCTTGAATCCACCATGCCCAATTCACCTAGTTTCCATCCATACATAAATACATCATCCATACCATAAATATAATCATCTATAACAATGAAAGTTTGTATATCAATACAAATATACACCAATACAAATACATACAAGTATCTCCAAATGGTCAAATACATCCTCACCATCTTTGGCACATAGGCCGGTATAGGATCAAAATATCAAAACTCTCAGATAAATCCTCACCATCTTTGACATGTAGTCTGGTATAAGCTTAAAATCTCAAAACTATCATGTACATCCTCACTATCATCAACACATAGGCCGGTATATATCAAAACAAAATGACTAACAAATCATATCTAGTGAATGTCATCACTCCATCTGATATCCATTCCTATATCATCTATCTCCTCCTCCTCCTCACCTCCATCTTGATGACCTGCCAACATCTCTCTACCTAGCATGGGTCCCAGTCTAATCTCTACCTAACATGGAGTTGGGTCTAACCTCTGTGAACTCATCACCTCACCCAAACCCTTTCTCTGGGCTTGCCAGCCCCCTCTGCTCTTTGAGATATGAGTGTGGTATCTAGTCCTCTCACTCGTTGCCTGTTGTTCCTTGTACTTCAGCTCATAGGAGGGGAAAGTCTATGAACTGCTGTCCTTAGATGGGTCTTGCATAGATCAGAGTTTACCATTTGCTCTTTTTAATACATCCCTAAGTTTTATGTCTTCATCTTAGACACCATAGGAGCTGGTTCTCACTGGTTCACACCCAATTAGCAATAAGATATGAACATATTAAAACCTACTAAACATGGAATCATACCATGTACCAATCATAGACTATACTTTCCTCCTCCCTGAAGGATGAGAGACCATGTCCAACTAAAAAATTCATGTAATCATGGGACTCTTATTCACTCCAAGAGCTGTAGGGATACAACATGTGTTCTTCACTGTAATGGCTTTCATACCTAGCCTCTGATAAACCTGCTACCTATGCCTTTCAGGTGATTACCTATCCACCATCTCCATTTTCTTTCCATGTTGGATTAGACCTCATACTCCTCCTCTATATCTTGGGCATGTAAATGCTGATCACCTGAGCCTGTATCAAGATCTAAAATCCCAAATATGCTTCTGACCCTATGAGTTTCAACTGCGCTTGTAACAATTTGAGGATAGTTGTACCTGGTCAAATATGGCCACTTGGACCCTAGCTAGATGTATCCCTCTGCAATGTAATGGTATGATTAGAATGGCTTCCCTAATCCTCGGGGGTGGCAAAGATATGGAGATAAGACAACTCATACACTACCTATATCAACCTCCCTTAGTCAACCTCAACATCATCAATCCATCTGGCTACTGCCTGCTCATCCTACCCTTTCGGCACACTCGGTCGTGGTCGAGACATAGGTATCTCTACATCATCTCTCCTAAAATGGAGGGAAGGGTAATCAACAAGCCCTGTAGCAATCTAAAGTGTTAATGCATTGAGAAGGCTTATTCAAACTGATATCATGCTCATTGAGTCGCCAAGAAGATGCTCCATGCTTCATACTTCCTCACTAGAAAGCAATTTGTAACTCCATTCAAATAGAACTTCTCTTCGTTATGTCCTTGATCTCACTATATGCCTGGATAGCCAGTTTTTGTCATCCAATTCCAATGCTTGTGTTTGTTTGAAGTTGTCTTTGTCTCTCATTTTCTTGCTCTTTTCTCTTTTCTAGGTATGTTCATGTCTGGCCTTAGTTCTTTTTCATCTCCATGTAGTCCCCAGGCCAATTAGTACTCATCATGAATATAGCCGACTCTAACCATGAAACTTCTGGTTCTTCCTAAATTCAGGGAAAACTTCTTTAACTAGATGCAAGAGTTTCGATGTTCTCATATTGCTTGTAATGTTATCTTCTTAATTTTGGTCTTCTTCAAACTTTTTCTCCTCAACTCCCATAGGCTTGTAGCTTCCTATACTTCTTAGCCCCTTCTTTGCTACAAGTGTCCAATGCAAAAAAAATCCAGTCCTCCATCTTGTCCTGGAGAACTACCATCAGATGCTCATGGGAATCTCAACAACCTTTGCATATTCCTTCTCAGGTTGAAACACCTATATAACCTCCATCATCAAAACAATCAACCTTGTCTTCCTGAGGACATGCTCCATACCTTTGCTCTTGTAGCTTGAGTGTTTGTAGAGAACTATTGTTCCTTGGCTCACCCATCACCTCCCCAAGCATAGAAACTGTAGGTTCACATAGAGGCTCTTTGTCATAAATTGAATACACTACACTCTTCACTCTTGCATTTTCCATGGCTGCAGGATCTTGTCTACATTCCTCTGGCTTCATTTCCTCATGTATTTTCTTATCCTCCATTGATAAATGAATTGTCTTGTTACACCTGAATCCCATCTATTGATGAATACGAACATGTTAAGATTAACATACTCCCTTTGCTACTTTGCTTATAGTGTCATATCCCAATGCATTCCTTTCGTTTTTCTTGACTGCTCCTCATTCCTGTTCTTGTGCACACTTGAACGCATATCTCTACCTCAATAACGATGGCACTCTTCACCTTGCATATGGAGTTCATTCCTATCCTGCCTCCAAAAAACAAAACATCTGTTGAAGACTTCACTTCTCTTCACCATTATGTCTTAACCCCAACACTTTTTCTTAGTTTCTAGTCAATCTTAACTCATCCTATTTGTTCTAATGAATTGATACCAAACCTCCTACCTACTGTAACCAACTCCTTAGGAGGGTCAAATATCTCCTCCAACATTATTTCACCTACTCAGCCTGTAATGCTTCTTCTATCCAATGTCTGTGCTTGCTTCATCAAACTTAGGACCCTACAGACTGTTGTAATGAAATTACTAGTATAATTCAGATTATGAGCAGCAATAGAACACCAAATAACACAATATTTCTAGAATAATGATCTCAATATGCACTTATAATAGCTTTGCCACTTCGAAGGGGCAACCTCCAAACCATATAATAAGACTCAAATGCTCAAATGATAATGAAATCCTACCTACAATCCCCTATATATACTATTCATATGCTATGGCCATCACCCAAGGCCATGACCTATTAAGCATGATAAATTATAAATGATATAATAAAATGATATGGTAAGCCATAAATCAGCTACTCATATCCTAATATAAGCAATAGGTTAAGGGCATAGCATGCCCTTCCCCTTCAAACCAACATTGTCCTCAACATTGAAAAATCCTGGATGTTGCTGCAGAAAACCTTCATCCTCCCAAGTTGCATCTTCTATGCTCAGATTCTTCCACTTAATCAGATATTCCTTAATGTCTCTAGTTCTTAACCTCTTAGTACATGTTTGTCAGAATCTCCTCTGGCTCCAAAATGATTCTTCCTTCCTTGTCAAGTTCTGGTAACTCTGTCTGGGCTTCAAATTTCTGTCCAATAACCTTCTTCAGGCATGAAACATGGAATACTAGATGTATGTGTGAAGATGGAGGTAACTCTAGTTTATAAGTGACACTGCCAATTTTTTGTAGAACCTGATAAGGGCCATAATATTTAGGAGAAAGTTTGTTGTCCTTTTTCTGTTGCTTTAGGGACATTTGTTTGTAAGGCTGGAGACATGTACAAAAACCCAGTCACCAATTTCAAAATGTCTTTCACTACGGTGTTGATCTGCTTATTGTTTCATCCTATTTTGTGGTAATGCTAAATTCTCCTTCAAACTAGCCAAAACCTATTGTTGATGTTGAATGTGTTCCTCAACATCTCTAACCTTAGTTTGCACCCTCAAGGAGGAAGTGATAGAAGGTGGATGGTAACCATATATTGCAAAAAATGGGGTCATTTGAGAAGAGGTATGAAAAGATGTGTTATACCACCATTCTGCAAGTGGTAGCCATTTAATCCACCTTTCCTGCTTATCTGATACAAAACAACGTAGATACCCCTCTAATAATTTGTTGACCACTTCCAGTTGCCCATCGGTTTGAGGATGATAAGATGAACTGTGAGCTAGCTGAGTACCCAAACATGAAACCTAATTCAGTCCAAAAATTACTTGTGAAAATAGGATCATAATCACTTACAATTATCTTTGGGGTTCCATGTAGCCTTTGAACTGTCTACCAAAAAATAGCTATGATTATACCTAGCTGCAAATGGATGTGATAGGTCACAAAATATGGGCATATTTTGTGAGCCTATCCACAATCACGAAAACAACATTCTTACCCTCTGAACAAGGTAATCCATGGTGATGAAATCCATGGATACCTCCTCCAATCTCTGGCTAGGAATTGGTAAGGGTTGCAACAGACCTGGTGTCTTAATTGTTTCCCCTTTGTTCTGTTGGCACACTAAACACTCTGATACAAACTTTTGTACATACCCCTTGAGTCCTTCCTAAAATAATTCTCTTTTTATTCTATGATATGTCTTCAAAAACCCAGAGTGTCCTCCAACAGGTGAGGCATGTAGCTCTACAAGAATCTTATGCTTCAACTCAAAATCTTTACTCAAGTATAACCTATCCTTGTACCATAGGGCATTACCTTTCCACTCAAATTTGTTAGATGTCATAGATCCTTGCTTGATATTCTCTATTAGAGATTGTGTATCCTTGTCTTGATCCCATTCCAATCTTGCTTCATCCACCCAATCGGCCATCAACATGGATATTCCACATAGTAAGATATTTGTGGATGTATCCCTTCTAGACAATGCATCAACTACTACATTTTCTTTACCCTTTTTGTATATGATTTCAAAATCATAACCCAACATTTTTGTTACCCACTTTTGTTGTTCCTCAGATGATAACCTTTGCTCCAAAAAGTATTTGAGACTATCATGATCAGTTTTTGACCCTTGAAGTGTATACCTATGAGATATGGCCTCTATTGCTTGACCACATGAAGAATAGCCACCATTTCTTTCTCATAGACCAGGTTTAAGTAGATCTTTTACTTTGAATTAGTGAACTCTCAAATGCAATTGTTCTTCCTTATTACATTAGAACTTCTCCCAATCCTCATCCTGAAGCGTCACATTCAACAATAAAGGTTTTTGAGAAGTTGGGAGTAGCCAAAACTAGGGTGCTGCACAAGGCTTCCTTTAGCTGCTCAAAGGATTTAGTGGCTAAGTTTTTTCCAATGGAAGGCATCCTTCTTTAGTAATGTAGTGAGTGGGGTTACTATTCTACCATATCCTCTGCACAAATCTTCTGTAGTACCCTATTAGCCCTAGGAACCCATGAAGATTTTTAAGAGTTTTGGGCCTTGGCCATTCCACTATAGCTTTGATCTTCTGAGGATCAAATTTGACGCCTTCATGGGATACAATGTGACCCAAGTAATCTACCTCTTGTACACCAAAAGAACATTTGGATGGATTTTCATAGAGAGTATGTTTCTCCAAAACTTCTAACACTTTATTTACATGTTGTAAGTGTTCTTCCCATGCCTTATTGTAAATCAAATATGTCATCAAAGAAAACTAATACAAATTTCCTTAAAAATGGCCTGAAAACAATGTTCATCAAGCTTTGAAAGGTTGAAGGCACATTTGTAAGACCAAAAGGCAATTACCAAAAAAATCATAATGGCCCTCATGAGTCTTGAAAGCCATTTTATGAACATCTTCCTCTTTTATTCTAATTTGATGGTACCTCGAACGAAGATCTAGTTTTGTGAAATAAATAGCACCATAAAATTCATCAAGTAAATAATCAATTATTGGAATAGGAAACTTATCTTTGATGGTGTACTTGTTGAGTTCTTAGATAATTTGGACACATCCTCCATGTTTCATCCTTCTTACATACCATGACCACTAGGTGAAGAATTTGCACTCTGGCTAGGCCTGATGATACCTGCCTTCAACATTTCTTGAACCATTTTCTCGATCTCACTTATCTGGGAATACGGGTATCTATATGGTCTAATGTTAGGTGTTTGGCTCCCTAGAATCAACTGAATGGCATGATCACGATCCCTAACTGGTGGTAGTCCCTTTGGAATTGCATCAAAAATAGATGAGTGGAGCATCAACAATCTTCTGAAGATCGGGGTGGCATTGAAGATTCTGTAATGTTGCACTTCTATGGAAAATAACTTTGCTATAAATCCATCTACTCCATTTCTAAGAACCTTCTGCATCTGATGAGAGCTAATAATCTGTGGAGACTTAGCTACCATCCCATTTAATTGTATTGTCCTTCTATTTGAATGAGATCACATGAACAATTCTTGGAAATTAATTTCTATAGTACCTAAGGTTGTGAGCCATTGGACACCCAAAACAATATCTGCCCCTCCCATAGAAATAGAAAACATAGGTGTGTCTATCATGTAATCTCTCATAGAAAACTTGATACTATGACACTTTCCTGTGCACTTGACGGTCCCACCATCTGCAATCAATAACTTGCATTTATGGAGCTGGGTAAATAAAACAATTGAGGTGGGTAGCTAACTTACTATTTATGAAGTTATGAGTACTCCCCGAGTCAATCAACACTCTCACCTTCTATTTTTTGAGATAGCCAATAACCTTGAGTGTTTGAGGAGTGCTAATACCTAACAATGCATGGCAAGAAATTGTAGGTTGGTGATCCTCTACTTCCTCTTCTACTGGTTCCTCAGCCTCTCCTATAATTTCAACATCCTCATCATCCTCATTACCTCCATCAATATAGAACAACTTCTTCTTAGTACATTTGTGTCCTGGTCCATATTTGCTATCACAATTAAAGCATAATCCTTTTGATCTCTTTTCTTCCAATTTTTGAGGAGTCAGTCTAATTGGCCTAGAAAATGAAGGGGAAAAGATACTGCGGTATTTGGTGTTAATGAAATGTGGTCTCCTACTATAAAGAACTTTTTCCTCTACTCAACGTGCCATGATAATAGAATCAGAAAGCTTGGGTGGATTAAACATACGTACCTCATGCTCGATGTGGTCCTTAAGACCCCTAGGAAATAGGTCATTCAAATTCTCTTCTGGTATATTCTCCACCCTTAAGGATAGGTTTTGGAATTGATGCACATAATATTTAACTGATCCTATTTGTTGTAACTTTGCTAATTGACTAAATTAGTTCTCTGAAACACTGGAACTATAGTGCAATTGCAACTCATAAAAATTTTCCAAGTGACACTGAGACCATTCTTCTGCCTCTGAGCACATAACCATCAATACTAAATGAATTGGTCTAGTTCAAGATACAGGGATGACAATGTCACCTTTTGTCTTGATGGTTTTTGATGTAGCTCAAATAATTTCTCTAGTTGATTTATCCAATTCAGGGGATCTTTAGCATCAAATTTGCGCATATCCACTTTTGACATCATGTTCCGTTGTTGTGAATAAGTTGGATTCTGATTGGGCTGGAAAAGTGATCCAACATGGTTATTTTGTCCATTATTTTGAACTAAAGATCCTCCTTGGTTTATATGGGATGGATTTGGGACATACTGTTTTAACCTTTTACATGTTGCATGATATCATCCAACCTATGATTGATTTGGGCTATGTCTCCTTTAGAGGCCATCACAGATTACACATTTCACAGCTCATACTCAAGTTGACTCACCTTATGATCAACTGAAGTCAACCCTACTATTGAGGAATCTATATTTACCCCTTCTGAATCCATCTCTTCAATCACTATCTCATCTTTATCTGGAGTTTTACCTAAAGGAACCGGATTCTTTTTTGCTCTTGTGGAAGGCCCCACCATGATATCAAACCTTAGGGTTTAGGGTTTTGATACAAATTCAGCTGAATAAGAAAAAACATAGAGAAGATACTAATACAATTTTTTTCAAAGCATTCCGAAAATGTAAATAACTTGAAAAAATTCCACAATTTGCACCCTAGGGAGCAATTTTATAAAAAACCCTAAATTTGTAATAACTTGTGTAAAAGAAATCAAAAAAGTCTGAAATTTTCAGGGAACCTTACTTGATATGTTTCACAACTCTGGTAAACATATCTTCCACCAATTAGATCTGGTTCAAAATATATTGTGGAGACAAAAAATTAGGGTTTTTGCCCTAATTTTGGCCCAAATCATAGCTCTAATACCACTTGTAATGAAATTACTAGTATAATTCAGATTATGAGCAGCAATATAACACCAAATAACATAATATTCTAGAATAATGATCTCAATATGCAATTGTAATAGCTTCGCCACTTTTTCCATGACCTTCAACATGGTACAATATATTGTCTTTTTCCTCCTCGAAAAATACAAAAATCACTCTACTTTGCCATTTTCTCAAAGTGACAAACAAAAATGATTCCACAAAATACAAAATTTTAACTTTATAACCCTAACCTGCCATGACTAACGTTGCTCATACACAACCGACATCGGTTACTTTATAACCAACATCAGTCATTTGCCAATTACATTTCCTCCATTTTTTTTCTATTTTGACCTAACCTCCTTAATGCCACATACCTACTTTCCAGTACCAACACCCATTGTATCCTACCCACAAGCCTAAACTACCCCTACATTTCCTTAATTGTGTTTAGGGATTTGTTATTTTACATATACCTTGGCATTTCCCATGCCATGACCTATTTACCTAGACCTGACCTACTTTGTGTGACCATTGAACTTGTGTACTCGCTATACCTTGCGATGCCATTACCTATGTCTTTTTATCCTAAAAACCACACCTTGCCTATTGCCATGCCATTTATCCTGATAAGACCCATGGTGTACCAGATCATACCTAAACATTCCTGTACCTAACCTACATTGTGTTTCCAGACCATATCCTAAATCATGGATACCTGAATCAATTCAACCTTATTTAGATACACCTATCGACCTTGTATGATATAGAGTTTACAAGATCCTCAACCTGGTACCGTGTTACAGTCTATACATGTGTATGCATTTGAATGCCATTACCCATTACCCAATTTGACCATGGCCCATTACCTATTACCCAATTTGACCATTACCCATTAACTAATTTAACCCTAGCCTATTACCTATTACCCGATTTTACCATTACCCTTTACCCAAAGTACCCATACCCTTCCCCACATACCTTAACTTACACCAACTACACATTTATCAAACCACTCACTGACTTTGGATAACACCTCATCAGTTCCTGGTTTGAGGGGGATCACCTTCGCCCACACTTGGAGAAACCCCACTCTCACCCATACACGGGGAAATTAATTCCTATTTTTTTCAGTTTCTCTTACCAATTAAATCTACGTGATAGAAAGGGGCAAAATGTAGACACCAAAATTAGGTCATACCACCCTTATAACCACGTTAATTAAATTAACCATACCTTACATATCCATACCCCAAAGAGCACATGATTAATTGCATTAACTACTTTAATTAATTTAATTAACATCCTCACTTGACCACCTCACCCAACCAACTCACCTAGCCACGTCACCCCATGACCCACTCAAACGCCATTAATGACCAGAGACCAAGTGTAAGCCTATCCTAACCAACTAGGACTTATTATAAACCTATACTTAATTGTTATTAACAAACCTAAGAGGAATGTTACTCATTCCTCTATGGTATATCACTAAATACTCGAACAAATATTGAAGACCACGGAAAAAATAGCAACAATCAGGCTATTTTTGACCAACCTAGATATTCCCACCTTAACTGATATCGGTTATACCTCAACTAATGTCAATCCCCTAACCATTAATGGTTAGGTTAAATACATTTCCAAAAGCCTTTGCTGAGGTTGGTCATTCAATTTAGGATCTAATACAAATAGAGACTTGGAGCACTCAGATGCTTTTAAGGAATCAAGAAAAGGAAAACACACACGAACACTACCAACAACCATTGGCATCCATCACCTTCTTCACGATCACGAATTCACATGGAGACTCAAAATTTCGTGGCATGTATATGACTTATTTTCTCTCGGGATCTTTGATATCATTGTTTTCATCACTTGCACTCTCCGGATCTACTTTCCAGTAAGTAATACCTCTTAATTTATCTTTGTTTTCCTTTAGTAGGATTTATCATTCATCTCAGTAATTTATCCTTCTATACACCCGTACACCTCCCTTCTTCCCACCAACATATCACCCTACCATACCTAGACCTTCAACCTATCTTCCCCTTATCCTAATCATCTATAAACCTTTTAGACTATTCCACGATCTCACCCCCACCATTTTAAGCCTCTGTGTAATCACAGAGAGTCTAAAGACCATTTCTAAGAAGCTTTTAATTAACCACCCCTACCAAAGCTAGATAGCCAACCAACAGTGGTCATGCTACAAAACTGGCATCAATCACACAGTCAACATCAGTTACTGTGTCTAGAAACATATCTTAGACTAGTGAGCTCATACCCATTTCCCAACAACCCAGAATCATTCCTAATATTTACCAGACCTGTAACCCAATATCAGCCCATCACCTGACCCATTTTGATCTCAATCATCTTTTACATGACCTTTCATTTTTTTTTTAGATACCTAAATCGTTCAATTCCAATAAGATTGTTATTTCATGTTTACTTTGGATAACATTAATTCTATTATTTAGAAAGTGGATTGACAGCCTGTTCAGAAAGCATCACACTTCCTGGATTTAGCTTCTACTAGGTAGTCCACTTCTTTTTTTATTTAACTCTATCTGGTGGTATTGTTTTTCATTTTACAAGTAGTTCCTCCTAGCAAAAAGGTAGTATTCGCTATTAGCATTGGATCAGGAAATCAGAACGAACACATGACCTTCAATCGACATCACAAACATGTGTTCCTCCTTGGCCTATCACACTCTATCTGTTTCATTAATTTATCAAGAATCTAGTGAAACACATATTTCAAATATTAAACATAAATTGTAACAATGATCCTTAACAATCCCATGTACCATCCAATCATCCATGTAAACCTGTATGAATTTTTGAATAAAATAATGGAATGCTTGAACAACTATGCGTAAAAATATAGTAGGCACATTTTTCAAACCAAAGGGAATCGCAGTATATGCAAAACTTCCCCATTTAGTGGTGAAAGTCAGTTTGTTTTTATCCTCCTGAGAAATTTTAACCTGATGATACCCAGAGAATCCATCTGTAAAAGAGTAAACTTTGTGCCCTGTAACGCCTTCTAATATTTCCTTGATGAAAGATGTAGGAAAAGGATCAATCACACATGTAGCTTTCAGCTCCCTATAATCCACATAAATACTAATCCAACCATCTTTATTTATATTGATTACCATGGGCCTAACCCGCTCTGATTCTTCTAGGGGCTTAATGATGCCAGATTTCAGCATTTTTTCAATTTCTTCTTGAAATTTTATTCACATGTTTGGGTTCATCTTGTAAGGTATCTTCCTGACTGAGCTCACTCCTTACTTTAGATTAATCTTCATCTCGCTTAATGACTCATGCACTCCTTTTAACTCATGGTAGCCCATAGGGAATAAATCCTAATAATCGCATAGTAACTCAATTATATTTTCCACTTTAGAATCAGACCAACAATCCCCAACTATTTCCTCCTTAGGCTCAACATCTGTGACAATGTTCACTTTCTTGGTCTTCATAGGTTCATGATAGACACGTGCATTTTTATCTGCAATGTCTAAGACCTCAGGCATACCTGTTGAATGAGCCATGTCTAAATATTCTACTTGCTCAACATTCTTTATGTAGACCATGTTTCCTTTCTCTTTCTTAAAGAAAGTATGTGTAAATATATCAGAATCTATATCATCTACTTCATCAGAATGCACTCCTGAGTATGCCTCACCAAATAAATCTTGAATTATTTCTTTAGCCTTGGCACTGTCTCCTATATTCAAGTACTCCATAACCCATAATTCCTCTCTCACCAAAGGTTTAGTAGAGAAGTACTCAAAAGTCTAGGTCATTCTTGTAATTAAGTCTTGCCAATTTTAAGTCTCCCTATCTAGTTCTGCAAAAACATACCAAGCACGTGTGTAGCCTTGCAAAGTGGAATAAAGTTTATGCACCCAAAGTGAAGGTGGTAAATCTTCTTACCCCACTGTCCAGAGTCTCTCACATTGTTGAACATGGTGCTGAACAAGTTGATTACCATTATATATATATATATATTTGAGTAGGCACATTTCTCATGAAGAACCAGGTGGTTAGAGAAATTCTAAGTTCATTCCATTATGTGAGATTATCCATGTGAACCATCTACCAGCATAGGATATATAGTAACATATTTCTTCTTTCAACTCGATTTGTCCACTACCCTCCATGGAACATAGAAATACCGTAGGGTCTCCTTGTCTACAGATTTGTTACCAACTCTACTAATACAATGAGGGTTTCTTCTCTACACAAATGTGCTTCTTACTTTGCACCCAACCATCTCATATGTGCCATGCACCCAATTGTCACAAGCAATACTTGTAGTATCACTAATAGATTATGCATCTTCCCACTGGAGGATTCCTTCCTTAGATGGCTCAAGTAATTATGGATCCTGAATGACGTGTACATAAATTATGTTCAGGTATTCCTCACTCAATGGTTCAACATAAGGTACATATTTCCCATATCTCAAAGGGATAATAAATATTTCTTCCTTGTTCTCCAAACTTATATACCCCGTTTTGAACTATAGATCAACATTATTTGCATAACACCAAGGGCACCCAAGTAGAGATGGGAAGTTGTCTGATTCTGCAAGTGCTAAGACCTCAAAGTCCCCAGTGAACTTGGCCCCTTGTATAGTAATATATGCATCCTTTAAAAATCTGATTGGAGTGGCCTTAGTTCGATTATCCATAAAAAATACATTAGATGATGACTGCAATGGAGGTCTTCCCATCTGTACCCATGCATCTAAAGTAATCACATTCACTTCCACACCTGTTTCAATCAATATATTTCTCAAAATCCATCCATCCACAGTAACATTTAGAGTGATTTCCTTATCATAATCCAAGCTATGAGGGGGAATATTAACATGTAGGATCTGCCATCCATTCTCAATACTTACGCACAGAGTGTTCCCCTTTAGCCAATTTCCTATTAATGGAATGATATTTTCTTGACACATTATCTTTCATACCTCTTTCAAGTCATTAATATCTTATTGGAATGTCTCTACTACCTTCTCTGTTTCCATCTTCCTTGACTGATCCTTTAAACAATGTATTTCACATAAATATTTCTGAGTACCTCCATGGTTTATTGATAAACCTCCTTCTAATGGACAAGATCTAGGGACCTTGCATGTAAAAATTCTTCCATAGTGATGGTAGGCTTCTGCTGTAACATCTCTCTAGTGTGCGTAACTTCATCACGTGTAGTAATCTTCATAAGTGCTACCTCAAGTTCCAGTGCCAACTTTGGCATCCACTGATTCTCTATGGTGCATTATATTCTAACCATCCATGAGCCCTTGTTTTCATGTTTATGTTGCTTGCTAAGATGTTCATATATGTCTAGGAATTCCTCATAGTTATGATCCTTCACACAAAAGAACAAGTAATATTTTTAGGACATTCGCACTTTTAGTGGTTAGGAGATCCGCTTGTAAAACATGTTCCATGAGGAAACTCACCTCATCCACTACCATAGCCTCAACCCCCAAATCCACCATGGTATCATTTACCTCTACCACGACATCCTTAAAAATTCCCTTCATTCTGATCATAGCACCATTCATTTTGATCATGATCATGGTGCTCATTTTTAGATTTAACATTATCTAATACTCCTGTCTATTGCACACCAATATATATGACATCATGGATCTAACCAATCAACCTGCAGTCCTCTATATTGTGAGTCATGGAATGAATAATCTTACAATATCAAGATACATTCTTTCTTATCACGTGTTGTAATAATGGGCAGCAGCTTGCATCATGGTCTAAATTACATATTTTATAGTCTAGCAATTATGAACATAATGACCTATGAGGACAGCTATCTTTAGTGTTTCCTTCCACTTCACAATCTATACACCAAATCCCAATGCATGTCTCATGTGATGAATTGGCTGATAGTTTCTCCAACTGCTTTAACATAGTTGTAATTTGTCCTTCTAGGAATGGGCTCACTCTAGTGTCTATAATTCCAACTCCCTCAATGCGTAACATTGATTCAAGTGCTTTGTGTGGGTCTGTATATATCTTATGTGATAATGCCCTCCTAAATGGTGTGACCAAACCCCTAATGAACCATTGTGTATGCTAGCTTGTATTGATATCATATGAAAGCTTAGAAAAAAGTGTTTTGAAATGGGAATCATATTCCCAAACACTCTTAGTAGTTCCTTCCTTAATATCCTTAAGAACACTTATACTCTTCTACTTGAACTCAGGGATATGAAACTCCTTAAGCAAAGCTCCTCGTAATGTTGCATAATCTACGCATGTCAGATCAGGGTCAAACTTCCTATACCAACTGTAAGCGCGTCCCTGTAACGTAGTTATAAACTGACTTGCCTTACAATCTGAAGCCATAATTCCTTTTTTATGCCACATTATCTCACACATGTGCACATGGTCAACAACATCTTCTATTCCCCTATACTCTGGAAGTCAAAGTGACATCTCCATGTAAGTATTCTGGGGTTGGTGTAGACCCTGCCCACCTGATCCAGAACCTCCTGTGTTACCTCTTCCTCTAAACCCACCAAATCTATCAAAACATGAGCCACATATGCCCCCTGATCCTCCACTTGTAGCCAAAAGTGGACCAATGGATGTACTACCCTGTGTCCTAATAGTGGTACTAAATCTAATTTATATAGTCTGCAAAGTGGTACTACTCCCAGAAGTGAGTCTAAAATTTTGTGCGCTTGAGTTCTATGCTGATGATGTGCTTGAAAAGGTACCTCTAAATAATGAAGAATACATTTTCCTAGACATAGAGGCACTTTCTACTTGATTAACTCCTTTTCTACTACTCCCTAAACTAGCTTGCTAACTACTGGTTGTACTAGATACTTAAAAACCAAGCGCAAGGGCTAGGTTTCTAGGTAGATTCTTATGCGCACCCACGGCCCATATTGTCTCTGTTGGTGCACTCCCATATGAGGCCGAGGAGGTTTTCCTATCATGATTTCCCAAATATGGGAGTTCCATAAGCTCTGGCTCCATGCCTTCTATGTGAGATCCAAATCCTTCATGAGCCATCTCTCTCCTCAATGCCATCCACTCTAAAATATCATGTTACTTCTCTATCTCTCTCTCATGTGCCTCATTATACTTAAGCTACCTTTCTTCCCTTTACCTCTTTATCGCTAGGTCTATCATCCATCACCAAAACTGCTCTTGCCCTCACGCATGGTAGGGTTTAGCTAGCCATTGACTTTTCTTCCAATTTCATGTTTACCATCAAGATTTTGATTACCATTGGAATTCCTTGCAAATAAGTTCCCCTCAGATAACATAAAAACTAGAACTTAGCTACCTTCAGGCATGAGCAAATGGAAAAAGAGTACTCTAAAATATAGATATTCAGAACAACACAAAACAAAGTGTACATAGCACATCCAAATCAGATTAGTATTATAGAGGGTTTGAAATTCTTCTTGCATCTAGAAAAGTGTGCGATACCTCTAATTCCTTTTAGACGCATAAGAAACTAGCCACATGTACAACTCTATCAAAATTATAGTAAATAATATCTCATATAAACAGTCATACAAATTTTGCTCCACCCACGTGCATGCGTCAAACTCAGATCCAGTGCTGAACCTCTAAGTGTGTTCTTCTTCCAGATCTATTATCAACTCCTCAACACTTGATAAGGTCAACCAATATGTATTCATCAAGAAACAACCTAAAAACAACTGAAAAAGAGATCTTGGCAATGGAACCAATGACGTAGTCTATAATCTATTTTGTACAACCCAGGCACGCTAGCACATCACCCAGTCTAAGCTGAGCACTCACCCAAAGCGTACAAAGGTACCAGGACCCTCTTTAGATTTTCTTATGTAGGATGTTAGTGTGATGAATATAAGACATATTCCGATCCATAATTAAGCATAAAAATTCCACAATGCATAATCCAGATCTAAATCTTAGAGAATCATGAATTAAACAATAACTGTAATAATACTAACCATACATGAACTAGTTTTAGTTATGTCTAACACCATTATCCAACCAATAACATTCATTACATTAAATACTGTAAAACACATAAGCTTCTTACATTATAAAGTATGCCCATAAGTCATGCGTGCATCGAATCCAGCAACATAACTCTACAATAATTCACATACTAGTATCTCTCTAAACTACATAGTTCAATACATATTTATATATATGGGGACTTTCCCTTCACCACCTACATGATTCTCAAAATAGGTCGCATGCTTTTAATAGCCATGTGCCTTTACAATAACATGCACACATGCAAGTGCGCTAATAATAGATGTCCTATAGTTAAATGGAAGAAGTAATCCTATTATTAACTACAACCATGCATGGCACTTATCAGCTGCTCATTCCCAAAATACCATTTGCATGTCACACAAGTCTCCATCCCGATGTGTGCTCTGCACACTATCTCCAAATATAGCCCTTATTCATAAAAATGGCTAAGTCTTGAGCAAACTATTCTGGCGCGCATTTCCTTTCCTATTATTCCATGCCTTCAAATACACCTTGTTCTCATGTGTGTATTATTTGTGTGTCTTCTCCTTGAAAAAATATTATGTATGATCAACAAATATGAAAAGTATGGCCCTAATTGGGTCCTCTCAAGAATGGGGTAGTGGTCAATTTCTCTTTTATAACTTCAAAAGCTTATTGACATTGAGGAGTCCATTCAAAAACACACTCTTTTGTTAACACAGAGAAAACTAGTACAACAAACTTACTAAAATCTTAAATGAATCGTCTGTAATAACATGCATGTCCAAAGAAAATTTTGATGTCTTCTTGATTTGTTGGTGTAGGAAACTTAGTAACGAATTCTTGTTGGTTAGAAAATTTGTTGGGGGAAAAATTAGTGGTTATCCTTCTAATTCTCTGGGATTCTAAGTTCCTCTACTTAACTGATGGAGCTATCGTATGTGCATGCATGAGTAAAATTTATTTTTATCCTAGTGAACTTTCAGGTGGGGATCCAAATGAGGCACTCCACTAACCCTGCGGAAAGATCTTGCATATATATGCAAGAGATGAATTTTCTAGGAAATCGAGAAAGGGAGTGAGAAAGTTAGAAAAGAGAAACTAATCCTACAAGTAGAAAATTAGAGACTTGCATACACCAGCCAAAAATTTCATTACATGCACTTGAATTTAGAAGAAATCAAATCTATGTAACAACAATGAAACCAAATAGCATTTAATGAGAACAAAGTAACACTAAACTCCTGAGTAAAAAAAGTCTAAAATCCTTCTTCCTTTACTGAAGTTCAAACAGAAACTATACATAAGATAGAAATAGAAGACATTTTTGAGAAGGGAAAATGAAAAAAAATTGCTATCTCTTTTCTCTCTTTAGAAGGATATCTGTCTCATGAATTCAAGAAAAACAACTCCAATATCTAAGAAGTCTAAAACGTTTTCTAAGAAGAAGCTCAAATGAGGAGCTTGTTACAATTGATAGAAGAGAAGGAAAATCTTCATCTTCTCGGTGACTTTTTAAATACTTTAATTTGACTTTAGATTTTTTATATTCCACTTAAATATTTAAGTCCTTTTTATAAAATCAAGGTGACTTAAATTTTACATTATGTTTCTAAAGTCACTTAAAGTTATATTAAAAACTACAAACCCCAATGCAAATATATAACATTGATGAGAGAGAGTGTTGGGTGAGAAAAGAAGAGAGATAAAGGAAGAATTATGAGGAAGAATACACTTCTACAATGGAATTCATCTTGCTTCCTGACTGGTTTCCACTTTGTGCTCATGAGAAGGCCTCTGTCCCTCCAAGCTCCTTACTGAAACGAGCTGCTGTAGGTTCCATTTTTTTGACATGAGGAATGTGAATGCAGCTCAAGGTATTTGTCCATCCATTAACCACATTGTTGATGTATTTTCACTTCCCAAACCATGATGAATGTTTCTCCTTGATAAGTGCAATAGAGGCCCATATCTCTGAGAGGAAGTCAAGGGTATCCTTAGTAAAGGAAAATGGGTTGTTGTACATACCCAAAATTGTAGGGTATTGTACCACCAAAATGATGTTACACATGCCCCAATGATGATACAGGTCACCTCGCAAGGTGTTTGGAATCCAGGAAAGCTTGCCAAGTGTATGTTAGCATCCCAAGCACCTTGTCTAAGCTTTTTGTACTTCACTTTATCCTCTGCCTTTCTTTTTCTAAGCTTTTTGACATTCAGTGACAAAACTGCCACCCTGCTAGGGTGGCGGTCCTATAACTGCCACCCTGCTCAAGGCAGCGTTCCTTTACGCATTCTCTAGCACGTTCTTTTGATCATGACTTGCATATTTTTTCAACATTTACCAACTTTTCTCAACCGCCTTAGCTCGTATTAATGTTTTATGTTCCCTGGAATAGTGTTTCTTCATTGTTTAATGGTAAAAGAGTTCTAATAGGAATTACCTTTGGGTGAATGTGAAATCTATAAATAGCCAGCTTGTTTTCAAGCAAATGGCCCCTCAACTTCTCATTTCCATTGTTAAGTATTTCAATTTCTTGCTTAGAATTCATTTCGTTTTCATGTTTTTCATCCATGCTAGTTTTTCCTTTGTTGTTAGAAGCCATTTGATATTCTTGCTTTAGTCTTGTTCATTGTTGTTCATACAAATTAGTTTAGAGCAGAGTAGTGTCATTTGTATATTGAATCCATTAGATTTGCAGGTTGTGTTATTTACAGAAGGTAGATTCTAGAATCTCTTGATACACTTGTGTTGTATTCCCGCAATAAATCCCGCTAGGAATTACATACGCCAAGCTCTGTCACTTGCGTTGTCCCTCTCCTACTCGCATTATATTCGGTCTATATCCAAAGCTGCCATTATTCAAATACCCTCTTTTGGATTCACGTGAACATGAAGGAATGAGGAGATCATTCTGAGGGGAAAAATTCATACACTACTGGATTCACCACTGTTATGAAAATTCCATGTTTTATCTGTCAAAGTTCTAGTTAAAACATATCAAATAGAGTAGTAAATTATTTCATTTCAGTTAAATTTCATTTTCGATATTACTGGGGGAAGCTGTGGGGATTGATAGTTTCTCAAAAACTATGATTCATTCCTCACTTCTGAGGTACGATCGACAATATTTCACTTAATTTAATCAGTTATTTAGTTATTTAGGATAAACTCACAACTGCACATGCAAGTAGCTATACCGTGCTAACTTGCTTGTTTTTAATTTTGTTATAGTTGTCATTTTCTGAATATATTAGATTAGTTTCTCTTTCAATTCTATTAAAAATTCTATCAAATTTTTTTTAAAAAATAGAGGAATATATATATATATATGTTGTAGATATATCTTGCATAATTAGTTTATTTTGTTTTAGTTAAGTTTATATTGATCTTATATGACAATCACAGGACCTAGGGAGCCCAGGGAATATGTTTTTGATCCAATCATGCCTCAACCAAATCTTGTTGCAACAATAACTAACATAGACCAAAATCTCAGAATTCAAGTCTTCTGAACAAAAACAGACCTACAAGAAGTTAGCACACAGCTAAGAGGATTAAACATAGAAGAAGACAAAGCACACACGTTCTGATCGAATCAGCCAAATTATAGACTGCCTTGATAGATATCCGTATGATTGTAGAAGGACCTAAAAGAGAGAAAACATTTGGTTCTAATCCACTAGTCCCATAGCCAAATGCAAGAGACCTCCTCGTTGATATAGACCCTATCTTACGTATCCAATTTTCCAGAACACTTGTTAGGTACTCCGACAAAAACATGCAGTTTCTAGTCCTAAACGTAGAGGCCGAAAAGGCATACGATTACTAGATACTCGGAATCAGGGATTGACTCTTCATTTGACCATAGGAGGTCCACAACAACCATGAAATTACAGTTTTGATCCACAGGTCCCACAACCCAACGGGCTTACAAATCAACCAAATTTTAAGACCAGCTTGCGAACATTGGTGTTTAGGTCCTCTCCACTTCCACTAGACATTATCACACAACTATCATTATTAAACGTAGCAGCTAATCAAGCTGAAGATTTTTGGACTAGACCAGAGAATCATCCATAAAACACCAAAAGATCCACTACACATTTAGCCATTCCATTTTCATGACTTTTTCGGGAGATATATATGAATCACCCACAGGTCATCTTCCACGTATCCCGCAACACATAGATCAGATCACGGCAGAGCTTGATATTGATTGGAGCCTTCAAGAGCTTTCCTTGCCAAATGATCTATCACACTGATTCAGATTAGGAGGGCCTTCTTTACCTTAGATTCGCAGATCCCATTATTGCGTGTTGAAGACATAAGATTACCTAACTAGTTTATCTACACCCCATGTGTATTCCATCCCTACCGGATATCTCAGCATGACCTCAGGAGGTCGGGTGTGAGGAAGAGTTACTTGTAGATTCCCATGCTCGCTGGTCACTTTTCCATCATACAGTTACCTACCTCTTTCTTGATTTATTCTTCAAATGGACTAATCAAATTATTAGTAGTTGTATCCTCACCCATTGCAGGTAATCTAAGTTTCTAAGTTTTCCAATTTACGCTATCCTCCAATTTGTATGCTTGTTCCTCTTTTTCCTGTAGCTCTGTAATGGCCTGATTGATTTCCATAAACCTGATTACCAAGGCCCTTACCCATACACATGAAAAGTATTTTGAGGGACTTTCATAGATCTTCTTTTCGATCTACTCATAGTGATGAAAGCTTCTCATTTCATCTACTACTGGGCCTAAAGGTTCCCAATAGTCCCTTTCTTTCTCCACGTCCTGCTTGAGTGCCCACATCCTATTTTCTATTACACACATGTAAGAAAAGAGTTTGACTACTTCATGGAGAACTAACCTCCCTTTTTAATAAATTGAGTTAATCCATTCATTATTTGATCACCCCTACATTGCGAACTCATGTGTCTTACTGATGGATTTTGGATTGAAGCTACTGATGGGCGTAACTCCTTGCTAGCATGTGAGTGGAAGATTCATGATACATGTTCAAATCCCCTTCATGAGTTTCTAGTCCTAGTTGGATTGTGCTCATCTCATAGTTAGCTGGTGTCATCTCATCCACTAGCTTGATTACCTTGGGCTGAGATACTTTGATGTATTGATTACCCATTTCTTGATTGTAAAATTATGAGGATGCATGTGTGAGCTTTCTTGATCTTTTTTCTTTGGCCAATGAGACAATAGTTGATAGATCAGGGGCTGCCACTTGCTGCATAGTGTGGTTGTTGGGGACAATTTTTTCCTACATCCAAGGAAACATCTCATTAGATTCGGGCTCAATGATAGGTGCACTAACAGTTCCCTATTCTAAAGGAAGAGGAAAATATTGAATGATAAAAGTATGGTTATCAACAAGAGGTGGGACCTTGTGGTGGCTCAAAGATTGGATCTTGGACCATGTGTTCTTCATCCACTTGTGTCTCAACTACTATATTTTATTCCTACATTTCTACGATCAAGTCTTCCTCTCTTGGTGACTCAAATGAGTCTTCTTCTACCCTGGCTTTCTTTGGTGTCTTTTGGTGAGGATATGCTTCCAATTCTTTGGCCTTCATTTTCGAACTTTCTCTAGAGTGTTTAGAACTAGAAGTCACCTCTATGACTTTTGAGGATGACTAATGGGAAGCTTTCTTCTAACTTGAGTGAATTACTCATGACTGGATGATTATGGTTCTCTTATTTTGAAACCAATTTCTCATTCTCCTTACAACTTTCTCAGTCTGTTCTTTTATATCCCCTAATTCATGAACATACCAATTGACTAGAGACAAAGGGGACATATTGACTATCATGTACTTAGGATCATACATCTCTATCCCATCACCATGTAAAATATATTCATACTAGGAGAACTTGAATTTCTTCATCTCGCTGGTTGTCATCCTCATATGGTCCTTTTCACGCACTTCAAATTCATCAACATAATTAGACCAATAGTCCTCAACTTTTGGCTTGTGTCACAATTTTGGGACATAGAAAGAGTCAAGATCTTCTCAAATGTCGAAATTAGGCCTAACAATATAGGGATGCAAAGTCAAATGAGTGAAAGCGGCCTCCAAATGAGATGCATCATTTGAGATCTTTCAAGTGAATACCCCGAGAGAGATAGGAAATGGAATCAACTTCTTCCTCCTGCTTCGAAGTTTGTTATTCACTTGAAGGATCTATCTACAGAGCTTAAACAATATAATTTGGTCAGTAAGGTAATCAAGTAGTCTTAATGGAGCTTGGTCGAAGCCAACAATTTGCAAGTAGGAGAAGGTTGAGAATTGTATGAAATAAGAGCCATAATTTTTTATCGAGGACACCACTTATGAGAACATCCTAGCTTCCAAATCCCTTTATATGATTTGGACCACATACATTGTGAACGTGTCATTCATGCAAGTGAAATGCCTATGGCTTTCCTCCATCACCAACTATGGAAGTTTCTCAAATGCAGGAACCTTGGCGGTAATGTTTTGCATGAGAGCCAATCCTTTAAATGATCTTGAGCTAGTGAGGTGATATACCAAGTAAGAAGTCATGTGGAACTTATTCTTCATGGGTAATTGAAGTAGTTATAGATGGAGATTTTCACTAATGATCTACCTCCAATCAATTCTTTGCTTTCCATCTCTCAACATCAAGATAAAAAGGCCCATCTAGTATTGGAAGTGTCTTGTGCTTGCTTCACCCATAACACTACTAAGAAGAGTGATGTCATCTGGATATCTTTCTCAAAACTCACACCTTGGAAGGTTCTTGGGCATCTTTGAGGGCTTTCTTCCTATTTTCAACCTGAACCAAGTGCAACCTCTTGGACATATGCATCCATCATTTCACAATCGTGCAAGGCTCTATCCTTTGATATGACAACCATGTTGGGTGATGTCAGTATCTTCAAAGAAAGTAAAATGGTTCTAAGGCTGATGACCACCATCATTATACCATTATCAACTCGAATGGTTTGAGTTTTGGGATCATAGTGGTGAGAGTAGGCTAGGACCAACTCAAGACTTTACACAGACATTGGGTGTCCCATGGCAGCGAACAAGCCACTTGTGAATATTTGATCATCAATCTTCTTTTGGTCCTTAGCTGCTATATGAGTTCTAAGGTCATTCAGGTCCATGTACAAGACATCAGTGTCTTTTATCTCATAATCATAGGCAAAGGGTTGTGCCATCTTCTTTCCCATCCACTTCTACTACATTTTTTCCTTAGAAATATCAACTTATTCTTTTTAGTAAGTATGAAAAAGCATCTCCCTCGAAACTCCACTGAAAATTGTAACTCAGATTTCCTCTTCTCCCTGCATTCCTCTCTCCTTTAGATCAACTTTATATTTTTGGCAGGTGCTCGTGGGACCACTTACTATTTTTATTAAGTGAAAAAATTCTCATTCTGATGAATTCTCAACTGCAGTGCATCTCTAATGTCTCCATCTCCTTCGCAAGCTCTTTTGTTGATGACTTTCCCAAAATAGTAGTTCCCTATGTAAAAGACCTACTATTTTTATAAAGTGGGATTTTGGAGCTCAGGTTGATGTGGAATGAAGTTTTCTGATATGGGATCTTTCCGAATATGGCCCCCCTAGAATTTTAGACTTACACACTCAATAGTCTAGGAGATTTTAAACTTTTAATTTTTCAGCTTCACGGTGCTTCTCGACATGGTAGCCATTAATGGACCTCAAAAATTGTAGTTCTATTTTTCTCATCCATTTTTAAATTTCTTTGTATTTTTTATATGGGTTTTTTCTTCTTGTGCTTCAGGTGAAATCTTGTTTCAATTCGACAACTGGTTTGACAGGAAATCTAACTTTTTCTTTGTCGGGCCAGAAAGAAGATTTCTTAACTGAGAATGTTCTGTGCAGCACAAGGAGGGATTGAAGGTTTTTTTTTATGGTTTTTTAGAGAGGAAGTAACATCAAAAAACTTTGTGTTGTTTTGTGCACTAGTTTGCAAAATTTCTACGAACCTCTGTTTCACAGCAATGGAGATTTTCACTTTTTCTTCTCTTCGTTCTTCGCTCCTTCCTTGTTTCCTCAAACCTCCTTCTAAGACTTGTATGTTTTCATGGAGTGGAGGAAAAAAAAAAATTCATAGATATGGTTTGAGTTTCAGAAATGGTGGAGTGGTGGTAGGAAGTTACAGAGGATTTTGGAGAAAGAACTGTGCACATGAGAGTTAGAAGCGGGAAGCAGGCAGCTATTTAAAATTTTAAAATAAAGATGAGAAGGGAGATGGGAAAAAATTTCAAGTTTTTATGTCCCTCGCATTTGAGGTATGTGAGGGAAATAAAATTCCATGGTGAGCAAGGTGACGACATGTGATGGAGATTCGACGGCAAGGAATGAAGGATAAAAAATCAGCTTTAAAGAACTGAGGGCCTGGAAGCTAGTCCTATGGGTGACTAGAAGTCCTCCTTTGGGGCTGGGTTATTTTTTCAAGTTTTGATTTCCTTGACATGTGAGGTACATGAGGGACATAAAATTCCATGGTGCTCCTGGTGATGACACGTGGCAGCGATCGGACAACCGAGGCTTTGAGCTCCTGCAAGCACCTAGGGGCTGAACCGACGATCCTGGAGGTCGGATGAGGTTCCAGAGGTCATATGGGGGTTGGGCTAATTTTTCCATGGTTAATGTCCCTAACATTGAGGGATGTTAGGGACACAAAATCCTCCTAGGCTCCTAGAGCTAACATGTGTCCTCCCAAAATTTGACTAACTCCCAAACTCGCTCCAGGAGGACAACTTGAAATGACAATAACTTGAGCTCCCGATGGACCTTTTTGATGAAATGTTATATGATCCTGACTGTAAATGACCTTTTGAATCCAATGGTGGGGGTATCATGTATTTATTCTTCCATTTGATCCCTAAAAAATCATATTTTTGATTTGGTACTATACCTATGTATGAAAAAACTACTTGCAGACCCAATGCGCCAAATTGTTGTGAAGAAAATAATTTCACCATATTTTAGGGCTTTGAATTCCCTTTTCGACATTGTTTTGGTACTTCCATGATGTCCTAAGGCCTTTAAATTACCTCCAAATTCATTTTGGATTTTTTTCTCTACTCCATGGGGTTGCTCCAGTCTTAGGAAGGCCAGTGATAGCCCTTCCTACAACTTCCTCAAGCTTGCAAATTTTAATGAACTCCTAAAATCACCTAGGGGGGAATCCATATACTTTCCTAAATCACCTAGGGGGATGAGATAATGTTAATCAGGAGGTCACTTTGACTGACTAGAAAGACCCAAGGTGTCTTGGAATGGTAAGACTTGAAAAAATTAACACAAGGGTATAGTTGTCATGCTAAGTAATTGTTAAATTCCTTGTTTCACATTTTCATGACAACACTTCTATATTTTTAGGACCAAATTGGATACCCTTAGCAGAGATATGATGACCCAAAACAACCCCTTGATCAACAATTATCAAGAATTTTTCATGACTTTAGGAGAGTTGGTGTTGCTCACATCTTGCTGACATTTTTTCAAGATTGCTCAAAGAATCCTTAAAGGTAGACCCATGGACAATGAAATAATCCATATAAAATTCAACAAAGTCATTGGAAAGGTTTGAAAAAATAGATAAAATTACTCTCTGAAGGGTGGCAGGTGCATTACAAAGTTCAAATGGTAGAACTTTGTATGAAAATGTATCCCATGGACAAGTGAAAGTGGTCATATCTTGATCAGTAGATGCAATACTAATTTGGTTTTATCCATTAAACCCATCCAAGAAGGAGAAGTATTTCCTACCTATCAGATTGTCTAAAACCTGATCGATAAAGGGCAAGGGGGAGTAATCTTTCTTGGTGGATTTGTTAAGCTCCATATAATCTAAACATGTTCTCCACTTACTATTTTTCTTGGGAACTATATTAAGAGGTGATACCCACTAACTATCAGATATTGGATAGATAAATCATACCATCAACTGTTTCTCTATTTCATCTTTTAAAATGTCTCTCAGTGTTGGGTTAATCCTTAATTTTGGCTATCTGACTTGTTTGACATGTTTGGTATAAATATGATGAGTGCAGATGTTTGGATGAATCCCTTTCATGTTATTATAATCCCAAGAAAATGATTTTGAATGATTTCTCAGGATATCTACGACCCTAGTCTCTTGGTTATCTTCTAAGTTGTTACCAATAGTCAATTATTTTCCTATCACAACAGTTTCTTGTTTAGTTTCTTTCAAAATAGCTAGTTTTTTCTTAGTAATTAGATAGTTTAAGGGACAAGCATGAGGCTGTAGAATGTGAATAATAATAATGTTCTCAAAAGATACAATCTTGGCTAAAGGATAATGAAAATTAGTTAATGTTTATCCTTCATGGTAATCATATGTCTCTCCATAATCTTCTATATAAATTTCACTCACTGAGATGATGTCGTTCTTTTCTAAGTTCAAATAAATCATTTCCATAGCCTTCATTTCAGTTTCTATAGCCACAATTTTGGTTTGCGTAGCCACGATATCTTATTTTTCTAACACTGGGTATGTCTATGTAATTTCTTATATATGATTTTTTACTATATTGAAGGCCAGATAAGTAGGACTCATATTGTTATTATCTGAAAAATTCACCCACACACGTTCACAAACAGCTATATATGGGTGAGTAGGAGGATAAAGAGAAATATTATTTTCTTTTTTCCCATTTGATATAGTCATTTTTCCTTACCTACAGTTAATGTATGCAACAACAGTAGCTAGCCAGGGTCTTCCTAAGATAACTGGATATCCCATTTTTTTATTTTTAGGATGTAAGACCATAAAATATATTGGATACTCCAAGGAATCAACCATAACCATTACATCAACAATTATTCCATATGGTATATCAATAGATTTTTATGCTAATAGGAGGATAGTACTAGTTGGATGTAATCCTATAAATGAAAACAAATTGAATGTATATGTTGTTATGAAATTGATGGCAACACCAAGATCCACCAAAACGTTAGATATTGACTAACCATTTACAAAAATAGTAATGACTGGACTCCTAGGGTCCCCATATTTTGTTGAAAGAGGTTTTCTAGCTACAAGGTCAACTAGATTACCTTCTACTTTGACTTATTTTAGGTATTTCTTCTTCGTTCTCGGTGTCTTTATGCAATGGTTCCTAATGGTTTGGTTTAATTCAGGAATGTCCCTTATTTCTCTTAAGAGTGGGACCTCTATAGTCAACAATTTCAACTCCTAAACTATTGTTGTCTCTTCTTCATTCTACATTTCTTTTAATCTCTCTGGGAAAGGAGTTGCATGCAAATTCTTGTCTTTCTCCCGGCCATCCCTAGTTTCTTGTGTTTGTGGAACATGTTCAGTTCTCTCTCTTTCCTCAAGTACCCCAGTAATAAATATTTGAGGATTTTTCACTATTTTTCTAGATCTCAGCTGCAAGTTATTAATGACATTAACTTGCATTGTCTCACCCTATCCTGCTTCACTAATTGAAGTTGTTTGTTGATTTTTTGGGTTTGAGATAGGTTGGGCTGGAATTTGAGTTTGTGTTGCTTACCCTTGTTGGTTATTTTTCTATGGTGGTGAAAATGAATCTTGTTGTTGTGTAAACCTCCTTGGCTAATTATAGTTCTGATAGGGTGACCATTGTTGGTTTGGCCATGGATGTGCATTGGATGATGGTTTCTAGCCTTGTTGATTATATGGAGGCATCCATGGTTGTGGATTTGGGTAGGCCATCTAGTTTCGTGGTGTCCAATCATGTTGTCCCCAAGTTGGTGGATGGATTTGATTGGGTCATGGCATCATCCAGGGGTTCTGAGCAGGTGTAGTGGCATAAGTAGACTGATTATTTGATCTTTGAACAAAGTTTACTTATCCATTAGTTTGAGTTATAGTGTTTAATATTTATTTTAGGTAAGGTAGGAGAGTACAATGGTTAGCGTCATGATCAGGGACATCACATATCAAGCCCATTTTCATGATATCTAGAGGAAACTCTTTTAAAGGATGTATTTTCCTGTATCTGGGATAATATATTTCTAGAGGTTCTTTTACAACATTGTCCTTAGATTTCAGCCCATCCAAAGTTGAAGTTAACTGTGTCAAAATGTCCATTTTGATATTGGGTAGCTCCTCTAGAAGTTTTGAGGCACACTAGAGGCATGTTTTGATGTTTTCCTTCTTCTAATGCCTCCTCTTATTCAATATTAGCTCCTAAATAACTCAACGATCTATTCCAGGGTGATTTTGTGTACATCACCTCCTCCCATGAGATGGAGGGATTATTTGGATTCATTATCAAGTCCTTTAAGGAATATTGTCTTGCTTATCTATACATTCAACTCATAACCACTTCTCCTATGGAAGAAAAGAAATATGTCCAAGTAATATTCTAGATTTTCATCTTCCTTTTGTCTTATATGAAAGAATTCTTCCCTGTTGTCTCTTCCCCTACAGTAGTCTTGGTACTTGTCCAAAAATTCAGTCTCCATCTGTTACCATGAATTGATGAAGTTAAAGGGAAATCCCATAAACTACCTCATGGAAGAGTCCTTGAGGGTAGAAGGAAAGAGATTGATTTTATGGTTATCTATTTTGTAGTCATATGTTTGACATATAATTTTGAATTCAAACAAGACTTAGCATGGATCTTCTGTGGACATTCCTCAAAAGGTAGGAAGAATGGATGGGGAATTTTTTTCATAGGTGTTTCCTCTTCATCATTTAATATAATGGGGTAAGTAAAGTTTCTACCTAAGGGTCTATCATCATTGTTTCCATTGTCTCCCATTTATGTAAATTGTTAATTTAATTTATTGGATGGCTGTCCTTAAACATACTATTTTTAAAAGAGAAAAGCATGTTCTTTAATTGTTAGGGCAATTATTAATTATAGAATTGTGAAGGTTATATAAGCATGGGCAGCCATATGGGTGAATAATTTAATTCACAGGTAAAGTTGATTCAGATTCAGACAAAGTGTAAGTTGACTCATGATCTTTGTTCAGTTTCACTCTCAAGAGTATTAAACACCATTACAGGCTTGAAAAGTGTTTCCTATATGTTATCTTGTTTGGGATATTATTTTAGTGTTGTAAGGTATATATCTCCCTCTAGCGTCCCTTGGCATGTGCATCAATATTTATCTTTAAGGAAAGGCTTACGATCTCTACTGGTTGCATAGTTTAACTTCAATAACACTAATAACATAAAAGGTGAATAAAATGACATGTTTTTCTTATGGTTGTCCCTAGAAATGATGTCAAAAATGATGGGTTGTTGTAACTTCCAATCATTTAATCAACCTATTCAAGTTTTGATGTCATTATAGACCAAGGTTGTGTTCAAGTTTGTATGTAGAGAAGTTGATACGAAGCTCAGTCACTATGGTGGTTATCTCTTTTAGGGGTTTCGTTTGGTATCGATTATCTTGTTTTATATTACTTAACTACTGAAAGGGAGTAAATGTCTAAACTACTGACTGCCAAAAGCTTCTAAACTATCGAATGGAAGACATAGTATATAAAATGCATATATTCTACTGAAACAGAGTTACTAAATGAAATTCTTGTTTAAAGGAAATGAAAAGTAAAGAAAATTTGTTGAAATAAAAATACATAAGATTTCATTCAGATAATCACCAAGTCAATATATTAAAACTGGAACTTAGTGATTGTAAATATTTTGCATGAAGTACCGATACTTTAATCTTGTCAATAAAGTGGTCCATTTATCTACTTTGGGATTGAGGATCTTAACAAAAAAATATCCTCAAAATATCATGTATTCTATTGATCAAGAATGAGTCTGTTACATACTTCAGAGAGAAACTAAAATAAGTTCTAACTAGTATCCACTTGTAATACCGAAAAGAACTAAATAAGATTTAAACAGTATCATTTCTTTCATGAGAAGGTTTCTTGCGGATTGTCTCTAGACACTGATGGTGCTAGATACAACACATACCAAAGCTATAGGCAATTGATTAGAAATTCATAAAATGGAAGGATCCGACAAGTATATCAGATATCAGAACAAGAAGAAGATGTAAACATTACAGCTGGCATGACTTCTATTCTTTCTTCTTCTATTTCCTATGTTCCCATAACACCCCATAACTCTATTGGAAATAGGGGTCCTAGTTTGTAGCTTGTTATGGTTTAATCTTTAAAATGGCATAGTGACTATAGACTCGGTCTGCTTTGATTGTAACTATTCAAAATGGTAAAGAATGTGCCTCATCATCTTGCATATGTCACCAAATTACATGACAAAGTATTTAGTAGAAGTTTCATTGGTCATTAGTTCACTTAAGACAAAATAAAGGGAAATACATTACTTTCTACTTTAGATATAACTATTTAGAGAATTCTCATGCATTGATTAGTGTTTTTTGGAGTAATGTTTATAGTTATATATGTTACTTGTTTGGGATATTATTTTAGTGTTGTAAGGTATATATCTCCCTCTATGATGATTCAATTTATGGACTCATGACCACCCTAACATTAATTGCATTGACCCAGGGGTGGAAGTTTGACTAGACAAAAAATGTCATGAAAACATGCAATTGGGTCCCAAAAACCCAACATAAAAGAATCCAAATGCCTATTGGGATCGGAAAGCAAAAAGCATGACAAAAAAAAAAATAAAAAACCTATTTTTTCAGATACAACACATCCCCCATGTCCCAATGCTTTAAAATGGAATAGTGACTAAAAAATTCTAAAATTGGTCATTAGTTCACTTAAGACAAAATAAAGGGAAATACAATACACTATAGAGTTTGCATTGATTAGTGTTTTTTGGAGGGTTCACATTTGGAAAACACATGACACAAAGCATATGTTTTTTGACTTCGATCTCTCGATGCTTTCGGAACCTGAAACCGAAAAAAATAGAGTGTGTCTGGTTTTTGGGCTTAGGAAACATTTATCAAAAGATATATAAAAAGTGAAAAGAAACGCAAAATTGGAAAAATACATGGGAGAAGCACTTCAGGGATAAAATTTTGAATTTAGTTGTATTTGAAATGCCTTGAATGTGAAGGTTTTATTGGTTATATCAAATTTTATCAATTAACTCAAAAAATTGGGATAACACATTTGAATATTTTAACGAGTGGATAAAGGAAATTCATTTATTCTATGTCACTAGGTCAAATATATCCAAGTTTATTTTTAACCATATCATATGTTTTTTTGGATTCCCTTCCTCCCTTGTCACATGCAATGTCACATCATTCAAAAACAAAAAAATTAAAAGAGTTAGCCAAACAATTTCATATCTAACTCAAGTGGGAAAGTCCATATTACCTATGGTGTAATGGTCAATCTGAAGCATCCAATAAAATTGTCAAATCAATATTTGAAAAGATTAAATTGATAAACACAATAAAAATTTGCATGCACAGCTATATTCAACTCTTTAGTCCTATCAAACCTCATATCATACCCCAACTAGAGCCACTTCATTCTCCCTTGTATATGGATCAAAAGCTATATTACCCATATAACTCAATCTCCCATCTATTCAAATATAATCATAACACTTGGTATGAATACTATTATAGACAAGTGCACCTTTCCTTGTAGAACTAGAACTCTTAGATGAGAAGTGGGTTCATACCTTGGATCATTTTAAAGTGTATCAAAACTAAATCCATTCCATCTATAATAAAATAATAAAACCAAGAGAGTTTGACATCAACGATCTTGTACTCAAGGAAAATCAAAATAATACAACCAAGGAACATGAAAAATAAGGAAAATTTGAATCTAATTAGTTGGGAATGTACAGTGGAAAAATGACAGGTGATTCTTGATGTACTCAACTTCTCAAGGTCATGGTGAGACAACCAAAGTTTGGAAGATTGGATGGATAATTGATAGGTAGCTAATGAAGATTTAGGAGCTATGAATTGGTAGCATGAAATACTAGAAGAGGAGTTGCTCAAAGGGATAAACAATGGCTATGATCGGGTAGCTTGAATTCTATACGGCTAGATTTTTTATTTTGATTTTGTTTCTAAACTACGTTGAAACTTCATTTTAAGTAAATAAAGGAAATAAACTTAGTTTAAATAAAAGATGAGTGTGTTTAATATTTTAATTAATTAGATTCATTCCCAATTAATTAAATAAAACAACATAAATATTTATTCAGTTTGTTTGTATTCTAACTAGATTTCAAACAATAAATGAATTGAAAGAAATTAATTACAACAACTATATAATTTTTATCTTTTCCAAAATTTAAATAAAAATAAATAAATAAGATATTATACAGACATAGGAAATGAATTATAATAAAATACTACTACTAATAAAATAAAATAAAATAGGGAATAGATGGATGTAGTTATTCCACTATTTCATGGTTGTATAACAAAGTTATTCTAAGAGAATGTACTTGAAAGTTAGTAATCTAACAAAGAAATATTTCTTCTGACAAGACTTCTACCTCAGGTTCTTGGGAAGCGGAAAAATATTCTCAGAAGCAATTTCTTATTTACCCAACAACTTTCCCTGAAAGAGTGAATTTGAGGCACATGGATAATAAAAATGACTAAAAAAAAGAATATGTTTGGAACTATTTATTCCTCCAACCTTCCTCCTATGCAGATCCTCATGGATAATTAGGGAAGAGCATATCACTATTTCACCAATAAGGAGTGTATGTATAAGAAAAATGTTTACGGTAAGAGGTTGTGTATGCAAGGAATACCTGGAAGTGAGAATAAGGTTGCACACATTGTATAAGATCAGGTCGATTGTGAAGAGCTAATTTTTGTCTGGGAAGGACTACCTGAGAAAGAACACAAGACCACAAGATAACATCAATAATATAGTTCGGTGGAGTGCCTAGTGAGAACTAGATTTGGGAAGCGGGGTGCTTCCTAGAAGGTTGTCAATCCATGTTCAAATACAAATTAATGTAGACAAATAACATGAAAGAAGGAAATTCTAATGTAGTTGTATGATTTAAGTGTCTCACACAAATACAATAAGCTAGATCTAATCTAATAATGAATACAAGACTCAATCTAGAAAGGTGGTTGCATCTCAAGGCCTGCAAGTATAGCAGAGGGTATTGGGGAGATATATGTGAAGTTTTGGGTGGTTTTGAGAGGTTTTGGGTGAGATTATAGGCTTTTTGGTCTGGGGTAGAATATCAGGCATATATACCAATACTAGTTGGGTAACCGACGTCGGTAGTTGGATATAGTTAGTATCAGTTCACAAACCGATCATGGTAGGGGAAATTAGGTTCCAATGTGAAAATAGATTTGTTTGGGGTTCTATGTGATTACACAGAGTGTTAGGAAGGATTGGGTAGGGTGTTTGGATTTAGGTGCAAGTATAGAAGGGGTGAAGTGGATGGTTGGAAGGACAGAGAGGTTTAAACATGCAGGTTTTCGAGTAGATGGGTGTAGGAGGTATACAAGAGAAAATAAATATGTAAAATAAAGGATTTAATACTAGAAGCTAATGAAACTTAACAACTAAATTAAAATACTTATCTAGAGATTTAAGGTTTATGAACAATGATTGGTGGTAGGTGCTTCGAGAAGAAATAGGTCGTGACCCAATACATTAGCAATGAAGGCACGATGTTTCCTTATTTGAATGATCTGGGGCTCTGGTGCAACAGGTTGATTGCTAGTGGAGAGTGTGGGTGCTTAGGTACTATGTTGGTCATTGGATTCTTGTTTTGAATGCATGGAGGCAAGAGCTTAGAATTCCAAAACTCAAAATACAAGATGGAGGAACCTGGGAAAAGGGTTGGAATTTATTATTTAAAGAAACCGATGACAGTTAGGTGACCAATGCCAACAAAGGAATAACCAACATCAGCTAGGGAGAAAAGGTCCTATTTTTCAAAAAATAGCCTTTTCTCTCCATTTTTGATGTTGGTCAAGATTTGTCATGGACTAGGAGTCTGGGTTGGTGCTAGATGAAGCGAGACATTAGTAGGAGGGATAATAGGTAATGAATATTAGAGTTATAATGATTCTTAGTTAGTTAAGGGGAATGGTGACTTAGTCTAGGTTAATAAATAGGCTTGGAATGAGTCCATGGTGAGTTAGAGAGGTGAGGTGGAGGGGTGAGGGAATTATTAACTTAATATGTGTAGTTAAATTAATAATAATGTGTGGAGGGGTCATGGTAAGGGGTATGTTAGTTGAAGGGGCCTAGAGGGTTACGACCCAATTTTGGGTGTCTACATTTGTCCCTTTTGATCATGTAGCTTGTGCCAATAAGAAATGGTGATGAAAACAAGAAGTAGGTTTCCCCAAGTAAGGGTGGAGGTGATCCCCTTTAAACTAAGAACTGATCAAGTGGAAGGTTGAATCAGTGACGGGTTCGATAAGGTGGCAGGTGATGAAAAATGGGGTAATGAGTAGGTGTTGGTGTAAGTATATGTAATAGGTGTGATAAGGTGGAGGGAATAAAATGAACACACATGATCAGAATGTAACAAGGTACTATGTTGAAGATCACACAAACTCTACATTGTCAATGGTTGACAATTTATCTAAACAAGGGTGATGTGGTCCAGGTATCCAAGGTATAGGAAGTTATCCAGGAAACACAATGGGTCAAGGTGTAGGAATAAGTATAGGTGTGTTCCAAAAGACTAAAAGGTTTAGTCTAGATGAGATAAACATTACAAAATAAGGCAAGGTAAGGTCGGGAGTAAAAACAACATAGGTATCATTATTGCAAGGTAGAGCAAGTAATAGATTTTCATTTTCAAATAAGCGGGGTTGGTTCGGTGAGGGTACACAGGTGAGGAAAACGTGCCCCAAAGTATCATTACAGAGTTGGTGAGGTGGTGGGGGTTGGTAGATGGGTCTATAGGGATGTTTTAGGACTGAGGAAGCAAGGAAAAGGGACCCTCTAACAAATATTAGGTGAAAATGAGGTTATTGGGTCATTGGCAGCATGAATGATTTCGGTTCATGGAGTATCGATACCATTTTGTGTCACTGATTCTAGTTAACTAGGGTACGACTAGGTCACTGTTAGTCACCAAGGAGAAAGTTAAAATGGAAAACCCACCCAAAAGTGAGTCATTTGTGTAATTTTTGAGTTTGAAAATGACTGGTGGAATACATTATTTGTGAGGAATATGATAGAGAGGTCAAGTAGGATGATTTGGCAAGAGATTAGTTATTAGAGGAGTAAGTTCAGGGGGCCCAATTGTAGCCAACTCAGTGAGTGTGATTGGTTTGGAGTTTGGAGAGGAAGTTGACATGGAAGAAGATGGGGAAGGCTCAATGGGGAATCCAGTGTAGGCTCTAGAGGTTCAAGCATGGAAGCACCGACGAGTAGAGGTAGGATTCAACCCTACTTTATGGTTTTCATGAAGATTAGGGTAGGAAAATAGAAATTTTATTTTGAAGAAATTTGATGAAAATGGTGTGAAATTGGGTTGTGGGAGGGTGAAATTAGTTTAATTAGGGATTAAAATAAACATTGGGGTAATTTGGGTAAGTGTGGGTGGGTAAAATAGGTAATTTTGTAAATTTTTGGGATTGGGGGGGGTTGTGGGTGTTTGGTTTTGGGGCCGAACCAGTAACCAACACCATTCAGTTATCGGTCGATGTTGGTTTTTGAATCGGAAATGACGAGAAATGGGGACCGGAATCGTTAGGGTGACTGATGCTGGTTAGGAAAGGTAGGGGTAGTTTTTAGAAAAATGGGGTTTTTGGATGTCTAAGGCATAGTTATGTGAGATGTGGTTTCCAAAGTTGGTATAAGATAGGTGTAGTCTTGGGAATGCATCCAAAAGAAAGTGGAACAAAGGTTTTAGGTAAATGATGATGCAGTAGGATGAGTTTGGGAGGGGTGGGGAAGGGTAAGTTAGAAAGGTGAAATAGGTGAAATAGAAGTAAAAGTAGATGGTTTAGGTAAAACAAGGTAGATGGTGAGGCAACAACTAACGATGAAGGACTGACTGTCGTCCTTATTAGTACAGATGATGCCTAGCATTCCATAGGAGTGGGTATGGTTAGGCACTATTAGGAGGTACATGTGGATTTATAGAGATCACAACATGATGGTAGCCCTCATTGACAAATTGGATCTGGCTACCAACACTTTTTATTTTCTGACGGTAGAGATGACCATCACACTGGAGGACATTTACAAGATTCTGTGGTTGCCAATTTTTGGGGATCCATTATATTAGGTCTCATCGTCAGATGCAATGCATCACATGGCTATGGTATTTGTGCTGGCTATGGCAGAGTTGTCATATCATAGTGTCAGTATCAGTTATGAGGAGATGTATGTTGCATACCCTAAGGAGAACCAAGTAGTAGTGTTGATGATGGTTGGCATTGGTTTTTTTCCATTCCAGACTCAGAGGGTGGGAGGTTTCTACAATATTTTATGGGGTTTTTAGAGGATATGGTGCTTGATTGGACTTGTTTTGCATGGGTACTGACATACTTGGTATAGTTATATAAGGATATGTGGGCCTATAAGAGGATACAAAGATATGGTCTGTGTTGTACTTATTTGTTACATTTTTAGGCATACGAGCACATTGTGTGCCTACGACCACTTGGTTTACCACGAAAGGGGTGGGAGGTGGGTGTATATAGGGAGGGGTATATGTAGTGGCTACGAGTTGGTGAGTAGGTGAGGGTTGATGGAGTGACTCATGATGTATCATACTATCAAAGGGTACTGGATAGTTTATCACTAGTAGAGATTTTATGGAGACTATACCTCACATATCCAATGTTTACCATCATGGAGGAGCTAGATGTTTTACAAATTCTTAGATGGATTGAGTTGTGCAGGGTGGGGGAGCACTTGTAGAGTGTGTCAGATGTTAGTTTTTCTTACAACAAGACGTGCCTCTGCCATTCCCATAGTAACGCCAAGAAGATGTGGAGATGCCATTACCTCTTCCACAACTGATAGATCCAATAAGAGTGGAGAAGCAGGTAGCCCATGACACGATAGATGACATGGTATGCACAATAAGGTATAACAACACTAGCTAGGCTAGGAATGGCTGATTTGGGCACATTCATTAGTGAGTGAGATAGGCTACAAAGGTAGGCCACAACACTATAGGCCCAAGTTACCACTTTACAGGTGTAAGTAGTCACACTATAGGAATAGTTAGTGGTAGTGTAGACACAGGGCAGAGATGGGGGGAAGGTTGCAACATTATAGGCCTAGCTAACTGCCTTGCAGGCATAGGTGGCCTCATTACAAGAGAAGTTGGAAGTGACACATGTACATGTGGGTGCTTGGGGAAACATGGCTACCCCTCCTTCACCTATGAGGGCACATGATAGAGCCCAGGTATAGGGAAAAGTTCTATTAGGATAGGTGTAGGCACCAAGATAGGGTCCATGATCCCAGATATAGGAACATGGACCACTATTTTTGGGATAGGGTCCATAGATAGGCATTAGGGTGATGGCACCTCCACAAGTGATATCTATGGAAAGATACAGAAAGGTTTTGGTGGAGGCCAGATATTATGATGATCAGATTACAGAGAGTGGTATTCCTTTTATCAACTATGCTACTTACATAGCTCAGCAGGAAGCCAGTGAGAGGTCCAACTAACAGACCCGTAGTGCCAGTAGTTTAGGGATCCACCGGTCTCATGGGAAGGACCAGTGGGAGGTTACAAGTTCCTAGAGATAGAGGCCAGGTGAGGGGACAAGAGAGAGTGGCTGTAGAAAAGACAATATTGTTCTAAGGAGAAGACAAACAAAGAATGTCTGTGTGGGAACAAGGCACATTTGAAGGCACGAAATTCTAGGAAAGGAAATGAGCGTGAGGATAGTTTGATTTAGGACTTAGCTATTTTCACGAATACAGGATACTTTTTGAGATAACGTGTGGAACACACATTGGGATGGAGACTTGCATAACATGCAAATGGTATTTAGGGAATGAGCGACTGATAAGCGCCATGCCTGAGCTCAATTTAATAATAGGATTAATTCTTCTAGTTAACTATAGGATGTCTATTATTAGTGCACTTGAATGTATGCATGTTATGGAAAAGGTGCATGACTATTATCGGCATGCGACCTATTTTGGGAGGTACGTAGGTGGTGAAGGGAAAGTCCCCACCCATATAAGTATGTATTTAACTATGTAGTTTAGCAGTGGTGAATTATTGTAGAGTTATGATTGATGCAGCCTAGAATTTACTAAGAATAACCCAGGCATGGTGGCACATCACTCAGCCTAGACTGAGCACTCACCCGAAGTGAACAAAGGTACAAGGCCCCTCCTTAGAGTTGTTTGTGCATGATGTGAATAAGATGAAGATTTAATGCATTTAGATCCATAAATAGTATAACATTTCCACATAGCCAGTTCTAGGTCTAGATCTAAAATAATAATAAATTAAGCAATAGATATAACAAATTCAACCATGTAAGAACTATTTTTATTCATGTTAACACCATTATTCACCCAATACACTCCATTATATTAAAATACAATAAACACAAAATCTTCTTACAATAAGTAGTATCATAAGTTCATGCACGCATATGATCTAACAACATAAATCACAATAGCTCATACGCAGTACTCCTCTATTATACACATATTACTACATATTTATAAGGGTGGGGAATTTCCCTTCACTGCTTATATAATTCCCAAAATAGGTCGTATGCTGAAAATATCCATGCACCTTTACAATAATAGACACACATGCAAGTGCGCTAATAATAGATATCTTCTAGATAATTGGTAGGGGTAATCCTATTATTAACTCAAACTCATGCAAAGTGCTTAGTAGACACTCTTCCAAAAATAGCATTTGCGTGCCACGCAAATTTCCTTCTGGTTATGTGTCTCACACACTATCTCCAAATATATCCCATAACCATAAAATGGCTACGTCTAGGTTCATTTTTTCATTCGCGTGTGCTTCCTTCTCTATCCTTCTGTGCCTTCAAATCTGCCTTACTACCCCGCGCAAATATTCTATGCAGATTCTCCTTAGTGTCATACTTCTTCTACTCGACATTACACCACACTAAACTGTATTGCCACCTCGACAATGGTTAATGTTTGATATCTAAAGAATAAATAATGGGAATGGAAGGAAATTAAAGAATTACTGTACAAAGAATGAAATTTTACCCTGCAATATCCTTTGTTTCAACTTGAAGAATTAACTCTGGATATTCTTCTTTGATTTCAGCCTCTGAGGTTTATCAATCACATACCGTGAATTCTATCTTTTCTAGAATATTTAATGAAATATAATGTAACTCATCTTGTGCAATATCTTCCTTCTCATTTTGTAATAGTAGAACAATGTTGGACATTGTAGTCACCCTTCCTTCCAGAAGATCCATCTTTTGTGTTATAATCTTCCCAATTTCATCTAGCCTTTCCTTATGGGGGTCTTGGGCTAATGTAAGGACACTTGCACTTTAATATCTTTACTAGTGTCAATCTATCTACATCCCTCCAAAGTCATAATCCCTTGCACAGTCCTTCAAGACTTCCATTGTATTCTACCATCGTCCATGATTCTGATTACATACTTCTGGAGCTCCACAAAATCCATGCATACAACATCTTGGTCTGACTTCTTCAACTCTTCCTACAAGTTTTTGAGCAATTCCTCATAAGATGAAATATTTCTAACCACTTAAGCTCTTACTCTCTCTGCTTCCTTCTTAGGGTCCTTTGGCACTAGCAACCAAATAGGTCCATCCTCAAGCACCTATAGACACTAAAATTAGGTCACACTCCCCTTGGTCCCTCGTTAAATAAAACACCTTGAACACGTTCACCTAACCATGGCCCCTTTCATCCCACACTAATATTAATTTAATTAATTTATTAGCCTCACACTATTTATTATTTAAATATCCTAATTGGGATAATGCCCACATATACACCTCATCCAACCACCTCACCCTAAGACCTATTCTTAGTAAGTTGTCATAACTAACTAAGACCTACCCAAACCCTAAAAATCAAAGCCTACATTCCCTCTAACCATATTCTCGTATGTTAGAGGGAAGCTTCCATTCTAATCCACGGAGTAAAAATAAAACAAGAGCCTAGAAATTCAAGGGGATCTGCCTAGTTTAGTAAACCTAGAAAATCTCACCCTAACTGACGTCGGTTACTCTTAACCACTACCGATTAAGCCGGAACCACCGTTGGTTACCATTTAACCCCCAAAACAACCTTATTTTGATGTTGGCACATTTCTAGGAGATAATAACATCTTTTGAGAACAAGTGACGAAGCCAGAGCTGCATACAAGAAGAACCAACATTAGCATACACATTAGAGCATCCATAGCCAGTACCTAAAGCAATCACACACCCATCTACCTTCACGGGAGCATCCGAGGAAGTGCCAGCACTGCATCAAGTTCATTCCATTTCATTACCCATCATTACCAACTAGGCATAAAGCTCATATGAACAGTAAGTTTTGTTAACCAGCACTTATCCATTTATCATTTGGTAGATCCTTTTACATCTGTTACTAGTTTCTACTTTCTTTTCCATTCCCCCATCATTTACCTCCATGCAAAATTGACCATATTTTTATCCACTCCCTTACATTGCCCATACCTAGACCTTAATCATTCCTATGCATACCTCAGATCCATAAGAATCTCGTCATTTCCCGTTTATCTTCATCCAACCTCATATCTATCACCCAACCAAGTTTTTATTGAGTTTCCTGTACCCTAAATGTATCGACGCCAGTTACCCCCAACCATTTCCTGTTACCCTAAACTGATACTGGTCATACCAGACCGATGTCGATCTTTGTGTCTTTTACAAGAAACCAAGAACAAAGCTCCTAAACTTCTACCAAATACCCAAAACTACCCAGAATCTTACCCTGACCAATACCAATACCTTAATAGTGACCTTGACCTTTAGATTCAATCATATCGTATTCTATTTTGAATGAATTTTCTTATTGTAGATGAATGAGATACCAAAATCATTTTAACTACAATAGGATTTCCTTTATTTCTTGCATTTATTTTCTTTAAATAGGGGATTAACTGCTGTCTAGGAAGTATCACACTTCCTAGATCTAGCACACACTAGGTAGTCCACTGCATATATTGTTTAACTTTTATTTGGTGGTCTTGTTTTCCATTTTAGGTAGTTCCTCCAAGCAAAAAGGAAGCTCTCACAATCATTTGTGGATTCAGAAGTCATACGCGTGCAACAACCTACAACTAAAATTTCAACAGGTATTCCTCCTAACCCATTACCCTTATTTGTTTCATCAACATTTGAAGAAACGCTCTAGAATCAGGTGAAACATTTTTGCACGCTCGGTGGGACCCATTCAGGGCTCTTTGCATTCTTTCATTTCTAGGTGAAAACATTGTATGTTTGTTTCTTTTCTAAAAAGTTCTTACATTAAACTTTCTCCCCTAGAATCTTCTTCTCTTCTATTGTCTAAAAGTAATCGTATTTTGGTGCTTAAAACGAACATTTCTTCCCTTTCATTAGCATCACATTAGTGAAAGAGCATCCCTTCTCATGTTCATCTTTTTGTGGCATCAAATTCTACATTTCGATTTGGGTTTAAAAATCATTGCATTTCATTCTACTTTTCTGCATTAGCTCACATTAATTGAGGGCAACCTATACGCTGGAAGTCATTCCCAATTGATGGTTGACAAAAAAATTGTAGAAAAGCACCTTCTTTCTTTTTCTCTCTCTGAGTCTTATCCAAACATCACAAATTCAAAATATATACACATTCTTAAATAACATCTCACTCAAAAGAATTTGTAGGTGATCACATGATCATGACATAGTGGGCACCCCGCTGGTTATCTCTATCCAGTACCCCATCAGAGGATGGCCCACCCCCACCATGACATACCTAAAACCTCTCCTTATAGATAGGAAAGCCATCCTCACCAAACAACTCTATTCTATAGTTCATGATTCAATCCTTAAAATAGCATAAGCTAAACAAACATAATAGAAAAGGAACTCATAGGATCGTATTTTTCTTAGTGTTTCTGTTTGGCTTACATTTTAAGGTGAGAGGTCACGCTCTTCATTTTTTTTATTTCTCCTTGCACACTCCTCATCATAGTTGGTGTATTCTAGCTTCATCTGAGTGTGCCTGGACCATATTCTCATCATTCTCAAGATTCTGGGTTTGATTCCACATTAATTTTAACTCACAACCACATTTTTCTTCATCACTTTTTCAATTTCACAGTAACCAGTGTTGGTCCATCGACCATCATTAATTACCCTTTGACTGTCATCAATTTTTCATTGTTATTTTTGTTACCCAACCCAAAAAGGACACCTATTCCCCTTTGTTAGTTGTTTAGAGTCTCTGTCACTATTATCATATCCATTAACCTGGTAAGTCTCATCAGTATTTGGCATACCTGATAAATTTGGCCTTATACCTTGTTTTTAACCAATTGTCCACTTTCCACAGTGACCGGAAGCAGTTACCTATGACCGGCATTAGTTTAACCTAACTAGCATCGGTTAGCCTGTGTCATTTTCCAGCTGACATTTTAACCCCAATTCACCTACCACCACCTATTTATCCTACCTGTGTTGTATTTCTATGTCATTTATAGAAAGTAGTCTTACCACGTTAGTACCTGTTCATATGGTACTGACGTGTCAGTAAGAAAGTGCCCTCGTATTCCATGCTAGTTGTCAACTACTCCCACCTAGCCCTTCACCACCTTCCATTTTACCACCAGCCATAGAACCTATCCAACCTATCTCTCTCTCTACCAGAGACGAGGAGTTCTTATGACTCCTTGACCAAAATCCTGCCACCTTACAATTTTACCTTTCCCACTCATCCACTCGAGATGGCTCAGGTCAGTTGATATATGGAATGCTCGTATCTATCCCCCCGACACTCGTTTCCACTCCTGCGTCAGCCCCATCTAGCTTCATGCTTCCCGCATCTACCTTACCCCCAATCATTTTGCAGCTAGGCCCTATTCCCGCTATGACTGCCACATCTGCTACATTCATTGCCCCTGCCACATCCACTATACCTTCACCAACCACCCAAAACATAACCTCATCTGCACCTATTGTGTTGTATATACCCATAGCTACACAACCACCCCTAGTGTCAGTGACCCCTATCCCTTTTAAAAACGTTGTCTTTTCTATTCCACAATCTTTAGCCCCCATTGCCACTAGGGTTACCACAACCCTTCCACCTCCATATACATACTATCAGTAGCCTCCTGTTTCATCTATTATTCACTCTGGGTATGTACCCTCTATTTCACTGCCTTCTTCTAGATCTACCTATACAGAAACACCATATACTAGAATTCCACCCTCGTTATATGCCTAACACCAACCCTCTTATGCTACAAGAGTCACTCATCCATCACAACCTACCAACGACCTAATTAAGTTAATGATGGACAAGATGTAGACATTGGAGGCATCGGTTTCTAGCTCCTGCAACACTCTCACCTATGATGAGATTTTTAATGAGCCTATACATCCATCCATTCCTATCCTTCTATATCCCATGATTGGGAAATGCCTAAATTTAACCATTTTAATAGAAAAGAAGACCTGCAACAAAATTTGTGGTCTTTCAAACACGGGTGTTATCTGATCGCCCATGATGATGCTTTTCTCATGAGGACCTTTCCCATGTCTCTGATTGGACCCGCATTAGATTGGTATAGTGGGTTTCCTAGACACTCTATATTCTCATTTAATCAGGTATCCAAAGCCTTCTTAGATCACTTCTCCATTAATGTCGTTAAGAAGGTTCCCATGACTAACCTATACTCTATGCATCAGTATGACGATGAATCTATCACAGATTTTGTTGCTCGTTGGCATAACCTGATCAATCAACTCACATTCCAACTACCACAAACCGAACTCATCAAACTCTTCACATGGGCTTGTGTTAGGCATATCTCACCGACCCTGTAGGTCCAATCTTTCCGAACCTTTGACGAAGCATTCACCATACAATGAAAGCTAGAGATTAGGGCCACTGAAGAAAAGAAAATATAACTACATAATAAGAACTCGGCATTTAAGTCAAATGACTCCTCTTCTTCTTCAAAACCCCATAACAATTATTCAAAAGCTAAGGGAACTACTAATGCAGTGGTACTCAAAGCTGGCCTAGCTCATCCATCAAATCAAGCTATCCCCTCATCTAATCTCTTAGCCATTCAGACTTTTCAATTCAGACGGGAACAATGAAAATATACCCCAATTAGGGAACCTTATTATTCTATCTTGGAGAAGCTCATCAAAGTTGGGGCCATCACCCTTCTTCCCGTTAAACCACACGTTAGTTTTAACCCTGCTCGCCCCACACCTGTGTGGTATAAAGAGCATGACTTCTATAACTACCATCGAGTAAAGGGTCGTAGTGATGGCAATTGCATCACCTTCAAAAAAATTGTCCAATAAATGCTCAAGAAAGGCAAGCTAACCTTGGATAATCCTAATGCACCTGCCAATCAGAACCTACATATCTTCAAGAAACCCTTTCCTAATCATGCCCCTTCTTCTGATCAAACTGGAAAGACTTAAACTCATGATAGCCATACCCACGAGGTCCATGTTATTTTCATCGATACACCCAATACTGCCCAATTACCTCATATTCCTTCCATAGAGGAAATTCTAGCCCAAAGTCCTCCTTCTGCATTGGAACCCACCTCACCTATTGCTCCTCCCATAGAGGAACACCTTTCACCTCCTTCATCACCTGTGGAGGAGCCTTCCATTAATATCAAGACTATTTCACCTTTGGCTTCTCCACCTAGAGAGTCGTCACCCACAGTACCTCTCCAACCCACAGAAGAGTACCCATAATCTCCTCCACCCATAAAGGATCACCCGTCATCTTCTCCACCTATCAAAGATCTAGTATAAATTCCTTTATCTTTAGATGACCATTCTCCATCAGTTACCCAAGATCCTATAGACTTATTTTCGGCTCTCTTACCCACAAAAACTGAAACTAGAAAATTCCCCATCTCTAGGACAAATTTTATGGGAATTTCCATTAGGTTCTCATCAACCTCGCCTATAGACATTCCATTCTCGCGCTTATCCTATCACTTAGATTATGTGGATAGAGCCTTATTTTGGGGGCACCTTTTGCTTCCTGTCTCAACACAAATGTAGATGTAACTTAATGACACTTCCACTATCTACCCAAATATATTTCAGCTAATTGAACCAAACATAACCTCCTCTATCACAAATTCTTCCACGACACCCATCATAGCTCAACACACACCCTTACCCATAACCCAACATACAGCTAAATCCAAACCCACACCTACATCATCTTCCTCGACTAAACCTATTACTACCTTAGGGGTCACCCCAACCACCAACCTTATTCATCCACCTATCAATATAGATTTAGCTACATCCTCCAAAGTCAACACCAAACCTACTCCGACACCCAAACAGAAGAACCAAGCCCATAGAACTCATACCCCGGTTGTGCCAATCACACCTTCTTCACCTTCACCCTCTTCATCTGTCTTAGGACTTCATCCTTCTAACATGGTTAAGAAACCTCCACCCTTCAGTAAACCAAAAAAACAACAGCGCATTCCTTCCTCACAAGCCTCTAACATACCCAAGTGCTCAACATGACTTACACCCACACCTACAGCATCTTTACCACCCATTCCTCCAATACCATCAATTACTTCTTCACTACCCATGACATTTCAGTCTCTTTCCCTCACACCCCCTCCACGACCCACGTCATCTACCTTCAAAGCACCTCTGTTATCCCCATGGGTAACTCGCCCTCTTCCCCCATCCAATTTTCCCTCTAGATCTCGTACACCCATATCACCTTTACCCAAGAAGGTGCAACACAAAGACAAAAATATGCTAACCTCCAATAAGGTAGTCAAAACAACCATACACCCTCCTGTCAATTCATCTACCATACCCCTACCAAAGCAAATACGACTAATACCCAAGACCACGCCAGCACCCAAAACCATAGCTCGACCCACTCCCCCTCCTACAAAGACCATTCCTCAACAGTCAGCCACACCTATGCCCAAACCCACTTCCACTTCCCATTGCGATCCACTAGCAGGGTCTTATGCCAAAATCTTAACCAACCTCCTTGATAATTATGTCATCACATTACCACTGTTCAGACCTAGTGACCCTCTCAAACCCAAGCCAAAAGGTCTTAATGACACTAAAATTTTCACCTACCATCATGTGCCAAGGCATGATGTGGAAAACTGCAAGGCTTTGAAAACTGTCTTTATCCAGTTGTGTCCTCCTGAAGAAAACTTTGACAATGATGACCTTCTTGATGAGGACCCCATTTCACCAACACCCATTCCCACAGTTCTTCCCTCACTACCTACTCAATGACCTAAACCTTTACCTTCACAGCTCCTAGAACCACTTCCAAGATTTGAAATTAACATGGTTTGTATCAATGATCTCACCAAACCTCCACTTAAATGTTGATGTGTCCAGCTCATCCCACAAAGTTCCTTCCCGCCACTGGTCTTTTTCCCTTCATGTCGCTATACATTTCATGGCTCACCTACCTCACCTACTTCCCCACCTCAGATCAACATGATCCACGTTGCTACTCGGGCTTAGAAGGACAAAGGCAAGGAAAAGGCAACTGACTCACTAACCAATCCTATACCCAACATACTATCTGCACCCGCACCTAAAATCACTATCCGCGGCCCCACATATCCTATTTCTAATGGGGTCACACACCACAAGATCCTCAAAAAACTACACCAATGCTCCCTCAAAATGTCCTTATATGACCTCATCCAAACCTCAAAATCCCATCGTCAAGCTCTCATGGAAGTTCTACAATCTATTGAGGTTTTACCCAATGACCCTACACCCGTAGCCTCCATCATCATGCCCCATCATATAGCCTCTCTCACCAAATTACCACATTTATCCACACCTCCACCTACTCATCAAGTAGCCTACCTTAGCTTCTTAGAGGAAGAGATTACACTGCACCAAATAGATGATCCAGACCCAACTCTCTTCATCTCTATCCACATTGATGATATACGTGTATTACATGTCATGATTGATGGGGGCACTAGCATTAATATCATTTCATCCCATGCATTCGCTCAAATGTGCATACCCAACAATTACACGCATAAAAATCCTGTCATGTTGCATTCATTCAATGACGCTATCACCTCTACACTAAGCACTGTCATCCTCCATGTTCGTGTGGGCCCCCACACTATTTTAGAGTTATTTTATGTCTTGGAGGGGGAATTCCAATATAACTTGTTGCTTGGCAGACCCTGGATTTGTGTCATGGGTTGTGTTCCTTCCACTTTGCATCGCTATGTAAATTTTGAGCATGAAGGACACACCTATACTATTCCATCTGATCCATCACCTTTTAAAACATACAACATGCTTTACCAAACTAATGACATGCTTATACCTATTAAGGCATCCACATCCATGACCACTACCACTTCACCTACACCTTCGCTTACCAATACAGTCACTACCTCAACCACACATACCTCTTCCATTCCTACTACTGCCATAACCTCTACGGCCAACCCATTAGCCACCCAATCCATTAGCTCCACCTCCACGTCAACCTCTAAAAAATCACCTATTCTAGCTACCCACATACCAACCACTGATCCCTTGGAAGGCATTTTTCAACGCCTCACTCTGGGGGAGTATCACCTTTATAGTGTCAACACATTTCTTACTGCATAAGAGTATGTAATTCTTCACCTAAATCCTCACTATGATCACCATATAGGAGAGTGCCTCTTTTATGGTCCTCCCTACCTTCGTACCAGTCTCACTTATGGGGGACTTGATACTACAACTTAAACACCCAAACCACTGTCACAAACCCCCCCATTTTTTGATGACTTCCAGTCACTCACCAATCACTGTGTTATCCAAAATTCACCCCCCAAGGTAAATTTTGATAACATGCATTAAATTCTTTGGTCCCGAGCAAGATAGATTGATTCAAGCAAAAAATCATGTTTCTGGGGTCCCCTCGGCCTTTTTTTAACTCTCCTGTCCAAGGAGAAAAGAGCAAGTTCTAAAAAAGGGGTGAAAAAGTTACAAAAAACAAGCTTAGGGAAAAAAAATCATGAAAATTGGCTAAGTCCTGGTCCAAGCGGCCCTTGGGATAGTTGGGACGTCGGGGCGCGAACCGGCCGAAAAGCCTCCAGGCGGTCTACGCAGCACTGGGACAGTTGGGACATCGAGATGCACGGGACGCGGAAAGTTGATTCGGCCGAAGGAGGAAAAATTAACTAACTACTGTGCAAAATAGGCTGGGACATCTAGGACGCGAGGACGTGAAGGACGCGAACCGCCCGGATCAGCTGAAACAGAGAACTTTCGTACTGGGACAGTTGGGACAGAGGGACGCATGGGACGCGGAGAGCTGAAGGAGCCGAGATCCAATCAAATAACGCCACGTGTCTTCACCTCAAAGATGGACAGGGAAGCCTGAATCAGGCGGATCGGAGGAATTTGTCCCAAACAGTTCGGGACAACCAGACCAAAGGGACGCGAGGGATGCAAAAATCTGGCAGACCCGCAGACGAATCAGGAAATGCCTTGTGTCACAAGGGAAAACGTCTAAAATTTCAAAGGGCAAGGTTTGAAGCGTTGGCCCGAGCCAATAAAAAGAGGACATGTGTCATAAGGAGAAGGGGAGTGTGGAGCTCAAGGAGGAATTAGAGAATTTGGCAAAAGTTTTAGCCAAAAACTAAAAGGTGAAGGATGACCTCGTGCCCCTGTCCTCTAACCAGATCATGCCACGTGTCCCAAGTGGCGAGGACGCGGGGAAAATATGGGAAATTTTCCAAAATTACAAAAAGTCAAAAATTTCAAGGAAAACCCGTGGGTAAGGGAAGGAGAGAGAATTTATCATCCAATCAGTGCCCGACACATGTCGTCCAGGTGGCGGAGCGCGGGAAAAAATTTCAAAACCCATTTTTTGCCTGTTTTGTGCCCTAAATGTTCAGATCGCCATATCTTTCGATCCAGAGCTCAGATTTGCATGTTCTTTATATCATTGGAAATCTTATAAAATTCTCTACATGATTTCAGGGTTAATCTTGAATTTTGGTTTAGTTTGGAGAGAGAAAGTTAAGAAATGACTCTGACACGTGTCCATGGCCAGAAATGACATTTTAGCGACCAAATTTAATGCAGAATGGGTCGCATTCTCCTCTAATTCCGTCAAAAATGACAGGGTATGGGTTTGTAAGGTCCTCCATGCTAATTTAATGCATTTGTAGTCAATGAGGAATGGGTTCCCATGTTTTTTATGTTTTCTCTCTTCTGGGCTCGACCCATGCAATGTAAAAGCCATATTTGGCTCATTTCTAAAGGTGGAACATTTTTTGGCATAGCAGACTTCTTCTTTCACCTCCAACAAGTGATTGTTGCAAGAATTAGACCTCTTCAAATATTGTAACAGGTTTTCTACCTCTCTAAGGTTGTAATGCAGTGGTTTTTGACATTAGAAAGATAATGCAAGCTTTGTGAATGGGTTTCAGTCCTTTGTTTGTATTATTTGCTTCATTTCAGATCCTAAATTATATCTTATCAGCCTATGTATGATTTTATGTTGCAATCTTTGGTTTGTGTCTATTTGCATGACAAAAATATTCACTACTCCTTTTGGTGCATCACCATCTTTAGTTAGTTTCAATTTTTGCCTTTCTATCCCTGTCTCCTTGCAATTTAGAGTAGGATTAGGATCTGAACCTCTGTAGTTGTGTAAATATAGATCTAAATCAGAGGATTTTGAGGAACCATCATCTAATCTGGAGATTCCTCTCTCAATTTCAGAAGTCCCACACTTGGAGAGAGGTTTCCATGTTGTGAAATCACACTGGATGCTAGCATGATCAAACTAGAAATCTGATCAACATCCAGGGGTGCTGTGATTTTGCACTAACAATTTTGGCACTCCCAGTGGGACACTAGAGGTCTCATTTTTATTGCAGAAAAGTTGATGTGCATCTGCTACAATTTTCTTGCTTGAAAACAGCTATTATTTGCATATCTGGCTACTCTAAGGGGAAGAATCAACTGGTTTCAGCAGTGCAGGCCTAAAAACTCATGAGAAGAATCACCACAAGGTCAAGAGTTGGAGAAGAAGAAGTGTTGTTTGAATACTTGCAATTATCTCCAAGAAGAAGGTAAAGAGGAAGAAGGATTCAAAGGTCTCCATCTCCACCAAATAGAACTCTCTCAACTCCTCCACCTGGTAGGCCTTTCATTCAGTCAACAAGGGTTTTAAGACCAATTAGAATGGCACAAAACAACCCCTATGTCAACTTCACAGGCAGCAGCCCACTTGCCCTTAATGTGCAACATCCAATTCCTATTGTAGCCTTGAAGAACATTTTGTACTTCACCGGAGAAAATCAGACTACTCCAGGTGATCATGTTAAAGATATTGCTAACCTTTGTGCAATTCATGAAATCAATGAGATGCAAGTGGCTGTCAAGTTACTGGTGTCTTCATTCAAGGGGAAAGCATTGCAATGGTTTAGAAGCCTTGGAGCTGGTTCTATCACAAATTGGAATCAGCTGTGTATAGCACTTCATGAGAAATTTGGAGAAAAGGGAGACAACTTGTCTCTTTTGGAGCAGCTGACAACCATTAAGAGAGCTCCCAATGAGCAGCTGACCGATTTCAATTTCAGATTTCAAAAGACTTGGGAGAGAATTCCAATGGCAGTCAAGCCAACAGTAGAAGGTGCTTTTCTCTACTATCTCAAAGCTCTAAATTCTGATATTTCTATGTTAATTCAGTCCATGGGAGGCATAACTATCCCTATGGCTTATAGCATTGCCATTAGGGCTGAAAATTGTTTGATCCAAGCTGGAAAACTTGCCCCTAGACCTCCCATGCCATTGTTTCCAAGTTTAGAGATCCCAAACACCAATCAAGCACCTAATTTGGCTCCTTTTCCCACTCCTAGAAATCAGAGTTCAAATGAAGCTTCCACTTCATTTCCAAGTGCCCCAAATGAGCTTCAAGAAGTCATGAAGCAATTGCAAAACCTAAGCAATGAGCTGGTTACTCTCAAAAGGTAGCAGGCCCAAGGTTTTAGACCTTCTTATCAACCCCAAGCTCAGCCTAACAGGCAGCCATACCAACCATAAAGGCCACCTAATCCAGTTGCAAATATGAATCAAACAAGGCCTCCTGCCAATAGACCATTTCAGCCCTATAATCCAAATGCCATATCTTCCTCTAAGGCATTGGTGCCAACACAAAACAACATTGCCCAGGAGTATGATTGGTGTTTTCCATGCAATGAGCCTCATAACCAATCCATGTGCTTCAATGGTGCTTTGAATCAAGCTTTAATGGTGACAACTACTGGTGTGGAGGGTGAGGGTAGTCAAGGAAACAGCCAACAACAAGAAACATTCCAACAGCAATCAGCCCCAAATGACACCACATTGGTAAATTGGTAAGCAGAGGATTTTTGTGGCATGAACCAGGCAATTTCTCAAGGTGTTGCAGCCAACACAAGGTCAAAAAGAAGGAATTTGGGTGAAGAACAGCCATTAGCCCCAACCAATCCATAACCTTCCATGGTTCCACAAATAGTTGGCAAGCAAAATCCAATTGTAAATGCACAAGGGCAGCCAAGAACAGCTCCTAGGCCAACTCAAATACCAATTGTTGCTACCCACGTGCAAGGAGCGAATGTGTAAACCAAAGGACAACAAAGAGATCCTTCATCACCATTCAACATCATTGATCATATGAAGAAGACAAATGTTAATATATCAATGTGGGAATCCCTATCCATCCTAGGCCAAAGAGATCTGTTGTAAGCTGCCATGAAGGACTGGCCAACTTCAAATCAACAGATCCAAAGGCAAGACAAGGTACTTACAAATGCTGCCCATCCTGAGGGAAATCATAGAGGACAGCAAGGTAAAATTTTGAAGCCCCCTCCTTTCTATGTTTATTGATCATTGGAAATCAGCTGGTGCACAATTGCATGATAGACTCCGGGACAAGTAGCTCAGTAATGCCTAAACAGATAGCTGATCAGCTAGGGCTCTAGTATGAAACAACATTCAAAGGGGTAGTGCAGCTAGATGGGACAGCAGTAACAACAGTTGGGGTGATTAGAAATTTGAGTCTTACCTTGCATGCATGTCCAAATGTTGTTGTTTTACAAGATGTATCAGTCATAGACCTTCCACCACTCTTTGCCCTATGCTTGTCAAGGGACTTCACAGCCAAGATTGGAGGATATTTGTCTACTGATTGCTCACACATGTTGTTCAGAATGAGGTATGGAACTAAGGCTACAACTAGGTCTGAACCTATTGCAAACTTCCACATTGGGCCTTACACTCCAAGTCAGATTAATGACAATTGCTCAGCATTTGATCAAGAAGATCACCCAAGCACTGATGAAGCTGACACTAAGGTTGGAAGCATCCCGGATCTAACTCTTGATGAATGGGCAAACAATATACATGCATTTGATCCTTATCAAGAAGTAGAAGAATCTGAGCTAGGGGTCTATTGTATACATGAAGAAAATCAACCTATTCCTAGCATCACCAAGCCAAACCACAAGGATGACAATGAGGTATGGCAGCTGTTTTCTGATGGATGAAGGAGTAGACAAAGTGCAGGAGGTGGAGCCATGCTTGTTTCACCTCAAAGAGTAAAGTACTATTCAGCTTTTAGATTTTAGTTTACATGCTCCAACAACACTGCTGAATATGAAGCCTTGGTGCAAGGGATGCATTGGGCAATCAAGAAGAAAATAAAGAACTTGCAAGTATTTGGGGATAGTGAATTGATTGTAAATCAGGTCAAGGGACAGCATGATGCCAAGAATGATCTACTCAAGTGCTCCAAGAATAGGGTGTGGGACCTCATGGAAGATTTTGAGGGTTTTGGCATCAAATCCATTCCTAGGGAAGAGAATCAAGCTGCTGACAGGCTTGCAGCAGTAGGGGCAGCCTTTGACATTGTGGAAAGCATTCAACAAGACAAGGTACAACCAAACATCCACGTGATTGTGAGGCCTTCAGTACCAGATAACAATGTCAATTGGTAAGTGTTTGAAAATGACCAGCAAATCATCCATTTCTTGTAAGAAGAAGCTAAGTTCTCAGCCAAGAATTGAGAAAAATTGGAACAGCAGTATGGTGACCAAGTGGTACAGCTGAGAACTAATAAGCTGCCCAAGGGACTTATCACTTTGGAGTCCATTTTTAACCCCAATGATCAGTTTAGAAAGGAGAAAGAAAACATTCAGGTCAAGAGAGAGGATTCAGTATCCATCTTGGTAGAAGAGAACAAACCATTGCAAATTGGGAGGATGACAACTAAACAAGAAAAGTATGAGTTCATACAGCTGTGCCAAGAGTTCTCTGACGTGTTTGCTTAGAGCTATGAAGACTTGAAAGGTTTCAATCCCAACTTAGCTCAGCATACCATCGAATTGGATCCAAATACTAATCCTGTCAGGCAGAAACAAAGACCAGTCAATCCACACATGGAGCCTCTCATGAGGAAAGAATTGGACAAGCTGATTGAGTCAAGGATCATATTCCCAATCAAGCATTCTAGTTGGTTTGCCAACTTAGTTCCAGTCAGAAAGAAGAGTGGAGAGATTAGATTGTGTGTTGACTTCAGAGACTTGAATAGAGCCTCTCTCAAGGACCATTACCCACTCCCTTCCATGGAGAAAATCTTGCAAGTTGTGGCTAGCTCTGAGAGGTTTTCACTACTTGTTGGCTACTCAGGCTACAATCAGATTATGGTGAAGGAAGAGGACCAGTTCAAGACAGCCTTCACAACCAAATGGGGAACTTTTGCATACAGGAAAATGCCATTTGGGCTGTCCAACACTGGTGCTACCTTCCAAAGGGCAATGGACATGGCATTCAAAGGTTTGATTAACAATGTGGTGCTGATTTACCTTGATGATATCACTGTTTTTTCCAAAAATGTAGCAGACCACCTCTCTCATTTGATACAAGTCTTCACAAGGTGCAGGAGATTTGGAGTGTCTTTGAATCCTAAGAAGTGTATCTTTCTTGCACATGAAGGAAAGCTCCTTGGCCATATTGTCTCCAAGGAAGGATTAACAATTGATCCAGAGAGGGTTGAAGCCATAAGAGCACTACCATTGCCAAGCCATAAGAAGGCCCTTCAGAGTTTCTTGGGAAGGATAAACTTTGTTCGGAGGTTTGTCCCAGATTTTACAACCCTTGTCAAGCCCATCACCAAAATGTTAAAGAAGAGCATGGCTTTCAAGTGGACAGCAGAAGGCAAGGAGAGTTTTGAAGCAATCAAATAAGCCATCTCCCAAGCACCAACTCTCATCAACCTGGACTTCTCCAAGGATTTCATCCTCTATGCATTTGGAGGTAATGACACTATTTCTACCATTTTGGTATAGCAAAACAAGGATAATGATGAGCAGCCAATTGCCTTCTTCAGCCGGAGCCTAGATGACTATGAGGTGAGGTACTCTTTTATTGAGAAGTATGTACTCGCAGTAATCAGAAGCTTGAAGAAATTCAAGCATTTAGTCTCAAACAACAAGTCCAGCTACTGGTCTCACATGCTGGGGTCAAGGACTTCCTCCTCAACAAGGATTTGAATGAGAAAAGGGCAGGTTCGATCACCCGTGTCATGGAGTATGACATTGAGATCAAGATCACCAAGCTGGTAAGAGGGAAAGGATTGTGTGAGCAGCTGGTTTTGGGGAAGCAAAAAGAAGTATGCAATGAAGAAGAGGTTGTTTTGACAGTCCAGGACAGCCATGAGCCAAGTGGCAATCAAGAAGAAGACAATGCTGCCCCCACTCCTTGCTGGACCCAAGGTATTATACACTTCCAAGGCATAGGCCTATGCCCTCCAGAGATGAACAAGACCCAAAGGAGACACTTCAGATTGCAGGTTGTTCCGTATGCCATTGTTGATGGAGTTTTGTTCAAGAAAGATGTGAATGGAGTGTTGCTGAGATGCATTAGCACAAATCAGATTCAAAGGGTTTTGAAAGAGTTCCATGGTGGACTAGCTGGTGGTCATTTTGCACCAAGAGTGACAGCTCTAAAAATCATGAAGGCTGGTTATTATTGGCCTAAAATCTTTAGTCATTGCTATGCATGGATCAAGAGGTGTAAGAATTGTGCATTCTTCATAGGAAAAGAGAGACTTGCTGCCCTTCCATTACATTCAATCTCATTTGACCAGCCATTCATGCAATGGGGTTTGGACTTCATTGGAGTCATTAATCCCAATTCAAGCCAAGGGCACAAATGGATTTTGACAGCCACGGACTACTTCACCAAATGGACAGATGCAGTAGCACTCAAAGAGGCAAATGAGTCTAGCATCTTAGACCTTTATGAGGGGATAACAACAAGATTTGGTGTACCTGCTATAATAATCTCAGATAATGCATTGGCATTCATTGGATCTAAGGTGACTGAGTGGGCTGTCAAGAACGGTATCTACCTAAGCACTTCATCAAACTATTACCCTCAAGGTAATGGCCAGGCCGAGTCTACAAACAAGAACTTGTTGAGGATCATTAGGAGGAATCTTGACGAGAATCAGAGGTCTTGGCATACCAAACTGAAATCGGCCTTATGGGCTGATAGGATAACTCCCAAAAGATCCACAGGTAACTCTCCATTGAAACTTATCTATGGAAGAGAGGCAATCTTGCCCATGTCACTTGAGTTGCCAACATTGGAACTCATGAAGCAGCTGGAGTTGCTAGAGTTTGAGCCCATGGAGGTGAGATATGCAGAGTTGATGGAGCTGCAAGAGATCAGAAATCAGGCATCCCAAGCAATGGAAAAGGATTAAGCTTTGATCAAGAAGACCTTTGATAGGAAGACCAAGGATAGATCTTTTCAGGTTGGAGATCTAGTGTTGAAATGGGATGTGGATAGAGAAAAACCAGGAAGGCATTCAAAATTTGATGCCATTTGGAGTGGCCCATACATGGTCACGAAGTGCAAGGACAGCAATGCTTTCCAATTGGCCTCATTGGATGCTGAAGAACTACAGATTCCAGTCAATGGAATCTATCTCAAGCGTTGCTTCTAGAGGGAAATTCACTACCTTATAAATATTAGATTAGATTTTCATTCCTCCAAGTGCTTATGCACATTGTTTTGTTCAAGGTTAGTTTTGTTTTCCCTAAGTGCTTTGGCACAGCTTGCTATCCATGGAGATGTTTTGCAGTCCTTGCTCCCACTAGGTGATATTCCATCTTCCTCCTTACACATTCTAAGTTAGTTGGGGTTCTAAACAAAATATTTGATGACTCCATGCCCAATGGACTGCTTCAGGCAACTGGTATCTTCTACCTAGTAGGCAGGTGACCCCACTGAGTCACCAAATTGTTATCCAAAATTCACCCCACAGGGTAAATTTTGATAACATGCATTAAATTCTTTGGTCCTGAGCAAGATAGATTGATTCAAGGCAAAATTTGGCCCTTGGGATAGTTGGGACGTCAGGGCGTGAACTAGCCAAAAAGCCTCCAGGCGGTCTATGCAGCACTGGGACAGTTGGGACATCGGGATGCGCGGGACGCAGAAAGCTGATTCAGCCGAAGGAGGAAAAATTAACTAACTGCTGTGCAGAACAGGCTGGGACATCTGGGACATGAGGACGTGAAGGATGTGAACCGCTTGGATCGGCCGAAACAGAGAACTTTCACACTGGGACAGTTGGGACAGAGGGACGTGTGGGACATGAAGAACCAAAGGAGCCGAGAGCCAATCAAATAACGCCACGTGTCTTCGCCTCAACGAGGGACAGGGAAGCCCGAATCGGGTGGATCGGAGGAATTTGTCCTAGACAGTTTGGGACAACCGGGCCAAAGGGATGCGAGGGATGAGAAAAGCCGGTAGGCCCGCGGATGAATCTGGAAACGCCACGTGTCACAAGGGAAAACGTCCAAATTTTCAAAGGGCAAGGTTTGAAGCGTTGGCCTAAGCCAATAAAAAGAGGACATGTGTCCTAAGGAGAAGGGGATTGTGGAGCTTAGGGAGGAATTAGAGAATTTGGCAAAAGTTTTAGCCAAAAACTAAAAGGTGAAGGATTACCCCGCACCCCTGTCCTCCAACCAGATCATGCCACGTGTCCCAAGTGGCAGGGACGCGGGGAAAAAATGGGAAATTTTCCAAAATTACAAAAATTCAAAAATTTCAAGGAAAACCCGTGGGTAAGGGAAGGAGAGAGAATTCCTCATCCAATCAGCGCCCGACATGTGTCGTCCAGGTGGCGGAGCACGGGAAAAAATTTCAAAACCCATTTTTTGCCTGTTTTGTGCCTTAAATCTTCATATCGCCATATATTTCGATCCAAAGCTCGGATTTGCACGTTCTTTATATCATTGGAAAGATTATAAAATTCTCTACATGATTTCGGGGTCAATCTTGAATTTTGGTTCATTCTGGAGAGAGAAAGTTAAGAAACGGATCTAACGCGTGTCCATGGCCAGAAATGACATTTTAGCGACCAAATTTAATGCAGAATGGGTCGCATTCTCCTCCAATTTGGTCAAAAATGATAGGGTATGGGTTTATAAGGTCCTTCATGCTGATTTAATGCATTTGTAGTCAATGAGGAATGGGTTCCCACATTTTGTATGTTTTCTCTCTCCTGGGCTCGACCCATGTAATGTAAAAGCCAGATTTGGCTCATTTCTAAAGGTGGAACATTTTTTGGCATAGCAGACTTCTTCTTTCACCTCTAGCAAGTGATTGTTGCAAGAATTAGACCTCTTCAAAGATTGTAACAGGTTTTCCACCTCTTTGAGGTTGTAATGCAGTGTTTTTTGACATTGGAAATGATAATGCAAGCTTTGTGAATGGGTTTCAGTCCTTTGTTTGTATTATTTGCTTCATTTCAGATCCTAAATTATATCTTATCAGCCTTTGTATGATTTTATGTTGCAATCTTTGGTTTGTGTCTATTTTCATGACAAAAATATTCACTACTCCTTTTGGTGCATCACCATCTTTAGTTAGTTTCAATTTTTGCATTTCTATCCCTATCTCCTTGCAATTTAGAGTAGGATTAGGATCTGAACCTCTGTAGTTGTGAAAATATAGATCTAAATCAGAGGAGTTTGAGGAACCAGCCTCTAATCTAGAGATTCCTCTCTTAGTTTGACAAGTCCCACACTTGGAGAGAGGTTTCCATGTTGTGCAATCACACTGGATGCTAGCATGATCAAAATAGAAATCTGATCAACATCCAGGGGTGCTGTGATTTTACACTAACACACTATTTTTCCCACACCTTCCTACACTGATGTGCGTGGAAGGGTTTTGGTTTTAGCTTTTACAAGCAATGCCACCATACTATTATTCCATGTACTACCTGTAAACATAACGACTGTAGTGGTATCAGCTTTGCTGAACCACCTACTAAGCACGCCCACATTAAACTCATTAAGGACATCAACCCTTCTCTACCTTCTTCATGAAAATGACCACCTTCACTGACGGAGTTGATGGATCTAGAATCCATTCCTCCTAGCTTTGTTTTCATAAACACCATCTCCTTAGGGCCTTTGACTTATCAATGCGAGGGCGAGGCTCCTTCCTCTCTTCCCTTCATGTACCCTCAAATGGTCGATAACGATACACCTTCGATTAACATCGTTCAATTTCAGGATGATGAATCTACACTCACCTACTTTGGTGTAGAAGACTCATATATTCATCAGTAATTACCCTCTGAGATGTAAACCATGTTGAATGAATCAACTATCGAGATCAAAATTCATACTCAGGATGACCCAGACATCCTAAATATTGGTCAATCTTTAGATGTTGCTAAGCAGGAAGCCGTCACTTCTTTTCTCAAAGATCATAACCATGTGTTTGCTTGGTATTATGTAGATATGCCCAGTATTGACCCCACTATAGTGGTCCATAATATCATAACCATTCCCGATGCCAAGCTCGTCAAACTAAAGTTGAGGAAAATGCACCCTTGCATTGCCCTTCTTGTCAAAGAAGAACTTCAGCGCCTTCTTTCAGTTTCCTTCATATTACCCATTGATTATCCTCATTGGATTTCTAACATTTTCCCTATCACCAAGATGACAGGGGGAGTCTACATTTGTAAGGATTTCCATGACCTCAATCTAGCTTGCCCAAAAGATGAATTTCCTCTACCTGGTATTGACCAGCTGGTTGACCTTACCGCTGGTCACGAGATGTTATCAATCATGGATGGCTTCTTGGGTTATAGCCAAATCTTACTTGTCCTAGAGGATCAACACAAAATTGCATTCATCACCCCTTGGGGGACATTCTACTATCGAGTCATACCTTTTGGCCTTAAAAACATTGGTGTCACATATCAACGTGCCATGACTTACATCATGCATCATGTATTGGAAGATTACATCGACAACCTTCTTGCCAAATCTAAACACCACTCCAAGCACCTTGTCATCCTCAAAACCATCTTTTACCACCTCATTAAATATTGTGTTCACCTTCAGCCCAAGAAGTGTGTCTTCATGGTCCTCTCAAGAAAAATCTTGGGATTTATTGTTTCCCTACGTGGTATAGAAGTTGACCCTGCTAAAGTCAAGGCCATTCTATAAATTCCTCCACCCACTAACCTTAGGCAACTTTATAGCCTGCAAGGTAAGTTGTAGTTTATTCGCCATTTCATTTTATAATTGTCTGATCGATGTCAACCATTTCATCACCTTCTCAAGAAGGATGTCTCCTTTTTATGGGATGATGATTTCCACAAAGCTTTTGAGGCCTTAAGACAATACCTTCTTCAACCCCCCATACTCATTCCACCTAAAGACGATCAACCTTTCTACCTATACATCTCAGCTACTAATCACTCTTTGGGGGCCATGCTCACTCATCACGATGAACAACATAGGGATCAAGTGGTTTATTACATAAGCCATACTCTTTTGGACTACAAAACCTGATACACCCATCCCAAAAAAAAATTCTTAGCCTTAGTTTGCATCACCACAAAACTCTACCATTAACTACTCAACAACAACCTATGTTGTGACCAACACCAAACCCTTACACTTCATGTATGCCAAAAATTATCAAAATCAGCGTGTCACATGCTCGCTTATGCTTTTGGCTGACCTCAATGTTGAATTCATTCATCAAAAGTCCATCAAGGGCCAAGCTATCACCGACCAATTAGCTGACGCACCTATTTCTGGGGATTAACCTTGTAATTTTGAATTTCTAGATGAGTCAATTACTACCCTTTCCTTAGGCAAACCCGCTTACCAAATGACACTCTTATTTGATGGTTCTAAGTGTCAGTGTGGGGGGTGGTGCTATCCTCATTCTGCTTGGTGGTGAACCCATGCCTTTGTCTTTCAAACTCAATTTTGATTATACAAACAAAATTTTTGAATACGAAGCACTCATATTAGGTCTCCAAGTTGCCTACGCCCTAGATGTCAAATCAATCAACATCTTTGGTGATTCTCAATTGGTCATAAACCAAGTGAATGGTATATACCAATGTCGTAATGAGATACTTCAAAAGTATAAACATCATGTAGACATAATTTTGACCACCTTTTACCATTACGCTCTTCAAACCGTCCCCTGTTCAACCAACAAATTTATAGATACCATGGCCTACTTGGCTTCTCAAATACCTGCTTCACCTGTCGATTCTAAAATATTTGTCACCATATAATGACTCTAATCACCCTCTTATTTACCTCACAATTTTTACTCCATCATAACCATCACCCCGGACCTGAGAGACCTTTGGTATAAATAATACTCTGACTATCTTTCTCTCTCCTTCTTACCTCCTGATCTCACCCATAATGGACAACACGCCTTCCTTACGAGGGTCTCTCATTACGTCATCATGGGGAGCCTCCTCTATAAGCGTGACTTTAATGGTATTCTCTTGCGATGCCTCACAAGTTCTGAAATTCCTTATCCCATTAAGGAAGTTCATGATGGCATATGTGGAGGTCACTTCAATGGCCTTATTGTTGCTAAGCGTATTCTTCACCTAGGATATTACTAGATGAACCTGAACCATGATTGTTATGACTATGTCAAGCATTGTGTAAAATTCCAAAAACATGCCAACCTTCATCATACACCCAGTCATTCCTTACATGTCACTTGTGACCTTTGGCCTTTCTCTCAATGGGGTTTGAATCTTATCAGAGAGATCAATCCCCATTCTTCCCAACGCCATCAATGGATCATCACCGCTACTGAATACTACACAACATGGGTTGAAGCTATACCACTCATCTCCACAAAAGCTAAGAAAATATGTGAGTTCATCAATCATCACATCATTTGTCGCTTTGGTGTTCCTCGTCGCCTCATCACTGATAATGGAAAAACATTAAAAAATAAAACATTGAAAAAAAATTTCGATGCCTTTGGCATTCAGCTAAGTTTCTCATCACCTTATTACCCACAGACCAATAGCCAAGCTGAATCCACAAACAAAACCTTGAAAAAAATTCTCATGAAATTGGTTAATGATACTGGGAAGGACTGACATACGCACATTCCTTTTTCCCTGTGGGCATACCACACTAGTATTCACACTTCCACTGCCACTACACCTTTTTCTCTGGTCTACGGTACAGAGGTTGTTCTGACTCTCGAAGTCCAGATCACCTCACTCTACATTTCTCTCTATGATATGCTCAATGATGATGAATTTTGTTAGGACCGTTTGGCACAACTTGAGTTATTAGACGAACATCATCTTAACACTCTTGACCACCTTCAAGTTTACCAAAAATGTATCAAGCATGCCTATGATAAACATGTCCATGAATGAACCTTTCACGTTGGTGATCTCGTGCTAAAAGAAAATCAACATGTAACTAAAGCAGAAAAAAGGTAAACAGGGAAAATTTTCTCCTAATTGTCTTGGACCATACATCATGACCCATACTTACGGATTAGGTGTTTATCGTTTATCTTCACTCGATTGTAAACCTGAAACTGAGCCCCTTAATGCCTTGCATCTTCGACTGTTATACTATTGAATTTTAGTCCTACCTCACTTTTTTCCTTTTTCCATGCTCGTCCGTTGAGCGCTATCCACTTCCTACGCCATCACCAATGATTAAATAAGAATTATGTGCGTACCCATCACCTTTTGTCTTCTCTTAAATATGTGTACCATGACGTTGCACATAGCATGATTCTCATGGATACTTTTCATCTACCTTTAGATGATATCCCATGGTCGTTTCACTCTACTTTCTGAACAAGAATCCTATTCTTCACCTTGGTCTTGTCCATGAATTCAAATCCCTCACATGGGATCCAACTCCTTGAGTTAAACTTCTAATAAAAAGATGACTCCCTCAAAAGGACATCTTCCTCTCTGTAATCACTGCTATAAATAGACTGCTCCCTCAAAGGATAGCTATGTAAAGCTTTTTAAAAGAAAGTGAGAGAATCTGAAGCTTCCTGCATAGATCAGCTTCACGAAGACCTTAAGGAGTTAATTTCCTCATCCCATATAGAATTCCTCCATCAATCAGTCTATCTCAAATATCAGTGAACATAGAAATCCTTTTAGTCATGGACTTTCCCATTGTGACCTTAAATCTCTTGCCCAAAGAGCATGCTACCACATACCATATAAAAATTAACCACCTTTCACCCCTCTCACCATTCGCACTCCCATTTCCTACTGCCTCAAGGGACCTCTTGGAAACCATGACATTTGGTGATCATGTGACTAATTTTCACCCTTAGAATTATCAATCATGCAATGTCTTTAGAGTCTTACATTCATCACCTCCTCCAAGGTATGACCTACTCGTTATGATACTCGCCAATCAGGTGGCTTTCTTTCCCCCTCTTATCTTTTAACCTTCTTTATTACGTATTGATTACCTTATACAAGACTTGGTCCTCGACGCTTACCTTTGGGGTAATATTCTTATTCTACCACCATCAAAATCACCTATACCAAATCTCCCATAACTCATCCACACCTAACAGACCTAAACTCAAATCATGCCTAAAATCTACCAACTCATTCTCATACCTCCTCATATTCTTCCCTAACTTATGGGAGAGCTACATTATCTTGAGGTCCCTTTTTTCTGGGACTATATAGGCAGTACTCTGTGGGCATGGGGCCCTTCAAGGTTAGCTTGGCCACTCTCTATCCTAACACATTCATCTTTCATCTTCCTAAATCACATTCTACCCTACTTAGTTTCCTTTTTATATCAAAAATTGGAAATTAAACCAAACAAACAACAAGTTGCTTGACATTTTTATCATCATCACAACATACACTTATTAGGACTACCATTTCTTTACCAACATCATGCATGTATTATAAAACATCTTAAACATGACCCATATCATCATTCATTGTACAAATTAATGAATCACAACCTCAACCAACCTCACTCAATCCATGCCTACAATTTCAATTCAACCATGCCCATGACCTAACTCAACCATGCCTAACACGAACCTGACTCAACCATGCCTATGACATGACTCCATCATGCCTAACATAAACCTGACTCAACCATGCCTAACACACCTACCATAAGTCCATCTATGCATAATAATAAAATTTTATCAACACAAACACGTAATGCCCATAATCATCATCATTTATACAAATACAATATCCATACACATAATTGTCAAATGTCTTCGGCACACAGGTCGATATATGATCAAAAATATAATAGCTCTCGGCATGCAGGTTGGTATATGATCAAAAATATAAAACTCTCGGCATGCAGGCTGGTATATATCAAAATAATAACTACATCAAAATCGAGAGCCATATATCAGGCATCATCTCATCAGACATCCTCCATATCTATCTCACATATCCCCTCTGCCTCCTCAACCCCTATCTGGTGACCTTCTAACATCTCCCCACCCATCATAGGTGGTGGTTGGGTCCTTACTGGTAAATCAACTAGAACTGGCCTCTGTGAACTAGTGGCCTCACTTTGACCATGTCTTGGGGCTCGATGGCCCCCTATTCTCTCCACTCTATGGGTGCGTGATCTGGTCCTCTCACTAGAGACCTGTTGTGCCCTGTACTTGGCATACGATAGAAAATATATCCCTACTACCATCAACTGGTCCTAGTAATACCGGGCCTCATCTCTTGCCTCCCGCAATCTGGATACAGGTACTGTCTGTGGTGGCCCCATCAGCCTCTGACCCTGTACCTGTCTTGTGGGACCCTATCCCACCCCTTCTTGTGAACTAGGACCCTGTCTCGATGTTTGTGGTGGTGTCATCTACCCCTACCCCTATGCCTATATCTAGATCTGTAAAGCCCCAATATATGCCTGTGCCATGGCTAACTAGCCCTGCAACCCTGTAACCTATGCTTGTAGGGTGGCTACCTGACCATCATCACCATCCCCATCTTCATGCCCACCCTAGGCCATCTGGGCCTGAAGACTAGCCACCTGTGCATGTAACTCGGCCACCTCCATCTCTGAACTAGCTAATTGTCCCTTAACCATACCCAACTAGGTAATAAAGGTCACTACCTGCCCCTGTAGAGCATCTCTTTGCATGATGATCATGGCTAAATCCGACTTCCCCAGCCTGGGAGGTACTTCTCATAAATGATCCACCCACCACTATCTATATCTGTCTATCACTCTGGCATCATTGATCCACCAGTCTACCACCTACTCCTCCTACCCTGTGCGCACTATCATCTATGGTAGAGGAAATTTCCTCTCCACATCATCTCTCCTGTACTACAAGAAGGGTGGTGGTATGTCTTGTAACAACCCAAAGTGTCGTCTAACCCTATCAATTGGGATCATCTTATGCTCCCTGGCACAACGCCCCTCTATCCATCTCAGCAGATGAAGGCCATCTAGCTCATTATGCATCTACCTATATTAGGGATAACCCACATACGGTCTCCATATGATGTCCACTTTGGACAATCCCTCCAATAGACGTCTGTAGTATGCTACATCATGTGTAGCCCTCTCTGATCAACACTCTCCAATCATGGGCACCCATCGCCTATACTCCATCCAAACCAATCTCAACGGAAATGCATCTGCTCAGGGAATACCCACTGGGCACACACAAACTATGTGCTCATAGGCCCAACAGTGTAGTAAAAAGGTGTAACATAAGCTAAACTTGTGCAGACATCCATATGCCCACAACTCTCTATAATTGCACCAGGAATGCTGACACCCAAGAAAAGTAGGTCCGATCCATCACCATGTCGTGTAACACCCCCATCAGGGAGTGGGGAAACCTCCCACCCTCTACATCTAGCAGTGTGAAGTAGCACACTGCCTCCATTAATAGCACTACTAGCCTCATCTCCTCTAGACAGGCTAGGTACATCCCCCCATAACTCAAGATGGCACTATGGAACGTCATGTCTGCTAGTCCCTCCCCAAACACTGTCATCATCAACTCCTTTGAGGCCTCAAAGGAGATCAAGTACACCTACATCGCTAGTATCGGTAACCACATGATCTTAAACACATCCTTCATGGTCATTGTCATCTCAACCATTGGTAGGTAGAACATGTTGGTCACTGAATCCCATTTATCAATGTGAACGACCATCAGAATCATCTTTCAGACCGCATTTTGATAGCACCAAACCCTAATCAGGTCCACCTCCTTCATGTACTGCCACTCCTCAACTGTCGCCATGCCTCACACTCTCAAAATCAGAGGTAGCACCATGTCTCTCATCTGCAGCTAATCTCTCCCCTGCATCCAATATAAACATCAAACTAATCTACCTTCATCATACCCATGCTCACCCTCGGCACCTCACCTATACCCACTATCTCACCTCTTTCTCTATTCCCAAAAAACCTTCCTAACACATTTCTATCTCCCCCCACCCTCACCCACTACCATTTCCCCATACCCATTTTTACCGCCCCCTACATTGGGTTTTTCACCAACACACCCTATTCTACCCTTCCCTATCTCACCCACTCAACCTAGGGCACTTTCGGCCCCTTTTTCTCCAAAACTCGACAAGATCTGGTTATCTCTAACCGACCCCGGTCACCCCTAAACCGGCATTGGTCACCTATTTCATGACCGATACTAGTTTGACCCTACCGACGCCGGCTAACCCCGACTGATGCTAGTCACTATCGCGGCAAAAGCCACGACCCCCAAACCCTCCCCTCTCAAAAAACTCCCCTCTCCTGACTCTTCTACCCACCCATTCTCACCTACACTTCCCCTCAACCCCATCCCAACCATATTCACCCACTTACCTCTCTCCCCACTCCTTCTACCCAATTCACCCTCCCACATTTCAAATTTCATTTTCTCCCCCCAAACCCAATTTTTCACTACCCGACCTCTCTCCTACTCTATATCACAAAACACAGAAATGTTTTGACACTTACCTCATCATGCTACCATCGCCATGGTGGCACATCTAGCCACTGCACCAATGGCCCGCCCAATCCCTCTCCAGCCTATGCCATCACTAATCTATCACCTCCCCTCCAAACAATAAAATCAACCAATCTAATCTTGTGGACCCACCTCTCCACTACCAATCACCCACTACATGGCTTGCCCACTTAGTCCCCAATCTCTCTCTCTCTCACTTTCCACCTTTTCTCTTTTTCACTTGTCATTTTCCAATTCATAAAAAGATAAATGATTTGAAAAAATGTGGATTTTTCTTTTTATAACATCCCCGACATAACTGATGTTGGTTTTACCTTCACCAGAATCAGACACATGTCCTACCTTACCGTGGTCAGCTACCCTATACTAGCATCATTTACCCTTGACTGGCATCGGTCACCCTCTCTTCCACATTGCCCACACTTTCAACCTATTACCCTGCCCGTCACTCTTTTTTCCTTCACCCAACACTTACCCTAACCATTCACCTCATCCTCCAGACCTCATCATTTACTACCTAACCTCATCCTCATTTGGGGACTTGTTATTTTACCCATATCTTAGCGCTACTCATGTCGTGACCTGGATACTTGGACCTAGAACATCACTAGTGACCTTTAACCTCATGTGTTTGCTATACCTTATGGCACTGATACTCTTGTTGATTGACCTACTGACCTTACCTTGCCTCTTGTCGTGACCATTTATCTTGACCCAACCCTCGGTGTACAGAAACATACCTTAACATTCCTGCACCTAACCTACATCATGTTTCCTAACCATATATTATACCTTGAATACCATAATCACCTCAACCTTGTTTGGATAAACTTATCGACCTTATGTTATGTTTGTGGAGCCTATTTTCATGTTAGAGTGTGGTACACCTTCTATGTGTTACACTCGGGTATTTTTACGGCGGTCCCACTCGCTGGTGAGCGAGTCAGGGGGTTCGGGGGGGTGAAGCCCCCCCGATCAAAGGAAGCTTGGGGGCAAAGCCCCAGAAGAAAGTTTTCATGGGTGGTTTATTAACCCATGGGTAATGGGTAACCGTTATGGGTTGTTTTTGGGCCCATGGTTTTTCAGTTTTTTGCCCATTGTTTTGATACCCACAGTTTTTGCCCATGGTTTTGATACCCATGGTTTTGTATCAAACTGCTTAAGCAATTGTCTATATATATATAAGGTCTTATGCATATGATAGATAGACAAGCAAATTTATTACATATGTGTTTTGAATTCGGGTGTGAATTCTGTAGAGTTTGTTGAGCATAGCTCCAAACAGATCTGGGTATTGTATTGAGAGAGTGGAGGCTTGTAATAAAATCTGAGCAAGTGATTCTTGGTGGACTTAGCCCAAATTGGGTGAACCACGTTAAATATTGTCTCTCTGTGTTGTGTTATTTATTATGCACTTTTATTTGAGATCTGTAATATTTTCTGCATATTAGTTTCTATTGTTGCGATTCTGTAAGGGATTATTCTGCATATTTTATCTCTTATTTCCTAACACCTTACATAATGTAGATTTTTCCTTCTCTTCATCCTGGTACCATGTTACAATTTATACATGTGCATGCATTTGAATGTTACTACCTTTGACCCTGACCCATTACCTGGATTACCCGAGTGGACCTTTTTCCCTTTTTTACCTCTTACCCCACCTTCTTCTTTATCACCTTCACCTTTTATCAAACCCCTCACTGATTCCACCTTCTCCATCATCAGTTCCTAGTTTGAGGGGGATCACCTTCACCCATACATGGGGCAACCACATCTTATTTTTGTCAGCGTCTCTTACCAATACAAGCTACGCAATAAAAAGGTGTAAAATGTAGACACTAAAATTAAGTCACACTCCCCTTGGTCCCTCATTAAATAAAACACCTTGAACACATTCACCTAATCATGGCCCCTTTCATCCCACACTAATATTAATTTAATTAAATTAATTGATTAGCCTCACAATATTTATTATTTAAATATCCTAATTGGGATAATGCCCACATATACACCTCATCTAGCCACCTCACCCTAAGACCTATTCTTAGTAAGTTTCCATAACTAACTAAGACCTACCCAAACCCTAAAAATCAAAGCCTACATTCCCTCTAACCACATTCCTACCTGTTAGAAGGAAGCTTCCATGCTAATCCACAGGGTAAAAATGAAATGAGATCCTAGAAAATCAGGGGGATCTACCTAGTTTAGTAAACCTAGGAAATCCCACCCTAATCGATGCACTGGTTACCCTAAACTACCGCTACCGGTTAAGTTGGAACTTCCGTCGGTTACCATTTAACCCCCAAAACAACCTTATTTCAAGGTTGGCACATTTTTGAGAGATAATCACATCTTTTGAGAACAAGTGAGGAAACCAGAGCTGTATGCAAGCAGAACCAGTGTTAATACACACATCAGAGCATCCATAGCCAGCAACGAAAGCAATCACACAACCATTTTTCCTTCATGGGAGAATCCATGGAAGCACCATGCACTTCATCAAGTTCATTCCATTTGATCACCCACCATTAGCAACCATAGGCATCAAGCATCATACAAACAATAAGTTTTGTTAACTCAGCACTCATCCATTGTCATTTAGATAGATCCTTTTACATTCTGTTATTAGTTTCTGCTTCCCCTTTCCATTCCCCCACCATCCTACCTCCATGAAAACTTGACCATCATTTTATCCACACCCTTGACACTGCCCATACCTAGATTTTAATCATTCCTGTGCATACCTCAAGACCCATATGAACCTGGGCATTTCCCTTCCATCTTCCATCTAGCCTCAGATCTGTCACCCCACCAAGTTTTTTTTTGAGTTTTCTTGTACCACTAACCATACCAACGCCGGCTACCCACAACCATCACTGGTTAACCTAAAGCTGACACCGGTCATACTAGACCGACGTCGGTCTCTGTGTCTTTTGACTAGAAAACCAAGAACTAAGCTTCCTATTCTTCCACCCAATACCTAAAACTACCCAGAATCTTACTCGTGACCCATACCAGTACCAATGACCTTGATAGTGACCTTGACCTTCAGATTCAATCATAGCTTTAGTCTGTTGTGAATGAATTTTCTTATTTTAGATGAATGAGATACCTAAATCATTTTAACTACAGTAGGATTTCCTTTCTTGTGTCACATTAAGTTGTCTTATAAACAGTGGATTGACAGCCATATAGGAAGTATCACATTTCCCGGATATAGCACATGCTAGGCAGTCCACTGCATATATTGTTTAAATTTTATTTGGTGGTCTTGTGTTACATTTTAGGTAGTTCCTCCAAGCAAAAAGGAAGCTCTCATGATCAGCTGTGGATTCAAAATTCAAACGCACGCAACAACCCACAACCAACATTTCAATAGGTATTCCTCCTAACCCATTACCCTTATTTTTTTCATCAACATTCGAAGAAACACTCTAGAATTAGGTGAAACAACACCAAATTAACTAACGTACACACATAATGCATAGCCGAAGGAAACTTCTTAGGTACCTTTGACTCTAGGTGTGGTCTTGCTTTCAGGACATAGTCTCCAATTTCTTCTTCCATACTTTTGAAGGCCTCATTCTTCTTCTACTCTAGATCCTTCTCTCCTTTTAGACGCACTATTTCGGCATCTTTTTCCTTATTTTCTTCTCGTATCACTCTAATAGTGGCATCCTTATAAATGTTCCTCCACACTGCTTCTGAAGATACCTTAACCAAGGCATTACTCACCTACTCATTAGACATAACAATGGGTTTGATAGTTATGTGCATATTCTGTGGTGCCTTTTTCATTCTTCTTGATACACATGACTCTTCACATACATCAAAATCAGGTTCATCCATGTGATTTTACATAGACTAGGACAATTGTTTCCTTATGCATGTGGTTTCCATGTCTTGGTCCTTCAACTCCCATACATACAAATCCTTGAGGCCCACTGTATTCCGGAATTGGGCACGGACAATTTTACCTATGTCCTCATCATAGCCCATATGCGGAACATTATATTCTCAACTTGTTCACTTCATTCTTGGCCCTTTAGGTACCTAAGTGCCAAGGTTTGGAGATGGATCTTTGATGTTCTAAGTGGTATCATGTTCCGGTTATCCTTCCTCTTTATCCTTTATATCTTCATCCCTGGGTTCTTCCACTTCTTTTGGTTTTACATGAGATATGGGCGTGCTCTATGTAGACTCCATCTCCTCATTCAGCTTTAGCTTCCTCAATTTCCTCTCAGTTGTCTCTTTTTTAGGAGAGAGTCATAGCGACCTCCTAATAGACTGAGGAGTTCTTGTGTCGTGTGTCCTTGTTCTTCTGAACACCCTCTTGAAATGGCACTCTCCTTGGACAACTTCCAAGTCCTCTTCTTCTTCTTTCCTGAGGTGGGGTACCTGCCCATTCAGTCTCCATTCTATCTGTGGGATGCCTCTAGCCTCTATGTACTAAGCCACCACTATCCTCTCACTCTTAGTCCTCCTCTTCCACAACTATAGTTTCTATAGGCTGCGGGGCTAACACGTTCTCTACTATGGGCTTACCTTTAGGTGACCCTGGGAGTGCAAACTCATTCTCCACATATTTGTTATTCTCCATCTTGGGCTTAAGATGAAGGTATACGAGAACTGCTCCAATGTCCCTAATTACCATGCTTATATGTTTTATTCTTATAATGTCTTAAATGAGCCTCTCAACATAGGCAGTTCGGCCTGAATATACATATATCTTCCTCAGATTGTGGTATTCACAGTCTACCTTATCTGCAATAAAATTTAGGAAGTGGGCATCAGTAAAACAGTGAACTGATGCCTAGAAGTAGCGAGCTATGAAGGCATATGGAATTTTTCAACATGAGCTCCATGTTACATCCCTCACAGCGAATCATGTGATGCAGAAGTACTGGTACACACTGTACTGCCTTGCCAAGTACTAAAGGTAGCTCCTTAGGGATGTGCCACACCTCTTCAAATGCCACATGGATTTGATCATACCACTTCTTTGTCCTTTTTTTAAATGGCCCACTAATTTACCCTTCACATAGACACTTGTCGAACCTTTCTACCAGGGGCTTGTTTCCCATGGGATATTCCCAAATCTTGTTCTTTGGCCCATCAGGTGCTCTAATTTCCATAAATACTAAAGAAAGTAAGATAGTGCCAAAACTGATCTTATCGCTTGTGTGCACTTCTTCAATGATGGTTTCTACAATGTAGCCTACTATGTTAGAGAATACTCCCTAAGACATCTTCCTCGCGACATGGAGCCACATTGTTTTCACCTGTAACCATCTCTCCTAATCATTCAACTTGGTCACTAGATGCACAGCTGCTTATACCACTAGGTATTTCTTCAATTTGTCAATGTCCATTCCATGTGGACCCTTTTTATTCCCCAAATGCTTCCATGTCTCCTTGATTATTTGTTTATCATTCAGGTCAATAGCTAGGTCTACCCCTGTGCCTTTTAATCCTGTCAATATCAAATTCAGGGTTGTTGTAACCCTTACCCTTCGTCTGGAAAAATAGAAGAAGTCCTCATGGACTCTACTCATAAGCCAATGGTATAGAGGTTCATACTTTCCAAAATATGGGAGCTCGTACAACTGATAAACTCCTACCTATTTTAATAATTTTTCTCAAGCGTCATCATACACTAGCATATCCTCCATCGTGTGCTTGTTGGTCCTTATACTCAACAATGCATCTAATTATTTCTTGTTATCAGAAGTGTGGTGGTTGTAATCACTCACCTCATAGCTAAAAATGTGGGAATCCCACTCTTGCCCAATTATCACACCTTCTAGTTACTGTATCTCTGAGAAATTACTCTCGGGAGAAATTTCAACTTCTGTTTCTACTTTCTTCTTACCTTTGGCTCCTGTGGCAGGTGATTTCTTGTTAGGAATATTCCTTCGATTAATGCTCACATAATTGTTTGTAATAGTTAAATATAATATTCATATATTACATTAGTAAGTTAGTGTGTTAATAAGTTATTGATATTGTTATATTAATATCATATGTATGTGAGAAAAATATAAGATTGTAATATTATTAATATGAATCATAAAACAATTCATTATTAATAACATAGGATATTGTATTAGTTGTGAGTTTGTTGAATAAACAACTCACATAGATTATTGTGTGTGGAGATATTAGTGGGATATATGAGAGGATAGTGGTGAGTGATCATAGGAGAGATTCTTTAGGAGAGATCAGTAGGATGATATTGGTAAGCCTCATCTCCTTGTTTATAGGAAATGGAAAGGCTATATATTGTAAGCTCTCTCACCATGTAATTTTCTCCAAAACGATTCAATCAATAATATAGTGTGTTTATTATATATTTGTGGTCTAATTTTTTGTTTATGTTATTAGCTTCATTATGTAACATTGCCTCTTATTGATTTGTACAATTATGTAATGTAATTGTTGCTTATTTATATTAGATAAGATATAAATTTTACATCATCTAGTATCAGAGGAGGATAGGATGAGTTATGATAGTCATTTCAAGATAAAACCGCATCCTCTTGAGTGCATATCTAAGAGTTTTGAAGCTTCTGTCACCATTTTCTAGATTCTGATCTTAAAACAAAAATGACTGGTAATTCATGTTTTTCTCAAAAATCCAAATTTGGAATTTTCTAAAATGTATTGGGTTTGTTTATTTGTATTATAAGAAAATTATGTCAAAACATTACAAAAACCCATTTCGTATTTTAAGAGAAATCATGGAAACAATTCTGACATTTCTAATTATTCTCTAAAACAAATAGTGACTGATTTCCAACAATAAAAATTTGATATGCTTTATTATTTTGGTTAAATGTAAAGTTGATTATTATTATAAGGGTGTATTATCAGTTGAAACCGAAACCCAATAGAATTGTAAAATGAGCCTCAAAGACAAATTTGACTAAGTTAGCAGTATCACGATGGAGGAAGGAGTTTAATCAGTGACCTCTCACAAGCCGCAAGTGAAGGGGCCACACAATGAATTTTTAGCATTTATTTTTATTGTGTGATGTAATAAGAACAGATGATTTATTCCTATTTGATCTTGTAATAAGTGAGCTCCTGCGTGACCGATATTTCTTGTATTTTTCCTTGAATGTAAAGATGGGGGTGGGGAAACAAGTACGCTGCTATGAAAGTGGTTTGTGGTCCACTAGAAAACCAATTTGAGAGTTTGTGAATCTCTTAGAACATCACATACCGAGTAGTCAATGGTTCCACCAGAAAACCTATTGGAGTTGATGGTACTCTTTGAAAACCATTGGATTGTAGAACATGAGCAGGTACTAGACAGAACTCACACATGTTTTCACTAAGGGGGGAATGTTTGGAATATTCCTTGGATTAGTGCTCACATTCTTGTTTGTAATAGTTAAATGTAATATTAATATATGACATTAGTAAGTTAGTGTGTTAATAAGATATTAATAATGTTATATTAATATCATATTTATGTGATAAAAAAAAAAGATTGTAATATTATTAATATGAGTCATAAAACAACACATTATTAATAATATAGGATATTGTATTATTGTGAGTTTGTTGAATAAACAACTCACATAGATTATTGTGTGTGGAGAAATTAGTGGGATATATGAGAGAATAGTGGTGAGTGATCATAGGAGAGATTAGTGGGATGATATTGGTAAGCCTCATCTCATTGTTTATAGGAAATGTAAAGGCTATATATTGTAAGCTCTCTCACCATATAATTTGCTCCAAAATGATTCAATCAATAATATAGTGTGTTTATTATATATTTGTGCTCTAATTTTTTGTTTATGTTATTAGATTCATTCTGCAACATTGTCTGTTATTGATTTGTACAATTATATAATGTAATTTTTGCTTATTTATATTAGCTAAGCTATCAATTTCACATCATTTATTTTGTGCTATCTGAAAATATAAAATTTCTTTCCTCTGTAGTGAGAAATTCAAAACCATAGCTTGAATATGCATGCCCTAGTTTAAAAACACATGCCCTAGCTATTTCTTAACACGTCTACTTCACTCAAACCCTTCACCAATGGGGACGCAAGCTTCTTTTGTGCACAAATCCTCTCTCCACGTCTGGTTTCACACTCTTTGCACCTCAATATATTTTCTTACGATCACAATGGTAAAAATGAACTCATATCACATCCTTATTTATATTTTCAAAAATTTAGTGCATTTATTGCTCCTCCACCTACCAATAATCCTCTCATTAATTGGCCATTTTCACACTTTCCATATGGTACATCTTCACGCCCAAGCTATAACCTTCTAGCGCACCTTCCTACCTTCTGGCCGAGGACTTCTCTTCAACGTGCTTCCATGCATCTGAGTACCTCACCACTGTGCCTTCCCTTGGTAGTCTACATGGCCTCTATTTACCTCACGTTATACTTGTTCCTTCATTTATCTCCATCTATGGTCCTTGTTTGGAAGAAATAACCTTTCCAAAAATGCCCCAAAATTGAATAGCAACTATAGTAATTTTTTCCATTATGTATACCACTTTTTCAATAGCCACCCCACACAAATGGTATGTGCAGTCCTCTGTGCATAAAAATTCTTCAAATGGCAATTAGCTTCCAGCGCATAAACACACTTATTACACAAAACACCAACTAAAATGAGAAATCATAGTGATGAAGAAGGAAATACATTAAGGGAATACATAAATGAAAACCTAATCTAAATGGAAACACTTCCTTATTAAAAACACCAAGAAGACTTATTTATAGTAGGGCTTCAGCTTACTCCCATTAAAGTAACCGGGTAACTGTATTCCATTAAGCACCTCTAGCTGGAAAATGCTTATTTCAAGTATGTGAGTGATAACATATGGTCCCAACCAATGTAGTTTTCTTGGATGGTGAAAAAACTTAGAGTCATAAAGAAGAACCATCTATCCAATCTCAAACTTTTTATCCCTGATTTGCCTTTCATGCCATACTTTTTTCCTAGCCTTTTCTTTCTTCTGAATCCATCATGTTATTGATCATCGCTCATCCAACTTGATCAAATTTTCAATTCATTTTTCCAATGCTTACTCATCAACTAGACCTCTAGTGCACACAATACATAAAGAAGGTAACATGAATTCCATAGAAAGAACTTCTTCCACACCAAACACTAACTAAAATGGTGTAGCCTTGTTTAACCGCTTGTATGTTGTTCTATACACCCAAAGCATGACAAAAACTTTATCATCCCAATATTTCCTTCCAACATCACAAATGTTTGTCAATTTCTGGCTCAAAATTTTGTTGAAAGCTTAAGCAGTCCCATTTTCCTGAGGATGCTAGGGTGTATTCTTATGGTGTGCAATCATGAACTCATCCAATAGAATTTTGATTGTCTCATTAAGAAAGTGTGTGCCCCTATCCATGGTCAAACTCAATTGGCATCCATACCTTATAAGAACATTTCCCCATAAGAACCTAGCTGTTGTAGCTGTTGTACAATCCTTGGTAGATGCTCCTTCTACCCACCTTGTAAGATAATATGTGAAAGTGATAATGTAACGTGATCCAGTTCTACGTGTGACTAGTGAAATAGGACCCACAAGATCTATAACCCATTTTTCAAATGGTTTTACACTATGAATAGGTCGTAAAGACATTTCATCTCTTTTCCCTAGTTTTCAAAGGCACTGACAGTGATCACACGCCTTACAATACGGATTCATAATCCTTATAGAGGGTCTCCCACCATAATCTAGCAAGTAGAATCTTACACATAGTAGAGCATGTCACTTGCATAGTGTCCCTCCTGCAATACCTCCATGAGCCTCCTCCATGATGTCTATGTGCTTGTGTTCTAGTATGACACTGGTCACAATACTTCATCTTGGTATAACTTGTATAGGTCACCACTAATCAACATAAAAGGTGTTGTGTGAATTACAAGTTGTTTCTTCTCTAAGGATTTTAGTCCTTCTGGTGCCACACCTATGTGCATAGAAAAACAACAATATCCTCCAAGTCTGAAGGCGTGTGATGTAACTTGTATAACTGTGCATCTGGCATTGTATAATCAATTACGTTTGTATGTCTTCCCCTAACTATATCCTTGATAAATGATCTGGGCCAAGAATTACTTTTCCTTTGTTTTACCACAATTATAAAATCAAATTCTTGGAAATAAAAGTCACCCATTGACATATGCACCCCTTTAAGACAAGCTTATTTACCAATTATTTCAATGCCATGTGATCAGTATAAAATACAATTGGTGTTGCTAGCAAGTATCTGTCTGATTTTATGTAGCGCATATATCATTGACAAGGCTTTGCACCTCAGTAGTTGTATAATTATACTCTATAGGGGTCAAATTTCTACTAACAAAACAGATAGGATGATCTATAATAACTTCTCCATGGGCTGAGCTAACACCATGCCAATACGCCGTGCTCAGAGGCATCCACATGTACATGAAATGGTTGGTCCCACAAGGGAAAGTGCAAATAATAGGCAGTTGTAGTAAGTCTCTCCTTTAGTTCCTCAAATGCACGATGCTACTGCGTTTCTCCCCAATAAAATGTCCCTTTTCCTTTTAGTAACTCATCTAATGGTGTGGACAACCTTAGCATATCCTTTAATACATTTTCTATGATACCTAGTGTGACCCACAAATCCACGCATACCTCACTTTTACTGGTAGGTTCTTTCAGGCTGAACATTAACTACAACCTTAGCTGGATCAACCAAAAAACCTTCCTTGCAAATAATATGCCCCAATAGAGTGCCAAAAGGTGTAGCAAACACACAATTTTTTATGTTCAAAGAAATGTCTTAATTGTCTACATATTTCAAATATTAAGTGACAAATTGTCATAATGATCCTTAACAATCCCATACAACGTCCAATCATTTAAGTAAAATTGTAAGAAAAGATGAATAAAATCCTTGGACGTGCTTGAACAACTATTCTTGAAAATATAGTAGGCATATTTTTCAAACTAAATGGGCATCACAGTATATGCAAAAATCCCCCACTGCAGATGTGAAAGTTGTTTTTTCTTGATCCTCTGGTGCTAATCTAGACCTAATGATACCTAGAGAATCCATCTGTAAAAGAATAGATCTTGCGCCCTACAACACCTTCTAATATCTCTTTTGTGAAAGGTGTAGGAAAAAGGATCAGTCACACATTCAACATTCAGACTCCATGTAGTCCACACAGATCCTAATTCTGACCATCTTTCTTTATATTGATCACCATTTGGCTAACCCACTCCAATTCGTCTAAGGGCTTAATGATGTCAAAGTTTAGCATTTTTTCAATTTCTTCCTTGACTTTGATGCACATGTTGGGGGTTCATCCCGTAGGGTCTCTTCCTGACCAAGTGCACACACCTTCCTTAAAATTTATCTTCATTTCTCCTAATGATTCATGCACTCATTTCAATTCATGGTATCCCCTAGGAAATAAATACATAAAATCACGGAGCAACTCTACTATTTTTGCTACTTCATATTTAGACCAATAATATCCAATTATTACCTCTTTAGGTTTAGCATCTGTACCAATATTCACTTTCTTGGTCCTCATAAGTTCATGATAGGCGCGTCTATTATTATATGCACTATCCAATACCTCACATGCGCACCTGTTAAAGTGATCTATATCTAGTTCTTCTACTTCTTCATCACCCACTATGTAGACCATCTTCCCTTTTTCCTTCTCAAAGAAAGCGTGCACTTAAGTAGTGTGGCATTTATCTTTGTTTCTTCATGAAAAATGTGCTCCTGAGTCATTTTCCACCAAATAACTCCTAAATGAGTTCTTCTGCAACTTTGCAATGTCTCCTATAGTTAACCACTTTATAACCCTTAATGCCTCTTCTACTAGAGGTTTATTAGAGAAGTAGTCAAAATTTTGGACCATACCTATAAGCAAATCCTGTCCAATTTCCAGTTTCTCTATGTAGCTCTGTATATACATACCAAGCATGTGTGCACATCCTTGTAAAGTGGAATAAATTTTATGCACCAAATAGAGAATGATAGTAAAGAATCCTTCTTCATCTGTCTGACAGCCTCTCACACTGTTGAATTTGGTTCTAAACAGAGTTGATTACCATGATATGTGTCCATATTCGAGTTAGTGCATTGCTCTTGGAAAACCAAGTTGTAAGAGCAATCCTGGCTTCATTCCATTCTACAAGATTATCCCTGTGAGCCACCCACCAATGCACTGCTGTCTATCCCATGTAGGGTATATGCTAACTTATTTCTCCTCTCAACTTGGTATGTCCATTGTTCCTCCATGGTGCACACAGGAATACCACAAGATCCCCTACCCTAGTGTATTGAGGTTCAGAGTTGTTACCTGTTCTCCTGACACAACGAGGTTTGTTGTTCCATGCAAATGTGCTCCTTACTTCACGCCCTACCAACTCATAAGTACCATTAGTCCAATTATCACAAGAAATACTCATAGTGTCTCTAATAGATTGTGTATCTTCCCACTGAAGGATTCTATCTTTAGATGGATCGAGCACTTTTGGGTCCTAAATGGTACGTACATAAATCCTATTCATATCTTCCTCACTCAAAGGATCAACATAGGGCGTAGGTTTTCCATATTTTTAAGGGATAATAAATATTTCCTCCTTGTTCTCAAAACTAAAATATCCCTTGTTGAACCAAAGATCAACATTATTTATGTAACACCAAGGGCATTCAAGAAGAGATAGGAAACTGTCTTCTTATGCAAGCGCTAAAACCTCAAAATCCCCAGTGAAATTGGCCCCCTTATAGTAATGGATGCATCTTTTAAAACTCCGATAGAAGTGGCCTTAGTTCGATTATCCATAAGTAATACATTAGAAGATGGTTGTAATGTAGGTCTCCCTATCTGTACACATGCATCTAAAGTAAGCACATTTACTTTTGCACCTATGTCAATCAATATATTAATCAAGATCCATCCATCGACAACATCATTTATAGTGATTTCCTTTTCGTAGTCTAAGGTATGGGGGAGATTTACATATAGGATCTGATGCCCATTCATAGTATTAGCGCGTGGAGTGTTTCCCTTTATCCAACTCCCTAATAATGGAATAATATTCTCCTGGTGTAGCATTTTGCTTACCTCCTTCAATTCATACATATCTGTCTAGACCGTCTCTGCTTCCTTCTTTAGTTCCATCTTCCGTGATTGCTCCTTTAAACATTGTATTTCACCTTGAATATTTCTAAGGACCTCCATGGTCTCTGGATAAACCTCCTTCTGATGGGTGGTGTAGACACCTGTAGTTTGATCAACGCACTATTATTCCTAATATTTCACTACCTATTCTTCCCCTTGCAAATTAACAGCACATCGCCAGTTAGACCTATCTAACTCCATTCTTATGACATCTTTTTGGTCATATTTCCTCTTATAAACCACTTAAACAGACTGTCATAGCCTCGTTCTAACTACAGAGTTTCTCTCCTGGTAGAGTTAGAACTATAAGATGAAAAGTGTATTAGAGTGCTCAATCACCTGAAATTCTATCAAAATAGAGTGTCCAGGTGATACAACAAACACATCATTCATCAGGAATTTGATGTAAGAGATCTAGTTATAAAAGAAAATTAGAATAACACTATCAAAGATAGAGAAAAGAAAGGTAAGTTTGAGGCTAACTGGCTAGGTCCTTATGTAGTAATTGCAAAGTATGGATCAAGAGCCTATAAAATTGCATATTCAGAAAAGGAAGAGCTTCCAGAACCTATAAATTCCATGTACCTCAAGTTTTTCTATGCTTATGCATGACGAGAATATCAGATAAGAACTAAAAAATAGAAAAACAAAGAAAAAACAAGTATAAAAATGGAAAATTGAGAAAACAGTAAAGAAAAAATAGGTCATCCACATGTGAAAACCATACAATTATGGCATAGTGGGTAGGTATTTGGGTGAAAACTAGTTTTTGGCACTCAAGGAAGATTCTCTAGATGCAAGTTACTCTTACAGTAGGATGGGTAACCCTCCCTACTTTCTAGATATGGCTACCTTTGCTAGGTCTAGGAACCCTACTAAATCCACCTTCACCGCACCATGATCTGGCTCATTTTCTCTTGTATCTGCATGAAGGACATTGCCTTTGTAAACTCCCATCTAATGTTGAGAGCACCTGCACATTTTCACCTTCTAGTACATACGCGCATGGCATTCTACCTTTTGTATATTGCCACATCATGTTGGGGGAATCACACTTCTCTATTCTTGTACATTCCTTTCAGAACATGACCTTAGAAAAAGCAAAAAAAATACTCAGAAAAGGATACATAAAAAACCTAAACATTCAAAAAATCTCCCTTTTTTAGGGACGAAGCTACGACAAATGCGCAACCCTGTTTTAGAAAACAATGTAAACAGTAGCCTTGAAAACTTATCTTTTTAGATAAACCCAAAAACATTAGAAAATATATCAATGTTGTCCTGCAAAAACAAGGTAATGCTTTAATTGATTTTAGTTGGTTTGTATAGTGTTGATTGTGAATACCTTTTCGTGTGATGTTTTGACTTATTTGCTTAGTATAAGTTGGATTTTGTTTGAAATAATTATGTGTGGTATTTATAACTTGTATGCATTTATTAGTGTTGATTTTACTTAGATTAAAATTTTAATTGATCTTTGTGGTATGCTTTGTCAAATCATGTGCTTGCATCATAGGTTGTGTTGTGTTGTATAGGTACAATTGTTTAGCTTTGTTAAATTTTGCTTGTATATTTTTCTCTTACATAGTTGTTTGTTATCACATCTATCATCTATCATTCATCACATATAAAACATCATCTACTACATCATATATACAAAAAATGCTAAGTATTCCTTCATGCATGTATGCTAAGCCAATCATCAAATGTCGTATCATCAATGGGGGCAAGGGGGATTGTGCATAATCACAAATATATCTCCCCCACACCAATATCATCTAGTATCATCTCAAGTGCTAGAATAAGAACTCAGAAACATATCATAAATCTAAAAACATGTGGTGATATCTACAGATACATCATCAATATGACATCATGAAACATACACATCTCTACATCTAAGGTATGCCACATACATAGAGGAAAGGAAAATCATACATCATGATGCAATGATTACAAATCAATAATCATACAAAGCATAATCACAGTATAACATGACAAAATCATCATCAAAATGTCTATATGATACATATATAATTGTCCAAGTTAGTGCTCAAAATGTACATCATCAATATAATATGCCATCTAAATAGGGCGTGCATCAAAAATAATCAAGCCTTCATCAAGAGGCATCATCAAAGAAATGGTACATACAACTCTACATTAAAATCAGCCTTCATAAGAGGCATATATACAATACATATGTACAAAAGAAGAAGTAAATAGCTCAACCACAGCTCTCACCCTCGCCGAGGCTCCTAGGTGTATGACCTAGTCGACGGAAGAGTGGTGGCTATTATGGACCAGCACCAGGGGCACCACCCTACTATCTAGCTGGTTGTTGTCCATCCAGCTACTCTACAATGGGCTGCCAAATTGATCAAACTGAATGACCTAATCGCCGTGACCTAGAGCTTGTTGCACTTGCATCTGGCTGCTCAAAAGGAACCACTCGTTGCTCTACCGAGACTACCCTGAAGTAAGCAGTCCTATAGTATAAAGCCTCGCCCCTGGACCTCATGCATCACGTATTACATCAGCATCTCTAGAAGCAATAGTTACCTGTAAGGCAGCATCTCGCTCACCTATCAACCTACCATTGTCAGCCTGAGCCTATCTAGAAGTAGCGGGCTCTCAATCTCTATCTGCAGTAATAACCTGCACCTGGTCTTGTGCCTAATCTCTCTATGTAATATAACCCTGTGACTATGCCTGGGTGTATTCCCTCTGAGCAATAACCATCTACACTTGGGTCTAAGAATGATGTAAAAGGCTCAATATCTGAGCCCCCAGTGTGGCCATCTCACTAATCTGACTCTGCCATAGGGTACTATCACTACCTTGGGTGGCCTGTGCTCTAGCCTGATCTCTCTCCACTGTCAAAATCTACACCTGAGCATGTGTCTGATCTCGCTCTGTTGTGAGGGCCTATACCTATGCCCTAGTTGCATCTCTCTCTAGCCACCTATAATTGAATAGCATTCACTACCTGTAACTTCTACTGAAGGGCAGCCAACTATCCACCATAATTACTACCCTCTGGAGTATGAGGTTGCGGGCCCTACTCTGGAAGTACCTTCTGGAAAGGGGTGTATATCCCCACTGGAATACCTACTAGGGGAAACTCTATGTCAACTTCCTTGAACACCTTTCTCAGCCTAGGCTTGGGGCGCTGTCCCTGTGGCTGCTGTAATGCTAGACCTTGTCCTTTCCCCTGACATACAAGTGTGAGTCGGGCCCACCATCATCATCATAATCACTGTCATCACCGCCAATGACTCCACCCTCACCACCACTAGGAGGCCCCAGTGGAGGGGCTCTCACACTGAAATTATACACTTCCCTAGAAATAGTCAAATGACATGGAAGCACATCATGATACCATGGCCCATACTCATGTGTAGTACCCAGATCTCTAATCTATCTCAGTGGAACCCACATAGCAGGTACCACCTATTGGAAACTAATCAGTGCTCTATTGTGGGCGATCTATGGACCCATATCAAAGTACTCTCGAGCCCTACGAGTGTACCACCTATCTGGCCCAGGAACATCCTGGGTACTGCCAAACTACCTCTAACACCGATCCACCCTGTTATAAATATCGTATATAGCTATGACTTCCTAGGATAAAATGTTCCACTGTGGCAGTATTGAGCTCTAAACCGTCCTTAGGTCACTCGAAATGTCTGTAAGGCCTCCAAACCATGGAAGTCTTTCATAGCTCATCAATCTCACAGTGATAGTGATATTCATCCCCCATATATGGCCACACATCATCCCCTATCAAGACCTAACCCATCATAGAAGGCTCCTTGGAAGCCCAAACTCTCAAAACACCTAAGGGGCAACCAATGGAAATGTGGTCCCATGCCCAAATCTAAAGCAAGCGAGCTGGTCCTAATGTCTTCTGACGGTAGTAGGTAATCAAATGAAGGTCTAGTATAGATGTGCCAAAATGCACTGACCCCAGTAGTAGGTCTCTCCCTCTACCAAACCATATATCACTCCAAGGAGGCTAAGCAAAAATGAAGCACCGGTCTTGTCAGGGAGTAAGACTCCACTAATGAAGGCTATCACATAGACCACTACTCGGTCTAGCTCTAAGTCATCACTGCACCATGATAGCTTAATGGTCATCCCACGTCGTGGTATCATCGGGACGCCAAAAAACTCTATGATATATCACTGAATATCAGTCCAACGGCTCGTAGACTAGATGAGCTGACCCTGAATCAGGACCCGCATAAGATGCCACACGTCGTCATGTGTAATAGTAATCTACCCAGTCACGAGCTGAAAGAACTGACTCTCATTGTGTCATAGCTTTGCTATCTCTTTCAAAAGGCCATAATCTCATGTGATATGGGACATCTCAGCTACATGAGCCAATCCCGTAACATAAAGGAGGTTATCCAAGGTCACTCTATCGTCATCTTCAAACTGGGACTCTATCACCACTAGCCAACCATATCACTCACGGGTCTTGAGGATGGGTAGTATATGCTGCAAACAAGAAAACACACATGTATCAGTTGATATTTCTATCTACTTCTATCTAAAAATTGTTGGTAGGTCTCCATTCTTCTCTCTTATTTCGTAAAAAAATTCACTTTCTTCTAAGTTTGTCTTTTTTCTCTCCTTGGCCGGTTTTTCGGAAGGATGTTCTACTTCTTTTACACATGTGCACCTCCTCTGATTCATGTGCACCCATCCCAACGCATACATGCCTATCACCACACGTGCGCGCCCTCTATTTTTCTTTCACCCATCGCTATGCCTACGTGCCTTGACTGATGCTGATGAGCTTGTCTCCGTGCATGTGTACACCTGTCTCCGTTTCCCCATTCCAAACACATGCATGGCCCATTCGACGGACACGCATCCACGTCCTTGCCATTTTTCCCTCCAATGCATACACCTACACATAAACATTTTTTTATGGATGCACATACGCGTACCCACCGGTTTTGACACATGCGCGTGCATGCATACGTTAAAGTTCTCCTACCTAGCCTAAAAAACCCTAAAAATGCATTAAGTGTGTAAATCACAAAGGGGGATAGGCCACTCATGTAGGGCCCATCCGCTGGGTCCCGCATGAACTCTCGGATGTGATCTACTCATCTCCTCCTGCTCGGTATTCTTGCCATCTCACTCCAGGGCTGTCACTCTCACTTGCAGTAAAAATTCACAAGAACTTTGGTAGAAATGAATTGGTCATGATTGATTTACCCCCCCAGGTGGGTATATTAGGTTGTCGCAATGCCCCCAAGGCATGTTTTCTCCACCGTGATCGTTCTAGCCCTTCTTCTATCCATCGAGATGATTATTTTTCTATTAAAATAATTATTTTTATTCATTTTTACACGCTGGGGCGCTTAGTATCACCCGGCGGTCACTTCGTCATTACACTGGAATGATTCACGCATATTCTAGCCATCATTTCTTATCATTTTTCTTCTATTTTTCACCTGTCACAATGATTATTTTTATTAAATAATTATTTTTGGCTTGTAATTCTTCTCACCAGGCCACTTTCTGTACTCCCTGGTGCCTTTGGGTTTTCCTTTAGGTAGTTGTGCATATTGTTACAAAATCTTTGATCTCTTATACAAATTTTTCCGACCTATCAAAAAATCTAAAAAATTGTAAAACCATTAAAAAAAACCAAAAAAATTGAAATACTTCGAAGATGGCCAAAAATTGGTAAAACACTCATTTACAGCTGAAATTTGTGTCTCTCGCATGGCACTCATCCTATATCTTGCTAACATTTTCACATATTTTGAAACAAGAACTCATGGATCATCTAAATCTTCAAACACCTACATAATCTATGTTGCTTACTTCATCTATACTTTGGGGCACTCTCAGTTGCCTGGTACTATTTTCGTTGTGCACATTACTTTTTCACTGGACCCAAGTGTCCTCCATATTTTCCCTTGCACTATACACATTACTTGGGGCATCATCCTTCACCCTTTTCATTTATTATAACATTTGGGACTACATCTCAATAACAAAATATTTGTGTAACTATCTTGAATGTTATTGGTTTAAGTGTGTGTGATTGTACTTATTTCCCTGTTAAGTGATATTATTTATTTCTCGTATTGCATTGCATTTGTGTATGTTACATGGAGTTGGTCATTTTTAACACAAGACAGTTGTTTGTACCTTGGATATTCATGTCATTTTATGCTTCCATCATATGCTCACATTTTAATAAGGACTGATGAGAAGGATTCTAAGCAAAATGATGATTAAATATTGTTAGCAATTTATTTGTGGATAGCTCAATATCCCTCTTTCTTCTTGTTTCTCATCTTTTTTGTACACTTTTATTTCTATTGTTCTCTTTTTGATTGTCGACTGAGTTCTTCTATCACCCCATCAACACTCGAGGGGGCATCCTTCATCTTATTAATTTTTCTTCTACCTCTTCAAAAAAACTTCTACTCATTTTTATTTGTCTACTTTCTTTGAAGTGACATCAATTACGCCACCTAAAAGAGGGGAAAATGTAGACACATGTAGTTTTATCAACACACTATTATTCCAAATATTGCACTACCTATTCTTCCCCTTGCAAATTGACAACACACCGCCAGTTAGGCCTATCTAAATCCCTTCTTACGACACCTTTTTGGTCATATTTCCTCTTGTAAACCACTTAAAAAGGTTGTCATAGCCTCATTCTGACTACAATAGCTTCTTATTCCCTTCTAGTCTAATTCTATTAGCTCCCTGGACTATCAATCCATTTCATTGGATTGATTAGACCTTCCAGAAACCTTCCAAAACCCTAATTCCTCTCTAAACGAGATTAATTAGTCTAACCTAGGTTAATTACCCTAAACCTAGTCAAATCCTACTTTGACTTAATAATTTACTTATTGACTCCATTTTTACTCCCACATGCACCAAAAAGCCTCCCATTTTCCCAAATGAAAACTATAAATAGGGCTAGACCCCCTCTCTCATTTTCAAGAATTCTCTCTTCTTCCTAGCATAAACTATAGTATTTTGTTTAGGCTTTAGATTGTAGTTCATTTTCTTCCATTGAGCTATTAGCATTTTCTTTTGTATTTTATAGCACAAGTATGGAGTAAAAGGGAAGAACCATTGGCCTTGAAGCCATTAATGGGGAGATCTCTTTCTCTTAAACAAAAACTGAATGCTTAGATCCTAGGTTCATTATTTCAAGCTTTCAAAGAATAGAGGTTAGTTTCATTTGCTTAGTTTTCTTGTTTACTTGAAGTTAATACATGAAAATTAGAAACCCTTGCTCATTTCTTATCTGATGGTCCATTGATCATCTTGTTTAAAGCCTTTGGGGCTTCTGTAGAGATTCTTACCCTGATTCCATGGCTTTTGTAACTTTTCATTGAACACAGGCGGGGTTTGGGTACCGAGCATGTAAAACCTCCTCTGTAGTGATAGTAGGCTTCTATTGTAATGCCTCTCTAGTGCACGCAGCTTTAATGTAGGTAGTGATATTTACAAGAAATACCTTAGGTTTCGGTTCTAACTTTGGCATCCACTGATTTTCCACAATGCATTGTATCCTAACCATCCTTATGCCTTTGTTCTCTTATTTATGCTACTTGCTAAGATGGTCATATGGATCCAGGAATTCCTCATAGTTATGATTCTTACCACAGAAAGAACATGTAATATTCTGAGGACATTCACGCCTATAGTGGTCAGGTGATCCGCATGTAAAGCATGTTCCATGAGGGAATTTTCCTTGTCCACCACCACGACCTCGACCTATGAATCCACCACGGTATCCTCGACCTCTTCCACATCCTCCATTATAGTGCCCCTCATTTCGATCATATTGTTCTTGATTGTGATTTTAATCCTGATGCTCACCTTTACCCTTATAGTTATCTAATACTCTTGTTTATCACACACCAATATCTATAACTTCATGGATTTGACCAATCAACCTACAATATTTGGTATCGTGAGTTATGGACTGGAAAATATTACAATAACAGGATACATTCTTCCTTATCGCATGTTGTAATAATGGGAAAAAAATTTCATCATGGTTTAGGTGACATATCTCATAGTCTAGTAATAATGAACATACTATTCTACGGGGACAACTATATTTGGTGCACCCCTCCACTTCACAATTTGTAACCCAAACCATAGTGCGCATCTCATATGATGAATTTTCCGATAGTTTCTCCAACTACTTCACCATAGCTGAAATTTTTGCCTCCAAGAATGGGCTAACTCCAGTGTCTATACTCCCGACTACCTCAACGTGTAATTTAGCTTCAAGGGATTCACGCGGATCAGTGTATGTATTATGTGACAAAGCCCTCCTAAAAGGTGTGATCAGACCTCCAACAAACCACTGCGCATGTTGTCTTGCATGAATATCATAAGAAAGATTAGATAAAAGTGTTTTGAAATGGTCATCATACTCCCAGACACTTTCAATAGTACCTTGTTTAATATCCTTGAGCACGCTTATACTCTTATACTTAAATTCAAGGATATATAACTCTTTAAGGAATGCATATTTAAACACTGCATAATCTACACAAGTTTGATCAGGGTCAAACTTCTTGTACAAACTGTGTGTGCATCCCTATAATGTAGTTACAAATTGAATTATCTTGCACTTAGAAGCCATGATCGTTTTTGCATGCCACAGTATTTCACACATGTACAGGTGCTCAACAACATCTTCTATGCCCCTATACTGTGGAAGATGAAGAGACATATCCATGTAAATATTATGGGGTTTGTGTGGAACCTGTCCACCTAATCCAGAACCCCCTATGTTACCTCTACCTCAAGAACCACTAGATCCACCAGAATTAGAGCCACCTGTAACCCCTAATCCTCCACCCATAGCTGAAAGTGGAATAGAAGATGTACTTCCATGTGTCCCAATAGTAGTACTGTACTAAACTCCTATAGTCTGCGTGGTGGCACTACTCCCAAAAGTGAGCCCCAAATTATGTGTGCTTGAATTCTGTGTAGATGCTGCACTTGAAAAGGCACCTCTAAACAACAATGAAGACATTTTCCATGCCATTGATGTACTTGATATGTGACTTACTAATGCTTCCCTATTACCCAAATTAGCTTGCTAATTATTAGATGTACTAAGTACTGGAAAACCAAGCACAAGGGCTATGTTGCTAGGTAGATTTAGATGCATGCATGTGGCCCAAGTTATCTTTACTAGCACGTTTCCTTATGAGGCCGAAGAGGGTTCTCTTTCATGCTTTCCCAAATGGGGGAGTTCCTGATGCGCTAGCTCCATGCCTTTTGCGTGAGCTCCGAATCCTTAATGAGCCATCTCTCTCCTCAATGCCATCTTCTCTACAAAGTCAGGATGCTTCTCTATATCCCTCTCGCACACCCCATTGTACTTAATTCACCTTTATTCTCTCTGCCTCTTTGTGGCTAGGTCAACCATCTTTCACCAAACATGCTCCTGCCCATGTGCGTGGTGGGGTTTAGTTAGCCATCGATTTTCTTTCCACGTTAAGAGTCACCATCGAGTTTTAGATCGCCATTGGAATGCCTTACAAGTAAGTTCCCCTGGAATAGCATAAAAATGGAATTATACTACATTTGGGAAATAATAAGTGGAAATTGAGTACTCTAGAGTATATTTTTTCAGTACACCATAGAACTAAGTACCCAAAACACGTGTCCAAATAAGATCAGTAACATAAAGGGCCTAAAATTCTTCCTACGTCTAGATAAGTGTGCGATACCTCCAATTCCTTTTAGATGCATAATCAACCAGCCACTCATATAGTTCTACAATAAAAATAAAAAAGAATCTCTCATACAAACTGTCATACAGATTCTGTTCCACCCAAACGCATGCGTCAAACTTAGATCTATTGTTGAACCTCTATGCGTACTCTTCTTCTATATCTTTTATCCACTCCTCAAAAATTGCTAGGGCCAACCGATACATCTTCATCACGAACCATCTTGAGAACAATTGAAAAAGAGGCCATGACAACATAACTAATGATGCAACCTAGAATTTACCAAGAATAACCCATGTGTGTTGGCACATCACTCAACCTAGAATGAGCACACATCCAAAGCACGCAAAGGTACCAAGCCCCTCCTTAGGGTTTCTTTTGTAGGATGTGAACATGATGAAGAGTTAATGCATTCAAATCCATAAATAGTATAAACTTTCCATAACGTAGGTTCCAGGTCTAGATCTATAAGAATAATGAATTAAGCAATAGATATAACAAATTCAACCATGTAAGAACTAGTTTCAGTCATGTTAACACCATTATTCACCCAATACACTACATTATATTAAAATAAAATAAACACATAAGCTTCTTACAATAAGTAGTATCATGGGTTCATGCGCACATCAGATCTTATAGCATAACTCCACAATAACTCATACACAATACTCCTCTAATCTATGTAGATTACTACATATTTATAAGGGTGGGGACTTTCCCTTCACTTCTTATATAATTCCAAAAATAGGTCACATGTTGAAAATAGCCATGCTCCTTTAGAATAATAGAAACACGTGCAAGTGTGCTAATAATATATATCTTCTAGATAATTGGCAGCAGTAATCGTATTATTAACTCAAACTCATGCAAAGTGCTTAGTAGACACTCTTTCAAAAATAGCAGTTGCATGCCACGCAAGTTTGCATATGGTTGTGTTCCGCGTACACTATCTCCAAAAATATCCCATAACCATAAAAATGGCTAAGTCCAGATTCTATCTTTCACGCACGCTTCGTTCCCTATCCTTTCACACCTTCAAATCTGCCTTGCTACCCCACGTGAATCTTCTGTGTGCCTTCTCCTTTGTGTCATACTTCATCTGCTCAACAATGTTACTGGATCTGATGCGCACATGACTTATGGTGATACTTTATAATGTAAGAAACTTCTATGTTTTATAGTGTTTAATGTAATGGAGTATGTTAGCTGGATAATGGTGTTAAAAATGAGTGTAACTACTTTTTGTGTGGTTGATATTATTATAGTTAATTTTTAATTCATGATTTTGTAAGATCTAGATTTGGAACATGATATTTGGAATGTTTATGGTTTATCTTCATCACACTAACATCTTACACAAGTAAATATGAAGAGGGACTTGATACCTTTGCACGTTTCAGGTGAGCGCTTAGTTCAAGTTGGGTGATGTGTCAACAGGCCTAGGTTTTATAAAGTGGATTCTAGGTTGCATAATTGGTTCCATTGTTGGGATCTCTTTTTCAACTATTTTCAGGATGGTTCATGATGAAGATGTACGAGTTGACCTTAGTGAGTGTTGAGGGTGGATAAATGATCAAGAAGAAGAGTACGCTCAGAGGTTCAACACTAGATCTGAGTTTGATGCACACACGTGGGTGGAGTATAATTTATATGATTGTATTTATGAGAGCTTCTTTGATATCTTCCTGGTAGATTTGTATGAGTGACTAGTTGTTTATGTGTCTAAAAGGAATTACAGGTATCACACACTTGTTTAGACGCAGGAAGAATTTTAGGCCCTCTATGATGTTGATCTAATTTGGACACGTGTTGTAGACACTTGGTTCCATGGTGTTATGAATAGATATATTTTGGAGTACTCAATTTCCACTTATTCTTTCTCGGAGGTATCTGAGTTCCAATTTTTACGTTATCCAAGGGAAACTTATTTGCAAGGCATTCCACTAGCGATCAAAATATTGATGGTAACCCTTAACTTGGAAGAGAAGCTGATGGTTAGTGAAACCCCACCACACATGGGGGTAGGAGCAAGTTTGGTCAAGGATGGCAGACCTAGCGGTAAAGAGGCAATGAGAAGAAAGGAGGATTAAGTACAATGAGGTGCATGACATGGAGAAAGAGAAGCATTGTCATATTACATATCAGATGGTGTTGAGGAGAGAGATGGCTCATGAAGGATTTGGATCTCACGTAGAAGGCATGGAACTAGAGAATCTGAAACTCACCCATTTGGGAAAGCATAATACGGAATCCTCCTCAGCCTCACAAGGGAGTGTGCCAGTAGAGATGACATGGGCCATGGGGGAACATTTGAATCTACCTGAAAACCTAGCCCTTGCGCTTGAGTTTCTAGTATCTAGTATAACCAATAGTCAGCAAGCTAGTTTGGGTAGTAGAAGAGAAATAGTAATTTCGCTAGAAAGTACTTCTATGGCTAGGAAAATGTATTCTTTTTTTTTGAGGTACCTTCTCAGGCACATCGTCAGCACAGAACTCAGGAGTGTAAAATTTTGGACTCACTTCTAAGAGTAGTACCACTTCACAAACTGTAGGAGTTCATTTTAGCACCATTGTTTAGACACAAGGCAGTACATCCACTGGTAGACTTCTAGCTTCAAGTGGAGGATCAGGGGGCATATGTGGCTCTAGTTCTGGTGAATAAGGTGGTTTTGGTGGCAGAGGTAACATAGGAGGTCCTGGATCAAGTGGGAAAGGTATTCATTTACCCTAAAATATTTACATGGACATGTCTCTCTATCTTCCAGAGTATAGGGGTATAGAAGATGTTGTTGAACATGTGCACATGTGTGAGATACTGTTGCACGGAAAAGGAATTACAGATTCTGAGTGCAAGGCAAGTAAGTTTGTAACTACATTACAAGGACATGCACACAGTTAGTACAAGAAGTTTGAACCTGATCAAACTTGTGTAAATTATGCAGCATTAAGGTATGCTTTCCTCAAGGAGTTTCATATCCCTGAGTTTGAGTAGAAGAGTATAAGCACACTCAAGGATATTAAGTAGGGCACTACTGAGATTGTTCAAGAATATGATTCCCATTTTAAGACATTGTTATCTAAAATTTCTTATGATATTTAAGCAAACCAACATGCACAGTGGTTCGTTGAGGGCTTGATCACACCTTTCAGAAGGGTGTTGTCACATAAGATAGATATGGACCCATGTGAAGCACTTGAATCTACTTTACATGATGAAGTAGTCAAGAGTATAGACACTAGAGTGAGTCCATTCCTAGAGGCACAGATTACAATTATGGCAAAGAAGTTGGAGAAACTATTAACAAATTCAGCACATGAGACACACACTGGGTTTTAGTGTACAAATTATGAAGTGGAAGGGCACATCAAAGATAGTTGGCCTTGTATATCAGTGCATTTATTTTTTCTAGACTGTGATATATGTCATTTAGACCATAATGCAATTCGCTACCCAATATTATAATGTGTGATAAGAAATAATGTATCTTGCTATTGTAATATTTTTTGGTCTACGATTCACAATACAGAAGACTACAGGTTGATTGGTCAAATCCATGATGTCATAGATATTGGTGTGTGAAAGAAAGGAGTATCAGATAACTCTAAAGGTAAAAGTGAGCACCATGATCATGACCACACTCAATCACGCTTTGATCATGACCACACTCATGCGCGCTATTATTGGAACAAAGGGAACTTTGAAGGAGGTCATGACAGAGGTCGAGGATACCATGGTGGATTCTAGGGATGAGGCCATGGTTGTGGATGAGGAGAGTTCCTTCATTGAATGTGTTTTACATGTGGATCTTCTGACCACTACAGGTGTGAATTTCCTCAGAATATTTATTATTCTTTTTGTGGGAAGAATCAAAACTATAAGGAATGCCCAAACTTATATGATCATCTTAGCAAGAAGCATAAACATGATCAAAAGGGCACAAGGATGGCTAGAATACATCACGTTGTGGAAAATCAGTGGATGACAAAATTAGCACTAGAACCTAAGGTAGTACCTATGAATATTACTATACATTTTGAAGCTATGCATGCTAGAGAGACATTACAGAAAAATCCTACCATCACTAAGGAGGAAGTATTACATACAAGGTACCCATATCCTACACATTATAAGGAGGTTTATCAGGAGACCATGTAGGTACTCAGAAATCTTTAGTGCAAAATAAAATGTTTAAAGGAATAGTCACGGAAGTCAGAACAAAAGAAGGAAACAAAGACAATTCAATCAGATATTGATGACTTAAAAGAGGTATACAATATGTTGTGCCAGGAGAATATCATTCCATTAGTAGAGAATTTTCTAAAGGGAAACACTCCACATGTAAGTATTGAGAATAGAAGGAATATCCTGCATGTTAATCTTCCCCCTCATAGCTTGGATTATGAAAAGGATATCACTCTAAATGGTGTTCTGGATGGATGGCTCTTGAGAAATATATTGACTGACACAAGTGCAGAAGTTAATGTGCTTACTTTAGATGCATGGGTATAGATGGGAAGACCTCCATTACAGCCATCCTCTAATGTATTGTTTATGGATAATCAAACTAAGGCCACTCCCATTGGATTTTTAAAGGATGTATAGATTCCTATACAAGGGGCCAAGTTCACTAAGGACTTTAAGGTTTTACTACTTGTAGAAGCAGACAACTTTCCAACTCTACTTAGGCACACTTGGTGTTATGCAAATAAAGATGATCTACGGTTCAACAAGGGGTATATAAATTTTTAGAGCAAGGAAGAAAGAGTGATTATACCTTTGACAGATGGGAAATATGCACCTTATGTTGAACCTTTGAGTGAGGAATACGTGAAAAAAAATTATGTATGACCCATTCGGGACCCAAAAGTACTTAAGCCATCTAAGGAAGGAATCCTAAAGTGGGAAGATGCACAGTCTATTAGTGATACTACAAGTGTTTCTTGTGATATCTGGATGCATGAAATCTATGAGATGGTTGAGCATGAAGTAAGAAACACATTTATGTTGAGAATCAAACCTCATTGTGTTAGGAGGATAGGTAACTTTGTACCTCGATACACTAGAGAAGGAGACCCTATGGTATACCTGTACGCCATGGAGAAGTAGTGGAAAGATCAAATGGAAATAAGAAATATGTTAGTGTATACCCTACATGGGATAGTAGCACACTGGTGGATGGTTCATAGGGAGAACCTCGTGGAATGGAATGAAGTCAAAATTACTCTAACCACTCGGTTCTGCAGGAGCAATGCGCCTACTACAATATGCATGTATCATGGTAATCAACCTGTTCAATACCACATTTAGCAATGTGAGAGACTCTAGACAGAGGGGTAGGAAGCTTTACCACCTTTAATATGGGTGCACAATATTTATTCCACTTTACAAGGTTACGCATGCCCTTGGTATGTTTATGCAGAGCTGTATAGGGAAACTAGAAATTGGCAGGACGTGATTGTAGGAATGACCCAAAATTTTGACTTCTTCTCTACTAAAACTTTGGTGGATGAGGCATTAAGAGTCATAAATGCTAGGAATGAATAGTTTTCGCATTATTATTAATGTGTGCAACTATATTATCAAAGATAATATATATGGGTAAAGTGTAATATTGTTAATGATGAGCTAATACAACTCATATCAATAATATAGGATTAATAGTTGTTATATTAAACAGCTATAACTAATATTTGTAATACATGAAGTTGTTAATAAACAACTCACATAAATAGGAAGTTGGTAAGATATGTAGTTGAGTTATTTTCATATATTCTAGGGAAACTCCAGCCTATATATTAGGCTATTGTATTGTGTGAAATATACAGAGAAGTAATATAATAATTTTGTACATTGTTTCCTGTGTAAATCTGATTCAGAGTTTTCATTTGGTATCAGAGCGATGATAATCTAGCCATGAGATTTTTTATTTTCTTTTGATTAGCCATATGTGATGAAGTAATGTGAATCATTACAATCCTCCAATCTCTATTTGTTCTCACTTGAGCTCGCCATGCACTCCTAATCAGACTTTACAATGCACATTATGTATTTTCATACATGTGTCCAAGCCATGCAGTAATTGGTTTGCTAAATCTGTGTTTGCAAGTATTATGGGAATTGTGGATTTTTAGTTTTATAGAATATTTTCTGTAGATGTGAGTAGTTGTTAGGTTTTGTAAGAGAAACATGTTATCAGATTTCAGATTTTTGGTAAAACGATTCAATATTGAATAGCATGCAGAGTCTAGACATTTTAAAACTATTCGAGGATCTACCAAGTAGCCTCCATAGACGGTTTTAGTGATTAAATCGTTGGCTTAGCATTGTGATCACCATCTATAACTATGCATCATAGCGGGAATGATGTGAATTGGTTTGATCTCAACTCCCACACATAGACATTGTGTCCTCATTCATTACCATCAAGACTATTGCCTTAACGTCTTCCAGAATTCGTTGTGAGATAAATTTTAATGTGAAGGGTGTACTGTTACTATGGGAGCACATATCTTCATGGTATCTCTGGAAATTCTATTTAATTAATTTTTGTTGCTCAATACTTTGAATTTTGAAGATATCTGCTTTGCGAGATAAGATCCAGTCACATATTAAACTACTTCAAATTTCTTAGCCTGACATGACTGCTAGCTTCCTTCATTTGGTGATTGAGAAATCCTGGGTGCTACACAAGATCATCCATGCATTCCACCATTAATTTAGCCTAATAATAGCTAAATAGACTCAAGTCATTTGTGAGTCTTATTTAAAGTTTTTATTAGTTGCTCATTTTAGTAATAGACCATTTTATCAACCTTATATGGTTGTTAGTCATTTTGTTATGTAAAAGTATTTATTGGTATAGATTCTTGACATTATTTTTGGATCGGTTTTATAATCTTATGTCAAATCTATTTTAAGATATTAGTAGTATTGTTTTATTGTTTAAATCTAAAATTCATAGTTGTTAAGTTTTTGTGTCAGTCAAAGTTAATAATAAAAGTCTTTGTGTTGTATGTGTAAAAAGTAATTGAATATTACTTTTTAATTACCAGTTTTCTCAAAAGTATGTCTCTTAAAAGTCATGAAAATCTAATCTTTAATTGGATTTTGTTATCGTCAATATAGTTTCCATCATTGATGTCATTTTATTTTAGTCTTTATAGTGTCAATATTGTCAAGTTTTCATGATAATACAAAAGTGTTATTTTTTGTTTGTCTTGTTATCAAATAGGTGATTCTAGGTTGTCATCATGAGTAAGAGTCAAAAATTGTAAAAAATTTAAAAATAAATAAAAAATTGACTTATGGATGCATTTTCAGTGTTACCTGACGTCCAGCAAAATAAAGTGTTTCACATTGCGGGAGGGAAGAAAAGAATAAGCTCAATGTGGAAACATATGTGCTTCATGTTCACATCTTGCTGAGTTAGAAGCGCATACAATGGAGGATGGAGGAACAAGAGGATGGAGGTCATTTAGTGACCTCTCATCAGTCACCAATGACGGGGCCGCACAGATGTTTTGGTGACATGTGTGTAGTGTGGTTTTCTATTTTTAGTTCATTTTCAATGTTCCTATTTGTAGTGTGATGGTTTGTTAAATAAACCCTTTTCAGATATTTTTGGAGGAGTCATATTTTTAGAATACTCACTTTTGGGAGTGGGAGAATATTTCAAGGTAGACTCAAGGGATGGTTATCCAGCTAGTGTGAAGCTTTTGGATCTTGGAGATTCAAAATTCAGGCACCCAGGGAGGAAGGGAAAGTCCCACAGGAACCCAAAGAGGAAGGGAGCATTCCTGCATAATTCAGCTCGACACTATGCCTTTACAAGGGTAAAGAGATAATATATGGAGTTTGTACCTAGTCTAAGAAGTGCTTTCAAGAGGTGGTTCAATTTCTTCGAATATGGCTCTTCGTCGTGTTCACATTAAGGGGGTGAAGATTAGTGATTAATAATATTCACACTAAGGGGGTGAATGTTAGGAATGAATAGTGTTCACATTATTATTAATGTGTGCAACTATATTATCAAAGATAATATATATGGGTAAAGTGTAATATTATTAATGATGAGTTAATATAACTCATATTAATAATATAGGATTAATAGTTTTTATATTAAACAACTATAACTAATATTTTTAATACGTGAAGTTGTTAATAAACAACTCACGTAAATAGGAAGTTGGTAAGATATGTTGTTGAGTTATTTTACTATATTCTAGGGAAACTCTAGCCTATATATTAGGCTATTGTATTGTGTGAAATATAAAGAGAAGTAATATAATAATTATGTGTATTGTTTCCTGTGTAAATCTGATTCAGAGTTTTCAATAAAGTGCTTAACTATGGGAGACATTGCAAATGTTGAAGAGCTCATTTAGGATTTATTTGGTGAGGTAGACTTAGGAGAAAGTTTTGATGAAGTAGATGATACAGATGCCAAACTATTTACGCACCCTTTTTTTGAAAAGGAGAAAGAAAATATGGTCTACATAGTGGATGATGAGGAATTAGAATATTTGGATATGGCTCATTCAGCAAGTACGCATGAAGTGTTAGACAGTGTGGATAATAACGCATGCACCTATCATAAACCTATGAAGACTAAGAAAGTGAACATTGGCATAGATGTTGAACCTAAGGAGGAAATAATTAGAGATTATTGGTCATATTCATAAGTGGCGAAGATAAATGAATTACTACGCGATTTCCAGGACTTATTTCCTAAGGGCTACCATGAGTTAAAAGGAGTGCATGGGTCATTAGGAGAGATTAATATTAAGCTAAAGGATGGAGTGCTCCCCGGTCAGGAAGAGATCTTACAGGATGAACCTGTGTTAGGAATTAATAATATCTAATGCGAAATAATTCCTCATAATCACAATAATAAGAAGTATGAATAGAATTACAGAAATGAAATATGCACAACAAGAAGACAATATTTAACGTGGTTCACCCAATGTGGGCTACATCCACCAAGAACACTTGCTCAGATTTTATTACAAGCCAACAGTCTTCACAGTTACAATAATCAGATCTTGTTTGGAGTTGTGCTCAACAAACCCTCCCGAATTTGCACTTGAATTCTCACACACTGTTCACCTTCACAAAACACACTCATATGAATCCTATTATATGTCCATCTATTTATAAGTACATCAATAGGTAGCTGAAGAGGTGGTTTTACAAAATAATGGGTACCAAAAAACCATGGGCCCAAAAATAGCCCATAACGGTTACCAAAGCTGAACCTAGCTTTAGTTTATCCCTTATGACCACCTTGGTCATCATGTCTGTAGGATTCTGACTGGTATGAATCTTCTCCAACTTCAACTTATCTTCCTCCAAAGATGTTCTTATGAAGTGATATCTCAACTGTATATGATTCATCCTAGAGTGGAAAGCAGAGTTCTTAGCTGGGTGTATAGCACTCTGACTATCACTATGTAGCTTACATTCCTCCTTCTTATGCCCCAACTCCTTAAGCAATTTTTGTAGCCAAATCATCTCTTTGCTTGCCTTTGTGGCAATAACATACTCAGCCTCCATGGTTGACAAAGCCACCAGCTTCTATAGTCGTGAAATCTAGGTCACTGTTGTCCCACATATAATGTAAATATAACCTATCGTGCTCCTCCTACTGTCAACATCTCCAGCCATGTCTAAATCTACATAACCACGTAAATTGGTGTCTGATCCATTGTAGCACAAAATTTTCCCTATGGTCCCTCTCAAATACCAAAGGATCCACTTTACTACTTGTCAATGCTCTTTACCTGGATCACTCATAAATCTACTCACAACTCCCACTGTATGGGCAATATCAAGCCTAGTGCACACCATAGCATACATCAAACTGCTAACCACTGATGAGTAAGGTACCTTGAACATCTAGTTTCTTTCCTGCTCTATCTTGGGACACTGCTCCTTTGATAAATTAAAATGGCCTGCCAAACGAGTCCTAACCGGTTTAGCATCCTGCATGTTAAACCTATCCAATACCTTCTTAATGTACTCTTCTTGAGATAAAGTCAGCTTTATTTCCTTCTTATCCTGAGTTATCCTTGTACTAAGGATTTTTCTGGCTACCCCCAAATCCTTCATATCAAAGGATTCACTTAGTTGTTTCTTGAGTACTTTTATTTCCTGCATGTTTTTACCTGCAACCAACATGTCATCAATATACAAACACAAGATAATATAACTTCCATCCTCAAATTTCTTTGTATACATGCAATGGTCATAATGACATCTGATATAACCTTGCTCCATCATGAAGCTATCAAACTTCTTATACCATTGACGTGGAGCTTGTTTCAAGCCATACAAGCTCTTCTTTAGTTTACACACCATATCCTCTTTACCTTTGACTTCATATCCTTCTGGCTGATGCATATATAGCTCCTCCTACAAATCACCATGGAGAAATGTAGTCTTTACTTTAACTATTCTAAGTGCAAGTCTTCTGCTGCCACTATTTCAAGAATAGTTTTGATAGAAGTCATTTTTACTACAGGAGAAAAAATCTCATCAAAATCTATACCTTGTTTCTATGCAACCCCCTTGACCACCAACCGGGCCTTATATCTTTTATTTCCTCCTTCATCTTTAAATCTATACACCCACTTGCTCTGCAATGTTCTTTTGCCTTCTGGTAGCTTCACCAAATCCCAATTCTGGTTCTCCATGAGAGACTTATGCTCCTCATCCATGGCTTGCTCTCACTTCTTACTAGCATCTACATGCATTGTTTCATCAAAGCTCTCTGGTTCTCCACTATCAGTGAGTAATAAATAATAAAGAGAAGGAAAAAAATTTCCAGGTTCTTTTCTTACCCTAGAAGACCTCCTCACTGTAGGAGTTTGGGGTTCCTATTGAGTAGGTTCCTGAACTGATTCATGTGTCACTGTCTCATCTGGAAGATCCTCTACCACTGCATATTCTTTCTTGGATTCTTCCCTATTTTCTTGCAACTATTGCTTATACATGGCTTTCTCAGTAAATACCACATCCCTAGACCGAATTATTTTCTTGTCCTTAATACTCCAATCATGTGTCACTGTCTCATCTGGAAGATCCTCTACCAATGCATATTCTTTCTTGGATTCTTCCCTATTTTCTTGCAACTATTGCTTATACATGGCTTTCTCATTAAAGACCACATCCCTAGACCGAATGATTTTCTTGTCCTTAATACTCCAACATTTAAATCAAAAGTCATCACCACCATAACCAATAAAAGTGTATTTTTCTGATTTAGCCTCTAGCTTGGTCCTATCATCCTTGTCAATATGAACAAACACCTCACATCCAAAGACTCTAAGAAATGAGTAATCGACTTTCTTACCGTACCAAGCCTCCTCGGGTATGCCTCCATCCAAGGCACTTAAGAGTCCTCTATTTATCAAGTACACAGTTGTGCTCACCGCTTCTACCCAAAAATAAAGAGGCAGTCCTGCATGTATCCTCATGCTCCTAACATGTTCCATTATTGTTCTGTTCATCCTTTCTGACACCCCATTCTACTGTGGGGTTCCTGGAACCATCTTTTTCTTGTGGATTCCATTCTTAGAACAATAATCATCAAATTCATTGCTACAATACTCCCCTCCATTATCTGACCTGAGACATTTTAACTTAAGACCTATTTCATTCTCTACCAAGGCTTTCCATTTAACAAAAGTATCAAATACATCAAATTTGTTTCTAATACAATAAACCAAAACTTTCCTTGTTGCATCATCAATAAAAGTAACATAATAACCTGAGCCCCGAAGATATGATACCTGAGATGTCCCCCACACATCAGAATGTACCAGCTCTAACTTACTCTCTTTCTTCATAGGTCCAACCTTAAGAAACCTTACTCACTTATGTTTCCCATATATGCAGTTGTCACAGAAATCCAAACCTATTTCTATATATCCAGGAAAATTCTTCTTTATGATGTCCATGCCCTTATGGCTCATATGACTTAGCCTATAGTGCCATAATGTTGTTCCATTTAACAAAAGTATCAAATACATCAGATTTTTCCAAAATTCACCCCCAAGGTAATTTTGACAACATGCAAGCAATTATATTGATTCAGGGCGAAAAGTCATGTTTCTAGGGTCCCCTCATATTTGTCTAACTCCCCTGTCCAAGAGGAAGAAAGTAAGTTCTGAGAAAATGCAAAAAAAAAGGGTTGCAGAAGGCAAATAGGTTGATCCAGGAAAAATCGTGAAAATTGGCTAAGTCCCGCTCAAGGTCGCCTCTGGGACGTTTGGGACAGAAAAGCGCGAACCGGCCGAACCGGGCGAAATCAGCACAAACAGTCCGAAACGCAGCAAGGAAAAATGGGACAAAAGTACGCGGCGGGCGCGAAATTCCGGTTCGACAGAGAAAAAATCGACTAACTGCTGAGAGGGTCGCCTTTGGGACAAGCGGGACAAAAGTACGCGAACCGGCCGAACCGGGCGAAATGAAATCAAGGCAGCCCGAAAAAAGTCTGGGACGCGCGGGTCAAAAGTACGCGAACCGGGCGAACCGGCCGAAATAGGAACTTTTGTCCCGGGACAGTTGGGACAAAAAGGCACGAACCGCCGAACCGGGCGAATTTGTCCCGGACAGTCCAAAAGCAAATGGGACGCGCGGGCCAAAAGTACGCGAACCGGCTGGATCGGCCGAAATGGGAAATTTCAGCACCAAAACCAAATGGGACAAAGGGACACGCGGGACGTGAAAAGCCGAAATGGCCGAAGGCAGAGGAGAAAAGTCAACATTTGACCCGTGGAACTTCAAACGGCCATAACCTTTGACTTCGAGCTCCGATTTTGATAAAATTGGACTTTCTGGAATGAGCACGACGTCCTCTACGCCACAAAAACTGGATTTCTTAATTTTAATGAGGATAGATATATTTAAATAAAGGAAATGTGTTCGGCTCCAGTCAGTAGATGCTCTTTCCCGTCAAATGACAGAAAACGCCTGCCAAGCCCAAAATAGCTGCCTGCACTCAGAAGGCCATAACTTTTGCATTTCTCAACGAAATCGCACAAAATTGGTACCGTTGGAATCGTGTTTCCGAGCCCGATGCACAGCAATCAAGAAATTCCGTATTTGATTAGAAACTGATTGAGATTTTTAAGAAAACGTGGCTGGGTTCAGAACAGTGTTTTATTTGGTAGCTGGGAGTGCATTTAAGAGGCATGGTCATCATTCTTTCTCTGTTGCAGCACATGGGACAGTATGGGGAGCCTTTTGCAAGTAATGTATACCCATTCCACTCAATTTAATGCCTCTTACAGGTGGTTGAAGGATAGATTTCGGGATTTCCACTTTCTCTTCTCTTCTCCTTCTCATTTTTTCTATAAATTGGAGTGTTGGGCTTATTGTAAAGGGGGAGAGTTTTTGGGTAGCAAAGCTCTGTCAAAATTGCTTTGTGAAGCCAGTGTGTTGCAGGCCCTTATAGTGGACTCCTTGCATGGTGATCCAGGCCCTTATCTTGTAATAGATTGAACTGTGCATATCATGAAGCAATAAAATATCAGTTTGTGGATATATCTTCCCCCTGCTGTGTTTCCTTGCATTCTTCTTGCCCCTTTAATCTTTCTACAAGTATATTGTGTCTATTTATTATGTTCTTGCAGGAATTCATTATTATTGTGTGTGCTTAGAATATTGCTGTGAATGCATTCTGCTGGATTATGGTGAACTGTCATCACCTCTTCTAGTGTGCACTTTGCTTCTGTATTTCACACATTTGGAGATTACTCTCACACCCTCTTTTTCTGGTGTATCACCGCTTTAGTGTAGGCTTTCATTTTATGCATTCTCTCTCTCTGGTCCCTTGGAATTTTTAGGTTAGAATAGCTAGTTTCTCCTGCATTAGAGTAGATTGTGGCAGGTAGTTTAGGAGCAAGAACCAGCTTTCTCTGGAGGTCTATCTCAAGTAGCAAGTCCCACAACTTGGAGATAGTACCCATGTTATCCAATCACACTGGATGCCTAGAGTGATCAAACAGAGAAATCTGATCAACATCCAGGGGTGCGGTGATTCGGTGATAACAGTAACCTTCCAAGAGTCGGCTATAAATATCACAGTACAACCATCACTTCCTAATTTCCCCACCGATATCAAATTTATCCTTAATGTAGGCACATTTCTGACATCCTTCAATAGCCATGTATTCCAATTCTACATCTTAACCTGAACATAACCTTTTCCAACTATACTGCAAGGCTCATCATCACCAAGAAAAACATGCCAAAAATCCCCTTGAACATAATCAACAAAATAATGCCTATGTGGAAGTAACATGAAAAGAAGCCCCTAAAATCTAAAACCCAAGATTTAGTATTATTATGCAAAGAAAGAATCAAAGCATCCTGGCATACATTATCTGATGCCATATTTACCTCCTTATTTTCTTCCTATTGTTTCTTCTTGTCCCGAAGCTCCCAACAGTCCTTCTTTGCATGCGCAGACTTTCCACAATGCCAGCATACTATCTTTCTTTTGTATTTTGACCTTGTCCGATCCTTTGATTTTTCACGATTTCCTCTATTCTTTTGTCTCCCTCTAGTTTCCACTATCAAAGCATTCCCTGAAGTAGAATATTCACCATATATTGTTCTTTGCATTTCCTTGCTTAGAATCACCCCTACAACATCCTCAAACTTCAACTTTGAGTTAGCAGGAACCAAGTTGTTTACCGCCATTACCAAGCTATTCCAACTCTTAGGTAAAGAGCACAAAACTAATAAAGCCCTAACTTATTCATCAAATTCTATTGTAACCGAAGCTAGCATATTTACAACTGTATTAAAATCATTTAGATGATCTTCTACTAAACCATTCTCAGAAATCTTCATACTAAACAACTTTTTCATTAAAAATATCTTATTAGAGGCAGAGGGTTTTTTCATACAACTTCCCTAATGCATCCATCAGTTCTTTTGTACTCTTTTCCTTTCAAAAATTAAATAATACCGATGATGCAAGACACAGCCAGATTGTCCCAAGTGCCTTCCTAGCCAACAAATCTCATTCTGCATCTGTCATGCTCGAGGGTTTGTTCACCTTCCTCAGACAATGGAGTATAAAGATACTTCTGATAAAGGTAATCTTCCATCTACATCTTCCAAAGACTTAAATTATGCCCGTTGAATTTATCAACCCTAGATCTTCCATCATCTGCCATAGCTCCCACTCAAGCTAAAAAAATTCCCTGCGATTCAACACTTCAGCAAACCAAACTAGACTCTGATACCAATTGTTAGGAATTAATAGAATCTAATGCGGAATAATTCCTCAGAATCGCAATAATAACAAGTATGAATAGAACTATAGAAATGAAAAATGCACAATACGAAGACAATATTTAATGTGGTTCACCCAATGTGGGCTACATCCACCAAGAACACTTTATTAGATTTTATTACAAGCCAACAGTCTTCACAATTACAATAATCAGATCTTGTTTGGAGCTGTGCTCAAAAAACCCTCCCGAATTTGCACTTGAATTCACACACACTATTCACCTTCACAAAACACACTCATATAAATCTTATTGTATTTCCATCTATTTATAAGTACATCAATAGGTAGCCAAAGAGGTAGTTTTACAAAACAATGGGTACCGAAAAACCATGGGCCCAAAAACAGCCCATAACGGTTACCCATTACCCATGGGTTAATAAACCACCCATGAAAATTTGTTTCGAGGGCTTCACCCCCAAACCCCCTTGACCCACTCACCAGCAAGTGGGACCACCATAAAAATATCTGAGTGTAACACATGGAAGGTGTACCAAACTCTAACATGAAAATAAGCCCCATAAACATAACACAAATGCGGGTTGATGAGTTGTTGCGCATGTGTGACTTCCGAATCCACACCTGATTGTGAGAGCTTCCTTTTGGCTAGGAGGAACTACCTGTAATGCAAAGTAAGACCACCATAAGGAGTTAAACAATATGGGCAGTGAACTGCCTAGCATATGCTAGATCCGGGAAGTGTGATACTTCCTAGATGGCTATCAGTCCAATGTTTCAAACAACTTAATGTTGTAAACAAAGTAAATCCTATTTGAATTTGAAATGATTTAGGTATCTCATTTAAAACACAATAAAAAATAGATCTAATCTATGTGCAAGTGTTTCTACAAATTTAACCAAATTTAGAGCAAGGAAACTACCACCTAAAAATAGCTTCCTAACCTAGCTAAAAATGAGAAATTACACCATCATGATGAAGAAATGAGAAAGTCCCACCATTAACATTAATAACTTTGAATATAATCAAAACACAATGTAAATTCATGAACTCTATTCCCCTTAATTGCCTAATTAAACATTTAAAATGGACCTAAATAGTCCAAATGGCAATCAAATTATATTGCTTGCTTTGATCCTTCAATGGATAATTTGATTGCCATTTGGACTATTTAGGTCCATTTTAAATGTTTAATTAGGCAATTAAGGGGAATATAGTTCATGAATTTACATTGTGTTTTGATTATATTCAAAGTTATTAATGTTAAGGGTGGGACTTTCTCATTTCTTCATCATGATGGTGTAATTTCTCATTTTTAGCTAGGTTAGGAAGCTATTTTTAGGTGGTAGTTTCCTTGCTCTAAATTTGGTTAAATTTGTAGAAACACTTGCACATAGATTAGATCTATTTTTTATTGTGTTTTAAGTGATATACCTTAATCATTTCAAATTAAAATAGGATTTACTTTGTTTACAACATTAAGTTGTTTAAAACATTGGATTGATAGCCATCTAGGAAGTATCACACTTCCCGGATCTAGCATATGCTAGGTAGTTCACTGCCCATATTGTTTAACTCCTTATGGTGATCTTGCTTTGCATTACAGGTAGTTCTTCCTAGCCAAAAGGAATCTCTCACAATCAGGTGTGGATTCGGAATTCATACGTGCACAATAACTCATCAACCAGCATTTGTGTTATGTTTATGGGGCTTATTTTTATGTTAGAGTTTGGTACACCTTCCATGTGTTACACTCGGATATTTTTACGGTGGTCCCACTTGCCGGTGAGCGGGTCAAGGGGGTTCAGGGGGTGAAACCCCCCACCCCCCCCCCAATGGTGGGCCTCAGGGGTGAAGCCCCTGAAGACAAATTTTCATGGGTGATTTATTAACCCTATGGGTAATGGGTAACCGTTATGGGCTATTGTTTGGGCCCCATGGTTTTTTTATACCCATTGTTTTGTAAAACCGCCTCTTCAGCTACCTATTGATGTACTTATTAAATAGATGGACATACAATAGGATATATATGAGTGTGTTTTATGAAGGTGAATAGTGTGTGTGAATTCAAGTGGCGAATTTGGGAGGGTTTGTTTGAGCGTAGCTCCAAACAAGATTTGATTATTGTAATTGTGAAGACTGTTGGCTTGTAATAAAATCTGAGCAAGTGTTCTTGGTGGATGTAACCCACATTGGGCTGAACCACATTAAATATTATCTTCGTGTTGTGCATTTTTCATTTCTGTAATTCTATTCATGCTTCTTATTATTGCGATTCTGAGGAATTATTCCGCATTAGATATCTATTAATTCCTAACAATTGGTATCAGAGCCTGGTTTGGTTTGCTGAAGTGTTGAATCGCATAGGGAAATTTTTTAGCTTGAGTGGGAGCTATGGTAGATGATGGAAGATCTAGGGTTGATAAATTCAATGAGAAAAATTTTAGTCTTTGGAAGATGCAGATGGAAGATTACCTTTATCAGAAGGATCTTTATACTCCGTTGTCTGAGAAGGTAAACAAAACCTTGAGCATGACAGATGCGGAATGGGATTTACTGGCATAGGAAGGCACTTGGGACAATCCAGATGTGTCTTGCATATTTGGTATTATTTAATGTTTCAAAGGAAAATACTACAAAAGATCTAATGGATGCATTAGGAAAGTTGTATGAAAAACCCTCTACCTCTAACAAGATATTTTTAATGAAAAAGTTGTTTAATATGAAGATGTTTGAGAATAGTTCAGTAGCAAATCATTTAAATGATTTCAATACAGATTGTGAATATGCTAGCTTCAGTTACAATAGAATTTGATGAAGAATTTAGGGCTTTATTAATTCTGTGCTCTTTACCTGAAAGTTGGAATAGCCTGGTAATGGCGGTAAGCAACTCGGTTTCCAACTAACTTGAAGTTGAAGTTTGAGGATGTTGTAGGGGTGATTCTAAGTGAGGAAATGTGGAAGAAAAATCTTTGGGGAATCTTATACTTCATGGAATGCTTTGATAGTGGAAACTAGAGGGAGATAGAAGAATAGAGGAAACCGTGGAAAATCGAAAGATCGGGCAAGGTCAAAATCCTAAGAGCAAGATTGTATGTTGGAATTATGGAAATTATGGGCACGCAAAGAAGGACTGTTGGGAGCTTCGGGATAAGAAGAAACAACATGAAGAAAACAAGGAGGAAAATGTGGCATCAGGTAATGTATGCCAGGATGCTTTGATTCTTTCTTTGCATAAATATTACTGAATCTTGGGTTTTAGATTCAGGTGGCTTCTTTTCATGCTACTCCTACATAGGCATTATTTTGTTGATTATGTTCAAGGGTATTTTGGGCATGTTTTTTCTTGGTGATGATGAGCCTTGTAGTATAGTTGGAAAATGTACTTTGTTCAAGTTAAGATGCAGAATGGGAATACATGGCTATTGAAGGATGTCAGACATATACCTACATTAAGGAGAAATTTGATATCAGTACGGGGCAATTGGGAAGTGATGGTTGTAGTATGATATTTACAGCTGACTCTTGGAAGGTTACTAAGGGTGCTCTTTTGGTGGCAAGAGGTAAGAAGGTCGGAACCTTGCATTTATCCACTGATAGTACTAATGATTTTAATCTTATGGCTTCAAATGTAGATACAACATTATGGCACTATAGGCTCAGTCATATGAGCCATAAGAGCATGGAAATCATAAAGAAGAATTTTCCTAGATATACAGAAACAGGATTAGATTTCTGTGAGAACTTCATATATGGGAAATAAAAGCAAGTAAGGTTTCTCAAGGTTAGATCTATGAAGAAAGAGAGTAAGTTAGAGCTGGTAAATTCTGATGTGTGTGGGTCCAACTCAGGTATCATCTCTTGGGGGTTCAATTTATCATGTTACTTTTATTGATGATGCAACAAGAAAATTTTGGGTTTATTGTATTAGAAACAAATCTAATGTATTTGATACTTTTGTTAAATGGAAATCCTTGGTATAGAATGAAATAGGTCTTAAGTTAAAATGTCTCAGGTCAGATAATGGAGGGGAGTATTACAGCAATGAATTTGATGATTATTATTCTAAGAATGGATTCTGCAGGAAAAAGACAGTTCCAGGAACCTCGCAGTAGAATGGCATGTCAGAAAGGATGAACAGAACAATAATGGAATGTGCTAGGAGCATGAGGATACATGCAGGACTGGCTCTTTATTTTTGGGTAGAAGCGGTGAGTATAGCTGTGTACTTGATAAACAGAGGACCCTCAAGTGCCTTGGATGGAGGCATACCTGAGGAGACTTGGTACGGTAAGAAAATTCGATTACTCATTTCTTAGAGTCTTTGGATGTGAGGTGTTTGTTCATATTGACAAGGATGATAGGACCAAGCTAGAGGATAAATCAAAAAAATGCACTTTTATTGGTTATGGTGGTGATGACTTTGGATTTAAATGTTGGAGTATTAAGGATAAGAAAATCATTCGGTCTAGGGATGTGTTCTTTAATGAGAAAGTCATGTATAAGAAATAGTTGTAGGAAAATAGGGAAGAATCCAACAAAAAATATGCAGTGGTAGAGGATCTTTCAGATGGGACAGTGACCCATGAATCAGTTCAGGAACCTACCAACAGGAACCCCAAACTCCTACAGTGAGGAGGTCTTCCAGGGTAAGAAAAGAACCTGAACATTTTTCTCCTTCTCTTTATTATTTATTACTCACTGATAATGGAGAGCCAAAGAGCTTTGATGAAGCAATGCAGGTAGATGCCAGTAAGAAGTGGGAGCAAGCCATGGATGAGGAGCATAATTCTCTCATGGAGAACCAGACTTGGGATTTGGTGAAGCTACCAGAAGGAAAAAGAGCATTGCAGAACAAGTGGGTGTACAAAGTTAAAGATGAAGAAGGAGGAATGAAAAGATATAAGGCCCGGTTGGTGGTCAAGGGGTTTGCACATAAACAAGGTATATATTTTGATGAGATTTTTTCTCCTGTAGTAAAATTGACTTCTATCAAAACTGTTCTTGGAATAGTGGCAGCAGAAGACTTGCACTTAGAACAGTTAGATGTAAAGACTGCATTTCTCTATGGTGATTTGGAGGAGGAGCTATATATGTAGCATCCAGAAGGATATGAAGTCAAAGGTAAAGAGGAGATGGTGTGAAAACTGAAGAAGAGCTTGTATGGCCTGAAACAAGCTCCACGTCAATGGTATAAGAATTTTAATAGCTTCATGATGCAGTAAGGCTATATTAGATGTCATTCTGACCATTGCATGTATACAAAGAAATTTGAGGATGGAAGTTATATTATCCTGTGTTTGTATGTTGATGACACGTTGGTTGTAGATAAAAACATGTAGGAAATAGCAGTACTCAAGAAATAGCTAAGTGAATCCTTTGATATGAAGGATTTGGTGGTATCCAGACAAATCCTTGGTATGAGGATAAATCAAGATAGGAAGGAAAGGAAGCTGAATTTATCTCAGGAAGAGTACATTAAGAAGGTATTGGATAGGTTTAACATGCAGGATGCTAAATTGGTTGGGACTCTTTTGGTAGGACATTTTAAGTTATCAAAGGAGTAGTGTCCCAAGACAGAGCAGGAAAGAAACTAGATGTCCAAGGTACCTTACTCATCAGCAGTTGGTAGTTTGATGTATGCTATGGTGTGCACTAGGCCTGATATTTCCCATGCAGTGGAAGCTGTGAGTAGATTTATGAGTGATCCAGGTAAAGAGCATTAACAAGCAGTAAAGTGGATCCTTTGGTATTTGAGTGGGACCATGGGGACAATTTTGTGCTATAGTGGATTAGACACCACTTTACATGGTTATGTAGATTCAAGCATGGCTGGAGATGTAGACAGTAGGAGGAGCACAACTGATTATATTTACACTGTAGGTGGGACAGCAGTGAGCTGGATTTCATGACTACAGAAGTTGGTGGCTTTGTCAACCACGGAGGCTGAGTATGTTTCTGCCATAGAGGCAAGAAAAGAGATGATTTGGTTATAACAAATTCTTGAGGAGTTGGGGCATAAGTAGGAGGAATGTAAGCTGCATAATGACATTTAGATTGCTATACACCTAGCTAAGAACTCTGCTTTCCACTCCAAGATGAAGCATATACAGTTGAGATATCAGTTCATCAGGACAGCTTTGGAGGAAGATAAGTTAAAGTTGGAGAAGACTCATACCAGTCAGAATCCTACAAACATGATGACCAAGGTGGTCACAAGGGATAAACTAAAGCTATGTTCAGCTTTGGTTGGCGTTCATGGATGATAGTGAATGGTTGAGAATCTTGCTCAATGGAAATCAGTCTCAAAGTGGGAGATTGCTATGTTTATGGAGCCTATTTTCATGTTAGAGTTTGGTACACCTTCCATGTGTTACACTCGTATATTTTTAAGGCGGTCCCACTCACCGATGAGCGAGTCAAGGGGGTTCAAGGACGAAGCCCCCAAAGCAAATTTTCATGGGTGGTTTGTTAACCCATGGGTAATGGGTAACCATTATGGGCTGTTTTTAGGCCCATGGTTTTTCGGTACCCATTGTTTTGTAAAACCACCTCTTTAGCTACCTATTGATGTACTTATAAATAGATGGAAATACAATAGGATTTATATGAGTGTGTTTTGTGAAGGTGAATAGTGTGTGCAAATTCAAGTGCAAATTCGGGAGGGTTTGTTTAGCGCAGCTCCAAACAAGATCTGATTATTGTAATTGTGAAGATTGTTGGCTTGCAATAAAATCTGAGAACGTGTTCTTGGTGGATGTAGCCCACATTGGCTGAACCACATTAAATATTGTCTTCATGAACATTGTGCATTTTTCATTTCTATAATTCTATTCATACTTCTTATTATTGCGATTCTGAGGAATTATTTCACATTAGATTCTATTAATTCCTAACAATTTTAACAGGTATTCCTCGTATGCCCGTTACCCTATTTGTTTCATCAACACTTTAAATAAACGATCTAAGAATTAGGTGAAACACTAAGGTTGCAGTTATTATAGGCCTAGAGGATCCTACCAGTTAGAGTGAGGTGCATGGATTCTTGGGTTACATATGGTATTATAGAAAATTAATCAAAGGATATGCAAAGATTTATGCACCCCTGGAAGTGTTGCTAAAAAGAAAAGGTACATTCTATTAGGGAGAATCATAGTAGTGCACATTTGAGGAATTGAAGGAGAGACTTATTACAACGTCTATTATCCATTTTCCCTCATGGAACCAACCATTTCATATACATGCGGACACCACTGGCATGACCATTGGCATGGTGTTAGCTTAGCCTGGAGAAGGTATTATAGATCATCCTATCTATTCTTCTAGTAGAAAGTTGACTCCTACAGAACATAATTACACAACTACAGAGTGAGAGATCTTGTCAATGATCTACGCGCTGCAAAAATTTAGACAATATTTGCTAGCAACACCCTTTTTATTTAATACTGATCACAAGGAATTAAAATACTTGGTAAATAAGCCCATTCTATAGGGACGCATATGTCGATGGGTTCTCTTATCCAAGAATTTTACTTTACAGTCATGGTAAAACCAGGTAAAATTAATTCTAGCCCAGACCACTTATCAAGGATTCAATCAAGGGAGGACGCATAGAAAATTGAAGACATAATGCTAGATGCATAGTTGTACAAGTTAGATCACATGCCTTCAGAATTGGAGGATATTGTTGTCTTTTTACGCACAAGTATGACGCCAGAAGGAATGAAAGCATTAGAGAAGAAATAACTTGTAATTCCCACAGCACCCTTAATGTTTATTAGTGGTGACTTGTATAAACTAGGTCGAGATGAAGTATTACATTGGTGTGTACTAAAATATGAGCACACCGATATCCTAGAAAAGGATCATGGTGGTATTGCAAGTGGGCACTATGTAGGTGAGACCACTACACACAAAATTATACTCATTGGATTATGGTGGGAGACCCTGTATAAAGATTGGAAAGAGTATTGTAAGACATGTGATCAATGTCAGTTTCTTGGAAAACCTGGGCAAAGAGACAAAATTCCTTTAAGACCTATTGCTAGTGTAGATCCATTTCAGAAATGGGATGTAGACTTTATGGGTCCTATTTCCCCAACCACGTGTAGAACTGAATTGCACTATATCAGAAATTACATAGATTATCTTACTAGGTGGGCAGAAGTGGTGCCTACAAAGGATCTTGCAATAGTTACAACAGTCAGGTTCTTATGGAAAATATTCTTACTAGGTATGGATGTCTTTGAGCTTGACAAGTGATAGGGGCACACACTTCTTGAATGGGACAATTAGGATATTGTTGGATGAATTTATGGTTGTGTACCACAAGACAACACCTTATCACCCTCAGGAAAATTGGATTGCAGAGGCCTTCAATAAGATATTGAGCCAAAATTTGACAGAAAAATTATGATGTTGGAAGGAAATATTGGGATGATAAAGTTTTTATTGTACTTTGGTAGTGTAGAACAACCTACAAGAGGTTGAATAAGGTTACACCCCTTCAGTTGGTGTTTGACGTAGAAGTAGTTCTTGTTGATGATGAATCGCAGCACCCCTGAATGTCTACAACACGATGGGTTGAGACTCTCAGTATGATTGCATAACATGGAGCTTTTCCCAAGTGTGGGACCTTGCGAAATCGAAAAAGCTCTCCAGATGAAGGCCGGTTCCTATTCCTCTATTTAGATGCACATGTAGAAAATGCAGAGGGTTTACTAAAAACCTAATCTAACTTGCCAAGGAGATAGGGTAAGAAAATGCATAAAATAAAACCTAAACTACAAAGGTGATGCACCGAGGAATGAAGAACACAAGTCTTGCCAAATAAACACAGACCATTAAAATGCAATGCAAGATCATGCACAGATAGCCAGATCCACAGTGAAAGATCAAGGGGATGCAAATGAATACAGAGAGGGTTGAGAATCATCCACAGACATGCATTAATTTTCTCCAAAGATTGATACAACGCACTGCAAAATGCCAAATAAACAAGGTTGCATTACAGTTTCAAATGGGAGGTTTTAACTCCACAAGTTCACCTGCCAAAGAGAAGAAGGGAGGGGAAAAACAGAAATATCCAACCTTTAGAAAGAAGCCCCTCCTTACAATTTATAGGAGGAAAAAGAGAGGGATAAGAGAGAAAATTGAAATCTGCCCCAACCACCTCCAGAATGCACTTAATTATCTCATTATGGTGGTAGGTGAGAACCCCAATGAACCCAAAAGTGATGAACTGTATTTTGCATTTTTAAGAATTTTTTCTCACCCAATTAAAGATATCCAGTCTTATTTGGATAGAGGACCTTGTAATCTTTCCAAAAATTCCAACCTTGCATGAATCTGAGCTCCCAGTCAAAATTTATGGCCATCTGAATATTTGCGCCAGGGTCTGCTTCCTGTCAGCGCTCAAAATGTTGCGCCTCCTGAAGGTGCACCTTGGTGCATCCATGTGTGTGTCAACATCCATTGTTGTGTGCCACTTCTATGTGCCTTGGGCGCACCGTTTTCCCTGTCGACATCCATTGTCATGCGCCACTTCTGTGCGCCTTGGGCACACCGTTTTCCCTGTCGACATCCATTGTCGTGTGCCACTTTTGTGCACCTTGGGCACACCATTTTCCCTGTTGACATCCATTGTCGTGTGCCACTTCTGTGCACCTTGGGCATGTCAGGGATTTGATCTTCTTTGATTTCTCCATTCTCCTGCTTGTCTATATCTACCGGGGGGAAAGATATATACAACAGTTCTTCCAATGGAATTCATGTTACCATCATTATGTATTGTGCACGTTGGAGGTCTAGCTGATGAGAAAGCATTAGAAGAAAGAATTGACAGGTTCATATAATTGAATTAGAGGCACACCATAACATGTTGGAGTCAAAATTAGGAAAAGGCTAGAAAGAAGGCATGACATGACAGACACATCAGGGACAAGAAGCTTGAGGTTGGACATATGGTACTTCTCTATGATTCTAAGTTTTTGTGCCATCTAGGAAAGCTTAAGGTGCATTGGGTGGGACCATATGTTATCACTCATATACTTGAATTAGGATCTTTCCAGTTAGAGGCGCTTGATGGAATACAATTACCCAGTTACTTCAACGGGAGTAGGCTGAATCCCTACTATAAATACACCTTCTTGGTGTTTGTAATAAGACAATATTTCCATTTAGTATAGGTTTTCCTTTCTATATTTCCTTTAATGTATTTCCTTCTTCATTTCTATGGTTTTTCAATTTAGTTTTTTGTTTTTTGTAATAAGCGCGTTTATGCACTGGAAGCTAATTACAATCTGAAGTATTTTTATGCACAGAGGACTGCACATACCATTGGTGTGGGGTGGTTGTTATTTTTTATTCACAACTGGGTACACATGAGAACCAACTGTTATAGGCGCTATTCAAGTATGGAAAGGAGCTATTTGAAAGATGATTACTTCTAAACAAAACCATAGATGGAAATGAATGAAGGAATAATATAATGTGAGGTAAGTTGCAGCCATGGAAACTACCAGAAGAGGGTGAAGTAGTCATTTACTTTGCACATGAAAGTGCGTGGAAGATAATTCTATAGCTAGATGGTAGGAAGGAGCATTAGAAAGTTATAACTAGGGTGCAAAGGTGTACCACATGGAAATTGGTAAAATGGTCAATTAATGAGAGGATTATTGGTAAGTGAAGGAGAAATAAATGTGCTAAATTTTTGAAAATATATATAAGGACATGATGCGGGTTCATTTTTACCTTTTTGATCACAAGTATTCAAGTGAGCTAAGTGTGATCGATCCGAGTGAATTGTATTGATGTGTAGAGAGCTATGAAAACAGATGTGGAGAGAAGACTTGTGCGCAAAAGTGGCTTGTGTCCCCATTAGTGAAGGGTTTGAGCACATCAGAAGCATTGAGAAGGAGATATGGCATGTGGTTTCAGGCTAGGGCACATGATTTTGAGCTAGGGTTTGAGCTTACTCAATATAGAAGACAAAAGGTAGGATTTTTACAATGACAGCAAAGATAGCACCAGTAGCAGGCACAAAGGGAAAGAAAAAGGTGGAGGTTGAGGTTGAAGTTGTGCCTGAGAGTAAATTTTCAGAGATGTAATACACATGAAGAAGTGATTTTCAGTCAGGATTGGGATTCACACATTCTCCAATGGAAGATAAGTGATTATAATCATCACACCACCAATAACATGGAAGAATTGGATGTGTTGTTGAACAAGAAGACCAATAAGCGCACAGTGGACAATATGCCAGTATATGATGATGCTGAAGAGAAGTTGCTAAAGAAGGTAGGGGTTTATCAGTTATATGAACTCCCATAATTTAGAAATCCAAAGGATTTATACCAATGGATTATGAGCAGAGTCGATGAGGACTTTTTCTATTTTGCTAGATGGAGGGTAAGGATCATAGCATCCCTGATTTCTACATTGACAAGACTAAAGGGTACAAGAACAAATATTATGAGTGATCTAACTAATAAGGCAACTATTATAGCCACCAGTAAGGAGTTAGGATACTCCAAAGGTTTGCATGGAATGGACATAGACAAATTGAAGAAGTTTCCTATAGTGTAGGCAACCGCGCATCTACTCACCAAGTTAAATTATAAAGAGAGATGGTCATAGGTAAATACCACATGGAAACATATTGCAAAGAAAATGAAAGAGGGAGAAATCCACGATTTGATTGACTACATTGCATAAACTATTATTGAGTAAGTGCACGTAGGTGAGAAGATAAGTTTTGGATTTATCCTACTATCCATTTTTTTTGTAGAAATTGGAGTACCTGATTGGATAAAGAACAAAATATGGGAATGCACCACTAATAAGAAGTCCCTCGCGGAAAGGTTCAAGAAATATTTACGTGAAGGATCAATGAGTGGCATGTTCAAGAAAAGGGAAAAACTATGGTATGACCAACTTCGCATGGCATTTGAGGAGGAGTGGAACATTCTGAAGGAGCTACCCACAGTAGTAGGCAAGGTAGTACAGTTTTTGGTGTATCAACATTTTTTCATCACGCAGTTTACCATGAAGGATGGAACATGGGTGCAAACAGCCCTATGCCTTCATAGCATGCTACTTCCAGGCTTTAGTTCACAGATTTAATAATGCACATTGGCTCTACTTCAACAGAGATAAGGAAGATTGTGACTACCATACCTTTAGGAAAACATATGTATATCCAGGTCGGTCTACCTTCATTGAGAGGCTAATTTCAAATATCATAAACATAAAGCCATTAATCTTGGCTATTGGGGATAGTGGAGCCGTTTTCATATATCTTCATCTTAATCCTAGACTGGAGAATAATAAGTATGTGGAGAATGAATTCATGCTCCCATGACCGCCTTAGGGAAAACATACAATGGATAATGTGCCAGCTCCAAATCTATCTGCGACCATATAGATAGACGAGGAAGAAGAACACAAAGATAGTGGAGGCTTGGATCATAGGGGCCAGAGGCAGCCCATAGAAAGAGTGGAGAGTGAGCACGCAGATACTCCACCACAGGCACAAGAATTAGAAGAGGACTTGAATGTAGATGTAGTCCCTGAAGAGCACCAGTTCAATAAGGTATTCAGAAGAACCAGAACCCAAGGCACAGGAACACCACAGCCTGTAAGGAGATCACCTTGACTCTCCCCTAGAAAATAAGCACTTGATAAAAAGAGAAGGAGAAAGTTGACACTTAATGAGGAGGTGGAGGAGTCTGAAGAGAGTGCTCCTAGAACCCCAGTGCAACCACAAGATGTGGAGGAGCCTCGGGTTGAAGAAATGAAAGATGAAGAAGAAGAGGTGAAAGAAGTAGAAGAAACTAAACATGATAAAACTAGCGTGTCAGTTACAACTCAGATAGGATAAGGGACAAATCCAAACCTTGGCACTCAGGTTCCTAAGAGGCCAAGGATGAGGAGAAGTGAAGAATATGTTGTGCCAAGTATGGGATATGTCAAGTTATGGGATAACTAGATTTTTATGTGTGTGAGGAGTATTGTGTCTCAAGGAGAGTAAAGAAAGCACCTCAGAGTAGGAACATGACCATAAATCCCATACTTATGTCTGATGAGCAATTCAACAATGCCTTAGTCATGGCATGGAGAAATATTGATAAGGTCACCACCACTAGAGCATTAATGGAAGATAACAAGGATAAAACTACCGAGATAGAGTGCTTAAAGGAAGAGAAGGAGAGAGAAAGGACAATGAATTAGGCCTTTGTTAGCATGGCAGAGGAGATTGGTGATTACATTCTGAAAACAAGGCATTATCTCGAACCAAAGGTACCTGAGAAGTTTCCTTCTACAATGCATTATGTGCGCACTTTGGTTGATTTAGTGCTAGAAGATGGATCGCTTAGAGTTCCTGCACCAAAGGATACTGGACAAGAAGCATAAAGAGAAAGGGCCTCTATGGTTAGAAAAATTTCAAATTACGAGGCATTGCTCCAGACTTTGAAGGATGAGCTGAGAAAGCAGACCAAGATCTAAATTTTTGTGCAGCTCCAGAGGTAGTAATAAGGACCAGAACTCTAGTTGAGGATAATGAATTTCTAGCAACAATGAAGGATGAGACTTTAGGGTGTGTAAAAATATTGGCACTGGTGAAATAGAAGCACAAATCCCTTGCAGCAGCCTAAGATCCACATAACAAGAGGATAAATGAGATTAGGAAACTTATAGCACAGAAGATGGATCTTTTGGAGGAAATGATGCCTGCTATATCCAATAGTGTCCATGTTTTACAGAATGAGAAGGAAAATATTACTTAGGACGAGTTAGATGTCATCACTACAAACATTCCATAGAAGACAAGGACCATGCTAGATGACTGATAGACATTAGAGGCTGAGAAGAAAAGTGAATATCTAGAGTTGATCCTCTCAATTGAAGAAGAGGAATCTATAGAGTAAAGATGCATTCTTTTGTACAGTGATGCTTTACATTCTTTCAGTTCTTATTCTTTATTATTTGGGAACATCAGAAAGAATCCCCATTGCCATGATAGAAATGTAATTTAGTGTGGGGTAATGTTGAGCAGACAATATTTTTCTAAGGAGAAGACACAAAAATAATTCACGTGCAGGAACAAGGTGCATTTGAAGGCACAAAATGATAGGAAAGGAAACACATGCCAAGACAATTTGATTCGGGACTTAGCCATTTTCATGGATATAAGCTATTTTTGGAGATAGTATGTGGAGCACACATCAGGATGGGGACTTGCGCAACACACAAATGGTATTTTGGGAATGAGCTACTGATAAGTGCCATGCATGAGCTTGAGTTAATAATAGGATTACTTCTTCCAGTTAACTATATGATGTCTACTATTAGCGCACTTCCATGTGTGCATGTTATTGAAAAGGTGGACGAATATTATTAGTATGTGACCTATTTTGGGAAGTGTGTAGGTGGTGAAGGGAAAGTCCCCACCCCTATTAGTATGTAATGAACTATGTAGTTTAATAGTGGTGAATTATTATAGAGTTATGTTGTTGGATCTGATGTGCACATGACTTATGGTGAATACTTTAGAATGTAAGAAGCTTTTATGTTTTACAGTATTTTAATGTAATGGAGTATGTTGGCTTGATAATGGTGTTAAACATGACTATAATTGGTTATTGTGTGGTTTATATTATTATAGTTATTTTTTAATTCATGATTCTCTAAGATCTAGAACCAGAATATGCTATGTGGAATGTTTATGGTTATTTATGGTTTTGAATATGCTTTATCTTCATCACACTAACATCTTGCACATGCAACTCTAAAGAGGGGCCTAACACCTTTATGTGCTTCAGGTGAGCACTCAGTTCAGGTTGGGTGATGTGTCAGTGTGCCTGGGTTTTATATAGTAGATTCTAGGCTGCATCAGTGGCAGAGGTGTCAAGCCCTCTTAGGTATGATATAGAGATGGAGATGTTATTTATTTGTGATCTTTGATTTATACATACCAGCCTGCATGTCGAGGAGGCAAGATGTACATGAGAGTTTTTGAGATACTTATTTGTATTTGTATATTCAGTGTATTGACATACATACTTTCCAATATATAGATGATGGCACTTATTTTGGTTGTGTGTGGTGTTTATTTCTAGTGTATGGTTATTAAGGAAATTAGTTATAGGCATAGTTAATGTTATGGTTTGTTTTAATTTTCAATGTATAGATATTATGGAAAGTAGATGATAGGCATGGTTTGGTTTAATTTCCAAGTTATTGATATTATGGAAACTAAATGATAGGCATGGTTTGGTTTAATTTCCAAGTTATTGGTTTTATGGACACTAGTTGTATAAGCATGGAGCGGTTTATTTTCCAAGTTATTGATGTTATGGAAACTAGATGTGTAGGCATGGTTTGGTTTAATTTCCAAGTTATTGATATTATGTAAACTAGTTGTATAGGCATGGTTTGGTTTAATTTCTAAGTTATTGGTTTTATGGAAATTAGTTGTATAGGCATGGTTTGGTTTAATTTCCAAGTTATTGGTTTTATGGAAACTAGTTGTATAAGCATGGTTTGGTTTAATTTCCAAGTTATTGACATTATGGAATCTAAATGATATACATGGTGTGGTTTAATTTCTAAGTTATTGATGTTATGGAAACTAAATGTGTAGGCATGGTTTGGTTTGATTTCCAAGTTATTGATGTTATGGAAACTAGATGTGTAGGCATGGTTTGGTTTAATTTCAAATTTATTGATATTATGGAAATTAGATGCATAGGCATGGTGATGTTGTATGGATTGTTTGGTTTAATTTCCATGTTATTTATATTATGGAAATGTGAGAAAGATGAGGTAGTAGGGTCAACTAGTGGTGAAACAGTGAAAGATTGTAGAAAAGGGTGGAAAATGGTGGCCAAGCTAACCTCTAAAGACCCCATGTCTTTGAAGTGCTTCCTACATATCCCTTGCAAAAGGGGCCTCAGGAAAATGTATTTCTCCCATAGGATAGGGAAGAATAAGAGTTTTGATCAGTAGGTTGGGTAAGGAAAGGTGGAAAAATAGGAAAGGTCAAATGTTGAGAAGAAAATAGAAAGGGCAATTGGTTAACTTTTGTAATAGGTATGGGTATTGTGTTGTTTTTGGTTTTTATTTTGATTTGGTATGGGTGTGGGTGAAATGAGAATCAAATCAAGATATTCAATTTCGATGGTCTTATCCCGCTGAAGAATCAATAAGTATTCAGAGGGTAACCAAAATGAATTGAAATGCTCCATAGTTGGCAAGGACCATAATAGTCATACCAAATATAGGATTATGAACATAAACCCCTTGAGATATTGCATGATTGATAGGTCTATGGATGAAATAAGTTACACGATCATGAATTTTTACATGAGCGCCACATCCCTTTAGTAGATAGGAGAGAATAAAATAGGGTAAGGTGGAGTGGTTTGTTTGGCGTAACCTTATTGTGGGACATCATGCCCCTTCTGCAAGATACCCAAAACCAAAATAGGTAAGTCCATGACCAAAAGTTTATATTTTTCTTGGTGTTTTCATTATTTTTATTTTTTATTTTTTATATGTATAGATTGATCGATGCAGGAAGTCTATATTGGGATAAATATTAGTGTCTCCTTGAGGTATTCATGAAGCTAATTGATGTGGGAAGCTCTAAGATAATTATTTTTTGTAACAGATACAAATTAGTCTTATTTTTGTTGGATAGACTAAGTAAAACATGTGGCTAGCTTTCTATAGTTGTACTTAGAGGGAGCAATCTACTTATAGCAGCAAGAGAGACATAGATGTCCTTTTGAGTGAGTCATCTATTTGAAATAATTTTGACTCAAGGAGTAAATTCTTGGTACCCCAACTTTTTTTTTGTATTATTTTGGACTATTAGTCATAGATAAAAATATAAAGGAGTAAGGATTATTTTATGAAGGAAAAACCATAACATGAAAAGGTTATCTATAAAAGATGGATAAAAAGTGATGAACAACCATGGTATTCCATCCTAAAAAGGATGAAAAAGTATCCATGAGAATCATGTGATGAGTAGAGTTGTGGTACTCATATTCAAGATAAGGCTCAATGGTGACAGATAATCACTCAATTTTGTTTAAGTTGGTCCTTAAAAGAGGTAGGTGAAAGAAGAGGTTTGATCAAGGTATGAGCATATAAGATACATAAAGTGATGTAGTACTTTATTCAATAATAGAATGGTCAAAGATGCAAGGCATTAAGGGGCTCAGGTTTGGTTTTACCCTCAAGAGAATATAAACGATAAGTTCCTAATCCATAGGTATGGGTGACAATATAAGGTCCAAGCTAATTAGGAGCAAACTTGTCTCACTTATTTTTCTCCAGTTTGGTTATGTGTTAGTTTTCCTTTAGGACAAGATCACCAATCTTGAATGTATGATACCATAGTATGAAGAAATGATTCTTTTTAATTACACCAAAAGAAAAGTTTCCTTTAGATAAAATAGAAAGGAGATGTGGATTACCAGGGAAGAAAATTCGTGTGTACACTTTTTAGAAGGGAAACAAACACACAATTTTTTCCTAGGAATGAATGAAATGCAAGGAACCCCGAATGGGTCCCACTGGGCGTGTCAAAATGTTTCACATTTTTCTTAGATTGTTTCTTTGAAGTGTTGATGAAACAGATAGGGTAACGGGCGTAGGAGGAATACCTGTTCAAATGTTGGTTGATGGGTTGTTGTGCGCGTATGACTTCTGAATCCACAGCTGGTCATGAGAGCTTCCTTTTGGCTAGGAGGAACTACCTGTAATGAAAACAAGACCACCATAAGGAATTAAACAATATGGGTAGTGAACTTCCTAGCGTGAGCTAGATCTGGGAAGTATGATACTTCCTAGATGGCTGTCAGTCCACTATTTTAAACAAATTAATGTTGTAAACAAAGTAAATCCTATTGTTATTTTAAAATGATTTAGGTATCTCACTTAAAAACACAATAAGAAAATAGATCTAATCTAACAGGCTAAGCTAGAATAGAATCCAAAGGTCAAATGATTGGTTCTAGGTTCTGCGGGTCTAATAAAGGTCTCAGGTAGGTCACAAGTAAATGAGCGTGAGGTAAAATTAGGTGGGTATGTTTTTGTTTAAGGATGTGTGGGTAAACACAGAGACCAGCATCGATCAGGGGTGACTAACAACAGTTAGGTATAAATGGCACAGGTTACTGTGAGATCTGGAAATGTCATAGAACAGGGTTTTGGTCTCCTTTGTGATTGCACAAAGGATTTTGGGTTGATCAGAGACGAGGTATTGGGTGACTGGAGTAGGATTTTGTGAGGTTTTAATGGGTCTATGGAGGTGAAAATGTTGGAGAAGGTCAATAGGGAGCAAGATAAACAATGGGTGATAAAATAATGATGAAATGAAATAAACCAGAGAAGTATGACGTTATACTTACTTGGATTTCGTTCCTGAAGGTCTGTGTGTGAAGGATGGAGGTGTTGATGATGGGTTTGAAGGCTACAAGTGATCACCAACTGAAGAAAATATTCTGCATGGGCTGCATGCACACTCCTCTTTGCTTGGATAGATCAGATCATGGCTGGGATGGCTATGCAGGAGAAGATGCTCAATCTCCTTCCTTGGATGTGAGTTTTCACTGGAATTGGCTCTCTGAAGATGCGTTATCTCTCTGAGATGTGTTCTTGCTCATCAACTTTCTTGCTTCCAACTTCCAAGTTCTCCAAGTTCCAACCTTGAGAATAAGGTTGTTTTGGGTTAAAAGGGGTAACCGACGGTGGTCCGGCTTAACCGGCGATGGTTAGGGGTAACCGACGTCGGTCAAGGTGGGATTTCCTAGGTTTACTAAACTTAGGGAGATCCTCCTAATTTCCTTGGATCTCATGTCATTATCCCATGGATTAGACTCGGAGCCTCTTGTGAGCATGCGGGAATGTGGTTAGAGGGAATGTAGGCATTGATTTTTAGGGTTTGGGTAAGTCTTAGTTAGTTATGGGAACTTGCTAAGAATAGGTCTTAGGTTGAGTTAGCTTGGTGAGGTGTCTAAGTGAACTATATGTGTAGATATTATTTAAATAAGATATTTAAATAATAAATATAGTGAGGATAATGCATTAATTTAATTAAATTAATATTAGTGGGGTGAAGGGGGTCATGGCTAGGTAAATGTAAAAAAGGGTGCTTATATGTCGAGGGACGAAAGGGGAGTGTGACCTAATTTTAGTGTCTACATTTTGCCCCTTTTTGTTGCGTAGCTTGTATTGGGAAGTGATGCTAACAAAAATAAGATGTGGTTGCCCCATGTGAGGGTGAAGGTGATCCCCCTCAAACCAGGAACTGACGAGGTAGTAGGCTGAAGTGGTGAGTGGTTTGATAAAAGGTAAATGTGAAGAAAAGGCAAATGGGACAGGGAAAAAGGGGTGAAAGGTCTACTCGGGTGATCTAGGTAATGGGTCAGGGTCAAAGGTAGCAGCAGTCAAATACACGCACACGTATAAACTGCAGCACACTACCGGGTTGAAGAGTAGGAAAACTCTACATCGTCTAAGGTCGATAGGTTTATCCAAACAAGGTTGAAGTGAATCTGGTATCCAAGGTATAGGATAAGGTCAGGAAGCACAACGTAGGTTAGGTGCAGGAATGTTTAGGTATGTTCTGGTACACCAAAGGTAGGGTCAGGATAAACGGTCACGACAATAGGCTAGGTAAGGTCATTGGGTCAATCAACACAGGTAACAGTGCCACAAGGTATAGTGAACACATGAGGTCAAAGGTCACTAGCGATGGTCCAGGTCCAAATATCTAGGTCACGGCATGGGTAAGGCGAGGTAAGGGTAAAATAATGAGTCCCCAAAGGAGGAAAATGGAGGTAGGAAGTGACGAGGTCAGGAAAGGTAAGGTAATGGGTTGGGTAAAGGTATGGGGTAAAGAGCAAGGTAGAGGGTGGGGTAAAATGGCAAAGTAAGGGCAATGTGTAGGTAAGGGTGACTGATGGCGGTCATGGATAACTGATGTCGGTATAGGAAAACTGGTGATGGTTAGGTAGGGCACGAGACCGATGCCGGTCTAGGGGAACCGACGTCGGTTAGGTCGGGTTTTGTATAAAAACAAAAAATCCACGTTTTTATTATTCATTTGTGAATTACGAAGTGAAGAAAGGACAAAAAAGAGAGAAAAGTGAGAAAAGCATCCGGAGGAAATGGGACAGTGAGCTGGCAGTGTGAGTTGATGGTGGTTGGGTTGGTGAGTAGCGGGTCCACGAGATCTTAGCAAGGGATTCGATTGGTCGGAGGGTGTGGGTAGATATTTGGTGATGATAGAGGTGGGAGAGGGATCAGGTAGACCACCAGCACAGTGGCCAGATGTGCCACCGAGATGGTGGCAGTGTGACGAGGTAAGCACCTAACTCTTTAATGTTAATTAGATAGAGTAGATGGTGTAATAGTTGTTGGTTTGTTGGGTTTTGTGGGTGTTTGTATTTTGTGGGTGGGAAAAAAGTTAAATCAGGTATGGGGGGAAAATGGGCAAAAAAGAGGGGGGGGGTAGGAAATTGGATAGGTGGGGTGGGTAGGGGTTTTGGGGTAGTGTAGGTCATTGTAGGTGGGGTAAAAGGGATAGGTGGGAGGGTTTTAGAAAAAAAAGAGGGGTTTGGGAAGTCACGTGGATTTTTCCGCGACAGTGACTGGCGTCGGTCAAGCTTGGCCGGCGTCGGTCGGGTAGAACCGGGATCGGTCACCTAACAGGTGACCGATGCCAGTTATGTGGTAACCATGGTCGGTCAAGTTGAACCGGTATCGGTCACCAAATAGGTGACCGATGCCGGTTTAAGGGTGACCGGGGTCGGTTAGGAGGAACCGGCACCGGTCGGGATTTTAGGCAAAAGGGTCCAAAAAATGATGTAGGTTAGGTGGTTGAGATGGGTAAGGTAAAAATAGGGTGGTGGGTAATGATAAGTGATGAATAAGGTCATGGTAAAGGTAGATTAATGTTGTGCTTTGGATTGGATGCAGGGTCGATCGCAGTTACACATGCGAGACAGGGTTCCACCACTATTGGTGACATTGCGTGGCCTAGCGAGCCCGTTGGAGCTGCAGCACATGGAGGCAGTGGGCTTGAGTGGTATTCGGTGCTACCGACATGCTATTTGGTAGCCTAGTTTGATGGTCGTGCTCATCGATAGATGGGACTCCGCGACCAACACGTTCCACCTTCCGACGGGTGAGATGACTATCACCCTGGAGGACATGTTCTGGATTCTGAGGTTACCCATATTGGGGGCCCAGGTGTACTCTATCTCCTCTGAGGCCTCAGAGGAGATGATCGGGACCATATTTGGTGAGGGGGCGGTGGAGCTGAGCTTCCATAGTGCCAGTTTGAGCTATGGCGAGATGTACCTAGCCCATCCGGATGAGACAAGGCTAGTAGTTTTATTGATGGAGGCAGTGTGCTGCTATGCACTACCTGATGTAGAGGGTGGATGCTTTCCCTGATCACTGATGGGGGTGCTCCATGATATGATGGTGCATGAGACATGCTTCACCTGGGCACCAACATTCTTGGTGCAGCTTTACAGAGAGCTGTGGGTGTATGGGTGGCTGCGTAGGTTTAGCCTGTGTTGTACATTTATACTGCACTACTGGGCCTATGAGCACATAGTCTGTGTTTCAACCTATAAGGATGCCCCAAGCAGATGCATTCCTAGCGAAATATGTGTGGTTGGGATATAGGATATGGGTGCCAGTTGCAGGAGAGCAGAGGTCAGATAGGCTGATATATGATGTGGCCCATTTTCCGTAGTTGTTGGAAGGGTTGTCAGAGTGGACATTATCTGGAGGCCATATGTGGGATTCCCCTCATATAGGCACATGCATGAGGAGCTAGCTGAGCTCTAGCTAGAGAGGTGGATACAGGGTCATCGTTTCAGGGAGGATGAGATGATCCTGGTAGATAGGGTCTGATGGTAGTTCGGGCTTGTACAGGATATTCCTCTGTCCTTCCCACAGTATCGGAGAGATGACGTGGAGAGGCCTCTCCCTCTACCATAACCTACCATGCCTACAGGAGAGGAGGAGCAGCCAGTGGATCAAGTGGATTGATGACACCGGATGCACAGATAGGTATAGGCAGTGGTGGGTGGCTCAGTTACGAGCCATACCACCCAGACCAGGGAAGCCAGACTTAGCTACTGTGACAATGCAGAGAGATGCCCTACAGGGGTAGGTAGTGACACTAATCACACAGATAGGTATACTGCAGACACAGCTGGAGGGGTCAGAGGTAGAGGTAGCAGAGCTATGAGTACATGTGGCCAGTCTACAGGCCCAGATGGCAGAGGGAGAGGGTGGAGGTGATGGAGGAGATGGAGACAGAGATGGTCAGGTGGCAGCCTTACAGGCTCAGGTGGTAGGATTACAGGGCCATTTGGCCACAACCCAGGCATAGATTGGGGTCTTACAGGCCCAGATATAGGCACAGGGATAGGGGGCACCACCACAGGCACAGGGAGCTGGTCCCAGTTCACAGGCTAGCGCAGGGCAGGTACAGGGGCTGAGACCTATGGGACCACCTCAGACCATGCCTATATCTAGGCTACGGGATGCCCTAGGTGAGGTGCGATACTATCAGGACCAGCTCATGGTAGCCAGGATAGACTTCCTCTCTTACGGAGAGTACAGGGCACAACAGGTGTCCAGTGAGAGGATGAGATCCTGCACACATAGTGTGGAGAGCACAGGAGGTCAGCGAGCTCTGAGGCCCGATCAGGGAGAGGCCACCAGTGCACGGTGACCAGAGCTAGGTGATGTGCTAGCAGGGACATAGGAGGTCGAGGGTGCAGGTGATACAGAGATGGAGGACATCCGGCGAGATGTCTGATATGCGGCCACCCTGATTTTTGATGTATAGTAGTGATTATTTTTTATATATATGTCGGCCTGCGTGCCGAAGATAGTTGTATTTTTTATCACATACCGGCCTGTGTGCCGAAGATAGTGAGGATGTATGAGTGATTTTGTTGTATATTGTGAGCATATACTGGCCTGCGTGCTGAATATTTTTTGTATTGATTCATTCATTCTTTGTGTATATATGAGACCGGCCTGCATGCCTGATGACATTTTGTATTGTATATCAGCTTATGTGCTGACATTTTTGAGATGATGGCCATGATGAGATAGGCATGTATTTTGAGATACACATTTATTGATTTATATGATGAGATTCATGGTATTTTGTGATGTGTTAATATGTTTATGAGATATTGGTTTTATGGCTTGTGTTAGATGAGATATGGATTTGTTATTTTAATATGGTTTGAAATTAGGTGAGTTAGGCATGATGGAGTTAGGTCAGTGTAGGTATGGATCGAGTTCAGGTTATAGGCATGGATCGAGTCATGGATTGAGTTAGGTTATAGGCATGGAGGTTGAGTAGGCATGGTTGAGTATAGGCATGGATTGAGTTAGTTGTTTAGGCATGGATTGAGTTAGGTTGGTTTAGGCATGGATTGAGTCAGGTTATAGGCATGGATTGAGTCAGGTTGGTTTAGGCATGATTCATTATTGGTTTGCAATGAATGATACTATGGGTCATATGTGAAATGTTGTATAATCTATGCATAGTGATGATAGAGAGATGGTAGGTGTAACAAATGTATAAAATGGTAAACAACTTGTTATGTATGTGGCTTAATTTCCAATTTTGTTAGAAAAGGGGAACTAAGTGAAATGTGGGGTAAATGGTGAGTTAGGCATGGTTGATGAATTTTTAGGGTAGAGAATGGCCGAGCTAACCTCCAAGGGCCCCATGCCCTTGGAGTGCTACCTACATAGTCCCGGTGAAAAGGGACCTCAGGCCGATGTAGTTCTCCCATGAGCTAGGGAAGAATATGAGAATGAGTTGGTAGGTTTTTGGGCATGTAGTGGGTTTAGGTTTAATAGGTGTGGGTAGATTATAGGTAAAATGTTGCAGGTGAAGGTGATTATAGTGAAAGGGGAGGATTACCCCAAAGGTAAGCGTCGAGGACCAAGTCCTGTATAAGGTAATCAAAATGTAAACAAAGATGGTTAAAAGATAAGAGGGGGGGCAATAGAGCCACCTGATTGGGTAGGATCATACCGAGTAGATCATACCTTGAAGGGGGTGATGAACACAAGACCCAAAAGGCATTGCATGATTAACTATTCTACGGTGAAAGTAGTCACAGGATCACCAAATGTCGAAATTCCAAGATGTCCCTTGAGGCGATTTAGGAAATGAGAGTGGAAATGGTAAGGTGGGTGAAAGGTAGTTAATTTTATATGTTTTGAGTGACAGGTCTTTTGGGCAAGAGGTCCGAGGTCACAATGGGCAAGTCCATGACTAAAAAGTTTTTTTGTTTTGATAGACTGATCGATGCGGGAAGTCTATATGGGATAAATAATATGGTACTCCTTGAGGTCTTTGTGAAGCTGATCGATGTGGGAAGCTTTGGTTTCTCTCATTTATTTTTATTTTTTTTTGAAAGCTTCACATAGCTGTCCTTCGAGGGAGAAGTCTATTTATAGTAGCAATTTGGTCGAGAGGAAGATGTCCTTTTGAGGGAGTCATCTTTTTTATTAGAAGTTTGACTCAAGGAGTTTGGTCCCATTGGAGGTCTTTGAAATCATGGACAAGACCAAGGTGAAGGATAGGACTCTTGTTCAAAAGGCAGGGTGGAATGACCATGGGATCTCATCTAAAGATAGATGAAAAGTATCCATGAGAATCATGCTATGTGCAGTGTCGTGGTACACATATTCAAGAGAAGATAACAAGTGACAGGTACTCACATGATTCTTGTTTAATCGTTAGGGAGGTGTATGGAGTGGATAGCACTCAAGGGATGAGCCTGTAAAGAGACAAAGGGTGAGGTAGGACAACGAGTCAACAATAGAATGGTCAAAGATGCAATGTGTTAAGGGGCTCAGGTTTGGGTTTACCCTCAAGTGAGGACAAATGATAGGCACCCGATCCATAGGTATGAGTTACGATGTATGGTCCAAGCCAATTAGGAGTGAATTTTCCCCGTTTACTTTTTTCTGCTTTGGTTACGTGTTGATTTTCTTTCAAGACAAGGTCACTGACTTGGAAGGTTCGTTCATGAACACGTTTGTCATAAGCACGTTTGATACGTTGTTGGTAAACTTGAAGGTGATCCAGAGCGTTAAGATGACGTTTTTCTAATAACTCTAGTTGTGCTAAGAGGTCCTGATGAAAGTCATCATCAGTAAGCATGTCCTGGAGAGAAATGTGGAGTGAGGGGATCTGGACTTCGAGAGGCAGAACAGCCTCTGTACCATAGACCAGTGAAAAGGGTGTGGCCGCAGTGGAAGTGCGAATACTAGTGCGGTATGCCCATAGGGAAAAAGGAATGTGTGTATGCCAATCCTTCCCAGTATCGTCAACCACTTTCATGAGAATTTTGTTGAGGGTTTTGTTAGTGGATTTGGCTTGGCCATTGGTTTGTGGGTAATAAGGTGATGAGAAACTAAGTTGAATGCCGAAGGCATCACAAAGTTTTTGCAATGTTTTGTTTTTGAATTGTTTTCCATTGTCAGTGATGAGGCGATGAGGGACACCAAAGCGGCAAATGATGTGATGGTTAATGAACTCACATATTTTCTCATCTTTCGTGGAGATGAGTGGTATGGCTTCCACCCATTTTGTGTAGTATTTGGTAGCAGTTATGATCCATTGATGGCATTGGGAAGAATGAGGATTGATTTCTCCGACAAGATCCAAACCCCATTGAGAGAAGGGCCAAAGGTCACGAGTGACTTGTAAGGCATGACTGGGTGTATGATGAAGGTTGGAATGTTGTTGACATTTCACACAATGTTTGACATAGTCACAACAATCATGGTTAAGGGTCGGCCAATAATAGCCTAGGCAAAGAATACGCTTAGCAACAGCAAGGCCACTAAAGTGACCTCCACATATGCCATCATGAACCTCCTTAATGGTATAAGGAATTTCAGAACTTGTGAGGCATCGTAAGAGAATACCATCAAAGTTGTGCTTATAGAGGAGTCCCCCTAGAATGACGAAATGAGAGACCTTTTTAAGGAAGGCACGTTGTCTATTACGGGTGAGATCAAGAGGTAAGATGGAGAGGGAAAGGTAGTCGGAGTATTGTTTATACCAAAGGTCACTCGGGTCAGGGGTGTCATTTCTGATTGAGTAAACATCATGAGGTAAATAAGAAGGTGAATGGAGGCATTGTATGGTGACAAATATTTTGGAATCGGCAGGGGAAGTGGGTATTTGGGAAGCTAAGCAGGCCATGGTATCTGCAAATTTGTTGGTTGAACGTGGGATGGTTTGAAGGGTGTAACGATCAAAGGTGGTCAAAAGTATGTCTACATGATGTTTATACTTTTGAAGTATCTCGTTACAACATTGGTACATACCATTGACTTGGTTTATGACCAATTGTGAATCACCAAAGATGTGGATTGATTTGACATCTAGGGCATAGGTGGCCTGGAGACCTAGTACGAGCGCTTTGTACTCGGCAATATTGTTGGTGCATTCAAAGTCTAGTTTGAAAGACAAAGGCATGGGTTCTCCATCTAGAGGAATGAGGATAACACCAGCCCCACCCCCACACTGACACTTGGAACCATCGAAGAACAATGTCATTTGGTAAGGGGGTTCATCTAGGGAAAGGGTAGCAATGGATTCATCGGGAAAGTCAAAATTAGAGGGTTGGTCCCTAGAAAGAGGTGCATCAGCCAGTTGGTCAGCGATAGCCTGGCCCTTAATGGACTTTTGGTGAATGAATTTGAGGTCAAGATCAGCTAAAAGCATAAGCCATCACGCAGCATGCTGATTTTGATAAGGTTTGGCATACATGAAGTGTAAAGGATCGGTGTTGGTCACAACATAGGTTTTGTGGTTGAGTAGGTAATGGCAGAGTTTGGTGGCAATGAAAACTAAGGCTAAGCAAAGCTTTTCTGGATGGTTGTATTGGGTTTCATAGTCCAAAAGAGTATGGCTTATGTAATAAACCACCTACTCCCTGTGTTGTTCATCGTGATGAGTGAGCATGGCTCCCAAGGAATGATCGGTAGCTGATATGTATAGGTAAAAAGGTTGATCGTCTTTAGGTGGAATGAGTATGGGTGGTTGGAGAAGGTATTGTTTTAGGGCCTCAAAAGCTTTGTGACAGTCATCATCCCATTTAAAGGAGACATCCTTCCTAAGCAGATGATGAAATGGTTGACACCGATCAGATAATTGTGAAATGAAACGGTGAATGGACTGTAATTTACCTTGTAGGCTACGGAGTTGTTTAAGGTTAGTGGGTGGAGGCATTTCTAGAATGGCCTTGACTTTAGCAAGGTCAACTTCTATACCATGGAGGGAAATAATAAATCCCAGGAGTTTTCCTGAGAGAACCATGAAGATGCACTTTTTAGGTTGAAGGCAGACGTAATATTTAATGAGGTGGTCAAAGATGGTTTTGAGGATGGTGAGGTGCTCGGCGTGATGTTTAGATTTGGCCAAGAGATCATCCACGTAATCTTCCAATATGTGATGCATGATATCATGGAAGATGTAAGTCATAGCAAAATGATATGTAGCACCAGCATTTTTAAGGCCAAAAGGCATGACTTGATAGCAAAAGGTTCCCCAAGGGGTAATGAATGTGGTCTTGTGTTGATCTTCTGGGGAAAGAAAAATTTGGTTATAACCTGAGAAACCATCCATGAGTGAGAGCATCTCATGACCAGTGGTGAGGTCAACCAGTTGATCAATACCGAGCAAGGGAAAGTTGTCTTTCGGGTAGGATAGGTTGAGGTCATGGAAGTCTGTGCAAATGCGGAGTCCCCCTATTGCTTTAGTAACAGGGACAATGTTAGAAATCCAATGAGGATAATCAATGGGTAAGATGAAAGAAATAGAAAGAAGGAGCTGTGAAGTTCTTATTTGACGAGAAGAGCAATGCGAGGGTGCATTTTCCTCAGCTTTTTTTGATAGGTTTGGCATCAGGAATGGTTACGATATTGTGGACCACTATGGTGGGGTCAATACTAGGCATGTCTATATAAGACAAAGCGAAAGCGTGGTTATGATCTTACAGAAAAGAAGTGATGGCTTCCTGTTCAGCAGCATCTAAAGATTGTCTGATCTTTAGGATGTGCGGGTCATCCTGAGTATTAATGTTAATCTCGATAGTCGATTCATTCAACATGGTTTGCATCTTAGAGGGTAACGAACTGATGAATATATGCGTCTTCTGCACCAAGGTAGGTGAGTATGGATTCATCATCCTAACATTGAACAATGTTAATGGTAGGTGTGTCATCGTCAATCATCTCGGGATATAGGAATGGAAGAGTGGAAGGGGCCTCACTTTGCATTGATAAGTCAAAGGCCCCAAGGAAATGGTGTTTATGAAAAAAAAAGGTTAGGAGGGATAGATTCAGGATCCATCGACTCCATTGGTGATGGTGGTGATGAAGGTGGAGAAGGGCTAGGGTCTTCAATGAGTTCAATGCGGGCCTGTTTGGTAGGAGGTTCAGGGAAGCTGATACCACTACGGTCATTATGTTTGTGGGTGGTACATGGAATAATGGTATGGCAGCCTTGCTCGTAAAAGCCAAAACCAAAACCCTTCCACGCATAGTAGTGCAGGAAGGTGTGGGTGAAACGGATAGCAATTGGTAAGTGATTGGTTGGAAGTCAGCAGAAAATGGGTGGGGTTTTGATGGTGGTTCAAGTGTGTAAGTGGTAGTATCAAGTCCCCCATAGGTGAGACTAGTAAAAAGATGAGGAGGACCATTAAGGAGGGGTTCTCCTATACGGTGATCATAGCGAGGGTGTTGGTTGAAGGCTTCCATAATCGTGTGGGAGTAAGGAATGTGTTGACACTATATAGGTAGTACTCCCCCAAAGTGAGGCATTGAAAAACACCTTCCAAGGGATCAGTGGTTGGTATGTAGGTAGCTGGTATGGATGATGTGTCAGAGGTTGATGCAGAGGTGGAGTTAATGGATTGGGAAGCTAATGGGTCAGTCGTGGAGGTTATAGTAGTGGTAGGAATAGAGGAGGTATGTGCGGTGAAAGTAGCGGTTGTACTAGTAGGTGGAGGTGTAGGTGAAGTGGTATTGGTTGCGGAAGTAGATGGCTTGACAGGTATGAGCACATCATTGGGTCAGTAAAGCATGTTGCATGTTTTGAAAGGTGATGGGTTAGCTGGAATGGTATAAGTGTGTCCTTCATGTTCAAACTTTACAAAACGATGCAAAGTGGAAGGAACGCAACCCATGACATGGATCTAGGGTCTACCAAGCAATAAGTTATATTGGAATTCCCCCTCCAAAACGTAAAACAATTCTAGAATAGTGCGGGGACCCATGTGAATGTGGAGGATGACAGTGCCTAGAGTGGAGGTGATAGCGTCGTTGAATGAACGCAACATGACCAGATGTTTATGCATGAAATTGTCAGGTATGCGCATTTGAGAAAATGCATGGGATGAAATGATGTTAATGTTAGCACCCTCCATCAATCATCACACGACGGTTTACCTGTATGTCATCAATGTGGATAGAGATGATTATGGCTGGGTCTGAGTCATACATTTTGGTGTGGCACAATCTCCTCCTCTGAGAAGCTGAGGGAGGCCACTTGGTGAACAAGGTGAGGTGAGGACGAAGGTGGTAGTTTAGTGATAGAGGCTACATGATGGGGTGTGATGATGGAGACTACGGGTATAGGGTCATTGGGTAAAACCTCAATAGATTGAAGAACCTCCCTGAGGGCTTGATGATGGGATTCCGAGGTTTAGATGAGGTCGTATAAGGACATTTTGAGGGGAGATTGGTGTAGTTGTTTGAGCATGGTGCAACATGTGACACCATTAGAAATGGGGTATGTGGGGCTGCGGATAGTTATCTTAGGTATGGGTGCAGATTGTATGTTGGGTATAGGATTGGTTGGTGGGTTAGCTACCTTTTCTTTTCCCTTCTACACACATGTAGTGGCGTGTACCATGTTGATTTAAGGGAAGTTGGAAAATAAAGAAGGTATAGGGTTAGTGGTATAATGACATGAAGGGCAAACACCTACTGGAGGAGAAAAGCCATGTGAGGTTAGTTGGGTGCAATGACATTTCGGTGGTGGGGTGGCAAGTTCTCTTATGCGAACCATGTTATTTTCAAATTTTGTGTGTGGTTCTAGGAGCTGTGATGGTGGAGGTTGTGGTTGTTGAGTGGGCAGTGTAGGAATGGGTGTTGGTGAAGCAGGATCCTCATCAAGAAGGTCATCATTGTCAAAGTTGGTTTCTGGTGGACACAATTGGATAAGGATGGTTTTCAAAGCCTTACAGGTCTCCACATTGTGCCCTGGTACACGATGGTATGCATAGATTTTAGTAACATCAAACCCTTTGGGATTGGGTTTGAGGGGGTCATAAGGTCAGAGTGGCGGTAATGTGATAATAGAAGTCTTGAGGAGGTTGGTTAAAATTTTGGCATAGGACCTTGCTAGTGGATCACAATGGGAAGTGAATGTGGGTTTGGGTGTAGGTGTGGTTGGTTGTCGAGGAATTATTTTTGGAAGAGTAGGAACGGGTCGAGCTATGGGTTTAGGTGTCGGTATGGTTTGAGGTATTGGTCGGGTTTGTTTGGGTAGGGGTACAGTAGATGGAAGGGTAGGAGGGTGTGGGGTTGTTTTGACTACCTTGTTGTCAGGTAGTGGGGTTTTGGTTTTGGGTTGCACCTTCTTGGGTAAAGGTGATGTGGGCGCATGAGGTCTAGAAGGAAAAGTAGATGAAGGAAGAGGGTGAGTTATCCACAGGGATAACGAGGGTGCTATGAAGGTAGATGACGTGGGTCATGTTTGGGGTGTAAGGGACAATGACTGAAGTGTAGTGGGCAGTGAAGCAATAGCTGAAGGTTTTGGAATTATTGGTGGTAAAACTGCAGGTGAGAGTATAAGTCGTGTTATGTGCCTGGGTAGGTTAGAGGTATGTGAGGAAGGAATGGGTTTTTGTGTTATTGGTTTATGGCTGGGTGAAGGGTGCTTGACCATGTTGGGTAGCTAAGGTCTTAAGGTAGATGGGACAAGTGTGGGTGTGATTGGTGTGGTCAGGGTATGAGGTCGATGAGTTTGTTTTTTTGGTTGGGGTGTTAGAGTAGGTGTGGTTTTGACATTGGAGGATGTAGCTAAATCCATTTTAATAGGTGGATGAGTAAGGCTGGTGGTTGGGGTGACCCCTAAAGTGGTAATAGGTTTAGTGGAGGTAAATGTTGTGGGTATGGGTGGGTTTAGGTATAGGTCAGGTTATGGGTAAGGGTGTGGTGTGAGTGCTAACGGGTATCGTGGAAGGGGTTGCAACAACAGTAGTTATATTTTGTTTGATGGGTGGAAACATGTTTGGGTAGATAGTGGAGGTGTCATCGAGGGATTTGTGCATCTGTGTTGAGACAAGGAGTAAGAGGTGCCCTTATAATAAATCCCTATCCACATAATCTAATTGATTGGCCAAACGTGAGAACGACACGTCTATGGGTGGAGTTGGTGAGGACCTAATGGAAATTCCCATAAAATGCATCTTAGAGATGGGGAATTGGATAGCTTCAGCTTCTGTGGGTAATAGAGCTAAAAGTAGGTCTATTGTATATTTGGTAGCTGATGGAGAGTGCTCGCTAAGAGGTAAAGGTATCTCCACTGAGTCTATGATGGGTGGAAGAGATGATGGGAGTTCCTCTATAAGTGGAGGAATGGATACGTGCTCCTCTGTGGGTGGAGGAGGTAATGGGCACTTCTCTGTGGGTGGAGAAGGTAATAGGTGCTCCTCTGTGGGTGGAGGAGGTAATGGGTAATCCTCTATGGGTGGAGGAGGTAATGGGAGCTCCTCTATGGGTGGAGGAGGTACGGTAGGTAAAGGTTCTCTAAGTGGAGAAGCTAGGGGTGAGATGGTCTCAATGTTAGTAGAAGACCCCTCTGTAGGTGATGTAGGATATGAAAGGTGTTCCTCTATTGGTGAAGGAATAGTGCAGGTTGGTTCAGATGTGGAAGGAGGTGTTTCACCTTTTTCTTAGATTGTTCCTTTGAACGGTTGACGAAACAGATAGTGTATCGGGCATAGGAAGAATACCTGTTAAAATGTCGGTTGATGGGTTGTTGCGTGTATATGACTTCTGAATCCACAGCTGACCATGAGAGCTTCCTTTTGGCTATGAGGGACTACTTGTAATGAAAACAAGACCACCAGAAAGCATTAAAGAATATGGGTAGTGAACTACCTAGTGTAAGCTAGATCCGGGAAGTATGGTACTTCCTAGATAGCTATCAGTCCACTGTTTTAAAAAAAATAATGCTGAAAACATAGAGTAAATCCTATTGTTATTTTAAAATGATTTAGGTATCTCACTTAAAAAACAATAAGAAATAGGTCTAATCTAACATGCTAGGCTAGAATAGAATCCACAAGTCAAATAGTTGGTTCTGAGTTCTGCAGGTCTAATGAAGGTATTGGGTAGGTCACAAGTGAGTTAAGGTAAGGTAAAGTTGGGTGAATAGGTCTTTGCTCAAGGTTGTGTGGGCAAACACAGAGACCGGCATAAATTAGAGGTGACTGACCGCGGTTAGGTACAACCGGCGCCGGTTACTGTGAGATCTGGGAATGTCACAAAATAGGATTTTTGGTCTCCTTTGTGATTACAAAAAGGATTTAGTTGGTTGGGAGGAGGTATTAGGTGACAGGGGTAGGTTTTTACAAGGTTTTGATGGGCCTATGAACGTACAAAATGTTGGATATGGTCAATACGAAGCAATATGAACAATAGGTGGTAAAAAAATGATGAAATGAATTAAACAGGAAAGTATGATATTATACTTACTTGAATTTCATTTCTGGAAGTATGTTTGTGAAGGATGGAGGTCCTAGATGATGAGTTTTAGAGGCTGTGAGTGATCACCGAACTGGAGAAAATATTTTGCATGGGATGTATGCACACTCCTCTTTTGTTTGGGTAGATCCGAATGTGGCTGGGATGGCTGTGTAGGAGAAGATGTTCAATCTCCTTCTTTGGATGTGAGATCTTACTATAATTATCTCTCTGAAGATGCATTATATTTTTGATATCTCACTCTTTCTCATCAACTTTATTGTTCCCAATGTTCACCAAACATGAGAATAATGTAGTTTAGGAGTTAAAAAGGGGGAATCGACAGCGATCTGGCTTAACCGACGGCGGGTAGGGGTAACCGACGTCGGTCAAGGCGAGGTTTTTCTAGGTTTGCAAAACTTAGGGGAGATCCTCATGATTTCCTTGGATCTCATGTCATTATCCCACTGATTAGAATGGGAGCTTCTATGAGCATGCGGGAATGTGGTTAGAGGGAGTGTAGGCATTGGTTGCTAGGGTTTGGGTAAGTCTTAGTTAGTAATGGTAACTTGCTAAGAATAGCTCTTAAGGTGAGTTAGCTTGACGAGGTGTCTGGGTGAAGTGTTTGTGCGGATATTATTCAGATTAAGATATTTAAATAATAAATAGAGTGCGGGTAAAGCATTAATTTCATTAATTTAATTAAATTAATATTAGTGAGGTGGAGGGGGGCCATGGCTAGGTGAATGTGATAAAAGGGTGTTTATCAGTCGAGGTACGGAAAAGGGGAGTGTGGCCTTATTTTAGTGTCTACATTTTTCCCCTTTTTGTTACATGGATTGTATTGGTAAGCGATGCTAACAAAAACAAGGTGTGGTTGCCCCATGTGTGGGTGAAGGTGATCCCCCTCAAACCAAGAACTGACGAAGTAGCCAGCTGAAGTAGTGATTGGTTTGATAAAAGGTAAATGTTAAGAAAAATTTAAATGGGTGTAGGTGAAGAGGATGAAAGGTCTACTCGAGAAATCTAGGTAATGGGTTAGGTTCAGAGGTAGCAGCGGTCAAAGGCAAATGTACACGTATAAATTGCAGCACGCTACTAGGCTTGAAGAGCAGGGAAACTCTACATTGTTTAAGGTCGGTAGGTTTATCCAAACAAGGGTGAAGTGAATCTAGTATCCAAGGTATAGGATAAGGTTAGGAAACACAACGTAGGTTAGGTGCAAGAATGTTTAGGTATGTTTTAGCACACCAAAGGTAGGGTCAGGATAAATGGTCATGGCAATAGGTGAGGTAAGGTCACTAGGTCAATCAACACAAGTAACAGTGTCTGTAAGGTATAGCAAACACATGAGGTCAAAGGTCACTATCAATGGTCTAGGTCCAAATAGCGAGATCACAGCACAGGAAAGGGTGAGGATAAGGGTAAAATAATAAGACATCTACAATGCGAACGCGAGGAGGTGGAAGAGGGTGCAGGGCTAGAGATGAAGGTAATGTGGTCCAGGTAGATGTATGGGGGGGAAAAAGGGAAGGGAGGGAGGGCAAATGAGGTAAATGAAGGTAAAGAGTATGCACGGTAATCAAAATTCACTTGTAATGAACTGATTATAGGTATAGGGTAACCGAATGATGGTAGTCTAGGGAAACATACTGGTAGCAGTGGTCAATGGCTAACCGACATCGGTCTGGTTCGGGTAGGATATAAAAAGTGGATAAACCACATTTGAAAATTCATTTGTGAATGTGGAAATGTAAAAAAGGCCAAGCAGAGAGAAGAGAGGAAAAGGACAAGAGAGTGTTGCAGAGGAGCCTTGGTTGGCAAACCACATAAGAGAGGGTGGGTGATTAGGGATGTGGGGCCACGAGATCAGGTGGCACAATTCATGTGGCTGAGGATTGGTTTGTGCATTGGGGGATGGAAAAGGTGATAGAGAGCTCAAGAGGAGTGGCATGGAGGCCAGAGGTTCCACCCGTACAGTGGCCGGATATACTGCCACGGTGTTGGCAGAAGGATAAAGTAAGTTGTACATGATTGCTTAATGATTTGATTAATTAAGTAGCGTAAAATATGGGTTGTAACAGAAATGTGGGGGGGATGTTTTGAATTTTAAGATTGGGAGATACCCTGGATCAGCATTAGCATACCCGACCCTGGAATGTAGGTTAATAGGAGTGGGAACCATAAGATAGGGAACATAGTAAATAACCCGTTTGGTTGGGTAGTGGGGTGGATTTGGTCAAAATGAAAAGAAACTCTAGTCAAGGGTTTTGGCATTATTTGCTATCACACTCACCAGCGAAGGTCCCTATAGGATGATGTCAGTCATGTAGAAGTGGGATCGGTCAAGACACAGGTGATCGATAGTGGTTTGAGGTCATTAGTGCATGGTTATGGGTAATCGGAGTCAGTGTGAAAATAAGGCACTGTGGGCTATGAAATAGGAAGACATAGGTTAGGTAGTGGAAACATCATGGTCTCTGGGTAGGGTAAGATATGGAATGGTAGCGGTTTAAGAGAGCAGTGGATGGGGCAGCACAGCTGGTTTGCCATACAGGATTAGGGTAGAGGCCGGGGTCAGGAAGAATAGGTGGTTGGGCCGCCATCACAATGTAATAGAAGAGGTAGACTAATACATAGGGCAGGTTGGCTGTAGGCCCAGTGATGAGCTTGCGGTATTAGGGATTGGGAGCCACTTATATTGCTAGAGCTACAGAGGCACAGGTTGCCACATTATCGAGGCCTAGATGGAGCGACATTGCTGCAGGCTCAGGCCTGGGTAGGGATATGCCATTACTGGCATAGGTTGTGAGAGAGAGGAGTCTGATGGTCACACTCATTGAGAGATGGAGATTCAGTGACTAAGACCTTCCACTTACCGACAGGGAAAATGACCACCACCCTGGAGGATAGATGTAGGATATTCAGACTACTAATTACTAGGCCAATTGGTGTAGTCAGTGACATCCACGGTCAAAGTAGGGTGTCTAGCATGAGGTCAGTTGGACAGTAGCAGCAGGCACATGAGTTGCATTACCCTATAGTGTCCAGCCTGAGTTACAGAGAGGCATATGTTGCACATATCTTAAGGAGATGCGACTCATAGCTCTCGCATGATGAAGGTCATCAGATGCTATGCAATGCCAGATTCAGAGGGACAGAGATTCCCATTGTCACTGATGGGTGTCCTACATAGGTAACAAGACCCATGGCACCTCCATAGACAGTTTTTCCTAGGCACCGAGGTTGTTAGGGATGTAGTTATATAGAGAGGTGTGGTATTACCATGGGATCATTTGCAGAGATATGCCGAGTCTAGATGTTGTAGTTTCCTTATGAACTACTGAGCTATATGAGAACATTGTGTGTGTGTGACCAACAGGACTACTCCAGTGTAGATGGACTAGAGTCCTAGCACTCATCCGAGTTGGTTGTAGGTGATGGGTGCTAGAGGTAGCCGTACAGAGAGCCCAAGGACAGGGTTGTAGTGAGGTCACTAGTGTGGATATAGTCTGGAGACCCTATGTGACCTATCCCTCTTACAAAGGGATGTATATAGAGCTGGAGGGACTATAGTTACAGAGGTGGATAGAGGGATGCCATGCCGGGGAGCATGAGATGATACCTGTCGACCGAGTAAGGTGACAGTTTGGTTTAGTGCAGGATGTGCCCCCGCCCTTCCCACGGTATAGGAGAGATGAGGTGGAGAGACCTTTGTCTCCACCCCATCCAACAGAGTTGACAAGGGAGGAGGAGGAGCCCGTGGACCATAGCACAGATGATGGAGGGGTGATAGTAGCATACAACTAGTGGTGGGCCATATAGAGGCAAGGTCAGACAGGGATAGCTGGGGGGCAGGGGCCATAAGTACAGGTCGAGAGGCCAGAGCTGCAGATACAGGTAGAGAGGTGAGAGCCTCAGGTACAAGTATAGAAGGAGGATTTTGAGCTGCAGATACTAGTACATGGTGTGATGAGACCACTACAGATAGTCTCCAGTGAGAAGACATAGTTGCACACGTATAGTGCCGAGAGTGTAGGTGGCCGGTGAGCCCGAAGGAGAGAGCAGAGGACATCGAGCAGTGCACGGGGGTTAGCATCAGATGTCAGTCTGTCTAGTGGTAGATGAGGGACAGTATGTCACCTATTTTTGTATTTTTGGATTTTGGATGTATACCGGCCTGCGAGCCAAAGAGATATGGTATGTATATTTTGTTCATGATACCGGCCTGTGAGCTGATGATGATTATTTATAGCATATTGGCCTACTTGCCGACTTTTTTGAGATGATAGCCATGATGAGACAGGCATGTTTATTAAGATACACATGTATGTGATATGGGTGTATATTGTATGGAGACACACATGTATATATGAGGAGATAGATGATATTCAGGTGATGCGGTTATGATGTGTATGAGTTTTACTTTACTTATGATATGGATGGAAAATAGATGAGCTAGGCATGAAAGAGTTAGGTCATAGGCATGGATCGAGTTAGGTTGGTGTAGGCATGGATCGAGTCAGGTGATAGGCATGGATTGAGTTAGGTCGGTTTTAGGCATGGATTGAGTGAGGTCAGTTTTAGGCATGGATTGAGTCAGGTTTTTGGTTTAGGCATTGATGTAGTTAGGTTTTGGTGTAGATTGCAAGTATTTGGTAATACAGATAAAAAATGGCAATGTAGGTATAAGTGATGATCTATTTTCCCAAATTGTTGTTGTGTATGGAAATATGAAATGATGAATGGGTGAATTTTACGATGATGTTTGAAACATGGATGGTAGATATGTGTATTAGTTATTGTATGTTTAAGTCTTACATCCTGTTGTCGATATACAAAGGAAAAATCAGGTATAATTTGAGTAGGAAAATAGGGGAAAATTGGTGAGGGTAGAGAGTGGCTGAGCTAACCTCTAAGGGCCCATACCCTCGGAGTGCTACCTGCATAGTCTCGGTGAAAGGGGACCTTAGGCTGATTTAGTTCTCCCATAAGCTGGGGAAAAATATGAGGAATGAGAATGGGTTGGTAGGTTATAGTCATGGTTGAGTCAAGGTTTTTAGGTATGGTTGAATTGTGGGCAAATAGGTATGGGTGATTTTAAGTTGATTTTGGTGAAAGAGGAAAATTTCCCAGAGATAAGCGTCAAGGGTCTAGTCCTATATAGGATAATCAATATGTAATGAAGAAGTTAAAAGGTAAGAGAAGGCAATAGAGTGACTTGATTGGTGAGGATCATAATGGGTGGATCATACCTTAGATAGGCTGGTGAATGTAAGACCCTAAAGACATTGCATGATTGATTATTCTAAAGGTGAAGAATAATCACATGATCACCAAATGTCACGGTTTCAGCAGATCCCTTGAGGTAGTAGGAAATGAAGGTGAAAATGGTGAGAAGGTGAAAAATGGTTAGGTTATATGGTATGAGGTAGCATGCCTTTTGGCAAGACATCCAAGATCACAATGAGCAAGTCCATGATGAATTTTTTTTCTATTTTGACTTGTGTTTGAGATAGAATGATCGATCCTTGAGGGAAGGTTTGGATTTTTTTATTTTTTTTAGTTTTTTGAAGCAAGCGTTACATAACTATCCTTTGAGGGAGCAGTCTATTTATAGCAGTGATGTAGAGAGAAAGATATCCTTTTGGATGGAGTCATATTTTTATTGGAAGTTTGACTCAAGGAGTTGGATCCCATGTGGAATTTATGTGAGGGATTTTAATTCATGGACAAGACTAAGGTGAAGAATCAGATTATTGTTCAGAAAACAAGGTGAAATGACCATGGGATCTCATCTGAAAGAAGATGAAAAATATCCATGAGAATCATACTGTGTGCAGAGCCATGGTACACATATTTAAGAGAGGGTAAAAGAGTGATAGGTATGCACATGATTATTGTTTAATCATTGGGGAGGGCATAATGAAAGGAGGAAAGTGAATAACACTCAAGGGATGAGCATGAAAAGAGGTAGAAGGTGAGGTATGAATGAAATTCAAAAGTAGAATGGTCGAATATGTAAGGCATTAAGGGGCTTAGGTTTAGGTTTACCGTCAAGTGAAGATAAATGATAAGCACCTAATCCATAAGAATGAGTCACGATGTATGGTCCAAGCCAATTAGGAGAGAATTTTCCCCATTTACTCTTTTCTGCTTTGGTTACATGTTGATTTTCCTTTAGGATGAGATCACCAACTTGGAAGGTTCGTTCATGAACATGTTTTTCATAGGCACATTTGATACATTTTTTGTAAACTTGAAGATGGTCAAGAGCATTAAGATGGCATTCATCTAATAACTCAAGTTGTACTAAGCAGTCTTGGCAAAAGTCATCATCATTGAGCCTGTCATGGAGAGAAATATGAAGAGATGAAATTTGGACTTCAAGAGGTAGAATATCCTCTATACCGTAGACCAGAGAAAAAGGTGTGGCAGCAACAGAAGTGTGAATACTAGTACGGTACACCCATAGAGTGAAAGGAATGTTTGTATGCCAGTCCTTCCCAGTATCGTTAAACACTTTCATGAGAATTTTATTCAGGGTTTTATTAGTGGATTTGGCTTGGCCATTGGTTTTTGGGTAATATGGTGATGAGAAACTTAATTGAATACCGAAGGCATCGCAAAGTTTTCACAAGGTGTTATTTTTGAATTGTTTTCCATTATCACTGATGAGAAGATGTGGAATGCCAAAGTGAAAAATAATGTGATGATTGATGAACTCACATATTTTCTCAGCTTTCGTGGAGATGAGAGGTACAAATTCAACCCATTTGGTGTAATATTTGGTAGCGGTGATTATCCATTGATGTCTCTGGGAAGAATGGGGATTGATCTCTATGACAAGATCCAAAACCCATTGAGAGAAGGTCCAAAGGTCACGGGAAACCTGTAATGCATGATTGGGTGTATGATGAAGATTGACATGTTGTTGGCATTTTACACAATGCTTAACATAGTCACAATAATCATGGTTAAGAGTTGGCTAGTAATAGCATAGGCGAAGAATACACTTAGTAATTGCGATACCAATGAAGTGACCTCCACATATGCCATCATGAACTTCCTTAATGGTATAGGGAATTTGAGAACTCATAAGACACCGTAAGATAATACCGTCAAAGCCACGCTTATAGAGGAAGCCACCCATGATGACGTAACGAGAGGCCCTTTTGAGAAAGATGCATTATGCATTATGAGCGAGGTGAATAGGTAAGATGGAGAGGGAAAGATAGTATGATTATTGTTTATACCAAAGGCTACTCGTGTTAGGTGTAACGGTTCTGATAGAGTAAAATTCACAAGGTAAATAAGAGGGTGATTGGAGTCTTTATATGGTGACAAAGATTTTATAGTCAGCGGGTGAAGCGGGTATCTGAGAAGTCAAGTAAGACATGGTATCTATAAATTTGTTGGTAATACGTGGGATGGTTTGAAGGGCGTAACGGTCAAAGGTGTTCAAAATTATGTCCACATGATCCTTATACTTTTGAAGTATCTCATTACAACACTAGTATATACCATTGAATTGGTTTACTGAACAATTGAGAATCACTAAAGATGTTGATGGACTTAACGTCTAAGGCATAAGCAGCCTGGACACCCAATACGAGTGCTTTGTATTCAACAATATTGTTTGTATGATAAAAATCAATTTTTAAAGACAAAGGCATGGGTTCTCCATCAAGCGGAATGAGAATAACACCACCCCCACCCCCACACTAACACTTGGAACCATCAAAGAAGAGTGTCATTTGGTAAGCGGGCTCATCTAGGAAAAGGGTAGTAATAGACTCATCTAGAAAGTCAAAGTTAGAGGATTGATCCCTGGAAATAGGTGTGTCAGCCAATTGGCTGGTGATATCTTGGCCCTTGATGGACTTTTGATGGATGAATTCAAGGTTAAGGTTGGCTAGAATCATAAGCCAGTGTGCAGCCCGTTGGTTTTGATAAGGTTTAACATACATGAAGTGTAAGAGGTCGGTGTTGGTCACAACATAGGTTTTCTGGTTGAGTAGGTAATGATGGAGTTTGGTGAATACTCTTTGTGATATGACTTATTAGTATATGGGGATGTTTTGTGTAGTCATGTCTTAGTAGGTTGATGCATTTTCCTTGCTATTATTTATGAAAACTGTTTATCCCATGAACTTCCTACTAACTACCTTTATGAGATCAAATGTGATGATGTGTGCAGGGAATAATGGAAGTTACTGGTGGATAAGAAGCCTGAGTTCGAAGCATGCGGCTGAAGACTGTTTCCATCGAATTGACCTATTAGCTTGGGCTTGACTCTAACGGCCCGTAGGAATCTATGAGTTTTAATTGATATTTGATGGACAGTGTTTTATGCCACCTGATATGGCGGATCTTGTAACCAACATTATCTATATGAAGACTTTGTCTTCAGAACTTGAGTACCACTTTTTGATTATCGAAGAAGATTATCTGCATACTGTTCTGGATTTTTTTTTGATATGTTATGAACTCATTTCAAAGTTAATGAAAGCTACAACATTTTGAGAATCAGAAGTTGTTGATCACTCTATCCCAAGGAAGAGCAAGGGCCCACTCGACCGAGGAGATACGAGGTTACTTTGATTTTTACATGCATACAATCATTCAATTAGTTTTACTGCAATTATCATTTGATGAGTTTTTGCATGCATGCTTTGATTAACTATATCTGCTTTCTCCATTACTGCTTTCACTTAGAGTAGATGCTTTTGTTATGCAAATCTAGTTCATGAATAGTCTTGCTTTCTGCTAAAAATTCTAGTTATTCAGTTGTGATTTAATTTGTTAAGAATAAGTGTGTGCGTATTTTACTTTACAGTAGAAGATTAGTTGTTGAAATCCCTTTCATTGCAAATAGTTGAATTCCATAGACTTGTATTTAATTTCCTGTAGATTTTAACTGCACTTCCATAGAATAGTCACTAAAACTAAGCAACCCCCCAACAAACTCAACGTATAACTGGTTCTCCTAGACTCCATTGCATATTGCCTAGGACACAGCCCTGGTTTAGAATGACACTGACAAAGATTATGTCAGTTAAATGATTGGAAGAATACAATGACCCATCATTTTTGGCACCGTTTCCGGGGATACATAACCATAAGCTCCATTATTTTATTCCATATGCTATGGGTGTTAATGGAGTTCATATAGGAAACCAGTAGTTCTCTCAGACCTCGATTTAAACCAACCAACCTGGATGCATAGGTCACGAGATAACCAAGGGAGATTTATAGCACGCAATATTCAACAAATCTCTTTAGACACTTCACAAGAGAGAAACACTGAGAGTGATACAGATTCCAATTCAACGCCTAGAACCTTTTCTGAGCATTTTGTATCCTCTTCACATCATTCTGCAATGGGGGATCTTGGGAATGCTGAAGAACAACCTTTAGGATGAACATTTACATACCCCATTGTCCTCGATGCAGATGAGGATGCACCCATGAAAAACATCTCACCATCCATCCTCCCCCTCTTTCGAGGAATGACCAAAGAAGACCCTGATCAGTTTCTGTTTGAATTTAAAATCCTGTGCCAGACATATGATTACCGAACTGACAATCAAAAACTCAAATTATTTCCCTCCACTCTCAAAGATTCTGCTATGAGATGGTTTATGGGGTTACCATCTAACTCCATTAATTCCTGGGAAGCCATGGAAACAGCCTTCCTAGATAAATACCAAGACTATTGTAGAGGAAGGGATAGGAAGGAGGAGTTCTTCCAAATACAGCAAAAGGAAGATGAGAATCTAGAGGATTATCTGGATAGATTCCTCTTTCTCCATAAATGCAGTGGGTATGAGTTACATGCAGACATCACTAAAACAGTCTTTCTGAAAGGACTGGATGAGGAAACCAAGGATTCTCTCCATCTCATGGGAGGTGGAGACGTGCATAAGCTTACCATGGAACAAATTACTGAGCTATGTAGAAGATATTCTAGAACACATGGAGGAATAAGAAGGAAACAAACATCCAAGTCTTTGGGTACCTCTGAACTTCTAGAAGAAATGGCCAACATGAAAACAGACATTCTGCTACAATTAACATCCACCATAGATGGACTCAAGGAAAAAGCCACCCCTGCTAAAGAACCATTGGACATGTATTTCCCTAAATGTCAGAAGAGACACCCCTTGAGAGAATGTCCTTTGGATGTCACAGATATGTGCTTAATCTGTGAAGTTACTGACCATGACACTAAACATTGCACACTTCTACCACAATTGAAGGGAGGTTTGAATGCCATCTCTCAAACAAGTGCTGAATTAAATTTTGTCCAAAGACCAAACAATCAGGGTGGGTTCCCATCTAGACCAACTCAGAATCCCTGGAGAATGCCATGGCCAAATCAGGCCTCTCAGTCTTCTTGGGGACAACCTGAGTGGGAAAACTCAAACTGGATGACTTATCCATATCCACCACCTTGGAAAAATCCCTACACTCAGCCGGGTTGGGCTCCACCACCCGCAGCCAATCCTTGGCACAATCAGCAGTGGGGTCCTCAACAAAATTTTAGCCAAAATCAGTCCTGGGCACCACCACAAAATAGTAATCAACAACGCAGGTTCCAGCAGCCACAACAAGCTTTAATGCCTCCACCTCAAGCCTACCAAAATCAAGGACAAGCAACACAAACACAACTTCTGGCTCAGCTAGTATCCAATCCTAAAAATCAACAGATAGCTTTGATTGATGACACAGATGCAGGTAACACCATGCAGGTTAACACTATTGGTAATTTACGATTACGATCTGGAAAAATATTGAACCCTCCTGTTGTTATCACAGAACTGCCTGATGATGCCAATAAGGAAGAAAAACTTGAAGGTAACACTGGTTCTTCACCAATGCCAGATAAACAGGATGATCAAATACCCAAACCAACTACAGCCCCTTTTCCTGAGTGATTACAGGACACTCGGATTGCAGATGAAACAAAACTAGTTCAGGAATTGAAAAAAGTACATATTGAGGTTCCACTGCTACGTGCAATAAGGGACATCCCTGAACTAAACCAAACCATTAGAAATGAATGTATAAAGACACCAGGAAGAAAAAATAAATACCCAAAGACTGTCAGAGTCGAAGGGAATTTAGCTGATTTAGTTGCTGGCACCCTCATCTCACCAAAATATGGGGATCCTGGGAGCCCTGTCATTACTATTTGTATAAACAACCAGTCAATATCTAATGTTTTGGTGGATCTTGGTGCTGCTATTAATGTCATCACAACAGAAATGTTTAACCTACTATCCTTGACAGGACTTCAACCAACCAACATTGTTCTGCAGTTAGCAGATCAATCCATTGCTGTACCTGATGGTGTGGTTGAAGATATAATGGTCACTGTTGAATCATGGGAGTACCCAGTTGATTTCATGGTTTTGCAGCCTAAAGCTTGGAAGTTGGGATATCCAGTCATCTTAGGAAGACCTTGGCTGGCTACGGTTGCTGCTTACATTGACTGTAGGTCAGGCAACATGACAATTCTAAATGGGTAGAAATCCAAACACATTTCATTATATCCTCCTGCCCAGCCTTATACGAACAATTGTGACCAGGTATGGGTGGATTCTTTGGATGCTAACTCTTTGAATTCTTCTTTTCTGGCCACTATTGCAGTACACAATCATATGACAGAAGCTGCAGAGTCATATGTGCTGACTGATTCTAAGGACTCTGCAACTACGGAAATCAGCACTACTACTATGGAATTTGGAATATCGGCATTAGACATTACCTCTGCTGAGTCTGGTAGGAAACTCTATGCTTATAATTCCAAACATTTAGTTCCTGATTTCTATTGTCCTTTAACTAAGGTTCTATCTTTTGATAACATATCCATCCTGCACATGCTTCAGCCCCATGTTTTCCCATTGAATTCTTTTATCACTAGTACAGAGCTTGCTCTTGCGAATGATACTAAGCAGGTGCTTGTCAGTATGGGTAGAGAGCTGACTATAGGAAGTGACTTGGAGGTCAATCAAGAAGCTAGGGTGCTTGAGGTTCTGAAGAAACATTCTCATGCTTTTGCTTGGGATTACACTGATATGAAAGGAATTCATCCTAGCATCTGTACACATCATATTTACACCGATGACGTCAAACCTATAAGGCAGCCGCAATGAAGAATCAATCCAGCATTGAGAGACATAGTCAAAACTGAGATCGAAAAGCTCCTAAAGGTAGGTTTCATCTATCCTATATCTGATAGTCAGTGGGTTTCCCCATTAGTTATTGTTCCCAAGAAGAATGGTAAGTGGTGAATATGTGTTGATTACAGGGAACTTAACAAAGCCACCAAGAAAGATTATTTTCCCCTGCCTTTCATTGACCAAGTCCTGGACAATTTGGCTGGTAAGAAATATTTCTCTTTCTTGGATGGGTTTAGTGGGTATAATCAAATTAGTATTGCCCCTGCTGATCAGGATAAGACTACTTTTACGTGCCCTTGGGGTACATTCACTTACAGAGTCTTACCTTTTGGGCTTTGTAATGCCCCTGCCACATTTCAGCGGGCAGTCTTGGCCATTTTTGCAGATCTTGCTAATGACTGTGTTGAGGTTTACATGGATGATTTCACTATCCATGGATCCACTTTTGAAGAATCTTTGAATAATCTTGAGAAAGTACTCAGTCGATGTGAACAACACCAACTATCTCTGAGTCATGAAAAATGTCTAATGATGGTTGATCAAGGAATTGTCTTAGGTCACCATGTTTCAGCCCAAGGTATAAAGGTGGATCCCAAAAAGATATCAGTCATCACCCAATTACCTACACCAGCTAATCAGACTGACATCAAAAGTTTCCTTGGCCATGCAGGTTATTACCGTCGATTCATAAAATATTTTAGCAAAATTGCCACCCCAATGTTTTCATTGCTAACCAAAGATTGTGTTTTTGAATGGTCTTCTCAGTGTCAACAGGCATTTGATTCTATCAAAGAAAAGCTGACAACAGCCCCTGTCTTACGTGGCCCTGACTGGGGACAACCTTTCCATATCCACACTGATGCTTCTAATACAGCCATGGGTGCTGTCCTTGGACAAAAAGACTCAGAAGATCATATGTATGCAATTTATTTTATCAGCAAAAATCTGACTCCTACGGAAAATAATTACACTACTATGGAAAAAGAGTTTTTGGCTGTGTTATATGCTTTGAATAAATTTCGTCATTACATCACTGGATATAAAAATTTTTGTTTACACTGACCACTCTGCCATTCGATATTTGATGAACAAACCAGTGGTTGGCGGAAGGCTCATTCGCTGGTTACTCTTGTTGCAAGAATTCAATCTCACTATTATAGATAAGCCTGGGAAATCTAACGTTGTTGCTGACTTTCTTTCCAGAATAAATGTTTCAGGTGATGACGAAGTAGTCCAAGACCAATTTCCTGATGAAACACTTGTTTGCTATCTCCACTAAGACTCCCTGGTTCACTGATCTCGCAAATTATTTAACAACAGGGAAGTTTCCTGCCTATTTTACTCATAAGGAAAGAAGGTGATTGGTTAGAAATAGTGCAACATATAAATGGTGTAACGGATTCTTATTTAAATGTTGTCCTGACATGGTTCTTCGCAGGTGTGTTCGAGAGGATGAGGTACATGACATACTGCGAGCATGTCATGATGAGCCAGGAGGTGGACATTATTCAGTGAAATGAACAATTCACAAGATCCTTGGAGTAGGGTACTATTGGCCTTCCCTCCATAAGACTGTCAAAAAGTATGTGTGGCAGTGTGATGCATGCCAACGAATGGGAAAACCTACACTTTCTATGGAAATGCCTCTGAACCCTCAGTTGGTTCTAGGACCATTTGAGAAATGGGGTATTGATTTTGTTGGACCATTTGATCCTCCATCTTTCGGGAAGGAGTATCTCTTGGTATGCACGGACTATGTCACCAAATGGGCTGAAGTTCAAGCATTGGCATCTGCCAATGAAGATGTTGTTGCTGATTTTCTCTACAACCAGATATTGCTGTGATTTGGAGCACCAAGGGCCATTGTATCTGATCAAGGTCCTCAATTTGTTTCAAATATGATTGAAGCTTTCTTAGGAATCTATAGAATCAGGCACCAGAAATCATCACCATATCACCCCCAATCCAATGGGCAAGTGGAGGTAACCAATCGAGAGCTCGAGAATATTCTAACTAAGGTGGTCAATGCCTGATAGAAAGAATTGGGTACCAAAGCTTCCTGAGGCCATCTGGGCCTACAACACGACCTGGAAAACAACTACTGGTTTCTCTCCCTATGAGCTGGTCTTTGGGAAGAAGCCACTGTTACCTGTTGAGTTTGAGTTGCGCACCTGGTGAACAACGTTGGAAGTTGGGATCGATTTGGATGAAGCACAACGTGAATGAGTGTTGCAGTTGAATGAATTAGATGAAATGCGGATGGAGGCACAGCAGCAGACCAAAATTCTACAGCATCAGTGGAAAACTTGGCATGATGCTCACATAAAAAAATGGATATTTCATGAAGGACAGTGGGTTTTACTCTTTGATTCCCGCTATCAGCAGTTTAAAGGCAAGTTGCGTACACATTGGTTAGGTCCCTATCAGGTAAATCAAGTGTTTGATAATGGCTCTGTTCGATTGATACCGATTGATGGAGACAAACGGACTCTTCTGGTAAATGGGCACAGGCTCTGAGTTTATCACCAACCACTGGATAAGAAGACTTTCACCGACGACATTCTGTTACGAACAGACATGCATGCTGAGGAGGCTCTTTGCCTCTCACGCATGGAGTAATCAATATTTTGCAAAATTCAATAAAGGAAGATGGTCCTTCATTCGATCTTCTTCCCTTAGTTAGCAGTTTTTATTGTAATTTCCAATAAATGCAGGAATTTTCATTATTTCTACTGCCGCTAATCATGTTTCATCCCAAATTGTAGGGCGTAGGAATCTACGGATATCAGCTGACTAAATGTGGCATGGGTAAGTGCATTTAACTTGCTAATGATATTTCTATGTGAAACATTTCCCCATGTAGTCATTTGTCATTATGATGCCATCATGAAATGATTGCTATGATCATTCTGGATCTCTTCCAAATCCGGCTCTATGAATGATGGCATAAAAGGAGTAATGGCTCATAAATCTCCACATGCTTTGATGTGTCACACTCTCCAATGTCAGGATAGATGGCACTTGCTCCTCAACCATGGGATATGTGCCGCCACAAAAATCTTAATCTCACATGGGTGGCCGGTCTCATCACTATTTTTTCACCGTCACCTTCGCTTGATGTTGCGCTACCCAAGGAATATGGTGTCATTTGAAATTTAATGCTCTGCAACCACTTCTTCCCATTGTGGTATGCACATCAATCATGACTGGTTTTATCAAACACTCGATGGGAAGTGGAAGAAACGCTCTGCTCTGGTTTTTCTGCTACCGTGTATTTCTTACTTTTTGGCTCAGCATGGGACCGCGAAAGACATCAGAACCTGCTTCACCTGATGCCTTGCTCTGGAATGCCACCCTTTCATAGGTATTTCATGATTTTGGATGGTTGGATTTCATTCGGAAATTTGAAGGTTTTGATGAGAGCATTGTGGAAGAGTTCTTGAACAATTTTGAGTCCACATGCTCGCAAGTTGGTGGATGAAGAGTTGAAATTACCAGTCAGGTCATTTCTGACCTGTCTGGCCTGCCAAACTTTGGTTTAAAGGTTATGATGAATGCCCCTTTGCAAAGTCTGATTGCTCAGTTCCATGATGAAGGAGAGGCACTCTCGGAGGTCATCCTGACTCCATTGGGTGTCCAGAAGGGTGTTAAGTGGAAAAGTTTTCCTGGAATCTGGGGTGAGATTGCTAAATGGGTCAACAGGTATTTTATATGTGATGGCCAGGCCTCTATTCTGGGTGGTGATGCACTCAAAATGCTCATTCACCTTAAAAAGGGACATGTCAACCAGGCCCTTTGGGTAAATTTTCCAGAGTACCTCGCAGACTCCATCATTAAGGTATGCCAGAAACACCGGTCCAGTGGGGGCAAGTCTATGATTAAGCACCCGGGGTTGATTCATCTGTTGTGTTCACACCAAGTTTTCTTTCGACCAAAGTGGAGGCTCGAGGGATGTGTTGGTGGCAAAGGGTCCAGGCCTAAGCAATTAAAATCTGGTCTCTCTTCTGCACCTCGGTCTACCCTTGCATCGGGCCCTTCACATAGTCAAGCAGAGGCAGCTGACGTTCCTGAGCATGCCGACATGGTTGGTACTCCTGAGGGACCATCCCCATCCATTTCTGATTCAAAAGGCAAGTGTCCCATGGCCCCATCTTCCTCCATGCAACTATGGTCCTGGTGGCTTAGCTCATTTTTGCAGACAGGTGGTTTCCAATCAGAGTCCTTGCCTGATGATACCGCCCACATTCGGGAGGAACTGCATACGGAGGATGACCCAGCCGCTCCATCATCTGTTGTTCTGTCATCTACAGAAATTCACACTGTAACTCTAGAAATTCTTGACACCCAAGTGGCACCTTCTCACAACTATCTGGAGGAGATAGCACTGCTAAAATCTCAGTTACAAGGTATGGAAGAATCCACCCTTTTATTACAAGCTGAATTTACACAAAAGACAGTAGAAAAATTTCAGGAGATTGCTGCCCTGCAGCTTGAAGTGAGTTGTCTAAAGTGACAACGTGATAAGGGTCTTACCCTCTTGAATAATTTCCAATAGTTGTCCCTTCAGGAAAGGGAATTGTGGAAAGAAAATCAAAAATTAAAAAAAGAAAAAGAATCTCTGGAAGAGGAAAAATGAAAAGTAACATCTATCTTAGACTCTGTCTGTCCTTTAGCCATCAAACTACTATCCTGTAGGAAACCCTCCTCAGTCTACAACATGTATGTCCAAGAACAATTTTATTCTTGGCAGTTATTTCAATTGTGTTCTCAAGCCCCTCACGAAATTCCCGATGGCCCTAGTTTTTTATCAGTCTATAAGAACAACACTCCGGAAATTCAAAATTTGCTTTGTGAATTTTATCTACATAACATGATAGTGACCAATGTCCCTGATTTCTTGATCAACCTATTTGTGGGGATTTTCAAATTAAATCCTTTCAGTCTGTATTGCGGAATCAGATAATTTGGAGGCAGCAAACAGACAGTTTCAATAACACTGCTCAGTCCATCAGATTTTACATTCACCCAACTCATCATACAGATGTCGCCCTATGGAAAAACTTTAGATCATTGTACTATCAGGCAGGGGTTGGGGTGAATACTTCTCAGATTTTGCTTCAGTGTATTATTGATTTTGAAAATTATAGTCAGGAGAATTTTGGGGCTGCTTGGCAAGCTTGTGATAGGAGATGGGATACTTTAAGCCTGCCTTTGAAATGTAGGGAGGTCCTCTCTCCCCAGAATTTGAGCTGGAGCATGCGAAGGGGTGATGCCCTCATCGCCATTATCAAACAAACTACAGAGAAAACCAGCCAGCAATACACTGATGAATGGGCAGGCCTCCAAGTGTGGCCACCACTCCTCTTGAGCCCTCTCACGACTTGGCAGAACAATGCAACACAGTCCCATGATAGTTTCACTGCCTGGGTGGAAATGACCTCCAATACTCAGGGCTGCAAGAATACCACAAAGCAATACGCTGATCAATTCGAGGAGTATGACATGGCTGACCAACTTGGAAGGAGAGCAGGACACAGATGAGTTGCATTGGGACATGCAATAGGTAAAGTCAGGGGGAAAATGATGAGTGCATTGTTTGGCTCATTTATATCATTTCTTCAGACTGGAAATACTCTTTGTGATATGACTTATTAGTATATGGGGATGTTTTGTGTAGTCATGTCTTAGTAGGTTGATGCATTTTCCTTGCTATTATTTATGAAAACCGTTTATCCCATGAACTTCCTACTAACTACCTTTATGAGATCAAATGTGATGATGTGTGCAGGGAATAATGGAAGTTACTGGTGGATAAGAAGCCCGAGTTCGAAGCATGCGGCTGAAGACTGTTTCCATCGAATTGACCTATTAGCTTGGGCTTGACTCTAATGGCCCATAGGAATCTATGAGTTTTAATTGATATTTGATGGACAATGTTTTATGCCACCTGATATGGTGGATCTTGTAACCAACATTATCTATATGAAGACTTTGTCTTCAGAACTTGAGTACCACTTTTTGATTATCGAAGAAGATTATCTGCATACTGTTCTGGATTTGTTTTTGATATGTTATGAACTCATTTCAAAGTTAATGAAAGCTACGGAATTTTGAGAATCAGAAGTTGTTGATCACTCTATCCCGAGGAAGAGCAAGGGCCCACTTGACCGAGGAGATACGAGGTTACTTTGAGTTTTACATGCATACAGTCCTTCGATTAGTTTTACTGCAATTGTCATCTGATGAGTTTTTCATGCATGCTTTGATTAACTATATCTACTTTCTCCATTACCACTTTCTCTTAGAGTAGATGCTTTTGTTATGCAAATCTAGTTCATGAATAGTCTTGCTTTCTGCTAAAAATTCCAGTTATTCAGTTGTGATTTAATTTGTTAAGAATAAGTGTGTGCGTATTTTACTTTACAGTAGAAGATTAGTTGTTGAAATCCCTTTCATTGCAAATAGTTGAATTCCGTAGACTTGTATTTAATTTCCATAGATTTTAACTGCACTTCCATAGAATAGTCACTAAAACTAAGCAACCCCCCAACAAACTCAACATATAACTGGTTCTCCTAGACTCCATTGCATATTGCCTAGGACACAGCCCTAGTTTAGAATGACACTGACAAAGATTATGTCAGTATGAAAAGTATCCATGAGAATCATGCTATGTGCAGCGTCGTGGTACACATATATAAGGGAAGATAAAAGTGTGATGGGTGTGCACACGATTCTTTTTTAATCGTTGGAGATGGCGTAGGAAGTGGATATCACTCAATGGACGAGCATGGAAAGAGGCAAAAGGTTAGGTAGGACTAAAATTCAATAGTAGAATGGTCAAAGATGTAAGGCATTAAGGGGCTCAGGTTTGGGTTTACCCTCTACTGAAGATAAATGATAAGCATCTGATCCATAAGTATGAGTCTCAATGTATGGTCCAAGCCAATTAGGAGAAAATTTTCCCAATTTACTTTTTGCTTCTTTGGTTACATGTTGATTTTCTTTCAGTACAAGGTCAACAACTTGGAACATTTGTTCATGGACATGTTTTTCATAGGCATGTTTGATACGTTTTTGGTAAACTTGAAGATGTCAAGAGCATTAAGATGACATTCATCTAATAACTCAATTTGTGCTAAATAGTCCTGACAAGATTCGTCATCATTGAGCATGTCATGGAGAGAAATGCGGAGTGAGGGAATTTGGACTTCGAGAGGTAGAAAATCCTCTATACCATAGACCAGAGAAAAAGGTGTGGTAGTGGTGGAAGTGTGAATACTAGTGTGGTATGCCCACATGGCAAAAGGAATGTGTGTATGCCTGTCCTTCCCAGTATCGTTAACCATTTTCGTGAGAATTTTTTTCAAGGTTTTATTATTGGATTTGGTTTGGTTGTTGGTTTGTGGGTAATAAGGTGATGAGAAATTGAGCTAAATGCTAAAGGCATCACAAATTTTTCACAAGGTTTTATTTTTGAATTGTTTACCGTTATCAGTGATGAGGCAATGTGGGACACCAAAGTGACAAATGATGTGATGATTGATGAACTCACATATTTTCTCAACTTTCATGGAGATGAGAGGTATGGCTTCAACCCATTTTGTGTAATATTTGGTGGTGGTGATGATCCATTGATGTCACTGGGAAGAATGGGGATTGATTTCTCCAACAAGATCCAAACTCCATTGAGAGAAAGGTCAAAGGTCACGGGTCCTGTAAGGCATGATTGGGTGTATGATGAAGGTTGGCATGTTGTCAGCATTTTATACAACACTTAACATAGTCACAATAATCATGGTTGAGGGTTGGCCAGTAATAGCCCAGTTGCAGAATACGCTTAGCAACAGCAAGGCCACTAAAGTGACCTGCACATATGCCATTAAGAACTTCCTTAATGGTGTTGGAAGGTGTGGGTGAAATAGTGATTGATGAGTGATTGGAGGTTAGCGGAAAATGTGTGGGTTTTTTAAGGTGGTTCAGGTGTGTAAGTGGTAGTATCAAGTCCCCCATAGGTAAGATTAGTACCTAGGTGGGGAGGACCATAAAGGAGGTGATATCCTATATGGTGATCATAGCGAGGGTATTGGTGAAGAATTTCATACTCTTGTGGAGTAAGGAACGTGTTGACACTATATATGCAATACTCCCCTAGAGTGAGGCATTGAAAAATGCCTTCTAAGGGATCGATGGTTGGTATGTAGGTAACTAGAATAGATGATGTGTCGAAGGTCAGATCGGAGGTGGAGCTAATGGATTGGGAGGCTGACGGTTCAGCCGTGGAGGTTATCGCAGTAGTAGGAATGGAGGATGTAGGTGCAGTTCAGGTAGGGGCTGAACTGGTGACTAGAGGTATACGTGAAGAAGCAGTGACTATGGAGGTAGATGATTTAATGGGTATAAGCATGTCATTGGGTTGGTAAAGCATGTTGAAAGTTTTGAAAGGTGATGGGTTAGCTAGAATGGTATAGGTGTGTCCTTCATGCTCAAACTTTACACAATGATGCAAAGTGGAAGGAACATAACCCATGACATAAATCCAGGGTCTACCAAGCAATAGGTTATATTAAAGTTTACCCTCCAAGATGTAAAATAGCTCTGGAATAGTGTGGGGGCCCATGCTAACATGGAGAATAATGGTTCTAAGTGTAGAGGTAATAACATCATTGAATGAATGCAATATGATGGGATGTTTATGCATGCATTTGTCAGGTATGCGCATTTGGGTGAATGTATGGAACGAGATGATATTAATACTAGCGGCCCCATTGATCATAACAAATTGTACCCATATATCATCGATGTGGACAGAGATGAAGAGAGCTGGATCTGGGTCATTGTTTTGGTGCAGTGTGATCTCTTCATCTGAGTAGTTGAGTGCAACTACTTGGTGAGTATGTGGAGGTGTAAATGAGGGTGGTAATTTGGTGAGAGAGGTTACATGATGGGGTGTAATAATGGATGCCATGGGTATATGGTCATTGGGTAAGACTTCAATAGACTGAAGAACCTCCATGAGAGCTTGACGATGGGATTTCAAGGTTTTGATGAGGTCATACAGAGACATTTCAAGGGGGGAGTGGTGTAGTTGTTTAAGCATCGTGCCATTTGTAACCCCATTAGAAATAGGATATGTGGGGCTGTGGATAGTGATTATAGGTGTGGGCGTAGATGGTATGTTGGGTATGGGATTTTTCAGTCAGTCAGTTGCCTTTTCTTTTCCTTTTTCCTTCTGAGCATGGGTAGCAATGTGGATCATGTTGATCAAATGAGGTAGGGAGGTAGGTGAGTTAGGTGAGCCATGAAAGGTATAGCAACAAGAAGGGCAGAAGCCCAGATGGGAAAAAGAACCTTATGAGATGAGTTGAGCACAACGACATTTGGGTGGAGATTTGGTGAGTTCTCTGATGTGAACCATGTTAATTTAAAATCATGGGGGTGGCTCTAAGAGCTGTTGGGGTGGAGGCCTTGGTCATTGAGTAGGCAAGGAGGTAAGAACTATGGAAATGGGTGTTGGTGAAATGGGGGTCCTCATCGAGAAGGTCATCATCATCAAATTTTTCTTCAGGAGGACACAATTAGATAAGAACAATCTTTAAAGCCTTGCATTTCTCCACATCGTGCCCTGGCACATGATGCTAGGCATAAATTTTGGTGTCGTCAAACCCTTTTGGTTTGGGTTTGAGTGGGTCATAAGGCCTGAGAGGTGGTAATGTGATGACAAAATTTTCAAGGAGGTTGGTTAAGATTTTGGCATAGGATCCCACGAGTGGATCACAACGGGAAGTGAAAGTGGGTTTGGATGTAGGTGCGGATGATTGTAGAGGAAGGGTCTTTGCATGAGGGGGGTTGGGTCGAGCTATTATTTTAGGTGCTGGTGTGGTCTTAGGTGTTGGTCTTGTTTTCTTAGGTAGGGGTATGTTAGATGAACCGGCAAGAGAGTGTGTGGTTGGTTTGACTACCTTATTTGAGGGTAGGGTATTTTGGTCCTTAGGTTGTACCTTCTTGGGTAAAGGTGATACGGGTGCACGAGATCTAGAGGGAAAGGCAGATGGTGGAAGAGGGTGAGTTACCCATGAGGATAATTGAGGTGTTGTGAAGGTAGATGGCATGGGTCATGCAGGAGGTGTGAGGGAAAGATATTGAATCATCATGGGTAGTGACGAAGTGATCAATGGTATTAGAGGTATGGGTGGTAAATATGTTGTACGTGTGGGTGGAAGTCATGTCAAGTGTTTGGGTATGTTAGAGGTCTTCAAGGGAGGAATCAGTTGCTGTATTTTTAGTTTACTGGCGGGTGGGGGTTTCTTAACCATGTTGGAAGGGAAAGGTCCTAAGATGGATGAAAGGGGTGAAGGTGATGAAGGTGTGATTGGTGAGGTTGGAGTACGAGATCTATGGGGTTGGAACTTCTGTTTAGGTGTTGGAGTAGGTTTGGTGTTGGCTTTGAAGGATGTATCTAAGTCTAATTTGATGGGTGAATGAGTAAGGATGGCGGTTGGGATGACCCCTAAGGTAGTAATAGGTTTAGGAAAGGAAGATGATGTAGGTGTGGGTTTATATGTAGATACATGTTGGGTTATGGGTAGGGGTGTGAGTTGAGCCATGAGTGGTATTGTGGAAATTTTTTTGATAGTTTTGGTTGTGTTTGGTTCGATCGGCCAAAATATTTTTGGATATATAGTGGAAGTATCAGCAAGTGACATCTGCATTTGTGTGAAGACAGGAATTAGAAGATGCCCCTAAAGTAAGGCTCTATCCACATAATCTAGGTGATCAACTAAACGTGAGAAAGACACTATTGTAGGTGAGATTGATGAGAATCTAATGGTAATTCCCATAAAATGTGTCTTAGAAATGGGGAGTTTTCTAGCTTTGGCTTCTATGGGTAAGAGAGCTAAAAGTAAGTCCACATGATATTGGGTAACTGATGGAGAATGGTCACCTAGAGGTAGAGGCATTTTTACTTGATTTTTGATAGGTGGAGGAGATGATGGGTGCTCCTTTATGGGTGGAGGAGATGTTGGGTGCTTCTCTATGGGTGGAGAAGATAAAAAAGCATCTTCTATGGGGTTGGAGAGGTACTGCGGGTGATATATCTCTAGGTGGATAAGCCAAAGGTGAAATGGTTTCGATGTTAACAGGAGTCAGGTGAGGGAGGAGATGAAGGGTGTTCCTCTATAGGTGGAATAGTAGGTGAAGAGGGTTCAAATGTATGTGGAGGAATTTGGGCTAGGATTTCCTCTATGGAAGGAATATGAGGTAATTGGAAAGCAATAGGTGCGTCACTAAAAATAGCATGGACCTTGCAGGTATGCCTATCATGAGTTGAGGTCTCTTTGGTTTGATTAGAAGAAGGGGCATGATTAGGAAATGGTTTCTTGAAGATGTGTAGGTTTTGATTGGTAGGCGCATTAGGATTATCTAGGGTTAACTCACCTTTCTTGAGCATTTCTTGGACAATGTTTTTGAAAGTGATGCAATTGGCATCACTATGACCCTTTACTTGATGATAGTTATAAAATTCATGCTCTTTATACCACGTGGGTGTGGGGTGAGTAGGGTCGAAACCAGTGTGTGGTTTTATGAGAGGAAGAGGGATGGCCCCAACTTTAATGATCTTTTCTAAGATAGAGGAATAAGGCTCCCTAATTGGGGTGTATTTTCGTTGTTCCCATCTGAATTGAAAGGTCTAAACGGGTGAGAGATTAGATGTCAGGTTACCCTAATTTGATGGATGAGCTAGGTCAGCTTTGAGTACCACTGCGTTAGCAATTCCCTTGGATTTTGAATAATTTTTCTATGGTTTTAAAGAAGAAGAGGGATCATTTGAATTGAATTCCGAGTTCTTATTTCATAGTTGAATTTTCTTTTCTTCGATGGCTCAAATGTCTAGATTTCGTGCCATGGTGAATGCTTCATCGAAGGTTCAGAAATTCTACACCTACAAGGTCAATGAGATGTGTCTAGTACAAGCCCATGTGAAGAGCTTGATGAATTCGGTTTGTGGTAGTTTGAATGTGAGTTGATTGATTAGGCTACACCAACTAGTGACAAAATCTGCAATAGATTCGTCATTATATTGATGCATAGAGTATAGGTAAGTCATGGTAACCTTCTTAACAACATTAACAGAGAAGTGATCGAAGAAGGCTTAGGCTACCTGGTTAAATGAGAAGATAGAATGTCTAGGTAAGACACTATACTAGTCTAATGCAGGCCCCATTAGAGACATGGGAAAGGTCCTCAGAAGCAAAGCGTCATCATGGGTGATCAGATAATACCCATGTTTGAAAGACCACAAATGTTGTTGTGGGTCTTCTTTGCTATTGAAACGGTTTAAATTTAGGAAATGCATGGGATATGGACAGATAGGAATGGAGGAGTGGATAGGATCATTACAAATCTCATCGTCAGTGAGAGTGTTGTAGGAGATAGAAACTGATGCCTCCAATGTCTGCATATTTTCCATCATTAACTTGATTAGGTAATTAGTATGTTGTGACGGATGAGTTCCTCCTATAGCGTAAGAGGGTTGGTGTTGGGCATATGATGGAGGTGGCATTCTAGTATATGGCACTACCGTATAGGTAGATTGAGAAGGAGGGAGTGAAATAGGGGGGACATACCTAGAATGAATGATGGATGAAACGGGAGGCTGCTAATAGTATGTATATGGAGGTGGAAGGGTCGTGGTGACCCTTGGTAACAATGGGGGCTAAGGAGTGTGGGATAGAAAGTAAAATGTTTTGAAAAGGGGTAAGGGTCACTGATACTAGGGTTGGTTGTGTAGCTATGGGTATATGTGAGACAATAGGTGTGGGTGAGGTTATGTTTTAGGTGGTTGGAAAAGGTATAATGGATGTGGTGGGTGCAAAAGATGTGGAAGACATGATAGTCATTGTAGGTATAGCACCTAGTTAAAAATGATAGGAGGCAAGGCAGGTGAAGGTAACACGGAGCTAGAAGGGGCTGACACAGAAGTAGGAACGAGTATTGGGGGAATAGATATGATCATGTCATATATCAACTAAACCGAGGCATCTCAAGTGGATGAGTTGGAAAGATAAACTGTAAGGTGACATAATTTTGGTCAAGGAGTCATGCAAACTCCTCATCTCCGGTAGCAATATTGGTAGGCTGGATGGGATCCATGGTTGGTGATAGAATAAAGGGTGGTGAAGGACTAGGTGGGAGTAGTTGGTGACTGACATGGAACACGAGGGTGTTTTCTTGTCTTTGGGTAAGTACCATGTGAACTAGTACTGATCAGGTGATGTTGCCTCTCTGTAAATAATATAGTGAATAGTAGGAACAGGTGAATCTGGTGATAAAAAATGGATGAAGTAACAAATGGTGTAGGGAATGTGAAACAAGGTAACTGATGCCGGTTAGGGACAACCGACGTCAGTTAAGGGTAACTATTGCCGGTTACCGTGGAAAATAGGTAGTGAGTAATCAGTGAAGTAGAAGGAAAAATCTAACAAGTATGCCAAATCTGGGGATGTGTAAAATGTTAATGGGAAAAGTAATAATGACAGAGACTATGGAAAGGTGGAAGAAAGTGAAGTGAAACTATCCTTTTGAATAGGTTAACAAAAGGACCTAGAACTGACATTGGTTGAGCGTAATCAATGATGGTTAGAGGTAACCAATGACAGTCAGAGGTAACTGATGACGGTCAGAGGTAACCGATGATGGTCAGAGGTAACCAATGATGGTCAGAGGTAACCGATGACGGTCACTATGAAACTGAAACAGTGATGAGAAAAAGTGGTTGTGAATTAGAATTTGATGTGGAATCAGACCCATAATTCTAGGAATGATGGTGATATGGCCTAGGAACACTCAGGTGGAGCCGGAATACACCATCTATGATGGGGAGTGTGCAAGGAAATACAAAAAATAATGATCGAAAGCTCTCACCTAAAAATGCAAATGAAAAAGAACACTAAGAAAGAATGTTCCTAGAGTGCCTATTCTATTACGTTTGTTCAGCTTATGTTATTTAGGGACTAACACATGAATTGTGAAGTAGAGTTTTTGGTGAGGATGGCTTCCTACAAAGAAGGAGATCTAAAAGGGTGAGGTTTCAGGTTTGTTATGGTGGGGCTGGGCTACGCTCTGAAGTATGACTTGACAGAGTAGTGAGCTGGGTGCCCATTGTGCCATGATCGTGTGATCACCTACAGCTTCTTCCATGTAAGATGTTGTTTAAGAATGTATGTATTTGAATTTGTGTGGTTTGGTAAGACTAAACTTGTTATCCTGTAAAATTGACAAGGGAAAATTTTACAGGTAACCATACCAAAAATTTTGTTTTCGGTTCCCATGCCGAGGTCCCTTAGCATTCAGAATGGCCTAAAATCCCTTTCCGGAGAATCTGGTTTTTTGAACTTAGTCATTTCAGTCCTTTTTTAGCTGGGCACATATTTTTTTCATGCAACATCAAATGTATATGCGCCCTCTTTTGCGCCTTTGGCGCACACTCTCTGTTGTGTCAATAGAAAAAACTGTTGCACCTCCCCATGTTGTGCCCTTCTAACCTATGCCTGAGCATGGTGTCAACACTGAAAATGTTACGCTAAAAACCCCATGTTGACAGTCTCGAATTTGTGCCTAAGGCACAAATAATTTCATGCTGACAGACGCATAACCATGCCAAAGGCGCAAGTATTTACATGTTGGCATTCCATCTTGTGTGCCCTTTGAAAAAGGTTGGTGGCGCATTTATTGCACCTTTTGCTATAAATAGGCGCATCCGACCTGTCATTTTCACGATTGAAAAACATGTGAAAAGTTTATTCCTCTGCACCTGTCAGCGCCTCCATCATCCTCGTGTCATTTTACGTCGCATTCGTGGGCCCCCGCATCATTTCTTCCAGTCTATATATCCGGGTAGGTGGTCCTTACTTTTCTTATGTTTTTGTTTTGGATTGGTTGTTGGTGGAGTATAATAAAATGAATCTAAAGAAACCTAAACCCCTTCAACCCATTTTGCAATCATCTCTCTCCCCCAAACCGGTTTTACCCTCCTTCTAGATCTGCTGGCCTGGGGGGCTTTGTCTCAGAAATAGACCCAAGATCCTCTTCACTCTATTCCCCTTACTATCAAATCCATGTTGAAAGAGCCCTGAAAACTGCATAAACCAATTGAAAAAGAAGAAATCTGAAGATATCACAATCCATAGCTACGTTTTTCCCTTGGTGAAAATGCCATCATTGTTGCATAAAACACAGTCATGCCAAAGGGTGCACTGTCCCTGCCTGTATTGTGTAATATTCTCACGCCCTTTACAAACCCTTAAAACTCAAACAAGGCACGGGTGCAATCCCACCTACACCAACATGTATGACATGTAAACTTTTCCTGCGCTGTGCCAAAGCTAAAAATCCCCTTGGCGCACCTAAATTCGGTGATACACCCTTTAATCCCGTGCCCTTTGGTGCACCAAAACTGTTTGCAACACGATCAATATTTGTGCCATTGGCGCATCCTACCACCATGTAACACAAAAATTATTTGCGCCCAGTTTAAACCTACACAATGGCGCAGGTGCAAATCCTTCTACATCAACACTAAATGTTGTCTGTAGTATTCCTGTGCCCTGTGCCCTTTGGCACTATTTTCTTCCTTACAACACTCTGCATCAGTGCGCCTTGCTTTTCTAAGCCTACAATTTGTAGTTTTCCCGCGCCCTGCACCCGGAAGCTTTTAAATTGCTAACTCCTCATTCTGTAAAGCTTTAATTGAAGATCTAACGGCTAACATGGCTCTTCTGTGTTGGACCTCACTCCTTCTTCTTGCAGATCAGCAGCTGAACTCAGAATCACATATGTCTACATCAAGTAAGAGGCCAACCAAGTCAAAGGGTAAGGCCAAACTCATAGAGGAAGAAATGAAATATAAGTATCAAAGGGTCAGGATGCCCGAGTCCCATGCAGAATGTGACTTGGACATCAGAGATGCTGAACTTGGCCACATAGACATGGAAGATTTTTGGGCCAGAACCAGAAGGGTCACAGGCAGTCCTTGGATGGAAAAATTGGTTGGCAGTGGTCTACACTTCGCTGGGGGAATCCCCGTTAGCACAGTGAATAATGAGTTCATGATGGTGGTGGCCCACTGCTATAACAAAGACACAAGGTGTGTCGAGAATGAAAAGGGTGAGGTAATAATCAACCTCACTGCTCGACACTTCGAAATCATGCTGGGTATCCCCCACCACCGGCACTTTGTGGCCGTGAGTCAGGAAGACTGCATTAAAGCATGGGATGAAAATGAGGACAAATGTATGCAGCTCATGAATGAGGTTTATCTAAATAATAAGAAGGTAATAACCAGGTGGCCCCAGGTTATTCATCGCAGTGACTTTTCAGAGGAGCTGAGTGACACCATTACCTTCTTGAGTAGGGTTTTTTGGGCTTCCTGACACCCATTACTTCCACAAATGGATGCTTAGGTATCTGGAAATGATGAACAAAAACGTGCCTAATCAATGTTTTGCATGGGCAGAAATCATCAGCAGCACCATCTCTGAGCAGCTCCAACAACTCTCAACAACGGGGAGGTTCTACATGAACTCCTACATGGTCTACACAGTTACCTCTGAGAGAGATTATCTAGTACTGAGCCGATGCGGGGTATGGCCCCAGGTGAAAATATATGAATATTATCCAGAGTTGAAACTGGAGAACAACATTCCGCAGTTCAGCAAGATCAACGATGCCTTCTTCTATGGCATCATCTGCCTATTGAGGCCAAATATGACTCACGGTCGAATGACCAAGAGCATTGTGACCGCAATAGAGAAGTGGGGGGCGTTGTTTACGCAATTCCCCACTTTTACTTATCTCAGAGCCACCAACTTCTTGGGGGAGCCCACCAAGTTGCCAAGATATGCAGGCCCTAAGTTAATCCTATTGGAGCTGTCCAGACAGCTCATCACATATCATGAGAAGTGCCTAAAGAGAAAGAAGGGTGGAACTCCATTCCCCCTCATGGTGGGTAGGTACACATGCACTTCTCACACCAAAGCCCGAGAAATGTTTGCAGAACTAGAGCTGCTCAACCTAAAGCACAATTTCCTGGCAAGGCCGACCTTCGATCCACGAAATTACCTCCCAAAGGCAAAGCTCAATCCAATCCATGTCCCATAGATTGATGTCTATATTGATCTCTATCATGAGGTCGAGCTTAGAAGAAAGGATCACTCCCGCCTGGCCTTGGCAGAGATCATCCAGTATGGTGTGGCCATTGTTCCTGAAAAGGTTTCCAAACGACTTATCAAGAAGTTGATCAGGTAGATCAAGATACGGACGGGGACAACTGGCCATTTGCTGAGATAGACAGAACAAAGGTAGCTCATACTATTAAGGAGAGGGTAAAAGGTACTTTACAGCGCACAGAATACTAATTCAGGTTCAATGGTCTCATCTACCTTGGGGTAGACTTCACCACGTCTCCCTTAGGTAATGCACCTGCCAGGCTGAAGCATTTTCCAAAGGGAAAAGGAAAAGACAAGGAAGGGGAGTCAAGTGCTACTCAGGAGCAAGCTCCCGAGAGTCCTCCTTCCGCTGCCCAGGAACAAGTTGAAACCCTGATATCTCCAGAGAAAGAGCAGGCGGTAAGTGTTCCAACGGGCACATCCACTCAGGATGTTGCCACTGCTACAACTGTTGAAGTTCCCACCGTCCCTTCTCCCGCTCCTCCTTCCCCTCCTCAGGTCGCTCAAGCAACCATTCCTTTGGTTGTGTCTTCTCCCCCATCTTCTACTGTTCCCCTTTCCTCTTCTTCCATCTTCTCTTCCCTCAGAGTTGTCCCCCAGTATTTCTTCCCTCATCTCTCTGCTCCCTTCTGCCCCCACAGTTTCCTCTCCTACAGTAGCTCCTACCCCTGTGAGCATTGGAGGTTCGGTTTCTTTATCAATGCCGCCGCTAAGTGTCTCAACCCATTTTCCCGAGTACACTGTAGTTGCTCCTTCTTCTTCCGCCGTTCCCTCTTCTCCTGCTGGTCCCACTCCCTTAAGTCCAGCATGGACCTTCCAACACCTAAGCCAACACAAGAGGAAAGTCCCCATTGTACCTATGGAATTCTCCGTCATTCAAATAAAAGGAGCTAAGAATCAAAAGCCAATAACCCGCTTCTCTCAGAGTGCCTCAGGTGAAAGAGTAATGGAGATCGCGTATCCCGATCCCACAAAGGATAAAAAGGATTTGTCTCCTACAGATTATATAGTGACACAGGTCACAATGGGAACGTCCTTCAAGAGCCTACAAGGGGAGGCCCTATCTACAGTGGATGCCCTTTGCAAGAAGCTTTAGGAAGCAAAGGAAGAGAAGAGGATACTAAAAGAGCAAAATAAACATCTTCTCCAAGCCCTGCAGAAAATGGGCAGTGCACCTCCTACAACTGCCACTGAAACTCCTGAGGCCCTTAGTCAGGATAAGATAAACGAATACGCCAAGATTGGTGAACAAGGCATGGCAGTATCCGCCTAGAGAGACCAGATCCTCAAAGATAGTGAGGAATTAATCGTCAAGTTCACCGAGCTATATTAGAATATTGGTCAGGTGAACAAGGAACTCCAGGCGATTGCAGGACCTATCTCTGAAGAGTTGGACCATGCTAGGTTGCAGCATGAGACATTCCAGAAGATGCTCGACTACTCAGTCGATGATTTAGTTAAATTCGGCATCTTCGATCACCCCAGAGCACCCAACAAAGTCCTTGCTGCTTTGGACTACTGGGTCGATTAGATGGAATTTGTCCTGGAGAAGATTGACAAGGTCAAAGAGGAAGCCCTGGATGTAATGCATCAGATGGAGCAAATTGTCCTAAGAATGTCTCTGGGCTTGCTCACTCCATCATTCACCTTGAGGAAGGCAGATGAAACCATTCGGATCTTCAAAGAGATCATCTCGCAAGGGTTAGGGCCAGAAGCTACTTTTGACGCTGAATCCATCAACAACCTTCTGGCCTGCCGCGACTTTGTGGGATACCTGATGGAGGAAGGTAATGAATACTTCAAACTCCTAGAAAAACTCAGAGATGAATGGGAGACTTGTGAAGTCATTGGCGATCACACCAAGGGTCCTGCACAGGATCAACTCCAACCAATGATCAACAAATTCATGGAGTACCGGGCCCAATTCCACATTGCCTCTCTTGAGTAGAAGCAGGATACTCCCTTTCAGCCGTGAGATGATGATGAATAGCCTTCCTCTTCTTGGCTTTCTTTTTGTAATATTTAAAAGTATGTTGGCACAAATGATGACATCATCCATGTTGCACCATGGGATGTTGTTATCCACCAAGTTGCCCAAAGTCAACAATTGACTTTTAGATATTTTGTAAATATTTTGTAATTAGTGGTTGGTTTCTTTTTGCCTTCTCTCTCTCCTTCTCCTTCTATATATACTTGAATACTTGTTGTATTCAGGTGGTGGACATTTTTTAGATGAAAAATAGAAGTGAGAAGAAAAGGCTTTGTACTTTTTGTAACAGAAGAAAACATTAATACAAATATTAAGACTTTGTGCTGAATATGTGTGTTATGGGCATCTGATCTTTCTTATGTCAGATCTATGCGTTTATTCTGTTGGATCTATCTCTACTTTTTTTTCATTTGTTCATCAGTATTGCTTTGTTCATTTATGCAAGTAGGTTTGGCTCTGTTTACTACCAGCCCAAAACATAAACCCTCTGACTTTTCTGCTTTGGAATTCATTTCTTTTCTCCCTTCAGATCTATCCTATCTCCTCTCCCCACTTCATTCCCTTCCTTTCACAGTCGGAAATACCCCAACTGGGACAAGATCCCAAACCCCTGAAGGCAGAATATTGTAGGACTTACGCAGATTCCTGCTGGTAGAATAGCAATAAACCAGTTTCGCTTTACTGTCTCAAAGAGGGGCTATGCCCTGCACACTGTTGGCTCGTCTATCCATAGATCTGTCCAACCGACAGATTTTTGGACCAATAGTTTTTGGTGACTCTACTGGGGATCGAACCAGATCTATGGTTGTGGTTTGTCAGAAAATCAATAAAACCGTAGAAACCACTACCTGTTTGCAAATTTTAACTCTTTGCTTAAAATCCAAATTTTTTGTAAAAGTGCTCCAAACTGAAAATTTTCTTCAGAGATCCATAGATCTGGACTAGTTAGAGATCTTTAGTTCGCTGAGTTTTTACAAAAACCTGTATTTTTCCGTAGATCTGAGATTCTGACAGTTTACAAAAACTTCAAACCCTTACAAAAAGTCAACTCTAAGATCCGAAAATCAGCTTGCTAAGTTAACCATCATTTTATCCTCGTTGATCTTTGTCATTAAACCGCAATCGGTTTTCAAAAGGGGATAAAATTAAATATTTAAAAAAGTGCATGCTGCTGATTTTTGTCAGAAAAGTCAGAAAATCAGCAAGTACAACCAAAAAGAGTTTTTAAATCTGCTCCAAAATATTGCAGATCTGAAAGATACACTGGTAGCGGGTGAACCATTTACTCGTAGCAGGAGAGCTCATGGAGAAGTTGATCCTACTTTCAATCTACTTCAAAGGCACAACTTTAGTATTACACCAGCACGTTTCTCATCGCTAAGTTCAGCTGATCGGTCAGCCAGAAGTGTCTCACCTCCACGAAAGAGCCGTTTTTCACAAGGAACATCCACATCCCTTTGCAATGCTTTGTTGCTCAGTGGAACCACACTTCCGGCTCACGTCCTTTTTCCAGCTTTTCAGATGGTAGTACCATGGGGAAATGTTATGGGCCCTCTTGCTTTGCCACATCTAGTTCACGCACTCCCTCATGGAAACCAAAAGAATTTCCCAAGATTTGATGGGAGTGGAAATCAAAGTATGGATTCACATATATCCACATTCATCATGTCGTGTAGCATCCTGGACGTGACTTATGAAGATGTATTGGTACGCCTTTTTCTAGAGACTTTGTAAGGAGCCGTAGCAGAATGGTTCCAACATTTACCGGCCCGATCTATCACTAGTTGGGCCACATTACGAACTGCATTTGAAGAAAGGTATAAGCCTTCAGAAGACGCATTTGCATTACTGTCCAAGATCACTCACCTAAAGAAGGAAGTCAATGAAACCATGTGTAATTTTATCGCACGTTTCAATTCACTAATTAACCATGTGTTTCCTGCCATGTTGCCAACACCAAAAAATCAAAAGTGTTTCTTTATGAATGCCATGAGCTCAAGAGTGAGTTTCTTACTCTTACAAGAACAAATCACCACTCTGGTTCTAGCTCAAGCTGGAGCCATTCGGATAGAGGACAACCTGCTTATATCTGGTGAATTAAAATGTGAGCCGTCCAAGCCTAAAGCTTCAACCCCTTCTCAAGCCACTTCATCAGATCCGGCATTCCAGAAGATGGCAAACGACTTGCTCGCGTTGAAGAAGCAATTAGCTCAAGCTTCTCCTAGCACTTCATACCGGGATATCCCACGGAGAAATTTCACTTCCAACAACACTCCATAAAGGCCGCGTTTACCTGCAACTACTCCGCGGTTGGCACTTGAGGCCCCTCTGGTCAATGCCCTAGTCGAGATCGAGGAAGAGGAGAAAAACTATGAAGAACCTTCATCTCAAGGTGAAGATGATCAAGATGTCGGTGAACCGACTGGCGACTCTACAATCAGGTATATGGAATTCGAAGATGAAGAATCTGATGAAGAAGAGGGCACTCAAGGGTATGCAAGCGGGTAGTCATATGTTGTTTTCACCCGCTCTCAAGGAAAAGAATCAGAAGTTGCTGCCAGGATACAAAAAGAAAAGGTTTGCATCTAACACGCCTCCAACTATTGCTAAAAGAGGTAATCCTCTTCCTGCTCAACCTCCTATTAAGTCTTTTACAAAAAAATATTTTCCTGCCATCTCTCCTCCAAATCAGCCTTCTCCCATTCCCATAATGACCAGTAATCCTACCCCTCTGCCACGAAGTGAGAGACTTATTCCCTCATCGGCACAATCCTTGGTCGCATTCGACATAATTGACCATGCTAAAAAGACCAAGATTCAAATGTCTGAGGCTGAGTACCTTCAGTCTAACCCTGAGCAGCTTGTTAGATTAACCAAGTATATTCAAAGCCAAGCTGTCGTAGTCTCCCATGTCTCCCTGAAAGGAATCCTTTCCACTCCTCCTGCATCTCGCATAAATGTGGCCTCGACTTCTGTGTCATGCAAAATTGAACCTTTTTATCTCTCCCTCCTAATCAATGGTCACAAGCTAAGCAACTGCATAATTGATTCTGGGGCTTCTGATAATGTCATGCTGGCAAAGGTCGCCCATGCTTTGGGCCTCACTCTTACCAAGCCTTTCGGCAGATGTTACTCCATGGAAACCAAACAAGTTCCATTGATTGGTCAAATAAAAGATGCACAGTTCACATTTACAGCGTTCCCAGAGAAAAGGGTAAAGATGACCATCCTTGTTGCTGATATCCCAGCAGCATATGGAATTCTACTGGGAAGGAGCTTTTGTAAAGAAGTCGGTGGAGAGATTCATATGGACTAGTCCAAAGCCAGAATCCTCGTCAAGGGTGTTATGCAAACATTGGAGCCTAAATCACAAAAGAAGTACCTGGTCACCAATTCTGATGACCCCAAAGCCCAAATTCTTTTTGAATCATCAGGGATGGGGAATTACTTCTTATCTACTAAGTCTGACAAAATGGACGTCCTCGTCCAGGAAGAAGACCTTAACAAGGTTTGGACATTGCAGTTTGATGGCAGTTGTGCAACTAGTGGATGCGGTGCTGGAGCTGTGCTAATATCTCCTGAGGAGGAGATTTTTCCTCTCTCTTTCAAGTTACAGTTTTTCAACATGAATAATACCACTGAATACGAATCTTTGCTACTTGGCATGCAAGCCGCAAAAGAGAGGGGAATCAAGAACCTAAAAGTGCAAGGCGATGCCGAGCTAGTCGTGAATCAAGTAAAAAGGATATACCAAGTGAAGAATGAAAGGCTCAGGCATTACCGCAATGTGGTATGGGATAGCATTGAGGAATTTGACGCCTTCTCAATAAAATCTATTCCAAGAGCTCAGAACGATATGGCTGATTCATTGGCCGTCTCAGCATCCCTCATGCTCCCTCACCCAGGATTGAAGACAGACACATATACCATTGAGGTAGTTTTCCACCCAAGCGTGCCAGACAATTCTCAGCACTGGCAGGTATTCAATGATGACAATCAACTTATTACCTTTTTGGAGAAGGTGGAAAATTTCAGTGAGCTTCATTTTGAAGGATCTACTTCTGCATGCCGTGAATCTGTCACTAATCAAGAAAATGAATCAAAAGGAAGTGATGGCATATGTCAGCTCAAAGGAAATAAAATCCTGAAAGGTTTAGTTTCTCTAGAACGATTATTTGACAAACATGATCGTTTTGTCAAGAAGAAGTGGCAAGATGATCCTAACTCCTCTCCAGAGACCGAATCAGTTAATCTGGGTACTATGGAACACCCGTAGCTTGTGAACATTGGGAAATGTTGCACACCCAAAGAAAAGTGGAAGTTCGTCAAATTTATGAAGAAATATATGGACGTATTGGCATGGTCTTATGTTGATCTAAAGTCTTTCAATCCGAAGGATGTCTAGCATGACATCCTATTAAAAGAGGATGTCAAACCTTTTCGCAGGAAAAACAGAGGCACTACAATCCCAAGATCTCGGGTACCATCCAGGCTGAAATACATAAGATGCTGGATGCAAGGATCATTTTTCCTATCCACCACAGTACCTGGCTCGCAAACATCATGCCAGTACGCAAGAAAAATGGCGAGATACGCATATGCGTAGATTTTCGCAACTTGAATCAAGCGTCCTTGAAGGATAACTACCCACTACCCATAATGGATTAGGTTCTGCAGGCAATAACTGGTTCAGAAATGTTGTCCATGCTTGACGGTTTTTCGGGCTATAATCAAATTGAAGTCTCACCCGAAGATCGATTCAAAACAACATTCACTACTCCCTGGGGCACTGCCTTTTGGCTTGACCAACGCTGGTGCCACCTTTCAGTGAGCAATGGACTTTGCATTCAAAGGTATGATGGGAAAGGTTATCGTAGTTTATATAGATGACTTAACTGTGTTCTCTAAACAGCAAAGTGATCATTGTGATCATTTGGAACAAGTATTGAATAGATGTCGAGAACACGGGATTTCTCTAAACCCAAAAAAGTCTATTTTTGGGGTCACTGAAGAAAAGTTGCTAGGGCACATTGTAAGCAAGGAAGGGACAAAGATAGATGTCGAAAGGGTTAAGGCTATTCAGAGCCTTACTTTACCCACAAGCAAGACTGGTGTTCACTCTTTCTTTGGAAAAGTGAATTTTCTCAGGCGCTTTGTTCCTGACTTTGCTGAAAAGACTCGCCACATATCAAATATGATGAAAGGGTCACAAAATTTCCGGTGGAGTGAAGAAGGAAAGACGTCATTTGAGGATATAAAAGCCTCTATGGCCCATGCACCAGTTCTGGTATGTCCCGATTTCTCCAAGGATTTTATCATGTACAGTTATGCATCTGAGCATACTGTATCGGCCATCCTAATGCAAAAGAATTCTGAGGATGTTGAATCTCCAATCGCGTTCATGAGTTCTCCCCTCAAGCCTCATGAATTGAAGATGTCTCAGTTGGAAAAGCATGCCTTCGCCGTTGTCAAAGTAGTTAAGAACTTCCAGTATTATATCCTAAACTCTCATACAATAGTGCTGGTTCCTGACACGGCAGTCAAGTCAATCTTAACTCAACAGGAGTTAGGAAGCTTGTGAGGGAATTAGATCGCAAAGGTCAAAGAGTATGACCTAGACATAAAACCAACCAAGCTGGTAAGAAGCAAGGGCCTATGTTAGCTTATGGCTGAAAACAAAGATTCAGAGGTCCCTAAGAGAAAAGAGGATTGCAATGATGGAATGCAAAGCCAACTGGAGAAAGCTAAATCTCTGCCTATGGTTCTATTTTTTGTAACTAGCGATGAGTGGTATTCCGATATCACTTTCTTTCTCACTTACAGTGAGTGTCCAGCTCATCTAACTTCAAAAGAGAAGCGTACTATAAAGCTCAGAGCAGCCAGGTATGTCATCTAGGATGATGGTTTATACAAGTGTGGAATTGATGGCATCTTCTTGTGATGCGTCGAAAAACCACAACAGGTAAAATTGCTATAAATTTTTCATGACTCAGCTTGCGGTGGTCATTTTTCCTCTTCCGTAATAGCACACAAGATCATCTGGGTCAGGTACTATTGGCCAACACTATTTCAGGATACAGCCACCTAGGTAGCAAAATGTGAGCTCTGCCAACAATTTGTTGGCAAACCCAAATTGGATATTTTTCCCCTCAGGCCGGTCATTATTGATGAGCCCTTCAAGCAATGGGGAATTGACTTTATTGGAGCACTACATCCACAATCAAGTGTTGGACATAGTTATGTCCTAACAGCCACAAAAGATTACTTCACCAAATGGGTGGAGGCCATACCTGTTAAGAATGCCACCTCTAAAGCCATTGTTTACAATTTCATCAAAGAAAATATCATTGTGAGGTTTGGCGTTCCACACAAGATCATTGCTGATAATGCTTCCAACTTCTCCTCACGGGAAGTTATCGGTTTTTTGCTATGAATATGGGATAACCTTGGCCCATGCCTCGGATTATTACCCCTAAGGAAATGGTCAGGCAGAATCCAGTAATAAGAACTTAGTGACCATCATACGGAAGCTAGTTGATGAGAATCAACGGTCGTGGCACAAGTCATTATATGATGCTTTGTGGGCAGACCACATTACTCCAAAGAGGTCTCTTGGTATGTCACCTTTTCAAGTATTATATGGAATCGACGTTGAGCTTCCCATTTCTGTGGAACTTCCTACTCTACACTTGGCACGAGCGATCGAAGATGAAACTTTCCAGAATTCTCTTGAAAAGAGGATCATGTACCTGACAGAGCTTGAAGAAAAGAGAGTGAAAGTGGTCAACAGGATCACCGAACATCAGAATCAAGTCAAGAGACTGTTCGATAAAAAGGCTAGGCAAGTAGAGAGATTTTCAGGTGGGAGATCTCGTCCTTTTGTGGGACAAGCGAAGAGAGCCAAAAGGCATGCACGAGAAATTTTATTCTCTATGGAGAGGGCCTTTCAAGATCAAGCAGCTCAACGGAGAGAATAGCTTTTATCTCTCGTATCTAGATGGAACTGATCTCACCACTTCCCTATAGTGGGCAGCATCTCAAAATATTCAGGAACTAGAGCTTGCTCTCTTCTTTGTATAATTTTCTTTATGTTGTGTGTTTGTTTTTTGTCGTGTGTTTTCCTTTTGTCTTCGCCCTTGTTTTTTACTTTGTAACCCAATGGATAGGCACATGTTGATCTGGGGTTCTCTACCCTTAAGCTTCGCTCAAAGATAGTCCCCAGAAAGAGCCAGCTGTTATCCTGTAAAATTGACAAGGGAAATTTTGTAGGTAACCATACCAAAATTTTGTTTCAGTTTCCCTGCCAAGGTCCCTTAGCGTTCGGAATGGCCTAAAATCCCTTTCCGGAGAATCTGGTTTTTCAAACTTAGTCATTTCGGTCCTTTTTTGGCTGGGCACAGATTTTGTTCATGCAACATCAAATGTATATGCACCCTCTTCTGTGCCTTTGGTGCACTCTCTATCGTGTCAACAACAAAAATTTTGCACCTCCCCATGTCGCGCCCTTCTAACCTGTGCCAAAGGCACATGCACCAACCTGTCGACACTAAAAATGTTGCACCCTTAAACAGTGCGCCAAGGCGCTAAAAACCCCATGTTGACAGTCCTGAATTCGCGCCAAAGGTGCAAATAATTTCATGCTGACAGATGCATAACCACGCCAAAGGTGCAAGTATTTTCATGTTGGCATTCCATTTTGTGCGCCCTTTGAAAAAGGTTGGTGGCACATTTATTGCGCCTTTTGCTATAAATAGGCACATCCGACCTATCATTTTCATGATTGAAAAACACGTGAAAAATTTTATTCCTCTGCACCTGTCAGCACCTCCGTCATCCTCGTGTCATTTTACGTTGCATTCGTGGGCCCCGCATCATTTCTTCTAGTCTATATATCCCAGGTAGGTGGTCCTTACTTTTCTTATGGTTTTTGTTTTGGTTTGGTTGTTGGTGGAATAATAATAAAATGAATCTGAAGAAACCTAAACCCCTCCAGCCCATTTTGCAATCTTCTCTCTCCCCCAAACCATTTTTACCCTCCTTCCAGATCTGCTGGCCTGGAGGGCTTTGTCTCAGAAATAGACCCAAGATCCTCTTCGCTCTATTCCCCTTACTGTCAAATTTGTGTTGAAAGAGCCCTGAAAACTACATAAACCAATCAAAAAAGAAGAAATCCAAAGATATCACAATCCACAGCTGCGGTTTTCCCTTGGCGCAAACGCCATCATTGTTGCATAAAACATAGTCACGCCAAAGGGCGCACTGTCCCTACCTATAGTATGCAATCTTCCCGCACCCTTTACAAACCCTTAAAACTCAAACAAGGTGCGGGTGCAACTCCGAATACACCAACATGTATGACATGTAAACTTTTCCTGCGCTACGCCAAAGCTAAAAAACCCCTTGGCACACCTAAATTCGGTGATACACTCTTTAATCCTGCGCCCTTTGGTGCACCAAAACTGTTTGCAACATGATCAATACTTGTGCCATTGGTGCATCCTACCGCCATGCAACACAAAAATTATTTGCGCCCAGTTTAAACCCTACCCAATGGCGTAGGCACAAATCCTTCTACATCAACACTAAATGTTGTCTACAGTATTCCTGCACCTTGTGCCCTTTGGTGTTGTTTTCTTCATTGCAACACTCTTCCTTAGTGCACCTTGTTGTTTTTTTTACCCTGCAGCCTGCAGTATAGCTACGCCCAGAAGCTTTTAAATTGCTAACTCCTCATTCTTTAAAGCTTTGATGGAAGATCTAACAGCTAACATGGCTCTTCTGCGTTGGACTTCACTCCTTCTTCTTGCAGATCAGCAGCTGAACTCGGAATCGCATATGTCTACATCAAGTAAGAGGCCAACCAAGTCAAAGGGTAAGGCCAAACTCACAGAGGAAGAAATGAAATATAAGTATCAAAGGGTCAGGATGCCCGAGTCCCATGCAGAATGTGACTTGGACATCAGAGATGCTGAACTTGGCCACATTGACATGGAAGATTTTTGGGCAAGAACCAGAAGGGTCACAGGCAGTCCTTGGATGGAAAAATTGGTTGGTAGTGGTCTACACTTCACTGGGGGAATCCTCGTAAGCACAGTAAATAATGAATTCATGATGGTGGTGGCCCGCTACTATAATAAAGACACAAGGTGTGTCGAGAATGAAAAGGGCGAGGTCATAATCAACCTCACTGCCCAGCACTTCGAGATCATGTTGGGTATCCCCCACCACCGGCACTTTGTGGCCGTGAGTCAGGAAGACTGCATTAAAGCATGGGATGAAAATGAGGACAAATGTATGCAGCTCATGAACGAGGTTTATCTAAAGAATAAGAAGGTAATAACCAGGTGGCCCCAGGTTATTCATCGCAACGACTTTTTGGAGGAGCTGAGCGACACCATTACCTTCCTGAGCAGGGTTTTTGGGCTTCCTGATGCCCATTACTTCCACAAATGGATGCTCAGGTATCTGGAAATGATGAACAAAAATGTGCCTGATCAATGTTTTTCATGGGCAGAAATCATCAATAGCACCATCTCTGAGCAGCTCCAACAACTCTCAACAACGGGGAGGTTCTACATGAACTCCTACGTGGTCTACGTTGCTGCCTCTGAGAGAGATTATCTGGCACTGAGCCGATGCGGGGTATGGCCCCAGGTGAAAATATATGAATATTATCTAGAGTTGAAACTAGAGAACAACATTCCGCAGTTCAGCAAGATCAACGATGCCTTCTTCTATGGCATCATCTGCCTATTGAGGCCAAATATGACTCACGGTCGAACGATCAAGAGCATTGTGACCGCAACAGAGAAGTGGGGAGCGTTATTTACGCAATTCCCCACTTTTACTTATCTCAGAGCTACCAACTTCTTAGGGGAGCCCACCAAGTTGCCAAGATATGCAGGGCCTAAGTTAATCCTATTGGAGCTGTCTAGACAGCTCATCACGTATCATGAGAAGTGCCTAAAGAGAAAGAAGGGTGGAACTCCATTCCCCCTCACGGTGGGTAGGTACACATGCACTTCTCACACCAAATCCCAGGAAATGTTTGCAGAACTAGAGCTGCTCAACCTGAAGCACAATTTCCCAGCAAGGCCAACCTTCGATCCATGAAATTGCCTCCCAAAGGCAAAGCTCGATCCGATCCATGTCCCATAGATCGAGGATATCTATATCGATCTCTATCACGAGGTCGAGCTTAGAAGAAAGGATCACTCCCACCTGGCCTTAGCAGAGATCATCCAGTATGGTGTGGCCATTGTTCGAAAGGTTTCCAAATGACTGATCAAGAAGTTGATCAGGTATATCTAGATACAGATGGGGACAACTGGCCATTTTCTGAGATAGACAGAACAAAGACACCTCAGATTATTGAGGAGAGGGTAAAAGGTACTTTACAACACACATAATACTGGTGCAGGTTTAATGGTTTCATCTACCTTGGGGTAGACTTCACCATGTCTCCCTTAGGTAATGCACCTGTCAGGTCGAAGCATTTGCAAAAGGGTAAAGGAAAAGACAAGGAAGGAGAGTCAAGTGCTACTCAGGAGCAAGCTCCCGAGAGTCCTCCTTCCGCCACCCAGGAATAGGTTGAAACCCTGATATCTCCAGAGAAAGAGCAGGTGGTAAGTGTTCCAACGGGTACATCCACTCAGGATGTTACCACTACTATAACTACTGAAGTTCCTTCCATCCCATCTCCTGCTCCTCCTTCCCCTCCTCATGTCACTCATGCAGTCATTCCTCTGGTTGCGTCTTCTCCTCCATCTTCTACTGTTCCCCCTTCCTCTTCCTCCATCTTCTCTTCCCTCATGGAGCTGTCCCCCAGTATTTCTTCCCTCATCTCTCAGCTCCCTTCTGCCCCCATAGTTTCCTCTCCTACAGTAACTCCTACCCCTATGAGTGTTGGAGGTTTGGTTTCTTTATCAATGCCGCCACCAAGCATCTCAACCCATTTCCCTGAGTACACTATAGTTCCTCCTCCTTCTTCCGTCGTTCCCTCTTCTCCCATTGGTCCCACTCCCTTAAGTCCAGCATGGATCTCCCAACACCTGAGCCAGCACAAGAGGAAAGTCCCCATTACACCTATGGACTTCTCCGTCATTCCAACAAAAGGAGCTAAGAAACAAAAGCCAATAACCCGCTTCTCTCAGAGTGCCTTAGGTGAAAGAGTAATGGAGATCGTGTATCCCAATCCCACAAAGGATAAAAAGGATCTGTCTCCTACAGATTATACAGTGACACAGGTCACAATGGGAACATCCTCTGAGAGCCTACAAGGGGAGGCCCTATCTGCAGTGGATGCCCTTTGCAAGAAGCTTCAGGAAGCAAAGGAAGAGAAGAGGATACTAAAAGAGAAAAAACAAACACCTTCTCCAAGCCCTGCAGAAAATGGGCAGTGCACCTCCTACAACTGCCACTAAAACTCCTGAGGCCCTTAGTCAGGATAAGATAAATGAATACGCCAAGATTGGACGAACAAGGCATGGCAGTATCCACCTGGAGAGACCAGATCCTCAAAGATAGTGAGGAAGTAATCATCAAGTTCACCGAGCTATATCCGAATATTGGTCAGGTGAACAAGGAACTCCAGGCGATTGCAGGACCTATCTCCGAAGAGTTGGACCATGCTAGGTTGCAACATGAGACATTCTCAGAAGATGCTTGACTACTCAGTCGATGATTTAGTTAAATTTGGCATCTTCGATCACCCCAGAGCACCCAACAAAGTCCTTGCTACTTTGGACTACCGGGTTGATCAGATGGAATTTGTCCTGGAGAAGATTGACAAGGTCAAAGAGGAAGCCCTTGGATGCAATGCATCAGATGGAGAAAATTGTCCTAAGAATGTCTCCGGGCTTGCTCACTCCATCATTTCACCTTGAGGAAGGCAGATGAAACCATTCGGATCTTCAAAGAGATCATCTCGCAAGGGTTAGGGCCAGAAGCTACTTTTGATGCTGAATCCATCAACAACCTTCTGGCCTGCCGCAACTTTGTGGGATACCTGATGGAGGCAGGTAATGAATACTTCAAACTCCCAGAAAAACTCAGAGATGAACGGGAGACTTGTGAAGTCATTGGCAATCACACCAAGGGTCCTACACAGGATCAACTCCAGCCAATGATCAACAAATTCATGGAGTACCAGGCCCAATTCCACATTGCCTCTCCTGACCAGAAGCAGGATACTCCCTTCCAGCCACGAGACGACGACGAATAGCCTTCCTCTTCTTGGATTTCTTTTTGTAATATTTAAAAGTATGTTGGCACAAATGATGACATCATCCATGTTGCACCATGGGATGTTGTTATCCACCAAGTTGCCCAAAGTCAACAGTTGACTTTTAGATATTTTGTAAATATTTTGTAATTAGTGGTTGGTTTCTTTTTGCCTTCTCTCTCTCCTTCTCCTTCTATATATACTTGAATACTTGTTGTATTCAGGTGGTGGACACTTTTTAGATGAAAAATAGAAGTGAGAAAGAAAAGGCTTTGTACTTTTTGTAACAGAAGAAAACATTAATACAAATATTAAGACTTTGTGTTGAATATGTGTGTTATGGGCATCTGATCTTTCTTATTTCAGATCTATGCGTTTATTATGTTGGATCTATCTCTACTTTTTTGTCATTTGTTCATCAGTATTGCTTTGTTCGTTTATGCAAGTAGGTTTTGTTAGGAAATATTTATTTAGTGCTTCATTAATATTTATGATTGAATATTTACTTAGAGGTAAATATATATGGGTGATGTAAATGTTAATGTGAGTTGTTTGATAAACAACTCATATAACAATATTAGTTTGGGTGAGTTTTAATAACTCACGTATATAGGTGTTGAGAGAGAGATTTGTGGGAGTGTTGTTGAACAACCTCCTTGTTTTTAGGAATGCATATTCCTATATATGTGTAATCTGAATCAATTGATTAATCAGAGAATTATTATTGTGTTATTTTGTTGTGATAGCCTGAATCTTGCTCTATATGTGGTATCAGAACAGTCTTTAACCTTGCACCTGTGATGTTGTAGCAATTTTTTAAGGGGCAACCATCTCTTATACTGCCCCTTGGTTATGCGAGAAATCAAATTTGTAAAGAGTTTCTGTTAGTTTTTGTAGTAACTTTCATGTTAGTTAAGATCTTATTCATTGAAAACCAGGATCTATTTTATTTTTCGTAATCCTGTGTAGAAGTGGACAGTTGTATCTTTCTCAGGCGCTTCTGTATCAAGAATAAAATATTGTATGAAGATCTAAGCAAATTAAGTGTCAAACTCTTCTACTAAAGCTTGTCTAATATCTAGTGAGGAGCAGGTAGATATATACACTATTGAAACCGCCCATCACATGAGCTTTATTCTGCTATGTTTGTGCCTTCCTCTGATCCGATCTGGATACTATAAATGCATCTAATCCTGGTAAGAAGTGATCTCCTTCATGCATCACCCACGACATTAATGCATTGAGGTCAAATTATAGTGCAAGGTGTATAAAATTACCATACCTATGGGCATTCATTGTTTGTTATCCACCTATACATATCGGCTATCATCTATATCAGGTTCTCTTTGAGCAGAATCAATTTGAATGTTGATGGGGTGGATGTGTTTGGTATGAATGGTATAAAAGTATCTTGAAATCTTCAATGTGAAAGTTGCTGAAAGGAAAAGCTGCTTGCAGTCTATCTACATCCAAATGCATGCCGTCTTGATCCTCCTCATTGACAACTTACAGTTTTCCACTAATTCCTGGTACGTGGCTCAACGCATGGAAAGGGGTAGCTCAGTTCATAAAACTAGCTCATCTCCAATGAGGCATCTGACGTGTTTTAAACCTGTTTAATCACCTTAATATGTGTTTCCATAGCGATCAACTTCTCCATGCATATATGTCATGCGTACTTCTATGTGTATTAAGAAGCATATTCGAGTCATAAAGTAAGTTGATTTTACAATAGTTTTGATAGTCTAAAGTGTTTGTCTATGTTATTTTCTATTTGTGAGTTATTATCTAAGGTCTCGTGTTATATTGAGGAAGGTATTTTGAGCTTCATGATCACATCTGGCTGAACTAGCAGCATGAAACCGAAGGCAGGAGGCATCAGAGGTTGGAGGTCATTCAGCGACCTCTCGTCAGTCGCCAACAACAGGGCCGCACAGATGGTTTGGTGACATTTTTGTGGTGTATTTGCTTTCAGCTTGTGTCATGTGCTTCTTGTCATGTTTTTTTCAGAGTTCCAGTATCAGTGTTCCTATTTGTAGTGTTTGTGATTGAATAAGTGGAAAATTCACATTGAGGGGGGGAACATGATCCAATGTTCCATTTCCATTATGTCAGTTTTTCCTATGTATGTATGAGCAGCAGATTTCAACAAAATTTCCTATGTTATTCCCTGCAGTGAGATGTGATGAGGGCTGAGAATAGTACTTTGCATATCATGATGTGGTTGTAAGTAAACCACTTAAAAACCTTCATTTGTGGTTTGTGGTAAACCAATAGCAAAACCACCATTCTTGGTTGTTGGTAATCCATTCGCAAAACCATCACTTTGTGGTTTGTGGTAAACCAATTGCAAAACCACCATTCTCAGTTTTTGGTCAACCGTTTGCAAAACCATCCCTGAGGTTTGTGATCATCCTGTGAAAATCACCAGATCATGAGCAGGTGCAAGTATAAGGCAGGTTTTCCCCATGTTCGCACTAAGGGGGGGAATGTTAGGAAATATTTATTTAGTGCTCCATTAATATTTATGATTGAATATTTACTTGGAGGTAAATATATATGGGTGATGTAAATGTTAATGTGAGTTGTTTGATAAACCAACTCATATAACAATATTAGTTTGGGAGAGTTTTAATAACTCACATATATAGGTGTTGAGAGAGAGATTTGTGGGAGTGTTGTTGAACAACCTCCTTGTTTTTAGGAATACATATTCCTATATATGTGTAATCTGAATCAATTGATTAATCAGAGAAATATTATTGTGTTATTTTGCTGTGATAACCCGAATCTTGCTCTATAGGTTTGGCTCTGTTTACTACCAGCCCAAAACATAAACCCTCTGACTTTTCTGCTTTGGAATTCATTTCTTTTCTCCCTTCATATCTATCCTATCTCCTCTCCCCACTTCATTCCCTTCCTTTCACAGTCGTAAATACCCCAACTGGGACGAGATCCCAAACCCCTGAAGGCAGAATACTGTAGGACTTGCGCAAATTCCTGCTGGTAGAATAGCAATAAACCAGTTTCACTTTGATGTCTCAAAGAGGGGCTATGCCTTGCACACTGTTGGCTCATCTATCCATAAATCTGTCCAACCGATAGGTTTTCATACCAACAAAACCCAAGTCAAAAGTATGATATTCGATGACAAAAAATAGATGAATAGGAAGAGGGATGCTCTTTCACTAAAATGCAGAAAATATGAAGAGATGATTCCTTTTGAATACACCAAAAGAAAGGTTTCCTTTAGAGCAAATAGAAAGAAGGAATGGATTACCAGGGAAGAAAATTAGGGTGTACACTTTTAGAAGGGAAAAAACACACAATTTTTTCCTAGGAATGAATGAAATGAAAGGAACCCCGGATGGGTCCCACCAGGAGTGCCAAAATGTTTCACCTTTTTCTTATATTGTTTCTTTGAAGTGTTGACAAACCAAATAGGGTAACGGGCATAGGAGGAATACCTGTTCAAATGTTGGTTGATGGGTTTTTGCACACGTATGACTTATGAATCCACATCTGACCATGAGAGCTTCCTTTTGGCTAGGAGGAACTACCTGTAATGAAAACAAGACCACCAGAAAGCATTAAACAATATGGGTAGTGAACTGCATAGCATGATCTAGATCCAAGAAGTATGGTACTTCCTAGACGGCTGTCAGTCCACTGTTTTAAACAAATTAATGCTGAAAACAAATTAAATCCTATTGTTATTTTAAAATGATTTAGGTATCTCACTTAAAACACAATAAGAAACAAATCTAATCTAACGAGCTAAGCTAGAATAGAATCCACAGGTCAAAGGGTTGGTTCTGAGTTCTGCAAGTCTGATGAAGGTGTTGGGTAGGTCATAGATGAGTGAGGGTGAGGTAAAATGGGGCGGATAGGTCTCTATTTAAAGCTATGTAGGCAAACACAGAGACCGGCATCGGTAAGGGGTAACCAACCGCAGTTAGGTACAACCTGCGCTGGTTACTGTGAGATTTGGGAATGTCACAGAATGGGGTTTTTGGTCCCCTTTGTGATTACACAAAGGATTTAGTTGGTTGGGAGGAGGTATTAGGTGATAAGGGTAGGTTTTTACGAGGTTTTTATGGGTCTATGAAGGTACAACATGTTGGAGATGGTCAATAAGGAGTAATATGGACAAAAGGTGGTAAAACAAAGATGAAATGAATTAACCATGGAAGTATGATATTATACTTACTTGGATGTCATTTTTGAAAGTATGTTTGTGAAGGATGGAGGTGCTAACTTTGAGTTTTGGAGGCTACAAGTGATCACCAATTGGAGAAAATATTCTGCATGGGCTGCATGCACACTCCTCTTTTGCTTTAGTAGATCTGAATGTGGCTGGGATGGCTGTGCAGGAGAATATGTTCAATCTCCTTCTTTAGAGGTGAGTTCTTACTGGAATTGGCTCTCTAAAGATGCACTGTCCTTTTGAGACCTCATTATTGCTTGTCAACTTTCTTGCTCCTAATGTTTTCCAACCTTGAGAATAAGGTAGTTTAGGAGTTAAAAAGGGGGAACTGATGGCGGTCCGGCTTAACCGGCGGAGGTTAGGGATAACCAACGTCGGTCAAGGCGGGATTTACTAGGTTTGCCAAACTTAGGGGAGATCCTCCTGATTTCCTTGGATCTCATGTCGTTATCCCATGGATTATACTGGGAGCTTCTGTGAGCATGCGGGGATGTGGTTAGAGGAAGTGTAGGCATTGATTTTTAGGGTTTAGGTAAGTCTTAGTTAGTTATGGTAACTTGCTAAGAATAGGTCTTAAGGTGAATTAGCTTGATGAGGTGTCTAAGTGAACTATATGTGTAGATATTATTTAAATAATAAATATAGTGAGGGTAAAGCATTAATTTAATTAAATTAATTAAATTAATTCTAGTGTGGTGAAGGGGGCCATGGCTAGGTGAAAGTGATGAAGGGTACTTATATGTCAAAGGACAAACGGGGAGTGTGACCTAATTTTATTATCTACGGGAGGATTTCAGGCTAGGATTTCCTCTATAGAAGGGATGTGAGGTAATTGAGAGGTGACAGGTACCTCGTTAAAGATTGCATGAACCTCATGGGTATGGGTATCATGAGTGGGTGTCTCACCGGTTTGATTGGATGAAGAGGCATGATTGGGAAATGGTTTTTTTAAGATTTTTAGATTTTGGTTGGGGGTGGCATTGGAATTATCCACAGTTAACTCACCTTTCTCGAGCATTTCTTGGACAATATTCTTGAAAGTGATATAGTTTCTGTCACTATGACCCTTCACTCGGTGATAGTTACAGAAATCATGTTATTTATACCATGCAGGCATGGGGTGAGTAGGGTCAAAACTAATGTGTGGTTTTATGGGTAGAAGGGTGATGGCTCTAGCTTTGATAAGATTTTCTAAGACAGAAGAGTAAGGCTCCCCAATTGGGGTATATTTTCACTGCTCTTTTTTGAATCAAAAAGCCTCAGACAGGTGATAGATTAGATGACGGGTGTAGCTTGATTGGATGGATGAGCTGGGCCAGCCTTGAGTACCACTGCGTTAGTGGTACCCTTAGTCTTTGAATAATTGGTTGGTGGTTTGGAAGAAGAAGAGGTTTAATTTGACTTGAATGATGAATTCTTATTTTGTAATTGGATTTTCTTCTCTTCGATGGCCCAAATCTCTAAATTTTGTGCCATAGTGAATGCCTCATTGAATGTTCAGAAAGTTTGGACCTACAAGGTAAGGGGAGATATGTCTGGTGCAAGGTCATGTTAAGAGCTTGATGAGTTCAGTTTGTGGTAGTTGGAAGGTAAGTTGATTGATTAGGCTGTGCCAGCGAGTGAAAAAATCTGCGATGGATTCATCCTTGTACTAACGTGTGGAATATAGATCGGTCCATGGTAACCTTCTTAACGATATTGATGGATAAATGATCCAAGAAATCTTGGGCTACTTGATTGAATGAAAATATAGAGTTTTTAAGTAACCCACTATACCAATCTAATGTAGGTACTAATGAGGGACATGGGAAAGAGTTCTCAAAAGCAAGGCATCATTATGAGTAATTAGATAACACTCATGTTTGAACAACCACAAATTTTGCTGTGTGTCTTCCTTACTATTGAAGTGGTTGAGTTTTGGAATTTCCCAATGCACAGGGTATGCATGGATAGGAATGGATGGGTGAATAGGTTCGTTGCAAATCTTGTCATAGGTGAGAGTGTTACGGGAGCAAAAAACTGATGCCTCCAGTGTCTGCGTATTGTCCAACATCAATTTAATTAGGTCATTGGTGGGTTGTGATGATTTGATGCATCCTATAGCATGAGGAGGTTGGTTTTGGGCATATACTGGTGGTGGAATTCTAGTGTATGGGGCTGCCATGAAAGGTGGTGGAGAAGAAGGAAATGACATAGGGGGTACGTACCTGGAATGAATAATAAATGAAATAAGTGGTTGTTGGTAGTATGTATATGGGGGCAGAAGGGTCATGGTAACCCTAGTGGAAATAGGGGCTAATTATTGTGGAATGGAAAGAACCATGTTCTGAAATGGGGTAGGAGTCACCGACCACTAGAGACGGGAACATAGCTACATGTATGTGTGAGACATTAGGGGTGGATGAGGTTGTGTTTAAGGTATTCGTTGAGGGTATGGTGGATGTAATGGGTGCCACAGAGGTAACAACCATGCGACATTCATAGTGCGAGTATAGAACCTAACTATGAAATGACTGAGGGTAAAGTAGATGCGAGGTAACATGGAGCCTTATGGGGCCAATCCAGAAGTGGGTGCGAGAGTCGGTGGGGATATATATAGGCATGCCATATATCAACTGACCTGAGGTGTCTCAAGTGGATGAGTGGGAGAGGTAAAACTGCAAGGCGGCAGAAAGGTTCTGGTTAAGGAGTCGTGTGAAATCCTCATCTCTGGTAGTAATAGTAGTAGGCTGGATGGGATCCATGGCTGGTGATAAAAACTAGAAGGTTGTGAAGGACTAGGTGGGAGTGGTTGGCAACTAGCATGGAACACGAGGGTGTTTTCTTGTCTTCGGGTCAACACCATGTGAACTAGTATTTATCAGGTAGGGTTGCTTCTCTATAAATGATACATAGAACAACATGAACAAGTGAATTTGGTGATAAAAAATGGATAAAGTAACAAATGATGGGTGGAATGTGAAACAGGCTAACCGATGTCTGATTAGGGAAAACTGACTTCGGTTAGGGGTAACCACTGCCGGTCATTGTAGAAAATGGACATTGAGTAAACATCAAGGTAGAAGGTGAAATTTTGACAAGTATGCCAAATTTTGGGGTGTGTAAAATGTCACATGGGGAAAAACATACAGTGAAAGAGACTGTGAAAAGTGGAAGAAAGTGAAGTGAAAATGTCCTTTTGAGTAGGTTAACCAAAGGACTTGGAACTGATGTCGGTTGGGTATAACTGATGGCGGTCAGAGGTAACCGATGACGCTTAATGTGAAATTGAAATAGTGATGAAAGAAAGTGGTTGTGAATTAAAATCTGGATATAGAATCAAACCCAGAATTCTAGAAATGATGGTGATATGGCCCAGGCACACTCAGGTGAAGCTGGAATACACCAGCTATGATGAGGAGCATGCAACAATGAACAAATAATATAGTGATAAACGCGATCTATCACCTCAAACCATAAGCAAAGAAAAAACACTAATAAAATGTGATTCTAGGAGTGCCCTTTCTATTATGTTTATTTATCTTATTCTATTTAGAGGCTGGCACATGAATTGTGAAATAGAGCTTTTGGTGAGGATGGCTTCCTACAAAGAAGGAGATCTAAAGGGTGAGGTTTCAGGTATTTTATAGTGGGGATGGGCTTCGCTCTAAAGTATGACTTGACAAAGCAGTGAGATGGGTGCCCACTATGCCATGATCATGTGATCACCTATATCTTCTTCTAGGTAAGATGTTGTTTAAGAATGTATGTATTTTGAATTTTTGTGTGGTTTGGTAAGACTCAGAGAAAGAGATAAATGGATATAAGTGCTTTTATATGATTCATTTGTCAACCACTCAGTTGGTCACAACCTCCAGCATATAGGTTTCCCTCAATTAATGTGAGCTAATGTAATAAATCGGAATGGAATGTAATTGTTTTTAAACCCAAATAAAAAATGTGAAATTGGATGACATAATAAGATGAAGAGGAAGATGGGATGCTCTTTCACTATAATGCAGAAAACATGAATAAATGATTCTTTTTAGTTACACCAAAATAAAAAGTTTCCTTTAAAGCAAATAGAAAGAAGAGATGTGGATTACCAAGAGAAGAAAATTAGTGTGTATGACTTTTTAGAAGGGAAACAAACACACAATTTTTTCCTAAGAATGAAAGAAATGCAAGGAACCATCAGATGGGTCCCATCTGAGCGTGCCAAAATGTTTCACTTTTTTCTTATATTGTTTCTATTAGAAGTCATTTACGAAACAGATAGGGTAACAGGCATAGGAGAAATAACTGTTCAAAATGTTGGTTGATAGGTTGTTTCGTGCGTATGACTTCTGAATCCGTAGCTGATCGTGAGAGCTTCTTTTTGGCTAGGAGGAACTACCTGTAATGAAAACAAGATCACTAGAAGAAATTAAACAATATGGGTAGTGAACTACCTAGCACAAGCTAGATCCGGGAAGTATGATACTTCCTAGATGGCTATCAGCCCACTGTTTTAAAAAAAATTAATTTTTTAAACAAATTAAATCCCATTATTACTTTAAAATGATATAGGTATCTCACTTAAAAACATAATAAGAAAATAGATCGAATCTAATAGGTTAAGCTAGAATAGAATCCACAGGTCAAATGGTCGGTTCTTGGTTCTGCAGGTCTGATAAAGGTCTCAAGTAGGTCACAGGTAAATGAAGGTGAAGTAAAATTAGGTGGGTAGGTCTCTGTTTAAGGCTATGTGGTAAAACACAAAGACCGGTGTCGGTCAGGGGTGACTGACAGTGGTTACGTATAACCGGCGTTGGTTACTATGAGATCTAGAAATGTCACAGAACAAGGTTTTGGTCTTCTTTGTGATTGCACAAAGGGTTTTCGGTTGGTCAGGACTAGGTATTAGGTGACTGGAGTAGGATTTTGCAAGGTTTTAATGGGTCTATGGAGGTGAAAATGTTGGATAAGGTCAATAGGGAGCAAGATAAACAATGGGTGATAAAATAATGATGAAATGAAATAAACCAGAGAAGTATGACATTATACTTGGATTTCATTCCTAAACTATCTGTGTGTGAGGGATGAAGATGTTGATGATGGGTTTGACAGGTTGCAAGTTATCACCAACTGAAGAAAAGAAAATTTACATGGGCTACATGGAAACTCCTCTTTGCTTGGATAGATCAGATCATGGATGGGATGGCTGTGTAGGATAAGATGCTCAATCTCCTTCCTTGGATGTGAGTTTTCATGCTGGAATTGGGTCTCTAAAGATGTGTTATCTCTCTGAGATGTGATCTTGCTCATCAAATTTCTTGCTTCCAAAACTTCCAAGTTCCAACCTTAATAATAAGGTTGTTTTTGGTTAAAAGGGGTAACTGACGATAGTCCGACATAACTGGTGACGGTTACGGGATAACCGATGTCATTCAAGGCGGGATTTCCTAGGTTTACTAAACTTAGGGATATCCTCTTGATTTTCTCAGATCTCATGCCGTTATCCCGTGGATTAGACTGGGAGCTTCTTGTAAGCATGCAAGAATGTGGTTAGAGGGAATGTAGGCATTGATTTTTTAGGGTTTGGGTAAGTCTTAGTTAGCTATGGAACTTGCTAAGAATAGGTCTTAGGTTGAGTTAGCTTGGTGAGGTGTCTAAGTGAACTATATGTGTAGATATTATTTAAATAAGATATTTAAATAATAAATATAGTGAGGATAATGCATTAATTTAATTTAATTAATATTAGTGGGGTGAAGGGGTTCATGGCTAGGTAAATGTAAAAAAGGGTTCTTATATGTCGAGGGATGAAAGGGGAGTGTGACCTAATTTTAGTGTCTACAGTTGGTAAGAGTGAGGTTGAGGGTGATTAAGAAGGTGTAGGTAGAAGGGAAGGTAAAGGCAAGGGTGTAGGTTTCCACACTTTATATTTGCCTTGGCAAAGAGGTGGGTTAACCAAAGTTGAAGGATGTGGGCCTAAAATTGATGGAAAAGGAAAAGGTAAGTAAGAAGGCATGGGAGATACCGGGGTGTGAGCCCTAAAAGGTTGGGTATTCTTCTTAGATGATGGAATATATCTTGTGATGGGTGGGGATGAAGTTAACAAGTCTATCTTCATAGTAGGATGTGCTAGACTTGATACCGGTAAGATCCCTAAAGTGGTGTTATTTTTTGATGTAGACAAGGGCCTGAGTGAAACAGGTGGTGATGAAGAAGGATCAAGAATTACTGGTTCAGGTGTATTAGTCGTAAGCACTTTGAATACCTTGGGGTAAATGGTCGAGGCTTTCAGGGATAACATCTGCATTTGGGTAGACACTAAGAGTGTAAGGCCGCACAGAGGGTAGAGTAATCAACATACTCCAAGAAATCAACCAAATGAGATAATGGTTTTGGTTTAGATGAAGAGGATGCCACACTAGTGCTAATCCCCATGATGAGTGCCAGGGTTTGTGAGATATAGAAGGTATTAGATTCAAATTTGGTAGGTATAAGTGAGTTAATAAGAATGATAGGATTTGTGAGGTCCTTTAGCGAGTTATCACAAATAGAGTGAGTAGGTAAGATTTACTCCTCTATGAGTAGAGGTGGAGGAAAATTGGATGAAATAGACAAGGTTATCTCCTCTATGGGTTGAGGAGAAGGAAAGGCGGGTGATGTAGGTTCCTTTATGGGAAAAGAGGATGATAATGAGGGATCCTTTATGGCTACAGGAATAGGTGAGTTTAGTTCCTCTGTTGGTAAAAGAACTGGTAAGGTGGGCTCCTCTATGACTAAAGGATTTTGTGTGAGATTTTCCTCGATGGATGCTAGAGGAGGACACTCGATAGAAGGATCAGACGATGTGGTGAAAACTTCATGAACCACACGGACATAAGTTTCTTCCTTATATGTCTTACCAACATTAGTTGATGACATGGCATGATTAGGAAATGGTTTTCTAAAGACATCTAAGTTTGTGTTGGATGACATGTTAGGGTTATCAAGGACAAGATCACCATTATCTAACATTCCTTGGATGATGTTTTTGAAAGTTTTATAATTTCCATCACTACAGCCTCTCACGTAGTGGTAATTACAAAAATCATTCTCTTTATACCAAGCTAGTGTGGGGTGAGAAGGATCAAAGATAGTATGTGGTTTGATAGGAGGTAGAGTGATGGCTCCCTATTTCAACAACTTGTCCAACATAGAAGAATACGGCTCTTTGATGGGAATGTAAATCCTCTGATCATACTTTTATTGAAAATTATGAACATGCAAAATATTGGAAGGAGATTCTGGTCGATTGGATGTATGAGAAGGGCCAGCCTTTAGACTTGGCATAGTTGTTAGGTGGCTTGGAAGAAGAGTCATTGGATTTGAAGGCAACGTTCTTGTTATGAAGTTTAAGTTTATCTTCCTTAAGAGCACATATCTCAAGCTTCTGATCCATAGTGAAATCGTCATCAAATGTATGAAATTTTTGAGTTTTAAGAATTATGGAAATGTGTGTCACACATGCCCTGGTAAACAACTCTATGAGCTTAGGTTGCTGGAGAGTGAAGGAGAGCTTATTGATTCAAACTCGCCATTGCGCAAAAAAATCAACGATATAATCATCGTCATTTTGGTGAATAGAATATAAATATGTCATAGAGACCTTCTTAGAGATATTTATCAAAAAGTGATTAAGGAAGGTTTGGGCCAATTGGTTGAAGGAAAATATCGAGTGATTTGGCAAAGCATTGTACCAATCTATGGTGGGTCCCGACAGGGATATGGAAAATGTTCAAAGGAGTAAGGCATCATCATGGCCTATCAAATAACAAGCATGTCTAAATGAATAAAAGTGTTGTTGGGGGTCTTACTTACTATTAAAATTGATGAATTTGGGTATCTCCCATTGCATTGGATAAGGATGAATAGGTATGAAGGGATATATGGTCTCATTACAAATCTCATCATAGGTTAAGATGTTACGAGATCCGAAAACATAGGTCTCCAGAGTCTACATTTTTTCCATCATAATTTTAATGAGATTCATGGTGGGGTTTTATTGAGGGATACCCCTTGAGGTATAAGGGGCCTAATAACATGAATAGGTCATAAAAGGCATACCATTATGTGGTTGTGTCGAGTAAGTGAATTGAGATGTAGGTATGTAGGGAGTAGTAGAAGAGAATGGAAAATACCTTGAATATGAAGTGGAGGTGATAGGATGTATCTGAGGTAAGGTGTAGGTAGGAGGATCTTGTGGAAATATCCTCATAGAGATGGGTGGAAGGGTTTGGAGAATAGAAACCACAAAAATCTGAAATGGGGTGGAAGATGTTGACGTAACTGACAGCTGCATAGAAATAGGTACATAAGGTATTGATGATGATGGGACCCCTATAAGAGGCATCATGGTTAAGGGTATGGTAGATGTTGAAGGGATGGAAGATGTCGAAGGTGTAGAGGTCACCTGTGAAGTAGGCAGTTGTGAGATAGGGTTGGTTGACACTAGAGTAGTTTGGGTAGCTACATTAGCATTCCCTAGTATGGTAGAGGTGGTAGAAATGGGGGGCATGGAAATGGGCATTCCATAAACAGGATGACCTGACGAGTCATGGGTGGAAGAATTAGCAAGGTAATATTGCAAGGCCTTGGTGTTATGATCAAGGAATCTACTGAATTCCTCATCACCCTCGGGTACGATCGCAAGTGCATTAGGATCCATTGGAGACAAAATGGAAGGTGGTAAAGGGGTAGTAGGTAACAATATACAACTCGCATGAAAAGTAAGAGATCGCTCCTGTTGGGGAGTACAAACCATATGAAAGGTGGGAATCACGTACTTTGGGTTTTGCAGAAGTGACAGAAACTCAAAAACAAATTTTTGAAAGAGTTTGGTAGGTGAGAATAGGTTGTTGTTTTTGACAAAAATTCAAAAACACAAAGACCGATACCGGTTAGTGAACCGGTGCCATTTAGATGAAAATATTGATATCATTTGTTGAACTGATGTTGGTAGGTGGGTAACTGATTCTGATTACTATGATAATGAAGAAACTTGAAATTTTTGAGTTAGATTTCATCAAAATAAGCTAAGAAAGAGGTTATGTATAGAAAATCTAATCCAACACACTCAAAGAACTAGAATTAACTGGTTGTGATGACTAAGTGTGAAAATTAAATAAAAGTGATGAATTACGAACTCACACTTCAAATAGAAGAAGACAAGAAATACAGTAACAAATACAATAAGTAAAATCTATCAAACATGTTATCTTAGGAATTAGATTTAGTGTTTTGATGGCTTAAGCCTTAGGACTGATTATGAATACATCGAAAGGAGTGGATATAAGGTACCTAGAATCCAACTATGGATGGTTTCACAAAATGTTTTGGTGGGGAAGTTCTTAATATACCATTCAGTACGTGACATCTAAGCTCTGATATTACAATCCACCTAGAACACCAGTCAGGGCCCACTATCAACAGGGGTTTAAATCCTTGATAGTTTCTTCTTGTGATTTAGGGAATGTTTAAGAAATGTGTTGTTTGTTTGAGTGATTTGGGAAAGTGTGCACAAGAGTGGACTACACTTAATTACATAATCATCAACCATTCATGACCCTATTATATTTGATTTCTAATTATTCTATGTGAGAAAAATGTAAGAATACAAAGGATTCAATGCAACAATTTTAAGCCCAAATCAAAAAATGGATATTGGATGAGAGAAATAGTTAATAGGAAAAGATTTTGATCTTTCACTAATGTAAGCAAGATGACAAGAAAGAATGATTTGTTTTCATTTACAACTAAATGACAGGTGTATTTTAGAGAAAATAGAAGAAAGAGAGTATTACCAAGGAGAGACTTAGTGTTGATTTATAAAGGAAAAAAACACAAAGTGGAAAACTTTGGCCAAAGTAATGCATTGATGGTTGTGCATTGTCTGATCACCTAGTCCTCCAATTAAATTAAAATTGCCAGTAACTTGATCATGGGAAATTGAACACTTTACATGAGGTAGGCAATGGTTGGATACCAAAATACAAAGTTGGAAAACTAGCTTCATGATAGACCCAAGGAATTTCACATAGTTCCCACGACCTTTAAAAAAAATTGAGCTGAAATGCTAGTAAGCATTGTCACTCAAAGTAGTGGCGAAGGGAGATCATGGAGATCTGGATACACCCTTCTCAGCCGCACATGGCTTACATGGATGTTATCAGCTAGATCAAAAGAAAAAAATTGATTAAATAAATCTGTATGAATGTAGCTACGTAATCTATTTTTTATGTATGTTTAAAAAAAATATATCCCCATTTTCTAGTTCTAGTAATTTTGAGCGTTACAGCTTGGCAGGCCATATAGTGCTGAAATCATTCGGGAGGAAGCCAAGCCATCATTGTTCAATGCAGGGGAGAGGAGGTTGTTTTCAAAAACTTGGTCTCCTAACAGAGTTTAAGGAATGAGTTAACCATGATGAGCGAACTCGAGCATCTAAGTCGACATATAAAGAAGAACACTTGATTGGACAGTGAGCCCAAATACTTGATCAAGGTAAACAATGGAAGTTAAGCTCAGCTCGAGAGGGTGAGTTTTTCCTTGTCATCAAATGATTCGGAGGCCTTCATGGAAAATTCGAAAGAGAAGATCCCTCGTGTCCTGGGAATTTCGTGTTTGAAATGGAAAAGTTGCCTGCAGTAATGTTTTGGGACAGAAGCAGAGGGAAATGGCCCAAATGGCCCACGGGATGAATTGGCCGCCCAGGCCCGAAATCATTGAGATAGGCATGAAAGGTAATGTGGGAAAATGGCTCAATCAATGGCTTGAGCAGGGGATTTGTGGGAGTGTGGAGATGTAGGAGGCCCGAGTTGCGGGTGAGTCAGGTCAAGACGACCCAAGTGGCCCATGGAACGCACGGGCTCACAAAGGTCAATCCCACCACAGAGTAAGCAATGCAGGAAATGCAGGGGTGAACAACCCAATTGGCCCAGTTAATGGTTATGTAAGTGAATTCATGCAAAATCAGAAGCAGATAGATGACATGCATACAGGTGTATCAGGTTGGGTTGGCGCGGAAGGCCTGGGACACAAAAAGGAGAGTTCACCACAAAGAACTCGAGCCTACAAAACATTGGGGTAGATGGTGGATGGTGCAGGAGTGAAGGGGTCATTGTGGCACCGAGTTGGAGATATAAGGTGGTCGACTGAGTAGTAAGCCTAACCAGTGTCGAGGTGGATGTTTGAAAGGCAATTAGTGGGCTTGGCGGTCAAAACGAATGTCGAGGAAAAATGAGGATGTATTATGTGATGCAACAAACACTCAAAACTTGGATATGATATCCCAAGGCACAACACAAGAAAATTTCAACTTGGATAAGGGATAAAATCTCATAGATGTAATGTGAGGAAGAGTCAACTCAGCTGAGATGGCCGAGCTGGTAGTAGTGCTTTAAAATATCAATCACCCCTCCCCATATAAATAGTAATGTAAACCAAAAGGTGCGTCCACATGATTTTAAAATGACCAAATAATTTAAATGGTATGCAAACATTGGAAAGGAGAAGAAATCATTTAAATGTTGATTTCCAACCAATGAATTGATTGTCAGTCCCGTGGAGTTGAAGGAAGACCTGTGAAACTAAAAACAACTACAATCACTCAGGGAGCCATAACTTTTGCATCCCTTAACAAAACCATGCAAAATTGGTCTCGTTGGAATCGTGATTTCGAGATCTTCACACAAAAATTAAAAAAATAAGATATTGATGCAGATTTGAAGGAGAATTTTGTAGAAAACCAACCCAGTCTAGAATAATGATTTTATTGGTGGTTGGGAGTGCAATTAAGAGGCATGGTCATCATTTTCTCCAACTGCAAGTCATGGGAGAACATGGGGAGCCTTTTGCAAGAAAAACACCATCAATTGAAATCATTTATTGCATCTTATAAGTGGTTGAAAATGAAATTTTGGGATTGTCTTTCTCTCTCTTCTCAGTTCTATATAATGTAATCTTGGGCTCATTTGTAAAGGAGTTGGTCATTTTTCTCCTGCCCCCTCTGTCTTTCTTCTCTGTTAGGGATGAATGTGGAGCTTAGTACTCCTTTCTAAGCCTTGTAATGGCATTTCCTTACCTCTTGCCAACTGATTATGTACTGTGTAAACTTATAGAGCAATAAACTATGTTTTTGTGATGCATTTTGTCCATCCTTCACATATTTTGTTGTCTCTAGTTTCCTCTCTTCATTGCAGGGTATAATGTGCATATTTCGATGTTTATTGCATGTTTATGGGAGTTGTGTTTAATGGGTATGAAGTGGTGTTCTGTGTGAGTTTATCTTTGGCATGTGGTGCATTTTGTCCACCCTCTCCATTTCTCACCTCTCTCCATTTCAAGCAGTTGAATTCTTGGCTAACACCCTCCTTTTCTGGTGTATCACCACTATTAGTGTAGGCTTTGTTATCATGCACTCTATATTCCTAGTCCCTTAGAATGTTAGATTAGGATTAGATAGTTTTTCCTACATTAGGAGTAGATTGCGACAGGTAGTTTAGGAGCAAGAACCATCCTTCTCTGGAGGGTTATCTCAAGCCCGCAAGTCCCACAACTTGAGAGGTAACCCAATGTTACAAAAATTACAATTAATTTCTCATCCACACTCATACCATTTAGGGGTTGTTGTAATTTTCTGATAACATTACCTACATGAAGATCCCCTTGATCAATGATTTTTTGAACGAGGTCTTTAAAAGTTTGGCATTTCTCTATGTCATGTCCTCGAACCTGATGAAACTTACAGTAATGTTCCTCATGATACCAAATCGGTTTTGGTCATGAATCATCTAGTGGTCCTATGGGTGGAAGTGTGATGAGATGAATGGCTATCAATTTATCAAATACCACATTGTAAGGCTCTCCAAGTGGAGTGTAGTTAGGCAGTGGTCTAGGGGTTTGGTGTAAGGGATGTTATTAAATTTCAATATATTCTTCTTATTTGAAAGCTTACCTTTTAGAATGCCTTTGCTTCCCTTCAAGATCTCTAAGCTTGTTTATGTTGATTTCTACCTCCCCTACAACTTGAGGATCTCCTTTATGATTCCACAACACCGTTCCTATACTTAAAACAACTTGAGGTATATTGCTTCCTTAGGCATAGTCATGTTAGGACTGGCATTCATATGAAAAGCAAACAATGATATAGTTATACCTTTATCATTGATCATAGCTCCATGTTCATACACCTCCATCATCTCTTTAATACCCTTTGTGTCCTCTTGAATCCATTACACACACATTATTTCATTTGCACAATCATTATGCATGCATACTCTTACCAATATGAAACTAGACCTAAGTAAGCTTTGTGGTCTAAATACTAAAAACCATACATAAGGTCATGGATTAACACGTACACTCTTGAGACATCTTATCTAACCTAGGACAAGGTATTTAGGCCCTTAGTTCAGTCATAATATCTCCCTTCATACCAGTTCTCTAGTCAGTCATAATATCTCCCTTCATACCAGTTCTCTAGTTTAGGCCTCTTAGCCTTGTAGCCCTCCTAACATCCAAATAATGTTATAACTCACCTTTCCCTGAAACAATCATGCCATCAAATGGGTAATCTAAAAACCCTTTATGGAGTACTCCAATACACCAAAATATCATACCTTGCTCCTTTGTATGAAATTAGACTTCTTTTGTAATATATCATACAAATTAGGCCTAATTAGCCTCCTACTCATGACAACAGACACTTCCCTCTATGCTCTCACCTGGAAGTTGATAGATCCACCTCTATAATGTTGTTAATATGATGTCTACCAAGTTTTGTGGCTTGACTCCATCATTTCACCACTCATACACCTAAATTTCTCCTCATCTTATACACTGTTACAATCAGTACTGTAAAACCTCTCATAACTCCCTCACACGTGTGAGTTGAACCCTGAGACTTCAAAAACCTTTAGACCTCATCAAAACAGAGGTTCCCACCAAATTTCATGAATTTTTAACGGATAGAATTTAAACAGCATGATGCCCTAGTTTTGTCCTGAGAGCACATATTTAAGACTACATGACAAATCATACAATTTCAAGAGCTATAAAAATTTGATGGTGTTTCCCTTACCTTAGCTTAGCTATTCATGCATTCACAAATCTATAAAAACACTCCCATGGTGACTTTCTAAATTCAACCTCTCGGTTTGAGCACGGTGCACAATGTACAGTCTATTCAAAGATAATAATTCAAGCAAAACTTACACAAATTATACATGTAACACCAATGTATGCCTTCATCATTCATTAATGGCCTCCATTACATTTTTATCTTGATATTTTATCATTCATACACTCGAATAGTTCTAGCTCTCTTCTTACTAGATTTATTAAATATCTTGTTCTTAGCTCCTAAATGAGCTCAACCACCTCTAAACTTGGCATAGAATGAAACTTATCTCCTAAAATCTCTCTCTCCACTCATCCATACTCCTATGAAAATTCATTTCACATCCATATAGGATCAATTTGACACAAAACAACCAATTCACTCTCTTACCCCTAATGTTTACATATTTGACTTTAACACTTACATCTTACTTTTCACTCTTAAAAAAATGAATAAAACACAGCTACAATTAAATGATCATGCTCAAATATGCCTCTAAGACCTCTAATTCCTCTAAGTCCTTGATGCTTCTACATCATGGTTCTTTACAGGGAGGTGTATTGAGAGTGGATGAAGGAGAAGATTTGACCACTATGGTATTGGCCATGTTTTTGGATTTGTCTGTGTGGGTTGATGGCTTGACAAAATCGGGTTTTGGTTTATTCGATATGAGTTTTAGTTGGAATTACTCAAGGGCACGAGTCTTGAGTTTCCAAGCCATGGTAAATACTTCATCAAATGTGTGGAAAGATTGAATCTACAAGGTAGATGATATGTGCTTCACACAGGAACGTGTAAACAACTCAATGAGCTCATTTTGTGGAAGGACAAATGAAATTTCATTGATGATCCCACACCAATGTGCAACAAAGTCTGGAATGGACTCATCATCATATTGGTGAATATCTTACAAGTCTGTCATGGTGATATTGCAAGCTATGTTAATGTAGAAATGCTCCAAGAAGAGTTACACAAGTTGGGTAAATGAAAAGAGGGAGTGTTGGGGGGTATCGTTGTACCAATCTAGTCCAGGACTGACCAATGACATAGGAAAGGTGCGTAGCATTAGATCTTGATTATGGAATATGAGGTAGCACGCATTTTTGAATGCACGTAGGTGTTGTTGGGGATCTTCCTTACTATTGAATTTGGTAAATTTAGAAATCTCCCAATGAGGAGGATAAGGCTTGATAAGGACCGATGGGTTAATCGGTTCATTACAAATTTGATCATAGGAGAATGTAACCTTTGGTCCCAAGGTTTTGGCTTCAAGATTAGCTGACCTACTCATCAAAGCATGTAGGGGATTGTTTGAAGAAGATGGTTGTGATTGGGTGTTTTAGGAAATAGCTTGATAATGTTTTTGGGAATGAATGGGTGGTGGGGGTATTGCTTGGTAGGTCATGGGATGAAATTGTTGTAGTGGTTGGTATTGAGAAATGGGGAGATGATGTGATTATTGAGATTGGATAGATTATTGTGAGATGGGGATGTGAAATTGTTGAGGTATGTGATAATTGGCGATGGGTTGGGATTGTGGAGGAGGATTTTTCATAACATATTGGTAAACGCCCCCAAGAGGTTGATGGGCATGAGTATACCCCACTGGGTGAGGTTAGGAAATGATGACATTGGCATGTATGCGAGATGCAAGGGGTAAGGCTCGGTCATGTTATTCGGATAAGAGAGGTAATGATTGGGGTGGTTGGGTAGGTTGGATGGGTATGCTAGTGACAACAATGGATGATGAAGTAATAGGGAAATGAATGTGGATGGGATGTAGATTAGGGGGGAATAGGTGCCACAAGTTGTGTGGTTTGGTGAATTGGAGGATCGATAGAAGAAGATGGGCCAAGCTCATGTTGGGCTATGGATAGCTCACTCATGGATCTAGGAAAGAAAACCGCAAGCTATGAGGATAGTACTTGGGTGGTTTCGGGATTGGAATGATAGGCATAAATTTGTTGAATAGGTGTCCCATCGATAGGAAGTTGGGTATATTTACTAAGGAGGTAATCATGGAGGGCCACATGATTAGCGTCAAGGAACTATTGGAACTCCACATTTCCACAAAGGACAATGCGAGGCCCAAAATCATCAACTAACGTAGTAGATTGAGGGGTGAACAGTCTGGATGGTATAGTATGATGGTGTGGGAAAGGGTTGTTACTATCAAGAGCAATGGTTTGTATGGGGTGGGTCACAGACTGAGTGACTACATAAGAGGTCGTACTGGGCATTGATGAAGAAGTAGGTAATGTTAGAGTTGGTTGGGACAAAGCAGTGGCACTATTGGAGGAGAAGTTTTGCTCCATTTTCTTTGCACGTGATTGTGTGATAATGGGTATAAAACAAGAAACAAGTACTACAATGATATCTAGTTTATCAATACGCAAGTCAAGCAGTAATGTTTGTTATCTTAAATTATTTGAAGGATGTGAGAAAGAAATAAAAAGATGGATAACGAAGGAGACTAGGAGATGACAGTCTATGTTTGGTTTCAGGTTTGTTATGGCCTGGAAAGTCTCAAGAGGCTTCATGTTGGGTGATGAAATCCCAATCGATCAACCAGGTAGAATATTGTTTTGATGTGTTAATTGATTTGTGAGTTTTTGGTCATGTGTGAGGATTGTAAAATGCATCAAGTTAGCCTCCTACTTAAAGTATGTTATCAAACATGATGTAGAAAAGAAAGGTTCATTTTAAACCAAATCAAAGTGTGATATTTCGATGAGGACACACACAAGAAAGAGAAATTGCAATGCAAAAGGAAAAAATAGGAAAAAATGAGCAATAAATGGATAATGCTTTTCCTTTTTATCTAGATGCAAGTTGACGCAAGCAAAGAGTAGGATCCAAACAATCCTAACGTGAGCAAGGCAACAAATGTAGACTATCTGCAAAGTTGGTGAAACAGAAATATAGAAGAAAAGATGGAGTTATTGATGTGAGTATGTTGATTAAAAATGGAAAACTACTATGCAGTCAAGGATCTTGCAGAAGTGGTTAGTAGTATTCTATGATAACGAAAAAAAAGATGATGTAGGAAACCATAGTCACGTTTCTGATTCTCAGGATCACTTGTGATAAGCACAAGAGAAGAGCATACTGTTGGTCTGAAAATCTATCGCTTGGGCAGATCTATGGATAAACGAGCCAACAGTGTGTAGGGCATAGCCCCTCTTTGAGTCAGCAAAGCGAAACTGGTTTATTGCTATTCTACCAGCAGGAATTTGTGTAAGTCTCACAAATTCTGCCTTCAGGGGTTTGGGATCTCATCCCAGTAGGGGTGTTTCCAACTGCGAAAAGAAAGGAATGAAAGGGAGGATGAAGGAAGAGCAGGTCCGAAGGAAGAAAAGAAATGAATTCCAAAGCAGAAAGGTCAGAAGGTTTATGTTTTGGGATTGGTAGTAAACAAAGCCAAACCTACTTGCATAAATGAACAAAGCAATACTGATGAATAAATGACAATAAAACAGAAGCAGATCCAACAGAATGAACACACAGATCTGACGTAAGAACTATCTAATGCACATAACACATGTATTTAGCATAAAGTCTAAATATTGTATTAATATTTCCTTCTGTTACAAAAAGCTCAAAGTCTTTTCTCCTCACTTCTATTTCTCATCTGAAAGATATTCACTCATGAATACAACAAGTATTCAAGTATTTATAGAAGAAGAGAAGAAAAGAAGGCAAAAACAAACCAACCACTTACAAAATATCTAAAAAGTCAATAGTTGACTTGGGCAAATTTTTGGATGGCAACTTCCCATGGTGCAACATGGATGAAGTCATCGTGTATGCCAACATGCTTTTTAAATATCTTACAAAAATGATCAATGGATCCCAAGAAGAAACCACTCTTTAGTGTAAAAGGGCGCACTTTTCATCGTGTCAGCAGGAACTTATCAGCGCCTTGGCGCACCTATCAGCATGTCGACACCACATTGTCAGCACCTTTGGAAATGGGTGCACTTATTAACATGTCGACGGGAACTTATCAGCGCCCTTTGGTGCATCTTTCAGCATGTCGACACCACATTGTCAGTGCCTTTGGCGCAACTTTTTGGATGTCAGCGCCTTTGGAAATGGCCAAAAATGGCTAAGTCTTGAAACAACTTGATTTTTCGAAAGGGAGTTTTGGGCTGTTGCAAACATTATCAGAGTTCTTCAGGGGACCAAAATAAATTTTTTGGGTATGGTTACCTGCAAATTGCCCTTGACAATTTTGCAGGATAACAGCTGGCTCTTTCTGGGGACTATCTTTGAGCAAACTCAGGGGTAGAGAATCCTAGATCTCATGTGCCTATCCATTGGGTAACAGAGTCAAAAACAAGGGTGACCGGAGGGAGAACAAAGGAAACACACAACAAATGGAAAGCAAACACACGATGAAAACAAACACACAACTAAAGCAAAATGTACAAAGAAGAGAGCAAGCTCTACTTCCTGAAAATTTTCAGATGCTACCCACTATAGGGAAGCGGGAGCTCAGTTCTGTCCAGATACGAGAGATAGAAACTATTCTCTCCGTTGAGCCGCTTGATCTTGAAAGGTCCTCTCTATAGGGAATCAAACTTTCCGTGCATGCCTTTTGGCTCTCTTTGCTTGTCCCAGAGAAGGACAAGATCTCCCACCTGGAAATCCCTCTGCTTGGCCTTTTTATCGAATAACCTCTTGACTTGATTCTGATGTTCGGTGATCCTGTTGACCACCTTTACTCTCTTTTCTTCAAGTTCTATTAGATACATGATCCTCTTTTCTAGAGAATTCTGGAAAGTTTCATCTTCGATCGCTCGTGCCAAGCGTAGAGCAGGGAATTCCGTGGAGATAGGGATCTCAGCATCAATTCCATACAACACTTGAAAAGGTGACATACCGAGAGACCTCTTTGGAGTAATGCGGTCTGCCCACAAAGCGTCATATAATGACTTGTGCCAGGACCGCTGATTCTCATTGACCAGCTTCCGTATGATGGTCACTAGGTTTTTATTGTTGGATTCTGCCTAACCATTTCCTTGAGGGTAATAATCCAAGGCATGGGCCAAGGTTATCCCATATCCATAGCAAAAACCAATAACTTCCCGTGAGGAGAATTTGGAAGCATTATCAGCAACAATCTTGTGTGGAATGCCAAATCTCACGATGATATTTTCCTTGATGAAGTTGCAAACAACTTCAGAAGTGGCGTGTTTGACAGGTATGGCTTCCACCCACTTGGTGAAGTAATCCGTTGCTGTAAGGACATAACTGTGTCCGACACTCGATTGGGGATTGAGTGCACCGATAAAATCAATTCCCCACTGCCTGAATGGTTTGTTGACAACAACTAGCCTGAGGGGAAAAGCAGGCATCTTGGGCTTGCCGACGAACTGTTGGCAAGGTTCACATTTTGCTACCCAGGTGGCTGTATCTTGGAAAAGCGTCAGCCAATAGTACCTGGCTTAGATGATCTTGTGTGTTGTCACGGAGGAAGAGAAATGGCCTCCACAGGCTGAATTATGAAAACTTTCGAGCAACTTCACCTACTGTGGCTTGTCGACAGATTGCAAGAAGACACCATCTATCCCGCGTTTGTATAAAATGTCATCCTAGATGACATATTTCGCTGCTCTGAGCTTTATAGTGCGCTTCTCCTTTGCAGTTAGGTGAGCTGGACATTCGCCGTAGGTGAGGAAGAAAGCAATGTCGGAATACCACTCATCGTTGGTTGCAACGAATAAGACTAGAGGCAGAGAATGGGCTGTCTCCAGCTGACTCTGTGTTTCATTGACACAATCATCCTTTTCATCAGGTTTTCTGAATCTTTGTTTTCAGCCATAAGCTGACATAGGCTCTTGCCTCTTACCAGCTTGGTTAGTTTTATATCTAGGTCATACTCCTGGACCTTTGCAATCCAATTTCCTCGCAAGCTCCCTAACTCCTGTTGAGTTAGAATTGATTTGACTGCCGTGTCAGGAACCAGCACCACCGTATGAGAGTTTAAAATGTAATACCTGAAGTTCTTGACTGCTTTGACAACGGCGAAGGCATGTTTTTCCAGTTGAGACATTTTTAGTTCGTGAGGCTTGAGGGGAGATCTCATGAATGCAATCAGAGATTCAACATCCTCCGAATTCTTTTGCATCAAGATTGCAGACACAGTATGCTCAGATGCGTAACTATACATGATGAAGTCCTTGGAGAAATTGGGACATACCAAGACTGGTGCATGAGCAACGAAAGCTTTTATTTCTTCAAATGACCTTTTTCCTTCCTCGCTCCACCGAAAAGTTGGTGACCCCTTCATCATGTTCAATATGTGACGAGTTTTCTCAGCAAAGTCAGGAACAAAATGCCTGAGAAAGTTCACCTTTCTGAAGAAAGAATGGACGCCAGTCTTGCTTGTAGGCAGAGTAAGGCTCTGAATAGCCTTAACTCTTTCGGTATCTATCTTCGTTCCTTCCTTACTAACAACATGTCCTAGCAACTTTCCTTTCGTGACTCCAAAAACAAACTTTTTTGGGTTTAGGGAGATCCCATGTTCTCGGCACCTGGCCAATACTTGCTCCAAATGATCACAATGATCATTTCGTTGTTTAGAGAACACAGTTAAGTCATCTAGATAAACCACAATGACCTTCCCCATCATACCTTTGAATGCAAAGTCCATGGCCCGCTGAAAAGTGGCGCCAGCATTAGTTAGGCCAAAAGGCATCCTGTTGTAGGAAAATGTACCCCAGGGAGTAGTGAATGCTGTTTTAAATTGATCTTCAGGTGAAACTTCAATCTGATTGTAGCCTAAAAAACCATCAAGCATGGACAGCATCTCTGATCCAGTTACTGCTTGTAGAACTTGATCCATTATAGGAAGTGGGTAGTTATCTTTCAAGGAAGCCTGATTCAAATTGCGAAAGTCTACGTATATGCGTATCTCGCCATTTTTCTTGCGCACTGGCACAATATTTGCTACCCAAGTACTGTGATGGATAGGAAAGATGATTCTTGCATCCAGCATTTTCTGAATTTTAGCCTGGATGGTGCCTGAGATCTTAGGATTATAATGCCTCTGCTTCTAGCGAAAGGCTTTGACATCTTCTTTCAACGGGATGTCATGCTGGACGTCCTTTGGCTTAAAAGACTTTAGATCGGCATAGGACCATGCCAATACATCCATGTATTTCTTCAACAGTTTGACAAACTTTCGCTTCTCTTCAGGCATGCAACATTTTCCAATGTTCACAAACTATGGGTGCTCTACCGAACCTATATTGACCGGTTCGGTTTCTGGGGATGAGTCAGGATCACCTAGCCTTTCCTTTTTCATAAAACGGTCATGCCTGTCGAACAGCCACTCCAAAGAAACCAGGCCCTTTGGAATTTTATTTCCTTTGAGCTGACATATGCCGTTGTTCCCTTCGGATTCATTGTCCTGATCGGTGACTGATTCACGGCAAGTGGAAGTAGATCCTTCAAAGTGCAATTCTTTAAAATTTTCCGCCTTCTCTAGAAAGGCAATGAGTTGATTATCATCGTTGAACACTTGCCAATGCTGAGAATTATCTGGCACGCTCGGGCGGAAAACCACCTCAATGATGTACTTGTTTGTTTTCAAACCTGGGTGAGGGAGCACAAGGGATGCTGAAACAACTAATGAATCGGCCATGTCATTTTGAGCTCTTGGAATGGATTCAATTGAAAAAGCATCAAACTCTTCAATGTTTTCTCATACTATATTACGGTAATGCCTGAGCCTTTCATTCTTCACTTGGTAAATCCTTTTGACTTGATTTACAACTAGCTCTACATCACCTTGCACTTTCAGATTTTTGATCCCTCTTTCCTTTGTGGCTTGCATGCCAAGTAGCAAAGATTCATACTCAGCAGTATTATTCATGTTGAAAAACTGCAACTTGAAAGAGAGAGGAATTACCTCCCCTTCGGGAGATATTAGCACGGCTCCGGCGCGACATCCACTGGTTGCGCAACTGCCATCGAACTGCAAGGTCCAGATCTTATTAAGATCTTCTTCTTGTACGAGAACAACCATTTTATCAGACTTGGTAGATAAGAAATAGCTCCCCATCCCTGATGATTTGAAAAGAATTTGAGCTGTGGGGTCCTCAGAGCTAGTAACCAAGTATTTCTTTTGTGATTCTGGCTCCAAAGTCTGCATTACACCTTTGATGGGGATTCTAGCCTTAGACCAGTCCATATGAATCTCTCCACCAACTTCGTTGCAAAAGCTCCTCCCCAGCAAAATTCCGTAGGCTGCTAGAATGTCAGCAACGAGGACAGTCATCTTTACTCTCTTCTCTGGGAACGCCGCAAATGCAAATTACACGTCTTTGATTTGACCAATCAACGGAACCTGCTTGGTTTCTAAGGAATAACATCTGCCAAAAGGCTTGGTAAGGGTGAGGCCCAAAGCATGGGTGACTTTTGCCGGCATGACGTTATCAGAAGCTCCGGAATCAATTATGCAGTTACTTAACTTGTGACCATTGATTAGGAGGGAGAGATAGAAAGGTTCTATCTTGCCTGATGCAGATGTTGAGGCAACATTTATGTGGGATTCAGGAGGAGTGGAAAGGATTCCTTTTGGGGAAACCTGATTAGATATAACAGCTTGGCTTTGAATATACTTGGTCAATCTTACCAGCTGTTCAGGATTTGACTGGAGGTACTCGGCTTCAGACATTTGGATCTTGGTCTTTTTTGCATGGTCTATGATGTCAAATGCGGCCAAGGGTTGCGCTGGTGAAGGAATGAGTCCCTCACTTCATGATGGTGGAGTAGGATTACTGGTCTTGATAGGAATATGAGAGGGCTGATTTGGAGGAGAGATGGGGGGAAAATATTTCCTTGTAAAAGACTTAACAGGGAGTTGAGTAGGAAGAGGATTACCTCTTTTAGCAATGGTTGGAGGCGTGTTTGACACGACCTTCTCCTTCTGCACATGGGCAGCGACCTCTACTTCTTTTCCTTGCGAGCGGGTAAAAACAACATATGATTGTCCGCTCGCATAGCCTTGGGTACCCTCTTCTTCATCATATTCTTCCTCATCAAATTCCATATACCTAATAGTAGAGTCGCCAGTCAGCTCACCGACGTCTTGATCATCTTCGCCCTGAGACGAAGGTTCTTCATAATCTTGTTCCTCTTCTTCGATTTCGGCTAGAGCATTGACCGAAGGAGCCTCAAGTGCCAACTGCGGAGCAGTTGCGGGTAAGCACGGCCTTTGAGGAACATTGTTGGAAATGAAGTTCCTCCGTGGAATATCCCGATATGAGGAACTGGGAGAAGCTTGGGCCAACTACTTTTTTAATGCAAGTAAGTCGTTAGCCATCTTTTGAAAGGCCGGATCAGACGAAGTATTGGGTGAAGGGCCCGAAGATTTAGGCTTGGAGGATTCCCTTCTCAATTCACCAGATATTATCAAATTATCTTCAATTCGGATGGCAGCAGCCTGGGCGAGAATCAAGGTAGCCACTTGCTCTTGTAGGAGTAAGAAACTTACTTTCGAGCTCATAGCGTTCACGAAGAAACACTTTTGATTTTCCGGTGTTGGAAGCATGGCAACAGGGACACGGTTGATTAATGCATTGAACCTGGCGATAAAATCACGCATGGTCTCATTGGCCTCCTTCTTCAGGTGAGTGATCTGTGATAATAATGCAAATGCATCTTCTGAAGGCTTGTACCTGTCTTCAAAAGCATCCCGTAAGGTGGCCCAACTGGTAATAGATCTGGCTGGCAAATGCTGAAACCATTCAGCTGCAGGTCCTTGTAGAGTTTCCAGAAAAAGGTGAACTGACACATCCTCATGAGTTACATCCAAGATACTGCATGACATGATGAATGCAGATATATGTGAATCCGTGCTTTGGTTTCCACTCCCGTCGAATTTGGGAAAATTCTTTCAGTTTCCGTGAGGGAGCGCATGAACAGGATGTGGTAAAGCCAAGGGACCCATAGCATTTCCCCATGGTACCGCCATTTGAAAAGCCAGAAAAAAAACACGAGCTGGAAGTGTGGTTCCGCTGAGTAGCAAGGCACTACAAAGGGATGTGGATGCCCCTTGCGAAAGATTCTTCCTCTATGGAGGTGAGACACTCCTAGATGACCGATCAACTGAGCTTAGCATTGAAAAATGTGTCGGTGTTACGCTGAAATGGTGCCTTTGAAGCAAATCAAAAGTAGGATCAGTTTCTCCATGAGCTCTTCTGCTACGTGTAAAGGGTTCACCTGCCATCGTGTCTTCCCGATCTGCAATTTTGTAACGCTGATTCAAAATTTCTTTTTGGCTGTACTTGCTGATTTTCTGCTTTTCTGGCAAAAACCAGCAGCATGTAATTTTCTAAATATTTAAAAACTATCCTCTTCAGAAAACCGATTGCGGTTAATGACAAATAACAGCAAGGATAAAATGATAGTGAAGATTAGCAAGCTGATTTTCGGATCTAAATTTGACTTTTTTCAAAGGGTTTAAAAACTTTTGGTAAACAGTCAAAAACTCAGATCTACGGCAAAATACGGACTTTTATAAAAACTCAGCGAACTAAATATCTCCAATTAGGCCATATTTATGGATCTCAGAAGAAATTTTTTGATTTGGATCACTTTTGCAAAAAATTTGGATTTTTAACAAAAAGTGCAGATTTGCAAACAGGCAGCGATTTTTCTGATTTTTCCAGATTTTCTTTCCTTCCACTATCATAGATCTGATAGATCTGTTCGATCCCCAACGGAGTTTCCAAAAACTATTGGTCCGAAAATCTGTCGCTTGGGCAGATCTATGGATAAACAAGCCAACAGTGTGCAGGGCATAACCCCTCTTTGAGTCAGCAAAGCGAAACTAGTTTATTGCTATTCTACCAGCAGGAATCTGTGCAAGTCTCACAAATTCTGCCTTCGGGGGTTTGGGATCTCATCCCAGTAGGGGTGTTTCCAACTGCGAAAAGAAAGGAATGAAAGGGAGGATGAAGGAAGAGCAGGTCCGAAGGAAGAAAAGAAATGAATTCCAAAGTAGAAAGGTCAGAAGGTTTATGTTTTGGGATTGGTAGTAAACAAAGCCAAACCTACTTGCATAAAAGAACAAAGCAATACTGATGAATAAATGACAATAAAACAGAAGCAGATCCAACAGAATGAACACACAGATCTGACGTAAGAAAGATCTAATGCACATAACACATGTATTTAGCATAAAGTTTAAATATTGTATTAATATTTCCTTATGTTACAAAAAGCTCAAAGTCTTTTCTCCTCACTTCTATTTTTCATCTGAAAGATATTCACTCATGAATACAACAAGTATTCAAGTATTTATAGAAGAAGAGAAGAAAAGAAGGCAAAAACAAACCAACCACTTACAAAATATCTAAAAAGTCAATAGTTGACTTGGGCAAATTTTTGGATGGCAACATCCCATGGTGCAACATGGATGAAGTCATCGTGTATGCCAACATGCTTTTTAAATATCTTACAAAAATGATCAATGGATCCCAATAAGAAACCACTCTTTAGTGTAAAAGGGTGCACTTTTCATCGTGTCAGCAGGAACTTATCAGCGCCTTGGCGCACCTATCAGCATGTTGACACCACATTGTCAGCGCCTTTGGAAATGGGCGCACTTATCAGCATGTCAACGGGAACTTATCAGCGCCCTTTGGCGCATCTTTCAGCATGTCGACACCACATTGTCAGCTCCTTTGGCGCAACTTTTTGGATGTCAGCACGACAATGTCAGCGCCTTTGGAAATGGCCAAAAATGGCTAAGTCTTGAAACAACTTGATTTTTTGAAAGGGAGTTTTGGGCTGTTGCGAACATTATCAGAGTTCTTCAGGGGACCAAAATAAATTTTTTGGGTATGGTTACCTGCAAATTGCCCGTGACAATTTTGCAAGATAACACATACATGCAACGGGTTACGATTAGCTTATAAAAAATTAAAAAAAACGACAATAATGTGTAGATGAAAGGCACTAAAAAGAGGGTTAGATGACAATGTGAGTAAATAATAATGGTGTGTTGTAAAGTGGTACACGATGACAAGAAACGTAAAAGGACCTTAAAGGGGCAACATTCACGATGAGCAGTATTATGGGAGATCTTGGTGGAAGGCATTGGAGTTGTGCAGACATTATAAAAATATGTCTTTGATAGCAAAATGTGGTGGTTGCAATTGTGGAAATTTCACCTGCAAAATGAAATGATATAATTAGTTGGTATGGTTTTTTTTAAATGAGAAAATGCAATAAAAAGGTCTAATGGTCATTTGTGAAAGAAGGTCCTACGTATACAAATAAAAATAATTTATCTACTTAATTAATAAAAATCATATGCCAACTTTCTTATGTAATAATAGAAAACAAGCTATGAAATCGAAAAGATAGACTATAAAATAATATAAGGAAAGTAAAAGCATTAAGTTGTGTGAAATGAGTAACGATGGGTAATAATGTGAGAAAACTATGAAAGCTAAGATGACAACTAAAGAAATGAATGTCGACAATAAGAAATGATATATGATATAAATGATGAACAATACAAAACATATACTTAAGATAAACTATATAGAAGATAAGTTATATAAAGGCTAGATTAATATAGACAATATAAATGATTGACTAATGAAATGATGCAGACTAATATAATTAATGAAATGGATTATAATATAAATGTGAGACTATCTAAATGCGAAACAAAGGAAATGATAGAGAATATGAAATTCTATCGGTAGCAAAGAAATGAATTAAGACTTATGATATGAATGGAGGAATTAACGTAATAGGAGAAGTCTAGAACTAAAAAAGAATGAATCTGAAAACCAAAAGAGAATAGTAATCAATATGGAAATTTGTCATTTGTGTGAGTTGCAATGAGTGGTAGATTGGTGTTGTGTAGGGAATGGTGTGGTAAGTGACGTTCATATGGTTGGGTGTGGAGGGATGATATCGCGTAGTGGAGTCTCAAAACAATAGCGGCAACGTGAAGGAGAGGCCAAGCATCCAAGAGCAGAGAAGGAGAGTAAGGGCAGGGAGTGTGGATGAATGTATTGTGGAGAGTGGTCAGAAGGGAATCTGAGGGGCACGACCAAATGGTAAGGAGTTGATTATGCAAAGCTTAGGGTGAGAAGACCAGCGAACCGAGGGCTCGGGGTAGGATGAAGGGCTCAGGAGGGTGAGGAAGAGCAATCAAGGATGGGGTGTTGTGGACTATGGGTGGGCTATACGGTGATGGATGCAGGGTGAGATTCTGGGATGAGCTGAGGGTTCAGGGAAGGGAGACAAAGAATGTGGAAGCCGAGGGGGCTGGGGAGGGGTTGTGGTCAGGTCGAAGAGAGAGTTGACTATGGGAAGGGAGCTCGGTCGTGTGGATGAGGGAGGTGTGGTTACAAGGTAGGTAGGTGTCTATGTGGGGAGTAAGGCGACCAAGTGGCCATGAGAATTAGGGAGGGGGTGGAGTAATGAGTAGGGAGTTAGGTGGAAGGGTCAGGGAGTAGGGAAAGGGCTTGGGGTGGGGTGTTGATTCAAGTCGTGGGTAGGGTGTCAATTCAGGTAGTGGGTAGGGAAGTGAGTTTGGATAAAGTTGAGTGGATGGGAGATGGGGCAGCTCGGCCGAGCTGGCCGAGCTAGGGAAGAGAGGGGATTAGGGAAGTTTAAGATAAAAATTTTAGAGAGAAGTTTGGGATAAAAGTTCAGAGATGTTTTTCCCTTTCAACTCAAATGAATGTAGTGAAACGATAAAAACAAAACTGACTTCAGAAGATGTGGGGTTTAAGGTACCCGTAGAGATGCATGATGATGCTGATGGATAAAATGTCCTTCCTTCTTTTACTGATTTAGGAACTTGTAGATCATAGAAACTTAGAAGAGAATGGGATTAGACAAATATATGGCAAATTGCCTGGAAAAGGTCAGTCCCCGGAAGCCAATGCACTTCCTTACAAGGATGTCAATCCACACTTAAGAAATTAATCTGATAATGATAAGATAACATGTACAATTTGACATAAAGCAGATAGATAAGAGATGGAAAATAGATAGACTATAGCTCAAACTCAAACTTGAAGGCAGGTCCTATTCAATCTTGAATACAGTGCAAACAAGTGCAGATTGGATGAGAATATGCTCAAAGTATGCAAACCAATAGTCTTCTACAACCTGGTGGATTGCGTGAGTGAATTTAAAGATATTATCAAGCTCCTCTAAAGGAGCATAACGGATGGTGCACAAAGTTAGATCATGTAACAGATCGTACTATTCCCAAACGGATGGGTGTTGAACTATTGGCAAAGAACGAATGCTAGGGACTTCATGAAAGGGGCCACTATACACACCCAAAATTGCATGTGCTACATTGTCAGAAAATGGTTACCAAAGTCCCCAATGATGATTCATGTCCTTTAAGAAGGTGTTCGAGCTCCAAAGCCCATTTGCAGTGTATATTTGTAGCCTAGACATCCTTACCTAGCTTTTTCATGCTTTCTTTATGCTTCACACTCATTTCTGTGCATGTTTTGGCTTTAGTGACAGAACCACTTCCCAAGCTTGGGCGAAGGCTATAGGAATGCCTCTTAGGCTTGGGTGGCGGTCCTAGGACTACCTCCCTGTGTAAGGCAGTGGTCCTGAATGCTTTTCCAGAACTCTTCATGCGTGTTTTTGACGCGTGACGCTTCACTTAACTCGACTTTTAGGGTGTGTTTGTGAACCAAATTTCCTAAAAATAGTCTTGTTTGCATGGTATTCATTCCCTCTTCTATTTTTAAATAGATTTAATTATTTTGAAGTGTATCTTCTTGCCTTGTTCATGAAGGCACATCCCAACCCAAATCTTATATATTTCATGCTTGTATTCAAGCAAAAAGGGTCTATTTTTTGTATCTTTCATTGTATTGCTGCTACGATCTTGCTAGGAAGTACATAACCAAGATCTAATCTCTTGTGTTATCTCTCTTCTACCTGCATTACATCCGGACTGTCATCAAGCTATCATTGCTCAAGCACCATCCTCTTATTGTTGTTCTTGCATTCCCAATCTCTTGGACTCACACGAACACTTAGAGAAAGAAAGGAACATATTGATGGGATAGATATAGCCACAACTAGATTTTCCAAAGCTCTTGCTTTTCTAGGTTGGAATTGTCTGTTTTTTTCCTTGTGTGTTGAATTTTCAATTTCATATCAAATAGAGTAGAAAATCATTCGTATCAAATAGAGTAGAAAACCATTCATATCAAATAGAGTAGAGAATTGTTCATTTCAATAAGTTTTCCTTTTAACATTGCCAGGGAAGTTGTGAGAAACAATAGCCCTTTCATGGTCATGATTTGTTCTTCACCTCTGAGGTAGGGTTTGGAGGATTTTGATCAAATTAGGTTGTTTGATTTAGATTAGATTCATACATTTGCACAAGTAAGTAGCTACATCTGGTTGACTACTTGTCTTTAGTTTATTTATTAGATTATATTACATTGCTTAAAGATTAGAAAAGAACAAAAAGATTTCCTTTGATAGATTAGTTTGTTTTTGTTGCTCTGATCCAAAATATTGTGAAAACTCTAAAAAATAGATTAGATCTCTTTCAGTAATTAGTTTTCTTATTAAAATTCATTTTATTTCATTTTGTATGACCATCAACGGTCCACAATAGGAAAAGACATATAGTTGTGATCCATTGGTCCCATAACCCAATGGGCTAGAATTGATAACTGACATTGATAACAACTTACGTTTAACGGTCTTACGCACACCTGCAACTTTTGCTAAGAAGATAGAACAACTCAATACACTAAACATAGCTGCTAATCAAGCCTATGATTATTGGACTGCCCCTAGAAACAGGGTTTAATTACACACATGACCATCTAAGGGCCTCAACCTCCACAAGTCTTTAGTTGTGATCCTCAGGTCCCACAGCCCAACAGACCTACCAATTAGTTAGACATTGACACTAGTTTGCATAAATTAGTACTCAGATTGATCAGGGGATCATTTCTGAAAGCTCCCTAAACATCTCTAAATGGTGTCAGAGCAGAAGATCATCTCGAGAGCTTTCCAACGACTATGAGAACGCGACAAACGGACATCGGGAGCTCTAGATATGTTCGGTCAAAGTTCGGTCAACGGGAAAGTCAACTCTGGTCAACTAGTCAATATTGGACCGAATCGCACTGTGACACGTGGCTTGCCAACACTCGTTGAATTCACTCAATTTGCCTATCGGGAAGCGACAAGTGGACTACAGGATTATTTCTATTCCACATTGCATGCGTCGAAATAATATTATTTTGGTGATGCCACTTCTTAAATGCCACAATATATATATATATATATATATATATTAATGTTTAATACATTAATATTAAACCATGTATTGCTGACCACGTGGGTGGTGAAGCGGTTGTTGGGAGGCATTAAGCCCTGCCACGTGGAAGAAGGTGAGTGAAGCGGTGTTGGAGGGGCCTAAGCCCATGCGTGGAGGAGTCCACGTGAGGTAAGGCTTTATCTCCCACCGCCTAACCTTAGCAAATGCGGCCCTTATGGGATATTTAACCCATTTCAAATATATGCCGCTCCACATGCCGCGCCAAAGGGGATTCTTATCCCTTAACAAATTCAAATGCCGCTCATTTGGGAATTAATCCCATTTCAACGTGTAAGCCGCTCCAATGGGGAAACTAATCCCATTTTATATGCAAATCGGCCCTATTTGGGAATTTAATCCCAAATTTCATGTACGGGTAAGGCTAGGCTAATATTAGCCTAAGGATTATATGCATTGCATATTTTTTGGGCCCTAAAAATGTATAAATAGGGACCCATTGCATTGTAAAAGACACGGGACACAACACGAGCTTATTATTTGTTAAGCTTGTTGTGGACACACTGGTGACACATTATACACCGGTGGAACGGAGACATCGATCCCGAGCTTATTATTTGTTAAGCTTATTTGCGGGATGTGTCGACAAGTATTGTCTATTGGCCTATTATTTTAGGCAATATTAGATGGAATATTTGTGATTGGGAGTGAAATGTAAACTACCCAATAGGCCCATAGCGCCACACCAAGTACTTGTAAATCCTGGATTGTCGACCGGAGTGCTAGCTTCGCATTGTTTGCGTCGGGAAGGACGATCACAACCGAAGGGGATTGTACGCCAGGAAGGTGGAGGTCGGGTGCTATTTTTCACCCTTGTCGTCCGAAGAACTGGTGTACTGGTAGGCAAGTAAAATTCCATTAGGTTTTCTTGTGAAAGTACTATTGTAACTTACAAGTTTTGACTAGTGGAACGGTTCGACCACGAACCCGGAGACGTAGGCAATTGCCGAACTTCGTAATCAATCTGTGTGCAATTGTCGTTATTGTCTTGCATTATTTTAAATTGATTACTTAAAAGGAGCAACTTGGTCAGAAAATAAAATAAATCCTATAGGGGTCCGAGATCAGGTAGATAAAAACTCTGATCATTTTCGGATCACAAATCCTCACCACTTCCACCATGGTATTAGTCAGAATAGCTTACCCCACTGAGCATAGTAGCCAAATAGGCATTTTTTTTCCTGATATGTAGACCGTTGATTCTAATCTGATTATATCGTTCAAATCCATCCATGAATGAAAGTATCATAACGTAGCAGTGGAGTCTTACTTCCATAGAATCAATGTGTGGTAATGGATACGAGGCTATCCTGTAGGACATGATTTCCGTGTAAGATCATGAAAATCAGTGAAAAAATGGACACATCCATTAGGTTTCATGAGCTAGAACAATGATTAGACACCCATTCTAGCGTACTATTGATGATCAGTGAATGAAGCCATCACATCCACTTAAAGCTAGGATTGAATTCTATTGCCTTAGACTAACAGATGCTACCTTAGGATGCATTATGTGTTGAATTTTTTTACTATACCAGATTGGCGCCAGGGTGAAGGAAGATCCCTGTGCATCAAAACTGAATGATTAATGCTAGGCATGTCCCTATATTCCAATGTAAATATATCAACAAAACTCATGGCATGACGGGTGCTTAGATAGGTCACGTGTTGATTTGGTAGGTCGTGAGAGAAGTAGATGAACAAGATAATCCATGAAGGTTCATATCAATGCCAAGGTTGTACTAGATAATTCCTTTTCATTTAACAAGGTTGAAAAATCCTCAATGTAAGGATCCATGGGGATTACATCATGAGCATTAGAATCTTCAATAGGTATTATCTATACTTTATCCAAAATAGGAAGTAGTACTAGAAGAGAGTTTGCTGAGCCAGTGTTGGCTTATGGTAGATATTACACCAACGGGAGACTGATCATACAATCCCCTTGTCTTTCAAAGAGTGAGTCATTGGTAGATAATGTATCATGAGCAATCAGGCCAATCCATGGGAGTGGAGTGGCTACACTTCAAGTTCAGGATGTAGCAATGGAAGTGATGGAGGAGGTATGCAATACAACTGTTAGACCTTCGTAGGACTAGGAGGATGAAATCCTAGGCCAACCACGTTGTTATCACAATTGAGAAGCTAGAGTTCTTACCATTGGTTCTTTGATCAAGACCTTGACCTTTTGGGACTAGGTACAGTGCCAATAAAGGATGACCTATGTTGCATGATTTATAGTTGATAGGCCATCTTCATCAAATTTATGAGAATTTGGGATGGGGTATGAGAGAATTCAGCGATGTTAGTAGAATGTGCAATGAAGTTAAAACTATACTAAGATGGCAATTGACTTGTGATGATGACAAGAATTCATATACACTGATCAATTGATGATGGGATATTTTAAGCCTTTTGCAATCAAAGGGTACGCCATAGGGACCCTAATGCATGGCACTGCAATCCATGACCACCCAAAAAGAATATTATAATTCTAGATTATTCGGCATGATATAGAGAACTAGAAAGTGCTTTAGAAGTGCATATACCAAGCGTACATGGGTAATGTAATGGTGTATAGGACACACTTGAGGATGTTATCAAAGCCTCAAATAGACAAAAAATAAGGAGATAAAGAAGTCTCAGAGATGCCAATTTGATGGAACCAATGGCAAGTTATCAGATGTTTAGGCCCGACCCGTTATCTGAATAATGCACACTCTGACCCCAACATTATTAACACAGAGTTGAGATATACAAGGGATGGGTCCTCATCCTTCTCAAGCTTATCGCTATGTAGGAGGCAATTAGTTAGAGGTGCATTCTTGATATGCCTCCTCAACAGGAAAGGTCAATGTTCCCTGAAGTTTAACACTATGAAAGTCCATAATCCTGGATGAAGTATCCCAGGATGCATGCATAGGTAATCAGATAAACTCCCCAAACTCAAGCTTATCGATACCATTGAGGGTGAGCTTGCAAGAAAGAGTGAATGGAAATATCCATGATGTTCCCGATCATTGGACACTTATGAATGCAAATGATCCAAATAAATCCTCCTCAAGGGTCCTCAAGAAGGATCTTCGATGGTTCACAAAATTATTTACGCAATGGGTAAATAAAGATGGGTAGATTACTTTTTTAAGGATTCTCTATGACATGCTACCATACATGAAAGATCATGACAATAAAGTACACATTGCCATGATCTTCCAAGAAACAAACAAAGGAAGTAAACCCTAATGCTAAAATCAAGGCCTATGTTGGACTGCTATTAGCTGATTTCACAATAATCCGTGACGATGTGTGAAGGTGGCTAAGATATGGTCCAAAGACTCTTGAAGGAATCACACTGGATTGGTCACAACTATATCCCAGAAAAATGTAGACAGTGTAGGAGTAGGGATCAACTTGTTCCTGATTTCATCAAGTCATTGGGGTACATGGGTAACTAGGATCCCTTCCTAGGTGATAGGGTTTTTAAAGGAGCTCCTGAAAATGATTTTTACAGGAGTTGTTACTTGAATCCAAAACCCTCATTGTCTATCTCTAGAGTTGTTGTACCAAGTTCATGCAAATGTCCACTGCATAGCCTGCCCAATAAAGAGATCACCTATGGAAAATAATCACAAATAACATCAAATCGCTAAAAATGAAAGATTAAAAATGATGGGCCAATACTATCCTTTCTATAGCTTATCAAACAAGTGATCTTATGAATGAGCACTGCACTACGGATCTCAGACCCAATGTAGTTATGTGTGTGTGTGTGTGTGTGTGTGTGTGTGTGTGTGTGTGTGTGGAATCGGTATCCCTAGGTGGCAAATTAATGCAAATTGTCACACTTGATAGTGCCAAGAACCAAGTAGCTATAGGTGTGAATCACAATCATGGTACTACCCATGAATAGTGCTACTGATCAATCCAAGAATGAACTGGTCCCTCCAAACAGCTTACTCGGGATATCAGAAGAGACCCTAACCCCTATCCCTTGTAATGGTGTAACACAATGGATGGAAATATGATCCCTCTTGAGTGCTTATGAGATGCAAACCTTAGGCTCGATACCAGTATGCTTAGATCTCTGGTCCTTTAACTTGGGCACATAACTTTATATTTATATGCTTCTCTTGAATCACATTTTGTAATTAATCACTAAAATTTTGACCACTAAGAGACAAGGATGCCTAACAGCTTATCAAAGGACCCAAGAGATTAGGAGCAAGAAAAATACAAAGAGGTTTCCATAGGGTTCCCAGGTCAGGGACGAGAGTGACCTGCGGTGATTGTAACAAGTTTCTGCAAAGACTTCCTAAAAAAAGTTGAAATGTGAAGTGTCAAACTAGAAAGTGAGGTCCGTAAGGTCAAAAAGGATACTAGAAGGGAACCTAAGATGCCACAGTATACTGACTAAATTACATGACTTTTATACTCCTAAGAATGCTAATGTGAGCATATTTCGAGTATGTGATTCCTTGACATCTAGAAAATGTACCCAAGTGCATGAATTCACAAAACACAAACATAGGCTTTCCTATAGGTACCATAGTGACAACTTCAAGGCTATCTACTTTTGATTAACATTGCTTATATGGGATCACTTTTGAGACCTTGGTTGGATGCTTGACATATGAATGATTGTGACTTGGTTGAGCTAGATGTTGAGGGTGTGATTACTGCATACAAGTGATATGGTATAATAATATGTTTGAGGAGGAATACTTGCTCACAGGATGACATTCCTACAGTCGTAAAACTAGTAGGAGACTAATGGTTGTGAAGATTAGATGTATTGATACAGGAGGAGGAATAGAAGTATCTAAAAGGAGGTTTCTAGATGGTTGCTGGGATGTATTGAGAAGAGCATCGTAACTGCGTATTCTTGATGCACAAGTGTACTTGGTCATGCTTATCCATGTGACGCCAGGGTCCTAGTACTAATAATGAAACTCATGTTGATACTTTGGTATAGATCCTCCAGGGATGGATAGGATTATATTTTTAATCAAAGACATTGGTTGTTGTGATAAAAACAAGCTTGGAAATCATAACGTTGAATTTGCCCGAGAGAGGTGATCCTGCCTTATTGAGCTTGTAGGAGTCTGAGGTTTAGCGACAGAGGTTGCATTAAGTGATTCCTGTATTGATGGTGGGGAGGTACTGTAATATGTGGTTTCCTGTAACTCTTTTATGGAGTAGGTGAGGATATGCCGATGAAACATATTGTTCTTGTTGGCTAGAAACATGTTTTGTGATGATATGTAATTGAGTCTCAAAACTACCTCGATAATAGTGGATGATAGTGGGTGTCCAGACATCACTTGTATCACTAGCAAAGGGGTAAGGAGAGAGTTTTATCATTAACGACAGTTGATAGCCATGGTTGTAAATCTTAAAATAGTCGTAAGACCTTGGATTGATAGAAGATGGAAGGCTATCCCTTCTACCCTATTCCAGGGGATAACTGATACGCATACATTTGGCAGTAAGGTAGCTTAAAAAGGGTCAATTGGGTTAGATTCTAAGAGTTTTTCAAAGAATGGGTCACCACTCTAGAAAAAATTGTGGTTGGTTAAGACAAGGAACTTCATGATGTTATAGATATGAAGTGTGGGGACAAATGCGAAGGTTGAACATGATTTACCTCCACTAAAGGTGTTTGCAAGATATCTGATCACACTTGGGAAGTTTTGAAGGTATGAGACTAGGTTTATTCTAAGGATTTTTGAAGTGGCAATCAGTCATAGTTAGGATGTTTTAAAGGTGAGACTGTAGTCTAGTTAGAACCAGTGTCCACTAAATACCATAACGGTAATAAAGAAACTCTTAGAGAGTGACTATCCGTTTTTCCTCGAAAAAAATACCACAGGGAATCAAAAGAACATCTTGGTTTAGCATCTCTTCCCTCCGAATAACTTAAGTAAAAGTGTGAACATGAAAAAATGGTATGAAAGCAAAACTAAGGAAAATGTTCTATTACTAAAGGTTGGTTTTAACCCATGTGCGGCTGAAACTAAGCTTGCCATATTCATTGGGCAAGGCCTCATCATTCAACAAGAGTTACAAGTGAACACAACACTCTACATAGGAGACAAGGCCGAGCAACATAGTCATGCTCACCCACACACCATGTCTCAAGAACATGACAAAGAGGTACATAAATGCCTCTTTTAGACAAATGATTTTAATGATTGGACATATACACCTCTAGGCAAGGGTTTTAAGTTTAAACCCAAAATGGTAGGCCCTTGTCAAGAGAACAGAAATTTTGAGGATAATGGTTCTCCGCTATGTACTTTTAGGGGTGAAGAATTTTATATTCGTCAACTTTCTTCACCTTAGGCGTCATGACATATAGTTTCACCTGCATTTCACCTGCATTTCCCTCCTCTTTAATAGGACTTTTTAGAGAGCAACAGACAGGGGACGAAAAGTCCCTCCTCTTTAATGGGAGAGGTTCCCTTATTCTGAAATGAACTTATTTACAACTGTACAGAACATTATTTTATGGTTAAACCTGGATATTACGAAAGTGTTTTCCACAAGGATTATCAGTTACACAAGGACTGAGGAAAAGGAATAAGAAGATGAGCAGAATAGCAACATTCAGAATTATAGATAGCAGAATAATTCTTCGTGTATGCGAAGCTTCAAAGAATTTAAGACAAGATCATTTGAATGAGATTAAATTTAAAGACACAAAGTTCCATAAATAACCTTCTTCAGATTTGTTAATCAAGGACACAAAGTTCCTTCTTGGTTGTACAAGATCGCTGTATTTGCAAAACTGAACAGTATGCAATCAGAGAGACAAAACGAGTTAAGAACAAAATGATCTTCACAATATTAAAGGAAAACACAGAGACACCAAGAATCAGATAGACAAAGAACGGAAAGCCCTTTTGTATTGATTTCTTTAAGATCTATTTACACTTTCAGCAAATATCCAAGTTCTTCCTCCTTCAAAATGGCGTGGAAAGGCCATTATATAGCTTACAAGTCGGTTACTCTTCGTAACCATTTCTTTTAACTAAGAATAGTTAAGTACCGCCAATTGCAATACCTTAACTAATTACAAAGAATACGAAAAGAAAGGAAAGAAGAGGAAAGGAAGGAGAAGGAGACAGGTGGCCGGCTACTGGGAGGGACCCACTGTCTTCAGAATCCGCTGCCTGAACTTCTTCAATGACTCAGCTATATCTCTGCCACGAGGGACTGATGTGTTGGTTGCAGACTGAGTCCAAAATCCCAGGCATTTCTCCATCTCTTTATCAAACTCGACGTGAGTATGATAGTCTTTGTTTGCTTCTTCAATGGCAGACTGAAGAGAACAAATTTCCTTTATCTTGTCCTTAGAGATGGAGTCTTCCTTGAAAAGATTATCTTTGACAAAAGCTCTGAACTGAGCTTTGATTTCTTGCAAGGACAAGGGAACGCCAGAGTTTTCATCCTGAAGATGACAATGCATATCTTTGAAAGCAGCAGCTGCTAGCGTCTTGAAAGCTTCTCCCTTTTGCCAGCTATTCTTCATTTCTCCTACAGCTTCTTCCAGGACTCTGATTTTCCACTCTACGCTGTAGACCCAGGATTTTGATAGATTATCTTTGGCATCATCGAAAATCTTATTCGCCAGTAAGATGTTCTCATCTGTCTGTCCCATGAGGCGAAGGTCTACAATGCAACTGCCCCAGAGTTTAAGCTCCTTATCCATAACCCCAATGGTAGAGGATAGCTTCTGTTGCAAATTGTCTACCTTTCCATGTAGCTTAAAAGCTTCGTCGATGAAGTTTAGCCCGGGCAACAAGCATGTCATCCACCATGGCTTCGATAGCTCTACCATAGATAGAATACTTGTGCATATCTTTAATTTCTTTGCACTTCATCTTGGCTTAGAATTACAGGAGGAGGTAGAGCAGTCAAGGGAGTAGGGTCCAAAACTTTGTCCTTAGACAAAAGTGACTTGATAAAACTCGTGAGAACTTGGGCTTGTTCTTCCAGCTGTTCAATCGTCTGCTGCCCTTTCTCTACCCTTCCAATGACTCTGGTGACTGTTTCCTGGAGGTTATGAATCTCACCTTCAGGAGTAGACTCTCCCATAGGGATCCTTGAAAGCTCCAAGTCAGATGTCAGCAACTCTGATTCTGATTTGTCTACTGTGGGCTTAGCAATCTCCAAGAATTGCTGACCTTGAGCATCTGACACAATCCTGGAAGTAGTTCTGGCTTTCTTGGCACGAGAAGGAGTGGTGCCCAACAAGGCTGCTACAGCATCAAAATTTGGTCCCAAGCTTTGAGAGGAGGATTTTCTCTTCCTTTTATCAACCAGAGGTTGCACCCAAGCAAAAGAGGAAGAAGAATCTGCAGGAGAGGCAAGGGGACCAAGAGACAGGGAGCTCATGACACTCAAGGTCTGTGCAGCTGTTGACTCAAGCTGAGATGTGGGCAGAACACTGGAGGTAATGGCGGCAGAAGAATCAGTAGTACCTGGAAGTTCAGTGCTCTGGACCTCTTTATCTTTATCTGCTGGATTTTCAGGAACACTTGCAGGAGTTGGCATCTCACTGTCTTCACTTTCACTGAGAACGATGATGTTCTCTGGCCCTATAGGCAACTCTGCCTATTTTCTTGGAGGGTCATTCTCTGCAGGCTCCTTCTTTACCTCTTTGAGTTTCTTCTTGTATACCTGGGTAGATGGAGAAGGAGTAGATTCCACAGGTCCTTGAGCTGTTGAGGCAGGAGGGGTTTTCACTGGTGTTCCAGACTCTGGAACTGATGCCTCCCTTATGGGTGTCGAATCATCTTTGGAGCTGGATTCTCCTGAGTGCCTCTTGAATTCTCGGATCTTCTTACTGAACCAGACCCTAGTTCTGATCAAGACTGGAGCAATAATCTCAGCCAGATCATCTCTTTCTTTCCTGTTCCAATCCAGGTCCTCCAGAGGGGTGTGCTTAATCACATTTTCGTACTCATACGAGTATAGCTCAGAATTGTCATCTTGGAGACCTTCAGGAACTTGGTACAGACTGAGTTCTTGGATCAATTGCAGGGAGAACCTGCCACAATGCCTTCTTCTGGCTTCAAAATCATCTGCACAGTCGGCCCAGTAGTCTTCTGTATCTGCCCTATGATGATAGACTATCTTGATGTTCTGTTCAATGAACTTCTTCAAGTCAAAACAGGTTCTTGGCTTGAAGAAATGAACAGTGATAGGGACCAGGGCTCTTTCTACGTTCTGAGCATCCAGAGCCGTTTTGCATGTGTAGTTTCCCAGAGAGATGGGAAAGTGCAAGCCAGAAATCTTCTTGTCTCTGCAAGTTCTGTGCAACTTGTCCAGTTGCCTGCATATCTCAATCAAGGCCATTTTGTCATTGCAGAACATGGGAAGCCGCAGAGGGGTGCTCTCATAGCCAGCAAGCCTGATATAAGAGAATTTCCTGAACTGAATGAAATAGGCTCCATATTGTGATATCAGGTTCATAGCTTCGTCTGAAAACCTTCTGGCAGTGTCACCTTCGAGCAATCTGACCACGTACATGGTGAAAGCATCATTGACCCTTCTGAAATTCCGATTGCTGGTCTCTAGGGTGAACTGCGGGCAATAGGCATACACTGGATCATCTTTGTGCGCATCAATGTAGGAAAAGCCAAACCATTGCCGTGACGCTGCTAGGGTATACATCAGATACGAAGTCATGAAGAACTTCTTTGTTTGCTGCACATTGGACAGCTGCTCGGCCCAAATTCATGCTTATGATTTCTGCCCAATTGATGTTTTGCGTTCCCTCGCACACCATGCTGATGAGCGGGCACATCCAGAAATGAAACTCATTGGTTGAGGGCAAACCCATAACCCGAGCCAGCAGGATTATAAAATCTGACAATTCTTCATTGAAATCCGCCCGGAAGAGGGTTTTGGTCAGACGAGAAGCTCCTTTCCTAGGGTTCTTCAACCAAGACCTCGCCACTCGAGCTTTATATTTATCACTGTCTTGGTCGAACATGGCCTGTGCTTGATCCCGAGAGATGACTATAGCATTGTCCATCTCCGGAATCCTCAGAGCAGCTCCAATGGCGGCAGCGTCCAGCTTGGCAATGAGCTCCCCGTGTACATTTGTCAATTCGCTCGAATCGGGGTCGAAGTGAGCTCCGCATGAAAGTACAGTATCAGCACACTGCACTGAGATAGGGAAACCTCCGGCGAAAGCTAAACCGCTATCATTAATCATCTGTGCCATCGGCGTAGGGTTTGCATCTGTCATTCTTGACCAAAAATCGCCGAAGTCGAGATGACGAGCTTCACTGTCTCCGATATTGCTAACGGCAGACTCAAGTGGAGAAATTTGCTCCTGTCCCTGAAACTTGATCTTCATATTGATAGATTCGGAGCTGCGACCCAGATTCTGGAAGGAATTTGCAAAGGGAAGGGATATTTGCGCAGGGAACTAGATTGCAAGGGTTTGAGCAAACGATAGCAAGGAAGCAATGTGAAAAATGCGAAGGTGGTATGCTTGGTTATATAGCCGTTTGAGGAGCGGAATGAATTTAATGTGCATTGAATACACAACCACCAATTTGAAAGAGCGTCATATTCGGAATGAGCGGGAAAAGCTAAGTGTGAATGACACTTGGTACGCTTGGGACAGGTGAGACGCGAATGCGCGAAACACGCGGCTCGGCCGGTTCGGGGTGAAACAGGGAGAAGACGCACAAATGCATTTGGAACAAATGGGACGAAAATGTGCGAAGTACGCGATTCGGGTGTTTCGGCCGAAATTGGATCAAAGGGCCCATTTTGACTTGGGACAGATGGGACAAAAAGTTCCGAAGTACGCGGTTTGACCGGTTCGGCCGAAAATGAAGCAGGGCGCATTTTTGAGAATGGGATATTCGGGGCGAAAACACGTGAAGGACGCGGTGTCGGGCAAATCAGCCAAATTTGGAACAGTTTGCATTTTTTTTGATTTGGGACAAAGAGCTCTGAAGTACGCGACTTGGGAGCTTCGGCTGAAAATGGGAAAGCTCGTACTTTTAACTTTAGGTCATTTAGGACAGGAAAGTACGAAGTACGCGGGAAGGACGATTCGGCCGAAATAGGAACAACTCGCACAAAAAGTTTTGGGACACTTGGGACAAAATTTTCCGACGGGCCCGAGAATGGAACAGTTTCGGGGATTTCGGCCGATCGGGGAACAGGGTGCACTTTTGTACTTGGGACAGGTGGGACAAAAAGTTCCGACAGGCCCGAAAATCACACAAAAAGACCCAAAACACAGATTCTTTCAACTTCACGACTTATGCATTTCAGAGAAAAACCCTTCAACTCAAAATTTTGAAAATTTTACTCTTATCAGAGCGGGAAATTTTGAGTGGACAACAGCTGGCTCCTTCTGGGGATGACTTGGTGTAAATTCATAGAATGAGACAAGGCAAGGACTTAGATAACTCGGTGAAGCAGACCAGTGCCTTATCCATTGGGCAAAGGAGTAAAAAACAAACCAATACAGAGGGCAACACACACAACAGAAGGGAAACACACCAAAAGCAGGAAAAGCAAAAACACTGTACATAATATACAAAGGGACTCCCTAGTCACCTAGGATTTGAACAACTTCAAATACTGCCCACTATAAGGAAGTGGGAGGGGAGAACCATCCATGTAATCAAGATAGAAAGAGTCCTTACCAGCAAAGTGTCTTATCTTGAAAGGTCCAAGCCACAGAGAATCAAATTTTCCATGGCTGCCACAAGGTTCATGTCTTTTGTCCCATAACAGCACGGTATCACCAACTTGGAACTCTCTGGACCTAGCTTTCTTATCGAAAAGAACCTTCACCTTCTGCTGGTGAGCAGATATTCTATCAGCGACCTCTAATCTATCCTCGTTCAGCTTGTCCAGGTACATGATTCTTTTGTCCAGAGCATCACTGAAACTAGTGTCTTCTATGGCCTTCATCAGGGTGCAAGGCTGGCAGTTCCACTGTCACTGGCAATTGGGCCTCTACTCCATACACTACTTGAAAGGGGGACATTCCAATGGCTCTTTTGGGTGTGATCCTGTCTGCCCAAAGAGCATCATAAAGCTTCTTATGCCAGTTTCGCTGAGACTCATTGACCAACTTCCTTATGATAGTCACCAGATTTTTGTTGGTGGATTCTGCTTGTCCATTCCCCTGGGGATAATAATCTGAAGAATGAGCTAGAGAGATGCCATACCCGTAGCAGAAATCCATTATCTCATTTGAGGAGAAGTTCGAAGCATTATCTGTTACAATCTTGTTAGGTACACCGTACCTAACCAAGATGTTCTCCTTGATGAAGTTGCATACTACTTCAGAAGTAGTGCTCTTGACTGGGATAGCTTCCACCCATTTGGTGAAGTAGTCAGTGGCAGTTAGCACATGCGTGTGGCCAGCACTAGAAGTAGGATTCAGTGTACCAATGAAATCTAGACCCCATTGCTGGAATGGTTCCTCAATCACAACTGGCTTGAGAGGCAAAGCGGCCAGTTTGGGTCTTCCCACAAAGGTCTGACAGGCCTCGCATTTATCCACCCACTTGGACGTATCTCTGAATAAGGAAGGCCAGTAATATCCTCCCCGGAGTATCTTGTGAGCTGTGACTGTTGATGAATAGTGCCCTCCACATGCTTGATCATGAAAAGCTGAGAGCAACTTTCTCTGTTGTTCCTTATCAACACATTTCAGAAATCTCCCATGTAGGCCACGCTTGAACAAAGCATTTTCCCACAGTACATATTGCGCTGATCTCAATTTAACAGTCCTCTTTTCCTTGGCAGTTAAATGAGAGGGGCATTCCCCATAGGTGAGAAAATGGGCAATGTCAGAATACCATTCATCGACTGAACTAAGGAATAGAACAGTAGGAATGTCGGCTTTCTCCTCCAGCAACTCATGTTTGGCCCCTTCAGCAATGAGCTCACAAAGACCTTTGCCACAAACCAGCTTGGTAGGTTTGATATCAATGTCATACTCCTGGACTTTAGCCACCCAGTTTCCTCTCTTGGACCCAAATTCTTGCTGTGTAAGAATTGACTTAACAGTCGTATCTGGAACCAGCACCATAGAGTGAGAATTGAGGATATAGAAACGGAACTGCTTGACAGCTTTGACTACTGCAAAAGCATGCTTCTCCATCATGGTGTACTTTAGCTCATGATTCTTCAGGATATAGCTCATGAAGGCGATTGGTAGCTCATGTCCATCAGAATCTTCTTGGGTTAAGACAGCAGCCAGGGTATTGTCTGTAGCGTAGCAATAGATGATGAAATCTTTGCTGAAGTCAGGGCAGGCCAAAACCGGAGTTTTAGCAATGGCTTTCTTGATACCCTCAAAGGATTCCTTTCCTTCAGAAGACCAACCAAATGTTTGCTTCCCTTTCATCATCTGAGAAATGTTCAGGGTCAACTCTGCAAAATCAGGGATGAACCTTCTTAAAAAATTGATCTTACCGAAGAAGGAATGCACGCCTTTTTTTACTGGTCGGGAGAGGAATTTGCTGGATGGCCTGAACTCGTTCAGGATCAATCTTGATGCCGTCCTTTGAGACAATGTGCCCTAATAGCTTTCCTTCTGTAACACAGAAGACAGATTTTTTAGGATTCAAGGAAATCCCATGCTCTCGGCATCTTTGCAGAACTGTTTCCAAGTGGTCGAAGTGATCTGCTCTTGTCTTTGAAAACACCGTCAAGTCATCAAGGTATATGACAATACATTTTCCTTTCAAGCTTCCAAAAGCCAAATCCATAGCTCTTTGGAAAGTGGCACCAGCATTAATCAGCCCAAAAGGCATTCTCTTGTAGGCAAAGGTACCCCAAGGGGTGGTGAAGGCTGTCTTATGTTGATCTGCAGTATCAACCTCTACCTGATTGTATCCCGAGAATCCATCAAGCATAGATAACATTTCAGATCCTGTTACTGCTTGCAAAATCTGATCCATCATAGGCAGAGGGTAGTTATCTTTCAGAGAGGCCTGATTCAGGTTCCTGAAATCAACACAGATGCGGATCTCACCATTCTTCTTCCTAACAGGCACAATGTTTGCAATCCATGTTGAATGGTGAATGGGAAAAATGATCTTAGCCTTCAACAACTTCTGGATCTCCTGAAATATAGTGTCAGCTATTTTGGGATTATACTGCCTTTGTTTCTGCTTGAAAGGCTTGATTCCTGGTTTGAGAGGGATAGAGTGCTGCATGTCTTTTGGCCTGAAGGCTTTTAGATCCTCATAAGAATATGCAAGAACATCCTTATACTTCCTTAGAAGATCAATTGCTCTTTTCCTCTCATCGGTTGTGCAACATTTTCCAATATTTACCAGCTTGGGATCAGAAGAACTCCCTATATCAATCTTATCATACTCAGCTGATTGCTGAGGTCCAGTAGAAGTTTTGGATTTCACATATCTGTCATGTTTATCAAACAACTCCTCCAAACTCACCAAACCTTTGGGAATCTTGTTTCCTTTGAGCTTGATGCACCCTTCCTGATCAGTTTCTTCTCCTTGGGTGACAGCTTGGTCAGAGGGCACACTCTCACGAGGCAGGTTGTCACTTCCCTCAAAATACAGTTGCTCGAAATTCCCCTTGAGTTCCAGGAAGGAAAGCAGATGCTGGTCATCGTTGAAGACTTGCCAGTTATGGGTATTGTCAGGCACGCTGGGCCGGTGGACCATTTCAATAGTGAACTTATCCTGAGAGAATTCAGGATGGGGAATCAATAGTGACCCTGAGACAGCCAGTGAATCAGCTCTGCTGTTCTTTTCTCTAGGCATTGCTTCAATGGAGAAAGCATCAAGGAATTCAATTGAATCCCAAACCTGGTTCCGGTAGTGCTTCAGCCTCCCATTTTTTACCTGAAAAAGGCTTCTGACTTGCTTCACAATCAGCTCTGCATCACCACGAGCCAGAAGATTTTTTACACCTTGTTCTTTGGCCACTTGCAGTCCAAGAATAAGAGCCTCATACTCTGCTGTATTGTTAGTGTTTTCGAACTGCAACTTAAATGAAAAAGGGTGCAGGCAACCTTCAGGTGATATTAGCAAGACGCCAGCTCCAGAACCAGCCGAGGAACAACTTCCGTCAAATTCTAAAATCCAGACACCATTGGGATCTTTAGGTGATACTTTGGAGGGTTGGATTTCATCAGGGGACAGAATCATGTAATTACCATGACCCATGTCTTCATAAAGTATTTGTGCCTTAGGATCATCTGTTTTCTGCACAATATACTCAGACTGTTTCTCAGGGAGTAACTTCTTCATGTGTCCATTGACAGGTATGAGTGCATGTGACCAATCCATCTGAATCTCTCCACCCACATCTTTACAGAAGTTCCTACTTAGCAACATTCCGTAAGAAGGAGGAATGTCTGCTACCAGGATGGTAGCCAAGACTTTCTTTTCAGGTAAAGCAGCAAAAGCCACTTGTGCATCTTTAATCCTTCCAACCAGAGGCACTTCCTTACTTTCCATGGAGTAGCAAGATCCATAAGTACGAGTAAGGGTCAAGCCTAAAGCATGAGCTACTTTGGCAGGCATCACATTATCAGAGGCTCCGGAATCTATGACACAGTTACTGAGCCTATGGCCAGCTATAAGGAGTGTAACATAAAAAGGCTTGATTTTGTCTCCAGGCGAGGTGACAGCAGCTACCAGACTAGGCTGTGGTATAGAAGGAGGTGTGGGCAAAAGGCCTTTAGAGGTGGTCTTGGAATGGGAATTAACAAATTGGATCATCTTGGCAAAAGCTTTAGGATGGGTTTGGTAGTATTCAGCTTCTGAAATTTGAACCTTAGTCCTTTTAAGATGATCAACAATATCAAAGGATCCAGAGGTGGATGGGCCATCATCATTTGGGATTCTAGGCTTATCAACTTTAGGAGAAAAGGAAGAAGAAGAAACTTTGGGAGCAGTGTTGACAGTACTTACCTTTGGTGCAGATGAGGTAGGGATAGGAGATCCTCTTCTGGCAATTACAGGAATGGTTGCTGGCTGTTCCTTAGATTTCTTCATGGGCTGTGTTACTTTCTCCTTCTGCCTCGTCTGTTCTCGAGTCATGACAGCAAAAGATTCACTGTTCATATCTGCTACCACTTCATCATAGTTATCTCCATCATCAGTGCCTTCGGTGGTAAAGAAATTAACCCGAGATCCTTCGAGTTCTTCCGCCTCATCATCAAATTCCTCCAGGAACTCCTCACGAGCTTCATCGTCCACATCATCATCTGGCTCTTCAACTTCACAGGTTGCGTTCACAGGAACTTTGACAGGAGGTCCTTCAAGTGCTAGTCTTGTGTGAGGAGCAGGCAACCGATTTCTAGGCTGAAAATTTCTTCTTGGAACATCGGCATACGGGGCATGCTGAGCTAGTTGTTTCTTTATAGCGACGAGATCATTTGCAAGTTTCTGGACTAATGGATCAGTATTGGGTCCAGAGGTGGAAGAGGAAGAAGCAGCAGATTTAGATTTGGGAGGATCTCTCTTCAACTTCCCTGACATGATCAGGTCGTCCTCGACACTAACAGCCAGTTCTTGATCCAGAATTAACGTTCCAAGATTAGCCCTTCTCAGAGCATAACTGACTTTGGGCGTTTGAGCATTTAGAAAGAAACATTTTTGAATTTGATCAACCGGTCGAGTATTTACGGGAATTTTGTTGATCAGTCTGTTGAACCGAGCCACAAATTCTCTCATGGGTTCTGATGGATCTTTTTTAATCTGAGAAATTTGTGCAAGCAGGGCATGCACATCTTCTGCCGGCTTGAAACGGCTTTCGAACTGAGTTCTCATTGTATTCCAGTCGGTAATGGCACCAGCCGGAAGATGGTAGAACCAGTCAGCAGCATTATCCTGTAACGTCTCAACGAACAGCCTTACTGAAACGTCTTCATGTTCAACTCCCAAGACTCCACATGCAACTATGAAGGCTGCAATGTGTTCATCAGGGTGTACTTTTCCATCTCCTCTAAACTTGGGGAAGTTCTTTCGGTTACCTCTAGGTAACTCATGCAAAGGTTGAGTAAGGGCCAGGGGCCCGACACGTTGACCCCATGGCAATTGTTCCGCCATTCTTGGAAATACGGCTTGGAGGGGAACTTTAACACCAGTAAGGATCAAGAGCTCGCAGATTAGGGCTGGCTGGCTGTGTAGGACTTTTATCTCGAACAGGCGGAGTGCTCGTCGAACGAGTTCTTCTATTTGAAGGGAAAGGAAAACCCTGTTGTTCCAAAAGCTGAAACTGAGGATCTTCAATGCCAAGGGTCCTTCTCCCTCAAGTGAAACGCGGAGTCACCAGATCAAAGGATGATCGAAAAATACAGTACTGGAATGTGGTTTTCCCCAGCGGAGTCGCCAAAAACTGTTGGTCGTCAAATAGGACTTTTTAGAGAGCAACAGACAGGGGACGAAAAGTCCCTCCTCTTTAATGGGAGAGGTTCCCTTATTCTGAAATGAACTTATTTACAACTGTACAGAACATTATTTTACGGTTTAAACCTGGATATTACGAAAGTGTTTTCCACAAGGATTATCAGTTACACAAGGACTGAGGAAAAGGAATAAGAAGATGAGCAGAATAGCAACATTCAGAATTATAGATAGCAGAATAATTCTTCGTGTATGCGAAGCTTCAAAGAATTTAAGACAAGATCATTTGAATGAGATTAAATTTACAGACACAAAGTTCCATAAATAACCTTCTTCAGATTTGTTAATCAAGGACACAAAGTTCCTTCTTGGTTGTACAAGATCGCTGTACTTGCAAAACTGAACAGTATGCAATCAGAGAGACAAAACGAGTTAAGAACAAAATGATCTTCACGATATTAAAGGAAAACACAGAGACAACAAGAATCAGATAGACAAAGAACGGGAAAGCCCTTTTGTATTGATTTCTTCAAGATCTATTTACACTTTCAGCAAATATCCAAGTTCTTCCTCCTTTCAAAATGGCGTGGAAAGGCCATTATATAGCTTACAAGTCGGTTACTCTTCGTAACCGTTTCTTTTAACTAAGAATAGTTAAGTACCGCCAATTGCAATACCTTAACTAATTACAAAGAATACGAAAAGAAAGGAAAGAAGAGGAAAGGAAGGAGAAGGAGACAGGTGGCCGGCTACTGGGAGGGACCCACTGTCTTCAGAATCCGCTGCCTAAACTTCTTCAATGACTCAGCTATATCTCTGCCACGAGGGACTGACGTGTTGGTTGCAGACTGAGTCCAAAATCCCAGGCATTTCTCCATCTCTTTATCAAACTCGACGTGAGTATGATAGTCTTTGTTTGCTTCTTCAATGGCAGACTGAAGAGAACAAATTTCCTTTATCTTGTCCTTAGAGATGGAGTCTTCCTTGAAAAGATTATCTTTGACAAAAGCTCTGAACTGAGCTTTGATTTCTTGCAAGGACAAGGGAACGCCAGAGTTTTCATCCTGAAGATGACAATGCATATCTTTGAAAGCAGCAGCTGCTAGCGTCTTGAAAGCTTCTCCCTTTTGCCAGCTATTCTTCATTTCTCCTACAGCTTCTTCCAGGACTCTGATTTTCCACTCTACGCTGTAGACCCAGGATTTTGATAGATTATCTTTGGCATCATCGAAAATCTTATTTGCCAGTAAGATGTTCTCATCTGTCTGTCCCATGAGGCGAAGGTCTACAATGCAACTGCCCCAGAGTTTAAGCTCCTTATCCATAACCCCAATGGTAGAGGATAGCTTCTGTTGCAAATTGTCTACCTTTCCATGTAGCTTAAAAGCTTCGTCGATGAAGTTTAGCCCGGCAACAAGCATGTCATCCACCATGGCTTCGATAGCTCTACCATAGACAGAATACTTGTGCATATCTTTAATTTCTTGCACTTCATCTTGGCTTAGAATTACAGGAGGAGGTAGAGCAGTCAAGGGAGTAGGGTCCAAAACTTTGTCCTTAGACAAAAGTGACTTGATAAAACTCGTGAGAACTTGGGCTTGTTCTTCCAGCTGTTCAATCGTCTGCTGCCCTTTCTCTACCCTTCCAATGACTCTGGTGACTGTTTCCTGGAGGTTATGAATCTCACCTTTAGGAGTAGACTCTCCCATAGGGATCCTTGAAAGCTCCAAGTCAGATGTCAGCAACTCTGATTCTGATTTGTCTACTGTGGGCTTAGCAATCTCCAGGAATTGCTGACCTTGAGCATCTGACACAATCCTGGAAGCAGTTCTGGCTTTCTTGGCACGAGAAGGAGTGGTGCCCAACAAGGCTGCTACAGCATCAAAATTTGGTCCCAAGCTTTGAGAGGAGGATTTTCTCTTCCTTTTATCAACCAGAGGTTGCACCCAAGCAAAAGAGGAAGAAGAATCTGCAGGAGAGGCAAGGGGACCAAGAGACAGGGAGCTCATGACACTCAAGGTCTGTGCAGCTGTTGACTCAAGCTGAGATGTGGGTAGAACACTGGAGGTAATGGCGGTAGAAGAATCAGTAGTACCTGGAAGTTCAGTGCTCTGAACCTCTTTATCTTTATCTGCTGGATTTTCAGGAACACTTGCAGGAGTTGGCATCTCACTGTCTTCACTTTCACTGAGAACGATGATGTTCTCTGGCCCTATAGGCAACTCTGCCTGTTTTCTTGGAGGGTCATTCTCTGCAGGCTCCTTCTTTACCTCTTTGAGTTTCTTCTTGTATACCTGGGTAGATGGAGAAGGAGTAGATTCCACAGGTCCCTGAGCTGTTGAGGCAGAAGGGGTTTTCACTGGTGTTCCAGACTCTGGAACTGATGCCTCCCTTATGGGTGTCGAATCATCTTTGGAGCTGGATTCTCCTGAGTGCCTCTTGAATTCTCGGATCTTCTTACTGAACCAGACCCTAGTTCTGATCAAGACTGGAGCAATAATCTCAGCCAGATCATCTCTTTCTTTCCTGTTCCAATCCAGGTCCTCCAGAGGGGTGTGCTTAATCACATTTTCGTACTCATACGAGTATAGCTCAGAATTGTCATCCTGGAGACCTTCAGGAACTTGGTACAGACTGAGTTCTTGGATCAATTGCAGGGAGAACCTGCCACAATGCCTTCTTCTGGCTTCAAAATCATCTGCACAGTCGGCCCAGTAGTCTTCTGTATCTGCCCTATGATGATAGACTATCTTGATGTTCTGTTCAATGAACTTCTTCAAGTCAAAACAGGTTCTTGGCTTGAAGAAATGAACAGTGATAGGGACCAGGGCTCTTTCTACGTTCTGAGCATCCAGAGCCGTTTTGCATGTGTAGTTTCCCAGAGAGATGGGAAAGTGCAAGCCAGAAATCTTCTTGTCTCTGCAAGTTCTGTGCAACTTGTCCAGTTGCCTGCATATCTCAATCAAGGCCATTTTGTCGTTGCAGAACATGGGAAGCCGCAGAGGGGTGCTCTCATAGCCAGCAAGCCTGATATAAGAGAATTTCCTGAACTGAATGAAATAGGCTCCATATTGTGATATCAGGTTCATAGCTTCGTCTGAAAACCTTCTGGCAGTGTCACCTTCGAGCAATCTGACCACGTACATGGTGAAAGCATCATTGACCCTTCTGAAATTCCGATTGCTGGTCTCTAGGGTGAACTGCGGGCAATAGGCGTACACTGGATCATCTTTGTGCGCATCAATGTAGGAAAAGCCAAACCATTGCCGTGACGCTGCTAGGGTATACATCAGATACGAAGTCATGAAGAACTTCTTTGTTTGCTGCACATTGGACAGTTGCTCGGCCAAATTCATGCTTATGATTTCTGCCCAATTGATGTTTTGCGTTCCCTCGCACACCATGCTGATGAGCGGGCACATCCAGAAATGAAACTCATTGGTTGAGGGCAAACCCATAACCCGAGCCAGCAGGATTATAAAATCTGACAATTCTTCATTGAAATCCGCCCAGAAGAGGGTTTTGGTCAGACGAGAAGCTCCTTTCCTAGGGTTCTTCAACCAAGACCTCGCCACTCGAGCTTTATATTTATCACTGTCTTGGTCGAACATGGCCTGTGCTTGATCCTGAGAGACGACTATAGCATTGTCCATCTCCGGAATCCTCAGAGCAGCTCCGATGGCGGCAGCGTCCAGCTTGGCAATGAGCTCCCCGTGTACATTTGTCAATTCACTCGAATCGGGGTCGAAGTGAGCTCCGCATGAAAGTACAGTATCAGCACACTGCACTGAGATAGGGAAACCTCCGGCGAAAGCTAAACCGCTATCATTAATCATCTGTGCCATTGGCGTAGGGTTTGCATCTGTCATTCTTGACCAAAAATCACTGAAGTCGAGATGACGAGCTTCACTGTCTCCGATATTGCTAACGGCAGACTCAAGTGGAGAAATTTGCTCCTGTCCCTGAAACTTGATCTTCATATTGATAGATTCGGAGCTGCGACCCAGACTCTGGAAGGAATTTGCAAAGGGAAGGGATATTTGTGCAGGGAACTAGATTGCAAGGGTTTGAGCAAATGATAGCAAGGAAGCAATGTGAAAAAATGTGAAGGTGGTATGCTTGGTTATATAGCCGTTTGAGGAGCGGAATGAATTTAATGCGCATTGAATACACAACCACCAATTTGAAAGAGCGTCATATTCGGAATGAGCGGGAAAAGCTAAGTGTGAATGACACTTGGTACGCTTGGGACAGGTGAGACGCGAATGCGCGAAACACGCGGCTCGGCCGGTTCGGGCGAAACAGGGAGAAGACGCACAAATGCATTTGGAACAAATGGGACGAAAATGTGCGAAGTACGCGATTCGGGTGTTTCGGCCGAAATTGGAACAAAGGGCCCATTTGGACTTGGGACAGATGGGACAAAAAGTTCCGAAGTACGCGGCTTGACCTGTTCGGTCAAAAATGAAGCAGGGCGCATTTTTGAGAATGGGATATTCGGGGCGAAAACATGCGAAGGACGCGGTTCGGGCAAATCGGCCGAATTTGGAACAGTTTGCATTTTTTGATTTGGGACAAAGAGCTCTGAAGTACGCGACTCGGGAGTTTCGGCCGAAAATGGGAAAGCTCGCACTTTTAACTTTGGGTCATTTAGGACAGGAAAGTGCGAAGTACGCGGGAAGGATGATTCGGCCGAAATAGGAACAACTCGCACAAAAAGTTTTGGGACACTTGGGAAAAAATTTTCCGACGGGCCCGAGAATGGGACAGTTTTGGGGATTTCAGCCGATCGGGGAATAGAGTGCACTTTCGTACTTGGGACAGTTGGGACAAAAAGTTCTGACAGGCCCGAAAATCACACAAAAAGACCCAAAACACAGATTCTTTCAACTTCATGACTTAGGCACTTCAGAGAAAAACCCTTCAACTCAAAATTTTGAAAATTTTACTCTTATCAGAGCGGGAAATTTTGAGTGGACAACAATGTGCTACATTGTCAGAAAATGGTTACCAAAGTCCCCGATGATGATTCATGTCCTTTAAGAAGGTGTTCAAGCTCCAAAGCCCGTATCGTAGTGTATATTTGTTGCCTAGACATCTTTACTTAGCCTTCCCGCACTTCCTCTCAGCTTTCTACCCTCATTTCTGCACAAGTTTTGGCCTTTAGTGCCATAGACCGCCTCCCTTCCTAGGTAGGTGCGTTCTGAAACTAGGCCACCTCCAAGACAAATGCCATGGTCATGTCCTAAACATTTTTTTTAGATTCTTCACACATGTTTTTAACATGCACGACGGTTCACTTAATTTCACTTTTTGCATGTGGTCCATGAGCCGAATTGTCTAAAATTAGCTCTTGATTTGCTTGATATCTCCTTCCCTCTTCTATTTTTAAATAGATTTAATTAGTTAGAACTGCCTCCTTCTTGCCTTGTGCATGAAGGCACCTTCTATCCTCAAATATCCTATATATTCCATGCTTTTACTCAAGTAAAGGGGCCTGAGAATTTTATGTATCTTGCATTGTATTGCTGCTACAATCTTGTATAGGAATTGCATAGCCAAGATTTGATTTCTTTTGTTATCTCTCTTCTACTTGCATTGCATCTAGACTGCCATCAAGACTGCTATTTCTCAAGTGCCATCCTCTTATTGTTTTTCTTGCATTCCCAATCTCTTGGACTCACATGAACACTCGGTCACATGAACACTCAGAGAAAGAAAGGAACATATTGAGGGGATAGATACAGACACAACTAGATTTTCCAAAGCTCTTGCTTGTCCAGGTTAGAATTGTGTGTTTATTTTCCTTGTGTGTTGAATTGTCAATTTCATATCAAATAGAGTAGAAAATCATTCATATCAAATAGAATAGAAAATCATTCATATGAAATATAGTACAAAATCATTCATATCAAATAGAATAGAGAATCATTCATATCAAATAGAGTAGAGAATCATGCATTTTAGTAGGTTTGCCTTTTTAACATTACTAGGGAAATTATGAGGCACAATATCCCTTTTAGGGTCATGATTTTTTTTTCACCTCTGAGGTAGGGTTTAGAGGATTTTGATCATATTAGGTTGTTTGATTTAGATTAGATTCATACATTTTCACAAGTAACCAGCTACATCCAGTTTTGACTACTTTTGTTTAGTTTATTTGTTAGATTAGAACACATTGCTTAAAGATTAGAAAAGAACAAAAATATTTCCTTTGATAGGTTAGTTTATTTTATGTTGCTTTGATTTAAAATATTGTGAAAACACCAAAAACATAGATTAGATCTCTTTTAGTAATTATTTTTCTTATTAAAAGTCATTTTATTTTATTTTGTATGACCATCAACAGTCCACAATAGGAAAATGACATATAGTTGTGATCTATTGGTCCCACAACCCAATGGGCTAAAATTGATAATTGATATTAACACCATTTTATGTCTGATAGTCTTATGCACACCCATGCAAATTTTGCTGAGAAGATAAAACAACTCAATACACTAAACATAGTTGTTAATCAATCTTATGACTATTGAACTACTCCTGGACAACAGGGTTTGTTTATGCACATGACCATCTCAAGGGCCACAACCTCCATGAGTCTTTGGTTATGATCCTCGGGTCCCATAACCCAACAGACCTGCCAGTCAGTTAGATATTGATGCTAGTTTACTTACATTAGTATTTAGATCTTCACTAGTTCCACTAGATATTATTACACAACTTTCCTTACTGAACATAGCAACTAACCAGGCAAATAATTTCTGGACAAGACCATAAAATCACCTATAAATACATGTGGCTTCATTGTGCCTCTCGTTCATAATTTCATGAAATTTTCTAGAAATCTATACGAGGCACCCGCATGTCATTTTTCCACGTGTCCAGCAACCAGCGAAAAGAATCTCAGACTGAGACTCGACATTGATTGGAGTCTACAAGTGGCTATTATCTTAGACCAAACCATCACACCACTTCAAGTTAGGAGAGCATTATTTGCTTTAGACTCATAGATCCTGACATTGCGTGTTGAAGATATCAGATTTCCCAATTAGCTTGATACCCGTTACCATACTCACATTCACAATCATTCTACACCGTTTGTCTCAGTACATGGCCTTGGGAGGTCGGGTGCAAAGAAGGTCACATGTTGATTTTTTTTCTGTACAATCACCAGATACACCTGTGTGTTTTTTACTATAATCCATAGTTGAATGATGTTGTAATGATGTCCTAGGTGGGACTTTATCTAAGGGGATCCTAAGGACACATGGATGATGGTGCGGTGTAAGTTGGTGAGAATTACAATTTCATTGGGATGGTGTTATTATGATCCTCATGAGTGGGAGCCAAAGGGACACGTTGATGATCTTCCATGGTGATCCACTCTATACTTGGATGCTATAGTGTGGGATTAAACTATCACTTTTTAACTTGTCTGAACCATGGAGCCGAGGCAAAAAACATTTAGTGGCTGGCAGGAAGAGATCTCACACAAAAATAACTCTACATTTGGACCAAGTAACTCCGATTACCACATCCCCCTGCAAGGACATCAATTTCAACATTAAATGTCTTAGGTGGACTTCCTTTAGGCTGTATATTCCTGAATTCACATCACATGTACCCTAGAATGGTGGGGAATCCATTGGGTAAATTAGTGCCCCAATTTGAGTATTCTACAATCACAAGGTGGACAACATATGGTTTAGTATAGTTGAACTGAGTCTTCAGTATCAACAATGGCCTAGAATCTGGACTTGGGTCCTCATCATGACACATTTAAACCAGCACCTGGGATATAGATATGGATAGTGCTTGGGTGCTCTTGACCCTTTCTAGATAGTCCTATGACTAGGGGGATTATTTTACATAATTTTTCTTAGATCAATACAGTTTTATGGAAGCTTACACAATGATTTTCTCAACACAGAAAAAAGTCCTCTAACAGGGGATCAATTATGCATGTTTTCTCCTCTCTTTTTTTTAATGTCTTACATTGGATGGGAAATTGGATCAAAATGGATAAAATTTAGGAGGCACACCATAGGGGTTTGAGTGGTGAAATCCTACATTTTGAAGGAAGTGAGTACGAGATGAAGTTGGAGGAATGACACTAGACCTTGGTATCCCTACAGAACCTTGCTCTACACATGAAATGAGATCGCCCAAAAAAATCTACACTTTGGCGCAACTAACGTGATATTTCCTGAAAAACCCAATCGTTGGCATGCAATTGCCGAAAAAAAAAAATTCTTCTATGGTTCATTTACAAGATCCTGTTGAGGGGTCCTTTCACTCATCATGGACCTCAAGTGCACATGCATTCACTTTTCACATTTTTACATACTCTTTTACACACTTTTTTACTACATTTTCCATTCAAATTTTTCATATACATACATTTTGAATACTCTTTTTCTCATTCTACTTTTGCAAGTCCTTCCTTATGGGAAGCAACTGTCACACTTTGTAAAACATGCAAGCATGGATAAAAAATACGTAAAATGTAACATATACACATATTCTCTCATACCCTAGGGTCACTTTCACTTTCCTTTTCTAGGTAGCTGATCCACTAGACTCTATATAGATTTTTACCACACCAAGCATTTTTGCTTGTCTCAACAATACTTTTTGCCAGTTGCGTGGCTAAATTCTTATCAGCATACACATCCTGATCGTACTCATTAGGTGTTATTGAGCATTATCCCAAAAACATAAAGTTCCTATTCAAATGTAGCACACTAAATTATTAGCACTATACGAGTATTTTTCATAGGTCCTAATTACATACTAAACTATGCTCATGGGGTGATTCCTAAGCTAGAAAAGTACTAACTGACCACCGTCTATTGGCCTACCATGGTTGTTTAATTCTTTGGTTGTCACTATCTTGGTCCATTATTTGTCACGTTCTTTTCGATTGCTTGCTGATTTTCCCTGTCTTGATAATTCAGTTCTTTTCTGAGTCTCGGACACTAACACCCAACTAGGATTGCCTAATGCCAAAGTGCCCCCATGTCCCATGTCTGGGTGCCCCCAACCTCTTTGTGGCCTTACTTGCATCTTTTCGCGTATTATATTCTAGTGTATTGGGCATACTTTATTGTCTTACTAGTCATGCCTGTTTAGTCTTGGTTATATTAACACTTGTTTCAAATAAGGGAATAATGTTAAATACAAGCCTATGTGATCATAATACCAAGCACATTCCATCCCCCCTCTAGGGCATCATATTACATATCACCTAATATTGTCATCGAAAGGGATTTCAGGAGCATCACTAAGTGACATCGCATCTCACTTCATTCAAGGGACAAGGAGCATGCATTTTTTGCATACACGTGTACCCCCAGAGGAATTTCATTTTTCCATCACACACACACACAGTTCACACACACACACACACACACATATTACTACATATAAATATTACTCACTAATCAATTACAACTTGCACAAGAGGAATATAGGGCACAAGTTCACACACACACATGTGGAACTACATGTAGTTTAAAATGTAGTAAAACCAAATCATACGTTCACTCGGTTAGGTGACCACCAGGTTCAATCCAAATCTACATTTACATCTTTTTTATTTTTAAGATTTGATGTGTTTTGGGGTTTTGTAGATGAATATAGTTTTGTAGGGTTACAGGTGTAATTTTAACCCTAACAACAACATACATGCAATAAAAAAGGAATAATTTAGACACCTTTACGGTCTAGAAAAATTCAGAACCCAATGACTTGCTAGCACACTAATTCCCATATCGGGTCACTAGAGCTTCATCGCTCTCGACCTTCTGTAGGGCACTCGTGTCCGGCCTCATATGACATTTTCACAATTTTATGAGCATGGTTATGATAGTTTTTACTTCCATTTCATTAGTTTTCTAGCTCACTACATCTTTGGGATCCTAAGTCTCTTATTCCATATCTTGTACTTAGGGTTTCAAATTTATTAGCTTACTTGCTTACGTCAAATCTATAATCTATTATTTATATATGTGTTGTTACTTAATTAATATTTAACATTAATATATTTTCTATATTTTCTTAATCATTTAGTGGGGGACCGTTGTAGAATATCTCTTTCTTCAATTACATACTACCATAGGGAAACCATCCCTAGATTGACATTATTTAATGTTGAGGATTGATGAACCCTTATCAACAGATATTAAAAAAAGTGTTTTTTAAACCTCCTTGTATGATTTAAAATCAGGCCTCATACCATCCAATCATGTTAACTACTATTGAATAGACATTAGAAAATATTGGCTACTTCCCTCATTCACAACATTAGACTGTGAATACACATGAATGAAACATAAATTTAGTATTCTTTATCTACTACAAAACAATGAAAATTTTAACACCATTAGTAATACATGATGAAAAATAAGACTAGATATTGATAAGTTTTGTTCCCTTACTAAAGCCCTAGAAGATTATGCGGATGGGGATGACTTGGATTCAGAGGAAGAAGACTTGAGTGATGAGTTAGACTCTCAGGAAGGTGACTCGGAGGAGGAAAAATATTTTATTGAAATTTGTATGGCCCATAATCTAAGGGAGATGAAATCCAAGAAGGTTCTTAGTGTCCCAGTGAATACCCAAGGGGAATCTAGTAAACAGGATGTTCAGGCTCATGTCAATGTACAATTGGAACAACAGTTCGATGCTATAGGTCATGTTGGACCTGTGAAAGGAGAGAATCATCTGTCCAAGATGGCAGTGGACATTAAATAACTTAAGGGAGATATGAGGCTCACCAAGAGCTCTATTTAGTTCTTGTTCAGTGATTGACATAAGATGAAAGTGCAGGTTGAGGAAGCTGTTAAAAATGGGAATGGTGGAGAGGTAAAAATTCTAAAATCTAACAATGGTTTCATAACTAATGAGTTGGACCATATTTGTGCTATTCTTCATAACTACATGGAGTTTGAAATGTAGTGCAATGCTTGGATTGTAAGTTCACTTAGTTGGGTGATCGCCTGGGTCAGTCCAACTCCCCATTTGCATATTTTATTTTTAGGATTTGATGTGTTTTGGGGTTTTACAGGTGCTCTTTCTTCTTGTAGGTTTCAAGATAATTTGGTGATCAAGCAGTGAAGTACATGTGATCAAAGACGAACAATAGCGAACATCTTGTGACCCTACAAAAATCATTTTCTAAGGTTCTGAGCAGTTACCGGTGCTTAGAGAAGGTCTATGGCGCCCCTGACCCAGTCCAGGCACCCTAGTCCCAACATTTCCAGCATTCACATAATTTTTTGGGCTCAGTTGTAAAATTTTTCTCTCCTATTCCATCAGTTTCCCAATTCGGCACAACTTCGACATCACTGTGAATTAACTAAGTATCTCGTCCTTTCAATTGCAACTAGGGTTTCATACTTTCTAGCTTACTTGCTTGGGTCAAAATTTGTACTTTTATTATCTATATCTACGTTGTTACATATTTAGATTTAACATCTATTTATTTCAATATTTTCTTAATCAACAACTACCTGAGCTAACAATATACATATAACTATTAGAAGAAACACCTCTTTTGATCTACACAATCTACACCTCTTTTACCAATAACTGATAAACCAAGAAAATAAGTTAAGAGACACTTCGATGGTTCGAGATGTCGATTGCTGAGGAGTCTTCACATGGTGAAGATCAATTTGCATGAAACTTCAAAAGAGGTCAACACATTGGAAGAATACAAGAATGGCTGCACTTCCACATAGTAGATGAATTTTTGCTTTAGAACAGTGTAATCTATTAATGTCAATCACACCGAAGAAACAATCTATGCAACAAATTATCTAAATCTAATCAAAACTACCTCAAGCTCAAAATAATGCTTTCAAGATTAAAGCCTCATTAATCAGTGCAATCATAGATTATGAAGATGCCCCTCGTAATTACTAAACCATTTAACAGTTGAGAACAACCTACTTTGATACCAAATGAAATTGGATCAACAAATTTGCACAAAATAAATTAGATTAAAGAGCACTAAATGTTAAATATCCTTTATAAAATCATTCAGGATGTCACTACAATAGGAAACACTCCATGTATATAGGAGCATTCTCTCATAATATTTAGGATATATATAAACAATCCTACAACTACTCCAATCCCTATTTAAGTGGGTTGTCATAACACCACCAACTTACTCACATACGCGAATACATCCAACCATCCAAATATAACTAATGCATTATTACTCACATAGTTATTCACATTCCTAACCCATAGTGAGCACTAACACAATATTTTCCTAACAATTTGTTAAGTGTAGGACTAGGAAATTGAGAGGAGATCGATTTCTGTTCCCAGTTGTGTAAGGGTGATTTGAAATTCTAGTTCAAAAAAATTCAATGTATTTTTTCTAGTCACTTGTTAGGGGTTGGTACATTCATGCTTCAAACATTGCACTTTCTAGAATCCATATTTTGGACAAAGTTCCCTCTTTGTTGTGAGTTTTCTAGGTTCTCTTTATCCACCCTAAAAACCATGGTCTACGCCATCATAATCCAACGATTATCTTACTATCAATCTTGAGAACAACTTAAGCCAAAACCTTCTATTTTCATCATTACTATAGTCTTTAAAGAATTAAGTAGGTTTGAATAATTAATTAATTTTATTTAGACCTGAGTGATTTGTATACATGTGTTATGGATGTACATGTTTGTAATGTCATTTAATCATAACACATCGTCCAAATAAGCTGTGAGTTTCTAGCCAACAGAAGAGGCATCAAGGATGAGATCTACAAAGCCTACATAAAATCAATTTGGACAAAACCATTAGGACCATTGTCAATGAAAATGCATCACTACCTAGAACACTATCTTTGAATAGAAGATGGATGTGTTATTACTCCTAAGTACACTGAGGTCTATTTTGGTTTGATATTTTCTTTAGGTCAATCACAAATATGCTCTCATCGAATTTGCAAGGAGTCAAATAACTTTATTTCATGACATCAACGTGCATGTAAACTTTGCATAATGAAACAAAATTAGAGGATAATTTTGTATTTAGGTGCCCATTCCATCGTAGGTTTTACTATCTCTTTAGTGAAAATCAAGGTTCTTTATGAGATTTTATTTATTACGAGTATCAAAGATGTGTAGCTCTATTCATTAAAAAGATGATCCAACACAAAAGCTCACCTCCTTAAGAGTCGTGAACATAATTTTTTTTTTCTTCTAAATGTTCACCTTCAACCTCCTTTCATCAACTTTATTTTTAGAGGTAGAAGCAAACTCATTATTCTACTCAACGATCACAAGTTGTCAAGCGAAATATCTTAACAACTAAGCTTTTTCACTATAAGTAGATGAGTAAATGAGGCATTAATATGAACGAGTGTCCAAAATGAGAAAATATAAAAATACGTAAGAAATTTAGAATAGTTATATGGACAAAACAACTTGGGTAGAAGAAGACACACTATATCAACGAGTTTATCCCCTCAAGTGACCATGATGAAAATGTCTACATAGGAGCATAAATCAAGTGGGATGCGAAAATGTTGATGGTCCAATTAAAAACTATCTCACATTATCTTAGATGCGAGACTAAAAGGTGTACAATGCCCGAGAAGAAATGTCAAATGAGAGTATGCCTATTTTATAACAAAGGGGTAGGTAGTGGAACACATGTAAGGGCTATGATCATAAATAGATACCCCCCATGAGTTGCATTTGAAATCCAACATAAAAACACGCTAGAAATTTCACTAGAGAACCCCCGAGGGAAATAAATATATTAGTGGAGAATACTCATCTTTCACATTTAATTTAATTGTTTTTTTGTGTGTTGGGGTGCTTTATGCTTTCTTCCCGACTTTCTCTACTTTTTCTTGCGCTCCCATTAACCTAATACGGTTTCTAGTCGAAAATAAATAAATAAATTGAGTTAAACCGAGTAAAATCCTCATTTAGATATCCGAATTCCATCGTAGCTGTTTACATAGAAATGGGACATCTGTTTCTGCACTCTGGTCTATCCAAATCTACAGTCTGTATTTAAAATCGAAGTTTTTCAAGGCGGTGCCTTTCAGTTTTATCTGTCAGTGTTCAATTAGTTCTTGGGTTCTTATTAAAATCGGAGTTGTAATAGGGAATGTGTTTGTTTTTCTCTCGATACGAAAATGACAGACAATTTAAGAAATCCTTGTCTTACAATGCATCAACCCTGGGCTTCGCTGTTGGTACATGGGATCAAACGAATTGAAGGCCGCTCTTGGCCTGCACCCGTCCGAGGTAAGATTCTTTTGACTTTTTATTTTTCTGGTAAAAAGAAAATTGAACTCGATATAAACTCACTGGTATTTGAACCGTAGACAACTGATTGAAAGTGATTTCTTCCTAAACATATTTATCACTTTCTCTGAATTACCGATCAATTATAACTTCTGTCTAATTTTTCTTGATCTGTTTTGAATTCCGAAGGGTTTTCTTCAAATTCCGATTTTTTTCCCCTAAAAAACTTAATCCTGAAATTTGAATTTTATCCTAAAAACTGAAAACTAAAATTTGATTCTTGTCTCAAAGGACTGTGGCAGTAGAATTTGGTTTTTATTTAGTCGGAATTGGTTTTTGTCTTGCAGTTTCTGACTTTATTTGATCACAAGTAAAAAATCCCATTGCACACCTGATATGGCACATCATGGTGGAGTTGTTTTTCCCATATAGTGCATCCAGCTAAGCAAACCCTGCTTTGAGATTATTTGACCAAGTAGGTTTTGTTAAGGCCAGTAACGCACATATACTGCCACGATTGTGAAACTTGGGAGGAATATGAAACAATAAGCTTCATGAAAAACACAGCTGAGAAGCTGGAGGAAGGGAAAAGAAGACACATTTCACATTAAAATAAGGAAAAATAAACATCTTTAATGTATAGAAAATACATAACAATGCTGACATGATAGACATAAATCTAAACAAAATTTTGAAGTCGAGTGAACTTAAACTCCAACTAGTAACTGCTAATAATCGTCTCCATACTCAAATAATGGTACATATTGAAATGTGTAAAGTGATAACTGATAAATGTAGCCTATTGATAAATGTGGCTTCTTCTTATTTTTGCCTTGAGCTTTCTATAAGCAGAAATGCTTAGCATAAGAATTAGTTGTGTTTTGAGAAGGGGGTAGAGGGATGCTTTTATAGCTTCCCTTTTTGGGAAAAGTGCAACTCTTAGTGTATGTGGGATAATGGATATGTAAGATTAGACTTAGTTAATTATGATTAAGAGTAATTGAAAAAAATTAATACTCAATGAAAAATAGATGGGAAGAAAGGGGGCTGAATTAATCAATTGGGGATTGATTAATATGTGTAGATTAACTTATAGAAGTTATTTGGTGGTGAATTTAGAGGAATTTGATTGGCTTTAGAGATGATTTGAAGCAAGATTTAATTAATGAAGGGTCATTAATTAATAGAAGAAAAGGAAAATTTAATTCATTAATAATGAGTTATTAATTAACGAAGGAAGAGGATTTTAATTAACAAAATGACGTCAAATGGTATCCGAGAAGAGAAAATTAATTAATTAATCGAGGGTTGTTAATTAATAATCGAAGATGGGGATTAGTGTTGTTTGTGCAATCTATGGTTAAATAAGCACGACAAATTTTAGGTGTCTACATTTGCCCCTCTTTGGGATGGTGTCACGTAAGTGGCACCATTGCAAAGAAAGTAGAAAAATTAGCGTGGTTTGTGTGATGCCCCTCGAGTGCTTGTGGGGGATAGAAGAAGTTGACCAACGCTCAAAAGGTTGAAAAATTGATCATGACGGAAGAAGCAACCATTCATGGTGGTTGAAACCATCACGGCGAGAACCACATATAGAAGGGGAAGGGTGAAAACGAGTCATTTTCACCGTCGTGAATAGAAGAAATGAGGGTTTTGAAAGACCGAGGCGAGGAATGTGAAAAGTAGCGACCGTGCTATGAGTAGTGGCAGTCGCGTGGGGAATTTCGCTGACTCTTTGTTGAGGCAGTTACATTGTGTTCATAGTTACCTAAATCTTGGGGACGGGGGGATAGGGTTTCTGGAAATAATTTTTTTCCCTAAATTTTTGGGACGGCAACTAAAATAAAATAAAAAAATTAATATTTAAATATTTTAATTGTTTTTAATGAAATTTAGGGATTTAACTTTTGTTTAATGTATTTTAGGTACTTACAAGATCATAATTTAATGTTCTTGGTAAAAACAACATTTTAAAAGTAAAAACATCAGAAAGCTTTTGAAAGATTTTAGAAAAACAGGGGACGTCCCCTCTAAATTCCCAAGTCTGAAATGTTCGGGACATCCAGGACGTCACCAAAATCTAGGTGAGGTGTCCTCGTGTAACATAGGTTACGTTTCGCGATGGGCTTGCCAAATTGGCGGACTCGCTGTAGATGGTAGTGGCCTCACTCGAAGTGGTAGGCTCGTCGGACGTTGTAGTGGCCTTGCCCAAAGTGGTGGTTTTGCCAATTATATTAGTGGATTTACTTTGTGTTTAGGTTTGTGAGATTTTTGAAATATTGACTATGTTTTTGGTTTTCATTGTGGGTGCAGGTTTGACTAAAAGTGTTATAGTTCCGAGAGCGACGCTCTAAAGCCTTGAGGTGGGCCCGCGATTTGTCACCACATGAGTGGGTTGTGCTGGATGCGGTGGGGTTATACCACATTACCCTAATGCCAACATTGCACGCCAACAAAGAGCTACTGATTGCATTGGCTGAGAAATGGTACTCGGAGACGAGTACGTTTCAGCTCCCTACAGGGGAGATGACGATCACCATTGAAAATGTTCATAGGATTCTCTGTTTGCCTATTGTTGGGGGCCCGATTTATTATGATACCACATATATCTCACAAGACAAGATCTGAGTTGCAGGCTGAGATGATTTGCTCCGACGTAGGTCAGGGGTGAAGTTGATAGATACATGATTGTGACATGATAGAGGACCTGCCCTTAGTGTTGATGGATCTTGTTAGTGACATATTGCTGCTTGGCCAGTCCAGTTGTTTCTTTTTAGTTGGTTACATGGGAATAATTGTCGATATGGTGGACCATAGATTGTTTGCATGGGGACTGCACATCCTAGTACAATTGTACAAGGATCTACATCTTGTCACCTATAGGGATAGTATTATAGGTTATACCGCATTACTTCAGATTTGGGCTTGGGAGCATATAGCAATTGAATGCCCGATTGGGCCATTCGAGCCACTACTAGATGATGATCCTAGAATATTCCGGTGGATTTGATCAGGCAGGGGCCGACATGGTCGTGCTAGAGATCTCAGAGTGTACAGGCGGGCTTTGTATAATCTTATCTCAACAGCTATCACTTGGAGGCCCTACGTCATCGTGAGGACTTGACACAAGACATTTGCACAACTGGTCTATGCTAGGACAAAGTGCTATATTGTGGGCAGACGAGAGATTATTGTAGAGTGGTACCACCTAGACAAGGTGTTGCCCTAGTTTATATATAGGCAGGGGGTTCCTCCAACACCACACCTTTTTGCACATGTGACCAGAGATACTAGATTGGGGCCTAACCATTGACGCAACTACAACAACAAATTGGGCACGAGTGGCAGTTACCATTTGGGATCTACGCATGGGTATCACAGATGCCAAGACTACTCTTAAGTATACAACATGGTATAGGCGATTCAAGCCTGTACATTTTTCTATCCCGCGATAGAGACCTATGAATGTTGCAGAGGCAGCTCTGATAGTGAGACAGAGGAGGCACCCGCACTTGGGTTAGCGAGTGCAATGGGCGTAGGTTGCAGTGTGTAGGGATGGGGAGGAGGGGATAGATCAGGTGGAGACGGTATAAGGGGATCAACCCTGATGCAGGTGGATACCGGTGGATCAACAGGGCCGAGCATAGGTGGGACAAAGTAGGGTCCTCTGGCACAACGCCAATTCTATAGTGTGTGGTACAAGTTTTATCTATAGAGATAACTATTAGGGAGGCTAATATAGCGGGCTTGATGACTACATAGCCTAGTGTGTAGATAGATGTAGAGATTTCCCAACTTACAATAAAGGTAGCGCGACTGACAATTGAGTTGGCCGTGCAGACCGGGGAGGTGGGTAGTTAGGATACACAAATCGGATAGTTGACCACGGAGCGCGAGATAGTTCGGAATGAACAAGATAGCCTTCAATTAAAGAGAGACACACTGTAGACAAAGTGGGATACGTTGAAGGCCTCATGAGATACCCTCCAGGAAGAGTGAGACTTGACACGTACAAAATGTGATACAGTATAGGTCGATGCACAAAGACTGTAGATAGATCGCGACATGTAGTGAGTTGAGGCACAAAGGCTCCAGAGTGAGCAAGATATAGCATGTGCGACACTAGGCCCATAAGGTATAGGTCAGTTTATGGGCATTTACTCAAGATGGCATTAGGAGGATGTCTACCACATGACCTTGTATGAGGTTGCAAAACCAGCATACGAGTGTGCACCTTCGATTTCAGTGTAGTCACGATCTAGTCAATCAAGGAGGCCTTCTGCTTCAAAGAGGTCAAGGGCGTTAGTGAGGACACTATCGCTGATGGGCCCACTAGAGTCGTAGTCGCAACAGGCTCTAGATCACAACCAGGAGGAGCACATAGGGGTTCACCTCCAGGAGATCCACTAGACAACCCTTCTCCGATCAAGAGTCACATAGATAGCTAATTCAACTTGTATGTTGATATACCACTTTTGAAATGTATATAACAGGTTGTTAATACCAATTGTAAACATTTGATACCTATCTTTATCTTAGTTGTAGGCCTTGGAAACCTATAGCTTTCCTAGGGTTAGGGTTACTATCCTGTAGAACTACAACGCTAGCGCTCCCTGAGCACCTTTGTATCTACACAGTGTGGCCGGACTTAGATTAGATTCCTATACTTGAGAACCCAGTTGGGAACTTTTCTGTTACCCCTCATACACTCTGGTGAACTTGACGTTAATCTTACTTTGCATCTAATTAGGTCAGATTCACTTCTTTCTTTTTCTTTCTTTTCCAAATGCCATCGCCCCTGTGCAGAACCATACTGCATGGCCTATCGTGTCTGAACTCTAATTACTTTTGCAATGCCATCGACCCCTGTGCAAACTTCCTACATAATCGATCCCATTAAAAAATTTTCATTTTATAGCCAACTTCCTCCCAACGCCATCAAGCCTTGTGTAAGCTTACTGCACGACCAATCTCGTCAATAATACATTTCCAGTAAGCCTTCTCTAGGCATCTCTACTTTATCATAGAGTACTTGGTGATTTCACTACATCCTCAACTAAGCCATTTCTGTGCAATCATAATATCTCTCAAAATTATGGCCTTCCTAAGTTGGTTTTGCATTATAATGATTGTGTTGCCATAAGAGATAATGCTAGGAAGTCATAACCCTCACCCTGAAATGTACAAATCAGGGCTAGCATCTGAAACCCTGTCTTCGATACTGAAGAAGAACTTGAGGATGTTTTTGAATCTGATTATATTTCCTGCCATGCAAAAATTTCTGCAACAGTTTTCTGAGTACATAGGAGAGTCACCCAAAATGCTTTGCAAGTGCATTGAGGATTTACTTTCTCAGAAGTTGGAAGCTGATATTGACCACACCTAGCCTCCTCCAATACAAGGTTAGGTCATTTTCTCCTGATGAGAGAGTTCAAAAAACCTTCTCCAAAGCAGTAGACCCCTAAGAACATTCAAGTCCTCATGCGTCCTAGATACAAGAATGCCAATGATGACAAAGTCACATATACTCTTCCTTAAGGCACTTCTTCCAATAGGACCATCCATAACGTTGATCAATCTACCACCAAATCACATAATGACTCTACACCCTCCTATACTGACTGCCAACAACCTCTATCCAAGGAAGAGTTGCGATGACGTCTACCCCGACCATTCACTATGGCTGTAGATCCTTCTCGACCTCTTCCTCAATGTCATGATGAAAACAAATTTTGTTGGTGGTATGCCAATTTGGGCCATTCATATGACAATTGTCGTGCCTTTTGATTCTTTGCCTACACCTTTCTCCTCGATAACAATTTTGATCATAAAGTTGTCACCCGAGAAAGGTTAGATGAGCCATCAAGGCAGGTGACAAAGCCCGACAACATTATCGGCATGAAGCGGTTTATCAAGCTTGAAACGTCTCAAAATCTACAATGACCCGCTTCGTGATCACTCTAATCCTGAAAAATCCAACATTGATCAAGTTGGTAAGGTAGCCACCAACGTTGTTGATACCTCATAGCCCTCTACTAGTGCCTCTACTGAAAATACGGTTCACATGAGCAGTTCTAAACTTATTATCACTTGTATTGAACCCTCATATCCTCCCTTAGCTCAAGTTAGCCCTTACACGATCAACTATCCCTATTCTTCATGACAAACACCTCACGAACAGGCCACTATAACCAAATCTTTAGTTTAGGTGAATGCCATCGGCCCCTGTACAGACATTCCTACAGGTTCGATCCCATTTATCTCAGCTCCTGCTACCTCATACACCATTGGCCCCTGTGATAGCACTTGTGCCATGGCCATTCCCATAGAAACGATAGATCATAACCCATTTCCATAATTTTTTGGTAGACCCCCTTCTTCAGAATATGTTTAGATTGATCCTTCCCATGTTCAAACCACAGCACAACCCAACCTTGAAGAATGGGATCCTCTCACACAACTTTCTCGTCTTCTTAGCCAAATCTCATTCTTAGAATCCTATGTAACTCACCCTGACATCGTGAACATCTTATGACTGCACTCTTCGCCATGAACATTCCCTTTCCGACCACTTTCAGGCAGCAGCCTGCCCTACTTGGTTTGGAAGAGAGCACTATGCGACAATGTGAAGAGTTACCCATTTCCACCGACCTTTCTATTGATCGCTCCTCATGCGTCTGCTTTTCTCTTGATTCCATGATACCAAATGACCTCCTCTTTCACACTAACAACCCTCCCCTCGTTATTTTAGTTCAGATAAGCCACACTACAATTAAGAGAGCCCTCATAGACGGAGGGTCTAGTAATTGTGTGGCAACTCTTGACTTCATCAAGACACTAGCTTACTCCATAGACAATCTGAAATCCACTTGGAGCAAGTGTCAAGACTAGGTTCTATGGGTTGCATTTGGCTCCCTATCATCGTGCCTTACACCGTTTGCGTCGAAGTCGTAGTCTTCAACTCCCCTTGTCTTATAATATCCTCCTAGGATGATCGTGGACTCACTGCATGCGTGGAGTCGTGTTGTCTGACTATCAATGTGTTAAAGTCGCACACCTAGGAGCTTTCTATAAAATACAAGGAAACACCAACCCTTGGAACTTTCACCTATTTCAACAATGCGGGACATTAAAAATTCCTACCCTAAAAGAACTTCCCGCTATCCCATTTCGGGAATATCAACACTTCAACTATCTAGTGGACTCTCCTCGTGGCTATAGTGGTCATCTTGAGGTTGTGGGCGTACTCTGCCCAACCTCCTCCATTCTAATGATGACGAGCATGAGGAAATTAACCATCATATTCATACATGTGAGCTTCCTAAAGCCATTATTGCACAATTACCTCCCACCCTACAACCACGATCACGCAAAAAGGATGTCGATTGTATCCCTGTCACTATCACTCACACTCAGCATCCTCTTGTCGAGCATCTTGTCCAACCTGAGACTACCATCGACTCATGTGCTATCGATGTCACTAAACCTGACTATGACGACAGATATTCTCTCTATGACCCCTTTTTAGCAGGTTATGCCCAAGCTAAGAACACGAAAATTCTTCACTACCATGACACCATACGCTCTACCTTTAGTCATGGCATCAATACTATCACCGTCTCCATGAAAGATGCAAGTCCTACCTTCAATCCAGAGGTCGATGATCGTATGGAAAAAAAAGATCTCTATTTTGACTTTAACTCTAAAGATGAGCTTATGAACTACGCCCCCCATCAATGATCCGATGCTCAAGCTCCAGTCTGTTCCATTTGTTAGTCCTTCTAAACAACCTACTACAACATCTCCCTCTCCTTCCCCTCTTACTCCTCTGCATCTCGCTTACCTCTACCTTTTATGACATCACTACCAACTCTTCTTGCCATTATGGCTCCCAGCCCACCCGTGGCCAAGCCATACTACACATGGCATGAAGCCCCTGGACATGATGTTTCCAATTGTAAAGCCTATTGACAGCATATGAAGAAGCTTGAGACAGAAGTCAGGTGAGACCAACGAATGATAGCTTCCCAACCCTCTTTTGCAGCAGCACTCTTTTTGTTGTCATCATAGTTTTCACTCACATGCTGACAATTCTTGTTGGATTCTTTTCCACAAACGCCGACCCAGAGAGCCTTCTCATACACCTAAGCGTTAAGCCCGATCCTCTCCTTCAAATCATTCTAGCTCTCACTATTCTCCCCCTCGTCCCTCCCTTGACATCTGCCTTAATGTGCTCACACGGATCTCTGAAAGGATTGGAGGTTCACTCTTTTCAACACGAACAAAAGTACATCAATGTATCAATATCATCCAAGATAACCTCGGGAACCTCATCATTCGTGCTCACCAGCAAATCTTGCACGACATAGATGACATCATCAACAATATATGCCAATCCCTTACACGTCATCACTAAAACATTGTACTATCATTCTTATCTATCTCCTACTTGGGTTTATCCTTCCCGCTTGGATTTATACAGCCATTGCTTCATCTCTTGGATACTTTGGTAATTCTTATCCATCTCCCACTTAGGTTTATCCGTCCCGTTTGGGTTTATATGGCCATTGCTTCCTCTCTTGGATACTTTGCTAATTCTTATCTATCTCCCATTTGGGTTTATGTGGTCATGGATTGTACTTATGGTACTATGATCCTCGTATTCCTCTTATCTCCCACTTGGATTTATCTCGTATCACTTGAGCTGGCCCTATCATTGATTCCCATCCAATCCTACCTCACCTGCAATTCCTACTCTATCAAATCTTTAAAACCTTTTATCATTTCATTTGTCTCAAATCATAAATGTTCCTACATTTGTGCATACATAAGAAAATGACATCGTAAAAGTAAACATACAATAACACAATGTTTTAAAAATCGGAACCGGACTGGAATCGGCCGAGGGTCGGACTAGTTTAAAATTCCAAACCATGATACAAGAACCAGTTTACTAGAAAATACATGAAATATTACAACTGCAATGACAACAATATATTTTAAAGATTCCAAACCATGATTACAAACAATTACAGACAAAACATGCAAACTTTGCTCATGTATATACCATGTAAGAGTAAATATAGCAAAATGGCACCAAGTGCACTACATATCTTAAACAAAATACATAAACAATGAGGCTCTAAATGGCCTATAGAGTCCAAAAACCAATATGCTACAAGAAACTACATGTTAGATATCAATCATCAAACTTAGCACCACTGTTAAGAATGGGATTCTCATCCTCATCAATGTCATAATGTTCCTTTGGCTCAGACTTGTCGGACTCGTCAAGGACATCTACAGTAATTGTAGTAGCACGACTAGTGCTTGCCATGTCTAGTGTTACTAGTCGTTCGTCATCCAAAGCCATCCACCCCAAGTCATCAGAATCAAACTCTGTCGAGTGACTCTCCTCTACCAATTTTGAGGTTGGATCAATATCACTCAAGACAATGGGATCTATATCAAGTCTTCTATTCAATAATTGGTTGCGCCTTGGTCGGAAGGTACTATTGCACAAAGATGAGATCTTTTATTGTTGTTCCAAAGAGTTTCTCTTATATAGGTGGTGTGTATTGGCTTCCCTTGCACAAAGATGAGATCTTTTATTGTTGTTCCAAAGAGTTTCTCTTATATCAAGTGGTGTGTATTGGCTTCCCGCAACCTTGGTCCCACCATATTATCCATCCTATTCACACATCCGATCCTACTTTTGATCCTAATAATTACAAGACAATTATGGTGGGTGACACCTTCTTCAAGTTGTACACCATTGTTCTCCATTTGCAGCTATCCGAGTTTCTAGAGCAGTACCGTTGCAGAGCCAGAGGACAGGCAGGTTTCAGGACAAGGTACCACACTATTGATCACCTTCTCACCCTTCGTGTTATCATTGAGGAAGCACGTCATCGTTCATCTAGAGTCTTCTGCTGCTTTGTGGACTTTCGGAAAGCCTTTGAAATCTGTTCTGCGGGAAGCCCTTTTCCACAGACTTAGAGACATTGGTATTTTTGAAACCCTTCTTGCCACCATCACTCGGATGTATGAGGTCTTAGGTCGCCTTCGTATTACTGCTAGGTTTTTCGACTTCATCAGGAGCACCATCGGGGTCAAGCAAGGCTGCCCTCTCTCTCCTACTTTGTTTGGTATTTATATTGATGAGTTGGAGGAATTTCTCCGGGACCACATACAGGACGAGGACGATTGTCTTCTTCACCAGGTTTTGATCTACATTCTTCTCTTCGCGGATGATGTGGTCCTTTTGGCTTCTCCTACGGAGGGGTTACAAAGACAACTTGATGTTTTAGCTCTCTTCTATGATCATAGACAGCTTACAGTCAACCTGGGCAAAACCAAGGTTATGGTTTTCAATGTGTTGAAGACCTCCGATTTCCATTTCTTCCACAGGGGGAGTTGGAGATCACCAACTCCTACACCTACCTGGGGGTTCTCTTCTCTGGACCACGCTTTAGTCTATGCACGGCTATTCAACCCCGCATCAACAAGGGGTATGGCTCCCTAGCGATCTTGGAGAGACAATGCTTCTGCCACCACTTTCAGGACAGGTTGTCCAAGATGTCCCTCTCAAACTATCTTGTGAGACCAACGGTTCTCTATGGTTCTGAGGTTTGGGGTCCCTCCTTGCTCGAGTTGGATTGGGTTGCTATTGAGAGAGTTCAAATCCTTATGCTCAAACGGATCATCAGATGTAAAGAGCTTGTTCCTCATAATATCATCCTTGTCAGGTTTGGGGCTCGCCCTTCCCGATTAGAGGTCATCTTTGGTCTCGTCTCACTCTTGCACCACATCCAGGGACTTTCTGATTCTTCCATAGAAAGAGATAGGTACATCTACCTTACCTACCGTTCTTCTGAGGCCATTGCTCTTTCTGACTGTAGTGGTCGTGTTTGCTGTTGGTATGTCAAGGCCTCTTGTCTCCTTGGATCCCTTGGGATCAACATGAACCGTCTCCCCCCTTTCAGCTACTCCATGGATGCTCCTGCTCACGTCCCTCCGAGCACACAGGACCTACACAAAATCATCAAAGACGACATATACAGACAGTTCATCTAGATTATTAGGACCAACCCCCCAGATGAGCTACGCCCGAAGATGGCCTTCTATGCCAATCACTTCCTCGAAGTCAACAATGGACTCATCATTCGGCCCACCTATATCTCCCGTCATTGGATGTATGTTCATCACATATTCCTGGGCCAGTTCAGAGTTGGCTCCCATAGGCTTCGGGTCGAGAGCGATCACCAGTTGGACCGGTCCGAGAGGGTCTGTCAGCTTTACTCCCTCCAGGAGATTGAGACAAAGGAACACTTCATTTTCCAGTGCCCAATCTACTATGAGATCAGAGGGAGCTTTCACTGTCTATTCCGTGAACGTCCAACGTTCACGGCCTTCTTCAGGTATTATGATCAGAGGTGTCTCACTCTCTATTTACAGGAAGCTCTTAAGCTCCGTGACGGGGTCCTCCATCCCCCTTCTAGGGAGACTATTACTCGACGGATCACATCTTTCTTTGTTGTGCTCCCAGGTGAGAGGGGAACCAAGCGGGGACTTGATCCTAGTGGAGATACTCATATTAGATCTGTCAAAACTAGAGGAGCTTCTTCCCTGACCAATGGTATCTAGACTCAGACACGACCAAGGGCCCCCTCTCATAGGCGGCAAACCACCAGGTTCACCTAGAGAGTTCGACTTTCCACGGATCATAGGCGCCTCAGACATCTTCTACTTCCTGACACCAGACATCAACACATCACTAGATTCTTTCCGACTGGCCTTGGGCGACAGTCGTGAGGATTGGTGTCGAGGCTTTTCCCTCCACCTCCTCCTCCTTTGTACTCTCTATTCTTTTTCTTTCGTTCTTCTCAGAGACCTTTTTGGGTTTCCCCGCTGCTTCTACTTTACTTTGTATGGTGCAGTCCCATTAACCTACTTTTGTGGTCACTTGTTGGACATTTAATATAATTATCTTATCTTATCTTATCTTGAATACTTTGGTAATTCCTATTTATCTCCCGCTTGGGTTTATACTACCACGGCTTCCTATTTTGGATACTGTGGTCATCACATTCTTTTCATCTCCCATTTGGGTCTATTTCTCATTGCTTGGGCTGGCCCTATGATTGGTCCCTATCCCATTCAATTTTTTTACACAATACCTACACTATCACTTTTTAACCTTCTATCATTTCATTTCTCTTAATCATAAATGTTCATACATTTGTGCATACATAAGAAAACGGAATCATAAAAATGAACACACAACACATATCAACAATTAATACACAGGATATCGGCAAAACAATGGTATATCATATATATATCAATATGAATCGTTTATATATCATCATTTATCTCTCAAAAATAATCTTGAATACTTTGGTAATTCCTATTTATTTCCCGTTTGGGTTTATACTACCATGGCTTCCTATTTTGGATACTATGGTCATCACATTCTTTAAATCTCCTGTTTGGGTCTATTACTCATTGCTTGGGCTAGCCCTATAATTAGTCCCTATCCCATTCAATTTTTTACACAACACCTACACTATCACTTTTAAACCTTTTATCATTTCATTTCTCTTAATCATAAATGTTCATACATTTGTGCATACATAAGAAAATGGAATCATAAAATTGAACACAACATATATCAACAATTAATACACAGGATATCGAAAAAACAATGGTATATCATATATATATCAATACGAATTATTTATATATCATCATTTATCTCTCAAAAATAATACAATCAACCATCCCTCAAGCATCCCCTCCCGTAGATGGAGATCGACTGATGCTTTGAGCTATTGGTGCCTGACTAGTTGCACGTAGGGATTGTGCTAAGGATGTGACTTTAGACTGAGACCGTGAAGCCTCTCCCTTTTCCCTAGCCACACAAACCAACCATGCTGTAATGCGGGTTACATCTGTTGCCTGGCGTGCTGCTGCCCCTTGTGCATCACATAATCTCGCCGCCTGCTCTCGTGCCAACGTTGTTTGTGCCTGGATATGGCCCTGCACCAAAGTTGTCATATCTCCCGCACTCGTCACCGCTAGAGCATCCCTATGTCTCTGAATCTCGCAAGTTGCCTCTCCCACGAGCCTAAATGCACTCACTGAGTCTCTGACTGCGGTTGACACTGGATCTACCATCGTGGTCGCATTTGTTAGGTCCAGGACAACATCAAAGTTCTTTTCAAAAATCACAATCTACGCTATAACATAATCTAACTTTAAGGCTCACTTGGCTCATCATGGTGCTCTCCTACGACAACTCCACCTACTCAGCCTCCCAAAATTGCCCCCCAACCATGCCCACCTATCTTGGAGTACTAATATCGTTGGTGCTCTCCTTGGCGCCTCTACTCTATGCCCTGACTGCACCATCATATATGTTGTTATCTGGGCTCTTGTGTCTGATAAGTATCCTCCTCCATGCCTTCGTAATCGCCACTCACGGTGCCATCTCCAAGGCCTCTCTACTCTCTCCTATCCGACAACTTGTCTCTCGGGGCTGTCCTCCACCTCTACTACCTAAGGTCCCTCTGCATCTCCTACTCCCCTCCATCGCTTTCGCCCACCACTTGGTTGTGGGGTATGCCTCACTCGATGTGGTCGCAATGGTGGCACTCTTACCAGTAGTTCTGCTCTCCCTCCTCTCTCTCTCTCTCATGCCGCGGTTGATACTCCAGGAGAGGTAGGGCTACCACATGAGTTGGGCGCCCAAACCGCAATGGTATTCTATCTATTGGGTGTGTCTCCACCCACCACACATAATACCCAGTAATCTCTAAGGTCCCCTTGGCTACAACCATAGTCGGCCATCTGGGCCACTGGTCAACTGTCTCCCTATATAGCTCCCACACTATCTGTTTGTGTTTAAATTATGGCAACCTCATAAAACCAATCATTGGCCTCACTGTTGGTCCTCTCTCCCATTATAGAATCTTCGAGGCATCTCTTGCTACCTATAGCGGTGTCCCTGTAAGCCTATACATTGGGAATTGCTCATATATCCAGTCGACAATAATATGGCGGGCCCTACAACCCTCTGCTACTTAATTTCTCTTAATCTCAAATTAGCAAAGTGACAAATGAATTCCTCCCTTTACTATTTATAACAATTCTTCTAACTGGTTTTGTAGTGATTTTTTGCTATCTTCAAACCTTTATATGTTTCGAACTACAAACCCTAAAAACATGTCGTAAATTGCGCTATGTTTGTGGTGGCAGGCTGCTCATTTTGTCATATTACATATATCTCTACCAATTTCCGTTGAAAATCCCCATTTTCCGTCATCTCAACATTCAGCTACATCCCTCCCGTGATCTCCTAGCCAGGTGATTTTTGTCTTATCTTACTGATTATCTTCTAGTGTTTCTTTTCATTCTTGCTTATTCAAGGTTCTAAACAACTATTGCACCCGCCAACACCTGCCATAAGCACGCCGAGAAACACCTGTAGATAAGTATGAGGTAGGTATATTTCATTAAGTGGAGTTCATTATTTCGTTACAACACTTTCATTTCAGCTTTCCTTTTAGCATTTCCTTTCGATTGCATGTTACATAGATTTTTTTTCCGAAGACCATTTTGTGTTCCACTATTGTGACACGCAATGATCTTCAGTTAGGGCATATGTATACACCATATTTTTGACGCTTACTAACCATTTCTTTTGTGCAGGGGCTGTTGATGTATTTTCCTCCTGAGTGGGTGCCTTAAGGGCCTTGCTAGGATTAGGGTGTGATCGGACACAACATTTGAGAGATGTTGCTATTCGCCTTAGTTACCGTACCTTTGCCTCGTTTCTTCTCTTTGTTCACACATTATGCCCATTATGTCCACTTGTCCCATTGTGTCTACTTGCTTCTTCATATTGCGTGCTATTATCCTTGCTTTTGGTCACTTTGGACTTTGTCATTCACCTTTATTTACTCTTGGCCTCCATTCCTTGGGTCTTGCACCCTTTGACCTTAGGGTTTCCCCCAAGGCTGACGTTGACACCCATGGGTGATGGTGTCTGATTTGGCTTTTCCATAACTGAGTCCGTCGTCCATGGGCGATGGCGTCAGGTACATATACCCCTATGTTTTCTTATTATTACACCACTTACTTACACTACTATATACAAGCTTATCAACACTCGCATAATTACCCTTGCTTCCACTATTTCATACTTGTTAGTTGACCTAGAGTCTTGGAGCTTATCTCTTTTGCATTTGGGTCACCACAATGACTTAGGATTGGAGAATTTTTTGTGGAACTTTCCCTTTCTCCACCCATAGAGATTCTCTCTTGGTGTTGTTTCTAGGGAGGATTATGCATCAGTGGTCACACACACGCTATAGGTAAGTATTTCTCACCCTTTTTAGTATCTTATTTTGTATGTGCTTGTTGTTGGTCATTAATTGTTATATATTAGAGTAGATGTAGGTTTGTTTTGATCTATTACACTGTCTTATTATTATTACGCCCCTTGGCTTTATCCACCCCATGGTTACCTCCAGGATACCTATCTTTATCTTAGTTGTAGGCCTTGGAAACCTATAACCATCCTAGTGTTAGGGTTACTATCCTCTAGAATTATGACACTAGTGCTCTGTGAGCACCTTTGTATCAACACAATGTGGTCGGTCTTAGATTGGATTCCTATACTTGAGAACCCAAGAGGGAACCTATATTTTACCCGTCATATAACATGTCATGAAATATATCTGTCATGGCTCGTTGATAAGTGGCTCCCACATGTTAAGGCCAAAATGCATGACTTGATAGTAGAAGGTGCTCTAGGGTGTAGTGAAAGTTGTCTTGTGTTGGTCCTCTTTAGCAATATCAATCTGATTATAGCCGGAAAAGCTGTCCATGAGAGAACATCTTGTGTCATGCTGTCGAGTGCACAATCATATCAATATTAGGAAGAGGGAAGTCGTCTTTGAGACAAACTTTGTTAATATCCCTGAAATTTGTACAAATCTTGATTCCTATTGCTTTCTTGTGAACAGGGACTATGTTGGATATCCATTCAAAGTAGTTGACAAGTGTGATAAATCCAATGACTAGTAGCTTTGGGAGCTCCTTTTTAACAAGGAGAGCTACCTGCGGGTGCATCTTACAAAGTTTTTGTTTAACAGGTTTGGCCGATTCGTACACGACCAAGTTATGAACTAAGGCAGTAGAGAGAGGGGGGTCAAGCGCTAACTAAAATCTATATAGCTGTATCGCTCACCCACCCATGCCTTCACACCATCCCTTCAAGAATGCAAGAATAACAATAGATAAGGCTCCCAAAGGCGGTGTATAATGGATAACCAGTAAAGCTAACAAGTAAACTAGATATTGGGTCTAATAATTCAAAGGTGATAGAGTCGGAAGCTAAGAACCATAGTATACTTCCTAAGAGGAAGCAAGGGATATCTAAAGAACCTCGCCTTAGGGTGGTCGGATCAATGATCAATCACACAAGTTGTCGACCCTACATCAGTGCAACCCCTCCACCCAATATAGAGAATCAAGGGATATATAGATATAGAGCGCGACGTATTGGATTGATTGGATGGGGATGCTAGGTTTATTCCCACCACCTGCTCTTCTCTCCGGGTGGTCATAAAGATAGGCCCACCCCTCCATATAGAGAATTAATGATCTAACCTTGACATGTTTGCGTAAGGCTAAACAAAGACATCAAAAAATTTCCGTAAGAGGGAAGCAAAGGTTTTCTACTCACGAGGACTAAGTGAAGCCCCAAGTTTGACAACTTTGGGTTGTTCCTTTGTACGAAAGTTGATATCAATAGTTTCCTTGACTACTAGTTTAAAACCATCTTCCATTTGTGTAGGGTCAGGGGGAGGTTGAGTTCCTCTTTTATTGGCATCTCAGAGAGATTTTCACCAACAAAATGGTCACTTTTATTTTTTATTTTCCGAATTTTGTGTTTGTTTGTCTGCTAGCGGCTCAAAGAGGTTTTCACTATGGGACTTTGGTTTTTTGTTTTTTGATTGATTTTTTAATTTTTTAGTTTTTTGCTGACCATAGAACTTAGCCTCCTCCACGAAGTATGCACATAGCCCTTCTTGCGATCTCCTGAGGAGATATCATCTCGAAGTCCTATAAACCCTGCAATGACTTCCTCATTTTGAAAAGAATTGATTGGTTGTGATCGTGTGGGTCCCAATCAATAAGAGAGATATATACTAGTTTGAGTTTAGAGTAGGACGGGGTTAAGGTCAAGACGGTAGTGGCAGAAAAGAGGTTCGTGGAGGCAAGGTCTTTGTAGATGCTACAAGGAGACCCTGGTTCAATGTCCATATCGGAGGAGTCCTCTTTGCATTCATAAGAAGTCGGCGTCAACTTTTGTATGTGGGCCACCATATGGTGTAATGCCGATGTCATAGCGGTCCGTCTTTTCATGTGCCAGGATAGGTTCACGAACATCCTGTTCATTTTTGTCACAACCATAATTGTGATAGTCCATGACATACATCATTTTGTTGGGGATGGCATATTGCGGGGATTGATAGTAAAATGCAAAGCTCTCATTGGGTGATTGTAAAGTGTATGACTTGTCTAGGTGTTCCTCTTATAAGAACCCCCCTAGTATAAAGTTGCCAAAGTTATTGTAATCGAGTTGCTTCTTTGGCATGAATTTGGGTTTATCACGAGTTTTGGGTGACAAGGGGAAATTGTGGACAAGGAGGGCCTGTTGGAGGTCATATTCCTCGCAACCGATGTTAATGACCTTGGATTTGGACTCCAAGGGGTGAAAGGCAAATGCGGATGTGGATGCATCAGATGATTTAGATTGGAGGGATAGGGTGTCAGGATGAATACGAGAGGCGAAATCCTCTGATTTTGGCTCAAAAACAATCTCAATACTTGGGAAAACATACACCTTGCGATAATGACTGGCCAATGCTCTGCAATGTGTGAAAGATTGCATGCCACTGGGGATTGTGAGCTTTTGGCCTTGGTAATGTAACTTGATGCATTGATGAAAGGTGGAGGGAACTACTTGCATGGTGTGAATCCATGGGCGAATGAGGAGAATATTATACGGGAGCTCCATTTCACAAGCTGCAAAGTATAGCTGGTGAGGTTGGATCCATTATTTACAAGCCCCTGTTTGATTTTCTCTTGGGTAACGATGACCTCAATTTCTAAATGTCAGTTATGGATATAGTCCTTCTATGGGATCTTGCTTTGGCTAAAAACAATTTGCTCTGATGAGGTGATTTGCACTACCAAGGCTTGGAAGCACGAAGGGTCAATGTCTGTGGGAACTGTTGACTCTTGAAGGATTTTATAGAGGGTGTCTTTATGAACAATAGATATTTTGAGAAGATCCAAGATGGAAACTTTGGCAAGTGTCTTCTCAAGCTACTTTAAGAGACTGTAATGACCATTCGAAGGTGTGGACTAAGGAGGTCTTGTGACAATGATGTGAGTGCCTCATGTTGTAACGGTGCACTCTTGGGTCTTGATTTTGATGGTTGAAACATGATTAGTGATTTAGGGTGGATGTAGCCAATAAGAGAATCGAAGGAGTATGAAGCCTTAGCGGCAACATGGTTTGTATTATTATCTTTAGAGTATTGACCTTGATCCAACTTTTGTTTGTGCTTGGGAAATGGTGCTTTGTAGATCCCTAGCTTCTTGTTTTTTTGATTTGGAGGCTTCTTGGGTATTGAGTTCAATATCTCCGCGATCTAGTAGGTCATGGATGTTGTTTTTCAGCTTCATGCACTGATTACTGGCATGACCCTTTACATGATGGTATTCACAATATTTGTGTTCCTATTACCTGATTATATGATGGTATAATATATGTCAGTATCTTCCTCCTTAACATCGCATCCGAGTGATTTTCACCAGAAATAGACTCCCATACCAGTTTCTCAGCTGCAAACTGAAGAAGGTTAACTACAAACAACTTGGTGTGATCAGCAGCATCTGGGATAGCATCATCGACCGCTGTTGAAACTTTATAAGCAACACTAATTAGGCATGACAGAACAGTATAATCCAACTCATGCCTGTATACATCCACAGAGAGAGAAATGGATGTCATCAAGCATTTGGAACCTAGCAAATCAACGATCTTGCATTTTAAGTGAGTACTGTGCCTGATGTTAAGAATAATAGTTAGAAACAGCTGTTCTACTACAACATTAACTTCAAAGTAACACTCAACATCTGCGAGTTCTGTATTTCTGAGAATACTGCATAACGGATAGGAAATTTTTGATGAAATTTGCTCTTCAAAACTTTGACACTGAAAGGTAAGATGCAGAAGGTTGGCAAGACTTAAAGGTTCCCTTATCACAAACTTCTATCATTTAGATGCTACATTCAGACAAAATCCTCCTGTAAGTTCCTCTTTTATACCATCTCCGAGAGGGACTAGAGATTGAGGGTGCAAGTGGCTTTAGCACAAGTGCAGAGCCTGTGCCGAGATATAATTGATGCATTTTTTTAGTTTTTCCTTCTGTGTAACTGTTTTCAGACATGTAGTCAGCCATCAAATGGTGAACAAAATATTTCCTTTGAAGCAAGTCCATCCTCTGGCACCAACTTTTCTATGTATTAGACAAATATTGCAAGGACTCTATTTGAACTTTTTTTTTACTTTGATGGTAAATGAGTAATGTTTTACACAGCTCTCAAGGCAGCCAGATTTTGCCGAGGAGAAGAAGCTGGAAGGCATGTTCTTGACAAAGAATTTATTTCATCAAGTACTATCACTGCATCCATGCCTGATTAAAAATTTGAGAGCTCTCCGGTAAAGGACAAAGTCAACCAACAGGGGATCAAACACTTTTTGTTGGAATGACAGACAAATGCCGGAAGGGGAAAATACATCAATGCTGCTGCAATTTATTGAAAACGAACACGCACACACATAACAGAAAGGAAAGGAAAAAACATAAGCCAAAATTGTGCGGAAAAGAAAACTATTTACAAGGAAGAAGGCAAGGCAACATTACTAAACGTGAGCATTTATGGGCTGGGAAAGATATGAGCCTTTTTGGGACAATTTTGAACAAGATGAGGACAGCCTTTGCAAAAGTATGAGAGATGACAGCAGCATAGTTTACATTGCATCTATGGGGAAGACATGAGGTGCAGGTTGAAGAACAAACATGCATTCACACACTTTACTATGGACAACCAGATAACAAATGTTTCTTGCATCCACAAATGAGTGTACGGAAGACACATTTTCCTCTTAAATACAAGGAGTATGCTTGAAGGAGATATTTGAAATGTCAACAACATTAATCATGCCTTCAAGATTTTTATTTTGTGGCTGGATATATATCTATATATCTGGGGGGCCCAACCAACCCTCTATAAAAATTGACGGCTAGTATAGAGAGATGGCCTGCTCTCTATATATCTTATGACCATATCTTTGCAAACTCCCCAAATATATATAGAGCAGGGGGTACAGACCCAAAGACTAGAGAAATAACCTTTCTTTGTCGCCCTCCATTGTCGGTTTCTCCCCTCGACCACCTCCCCCTCCTCTCTCTAGAGATTTGGGATCTGGGTGGGAAGTCGAGTGGCTAAAGGGGCCCTCTCTCTCTATAGGAGGGTGTTGGCCGGGGCCCTCCTCCCCCAGCTATCTGCTCACATGATGCAGGAGCATCTTTTGCAAGCAAGAAAGAGTCTATTAGGTGGTCATGTGGGTTAGGAGTGATGGATAATTGTTTTCCCCCCATTATCTCATTGTTCAAATTCAAATTTGAATGTGTTTTGTAATGGTGAAAGTGAAAAGCCTTGTAATGAGTGGTAATTTGTCAAGTTTGATCAAGTAAAAGAGGTTTACTAGGTGGAAGTGAGTTGTCATAGCTTGATAAGGTCATGAAGACCATAAAGTGAGGCTTGTAACGAGTTGTGAGGTGTCTAGGATGAAGATCATCCAAATTTTCTATGTTTAGAGGATGGTTAAGCTTTCCGAGGGTAGATTCAGTCATTCTAGGGGCTAGTTGAGCTTCCTAAGGAGCTAGAATAGGTCAATAATTCATGATTGGATTAAGAATTCGAAGGAGAAAGCTTTGTAAGAAGAATTCAATGAGGAATGAAGTGTGTGTAATGATTAAGAGGAAGAATATATCTCTGTTTCTGTGAATTTGCATGTTTCCATGGACTGTGTAAGGGTTTAGTCCTGGACAGCAAGCTTGAAACCTATAGTCATCCAAAACCACACTAAGATACCTGACTGTCACCTTAGAAAGATGGAGAAACTAATTACAAACACAGTGAAATTTAATTGGGCCTTTGAATATGGATTTTAAGTGATTTATAGCTAATTTTGTGCCCGCGGCCTGAAACTAGGGCTCGCTGTAACTTGTGATTAGTCCAATGGAATTTGCTATAAATTTGTAAAAACCTGTCTTGACAAAAGGAAGAAGTTACCAAATTTTCAGATCGATTTATCACGTTTGGAAGGATATCTCCATGACAGAAATTCCCAGGTTCGTGGAGCAAGACAGTATACAGGTCGAGAAGGTAAATTGTGGAATTTTAATGATCCAAAATGTTTCAAGGTGCTAGAACTGATTATTGATGATGTTAGAAGGTGTGCATGAGGTATCTCGTGCTTGAAACCATCTTTTAGTATGACTTTCATGTGACAGTCTTGAAATAGATCCTCTAAAACTGAGAAAACCTGATTTTCTTCAAGTTTGGATAAGGGAGCCCAAGTAAAACACCCATAGAAGGTTATATATGTTAAAATTCCGTCAAGGACTATCTTAGGAAGAACAATATATCAAATTTACAACTAAAATGGCATAAGTTGAGTCTTATTGGATCAGAGAATCAACCACTAGGCGATAGTTAATGGCTACTGAACTCTATAAACCCTTGCACAGTTTTATGATGCATGTGTTACAGGGAATGAGCTAGACGAATCAGGAGAAAGAAGAAGTCTGCCCCTTAAAGAGACTAAATGAGGAAAGAGTGCAGTCAGTTGTATCAAGGAATTGAAAACAGAGCATCAAGGCTCTCATGGAGAATATAGCTCAAGCATAGAAAATTACAGTAGTGGCATCAAGGGGGCATTGAATCAGGAGCTGGGAACAATAGGTTCTTCTATATAGTTGATTTAGTGACTTGGAGCTATAGAAAGAATCTAGGAGGTACAGATAGTTGGAGGGATGCATTGCATTTCATGACAAGTATAGGTTGCACAAGATGAATGGAGTACGTGACCTCTGCAGGGTTTTAGATATGTGTAAGTTCTTGGGTAGATAGGACTGTGGGTCCATATCAAATGAGAGAATCATTTTATGAAAACTTGTGGAAGGTATATCAGTGCAAACCAGAGTTATGCTCTTGATTAAACCCCCTTAAACACCATGATCCATGAAGATTTATGATTTCTATACACAGGTTCTACATGACTTAGCTATATTAAGACAAGAATACACATCTTCAAACCAAAAGACTCTGAGTATAAGTGTAAACATAGCAAGATTAGCACAAGCTGAGCTAAGAAGGGCATCATCACATTTCTTCTGTTGTAAATGGTGGAACTAAATCCTCTTTTTGAACCGTCAACTGCTGGGCCAACTTTTCCTTAGATTCCTCCACAAGAGGGCTGGGCATGAAAACTTCATGATATTTAAACATTGTTGGAAATTTCTCTCTACTGATTGCTGCTTGCATTTTCCTCTGATTTCCTCTTACTTGTGCTCAACATTACCATCTATGTCTTCTTCCTGTATTTGCTCCACCTTGTATAGATTTTGAAGAGGGCATTTTTCTCTTTTCTTGATTCGTACAGCCCCATAGAAATCTTGCAAAAATTGCACTCTTTTGGGATCACCCCCAACCTTACAAATTGGATTTTCTTTGAAAGTGGAAATGAAGAGAAAAATATTTTTGTCAGCATCATCATTTTCCAGAATCCAATCAGCCTCTAGTTTAGGATGTTCTATGAAACATGCTAGGAGATGCCTTCAAATGACTGAAAATTAAATGCAAAAGACACTATCTTCCCTAGCAGATGGAGAGTAGATTCAGAGCACCGTTCTAGAATCCCACAAACAAAATGGAAAATCTAATCACCTCCTCTCTGCACAAATAAAGTGAATACTCTAGAAAATAACTTTAAATATTAATAGCTACAAAGTCTCAATATTTCTCACATATATGTGGTACAAAGCCCACTACTAAGTTCCTGCAACACAAAGTTTACAAGAAAGATAAATATATGCAAAGAGAAATTTATTTGATAGTCTAAGCATCATAGTTACCAAGCCCGGAAATCCGGATCCGTTGGGGAGGGCAAAAAAATCCGAAAATCCGGAATTCTTGAAAAGGTTCGGAAAAATCAGGTCCGAAATATATATGAGTTGGATTTTACAAATATGAAAATTTGACAAATACAATGAAAAACTTTAATAATGTAATGTAAAATGTTATATTTTTAATATATAGAAGTTATCCGAATTTATCCGGGTTAGCTGAAAAATCTGGATCCGGACGGATTTGGTAACTATGCTAAGCGTACTTAACTCATACATAACTCGAGACAACAAATATGATCAAAGGCAACATATTGCAATCTCCAACATTATATCTCGAGGAGGGAAAAAAAGAACGCCCCTTACATTTGCTTCTTGTCTTTTGTAAACTTCCTTTACTCAAGTAGTTACTCAACTACTTGTAACTAAAGGTAACTTAACCTAACCTCCACTTCACACCACTTACCCTAATTTCTCATTTGCACTTTGCACGTTTTCATATATACAAGAGTGTCTACATTATATACATCTAGTAGTGATTCTCACTTTACATCATTAATTAATTCTAAAAAGAAGTAATTCCATCACAAGAAAACTCTAGGGTCCACATATCAGGTTGTCACTTACTTAACAAAGTAATCCATTTAATATGCTTACGACATGACATTTAAAAGTGCATTAATAACTTAGCCTATTATAAATTTACTTAATTCAGAAGAATTAATTAAATATATTGTCTAACCCTATCTAGTCCATTCCTTGGGCCTACCAAACTCCATATGAGATGAATTAATTCAAATAAGAATTAATGTGATGTAGAGTCATTTTGACGTGATTCTGTGGCCCTGCTTCGCAATTTTTCCTGGAATTGCTTGTTGCTATTCAAATTTTAGAAAGGCTAAAAGTTAGGACAACAGACAATGTCTTTGTTTTGGAATAGGAAGTTGTCTACTTGAGTTGGATTATTTTCAAATATATCACGTGTTTCCTCTTCCTCACTACTATGATCTACATGTAGACACAAAAGTATGCACTTAGTACTATTACATCACACCTCTAGTATGTCATTATATGCATGATTCCTAAGCAAGTAAACTAGACGTTGACAACACTTGTTTTGCTTTACTTCGACATTGTTTTATCCTTCCATGCTTTTGTCCTCTACTTTTTTGGAATCATTCTTTTGTTTTAGGACATTGCACAATGTGTTACCCAACTCAGTACTTCCTGTTTTATCTTCGGAGCTCCCCGGACACTATCACCTAATAGGGACAAGAGCGCCTAGGTGCTACTGTTCCCTTTGGGCGTTTATGTCCCTTTGCCTTGTTTTTTATGTTTAAAATGCCACATCAATTGTTATCCTTTCTTAACTTCTACTTATCACTTTGGGCTGGCTTTTAGAGTTGTTAATGATGAAATTCAAACAAAGGAATCATATATATATATATATATATATATATATATATATATATATATATATATATATATATATATGACTTACTAACTATTCTAAGGGGCAAGAAGCCAACCAGGCAATTGTGCTATTATTTTCTATCTACTACTTGGGAAAAAAGAACATTTGAAGAATGCATTTGGGCTACATTATTCACTTCATAGGAAGGACAAATTTTGAATTCCATCACACACATGTTTTGGGGGCAAAGTTGTTGTAGCCCATTATCTTGGTGTGACTGGCACAAGGGCAACCTAGCTTCAAGGGACACAATCCTATCACACACATACCAGAATACATCGAGTCTGAAATGTAGTGAAGCGCTTGGTGACAATCACATTGGGGTGACTGCTGAGGTCAGTCTGGATCAAGCATATGCATATTTTATTTCATCTAATGTGTGCTTGAGCTTTGTATAGGTAGCTAGGGTTTGTTTTGTAGGTATAAGTGCGATAGAAAAGCCTTATAATGAAGTTGGAGCGACACAAAGCGAAGTGAAGGTGACATGATTAAACTCTGAAAGAACCAGATCCGCACTCACTACCGGGACACTAGTGCCTAGTTCAGACATTAGTGCTCGGGGCGGTCCTGTCCCCTTCTGGGCGCTTCTGTCCAGTAGACCTATTGATCACTATCTTCCAGACAGAGCATGCGCAGTCCAAATCTAGCTTGTTCCACTATCACTCCAGCCCAGATTCGATCCAGATACTTGGGAATCAACTAAGTCACTCTGATCCTCTTATTACTTGTCATTGAGTATTATATCTTGTGTGTTTATGATATTATCTCATTGATCTTAGTCCTCTGATTAAGATTTGATTGTTCCACTATCACTGCAGCCCAGATTCGATCCAGATACTTAGGAATCAACTAAGTCACTTTGATCCTCTTATTACTTGTCATTGAGTATTATATCTTGTGTGTTTATGATATTATCTGATTGATCTCAGTCCTCTGATTAAGATTTAATTTATGTTAAATCATTACAAGAATAAGCTCATCATCTGATAAACGATCAAGAAGTCCACGTGGGAAGTGGTTGAGCTCACAATGTTAGTGGCTCAAATGGGTAATAGGTGCCATTGTGGTTGCAATTTGAAACTTGACCTAGGCTTTGATTTATTTGATTTTATCTAAAGGAGCTCCAGGTAAACTTTGGCTATGTAACGGCTGTAAATTTAAAATTTGACCTAGGTTTTGGAGTTGTTTAACGTTGTTAAGTATTCTAAGTAAATTTGGCAGTGTAACGACTGTAGACTGAAAATTTAACCTAGGTTTTGGATTTGATCATTGTCACTAAGGATTCTAGGTAAATTTTGACAGCATAACTACATGTTTGCATTGTTAAACCAAGTTGAAAAGTTTAAGTTTTGATATAAAAAAGCTGGTTTGATTTCGATAGAGTTTCAGGTTGTTTTGTTTGAAAATATGGCTGAATTTTGGCAACATTTTAGGATGTTTGATATCAATGTGGTGTAGCTCGGATAGAGTTTCACCTTGTTGGTTTGGAAAATCAAGGTTTGACTCGGACAAAGTAACATGTTTTCAGTTTTTCAAACAAGATGTGGGGGAGCATCAAGAAAACCACAACCTATGCTAGTTTTGGCCACCTAACTAGGATAACAAGCTTCTAGGGGAGTCCTCAATATACCCTTTTGGTACACGAGGCACAAATTTGTGAAATTAGGGTGTGTTGTCCAGTGGTGTTGTTCGAAGGGTCAAATCCCCCCTTGCCTTCACTCCAACTGTTTCAATGGAGCTTGATAAAAAAGACAGTTTCTTCTTGTGAGATCATGTCCAAGGCCTAGGTATTGGGACTTGGAGGCCCCTCACTTCACGTTGCCGGTAAAATAGGTCAACGCTTGTCCAAAACGACAGGTATTCCCACATATTTATATAGCCCGCTTGAAAGAGCATACACAATTAAGATGAGGCTCAAACAAACACAAACTGTGGAAAGCAAATAAACACCTAGTAAATGTGTTTAAACAATGGCTAATCCAATATTGAGCAATTCGAAGCAAAGTATGAAAAACAAACTATGTGATTAAACAAAGATAAATCCAATATGGTTAGTGAAATACTGAATAAATGAAGTACAAATTCCGAATCAAATAGATATGATAAACCAAAATGCAAAGCAAATAGTGCAAAGTGAAAACGTGCAAGTTTGGTTTGTTTGTTTGCTTGGTAATATTGTATTTGACAAGTGATAAGGAACCTGGGCATAGAGTTTTAGTAGTTTGGAAAACCAATAAACAACTCAATGCATAATCAAAGAGACGAAAGTCAAGATAGGGGAAAAACCCAAGTTCTCTGTCACGAGGTCGTTAAGACACAAGGCGAGGCCGTTGTTTACTAGGACAAGGTCACCACAGTATGTCACGAGGCTGCCATAGTATGTCATGAAGCTGTCATAGTATGTCACGAGGCCGCTAATGCATGCAAGGTCTGCAGCGAGGCCACCAAAGACAAACAGGGCTGCTGCAGAGTGTCGCGATGCTGCTAAGATGAATTCCCTGTGTCCGCTTTTCCTGAAGACCTGGTCTATGCCACAATAGAGTCTTGGTAAGCCGTTGAAGACAATAAAAAATGTACCTACAAGGCACAAGAATATTGATAAGCACAATGCCAACCAAAATAACAAGATATAATGACAAATGATAGCATAATGATTGAACAAAATGTAAACAAAACTTGCAAAACTTGGGAAAATGACATAAAACAACAAATAAAGTGACAAAACCCTACAACCAAGCTTAGCCAAGTAAGGCCGCCATGGAATGCAGCAAGGCCGTTGATCTGTGCAAGGTTGCTGAGGAGTAAAGTGAGGCCATTGAAACTGACAGGTTGTAAAAATGGTTTGGCAAGGCTGCCACAAAGTGTAGTGACGCCACTGATCTGTGCAAGGCCACTGAGAAATAACTCAAGGCCGTTGAAATTGGCAAATCTGGTCCAAGTGAGGCTGCCATGGGGAGCCACAAAACCATTGATTACTAGTACGAGGCCGCTGAAAGAACGGGGCCACTAATTTGAATGTGACACGAAAACCGAGCTTAAAGCTCCAAAAGGTTGAATTTTTACTTTTAAGATCGAATTTTGACAACAACTGGCTTCTGTAATATCTGCAAGACCAACTCATCACTTTCAAGCATAAGAAAAGGTTACTAAAACCATGAAATGTAAAATTAATTACATAAATTACATGAAACTTGAAGAAAAATGCATTTGAGACAAAAGGGGGGTCCCACTAGGCATGCCATATGTATGCTAGCATTCTAAAATGCAGTTTAATCTAAAACATGACTTGAAATTAAACCTATAAATTTCATCCTCGATTAAGCATTATTAGAAGCTAAGTATATCAAGATTGAGATATTTACAAGGAAAAGCAAGGGAAAACACAAAGCATTGAAGCAAAGAATCTCAAACCTCTCCTATGGACATTGAAATTTGTTTGGGATTTGTGGATATCCTTGTTGAACTGAATGCAAGACAAGAGTGGTAGCGATAGATTGCTTGAGGGAGGGATTTTGAGGTAGCAAAAAGTCCATTCAAATTGACGTGAGCCATATTTGGATCTCCTCTTTGTTCTTCAACAAAAGGGGGTTTCTTCTCACTTTTGCTTTGAACTTTCCACAAGTGGAAATGCTTAGCAAGAGAATTAGGTATTTTTTGGGAAGGGGGTAATGGGTTGTTTTTATAGCTTTACTTTTTGGGAAAAGTGCATCTCTTAGGGAATGTGGGATAATGGAGATGGATGATTAGGCTTAGTTAATTAGGATTATGTGTAATTAAAAGTGATTAATACTCCATGGGAATTAGATGGGAAAAAGGGATTTTAATTAATCAATTGGGGATTAATTAATATGCCTAGATTAGCTTGTAGAAGCAATTTGTTGGAGAATTTAGAGGAATTTGATGGGATTTACTTAATGAAAGGTCATTAATTAATAGACGAAAAGGGAAATATAATTATTTAATAATGGGTTATTAACAAAGGAAGAGGATTTTAATTAACAAAATAATGCTAAATATGTTAGTGTAGGATATTCATTTGCCTTTTATTTGTTTATTTACTTGGAGCTTTCCTACACTCATGGGATATGCTTGCTTAGTTGTAACAGTTGCGTTGAGTTAGCTTACCAGTTTTGTTGAGTAAGCCTACTAGTTATCCAAAATTACCCCCTCGGGTTATTTTTGGCTTTAACAACTTTAAAAAATGGACATAGCCATTTTTTGCAGGTCTGTGATGGTCAAACAACCGTCAAATTGCACTTTCCAAATGCACTGGTCGTTGGTATTCAAAAACCCGCGGGACTTAGTTTAAATTCATTGGCGGGTTATGTTCAAAAGCCAACTGACGTTCATTTGGCCGTCAAATTCAACGCCAAACATCAGTGGGGACACATGGCAAAAGCTCGGCAGTCCTGGCCCAAGGGCCAGGTGGCGGTAGATCAACGGTTGAGGCAGGTTATGTGTTGGCATTCTGGCTATTTTTAAGGCGATTGACTCTTCCGAACTCCAAGTCCCCAGAGTTAGTCAGGATTCATGTTTCATCGGGTCCGGCAAGTCAGACAGGGTCAAAGGGACACGTGGCTGCCAAACTCAAAGCCAAAAAGTTTCTAAGTCCCCCAGACTTAGAAGTTGCGATGCAAAGAGCTACGTGGCGCCATTTCATTAGTTTGTCTTTTGCAGTCTGACAAATGCGAAGGCCCATCAAATTAGAGACATGCACGAAGAAGGCAGTCTGACAGGTCCTCACACGGGGGCGACGTGGAACCATTTCACTGGCCAATCTTTCGCTCAGAAGGAGTTCAAAGAAAGATTGACATGCGAAGTGCGTGGAGCTTTCTCATTGGTTCGCACTTTGCAATTGTCAGTTAAGGCTATCAAGAGTCTAACACATTGTAGTGGCATGGAGCTTCCTCATTGGTCAAAGCTTTGCAATTGTTAGTCGTGGCTTTCAAAGACTCTGACATGAGAAGGGGCGTGGAATGATCTCATTGGCTGATGGTTCGCGACTGTCAGAGGCAGGAAATCAAATGGAATGACATGCGAAGTACGTGGAGCCCTCTCATTGGCTCATACTTTGCAATGGTCAGTAAAAGGGCATTGAAAGGGCTCAATGCAAAGAAACGTGGCTGATTCTTATTGGCTCACATTTTCAAGAGCTCTGACAAGGTCTGTATGCTGAATAAATGTGGAGCCTTCTCATTGAATTGCATTTCAAAAGGTGTCTGACGATCTCAGAGGACAACCTGACATGCGAAGGAATGTTGCATGGTTCTATTGGTCCGTATTTCTTAATATGATAGACCTTTATAAAGCCAAGGCAAAGAATAAGAAAGGAAAGAGGAAAGAAAGGAAGTAAAGGCTGATAGCCTGGACCAATGGGGGAATGACACTTGGCAAAAGGCGAAGCAGACACACGTTGGCAGAGGCCTATCCCCGAGCTAATCAGAGGCTACCACGTGTCAAATTCCTATACTTTCTAGCATGCAAATATTCAAATGATGATATCTTTTGATTCCCTGCTTCAAATTAAACAAAATCGGTCTCATATGAAAGCTTTCCTTAGCACTCCAATTTGGCATCATGGGAATTAGATTTTGGCGTGAATTAAAAGGCAAAAGGAGAAAAAATGGTTTGGGCTAATTATGAATTGTTGCAGACGGCTCAACCACATAATTTAATGAACGGGGCTTTTCCTTCTTCTACAAGCAAAACGGACTTGGGGAACACACTTGGCAAGCCGTGTTTCAGGGAAGGACAAAGATCTTTTAATCACGACAAGATCAAATCTGATCTTCTTCCTTTTCTTTTCCCGTCTTCTTTCTCTCTTCTTCCTTCTTCTATATATGTAACTGGAACTTATGTAAAAATGATGGCTCTTCGTTGTAACAACACTATGTCAAAATGGTGGCCGTTTATTCACAAGTTTCAGACCTCTAACTTGGTCTCTGCAATGTAATCTCGCCTTCTGCCATGACTGTAATGGAATTGTGCATACTTTGAGCAATATAGAATCTGTTTTGTGGCACATTTATCTGCCATGGCTTTGTTTTATTTGCATTTCTTGCCTTTCTATTCTATTTTGGCATGTTGTGTGTATCTTCTACTTGTAGGTCCCATTTTTTTGTGTTGTCAATGTGAAGCAAGGTTCAGTCCACATGGTTCTTGTCTGTGGCACATCTGTTTTCCCTCTCTCCTATGTTTTCTCACTTTTCTTCCCCTTGTAAAGAGCTCTCACCGCCTTTTCTGGTGCTATCACTGCCTTTTAGTTTAGGATTTCCCTTCCATGCATCTTTCTAACTCTCTCTCTTGTTGGTCCCTTGGAATGGTTAGTTTAGGATTAGTTGCACTTCCTTCCATAGGAGTAGTTTAGCATTAGGATTAGGTAGAGGAACCAACCTTCTTTGGAGGTCCATCTCAAGTAGTAAGTTCCACAACTTGAGAGATGGTCCCATGTTAGCAAAAAGTAGGGATCTGTAATGTGCAAATCTTAGGGTGCTACTTTTTTGTGATAACAGTTGTGTGGAGTCAACTCTACTTCTAGTATCAGTTAGTGAGAGTTATTCACCGGTGATCTGGGAGGAGGTTACACATTTACCTCCTATATGTACATGACTTGCATCAGTCTATCCTATGGAGCATATGGAGCATTGAGTTGATTTGGAGTCATTCTTGCTTTGTGAGTTTTGATCATATTGCATCTTATTGTTAGTTATTTCGATTTTTGCAATTGCTCATGCATTTGTTTTTCATCAGAGATTTTTAATTTCTAATATGGTATCAGAGCGATTCTGGTTATACGTTTGCCATTACTGAGTTTTTTGCAGTTTTTGAATACTTCATTTGTGAAACTAACAATTCATGTGCAAATAGATTTGACTCCATCTTGATTCAGTATGATTTTGATTTTTGATGTTTGCAGATTGATCAATTGAGGGTTTATAAATTCTGGGTTTTTGAAATCATGAAATTTACAGGATTTTAGGGGACCTTTCCAGGGGTTTTACAGCCACAAGTAGCTATCTGTGGCTAAATTTGGTGGATCCTCTACATTTAGTGGACTATTTGGTGGATTTGACAATTTTAGCAGGGGATTTGCCCTCGTGGAACTGATCTCTGCACAGTGTGTTTTCGCGGCTTGGGTCCTCACTCAACTTGGCTTTGGTTTCTTTATTTAGAACAGATCTATTCATGGGTTTAGTTAGGCTCTATCTTGCATGCTTATCTCACTATAGTTTGCGTGGCTTGGCTCCTCAGCTCTTCCCATAAAGCTACTCAGTTCAACGTGCTAGGTTGTCCTTGGCCTCATGAGTTCTAAATGGGACGTCATCCATCAACACCGAGCTCCGTGTTGTTTAATTCTCTGTGTTGGGCTCGCCTACTCTGCTGGCACCTCGACTCAGGTTTCCACGACTCCCCTTCTTTACTTGAAATGGAACTGTGATCGGATCTTGCTCAACACATTGTCGTGATAAGCCTCTACTTTGGCCCTACGACGGTTGCAGTTCAACAAAGCTTGTGCAGATCCCAACTTTGACTCCATTCACGAGCTCATACTCGGCCTCCATTATCAAGCCCTGCCTGTTTTAACTCCCGCAACACAACCATCAAACCTCGTGCATCTCAGATCGATTTACCTCGTCTTTCCCTGGCTATATGCAGGCCCGACACCTCTCGGCCCTTGCTGTGTCTCCAGCTCACTGCTACGCCCTTAATCATATATATTACATTAGATGTATATAGCCGACTTGTGGCTATCACAGCTTCTTATCATGATGTATCTCTTTCATATATGTTATATTATCATTTGTGGGTCGGCCTTGGTGATGGCCATAGCATAGGAATAGTATATATAGGGGTTAGTAGGTAGTCGTTCATCATCATTGAGCATTTGAGTCTTATTGTATCATTTGGAGGTTGCCCCCTTGTAGTGGCTAAGCTATTCTACTTGCATATTGTGATCATTTATTTGCAATATTGTGTTCCTTGGTGTTCTCTTGCTGCTGATAACTTATTTATTCAAGTAATTTCCTTGCAAGTGGTATCAGAGCTGCGATCTGGGCCAAAATTAGGGCAAAAACCCTAATGTTTTGTTTTTGCTATATCTTGCGAACTAGAGCGAATTTGTCGAAGAGTTTTTTACTTGAGTTGCGTATCATTCCAAGTAAGGTTCCCTGAAAATTTCAGATTTTTTTGCTTTATTTTGCAAAAGTTACTGCAAATTTAGGGTTTTTCATAAATTCGCTCCCTAGACTGCAAATTGTGGAATTTTTCCAAGTTCTTTACGTTTTCGGAAAGAGGATAAAAAATTAGTTGGATTTTGTTCTTTAAGTTTGTTTATATTTGGCCGAATTCCCATCAAACTCCCAAACCCTAAAATTTGACCTTGGTCCCTAAATCCTACTATTTTGGGGCATCATGGTGGGGCCTTCCACAAGAGGCAAAAAGAATCCCATCACTCCGGGTAAAACTCCAGAAAAGGATGAGATAATAGTTGAGGAGTTGGATTTAGAAGGGGTAATTACAAATTCCTCAAGATTAGGGTTTACCTTGACGAACTATAAGGTAAGCCAACTTGAGTTTGACCTCCGAGATCTCGAGTCTAGGGTGGCCAACAAAGAAGATGTAGAAAGGATTGGACAAAGACTGGAGTATTTCATGCAACAATTCAGTACACATATAATGTGTAATCATACTTCTATCAACCAAGGTGGATCTTCAGTTCAAAGTAATAGACAAACGAGCCAGGGTGGATCTTCGAGAATGCCCAATCCAAATATAAACACTCTATAAGCCTGTAACATGTTTCCGAAAGTGGAGATGCGTAAGTTTGATGGAAATGATCCACTCAATTGGATTGACCAAATGGAGAATTTCTTTGATCTACATCAAATTCCATTCGGACAAAAGGTGAGCATGACATCTTTGTATCTTGAACTTGACCAATTCGTCTGGTATTGTTGGTTATGTGCTGAAAGGCAAAAGAGTGGTCTCAATGTTACATGGACAGTCTTCATTGAAGAGTTGCAATTATACTATAGTTCTAGTGTGTCAAAGAATTACTTAAGCCAAAAACAAAGTTAAGACAAACATGATCCGTTAAGGATTACATTCATCAATTCAAAAATCTTTCCTTGCGGGTGGAAATATTACTGAAGAGATTCTGAATGACCTATTTCTTGGGGGTCTTAAGGATCACATTCAACATGAGGTGCGTATTTTCAATCCTCATAAGGTTTTTGATTCTATGATTATGGCACGTCGGGCAGAGGAAAAATTGGTTTCAAGCAGGCGAATTTTTTTCAGTAATAGTAGAGATCGCAACACCTTACTTCCAGCATTCCCTCGGCCAGTTAGATTGAAACCTCAACAAATTGAAGAAAATAGAGCAAAAGAGTTATGTTTTAACTGTGACAGTAAATATGGACCAAAACATAATTGTGCTGAAAAGAAGTTGTTCTACATTGATGGGCTTAGTGAAGATGAAAAGAAGGAAGAAGATGAAGAGTCAGAGGTCATGGTTGAGCTAGAGGAGTCAGGAGATCCCCAACCAACGATCTCATTCCATGCAATATCAGGCATTAACACCCCTTAAAACCTTAGGGTGGTTGGATTCTAAAAAAAGAGAGGGTCACAGTGTTGATTGACTCAGGGAGTACTCACAACTTCATCAATCATAAGTTAACAGTGCACCTGAACTGTTTTATATATCCATCTCTTGAATGTCCAGTAATGATTGCTGATGGAGGTATAGTTGTTCTAGAAAATGCCATAACATTAATCTCACCATCGGAGATTACATATTAAATAGCACCATGTATGCCAGTTCTATGGGAGGAGTAGACATTGTGTTAGGAGTTCAATGACTTACCACCTTGGGAACCATTGAGATGAACTTCCAAGGGTTGTTCATGTGCTTTCAGTCTGAAGGAAGAATTTTTAAGCTAAGAGGCTTAAGAGCAAAGTCTCAACAGCTAGTGAGCTCTCATCAGATGCACAAAATGCTAAAAAAGGTTGTAGAAAGATTTGTGGCACAACTATTTTCGTTGGAGGCACATCAGTCTAAGGAAATTATACCTTCAGATATGCAAGCAGTGGTGGATGAACACTATGCTGTGTTTGAAAATATGCCCAAGGGTTTACCTCTAAAGAGAGATCATGATCATGCGATTCAGTTAGTACTAGGGAGCTAATTGCCCAACATCAGACCTTATAGGTACCTATAAGGGGGGTGTGTCTCCATGCTCACAGAGCGACCGCCTCCCCCAGGATGGGCAGACCCCATCCGCGCAGGGTAGTGCACGAGGCGCTATCCAGGGAGCCAGAGGGACTCCCGGCCGAGGCAAACGGTTGGCCAGGCATGGGTTGGGGTTGACGACCTCGCATGCATGTGCTGACAGAAGATCTGGGCGAGTTGGGCGAGTTAAGCGCGCAAGCTGAAAATGGGTGACCTCCCGGGAAGTTCCCGGTGGCACATCAATATAACTCCAGTTGGGCGAGTTAAGCGCGCAGGGCATAAATGGGTGACCTCCCGGGAAGTTCCTGGTGGCGCACCAATGCAACTCTTGAGGGCTATGGAGTGAGTAAGAGTTGTGCATGGGGGAATATGAAAGGACCATGCTATGAGCCCAAGGATGTCTCAGAATCAAGGTTTAGCCGAGGCGGGTTAGTGAGCTAAGTTGGTTGCACTTAGGAACAGTGCAAGGTGTCTTGGAGCGAAGAAATTACCCAGTGTACGCGGAGCGAGTTGGGCAACTCATGTGGGCGATGCAGTGGCAGAGCGGGAGTTGGTTTGAAGCATGAATACCTTGTACGATAGAGGCCTTGCGTTGAGAGTGCAGCGCATGCCTAAAGAGCCAGGTGAGCATGGCAGTCAATACATACCAACAGGGGGAACTCACAACCCCACCAAGTGGAGTGTGGAACACTTGGTGCACTGGACATTCAGAGGATGGGGTGTTAAGCAGACCTTGGAGATATACTCTACCCTTGCGGAGTATGTCCATGCAGTGATGTGCATCGTGGATCAGCAGTGGGACTCCAGTGTTAAGTGACAGTGGACTTGGGGAGACCTTTAAGGTGGCAACGTCCTTAGAAGCAGAGTTCATGTGGGAAACAGCCATGAGGCGTGATGGAGTCAGACTGGGATTCGGGGGTCGAAACGGAGGAGAAGTAACTCGGACGCGAGCGAGCCAAGTGTGGCGAGCTCCTCAACCTTGCAGAGGTTAAAACAGCGCAGATGAGTCGAGTGCTCACATAGATGTATCGGAGTGCGCCGGAAGCGCGGATGCGGAGTGGGTGCGGTAGCAGAGGCTGAGACTCAGTGAAGTGGACAGAGGTGGGTTCACATGGTGATGCGCGACATGGTGGGCTGAGTCAAGGACATCATGGATACCGTTGCAGTGTGGTGAGCTGACAACGAAGGCAGAAGACTTGTGAAGTCAATGCGGTCTGGACGCAGACGGGTGTCTCGAAGAGTAGGCACGCCGATGTCAGTGGCCATGGCATCGGGGCAAGATCAGAGGATGGATCGAGCCGAGGGAAGAAGAGTACCTCACCCGCATGTGATGCGGTCTACCAGGATGGCGAGCTAGCAGTGCTCCTCGCAGGGATCCTTGGCGTTGTGGACTTGGGTGATAGAGGTCAGCAGGTCGGGGTGAGTAGAGGCTCACACCCGGGAAGGACTCAGAGGAGGACTTCCCCCGTCGGTGCATGCGTAGGTGACCGGCGCGGCAACTCAGGCAGACTCATGGATGGATGACAGATAGGTGCATGTGATGCTCCTCAGTGGCCTTGTGCAGAATAGTGGGATGTTCGACAGAGTGCCGGCCAGCGGCCTAGAGCTGGGTCAGTGATGAGTCTTGGAGGCGTGAGTTGTGCATTCCCTCAAGTGGACTAAGAAGGCATATTAAGAGCTCCCGGCGGTTGTATGGGCAGCCGTGGCATTCGGCGAGTGGTCTTCTGGAGCAGTTGTATGGGCAGCTGTGAAGGGTGTTGGAAAGGTTCACTTGTGCATAGTTGCAGATGCAGTTGGGGAATGGGTGGTGGATGAGATGGAGAAAGGCGTAGTCTGGGACTATTGGAGTAGCTTGATCCTCTTAGGCGAGCGAAAAAAGTAGTGTCTCAGTGCCGCACGTTGGCTAGTTTATTCCGCTTTAAAGCTAGCCCCGTGATAGTACCCATATGTGCAAAAGAGTGAGATCGAGAAGATTGTACAAGAAATGTTGGAAGGAATCATTTGTCATAGTCAGAGTGCTTATTTTTCTCCAGTAGTGATGGTGTGTAAGAAAGATGACATGTGGTGCATGTGTTCCGATTATAGGGAACTTAATAAGTACACAGTCAAAGACAAGTTTCCTATTCCTATAATTGATGATTTGCTTGATGAGTTGCATGGTGTTGTTTACTTTACAAAGCTCGATCTTTGTTCGGGATACCACCAAATCAGAATCAAGGATGAGGATGTTCATAAAACTGCCTTTTAGACACATGAAGGCCATTATGAATTCTTGGTAATGCCTTTTGGACTCAGAAATGCACCTTCTACATTTCAAAGTTTGATGAATTTTGTTTTTAAGCCATTCCTATAGAAGTTTGTTTTAGTGCTCTTTGGTGATATATTAATCTATAGCAAAACATGGGAGGAACACTTGCATCATGTAAATAAGGTTTTGGAAACCCTTGAGCAACATCAACTTTATGCAAAGCCCTGTAAGTGTTCTTTTGGAGTCAAGGAGGTTGAATATTTGGGTCACATTGTCTCTCATGAAGGTGTTAAAGTGGATCCTAATAAGATCAAGGCCATGAGGGAGTGGAAGGTTCCAAAAACCGTAAAGAATCTTCGAGGATTTTTGGGGCTTACAGGCTATTATCGTAGATTCGTAAGGCATTATGGAAGTATAACAACACCTCTCACAACTTTATTAAATGAGGACTCTTTCCATTAGAATGAGGACTCTTTCCATTAGAATGAGGACGCTACCAAAGCATTTGAGAAGTTAAAGGAGGCCATGTGCACTACTACAGTCTTGGCTACTATAGATTTTTCCAAAACATTCATTGTTGAATGTGATGCATCAGGGTCTGGTATGGGGGCAATTCTCATGCAAGAAGGCCGTCCTAATGCCTTTTTGAGCCGTCAATTCAAAGGTAAGAATTTGTCAAAGCCAACTTATGAGAAGGAAATGCTAGCCATACTTCATGCAGTAAAGCAATGGAGACCATATCTCATAGGAAGACACTTTAAAGTGAAGACAAATCATGATAGTCTGAAATACTTCTTGGAGTAGCGCTTATCATCTGAAGAACAACAAAAATGGGTCTCAAAGATGTTGGGATATGATTTTGAGATTATCTACAAGAAAGGGAAGGAGAATGTAGTTGCGGATGCTTTGTCTAGGAAAGATGAATTAGTTGCAACATTATTATGTGCCATATCCATCTTACAAGAAGATTGGGTAGAGGCAAGGTTCGAATGGAGAAATGACCCAACTACACAAAACCTCATTCATAATCTCCAGAATGATCCAAGCATGTCTGAAAAATTTGTATGGAAAGGGGATGCTTTATGGTATAAAGATAGATTATACCTATGTAAGAATTCCACCCTTAAAAATAGGGTTCTATCTGAGCTTCACGATTCTCCAGTAGGGAGCACTTTGGATTCTTGAAGACTTATCATCGAAGCAAACAAGATTTCTTATGGAAAGGGCTCAAAGGGGATGTCCAAAAATTTGTGGCCGAATGCATGGTATGTCAGCAAAATAAGGGTGCAACAGTGCGGTCCCCGGGTCTTCAACAACCTCTATCTATTCCTAGCCAGTGGTGGGAAGAGTTTTCCATGGACTTCATCATAGGATTGCCTAAATCTGAAGGAAAAAATGTCATCATGGTTGTGGTGGATAGACTCAAATATGCTCATTTTTGTGCCTTGTCACACCCATTTGCTGCAAGCACAGTAACAACCTTTATGGACATAGTTCAGAAGCTACATAGGACATTGAAGATTATAGTAAGTGACCGGGACCTTATCTTTACTAGTAATTTTTGGACCGATTTATTCTCATGTTTGCGTACTCATTTAGCTCATAGCTCTTCTTATCATCCCCAGTCTAATGGGCAAATTGAAGTTGTAAAGTGTTTGGAGGGATATCTCCATTGCTTCACCTCAGATAAACAAGTGAGATGGGTCCAATGGCTGCCACTTGCAGAATGGTGGTATAACATTTCCTTCCATACTTCATCCAAAATGTCTCCTTTTTTGGCACTCTATGGGTACCATCCACCATCCATCACATCATCGTTGAGAGAACAACCACGAGTTAGAGCAGTAGAAGAACACATTCAACATCAACAAGAGGTCCTCTCTAGTCTCAAGGAGAACTTGGCCATGGCACAAAACTGCATGAAACAGTAGGCTGATCAACATAGCAAGGAAAGAAATTTTGAAGTCGGTGACTTGGTTTTTGTGTGTACGGAAAGACATTTGAATTCGATGATTGGGTTTTTGTGTATTTACAAACATATAAGCAAATGTTTTTGAAACAACAACAAAAGGATAACAAACTTTCACCTAAGTATTATGGCCCCTATCAAGTATTGCAGATGATTAGTACTGTAGCATACAAATTAGAACTTCTGCAGACAACCAGAATACATCCAGTCTTTTCATGTTTCTTGCCTGAAGAAAGTAATTGGATAGAGGGTATCAGCCCAAATAGTGTTACCTGAGCTCGATGAGGAGGGGAGAGTCATCTTAGAACCTGAATGCATCCTTCAAACATGCACTAAAGCGATTGAGGACACAGGGTTATTACCGAGTATCCTGATCAAGTGGAATAATATGTAGACAATGAAGATGCAACATGGGAGGATATAACATTCCTACTACAACACCCAGAGCTTCTCAACATTGGGTAAAATTTTGCTTTGCATAGCATCAAGGGCTATGCTACGCCCTTAGATCATATATCTTACATTTGAAGTATATAAACAACGGTGTGGCTAACATAAATTCTGTATCATTATATATCTCAATTCATATATGTTATTATCTATCAGGGGTTTTACTTTAACCACTTAGTTCATGAACCATAACTAAGAAGTTCTGCAGCAAGTAAGCAGCGGTTTAAGAAAGGAAAGTTATAGAAGAAAGAAGTAAAGGAAATACAAAGAAGAAATGGGGAAGATGTGCATCCCAATTAGTAGATAGCAGAGCTAATTACATGCACATAGAAGAAACTTAATAGATATGAACACACATAATTATAAAACAAAGGGAGCTCTAGATCTAGATCTAAAATAACACAAAGTTTACTTAAGATTTTTATTAAGATTAAAAGCAAGAAACAAAGTACACCGTGACACAAAGTTCTCCGGAAACTTGCTCCTTTGTATTCCTTTGCTCCAAGTTGCTCTCAGGGGTTCAGCACAAAGTCTAGAACATAAGATTGCTGCTTACAAATTCTGATCGATCCTTAACCCGGAGGTTCTTTTCCTATTTATAGAATGTAGGAGGGAAAGTACAAATAGAAGACTCATACTGAACTAAAGCATGAACAAGAAGTAAAGATGACATTTGGCAATCATCCTCAACTAACTTCTTCTTAAGTGACACATGTATCACTTAACTAATAGAATGGTTCCACATGTCTTCAAGTAATGGTTGTAAAACCAATAACTTAGAAGTTTTACAATTTCATCCGGGGAACATAGCATGAAATAGCAGAAGAAAGAATAGATAGAAGTTATGCCAAGCTGTATCATTTATGTCTTCTTCTTGTGTTGATATCGGATATACTTGTCGAACATGTAATTCAACATCTTTCCATCTGTTTTAGCCACTGCTTCCTTCTCTGTCCTGAATTGTGATGCAACCCTGACGATTCAACACTTTGATGCATGCTTCCACCTCTTCCAAACTCGGCCCAAACCTCGCAATGTCTGCCTGCAGCTCCACCAGTCTACTGATAGAATTCATCGTGAAAGGCTTGGTAGCTTTATCAATTCTCTTTTGTACCATCAAAAGAGAATCTTCCAGGGAATTAGGCACCTTCGTTAGAAACAATCCGCACGTATGAAGTAACACCTCCGTCTACTGCTTTCCTCAGATGAAAGAAATGATGAGACTGTCTGGTAAATTTGATGTTCTACTCTCAAGTGCCTGCATCCTTTTCAGCAAAACTTTGCAGATTTCCAAACGGAAAGATACTGCAAAGTCTAGCTGCTTCCCCTTCTCGACTGATCCGTCTGGTACAATCTGTTGCTAGGCAATCAATACATCTCTCGGCAGCTTGTTGATCTCGGCAAAAATACTCAGGTTACTCTCTGCAACTGTATTCATGCCTTCTATGCTTTCCATCAACTTGCCTTTAGTTGATTTGACTGCATCATTCATAACCTTTAGGCGGGCTGGCACTTCCCCCAAGTTGTACAGAAGCTTGACGAATAATCAGATCCTTCCATTCGTCAATAGCCTTTACTTGATTGCTTGCGTCCTCCATTTCCTGCATTAGATGATCACTCACCTGCTCTGAAATGGGCTGAAAAGAAGGTTTAGCAACCTTGGCTATGATCACACAATTGAGATACTTGCTTCTGCAGCTCTTCTTTCTCCGCCTTTTCACTGTCAAGCCTAAGGAATAAAGCTGTCTATCAATGTCTGCGTGTCCTGCTTCAATCCTTCAGTGGTGGCTTGACCGAGTGGTACCTTGGTCACTTTCACATCTTCTGACCATGAGCTCCTCTTCTATCTTTCCTTCTGCCGTCAAATTGATATCTCAGCAAACTTCTCTCCCGAATTCTCAATGATCAACCTAGAAGTTGCTTTAGCAACTTTAGGCCATCTGTCTCTTCTTGCTCAGATCCATGGAGTAGCTACAAGTCGTGCTCCTCTAAGTTCATCTCCATTCTCGCTTCTGGAACCAATTGCAAAGCCAACAATTTGGAGAAATTACTTCTCGGAGAGTGAGAAGTCGCTGAGTGCACTACCATCTCCCGCTCTGCATCCTCTCCGTCAGAAAGTGCCACAGTGTTATGACTGCCATCCTTTGAATCATCCAAGGACAAAGCTCTTTCGAACTCTGCCATCTGTAGCTTCAACATCTCCTCTGGAACGAGTGATGAGCCGAAGTGGCTGAGGAGAGAAGACGAACGTCGCCGGATTCAATGAAGGCATGGAAACGTCCTACTGCTGCGGTGCAATAGTTGGTGAAGTACTGGGTACTGGGGAAACTGGAGTCAAAACTATGGTCGTAGAAGTGATCTTCTCTTTCTCTTGAGATCTTCTGTGTACTTTCAACTTCTCAGACCTTCTGCTGCTTTCTCCTTCATGCTTTCGCTTGAGGGAATCTCCTGCGCCAAAGTTCCCCGTGATTTGATTCATCAATGCTTCATCAAGGCAATAACCCTTCGTCAGCAACCAGTTTGAAGTATTCACCAACACAGCTCTCGATCTTTCTTCAATTGTGTTGCAGCCTCCCATGTTATTCTGCAATATGGCTTTATCTCCTCCCATTTGATGGTAAGTGTCAAGTACCACATTCCCATCATCTTTAAGATCCGCAGGTATCCGCGCTAGTCCAAAGTCGAACACTTGTTTTGCTGAGTAGCCTGCTGAAATCTCTCTTTCTGACCTTGTACTCACTTCCGCACTTCATCCAGAAATCTTCTAAAGAAGGCACATGTGTGTACTGCTGGGAGATTGTCTTCCTGGCTACTCCAAATGGATCGAAGTTCAGCCGTGCATGGAAGAATTCTTGCTCATACTCGGATAACATTTGCGCTTCCATCCCTTGAGCTCTGTGAATGCTAATGCAACTGTAATATCCCACAATGATTGGGAAGAAGCCCGTAGACTTGTGCCGCTTTGACTGAAGGTCGTGTAACTCCACAAGTTACCTGTTCACCCCTCCATGGCGATCAATCAATCATTCGGATACCTGGGCATCTTTGCTTGGTTCTCCAGAAAAGCCCGTAACCCCTGAGGTATGTGAAATCTACAAATTGAATGAATAGACTGCCAATCTTGGACACGGCTTCCCACACTTCCTTGCTTACCCTGTTGGCCTTCAAGTCTTTGTCTAGCCTGCAGATGAAATCGTAGAAGTCATCGTTGATCACTTTGAAGTCTTTCTCGCCTGTAGGTGCAGTAAGCTGCAAGTAGCACTCGAAAATGGGGTCCTTGGAAAGAACACATCTATCCAGCTTGGAAAAGACACCTTGTGAAGCTGCAACATACACCAAGTATGAAGTCATTTTGAAGCTGAAAGTACGCTTCACGTTCCGAAGTTGCTCACCGATGTTGCTGCTAATAATTTCCGACCAATTGATTATAGAATCAACCTTGTTGATTTCAATGGTCCTGATGAAAGCATACATCCATGTACGGAAAGTGTAGGCATTCGCTTCGCCATTCATCCTGCATAGCAATTTGACGACATCATCTGCCTCCTACACCAAATTGGACGGTGGAAGAGTTCTCGGGAACTTTGAAGGCGATCTAGGCTTCTTCATGAACCGGCTATTCATGATGCTCACACAATCAGTTCTATGCTTCTCCCACCTACTGTTAGCATCCTGAATGCTAATAGAAGTCATCACCTTTCGCACTAGAATCTTCAAACAATAATTGATGAACTCTGCGTCAAAACGAATTATTGTCTTTCTCGAAGCATCACACACTGATCTGGATGAAGGATGATAAGATCTAGCACACTCCATCACGAACTCTAGCAATTGGGTTATACATGGAAAAGGTGCAGCTCGGATAATTCCACTGCTTTTGACCGCACGCATGAGTGAAGTCTTTCCCGCTCTGGATCTATCAATCAAATCAGCAAGAGGTTTCGGGCCTAGATCTGTGTCTGCTATGTCTGCAAGTTTGGAAGCAATGCATGACTCCATCGTGCTTTCTTTTTCATCTCCCTTCGCCATGGCTTTGTCTATCTTCGTCTGAATAATTCTTTTTCTCCTTACTTGGCCGGATTTCTTCAATACTGGTGCAGATCTGGACAATTCTTCAGATTCAAAGGATATTTGCAATGTATTGGACATTGATAAAAACTCCTTTTCTTTTGCAAAGCACCTGTAATGAATTTCTGCAATTTATTCAGACAAAAATGGCCACCGGAGCATGAATAGTGAATTTAAATTATAAAAATCTGCACTTTTCAAGCCTGCTGCCCCAAAAATTGGTGTTTAATTTGCACATAAAGAGAGCATGAATCCTTTCAATCAACACCTGAGCTCCTGTAACACCTGTGAAAACAATTATGCAGACAAAGATCAACCTCCTCCAAAGCATGCGCCAAATCTGGAAGCTTTTAGCCTTGTTAGCACTTTGTCTGAACAAAATCTTTCCTTTAATAGGGGCGCATTTTTCGTCTTGGCTACAATTCTTTACTTGTGAATTAAATAATTCATCCATATGGCTGCCCATGCTTATATAACCTTCATAATTCTATAATTAATAGTTGCCCTAACAATTAAAGACAATTAACTAATTAAAAATCATGCTTTTCTCTTTTTAAAATAGCATGTTTTAGGACAGCTATCCAATAATTTAAATTAATCCAATTTAATCCTTCACACAGCACTTCACTTAAGCTTCATAGTGTGCTTTGACCATAGCCACTGAAAATAGAAATTAATTTAATGTTTTAATGCTTTAAAAAACATTAAACAATTCCCAAATGGGGTGCACTTTTTTGAGAGGAAGAGGGCAGCCACTAAATAAATTAAATTTAATGCATTTAATTCCTTTCTTTTATTCCATCTTTTGACTTGTTGACCTCTTCCAAGCTTGGGCGCACTTTTTGAGAGGAAAGATTAATTAAAATAATCAATTTAATCCTTCCATTCTCTCACTTCAAAGGGGGCGCATTTTTTTTTGCACATGTAATTCTATTTTTGAGAATTTTTTCAATAATGGGATTCTTTACCCTGCAAGGCAGGCACCAAAATCCCGTGATCCACTTAAGTGATTTGACTTTGACAATGAGATTATTTACCCTGCAAGGCAGGCACTAAAATCCCATGATTTCACTTAAGTCACTTTCCTTTTATTATATCATGGGAATTTTTACCCTGCAAGGCAGACAATAAATTCCCACCTGCCTGCAGCCTCTATTTTTCCCACTGCAGCTTAAGTGACTTCTATAACATGGGAAAAAGTACCCTGCTAGGCAGATATAAAATTCCCACCCTGCCTGCGGCTTATATTTTTCCCATCGCAGCTTAAATCCTTTGTTTTCCAAAAATGTGCCCATCCCCGCAGGGGCTTTTCTGTGCACGACTTTGCTTTTTCCCAGTGATCCAGACCTCCGATGACGACTTCCTCCGGGCATAATGTGCGTATATATTTTTCAGCTGCTCCAGGCCAAAAATCGGGCTTACCTGGCAAAGGAATTGCTCCAGAGAAATTTCACAGAAAATGAAACGGGACACCACAAAAACACGAAAAATTGCCAAAAGTTGCAAATAAAGCCCAAAACTTAAAATAAGTTAAAACCCTTCTGGCACATAGGAATAATAACATATTCGCTCATAATAAAGTTAAAACAGAGCGCAAATAGCCTTATACGGGGCTCAAAATAATTAAATACAAATTTCCCGCAGACAAATCCCGACGACAAAATAAAACAATTTTGGGCATCTGGGTATTTGGCGAAAAAGGCTAATGTGGCTCTTTAGGATTATCTTGATGCAATACAAAAACTTTCAGGCAATAAAAACACAAAACGACCCATTATTTTAAAAGTACGAAATTTTTTCGGATAGGGTAGTCGCAAATTTCAGGGTGAAATCTGAGTGACACCAGAGCATCTAGAGCTTCTCAACATTGGGGGCAATGTTGTTTCGAAGGGGAGGGACATGCTACTCCCTTAATCATATATATTACATTGGATGTATATAGCCGACTTGTGGCTATCATAACTTCTTATCATGATGTATCTCTTTCATATATGTTATATCATCATTAGTGGGTCGGCCTTGGTGATGGCCATAGCATAGGAATAGTATATATAGGGGTTAGTAGGTAGTAGTTCATCATCATTGAGCATTTGAGTCTTATTGTATGGTTTGGAGGTTGCCCCCTTGAAGTGGCTAAGCTATTCTAATTGCATATTGTGATCATTTATCTGAAATATTGTGTACGTTGGTGTTCTCTTGTTGTTGATAACTTATTTATCTAAGTGATTTCCTTGCACTTGCCTACTCGAATCTCCCTCGAACTTTGCTCTGAGCCCGCACTACTCTGCTCAGTCATGGACTCTGCCCAACCCACTTCAACCCACTTCGTCACTTGGTGAGCCCTAGCTTGACCAACTCCTTTGGTCGTCGTCTAATCTATTTACTCGGTCAAACACTTTTCCCCTTTTTGCATTTTAATCCATTCTTTGATTGTTTTTGTGTAAAGGGATTAAAGTGGATTGTTTTTTTTCTTCACCGAATGTGATGGTGTATAGGCTTGGTGACCTATGGTGCTTAGAGTTGATGTAAAGGGCAGGGGGGCTCACTTTTATTGTTTTTTATATAAAAACAATAATATTCGCATGTCAAAGATGGAGGGCAAGGCCCGGTTTGGCAGGTGGCCAAACCCCCTTGCATAAACACTTTCTCCCTTATCTTGCACCCGGACGCATTTTCGGCTGAGCCCGACGTCTCTTGATGTTCATCTTTCCGTCCCGGTTCCAACGAGTATACGCACAACCCCCTTTCCTCTCATTTCTGGCGTTTTTTAATCAGTTTGCAAAATTTTAATTAAATAAGCCATTATTTATGGGAAATTGTATTTGCTATAACTTTTGAACGATGGCTCGGATTTGAGCATTGTTTTGGTCAAAAGTGAATGTTTTCTCGTGCTCTACATGATGGCTTAATTTATTTTTGTAAACGCACTACTTTATAAAGTGCCGTATTTTGGGGGGGTTCTTGTAAAACTCACTGGGGACTTGTAAAACACACTAAGTTATAAAGTGTCACATTTTGGGAGGATTTTTGCAATGGACGATGAAGAAGACGATGATCACTTGGTTCATTTTCCGGAAATCTATTTTGAAGACTGGAGGGGTAGGGCCCGGTTTTGTAGGAGACCAAACCTCTCCATCATGACTTGTTTGTTTCATTTCTTCTTTCTGCAAGAAGCACATTTAGTGCATGTGTTTCTCTTGAGAAGAATTTTGTACATGCATTGTAATTGGGTAATTAAAAAGGCGCCTATTGTCGGAACCCATATTGAGGATCATTGTGTCTTCCTTGTAGCAGTTGTGAATTCTCGTAGTACTCTTTGAGCATGGCATATTCACACAACTTCTCCATTCCTTTGCAGTGCCTACTTTGTCCTCTATTTTTTTGTGCCCGCTTGGCCAACCGATGGTTTTTAAAACAATATTGGACATATTTGTTCATGCTAATTCTGCTTATTGGAGGGTGATCTTTGTAGCAAGTTATACTTGTTGGAGATTCTTTATGAGCGCCTCATCCAATTTTGGATTCCTATTGGGTTGTCTTATTTATTCCCATTTCATCTTTTTATGTACTTGGGTACCTAACATAGCCTTGTTGCCAGGACCCAATTCTTCTATCCACATCAACAACATCATCTTCGGGGGGGGCTTCTAGCCTTCTTTGCTTCTTCGTTTCTCTCTTCTGGGGGGAGTTTTTTCCCACTGGGTTTTCTCCTTTTCTCCACTTTATGAGAGATTTGCATTGTACTCGAGTACCTCATCAGGCCTTGTTGTCGGGACCCACTTTCCTTTTTATTGCCCACTTAACTTGTGCTTATGGGGGGGCGTTAGTGCAAGATATTCATTTTCCTTTTATTTGTTTATTTACTTGGAGCTTTTCTACACTCATGGGTTATGCTTGCTTAGGTGTACCAGTTATGTTGGGTTAGCTTACTAGTTGTGTTAAGTTAGCTTGCTAGTTGTGTGGAGTCAACTCTACTTCTAATATCAGTTAACTTAACACAACTGGTAACTCGGCCTGATGAGGTACCCACATACAATGATCATCCCCCATAGTAAAGAGATAAAGAAGTGAGGATAAGAAGGTCCCCTAAGAAGAGTGTCGATGATGTGGTCCTCTGCGTAAAGACTGAAGAGAATCCACCTACACCGAACAATGCTCCTGCCCTTGGTAGACCTCGCAAAAAATTTGAAATTTATTGAGTCACTAGGATTTTTACTCCTTTCTTGTAAACACAATCCAACCTCAACTCTTGAAAAATAGTAAAAATGGATTTTGGATTTGGAGGGCCTATATGAATCAAATGCCCTTTGTTTGGAGGGCCTATATGAAATCAAATGCCCTTCGAGGAAAACATATTGAAATCAAGACTCAAAGCAAATCAATAGGAAATCCAAAGTATGCAAATTTCTTAACCCTTATTATTTCATATAGGTGCGACGAGAAATAAATATTAGACACTTTTTTCTAATTGCTTGAATTCTTGTTTTGGCATGAGGATGCTTTGAAGATGGAATAAATTTTAAACTCTTACAGTTTCAATATATTTAATCACTATGTGTCCTTAAGTGCACTAATGTACCTCTATATTTATAGATTTATTGAATTCAAATTAAGATCATATTGATGTGCATGTTGACACACAACATGTGGAAAAGGTAGGAAAATGAGGGCCAAAACCACAAGGTGGCAAAAACAAGGATCAAAGAACCATGAAGGAAAAGTGACTAGAAATGTAAAGTATATAGTTCTAGTTAAGCAAAATCGTACTTCTACAATTGGAGAAAAAAATCCAACTTAAAATATATAAAATAGGGAAGAAAGGATCAAAAGAAGACAGAGAACAAGATCGTAACATTGAAAATTAAAACATGGCGAAACATGGAAAATTGATGAGTCAAGGATAGACATGTAGAGTCACAAGAGGCAAGCACGCCGTCAAACATGTCAAAAATCATGTATAAAACACAATGAACAAGTCGAGAGTCATCCACGAAACATACCAATCAAGTTGAGAGTCATATAAAGCACAAGAGAAACACACCAACGAAAGATTAACTTAAACTGATGATTAATAAACATATAAATGTATTAATACTATAGCGATCAACTAGTCCTAAACCTGCCAATAAGGTAGGGATGAGTTGGTTGGATCATTTGGATGTTTCCATGCCCACCAAGGTTCGATTCCCACGGAGGCATTTGAGGTCGGTTGTGGTTGTGTGTATTCGGCATTGGATCCTATAGAATGTGTGGGTGGTTCCCGTGATGGAGGAGGCGATTTCGGTGGTTCCCGTGATGGAGGAGGCGATTATGGGTAATGCTTGAAGGTTGGCATGGTTTGCAATTCATGGGCTACCATGTTTCGTCAAGATTATGTGGTCTTGGAGATCTAGGAGCTCTCATTGTATTCCAGACCAATTGTCATTGTGGTGATAAAAAACGAAACAAAGGAAAAGGAACCCTTCAACTCTTGTTTACCAATTTTTTTATAAAAAAAAAACTAATCCTAAACAAAAATTAATCATATTTAGAGCCTAAAAATGTAACCACCCGGATATTTTTGGCCTGATACTTTCTGACATTGAAGTTGATGTTTTCCCCAAATCATAAAAACATGGTATGGGAACATAGACGAATGTAGCGTGAGAGACTTTCCATTGATGCACGCAAGTGTTTTCGCTCGACTTTGCCTTGAAGAAACATAAAATTTGTGTGAAACACCACAATGGAAATGAAGAGTTGAAAAGACTCCAGTACCTACTGACTTGCAGTGAAATATTTTCTTTCCCCATTAAACCACCTATACTTATTATATCTTAATGGGACAGAGGAAACAGCGTCTGACAGACCATACGACGGACAGGTGACACAACAACAAAAAACAACGTAAATTTTAAGAAAAGCAAAGCACGCGCATTGAGCCATCTGTTATGAATGGAACCACATCGATTTAAGTGCTCCTTCCACTATGAATCCATGCCCATCCTCGCACACCCCACAGCCACTTGTTCTTCTCAAATACCACAAACCCACCACCTTTCTATAAAATCCAGTCTACCATATGCTCTGTAATTCACGCTTTCCGCCATAATTGTTCATTTACAGCAACTCCTCCTCTGCAAATCATGCTCTTCTTTTTCCTCGTTTTTCTGTTAGTTAACGGCAATGGCATAACCAGCAGCCCGCCCGCATCCCCCGTGAAATGCAACGGCGGCGGTTGTACGGTGACCAACGCGTATGGAATTTTTCCCGAACCGGTCGGCGTGCAGGGCGGCGGCCGCCGTCTTCGGAAGAAGACGTCGTCGGAAGAAGAGGTGGCGGCGGCGGTGGCGGCTGGCAGCCGCGAGGGGCGCAGCATGCGGGTGGTCACGCGGTGGTCGCACTCCATTCCGAAATTGGCGTGCCCGGGGGGAGACCACGGTCTTATGATAAGCACCCGGGAGCTTAACCGCGGGGTGGGCGTGGACCCGGTTTCGATGAGGATGACTGTGGAGGGCGGGGCAGCGCTGGAGGAAATAATAAGGGCGGCCGCGGTGTACGGGCTGGCGCTGCCACATACGCCGTACTGGAAGGGTCTCACCATCGGCGGGGTGCTCAGCACGGGGGCACATGGGAGTTCCTTGTTTGGTAAGGGCAGCGCAGTTCACGAGTATGTTGTGGGTATCAGATTGGTGGTGCCAAATCCCAATCCCAATGCCAATGCCAATGCTAATGTGGTCACTTTGAATCATCCTCACCCAGATCTCGATGCAGCGAAGGTTTCTCTCGGCCTCCTCGGAGTTATTTCTCAAGTAAGTTACCTAGGTAACTCACTTTAAATTGAATCTTACGATGTACAATTTTTGTCAATTTCTTCTCTCTCCTTAAACTACAACCAAACATCTGATGTAATCTTCTCTCGGAAATGCAGGTGACATTGCAACTACAACCAATGTTCAAAATGGTCCATCACAAACGTGAAAAGGGATGACCTAGATTTAGAGAACAATATTATCGACTTCGGAATGGCCCATGAATTTGGAGATGTTACGTGGTATCCCGAGCAGCGTAAGGTGATTTACAGAGTAGATGATCGGGTTCCTCTAAACCAATCTGGTGATGGGGTCAATGATTTTATTGGCAAGATTTCCGCCCAACCTTAACAGCTGTGGGTTAGCCATCTCCCGTTCATCAGGTAAAAAAAATTGAACAATACTTTTCGGATGATGTTATCCATCGCATGAGTTAGCATTATGTATATGTAAGGTAGCAAGTGTTGAAATGTTGACTAACTAATACAATATTTAACATTTTTTACTATGCATGTTCACATTATGATCTCAGTTTGAACAATTCATTAATCCATAATCCACATGTATTACAATAGGAATAACAACATAGTATACTATTACCGTTATTGTGATACCCATTGATCAAGAGATGAATAGGATGACTTGCTAACTAGGAGATCTTTAGAAACATGCATAAACCACTTGTATCCGTACAACAATTCAATTTTTAAAATTGTTAGGGAACATGGTGGGGAAAGAATTTGGATACTTTTGGGGTTTACGTAATGCATTATAGTCATTTTTTAATGTGATTTTTAAAATGTTTTAGAAACAATTCCAAAAATGCACAAGAAGGGTGTATCCAATTTAGAAGTATAAGATATATTTAGACATACTTTTAACCCAATTTGTTTTGGCATTATGAAGTCACAAAAGAGAAGACAAGACATGTTTTCTAAAATAAAATAGAATAAGTTTATTTATAATAATTGAAGATGGGGATAAATGTCATTTGTGCAATTCACATTTAAATTAGCACTTAAGATGTTAATATTCAAGTTTCATGAGAACCAAGTTAGGACATATAGTCCTTGTTAAATTACTCTAATCTAGGGTTTCTATGATGGTGACAATTTGGATATATCTTAAAAAGGGTTGATCATTTGTTCATTAGCACTCCCTATTTTTATTTTGCACATGTTTTATCCAAGGATCACTTGAGTTCATATTTTAGGTAGACAATTGACTCACAGTCAAATAGTAATACTCTTTAAATGTGGGTTAACATGTTGTCCAAAATGAAAACATGTGACATGATGAATTCAAAAATACTAAAAATAGAGCATTTTTTTATGACACTCATTATCTAGATATTATGCTTTATATTGTACTTTTCCAGTTCCATAAAATAGTTTTGAATTTTCCTAGACATTAATAGCATTGTCTTATCTTATATTATATGACATTATTTCAAATCTTGTAGAAGAGTTGCAAGAAGCGACAAAGGATGCCAAGGGCAAGTGCACTGCTGGACACAACTTTATACTCTCTTGTAATGCCCCGCTCAACCCCCATGTTCAAGCAAGCACCCTACAGAGCATACGGTTCAGGGTTTAAGAACAACAACCTCATCTTCGACAAATATCCCATAGTAGGTTACCACAACAAGCTACAGGCAGCAGGGTCATGTTTGAATTCAACAGAAGATGGCTTGCTCACAGCATGCTATCATGGGATCCCCGCATCAAAGGAGAATTCTTCCACCAAACCACCATGGCAATCAGCCTATCCAAAATCAAGGACTTCATCTCAGACATTAAAAAGCTCAGGGATTTGAATCCCTCTAGTCTTTGTGGGGTGGAGACCCCATTTGACGTGGCTCAACCATAACGGATGGAAGACAGAGTCACATGTGGAAGAGCAACTGTTCTTCTCCTTTTGCGGCATTGACGATCATATGTATATTGGTACATATGTAGGCAGTTAGAAAGCAAGAGATAGAGGAAGATGGAGAGACATTAATCTCCGTTGAGAGAGCCATTTATAGAACATACAGATTAATGAAATTACTGTTACAGTTCTATATCATTCTTATGCGTTATTTCTGAATGCTATTTCTATGCGTTTAATATGTTGCTTCTTCATTCAACATATCCGAGATCTTGCAATTTAGAGTGTTGTCCCCTGGATATCTCCTAGGATCTGGATCATGAGCAATACTGTTTGTGTTCCTGGTAATTGTTTTTGGTTCTAGGCTACACATGGTTATATGTAAGGATTTTGCAATTTAGAGTTGTCGTTTATGATCTGCTGGGGATTAAGAAAATAGGTAGGAAAAGACCTCTAGTTCACTAGATGCTTATTTGAGTAAGATATTATCTCTCACTATACTAGGGCTTCATGTTCCTCAACCTTGAGATAGGGCGAGACTCTTCACTTCCTTCAGTTTGTGTTCTTAAAATAACATTCAGGAAAAGGCAACTTGCACAAACTGGATTAAATTAATGTAAAATGGCACGTTTGAAATTGTTGAAATTTTGCAAGGAATAGGCAGTTTAGAATATGCCATTTCAAAAAATTGTTGAAAGAGGTAATCATATATTTATTTTTGTATTTGTTTAGATAAATTATAATGTAATGGCAAAGCTTGTTTTCTATTGTGTTATCTTTGCATTGCCTTTGAAGGACCATTAAGATTGATTAGAAATTGAAAGAAAATAAATGAATTCTGCTTTGCAAAATTTTCCTGTCTTTTTTGTGTCATTTGAAATAAGGTTGTGTCTCAGTATGGCGTTTATATTTGTTTATGTTTGTTGAAGCTCGCTTATATGGATTCAGCCTACCTTAATATTTATTTTTTAATGTTTGCAGGCCGTCTGTGGATTCATGCAGCTGCAAAAGTTCCAGATCCTGCAACAATTCAAGCTATGGAGGAGTTTTACAAGGAAATATATAGAATTGATGGAGTGACAGACATAAAGTTTCCCGAACATTATCCAGTTTCTCAACTTCTAGGTAAATCACATTTTGTTTTTAGAATGGCAGTGTACATAGAAGAATTTTGTGGGGAATGTCTCCGAATATTGGATATTGTGTTATGATCCCAAGTGCAACTTTGCTATAAATGCTGTTAACACGAGAGAAGAAGCCCTAGTTTTGAAGAATTTTAACTGAAGAAATGGCAATATGATTTCTGAATGCTTACTAAAAGAAAAAATTGTTTTGCTTTTTTAAAAAACAGAATTTTAGGATATCTGTTTTCCATAGTAACACTGTTGTGGTCTGCGTTTCTGTTCAATCACAGTACAGATGAATTCAATGTCTCTTGAATTTTAATATATAGATATGCTCATTGTTTTGTTTTGTTTTGTTTTGATATCCTCTCTATTCTAGAAGTTACAGTGTGAGCTATATTTACATTTCTGTGTTGCTTAATGCGCTCATCTAGTTACTGTTCCTTGAAGATGTATGAATGCTCCTCCCTAGGTTGGCTGTGTAAGGAATTTTTTTGCATGCATTTAATGTTTATACTGAGGTGTCTTGGGTATTCTCTACCCACGTGATTGATGCAAATTTATATTAAATTAAGATCTGTCTTCTTCAAATGCGATTGGTCCTGCCAAATGCCAAGCATCGAGATTAGTATTTCATTGGCCTATATTTACAATATTTCTATTGTGGCTTGTGAAGTAGTCTCCATGCTCTAACATACTCAGAAATTTTATTGTGATGCTATGGTATTTTATTTGTCTGTCCTTTTGTTTCCCCGAGTTCAAGTTTTACCATAAACATCCAGTTCTAACTCGTGCCATATCCTGATTCATGATGTGTGTTTTTAATTAAAGAAACAGTTTCCCCATATCTAACTAAAGAGTTATGTTTGTAGGTTGTGTTAATATAGTTGGATGTGTAAAATGTGAAGAACTTGTCTGCTGGGATGAACTTTCTAATGGTGTGAGTATCTGGTACTTCCATTATTTAATTTTAAAAACTATGTCAAACTTCGACTTATAGATATATTTTTATTACAATTGAACCTATTTTGGTGGGATTATAAAAAGTGTCACCATCATCTGATGTAAAATACAGGTACGAATGGAAGGACAAACAGACTTTTGTTGGCTTTGTGAAGATCCACAGGTAGATTTCTCTCTATACCTGTTTGAAAATACACTTCTTGGCTTTCTTGTATAGCTTTCATGGCACATTGGTTTCTATTACACATTTTGGAGTATACAAAACATCTTGATCCATCTCAAGGTTCAAGCATACCTTAAAGTTTAAACCTGCTTGGTTCTGATTTAACCCAAAATAATTAAGATGTGCGTTTAGTTATCTAAATCTTCGGATTAGGGTTAGAAACAAGAGATATATTCAGATCAATTACACCAACAGGCATTCTACAATGGCAACAAAGTGGAGTGTAATGTAGTGAGTTGTCCACTTTTATGTTCGACTTTCAATTTGACATCCATTTGACCATTGCTTAGAAGTTTTTTCTATTTGCTAGGAGAAGTCAATTGAAATATCATAATATTTAGGCTATGCGGTGGAGTTTAATGTAGTGAGTTGTTCTCTTTTATGTTCGACTTTAAATTTGACATCCATTTGACCATTGCTTAGAAGTTTTTTCTATTTGCTAGGGGAAGTCAATTGAAAAATCATAATATCTGGGCCATGCAGCGGAGTTTGGAGCCCTTACTTTTTTTCCTGGTAGTGCTTTTTTTGAGTTGACACAGAGGTGTGGCTATATGGATGCCATTTGTCACCAGTCATTATGAAATTTGTGGAGAAGGTAATCAAGGTGTTAATCAATGTGGTATGTGAAAAATATGAGAACATAACCTCCAGATTGATATCTCTCGACGCATTTTAGATAGCATATCTGCATATTAGAATATACCTATATTAGCAATACGTAAGATAGATCGATTGAAACAAATTTGAAATGAAACAAGATACAAGAGAAGAGATGCATTTAAGCTATTCTGCTGCTCTGGAAGTTCATTTGGCTGTGGCAGAAGGATGAAAAGACTGTAAATGATTTGCAAGTGCTTCATTTCTGGTTTTGGAAGTGCAGGATGATCAGGTACGAAACTGTTATTTGTGTATGGAAGTTGGAACCATTTGGCAGTTTTGTACCTGTTTGGTGGTTCCATATGGCGAGGTTCTGGCATTCTACAACTTTCTGTGCGTGTGCAATCAACTTAGATATGCCTTATTGTAAAACCCTAGGTCTTGCAATTTCGCAAAGCCCTTTGTATGACCCGAAATAACCTCAAACCCCAACCATGGGTTAGAGATCATACAAAAAAGGTTAGTGTTTGAGTTGAAGTGCAATCCGTACATCGCCTACGTTGGCACTACTCCAAAGATGCCTCAAGCTGGACGCAGTTCTCCACCTAGAGATGTGATATCTATATGGATGCATCTAGCTTTGGAAAATTGATTACTTGATAATGCTTTGTAGTGGCTTGGTGTGCTTGTACGTTGGCACTACTCCAAAGATGCCTCAAACCAGACGTAGTTCTCTACCTAGAGATGTGATATCTATATGGATGCATCTAGCTTTGGCAAATTGATTACTTGATAATGCTTTGTAGTGGCTTGGTGTGCTTGTACTTGACTTGTCTTGGAAAACTTGCAACCTAGGAACCTATACTCTTGAAGTTGGTTGGGAGTGCTTCAGACCTATATGGTTGGGAGTACTTCAGACCTGTATGGGGGCTGCTTCCAATGTGTGCAGCTGCTTTAGGGGAGTTTAGGAGAGCTTGGAGTGCTTTTAAAATGATATTTGCTTGAGGAGCTCTTGAAAGGTGTCAGGTGAATAAATGAGTACATTGGACTTGCTTATATAGGATTTCGTAGGTTTAATTTCGCATTATGGCCTACCTATAGGAAAAGTATTGACCCATAAAATATATCAAATTGAGAAAATGAGTGTTGGGTGGCTCGGGACAAAATTACTAGTTTTGGACCAAACAGTTTGCCTGTCCCATATAGGTAGGGAGTGAACTTTGGGGCACGACACATGGGAGTGATAGATTGTTGTGGACTGATAAAGCAATTCTTTGAGCGATTGAGTAGTGCAAATGAGGATATCAAGTCATGCAATAGGGTTAAGGATAAACAATTGAGCTTGGAATGTGCACAAGTCATGATTTAGGGGTTAAGTCAATACTAGCATTATCTAGTGATAGATTACCAAATTTAGGTGTCTACATGTTCATATACGGGGCCAAAACATTTGTTAAGATGTTTTGTTCAGTACTTGAAAATACGTATAGAAAACTAGTTTCACTTATGGCCTTGAGAATGTTTGAAGTAAAGTTCAAAAACTCGTGCTCGGACATTACTCTACAATCCAAAATTTTGATTCGTACACGGGACTCAGGATTTTCCTAGCAATTACTTGGCTTTATTGCTAATTTGAAAAAACATATAAATTCATAAAATAAAATTGAGTAACATGCAAAACATTGTTAAATAACATGAGAAATGAATGTAAAGAATGCATGTATATTTTCTATTAATTTTCAACAAAAAGAGTACAAAGTACAATCATAGACTATAACGACATAGTCATTAATGAACTGAAATATACTAATATGAAATAGACAATCATCTCCGGTCGTATGAGTATGTTGCCCCTTAGAAGCTGAAGGTCAGAAACCTCCTCTATAGCAATATAATCCACAAAGATATTTGCATCCTCACCAACCCCTTCGGCTCTTGATGCCTTTGCTGCCTATGATGACATTGCTTCCTCTGCTTCCCTCTCCATCTCTGCAATTTCCTCCTCGATAAACATGGGCTCCACGTCATCAAGAATTTAGTCGGCATATGGATCAATATTATCCAAGTCAATTAACTCATGACTCTCTGCCCCTTCCACTTGTCTTAGGCGAAGAAGAAGATTGTATTACATAAAAGCAAGGTCGTTGAAGCATTGTGTTGTGAGTGTGTTGTGCTACTTTGTGTGAATGACTTCAAACATGCTCCACTTTCGTTCACATCCAAAAACACTATACAATTGACACAAAATGCGGATGATTAGCCTTTGAAGATTTGGTGGTGCTAATCTTCCCACCTCAAATATGCAAATATGACGTTTATAATTTTGTAAGTCAACTAGGTTCGAATAAATGAAGGAATTCTAGTATCTACGTGTAATGAGACTAAAAACAAATATCTCAATTTGTTTTTACCCTGGTGAGTGGTGTTTCTTCTTTTGGTGCTTAGAGCCAAAGAAAAAAGCCTCCCCTTTGTGATCTTGCAAATTTGTAGCTCGTCAACAATTGCATTTCTAGTTTCTTTGTTGGTAAATACACCATAATAGCTCCATACAAGGAGACTGACAATTTGTTGAAGAAGTAATGAAAATACAAGAGTTAACCACATAACTGCTTGTATTAGATAAAGGGACACTCAACACCCACCAAATGAATTCGTGTAGTAAATGTAAGGGACACTTAACACCCACCAAATGACTGCCATACTAAAGAAATTGCTTGTAGTAGATGTCACAATGAGTCAAGGTTAAGCAAGGAATACAAAACACCCACTTAATCAAAGCAGTTAACGCCACATGACCTCTGTAATGCTGAATGGGTGGTGGATGAAAATAATCAATGAGTGGGGTGAATCCACTACTCAAATACCGACGAAAAGACATTGTTTGCACCAAAATACCTCTTTACAAAGAGATTGTCAAGCTGTCCAAAGAAGTGTCGGATACAAAAAAAATCTCACAAACTCCTAAAAGCTATATGATGGCTCAAAAGGAGATGGGAGAGAAAAACGACCCAACAATATAGAAAAGTGTATGCAAACAAATACACACGGGAATGTAGACAAAGCTGAAATAGCAAAAATTGTTCGCACTTTAAATTAGTGCGAGGGTACATTATATGTACCACAAATCCAAATAACAGATCATGCATCAAATGTGAGATTTGCTTCATCAAAGCAACATTGCCATGCAGTAACGATGTGGCTGAACCATAGAACCATGCCTGTAGTGTTGATGTAAAGAACTTTGGCGCTGCCACCACAAATGATCTGAAACCATCCTAAGTGAACTTGGATGGTGGAGGAAGATTGTTACATGTGAGTTGGTGCTATGTGCAGACAGTGCATGCACATCCAATGATGTGTCAAGTCGATCACATTTGAATGGCGTATTTTCAAGTTTTTCAAGCCTAAGTGAATGTGTGGAGGAACTCATGTATTGCTCAATGTCCTCTCAAGGAGTAGAGTGTACAAAAACTAGTGAATTTGTATGGAGTGATCTGAATAATGGTAAAACACTTGCTCTATAGCCAATGTTACAATAAGCAATCCAACGAAGAGGTTGGATAGGGGAAACAATTTCTTGTGAGTGCCTACCAATACCTTCGCCAAGGCAATCCATATAATGGAATATGCGGGAACTGAAGCCAATTGTGTGATTTTCAAAAGAGCTTAGCACAATTATAGATGGATTTGATGGGGGGGTTGCAATGAATGCAACAAGTGCATCAGATACAATATGCGACTCAAATACTGGTGAATTAGAGTCTATATAATTCAAATTTTGGATCAATAATGATTAGCCACATGCGCTAACAAATTCACTAATTTTATCATGTAACTTCTAATCACTTAACACTCTTTCTATGTCTCTTTGTTAGATGTAACCATTGAACAAGGTTCAAGGAGAAGTTGCAAAACCATGCAGCTTAAACACTATGAAGATGTCATCAAAATCAAAATTTGATTGCATATTTGTGTTCCTCTTGAAAAATTATGAAGTTAAAAAAAATGACACCCAATTTCGAGTTCGTATGTAAAAGTTATGGCCTCAAGAAGGTAGAGGACTTTCTATGGTGATAGAACCGCCTCAACGGTTTTGTAACTGTCATTGGCGGTTACGTAACCACCCTGGCGGTGTCGTAACCATCATTGGCAGTTTCGTAACCATCTCTTGCAGAAGGTGGCGGTTTTGTCAAGCGAGAATCTTTTGGGAAGAGTAATGGTTGTAGACGATGTCTCTTCGACTTCTGAGTCTTTTGGGCTTCTGATTTGAGCTCTCTTTGGTGTCAAACTTGTATATATATGTATGAGGAAGGTCTCTGTAAGCACGGGAGAGATTCCAAACAAATTTTCTTCTTGATTATATGTGGTTTTCTAAATTAAAGTGGGAAAGGAAACAATGAATGAGTGAGTTGTAGAGCTTGTATGAGTGTTTGAACATCAATAGTGTTCATGGAGGCCTTGAGAAGGCAATAAGCTTGCACTTAAGAATGTGATAGTGAGATGAGGAAGCATTGTTGCACTCTTGCTAGAGTTTTCACAACTTGAGTTTCTCTAGGGTAATCATGTGTCTCTTTCATTCTGTTTTGCTCTATTTCATTGTTCAATAGTCCTTTGATTATGCTGCACATCCAGTTCATTCTAATCACATTCAATGACTGTTTATGCAAATTAAAAGGAAACAAGTTAATTCATGAAGGGAATTGTTAGGAATGTATAGGATCTGTGTTGGTGAAGCTTAGTGTGGAATATCCACCTAGCTTATGGATGAGATTGGTATTAGAGCAAGTTAGTGTTCCATAGTGTGTGGTTTGTTTGGTGACCATTGTGCAGATATATGCCTGTTACAAGAGCAACAAGTGCTAGTGGAAAAGGTGATTTGATCTCTTTGCAACAAGACGTCTCCACAAGGAAGTGGAAGAGAGAAGTGAGAAGTATGGCCAATGAAAATGAGAGGAGATTTGAAGATGGCGAAGAAAGATTCTGTAGATTAAAGGAGGATGTTTCCCACATATCTCACTCCATGGAGGAGCTTGGGAAGATTATGAAGGTTGTCATGGCAAAGCGTGGAGTTTCTATGGATACTTCTGAAGCGAGGAGCGTGAGTCTTCCCACCATGAGAAAGAGCAACCCTATTTCAACCAAGCTCCACCTCCATTTAAAGCAGAGGCAAAAATTGATATCCAACCATATGAAGGTGAGGTGAATGCAGATAAGCTTGTTCACTGGTGAGTTCAATTAGAGGTATACTTTCATTTGCATAAAATTAGTGAAGAGCAACAAATTTCTTTTGCCATGTTGAAGCTAGCAAGTCATGCTCTAACTTGGTTTGAGAGTTATCTTATTTCCTTGGCTGTTAAAAGGTTATCCCCAATTAGTAAATGGGATGAATTCAAAACTTTAATTAAGAGGCAATTTTATCCTATTTGTTATGAAGGAAAGGTTTATTGATTGGCAATTTTTTAGGCAAAAAGAAGGTCAAAGTGTGCAAGTCTATACAAGTGAGCTTCGAAAAAAAGCAGTTCAAATGGAAAAAGATACATTTGATTGTGATATCCTCATGAAGTATGTTGGAGGGTTGCATAGTCACTTAAGGAGGTCCATTATGCTTGCCAAGGCAAAGGACATGAATGAGGCTTGTTCTCAAACCCATTATCTTGAGATGGATGAGAAAAAGGGTCCGTCTCCCTCTTCAAATTCTTCTAATGTTCTGAAGAAGAAAGGTGGGGTCAATGCCACTTCTACTATTGCCAAGAAAGATTCAACCAAACATTGTGGGCATTGTGATGTTGATGGTCATACCGATGAGACTTGGAAGTTGCATCCAAAATTGCATCCGTTTAAGAACAAGGAAAAGAAAAAGAAGGCCATGCTATCACTTCAAGGAGAACCGATTGAGTGCAACTCAGATGTGGATGAGAAGTTGCATTTTTACCAACCTTCAAAAAAGGGTATGTTTGGGTAATAATAATGCTCAAGATAAAGGTGAACCTTCTAAGATTTTTCATATTAAAGTGCAAATTAAGATGGTAAAAGTTGATGCTCTTTTGATTCTTGCTCTCAAGCGAATTTGATTAGCAAAGAGCTGGTAGATAGTCTTGGGTTGGAAATGTATGATCATCTTAATCCTTATGCTCTAGGATGGGATAAACGAGGAGTAGAGATAAGGGTTTCCAAACAATGTAGAGGCAAGTTTGCAATAAATGAGCATTTCATTGATGAAGTTGTTGTAGATGTTGCACCTGTTGACATTTTGTGGTATAGTTTTTGGTAGCCCATATATGTATGTTAGAGATGCTATTTTCAGGAGGAGATTGAACCAATACTGTTTGGTTAAGGATGGGAAAAACTACACCATAAACTCCTATAAAGACAAATATAAGCTCTCCTTGGTAAGTTCCACTCAAGGTAATCAGTTTCTTAATGCTAGTGGGAAGGTTTCTTTTCTCATTTTGAAGGACAAGGATGAATGCAAGGATCTCTATAGTTGTTCTACTAACAAGGAACATGAGTTGCAGTTTCTACTAGGTTATCCCTAAGTGATAAGAACACACTTATACTGAGAGAGGGGGGTGAATCAATATAAGATATATTTTTATTTATTAAAACGTATATACACAATTAAAGCATTTGAAAACATTTAAATAGCATAACACAGTGCAACACCAAATTTATGCGGAAAACCCTCTCTCGGGAAAAACCACAAAATAAGACTGCTTGGATCTACTGTTCAAATTCATCCTAAAATTAAATGCTTTACAAATGTTCGTAGGCACCAACCTATTGGAGACACCAATCCCCATTGCCAAGCACCAACTCGGCCAATTCGTTAGCACCAACCCACTGGAGATACCAATCCCCAAATTGTGAGGCACCGACCTCAACAAAATAAACTTCCACCTTCTGTAGTTGCTTCTTCAACTGAATGATGGCGATTCCGCTTCTTTTCACACAAACATATCATATCATACTTTCAACATGGATGTTGGTCCAATTAATGAAATCAGATAGCAATACATTTTTGCGCTTCTTACACTTTACTCAAATGATGTTCTCATTTTTCTTCTCCTCTTCTCTCACATACTTCTCTCCTATGTTGCCAAGATACAAATACAGGTACGGGTTTGATATGCGGATACGTCAATTTCAAAAAACCCTTGGGTACGATACGTCTGTACATATATATATATATATATATATATAGATATATATATATACATATACTCATTTTACTCTTTTTTTAGTCAAGCTGATTGAAAAGGATATGCTGTCGTTCTAGGGCTTATCCTAGACCCATATGATTAAAAGGATATGAAGTCGTCAATTTGATTAAAATTTATTTAGCATTGTTTTATTAGTTGTAATTTAAATTATTTTAAAAATATATAATTTATATTAAGTTATTAACATATTTTTTAAATATATAATTTAACCTCTATTTCTCCATACCTACAATATTTTTTGGGTGAATTGTTTTATTCTGTATTTGTGGTCACCGTATTGAATGTTCTGATTGAAAGTTGCCACCTTGTTTGACACCAACAAACTTACAAAGTCATCCACCTGTACGACTCTGTCTTTATTTGACATGTAAAGGAACATAAATTCCAGAGGAACACAATAATTCCACAACTTATTTTACTCAATATTTTATTAATTTAAATGTTAGGGTTCATTGTTTTGCATTGACAAAGTCAAAAAAATGTTTTAATGCCTTAAAAGGCGTATTTGTCCTTGGGTTCGCCGTGGGTACGTCCGGGTTCTTCCCGGGTACGTCTAGACGTACCCGTGGCATACCCGGGAAGAACCCGGACGTACATTGTACGTACCCGTACCCGTACTCTGACGTATCCGTACCGGTTATGTATCAGGCAGGGTATGGGGGGCTGGGGGACGAACCCTAGCATCATAGCTTCTCTCAAAATGATTTTTAATTATATTCTTGTTTTTGATCTCAACCTTCTTACCTCCCTTATATATCTTCTCATGCCTCCACACAAGAGGGTCGTCCATTCCAAAGGGTGTGTTCCTTTTCTAAATATTAGTTATTCCTTTTAATTAAACATCAACGCCCATATGAATTGGGTTAGACTGCTTTATTGATTATTAATCCTTTCAATTAAACATCAACACCCATATGAATTGGGTCGCCCTGATTTATTAATTAAATGCTTCTTTAATTAACTGTCTTTTATTCAATCGCTGGTCTTCTTCATTAAATTGCTGCTCATTAACTAATGTTGTATACACAAGGTGAAGTCACTGGGCCCTTAGACTAAATCGTTGGTTCACACATCAAAGCAAGTCGCTGTAATTTAACACCAAGATCACTGCCAACATCTGATAATTGTCAAATACAATTAGATCGCTGTTGCACAAAATCCAATTGCCTATGCTGCAATACACAAAATCCAGATTGTTGTGCATTCTCTTGTGACATCAACAACTCCTTTGACATCAATGACAATATTTCCAATGATCTCCTCTTTTGTCATTGATGACAATCCTACAAAGAAATAATCATCTCCAACCAGAATACTCCCTCTTTCTGGACTTCTTCCTCTTGTTGTATTGCTCTTCCTTTCTTTAACTCTCCTTTGACATCAATGGCAAAGGGATATACAATACAATCACAATGTATATCACCAAAATATCCATGGAGCTGAATAACGTAATGGTTAGCTCCCCCTTAATCCATGTTTCTCTTGGTAACTGCCCTTTTTGGCAATGTACTCCATTCAACATTTCTTTACGTGTTCATCAACTGCCGTTTGTGATTTCCTTCTTCCACTGAGGTCTCTGTTTTAATCTCACTTTCTTCTACGAACTGAAATGCATCATGAACTGCAAAAACATATACCTTCTCTTCTTTTGACTAAACAATTCAATCTTTGACATGTTTTCAAATTTATGCCTTACATTCTTTTTCTTTTCATCCTCATCTCTTGCTTTTCTTCATAGACTCTTTCCACTGTGAACATTGAGTTTTTCTTGCTTTGCTATGGCTTTACCTGCCAATGCACCATGTGCTTCTTGCGCAAGCATAGTTTACTCTTTTTTCAGGCTTTCCTGCTTTTGCATCTTCTTCCAAACTTTTATGAATTCACCTGTGTTTAACATGGGCATCCACTTTCTTGTTTTGATCTACAAGATTACTTCTACATTGTCTTGCTATATGTCCATACTTATTGCAATTATAACATATAGTATCATCTGATAAGAGAGCAAATGAATTATAGCTTCTACTTGAGAAACCATATAAATATCTATTTCTGTTCCATCCATACTCATTCCTCGCATGTCCTTTACAATCTACTGCTTTGTGACCAAAATGATTGCAAGCAAAACAATATCCATAAACGATCTCTGGTACCTAATAGACTGCTTTGGAAAGAATGATCTTCTGTGGTTTCTTGTGAGAACATTATGCCACTTGTTCTTGCCTTTGTTGTTTTCTTGTGGAGCATTGTTCTTTTGAGGAGCCTTATCTTCTTTCTTCGGAGGTTCATTAGCTTTTGAATTCAAATCCTTCTTAGTAACCTCTTGTTTTTCCTCATACCCAAGACTCGTTTTGATGCATGGCGACTTTTGGCGATTTAGAATCTCATCTAGCACTTCGGTGCTCTTTTCAATTTAGTATTTGTCTTCTCCAATTCCTCCTTTAGAACCACAACCTCTGATTCTAGCTTAGCATAGTTGGCCTTTTTGTCTTCAACTGGATTCTCACATCTTCCTTAGACCTCTATCCTCTTTACTTCATTGATTTGAGTTTTTAAACCACTGATGACTTTTTCTAACTCTTCAAGATTTTCAGTTATTTTTGTTTTTAGGTCACAAATTTCTTCTTCATATTTTTGAAGCTGTAAGAATTGTTTCAATTCCTTTTTCTTAATCAATTTTATCTCACCTAAAGCACAAATGAGTTCTTCTTCAAGGTCTATGTCTCCTTCATCTTCGACATCTTCTTCCTCTTCCAAGGTGTCTTTGCTTGTAGAGGCATCATTTTTTATTTCTATAGTCATGAACAAAGTTTCCTCTGCATTTGACTCATCATTGGTGCAATAGCTTAATTTAGATTCTTCCTTTTTAACTTTCCTTGAAGCTTTAAAGGCTGCTTTGCGCTTTGGTGGCTTCTCTGTTTTTGTCCTCATTTCATACGATGTGAGAATTCCATGTAACTCGTCCATTTTCAATTGGTCTAGGTCTTTCATTTCTTTGATAGCGGAAACTTTGGCATCAAATCTTAAGGGAAGAGGCCTTAGTACCTTCTGGACTATTAATGATTCTTCAAATTTCTCTCCAAGCTCTTTGATGGTGTTGACAATCTCATCTACACGGAGAAGATACGCCACAACATTTTCTTTATCTTTCATTTTCAAACTCTTGAATTGTCTCTTATGAGTTTGGAGCTTTGCCTTTTTTACTTTGTTGTCACCCTCATAGATGGTCTCAAGTTTATCCTAGATGTCCTTTGTCGAATTGCAATGCATTACTTTGAAAAATTCTGATTCTGATAAGCCACACAAAATTGCGGTCATGGCGTTTGCATTATTTTCACTAGCCTTCTTTCTGACTGTATCCATTGGTGGAGTTTGTGGCGTTACATATCTAGTTACTACTGCTTGCTAGATATCAAAACCAAGGGGCCATTAGATATGTTCGCATCCTTATGATCGAGAATGCATAGTTTGTTCCGTTGAACAATGGAGCCTTGTTTGTGGAGAAACCTTCTTGAACATAATGACTAGCCATGTGTGCTTCTGAGATCTACCTTCTAGCGGTTAGACTATATCCGAAGGACCCTGCTTTGATACCAATTGTTAAGCACACACTTATACTGAGAGGGGGGTGAATTAGTATAAGATAAAATTTTACTTATTAGAACTTATATCCACAATTAAAGCATTCAAAAAGCATAACACAATGCAACACCAGATTTATGTGGAAATCCCTCTCTCGGGAAAAACCACAAAATAAGACTGTTTGGATCTACCATCCAAATCCAACCCAAAATTAAATGCTTTACAAATGTCTGTAGGCACCAACCTACTAGAGACACTGATCCCCAATGCCAAGCACCAACTTAGCCAATTCGTGAGGACCAACCCATTGGAGATTATTAATCCCCAAATTGTGAGGCACCGACCTCAACAAAATAAACTCCCACCTTCTGTAGTTGCTTCTTCGACCGAATGATGGCAATTCCGCTTCTTTTCACACAAATAGTATTTTCAACATGGATGCTGGTCCAATGAATGAAATCAGATAGCAATACATTTCTGCTCTTCCTTCTTACTCTTTACTCAAATGATATTCTCATTTTGCTTCTGCTCCTCTCTCATATTTCTTCTCTCAAAATGATTTTCAATTATATTCTTTTTTTTATCTCAATCTTCTTACCTCCCTTATATATCTTCTCATGCCTCTTCACAAGAGGGTCATCCATTCCAAAGGGTGTGTCCCTTTCTAAATATTAGTTAATCCTTTCAATTAAACATCAACGCCCATATGAATTGGGTCGGCCTACTTTATTAATTATTAATCCTTTCAATTAAACATCAATGCCCATATGAATTTGTTGGATATTTTGTCAAAGACAAAATATGAGGTTCAACCACAACATACGGGACAAAGTCCCTCCTCAGATAAAGGGGAGGCGCCCTGTTTATTACTATTCTAACAACACCAAAGAATATTTACACTATAACCATTCGGGGTTGGGATCTCATCCTAGTAGATTTATTCCTTGTAGAATAGAAGATAGATGGGAATAGAAATTTTTTTTAAGAGGGGAGGATAGAGAGTAGAAGTGGAAGGAAAAGATTGAGTGAAAATGTGCTCTCTCCTTGGCAAACGCAGATCTGAAGATAATAACATGGGACAAAACAGTAATAAATTGCTGATGATATAATAAACAAGGTACTGGAATTTAAAGAACAGTATAATGCATTGAACCTAAGAACAATACCTTAAAGCTATGTAGCTAGGAAACGCCTAAGGGGCCCACGTTTCCGCCTGGAAACGTTTCGGAAACGCGAAACGGGTACGAAACGTGTCCGAAACGTTTCCAAAAAAAAAAAAAAATTTATTTTTTATTTTTTATTTTTTCAATTTTTTTTAAATTTTTTTTTAAAATGTCTAACTTATCTAGATTATTATCATGTATATGTGAATCATTGAAATTGTAACTATGTTGAATGATGAGTTATGACTCTTTAGAAGTTCAAATTTCAATGAATACAAAATATTTTGAGTGCTTTATCAATTATCTCTTATGGTCTACAAATTTACAATTATAAAATGAGTATTATGCATATATATATATATTTTTTATTTTTTTAATAATATATTGTACGGACGTTTCCGTCGACGTTTCGTATCCAAGGTTTTTTGAAAATTGCCGTTTCCGCGTTTCGTACCCGTTTCCGTTTCCGTTTCCGTTTCCTGGCAACATAGCCTTAAAGAAATAACACTGCAACACACAGTTTGTAATGTATCTCTTATATTCCTTATACAATGATCGAAAACACAGTTTGTCTTTTCTTTTACAACTCCAGGATCTATGCTCTTGTTCCAAAAATCTCCAATCCTTGACAATGCCTCAGCATTTTACATTTATAGAGAAGGGGAGGAGAGAAACGGGGAAGTTGTTTGGATTGCATTCTAAAAATAACAAATACTCATTAAGAATTCCCTTGACTGGTTCTCACAAAATGACCAAGTCAACTTGCAAATCCAAATGATGTCTCGACATCTCAAAAATTTACATGTTCAATGCAAAATTGGAAAAACATTGCAAAGCTTTCAATCGGATTTTTCTTTCTCAAGATCTAGCTCTGCTTGCTTAAGACAATAATCCTGGAATTTTCGGACCATCTCGTGTTTCTTTCTCATCAGGTCCGCAGGAATATCGATTCAAAACGTCGCATGTTTCGAACACATTGACCATCCTTCTGGGGAGTTTTTGAAATCCTCTGATGTGCTTGGCCAAACTACTTAAAACATTTTGGCATAGAATCAACTTGTCAATTGTTGCCAAATCAAAATCATTTTTGGCTGAGGACTCTTTTTTAATTAACTCCTTGAACTTTTCGAATTAACTCGTTGAACTTTTCGAATAGGTCATCAGCTAGTAACCTATTCAATTCATCATCCAAGACATGTCGAAGGATCTTGGCCAATTCGTCATCCATGTCGTTGGTGGCATCAATTGCTTCTTCCCTGGCATTTTGAAGCTTCCCACAAGCTTCCTGCAAAAATTTGACTCGAAAGTCAATGGCTTTGCAAAACTCTAAGTGCCGGCCTTTGTCATCAATTATCCCCTCTCGAAGCAGGATATCTGAATCAACCTTCTTAAGCTCGCCCAAAGCTTCTAAGGTCAACTCCCAATTGCCCCATTCTTTTTGGAGCTCGTTGCTCATCTTCAGGACGACTAACCTTTCCTTCTCGATATCATTATAGATATCAACAACATCTTTGATTAACCTTTTACCTTGAGTCAAGAGACGTTGGATCCAGCTGTCCACTGCTTGGCCCTGCTGTCCAATCTTCTCCATCTTTGGCACGGACGAGGTATCAAAGCTGAGCAGAGTTAGAGAGGGAACTTGATCTTGAGTAGGTTTAGAGAGCTTGAGCAAGATAGCCATCAGTTGTTCCACCTTCTCCTTCAACTCATCTTTGGTAGCCATGGTTTCTTTGAGCTTCTTAAATAAATTATCCATGGTTGCAATTTTTCCAGCTGTGTATTGATGTCCCACAGATACTTCTATAAGAATATACATTTTTTTTACTGAGTCTACAAGTCTGAAACTGAGGGATAGTGGCTAGAAACATGTCCTGTAATTTTCAGGTTCATATAGATCCATTGGCCAAATCCCATTCAGCGCGACTACCGGAAACTCTCCATGTGATCAAACCTGTAATTTTTTGTCATGCTGTCCAGATACTCTTGAGGACAAGATCTGGCAATCTGAAAATTAGAAGGATCAGGAATAATATCACAAAGACCGAAGGAGCCTCTGATCTTGTTCAAATGATGGGCTGCTAATAGCCAATGTCGCATGAAAATCTGCCAGAAAGAAGAACCCTCAAAGCAATGTACGATCCATTTGGCTGCCAAAGTACATCTGTGTGACAATATACTTTAGGCCCAACCCTTATTCCTTGGGCATAATACAAACAACCTACGAATAACACCTCAAAATTTTAAAGCTTGTTTTTGTTTTTTAAAATTATTTTTCATTGGGTTTCTTTCTTATCCTGTTATCGATTTTAGATTTTAATAAGAGAACCTCCCCTTAGAACAAAGGAGAGACATTGTCTTGCACGATGTTGTACATACTTTTTGACCTGCGATAAAAATATTTACTGACAACATTGCTGCTTTGACACAACATATATTGCTGCATCTCTCTGGAACTCATATTTGTCAATAACCATGTTCCTCTGCCATTGGAGCTGGACCCAACAAACAATCTCACAGCCTGGGATTAGTGAAGTTACTGGAAGTGGAACTTGTCACTTTCCGAAATTCTGAGATGCTTTAAACATGGCCAGATTGGATGGATAATCGGTTTCTCTAGAGGCCCTTTCTAGAACCACATGATTATTTGAACGTATGTTCTCTTGCCATGCTCAAATAAATAAACTTACGTCTCACACATGATTCCAATCTACTTTTTGAACCACCATTGACATCTTTAAGATAACCATTTTTGACATGACTATCTTAGTTGCTCCTTGATGGGATTTATAAACAAAATCTGCCATTTTGACATCTCTTGAAAACCTGCCCCAGACATTGTACACAAGGATTTGCATGAAGGAAGATTTGGACTTTCATCAACCTTCTCAACAATGCCCTCAACATTGAGGTAATCAAACTCATGTTTGGTTGGCCTGAACTACAATCACACAAGTGGACCAAATCACACGTTCTCACCTTCTGACATTTATCTATCATCCTTTGGTGCAAGTTTGCAACTGTTTACATTTTGGCATTCACAATTTTGACAAACATCAGATTTGACTCGAACCATCTTTTTCTTCAATGGATTGCATGATCCTCCGCAACAACTAATTGAACTGCATATTCCCACATCTCTTTGCCTGACTTCTCCAATGGCCAGATTGGCCTGAGAGAACATCATGCAGGTGGTAATATTCTTTACCCTGTTCTAAGGAGCTTTGCATCTGTTTAATTATGTTTGTCTGAAACTTATTTTATTTATGATTTATTGTTCTGATCACTGGTTGACTGTTTTTATGTAACAGAAATTAGTGGTTCCTTTTGAAATGCGAGGATATCAAGGTGTATATAACCTAGAAAAAAAGGTAATTCCCATCTCTTTCAAAGGCTTGGATATTGACCATGTCTGGCTTTGTGGAAACAGTAGATTTACAATTGGAGGATATATTATTTTTTGAATAAAATCACATCAGCACACGTTATGAATCTTCCAAACTAGATTTACATCTTGAAATTGTTGTTGCTCGAAACAGTAGCATCAGTGTTGTGGTTTCTAAAGTCAGCAGATTATTCTTACACTGAAGAAAAATGTGGCAGATTTTTGGATCAGCAGTAAGAGGCCTTAGGCCAGTCCAGAGCCCACTACCAGTAAAATTTGCACTTCCAGATCCATCAAATGCTTTCTCCTTGAAGCCTGGAGCTCTCACTCACATTAGTTCATCAGCAGAGAATCTGGTCAAGACACCTGGTTTGGATGCAGCAATTGCAGGAGCACGGGCAGCTGCAACACAGTTCACGAAAAAAGGGCAAGGTGTTAGGGGTGTATCAGATCGAGCCAAGACTGATAGGGAAAAAGGACAAGGTACCAAATTTGAATCAATTAGAACTGAGTCTGATAGGGCTGTAGAGCAAGGTGGCTTGCTTGAATCAAGGCAAACCAAATCACAAGCTGTTTCATCTAAGGTCAGCCTAGTCAAATCATCTCATTTGAATGTAACAACTACAGGAGGAAATGCAGTGTCAGAAGAGATGAAGCATAAGGAAGATAGCATGCCACAGTCAAATCGATCTATGACATATAGGAGAAATGAAGTTGGCAGGGCTGAGCCGAATCAACCTCAATCTACAGCTTCTTCATCTAGGGTGAGGTGTTCTTGGCTTTAATGGTGGTTCTGAAGTTTTCGAAGTATGAAGGCCTGTTAAATTCTAGAAACAATTGCAGTTCATATTTAGAATTAGAAGAAATCTCCATATTTTGTTGACAAGACACACACACACACACACCCCCACCCGCACACGCACCCACACACACGCGCGCAACTTTGACAAAACTAGACATGCATTCATGCTTTTTCTCCTTTCGAGAATAGCTATAGGTGAGGTCTGTGTTGCTGCTGCAAATGGAGAACTAGTACTTGCATTCAGTATGGCTATTTATGTTATTGCTCATGTTATATGGCTTTTTTTCAAATTATGTTTACAAAATCATGGCACACGACAATGTAGAAAAATACTAAATATTATTTTGAGTGAGCAAGTGCAGCTTTTTGCAGCAGCAGTAAGAGGCCTTAAACCAAGTTAAGGTCAAGCAACTGTAGAATTTCCAGAAGAGAAGTGAAAAGCTGGAGCTGAGTCTAATCTCTGCTTCCGTGAAAGAAAATCTTCTCCTCAGACTAAGCATTAGTAGTTACGATTCATGAGAGCTCTCTCTCTGCCCAACTGTTGTAGAGGACATATTCAAGGTAGCAGATTGATTCAATCTGAGTTGAAATCTCTTTTCATCTTGATCTTTGTCAGCATCTAGGATGGTTGCACACTTTTTTTATTTGCTGAGATTGTGCATATGTTTCAACTGTAACTAAGATAATTTCAGGCTTTAAAAGGTCTTCAAAAGTTTGAAACAGATTCTTTTTATTTGCACACATCCCTCACAGTGAAGACCTATTAGAGAGCTCCTTGCACATTCAGATGTGACTGTAAGTGTCTGACTCATATCGCTGCTAGAGATCTACTTTATGATTCGATAGGACAAAGACACGTGCAGTGGAGAGCAGGTGCACCCAAACGACAGCCTTCACTTTTATCATCCATGCTTCTCCAAGTCGTGACTATTTATTCCAAGACATTCTAAATGCCAAAGGAAAAAATAAGCTACGGAGAGAATGATTTATGTTATTTTGGAATGTCATGATGATATAAATTATGAAACATGCAAAAAAATTTCAATACTTGATGATTTCTACCTTGAGCTGTAGCAGGCACTTTAAGTAATTTTCCGTTCTATTCTATGCGTTGTAAGAACACATGGAGGATTATAGTAAATACATATTTAGTATTTCATGTTTCATTCTCTAAAGATGACGGGCAGGGTTGACTGTCAAATTTAATCCATATATTCCATGTATCTTTATTTTATGCAAAACATTATGGTCTTTCCACGAATATTTAAGGTGCCAACACAATAATTTGAGTTACCCCACAAAAAAATAGGATATTTATTTTGCAAAATGGACACGATTTCAAATTCTCAATGAAATTTTGTTACAAATGGAGTGCATGGTTTCAAATATTTTTCCAAATTTCAAATTTCATAACGGGCTGGAAGGAAAATAATGTTGATATTTCAGTTTGTTTAGGGGTGTGAATGAAGTAAACGAGGATGATTTCCTTCAAGTTGCGTAATGAAAAGTGAATTTCAGTCAACCCAAGTGAGGTTAAGTCAAGAAGATAAACAAAATCAAATAGGAGAGTTTTAGGGGGTAGTATAACCTTATGCGCTCTAGCAATCAAATATCATACTTAACTGGGTCATTAAATCCTTTCAGGTAGAATACAAGTCTCTAGTATACTATCAAATCAATAGTTATGATAGGCAATCTTATATGCTATATGTTATGTTTTTGCTTAATTTTTTTATATCATTTGGGTAGAACTAGCAATCACATTTGAATGGTGCAATGGAGACATTGAATGGGATGCCTCAAAGAAATTAAATTCGAGGGAGCAAAACATTGCAAGAGGAATGTTAAACTTAAAACCTCTATAAGAACATTTTTAATTTTTAAATTTGTATAACATTGTAACAATAGTCAAAAAATTATGAACCGAAATAAAAAAGGACCACTTTTGTGATAAAATAGACATAAAAGAACACCATACAAAAACTTAATATTAAAACATAAGGAAAGAACACCATACATGTGAGCAAACATGACACTTGTAAATGATAATACATGGAGATACAGATTCGTTATGTGAAATTGGAGTAGAAACATTAACAAATGCAAAGAGATGAGACTGCAGTACCATGAATAGTTTAGGGTCAATGCTGATGCCTTTTCTCAGTAACTGCCGATGTATTTACAAATAGCCTTTTTAGCTTCAAATTAAGCTTGCAATATATCTTGGGCGTATTTGTAGATGGTGTTTTTGCTTCTTCTATCCCTTCGAAGATATTTGGTGCTTACAAATTTTCTCGGCTGCACATTATCAACATAGATACATTGTATGGGTCTGTAATTGGTGGTGAGAATTTAAATTCCAACACATAGCTGAGTAATTGAGAATCAACATATCGAATGAAATATGCACAGGCCTGAAAATAAATGAACCCAAATACTTGATAATGCAAAATTAGGATCTGTCAGAAATCTAAGATTAAACAAATCAAATTTGAATAGCAGTAGGGCATGGGGTTTGGCAATCAAATAATGCAAGTGGAAAAGAATAAGCACGCAAAGAAGAGAGATTTGTCTTGGTTGATGGTGTATGGCGCTTCGCATGGAAAATAGATGCCCATAGAATTAAATCGATGTAGTTCCCTATCAAAACACATGACATTTTTGTAAGAGCACAATATTTCATATGTACGTAACTAAGAACAATATAAATGTCTCGCTCTATCATCACGATCTCATAGCTGCTTTGACACCAAAAGTCAAATTTGATCGGAGATATAACATTTACATGAGATAACAAAACTTAATTAAGCACTTCAAATTACTTCAATTAATAAATGTTTACATAAAAATAGGAGATTGAGGAGTCTTTTATTAACTCCTATAACTATTCTATTAAATATGTACGAGTTGTCCAAACAACTCATACATAGTCATAACTATATTATATCTCATATTTTATCACTAATATATCTCACTCTTATTTTTGGTGTAGTATTTTATTTTCTCAAAGACCACACACACACACACAGAGACACACACAGACACACACACACACACACACACACAGACACACACAGACACACACACACACACAGAGACACACACAGAGACACACACACACACCCACCCACACACCCACACCCACCCCCGCACCCACCCGCACCCACGCACCCACACACCCACACACACACACACGCACACGCACACGTGCACACACACACGCGCACACACACACGCACACACACGCACACACACGCGCACGCGCACGCACGCACGCACGCACACGCATGCACACACACACACGCACGCACACACACACGCGCGCGCACGCGCGCACGCACGCGCGCGCACGCGCACGCACGCACACGCACGCACGCACGCACACACGCACGCGCACACACACCCGCGCACACCCGCGCACACACACACACACACACACCTTATTTTTCACTCTTATTATATTTTCTCTTCACAAGCACCATTGACACATTAACTACCAGAGTGATGTCTTACAAGTCATTACCGACATTGGGGAAGACTATAAACAGTTGGGTTGGTTAGTTCTAGATGTGAGATATCTTTAATGTGTAGTGAATGATACCTTAAATAGCCTATCCTTTATATCCCCTAGTCACCCTTTTACATCCTTTTATGACATTACCTGTTTACCCTCTTATGATCACTTGTATATTTACTTACAAAACCTTCATATCCCCATGAGACTATCTTCTCAATATTCCTTTAGGACCCCATCATTTATTATGAATTAGAGCTAATGGTATCAATCATCATCAATACGTTTTGGTTGTATCTCCACATCACCGACTATATCATCCACAATCAATGTTGTCAGCTATAGGAAACCATAATAGCTAATCATAATTCCTATTTACAAGCATCATTTGAGAGCATTTGCCATCATTACATCATCATCTATTAGACTTATTGTACTCACAAATTTTCTACTAAGCTTTTAAAGATTTTTGAGTTAATCTTGATTATCATTAGAGGTCTATCTTTGGATCAATGGGTATAAGACACTCAAGAATATGATTTGCACTAGTAGGGTCTACCAGGTCTTTCAAGTCCCCAAATCTGGTTTACTTAAGTCATGCTATCCCAATTTTACCCCCAGGAAAAATTGGTTGAATGTGACAAAACACAGAGGAAACAAAAGGGTCGGCTTAGTCGTGTGGGCTCGCATTTGATCCCAAAATAGAGCCCAGAATGATTGAACCCGAAGCGGAGCAAAAGAACCGCGGAAGGGGGCCATGTGCCTCATCGACACACCTCCAAAGAAAAAATCCAAGCGGGGTCCCCAAATGTGCGCCAGCTCTCCATGTGTCTCGGGTCAGGCATAGGGTCTTCGACAAGCAGAAGGGACTTGGCCAGAGCGCAAAGGAAATATAGCAGGCCCGCAGATGACGCCACGTGTCTCTTCGGCGTAACTACAAGAGCGAAAGGAGGGGTTTGAATCTTAAGACGCGCGGGGCTACCACGTGGACCTTTTATGGGCAGACTCATTCAAATATTACGAGCCCACGTTAAATGCCCAACCCTGACCTCTAGATGGCCATATCTTTCGATTGGAAGCTCGGATTTGAGCAAGAGAGGACGTTTTAGAAAGCTCTCGGTGCCTGCTACTCACCTGCCACCATTAATGATTTGGTCCACCATTTTCGAGGCTGTCAAGTCTCCCACCTGCCACCATGATGAAGAATGGGCCTCCTTTCTTGCCCAACAAGCAACAACGATGGGGGCATGGGTATTACAGCGAGACCCATCATTGTTGCATGGGAATTCATTGCCTTTTTAGGGTGGTTGAACAAGAGTCTGAATTTCTTCTACCTCTTTCTCTAATTATTCCTATCTATTGTACAGGAGGGGCAATTTCTAAAGGCTGGAAATTTTTTGCTTTGCACCCTCCATTCTTCTCTGTTCTATAGGTGAATTTGTGGAGTTTCAAGCCTCCCATTTAGATTGTAATACAAATCTTGCCTCTTGGACATTGTAGTGTATTGTATCAACTCTGGAGCAATAATGTATGTCTGTGGATGATTTCCAACCCTCTCTGTGTTCATTGCACCTCTCTGGTCTCTCATTATAATCTTGGTCACATGTGTATGGTGGTTGTATGCATTTTTATCGTTCGTGTTTATTTGAAAAGTAGGTGTTCAACATTCCTTTGGTGCATCACCTTTGTTAGTTTAGGTTTATTTTCTTGCATCTCTCTCAACCTTGTCTCCTTGGCAAGTTAGAGTAGGTTTTAGAGTAGATCCTCTGCAATATGAATGTGTGCACCTGAATAGAGGAATAAGAACCAACCTTCATCCGGAGAGCTCTCTCGATTCGCGAAGTCCCACAACTTTGAGAGATGCTCCATGTTATGCAATCACACTGAGAGTCTCAACCCATCGAGTTGCAGACTTCAAGGGTGTTGTTATTTTGCATCAACAGTTTTGGCACGCCTGGTGGGACAAGAAGTATTTTCTATTGCAGCAAGATTGATGTGCACTTGTTGTGAGTTCCTGAATTTTAAGAAGCTCTGAAACTGCACATCTGACAACTCCAAGAGAGGCAGAATCCACTGGTTCCAGCAGTCCAACCTAGTCAAGTTCATGAGAAGAATACAAACAAGGTCAAGAACTAGAGAGGAGGAGCTATCTGTCTATCTACATTTATCCCCAGATAGAGCAAGAAGGGGAAGAAGAGCTCAAAGGTCTCCATCTCCACCAGATAAAACTTTGTCGACACCTCCACCTGGTAGGCCTTTCATTCAATCGACTACAGTCCTCCGACCAATTAGGATGGCACAACCCAACCCCTACGTCAACTTCACTAGCAGCAGCCCGCTGAATCTCAATGCACAAAATCTAGTTCCAGCTGCAGCATTAAAGAGCATTCCATATTTTACTCGAGAGAACCAGATGACACCGATTGATCACATCCAAGATATTGCAAATGTCTGTGCAATTCATGAGATTGCTCAAATGGACGTTGCGGTCAAGTTGTTGGCATCCTCCTTCAAAGTTAAAGCTTTGCAATGGTTCAGAAGTCTAACAACAGGGTCTTTTCAGAATTGGGACCATTTGTGCACAACCCTTCACAATCAGTTTGGAGAAAAGGGGGATAATTTTTCCTTGTTGGAACAACTAACAACAATCAAGAGGGCTCCTAATGAGCAGTTGACTAATTTCAACTTCAAATTCCAACATACATAAGATAGGTTTCCAGTGGCCGTGAGACCAACAGAAGAAGGTGCTTTCCTATACTTCCTTAACGATTTAAATTCTGATATTTCCATGATGATTCAGTCCATGGGAGGCAGAACTTTACCCACATCCTACAACATTGCTATTAGAGCCGAAAATTGCTTGATCCAAGTTGGTAAAATTGCACCTAGGCCACCTATGCCTTTATATCCAGAACTAGGAGCTCCAAGTGCTAGTCAAGCACACACATTAGCTCCCATTCTTGCTCCAAGGAATCAGAGTTCAATTGAAGCTTCCACCTCATCTTCTAGCTCCTTAAATGAGCTTCAAGAAGCCATGAAGCAACTGCAAAACTTGAGTAACGAGTTGGTGACACTTAAGAGGCAACAAACTCAAACTTTTAGATCATATTAGCCTCAGAATCAACCCAACAGACCTCCATATCAGCCTAATAGGCCACCCATCCAGACTACAAATCAGAATCAAGCCAAACCTCCTGCTAATAGGCCATTCTAGCCTTACAATCCTAATGTAGCATCCAGATCTAGAGCCTTAGTACCAGTGCAAAATAACATGGCTCAGGAATACGATTGGTGTTTCCCATGCAATCAACCCCATTACTAGTCAATGTGTTTCAATGGTGCCCTGAATCAAGCTCTTATGGTGACAACAACTAGTGTGCAACAAGAGACAGGTGAAGAAGGAAATCAGCAGCAAGAGGCGACTCAGCAAGAGGCACCTCCAAATGAGACCACACTTGTCAATTGACAGGCTGAAGATTTCTGTAGTATGAATCAAACACCTCCTCATAGTGTAGCCTCAAATACACGGTCCAAGAAGAAGAATATTGGAGAAGGGCAGTCATCTAATTCAAATGATCCACAACCCTCTATTACTCCACAAGGTATGGGTAATCAAAGTGTAACTCCTAATGTGCAAGGTCAGCCCAAGCAACCTTCTAGACCCACTCAAGTACCGGTTGTAACGACCCATGTGTAAGATAAGAATGTGCAAGGCAAGGGGCAACAGAGAGATAGTTCATCTCCATTCAACATCATTGAGCAGATGAAGAAAACGAATGTAAACATCTCAATTTGGGAGTCATTGGCTAGCCTAGGATAGAGAGACTTGTTACAAGTTTCTATGACTAACTGGGCGTCGTCAAATTAGCCGCCCAACCAACAAGAAAAAGTGCTCACAAATACAACTCAACAAGAAGGAAATCATGGAAGCCACCAAGGTAAACATCTGAAGCCGCCCCCATTCTATGTCTCATTGATCATTGGAGACAAGTTAATGCATAATTGCATGATTGATTCGGGAGCAAGTAGCTCAGTCATGCTGAAACAAATAACTGATCAACTAGGTCTTCAATATGAAGTCATCTCCAAAGGCGTGGTGCAATTGGATGGGACAACGGTGACAACAGTTGGAGTAATCAAGGATTTGAGCCTCACATTGCATGCATGCCCCAACATGACTGTATTGCAAGATGTATCAGTCATAGACTTGCCACCTCTCTTTGCATTGTGTTTGTCAAGAGACTTCACCGCTAAAATTGGAGGCTATTTGTCTACTGATTGGTCACACATGCTTTTTAGAATGAGGTATGGAGCTAAGGCTATGATCAGATCTGAGCGCATTGCAAACTTCCACATAAACCTCATACACCGAGTCCAATCAACGCAAATTGTTTAGCCTTTGATCGGGAAGATCTCCCAAGCACTTATGAAGCAGACACTAAGGTTGGATACATCCCAGACTTGACTTTTGATGAATGCTCAAACAAGAGGCATGCTTTTGACCCTTACAAAGAAATGAAAGAATTTGAATTAGGAGTATTGTTTGCATGAAGAGAATCATCCTCTCCCTAGCATTACCAAGCCATACCACAAAGATGATAATGAGGTATGACAATTATTCTTTGATGGTTCAAGAAGCAGACAAGGAGCCGAAGGAGGAGCTATGCTTGTTTCAACTAAAGGTACACAATATTACTTAGCTTTCTATTTCCAATTTGCTTGCTCTAACAACATAGCTGAGTATGAAGCCTTAGTTCACAGATTGCATTGGGCAAGAAAGAAAAGTATTAAGAATTTGCAATTCTTTGGAGTTAACGAGTTAATTGTGAATCAAGTCAGAGGACAAAATGCTGCCAAGAATGATCTATTGAAGAACTACAAGAATCGGGTATGGGATCTCATTGAAGATTTTGAAGCTTTTAGCATCAATTCCATCCCAAGAAAGAACAATGAAGCAACAGATAGACTGGTAGTAATTAGGGCAACATTTGATGTTGTAGAAAGTATCAAGAGTGAGATATATCATCCCCATATTAAAGTGGTTGTAAGACCAGTTGTTTCAGACATCAACACAAGTTGGAAAGTCTTTGAGAATGATCAACAAATTGTCAATTTTCTACAAGAAGAATTTGATTTCTCTGCCAGAAACCAAGACAAGTTGGAACAGTGGTATGGTGACCAAGTGGTGCAGCTGAGAACTAACAAATCACCAAAAGGTCTTATAACTTTGGAGTCAATCTTCAACCCAAATGATCAATTCCGGAAGGAGAAGACAAATATTCAGGTAAAGGGTGAAGATTTAGAGCCTATTTCAATCGATGAAGGCAAGACATTACAGATTGGCAAGGTAAGTACCCAACAAGAAAAATCTGAATTTGTTCAACTTTGTCAAGAATTCCCAGATGTCTTTGCATGGACTTATAAAGATTTAAGAGGTTTCAACCCAAAGTTGGCACAGCACACTATTGAGCTGGATCTAAGATTTAAACCTATCAAATAGAAGCAAAGGGCAGTAAATCCTCACATTGAACCTCATGAGGAAAGAGTTGAACAAGGTGATTGAAGCTAGCATCATCATCCCTATCAAACATTCAAGTTGGGTTGCAAACTTGGTACCAGTGAGGAAAATAAATGGAGAAATCAGATTGTGTGTGGACTTCCGTGATCTGAACAGAGCATCACTCAAGGATCATTATCCACTTCCATCAATGGAAAAAATATTGCAGGTTGTAGCTGGCTCCGAAAGGTTTTCATTGCTAGAAGGATACTTAGGCTATAATCAGATAATGGTGAAAGAAGAAGATCAATTCAAGACAACCTTCACCACGAAATGGGGGCACATATGCTTACAAGAAGATGCCATTTGGATTGTCAAATGCTGGAGCAACGTTTCAGCAAGTTATGGATATGGCATTCAAAGGCTTAATCAACAAGATGGTGCTGGTATATCTAGATGATATCATTGGCTTCTCAAAGAATGCAATAGACCACCTCTTTCACCTCAGGCAAGTATTTCAAAGGTGTAGAAGGTTCGGAGTGTCATTGAATCCAAATAAATGTGTATTTTTGGCACATGAGGGTAGGTTGTTGGGCCACATTGTCTCAAGAGAAGGGTTAATAATTCCTGAAAGGGTTGAAGCCATTAGAACACTTCCACTGCCACATCATAAGAAATCTCTCTAAAGCTTCTTGGGAAGGATAAACTTTGTCCACAGATTTGTGCCTGATTTTGCCACTCGTGTGAAGCCTTTAACAATGATGCTGAAGAAGAGTCTTACATTCAAATGGATAGCAGAAGGCAAAGAGAGTTTTGAGGCTATCAAGTGTGCAATATCACAAGCCCCAACTCTTATTAACCTAGAATTTTCAAAGGATTTCATGTTGTATGATTTTGGAGGGTCAGACACAGTCTCAGCTATCTTGGTACAACTTAATAGAGAAGGTTCAGAAAAACCCATAACATTCTTCAGCCAAAGCCTAAAACATTATGAAATAAGGTATTCTTTTATTGAGAAACATGTTCTTGTTGTCATTAGGAGTTTGAAGAAGTTCATACACTTGGTCTCGAACAAAAAGATTCAACTACTAGTGTCTCATGCTGGTGTCAAGGACTTTCTTCTGAAAAAGGATTTGAACGAGAAGAGAGCAGGTTGGATCACTCATGTAATGGAGTATGATATTGAAATCAAAGTGACCAAGCTGATTCATGGAAAACTTCTGTGTGAGCAGCTCGCTTCCAAACAACAAGCCGAGTCAACGGATAAAGAAGAGGTTGTCCTACTACTGCAGAATGAGCTAGAGAAGCTAGCTAATGATGCTCTCATTCCATGTTGGACTTAAGACTTGGTGAATTACCTCCAAATAGGTTCGTGCCCTCTGGAAATGAGTAAAGAAAAGAGAAGGTACTTAGATTACAAGCCATTTCGTATGTGCTTGTTGATGGTGTTTTGTTCAAGAGAGACATCAATGGTGTCCTATTAAGGTGCATTGGTACGGTCCAAGTTGAGAAGATATTACATGAGTTCCATGATGGAGAAGCAGGATGCCACTTTTCCCTGCGGGTAACAACACTCAAAATTATGAGGGCCAATTACTATTGGCCTATGGTGTTTAGTGATTGTTACTCATGGATCAAAAAATGCAAGAAGTGCGTGTTATTCACAGGGAAAACAAGATTAATAGCCCTGCCCCTTCGTCCAATTTCAGTAGACAACCATTTGTGAAATGGGGATTAGAATTCGTTGGAGTAATCAACCCAAATTCAAATCAAGGCCACAAGTGGATACTCACAGCGACTGACTATTTCACCAAGTGGACTGAAGCAGTGGCACTTAAGGAGGAAAATGAATCCAGCATCTTGGATTTCTATGAAGGGATAGTCACAAGGTTTGGTGCCCCTACTACTATCATATCAGACAATGCATTGGCATTTCTTGGCACAAAGATCACCGAATGGGCTGTAAAAAATGGTGTATATCTCAGCACCTCTTCAAACTATTACCTCAAGGTAATGGCCAAACAGAGTCCACAAACAAGAACTTACTAAGAATCATCAAAAGGACTTTTGATGAGAATCAGAGAACTTGGCACACAAAACTCAAATCATCTCTTTGGGCAGATAGGGTCACACCCAAGAGATTTACAGGCAACTCTCCATTCAAGCTTGTATACGGGAAGGAAGTATTTCTGCCTATATCACTTGAGTTTCTAGCATTAGAATTCATGAAACAACTAGAACAAGCTGAGTTTGATCCTATGGAGATCAAGTATGCAGAGTTGATGGAGTTAGAAGAAGCAAGAGAACATGTAGTGCAGACCATGGAGAAGGATCAAGCGTAGACCAAGATGAGCTTTGACAAGGAAGCTAAAACCAAGACATTCCAAGTTAGAGACTTGGTACTGAAGTGGGATACCGACCATGCAAAGCAAACCAAACATTCCAAGTTCGATGCCATACGGAGTGGTCCATGCATGATCATTGAATGCAAAGGTAGCAATGCCTTCTAGCTGGCTAAGTTGGATGGTGAAGAATTACACATTCCAGTCAATGGGATCTATCTCAAACATTGCTACTAGAAGGAGAATTCTCACCCTTGTACATATTAGTCTAGGATTTCATTTCCCTAAGTGCTTGTACACATTGTTGTTGTTATTAGAATAGGTTTCATTTCCCTAAGTGCTCCAACAATTTTTTTGTTTCTCCAAGATTGTATCATTGTACAGCTTGATATGCCTCTGGGTGAATGCTGTAGCGGTCCATTTCAAGAACAGGTGAAAACCCTAGGTTAAGACAATTTTCTACTCTCATAAAATTCATCTTCAAGATTTTCTTATGAAAATTGAGAGTGCGGATAGTAGGGCAGGTTCAAGGTCACCAAGTGCAAGCGTCGGATTCAAGTTTCAAGAACATGATCAATATCAGGCTACCATCCATGACTCTGAGCCCAATGGATACAACAAGGCAGCTGATCCGTTCACCTAGCAGGCAGGTGATCCTGCGAGTTGCTGTAGTGCCCACATTTTACACACATAATTACAACAGTAAAATACCAGGATAATTTTTTTTTGGCTTACATTGTTCACTACACACAACACAACAAGGGCTCCAAGTACCGAAACTCGGCTCGCACGAAAATCACAGAAGTCATCGACTCACAAAGACACAAGAAAACAACATAGGCATGTTGATGCCACACTTTTCCCAATGAATGAATACTAGTAATGACCTAACCACAAGAAAAAGACTCCAAGGAATGGGCGAACCCACAACACCTCATTTCTTTAATTGTATTTTAGTTACGATTAAAATTCCAAGAACATTATTGTGCAAGGATAAATTTCTCGTTTGTCCACCCACAGATTCTTAAGTTTATTCCACGTGGTTAAATTACCGTTCGACCCTTTTAAGCTGGCTTCTTATTCTATATAAAAGTTTCCATAACTTACATACTTATTTGGCATAATTCAAATGCATATAAAGTACTTAATTATCTTGTTCTTATGTTAAGAATATTCTTCTCGAACATAAATTCAATGTCTACCTTTTTACTCTTATAACTCAAGTGAATGTGACTTGGTGTCCATATAGTGATATTAGGATTTAACGGAGATTTAGATGCGAGATAGCTTTTTACCAAAAACATACCTTGATCATGGTTAGTTATTTCCCTACCATAGTTATTCTAATTCAATGACTTGTGGAATTCCATTTTGATTTATATATGTATTTTGTTTTCTCAAAGGTTGATCACACCAAGGCAATTCATATTCTTTGAAACAAAAGAATATATTTAATTGAGTTATAAGGTCTCCAAGAGTGGCATTATTCCTAACCTCAATTCTCGTCTTTACTCTTATATGCTTTATTTTCTACGTCACATTATGGCCTTATTTTTAGCATTGCCTTGTAAAAGGAGTTATGAAATGTTTGTCTAACCTCTTGAAGACATATATGATAAGGAGACTTGAAGCTACACACGAACCCTAAGTTAATATCCAAATCAACTGAGGTTTAGATTAATTCCAACTTCACCTAAGGGTCTACCCCTCAACTATATATGAGTTTTAAGTGAGAGGACAAATTTATGCTAAACCATCTTCAAGAAAGGACCAAGGTGTTATGTTGAGAGAAACCAAGGTAATACATTTAGCTGAGCGGAGCTAAGGAGTTCATTAACAAGAGTTTAAGACCTAGAACCACTAAGTCACAACCTCCATCTATGTCGTCTGGAACCATATGAATTTCATTCGATGAAGAAACCTTAAATTTTAAATCTATCTTCGAGAAGACAAGGTAGTCCATTAGGATACGAAAGGGGAGTTAGCTCTACATACTCCAAATGAAGTTTGACTGTGTCACTCCTATCTACCAGGTTTATGACTATGTCACTATCCATACTGACTAAGATGATAAACCCATTCTTGGGCTCTTGTTTACTCAAACTAGGAGATTTAAATCGAGTGCAGGGTTTAAGTCCACTCTATAGTTTTCAAAGTCTTCTACGGTAAGGAGTATCACACAAGAAAAAATGTTATGCTCCGATATTAAACAAGGGTAGAGTGTTTCAATTAAATCTCTTTATTACATTTACAAAGTATGAATGCACAAGATGACTCATTAATCATTTATAGAACACTAACTATGCACTGCAAGATATTACTTCAAATTCATTTACCTTATATAAATATCAAACCTTTTTACTAGGTGTACTATAAATCAAGATTAAACCTAAGATTAAATGCACATTTCCTAGATGTCCTTGAAACCAACATCTCATACATATCAACAAATTATCAAATATAACCTTCTGTAACATGAGACTAAATTATACATTTATTCATTTAACAATGAACTATATAAAATACAATGATAATTAATGAATTACGCATCACCTTTTCGTCGTCATTCTTTCATCCTGCAAAACCACGTGAACATGATATCAGTGATAAATCACTGGCATTGCATCCACCATAATTTAACATAATTATCATTTTTCAATTTCCCATTTACATATGATAATAATTACAATTTGCAATTGAAATAAAAGGTTTAGAGACATGTATTCATTACATTTCATTTTACTTCTGTTTGTAACCCAGGAGAGAGAAAGAGAAGGGAAGAGAGAGAAAACACCATTTTTCAAAAGTTCTATTTCACACAAGTTACACTATAGAGTTTTAAATAGTTATTTTCATGTGTTAAAAGTTTCCAGGGTGGTTTGGCAACCCTACGAGGGTCCCGCAACTTTCTATTTTTACATTTTCTTACTAGCTACAAAATGTTCAAAATGGGCTCGGAGGCTAAGAAACCACTTCCAAAAGTTATCTTTCGATGAGAACGCACACCATGATTAGCTTTCTACATGTCCTCAGATATACCAAGAGTTCAAAGCAACTGGCGGAATTGGGAAAAAGTGAACGGTTTACGTTTGGCGGCTAGTTTTCCGGGGCCACTGGTCATAGTTGACCCAGTTGCAAATGAACAAAAGTTAGCTCGAGGGCTTAGAAAACCACGTCCAAAATTGACGTTTGATGGATGAACGTGCAATGAGAAACTTCCTACAAATTTCCCTATATAAGGAGAATTCAATAGAGTTGACGAAACTCAGAACTGGAGAATGGTCTTCGAACGACTACAAGTTTTCTGAAGCCACTGGTCCTAATTGGTCCAGTTTGACCTTGTCAAATTGTGACTAGAGGCCTACAAAATGTCATTGTCAAACTATCCAAAAAAGTGTTTTCCCCTAAACTGAAAGTTCCATGCAATTTTCTAGAAAAAACATTAGAGGTTTACAAAGACGGATATTAATTTCTCTATCCAGGTTTCAATTGGTGGTCCAAAACGAAAGCCAACTTTCTAGATTTAACAACTTCCTTCCACTACAAAATAGTATACATTGTTGAGAATGGGATAATTAGTATACCACTCCAGATGTATGAAGTTGAGCTAAAATTGAACCTCCCTTTAACTTATACTATGAAATCATCCATTAAAAAAATGGTATCGATCCATACAGGATTCGATAACAACTTAAGAATAAGGCATTCGATCGATAATCCTATTGAAGCAATCTGAGTTGATCCTAAGAAGTTTCAATAAAACTTCAATGAGGGTTAACTTCAACTTGAAACCAAAATAACCTTCATTATTGTAGGTGAAATAATAGCCATTGTGTGAGTGGATATAACTGAAATATTGCAAGTGGTATAAGGAGACTATGAAGTGCTAAACTAACCAATGCCATATGTAGGAAGGCATATGAGTAATGGAATCTATGTGACAATACTTGAATGGCTCAGGATAAATGGTGATGGTATGTTCATAACCGTCATGCAAGAACTTAACACATTGGTGAGAAGTAGAAGGAACTGTGTGCATTGCGTGAATCCAAGGCCTTCCTAACAAGAGATTAAACTGAAAGGAGGCGTCGATAACATAGAATTTAGTGAGAATAGTATTAGGCCCAACATAAATATGTAATGAGTGGGTAAGTGCACCAAGTTAGGGGGCCAAAAGGGGGTCTTAAGTGGTCACATTTTTCTGAAAAAAAAAAAAAATTCAACTTGTACAAGTTTTTCGAAATAGTTACACTCAAAATTGGAAGATGTTGTAGAAATATGAATCGTAGAATTTTGAGTCTAGTTTCTAAGACACTAAATTTTATTGAAAATGGATAAGTTTAAGTCGGTCAAACAACTAAAATACCAACAGATGTTCCTGTTTTTGTTAAAAAACATAATAGAGCGACTTTTATGCCTCCCACCATTTTTTTAGCACCATTTAGTATTTTTGAAAACCCTTTGGTAGAAAGATAGCTAAGAGCATCTAGTTTGGGCTCCATTTTTTAAATATTTTTTTAGCAAATATTTTTTTATTTGTGATTTTTCTAGTACATAAATTTTATATTTTGAAAAATAACGGACCTCCGACCGTGCCCCCCCCTAACTACCTCAAAAAAATTTTAAAAAATAGTTTTTTTTAATATGTATAGAATTATGCCTTGTTTGGGCTAGTATAATTTTTTAAAATTTTGATCACCAAAAAAAAAAAATAGACAATGAAAGATAGACATATTTACACTTCAAAAAATAGCTATAAAAAGGCATAGTTAGAAAATAAATAATATGGAAACCTTATATTAGTAAGAAAATTTGAAAAATTATATTTTTAGAAAGAAGAAATTCTGCTCTACGTTGTGGTATAATTTTTTGAAAATGGAGCGATTATTTTATTTTGATTTATTATAGAGGAAGTGGCATTTTTACATTTTCTTGTAAAAATACGTTGTTTGTTGTGTTTGTACAGGTCCATGCCTTAGGCTTGGGGATCCAAACTGGATCCCAAGCCTTGAGGCATGGCTTTGGAAAAGAGAAAATGCAAAACGTGTATGCGTTATAACACATACACGTTACATAATGCGTAAGTATTTTTCTTTGTTTTATATATTGTGCCCCCCCAACGTCCCTTTCATCTCTTTCACGGGAATTCTGCAAACATTCTGTTTTGTCTGCAATTTTCTCTACATTCTTGCACGATTTTTTAGTAGTTTATTTTGTCTCCTACCCCACTAGTTGATTTTTTCTAATCATGGGCGATAAACATCAAGCTAAGGACACGAGGAAAGTCAAGAACAAGAAACCAGAGCAATTTGAAGAGAAGAGAATAAATAAATTGAAGAGAATGCAAAAAATTCAAGCAGGGCAAGGTACATCCACTATATCAAATGTGGTTAATGTATTAGAAAATGGGGATGAAATACATAATGAAAATGTAGAGAATAATAGTTTTGCAATGAATAATGATATTGAATTGAATGATAATGTTGGTATGGATGAAGAAATTGATATGAATTTAATTATTGAACCCTTACTTGAGAATCCAAATGTTAACCTCAAAATTTGTATGAAAGCACTGAATGAATAAAGTAACCTTGTAAATGAATCTTCACCTCTAATAACACCTCCTTCCATTTTGTGAAGAAAACTAATTCACTTAATTGAAATTGATGAAAACATTATAAAACCAATGCCTAACAAAATGTCTGAAAGAAATGCGAGAAGAAAAGCCAGTGGAATTTGGGATAATTACTTTGAGAATTTAAATGACACACAAAGATGTCAATTATTTGTTTCATTGATGAAATTAATTAAGATGAGACCTACAATGAAGACCCTGGGGTTAAGAACATCTAATGTTGTTGATCAAAATGCGTTAATTGTTGAAAACATACATAAATCATACCAAACTGTAGGTGACAAAAGACACACCAAAGATAGTAATGCTACATGGCGTGCACTAACTAATTGTATAGTAAGTGATAAAATAGTTAATAAATGCTTGATTAGAAAAACAAGCAGTGTTTTGAAGCTAAACAAAAAAACACTAATGAAAGCAATAGAGAGACGTAAATGTCTTGAGTCAGTCAATAACACTGACTATTGGGCTTTCTCTAGCAGACTTCCATGAAAAGACAAGAATACATCTGATATTCTAAAAGAATTAATTGTAAAATTTTGGAATGAGAACACAAGGGTGTCACCGAATAGAAGAGATACAGTAAAAATAAGAATAGGTTCTCATAATCGTGAATCGTGTGCAAAAAATTTCTTAGATATGACTCAAACAGAATTGTTCTCTAAGTTTAAAAATGAAAATCCATAAATTAACATTAGCCAAAGATTCTTTGAAATGAGCAAACCCTTTTATGTGAAAATCAATCACTCACGTACCACTTGTTGTTGGAAGCATCATGTTGAATTTTCAATGCATTATGATGTTTTTTGTCAAATATGTCGTGTTTTGCATATTGACATCATGTTGCAGGAGTGTGGAATAAATGTCCCACAAAAATCTTCAAGGGAATTTATTTCGACAATATTTTGTGAAAAATCAACAAGACAATTTGTTTATAACAAAACATGTTTGGATGGAATGTGCAATGTATGTGGTGGCTTGCTAAATATGAAAAGTTGTATCCACGAGGAGAGTACATATTCAATAGGAAAATAATTGGTTGATTTAACCAAATATAAATCGGTGGCATATCAATTAAAAGATGGAAAAGAATCTAAGAGGTGTGAGCTTGTTAGAAAACAATTACCTGTATTAGAATATATGGTCAAATTCAGAGAGGAAATTTTTTATGAGTATGCAAGGCACACACATAGAGCTCGATGGTTGGATGAACAATTCAAGTTAAGCAAGGACACATTCCCACTTGGTACTATTGTTTCAGTAGTTGACTTCGTAGAGAATTACACATTGCAGCCACAAATGGAGGTTCAATCTCAATATTATAACTCAGTGCAAGTTTCTATTTTCGTGCATATAACATTCATGCACTCTCCAAAAAGCACTGATCAAGATCAAAAAATATTAAGAGAGTATCATTTCTACATCAGTGATGATCAGACACATTCTACAGAATATGTACAAGGGTGTTTCCAAGTGTTTTATGTGAACTTGAATGAGAGGAACATTAGTTTCGATCAACATTACATTTGGTCGGACAACTGCACATCACAATTCAAGAATGCATGGATAGTTTTATTGGCTAAGTAAGATGCACAAAGAAACAAATGTACAACATATCTGGAGTTTTACTGAGACAAGAAATGGAAAAGGAGAGCATGATGGTGCAGGAGCATGTGTGAAAAGATCACTTGCAAGAGAAGAGTTAAAGTTCAAGGATGGTGCTAAATTTACAGATGCAAAAATATTGTTGATTGGTGTGTCAAGAATATGGGCCATGAATCTCAAGAGAGATAAATGGTTCATAGATATTTTTGGTTGATAGAGGAACAACATCTTGGAAAACTTTGAAGATTGTATGACAGTTACATGATCAAGTGATATGCACTCATTCTGTAGTTCAGATGCAAATGCTTGGACTATTTATACTAGGTGCATGACATGTTTTTGTATATCATGCATTGATTTTGCGTGGAATGAATGTGAGTCACAACAATGGGTGGATGAATGGACTTGTATACCTCTAATTCCACTCGACACACATCAAGTTCCATGAGCATTACAACTTACAGGGTCTTCAGATCAAATGACAACATCACCTAACTTTGACCAAGTCTTTGATTTAGTGCAACAAGGTACATACATATATGTACCTGCCATGTTTTAGATTTATAAATTATTAAATGGTCAACTCTTAATGTATTTATAAATTAAGTGAACAATTTTACTTTTTGATACATAGGGAACATTTTTGCAGTTATTACGATGAAATTTAACGAAGAGGGAACATACTACTTATCTCGTTGTGTAGAGGGGAAAATTTTTTACTTCCACAGTCATTAATGGTGAAGACCTTGAGTATCCCATTGGATCAGTGGTAGTCACTGGAACTTAGCTTTGATGACATCCTATCAAAAAATAAAACATTTGATTGTTTGAAGACTATGAAGTACATCGGAAGATACTTCACTATTCACATTTGGTTCCTGTAACAAATATTTAATTAATCAAATATCGAGGTAGGCCATTAAACAAGAATATTTTGAAGGTTTGTGAATCAGATCATGAAGAAATTCTTACTCCTGTCAAGAGTAGAGTTAATCCTTGCGGTTCATTGGATGGAATTTGTTCAAAGGTTAGATGTAAATCTTCATGAATTTAATTTGAATATTTATTTAAATGATTTTGTTTAAATTTTGTATGATTTAAAATTCTATTTAATTGTGTAATAACATGTTTATGTAGGTTAGTGGTGCCACAAAAGCTTCCACCTTCACGTGGTTGGCACTGTCAGTAGAGAATTTATTACTCTCAAAGCCAAGTGAAGCTAAGAGAAATTAAATATTAGAAAGGAACAACAAACATAAATTCTCATTTCACCACCTATATTGTAAAACTATCTTATTAAAATTCTCATTTCACCAACTATATTGTATGAACCACCTATATTATTCAGGTGATTGGAAATGGACAACCTTACACTGACTCAATCTAAGTGGAGATGGAGAAAAATGTGAGAGGATTTTGTAGAGGGCCCTGACGTGGAGGTCTCAAATCTGACGAGACTTCTCTAGGTGCCACAGAGTCTAAGAAATCACCCATTGAAGATATGGCGTGTTTGGGCCTCAGGGCTCTTAAGGGACTATGCCTGGACGAGGTAGCCCAAAAGCATGGGGAGCGTGGGGAACCAAAATGAAGCCTCCACTAGCGTTCACCTAGACACCCCGATGTGTTGGCGTATTTGGTTCGATCCCACGAGCTTCCGTTTGCAAACTACAACATCGGACAACCCTACTCTGACTCAGATTGCAGTATTTCACGCGTTTGTAAACAATAGAACAACGATAGAAATGGATGGAGATGGAGAAAACCTTGAGAGGATTTCATAGAGGGCACCGACATGGAGGTATTGGATCTGAAGAGACATCTCTAGATGCCACGGAGTCTGAGAAATCACTCGTCGAAGATATGGCGTGTTTGGGCCTTAGGGCTCTTAAGCGACTATGCCCGGACGAGGTAGCCCAAAAGAATGGGGAGCATGGGGAACAAAAATGAATCCCCCACTAGTGTTCACCTAGACACCCTGACGTGTTGGCATAGTTGGTTTGGTCCCACAAGCTTCCGTTTGCAAACTACATCATCTGGCAGCCCTACACTGACTCAGACTGCACTATTTCGTGCGTTTGCAAACAATAGCACAGTGAGAGAACCGGATGGAGATGGAGAAAATAATGAGAGGATATTGTAGAGGGCCTTGACATGGAGGTCTTAGATCTAACAAGACATCTCTATGTGCCACGGAGTACGAGAAATCACCCGTTGAAGATATGGCGTGTTTGGGCCTCAGGGATCTTAAGAGCCTATGCTCGGATGAGGTATCCTGAAAGTAGGGGAGCATAGGGAACCAAAACAAAGCCTCCAATATCATTTACCTGGTCACCCTGATGTGTTGGCATAGTTGGTTTGGTCCCATGAGCTTCCGTTTGCAAACTACAACGTCTAGCAACCCTACACTGACTCAGACTGCACTATTTCGCATGTTTACAAAAAATAGCACAACGAGAGAACTAGATGGAGATGGAGAAAACTGTGAGAATATTTCATAGAGGGCCCTAACATTTTGGCTCCCTACACTCCCTGTGCTTTCGGGCTACCTTGTCCTAGCGTAGTCGCTTAAGATCCCTGAGGCCCAAACACGCCATATCTTCGACGGGTGATTTCTCAGACTCCGTGGTACCTAGAGATGTCTCGTCAGATCCAAGACCTCTAGTCGAGGCCCTCTAAAAAATACTCTCGTGGTTTTCTCCATCTCCATTCGGTTGTCTCATTGTACTATTATTTGCAAACACGTGAAATAGTGCAGTCTGAGTCAGTGTAGGGATGCCAGACATTGTAGTTTGCAAATGGAAGCTCGTGGGACCAAACCAACTATGCCAACATGTCGGAGTGGCTAGGTGAACACTAGTGGAGGATTTATTTTGGTTCCCCACACTCCCCATGCTTTCGGGCTACCTCGTCTGGGCGTAGTCACTTAAGAGCCCTGAGGCCCAAACATGCCATATCTTCGACGGGTGATTTCTCGGACTCTGTGGCACCAAAAGATATCCTGTTAGATCCATGACCTCTACATTAAGGCCCTCTACGAAAGTATCTCGTGGTTTTCTCCATCTCCATTCGGTTCTCTCGCTGGGCTATTGTTTGCAAACACGCGAAATAGTGTAGTCTAAGTCAGTGTAGGGCTACTAGATGCTGTAGTTTGCAAACAGAAGCTCGTGGGACCAAACCAACTATTACAACACATCAAGGTGGCCAGGTGAATGCTATTGGAGGATTTTTATTGGTTCCCTACACTCCTCGTGCCTTTGGGCTACCTCGTCCAGGCATAGTCACTTAAGAGCGTTGAGGCCCAAATATGCCATATCTTCGATGGGTGATTTTTTGAACTCCGTGGCACCTAGAGATGTCTCATTAGATACAAGACCTCCATGTTAGGGCCCTATAATAAATAATCTCATGGTTTTCTCCATCTCTATCTGGTTCTCTCGCTGTAGTATTGTTTGCAAACGTGAGAAAAAGTGCAGTCTGAGTCAGTGTAGGGATGTCAGACGCTGTAGTTTACATACAGAAGCTCATGGGACCAAACCAACTACGCGAACACATCAGGGTGCCCAGGTGAATGCTAGTATAGGCTTCTTTTTGGTTCTCTACGCTCCCCTACTTTCGGGCTACCTCGTTCGGGCGTAGTTGCTTAAGATCCATGAGGCCCAAACACGCCATAGCTTCGATGGGTGATTTCTAAGACTCTGTAGCACCTAGAGACATCTCATTAGATCTGATACCTCCACATTGGGTCCCTCTACGAAATAATCTTGCGGTTTTCTCCATCTCCATCTGGTTCTCTCGTTGTGCTATTGTTTGCAAACACGTAAAATAGTGTAGTCTGAGTCAGTGTAGGGCTGTCAGACGTTGTAGTTTGCAAACATAATCTCGTGGGACCAAAGAAACTATGCCAATAAGTCAAGGTGGATAGGTGAATGCTAATGGAGAATTTTTTTTAGTTCCCTATGATCCCCGTGCTTTCAGGCTACCTCGTCCGGGCGTAGTCACTTAAGAGCCCTAAGGCCCAAACACGCCATATCTTCGACGAGTGATTTATCGGACACCGTGGCACCTAGAGACATCTCGTCAGATCAAATAACTCCATGTTAGGGCCCTCTACGAAATCCTCTCATGATTTTCACCATCTCCATCCGGTTCTTTCGTTGTGCTATTGTTTGCAAATGTGAGAAATAGTGCAGTCTGAGTCAGTGTAGGGCTGTCAGACGTTGTAGTTTGCAAACGGAAGCTCATGGGACCGAACCAATTACGCCAACACATCAGGGTGGCTAGGTGAATGCTAGTGGAGGTTTCTTTTTGGTTCCCTACACTCCTTGTGCTTTCGGGCTACCTCGTCTAAGCGTAGTTGCTTAAGATCCCTGAGGCCCAAACATGTCATATCTTCGATGGGTGATTTCTCAGACTTCATGGCACCTAGAGACGTCTCATCAGATCTGAGACCTCCATGTTGGGGCCCTCTATGAAATCACCTCATGGTTTTTTCCATCTCCATCTATTTCTCTCGTTGTGTTATTGTTTGCAAATGCGTGAAATAGTGCAGAGTCAGTGTAGGGCTGTCAGACGCCGTAGTTTGTAAATGGAATCTCATGGGACTGAAGAAACTACACCAACACATTGGGGTGGCCAGGTGAATTCTAGTGGAGGATTTTTTTTGGTTCCCTATGCTCCCCGTGCTTTCGGGCTACCTCGTCTGGGCGTATTCACTTAAGATCCCTGAGGCCCAAACACAACATATCTTTGACGGGTGATTCCTCAGACTCCATGGCACCTAGAGACGTCTTGTCAAATATGATACCTCCACATTAGGGCCCTCTACAAAATCCTCTTGTGGTTTTCTCCATCTCCATCTGGTTCTCTCACTGTGCTATTGTTTGCAAACACGTGAAATAGTGCAGTCTGAGTCAGATTAGGGCTGCCAGACGCTGTAGTTTGCAAATGAAATCTCGTGGGACCGAACCAACTACACCAACACATCGGAGTGGCTAGGTGAATGCTAGTGGAGGCTTTGTTTTTGTTCCCTATGCTCCCCGTGATTTTGGGCTACCTCTTTTGGGCGTAGTCGCTTAAGAGCCCTGAATGACTAGATTTGCTTAAGAATGAATTTGATAGGGGTATGTCTAAGAACACACGGGAATTATCAATCACCTAGTAAATATTTCTTATTTAGTTCTAGATGGGATTCAGCTAGCCTACGGCTTAGTGACCTTCCATTCATTGATAATTTATGCTATGATAAACCCATGGATGCATTCAAAAGTGCCTTAAAAAAGATAGGGGTGGTCATCAAGCCTAGTGAAGGGTGTGATGTGATTTCCAAATAACTTGAAATTCCTACAAATTTAAATGTAATAACACAAATTAGGCATGATTAAAAGATCAAGAATAATTGAGTGTTTGAATCAGAATGTCATTGCATTTGGAGACATTCTCAAGCATTGGAGTAATGTATATGAAGAGACATTCTCAAAATATCAATAGATGAAAGGCATCAAATTGTCACGACTCTCGGGTGTTTTAACAGGGGACAAGACTACGAAGCATACAAGAATGTAGTAAGTGCACGATAAGATAGGAACTAGTACAAAAAGACCATGAGCAAGAAGAAGTGCAAGTAAGGTAAATACACATATACACATTGATAAATTGAATGAATAATTACTCAGATTAGGTAACTATTTATATACATACATTATATAAATATTGATTTCCAAAGTTTGATGCATATTATACATTGAAAATGCTAGTACATGTACATCACCAATAAATGAAAAAATAATCCATAATGTCTTAAATATTATCAAGTGCACATCATATTAGTTTCATGCGAAAATAATCTCAGAAATGTAAGGTCTCATACAAAATTATCAAGTTCCAAATAGTATTTTAACGTGCATAATAAATAGAAAAATACCCAAATAGGTCATATACCATCAAGTTAAAATGTCATATAAGCGTACATACAATGACATGCACATAGGCATACAAAAACAATGTCATGTAAGACATATATTTCCTACTCATCAAAATCTATCCCTCTCTTGGCCTTGCTCGAAGAAGGCCCTCCCTTAGACGAAGATGGAGATCCATGAGATGACTTTGGTTCGTCCGAGCCCATGTTTCGAGTCCTCTTCCGCTAAATACTCGCTTGTAGATGAGCTTGTAAATGCAAACAATGCTTTTTTGTCAAAACTTAATTTATATATGTTTTCAACATGTATTTAAGACCATGCTAGAATGAAAGTATTTACATAAATACACAAACTTACCACAAGTTGTCGATCATGCCAATTTTTCATCTCATGCTCAGATGAGTCATCGGGAGCTCTTGCAGTACGAACAGGGGTATGAAGATGATGAGATGGAGGAGTCCGTGCCCTCGAAGCCAAAATGGAGGGGATTGAAGTTCCCTACATACACATAAGATCAGAAAATCTAACATCTGAATTAGCGAAAATAGAAATAAGTACATGTATGTACATAATGACAATATTTTAACTAATTTGATCAATATAGAACTATTGTTTTTACCCTGCCACACCTGTGAATCAAATGAACAGGGATGCTACCTATCGCAGGTAACTCCTGCATATACACAATGAAGGACATTATTAACATAATTTAATAATTCTACAATGAAAGACATTACTAACATGTGATTTAACATAATATGAATTACACGAGAAATTTAACAAAATTTATGTGTTGTTTGAATACCTCAGTGAGTTGTTGCACAAATGAAATCGCAGAGGCAACACCTTTATCTACTTGTCATAGAGATGGTGGGGTGTCTAGTGAAGTCAACATCTTTATCAAACATGTATATCACGTGAGTTAGATGGAAATAAAAGAACATACATATATTTGAATTCAAAACTAATATATATACATGCAAATACACACACACACACACACACACACACACACACACACACACACACACACACACACACACACACACACACACACACACACACACACACACACACATGTATGTGAAAATTTTACATAATTAAAATTCTAAATTACCTCTGTGAATGTATGTGTCTGTATGGTGCTCGCTGCCTGTGGTTGGGATGAAGATGCACCTCCTGCGCGCTGTAATATCAATGCATATACATGTACAAATACAATTATTTTAAAAATTTAACATATATAAGTAAATCAAGTACTCCAAAATTTTTGTAACATACATAACAAAACATAACAAATTCACCTATGAAGGTGACGCTAATGAATGTAATCCAAATGTCTCACTCAAAAGAACATTTGACATAGTGACATTATCATGTTCACCCCTAGCACTAGGTGCACCAAAATCAGTACGCATGAAAGTATCATCCTCCTCGGGCCCCAAACATATGCTACCACATGAAGAGAAAATATGTGGCCTAATGCTAGTACTCCCTGAGGGAATAATCTGTGTACCTCTATGAGTATCTGGCTCACATATATCCCTTGCATGTCGAACAAGGGTCGTAGATAGCCCCTGAAGCGTGTGGAGTATATTAATCTCTACTATCTCCTTCACTACTTAAGGGACAATCTCACAGTGAGGGGGCTTCTGTGTGGGGAATCTACCCTGCTGAATAGGTGCACGTTATGCACCTGGTCAATCATGTGTAGATCCTTTTCCTCGACCTTGGAAATCTCAGAAATCAAAATAATTTGGGATCTCGTTGAGGATAAACTTGCAACAGAGTTTTCTCAGAAAGTATAGTGGAACCTTGTTGTTATTACAAGGAGGAAAATCAAACACCATCCACCATCGGTCCCAAAAATTATTTTTAATCAAATTATTATTGCACCAATGGATGAGAAATCGTTTACATGACAACGGAACAGGAAAATTAGTGCGGGGGTCCGTGAATAAGGCACATATGAGGTATTTTGAAATTTCTTTTTTCTTTACATCCACATATGACAATTTGTTGGAATAATAAACCCTACAACCCTCTCTGTAAGTTGTCCAATGATCAATTTTCCCCATTGCCACGTCAATTTAAACAAGTAATGCACCCAATGTGTTTGCAAGAGAGGGTTTGTAGATTGTGAATCCCTCATTGTTTTGATTAAATCCTCAATTTCAATTTTGTTTTCAACTATTTAGGATGCTAAATATTCTTGAATACCTGAGGGATGTTGAGCAATTGTGGGAGTGTTGGGAGGGATGACAGGAATAACAAGGTTTGGTTGTGGTTGATTCCCTCGACCTCTAACTGTAACAATAAAAAATATGTATTCAATTACAATTTTAATCTATAATTATCATATTTCAATGCAATTTTGAGAAAATAATTGTGCTTATCTCTTCTCTGTGGCACCATCGTTGATTTAGATCTTCCCGGCGATCCAGAAACAATCCTTTGAGCTTGAGATCCAACTGAATGAAAAAACATGAGGGCACTGTTAAGCTCTGAAACTTGTATTTGAGGGAGATAAAATGATAGAGGCTTGGGCCTCTTTTTTTGTTTATAGTAGGCATAACATGTACGCATTATGCTTCGGTGTTCCTGAGCCAAAAAAATTAAAACGTGAGCGCGTTTTAGAAAGACACGTACACGTTTTGCTTTTTTTGGATTCTTGTCCACTTTTTGGCCCCCTAACTTCATGTACTTACCCAAGATAGTACCTAGACATGAGAGAGTGGTAGAGTAATAACCGTAAATGAGGGTAGAATTCTTCAAAATTAAATCATCGTTAATACCCAAATGCTTTAAAAGAGAGTGAGCACATAAATTGATGATTGATCCATTCTTAATGAGGACTCTTTTAATGCAAGTAGTGCTACTAATGGAAATGATAAGCAAATGAGCACATGGATTGCTTTTAGCAAAAGGCAATAGATCCTCATCAATGAAAGATATAACATGAAGTAAGTTACAAAGAGGCTGTATAAGATGTGCAAAGGCCACTACGGAATTATCACTTTCAATATGGATGGCATGAAAGGAAACTTCTAGCGTGTTACAAAAATCCGGTGCATTACGTAATAAGTCATAAAGAGAGATCTTAGCAGCCGTATTTTTAATTTTCTCAATAATTTCATAACCTTTAGAAGTTGTGGGGGGGAGCTTCCGGAGTAATGGGTAGAGGAATAGATGTGGGTTGACCTGTAGGTGGATTAGGAGGAGTACGATGAGTAGTAACAACATTGATGGAGGGATCAACCCTAAGTATGAAAAAGCATGGAGGATTTTGGGTACACACGCACATGAAATCAGCAGCAGTAGTAACTATGCTTGATACCTTATTTGGTGCAAAGGTAGGATAAGAGGATTGAGCCATAATTTGATAGGGAGATGACTTTGTCAAAAGGTAGTGTTGAAATGGTTGGGTTTACCTAAATGATTATCTAAAATTAACTAACTATGTAGTATAAGGGGATAGTTAATCTAAGTTATGAACAACTATAAATAAATTTAATAAATGCAGTAAAGAATTATGTAAAAAAAATTATGCAAAAGGAAACGATAACTCTAATACGTAAGATAGAAGAGGAAAGAACTCACTTGAAAAGAGGATGTTAGTAGTATAGTGTTACAGTGATGACTGGAAAATTCAGAAGCAGGAATGACTGTGTAGAAGTCCTGAAAAAGATGGATCTAGATGATCTAGCTAGACTGGAGTACCTAGATAGGGATTGGGGCACTTGCAGGTAATACGTTCTGCAATCTGGGCACCTTGGTTTGTGCAAAATCTCAAAAATTGATCTTTGCAAGGTAAGGAGGTGATCTGAAATCTTCTATGTGTGTTGCATCAGATTCATCGTGGTCCTTCAGATTTTGCCAATAATCCAAGATGTAAGAAAGATGTGCAAGACCCCAAAACAAGTATCAAACCCTAAAAAATAAAAATGCATATGAAGGGGTTAGATTGACCTCAATTGCCACAATGGTGGACTTACCAACTAAGTGTTGTACTACATCTCAGACCCAATGTAGTTCTATGTTTAAATGTGTGTGAACATGCCCTAGGTTTCTCTTGTGCTAGTCTAAATTTGTGAAAGTAGCGAATAATAACTGTGTAGAAAATGTAAAAGAATGTGTGCTTGAAATAGAATAGAATCCCTCCCCCTATCAAGTATGATGGAGATGTCCTAGCCTTGTGCCTTGTGATGGAGCTATGTGGATGAAAATGATCTCCAATGAAATAGATGGATGCAACTCTAGATGAGTGATAGTAGTAGATGATTGTAGCCATATTTTATACACTTAGACCAATATTCTAATCCCATGCACACTGACTTATCACCCAAGGGGTGCTAGGTACTCATCTGAGGCAGGCGCGGGCTATGAGTCTCTCCTTTATATGATTCTTGTGATAATGCATCATCTTATAACAGATAATCAAATGCATAAGGACAGAAAAAACTATGCTACATTCTAAGAACCTAGAACGAGTTGTCATCTCGTTGCATCTAGAAAAGAGAAATAACAAGCAACGTAAGGAAATGGTTCATACAGAAAGGAAATACATAAGTATTATACTTCTGAACACATATATGATTCATAACAGAGCCTTATATTCATATTAATAGGTTCAATAACCACATTATAATCCATTGAGGTCATAACAAATCCTCTTATAACCATGCAAAGCTAAGTCATGTATCAGAACTATACTATGTTCATCTCATTACAAAAATGATTGCAGACCTATCCCTCTAAATGTGCCATGATTAATACTATATTCACCTAATCCCTAACCCATAGAATCCTCCACGGCATTTTTGTAGAGCTTTTCCTCTCCTTCTCCTTTTTTAACTCTTTGAATCTCTCCTTTACTCTCCACCCCCACTTTCTTCTATCGAGTGCTTGCATTTATAACCTTAGCAACCACTGCCATGCCTTTATGAAGTTATAGATCAGTTGCCAAGTGTCGAAGTGGTCCTCCATGGGAGCATGCCTTCTCAGATCCTAGCTCTCCACTTTTTGCAATGATGTCTTCTGTAACCTTCCATTGCATGCCTAGAATATTCCCTTTTTGATCCCACAGTCGTCAGGCTGGCACCTTATCCACAAGGGTCATGATTTTCTCATGTGTTTCCTGGGACGCTGAATGCAGCTAAGTCTAAAACCCATCATGCCTTGTGTGTGCACGTTGTGTGTTCTACAAAACCTTGTTAGAACCCTTCCCTGCGTGCCTTCAACCCGTGTGCCCTCCTTCAACTATGTCCCATGCGCACACGCGCCTTCTCATCCTTAGCCAATATTCTGGGGCCCAAAAATTGTGCTAGGTCCCTCATTATGGTCTAATAACTTTATATTTATAGGTTTCTCTTCATTTAATTTCATAATTAACCCCGAAACGGCTGACCACAAGAAAAAATAAAGGTCTTAAATGGCTAGAAAGAGCCCGAAAAGTGACAGGAAAGTGAAAAAAGGACCAGGGTGCCCACGTGCGCCCTAGTACTAATCTGGGTGCCCCAATTGAGACTAAAATAATGAGGGATGATAGAAGCTGACTGAGCATATGGGTGCAAGAGGTTGGTAATGATGAAATAAAATAAAACAAGATGACCAAAAAATAGGGGTTAATTACTAATTTCTTCACTCAAGAACCTTCTAAATAGTAGTATGAGATCAGGGCTAAATAATGTCTAAAGTGCATGATTTTGTGACTACAACCACTAAGGAGAGTCTGACCCCTTCATATGCATATTTTTTTTATGGGTTTCATGTTTTTCTTGGGGTTTTGTAGGTATCTACTTCATCATTCATTTCCAGTGCCATACTGAGCAGTCCATCAAAGATAGTGTGATAGGAAGCGAAGGTAGACGATCACTCAACAACACCTCAGAGGAAGGTTACAAAGATTTTTCACAAACCACGATGCCCAATTCTCAAACCAGGGTGTTCACAGGCGCCCTTGTCCATCTCCATACACCCCACTCCAACCTACTATTCCAAATCTGTGTTTTTTGGAGCTTTTGTGTGGTTGCTATGACATTTTGTTCATTTGATCTTTACTACAACATAGTCCAACACATTCATTGAATTAGCTAAGCTTTATCTAACCTTTCTTGTACTTTAGGGTTTTATATTTTCATAAATTAGATTGCTTGGGTTATTTTCTTTATGAAATTATCTATTATTTATTGATGTTCGTTATATTATGTTAATCTATAAAAATCCCCCATTTTAGTTAATCATTTTAGTGAACCTGAATGCTTTCATGCTTTTAGCATCCTCATTCTTGTCATCCTAGAGTATAGTCATCATGAGTATCTCAATCAATGATTATTTTCTTGCACATCCTGATGTAAGGTATAGAGTCTAACATCTTCTAGCTACTACCCACATTCATCTTGATATGGATCTTGACTTAGTGTATCAAAATTTTGTAGATGCATTTTCTCAACACTTATCATTCAAATATAATCTTCTCGCTGATTTAAACACTTTTGATAATGACCCAACCTTGCATATTATGATTCACATTCTCAATATGGGTATTAAACACACTTTAATTGATAATGGATCTGAACTTAATATATGTCCTCTCTCATTACTTGAAAATTTATGTCTTTCCGCTCACGATGTTAGTCCATCATCCCTCTCACTCCATGCATATGATGGTTCAGTCCACCCATCTATAGGTCACATTGTTCTTCTTATTACCATAGGACCAAAAACCCTCAACACTATTTTTTTTCATTGATTTTACAGTCTCATATAACTGTTTAGTTGGTAGATAATGGCTCCATGCCATGTAAGTCATTTCTTCTACCGTACATCATTATGTCAAATTCATACATGAAGGTATTGAATATAGTGTACTTCGCGATTGTGATGCATTCCAATATTATGATCGAGATCCTAATTCTACCCGTCCTATTCCACACACTGATACTACAGATGACCCTCAACCAATGGACAAACTACCTCATTTTCCACCACTTGAAGGTGCTAGTTGTGTGATAGATGTAGTATCTTCAATGCCGCCTACTACTACTACTGCTATGACTCTTTATCAGGGGTGTGTCCAGTCTATGGACGTTTCTCTATCACCTACACCTTCACATGTACCGCCTCCACTAGCACACCCACCATTTACTTGCACACTTTTCATGAATGATTCATATTGGGAACATATTCCATTTGATCCTACTTGTGATGACACCATTTTCTCACATGATGTTCTAGCTCGACTTGGTTTCGATTTTGAGGATCTCTATCATCCTACTCATACTCCTCATCTATAAGATGGATTTATCACTAGTATTGTTACTTATGGCTTGCATTTCTTCCATCTTACAATCTATCTATCATGCATCCATCACTCTTCTCCACTCATATTATGGAAATCATGGCTTGATTATAATGGTGGCACTCTAGATCTTGACCATACAGACATATCTTTTCCCATGCCCTTTGGTCGTGTATTTAATTGCAATAGTTCTTTTCTTGGTTATTCAAAAAATCTCACTTGTTGGTATGTGCACAATTTTCCACTACCTCCATTCACTGATGATGAATATGCCATGGGTATGTATAATTTATGCCTCAATGGATCATTATGTGATCAAACTGACACTATTTCCTATCAAGTAACTAATGACTACCTATTCTAATATGACCATGAAAGTGATGATCTTCTAGATGACATTACATATTCGCATTCTTCATCTTGCATACTTGGGGATCATTACATGTACACATTCCCCCCCACATCTTAACTTGCAAATATTTATTGATTTCACAATATCATACATCACACTCATAACATAGGAACATTCATCTACACTACATACATCCTCATTTCCCGATGACACACTCTTGTGCTTCAGTTCACACTTGACTGTTGTGGGCATACCACACATGAACCCCACACACTACACGATAGGTACTACACATTGTGTCTCTTCACACATTTTACAATACATCTCGTATTTCACACACTACATCTTCATGTTCCTTTACATCATTACTATTTTGACATTTATGCATATATACATCATACATCATATTAGTCTTCAATGTTACATATGTCATACCCATATTGTCTACGAGTCTAGCATTACATGCTACTCATTTTATGTACTGCATAATGTGCATCTTAAACTACTAGGCTATCTACACATCTTGAATTATATTATACACATTGCATAGTTACACATTTTTCTCATCACATGGTCGTTTAATCATCACACATCCTCCATCTTCTTTTACGCACTACACTCACTACTCTATGAAGAAATCTAGTTCCTTGGTACATACTCGAATGCTGAGGGTTTACAAATCAAATGGATCTTATCATACACACACATTCATCACTCAACCTTTCATCATGCAACATTACTAGGTTAGTGACATACGTTTTAGGCTACATAGTCACCTCTTCCTTCATCTTATAGTGATATACAATTTAGGATAAATCATCACTCCTACGATCATATTTTCATGATATACACTTTGACGCACACACTTCATCTCTAGGTCATATATAATCAACACACATACACACTAATCAGAGCGCATTAGACACAATACACACTTGGACCATTTCTTGATGACACACTCTTGTTTTTGGTTCATTCATGATTGCCGAGGGGTAAAACCAAATGAACCTCACTTCATACAACTCCATTCACTCAGGGGGCATGTGGCTCCTATCATCCATCCTGTATTTCATTCCATCCATCTAAAACATATTGCATATCTTGGTTGCTTTTACTCTTGCTTGCATTTTCTTGTATATCGTCATCTTGTTACTTATGCTAGATAGGTTTCTTGTATGTCATTATCTCTACCATACACACATGTGCATTCAAATATTTATTTAGTTGTAATTGTAGATACCAGTATCTTACACGCAACAGGTATTCTCACCTTATACCACTCCAAAAATTATTGGGGGCATCCACATTCATCTCGTATAGGTGCTATTATTTCATTTTTCACTTAGCACTTTATATTACTTACTTATACATGATTTTGACATATGGGTTATCTTTCTAACATGCCAATGGGTGCTTCATGCACATCATTTTTTTGCAATATTACTTGCTACCATGGCTATATGTTTTTTGTATTTGCTTTTCCTTGATTGTTATTGTATGTGATCTTTTCCCTTTGTTTGGTGTGCACACTTTTTTGTTGTATACGACCATTATCAGATTGAGTGTCTTACAACATCGTGAGTGGTGTCCCATGTTTACAACCCGCTTTGGTAGTCTATGATTGGCTTCTTGAGTGTTTAATTTATTTTTCACTTATACATTATTTCCGTAGCTTACACATGTTCTTTACATGCATACTTGTTCATATTAACAATTTATTTTCTAGCTAATTATTTATGGGTGTGTTGGTTTATACCAAATGTATTCCCTTCCCCCTGTAGGGAATAGTTTATGTGGTTGGTCCTTTTTTGGGGCCGCATTTTCCTTTAAATGAAGTCGTATGCACCCCCAATGGTGGGGGCATCATTTGGAGCTTTACATATTACAACACACTCCCTACTGATACAGTTCAGTTCAGTTTCTGTCCTTGACATTGTGGGTTATACAACAAGTGGGTTTAGACCAGTCTACGAACCCTGTACATAGCAAATTTTACAGGACATGGTTGTCCTTAGCATTCTGGGGAGTAGTTATAGGTTAGAGGATACAACAAGATTTCCTCTCTAAACTACTTCAGCCAGTAATGTCAGATCACCTAAAAAATCAGGAAGTACAAAGATCTCTTCATACATCTTCAGGGAAGCAGTTATAGGTTGGAGAATAATGTAGATTTCTCCCTACAGTTCTTTGGTTAGGGTGGCAAGAGATCACCAAAGAAACTTGCAGTACAAGATATCCTTTCTACACCCCTTCTCTCATCACGGATCAGGTGCACATGTTCATTTTTCATTTCCATTACATGATTTTTACTATATGCATGTGTCTTTACATGCATTTTTTACACATATATACGTGTGTATTTGAATACTTGATTGTCTTATCCTTGCATGTCTGTCCATATGAGAAACAAAAATTCAACAACAAGGACATTTTGTGGCAGCACACACCTCTTACTAACATGTATTTACATCACACATATCGACAACTACACACACATTTATGCCCTAGGTTCACTCTCATCACTTTTTCTATTTTGCATCTTTAGTTTCCATGCTCCATCTTTTTGTCACTCCACACTTTGTCTAGTCCTTCGAAACACTTTCTACATCACTCTACATGGACATTAGGTACGTATCTCTATCTACTTTATGTTACAGAGCGTTCCACTCCCCAACATAAAGTGGGGGAAAATGTAGGCACAAAATCAAACACTTTTGGAATTATTTAGTCCCAGTCTCATATTACTATTCATATGGTTTTTGAGTGAAGAAATTTCTAATTAACCCATGTCATTTGGTCATTTTAGTTTTCTTTCTGTCATCATTTTCAACCTTCAACACATAATTTCTCAGTCCTTTTTTTTGTGTCATTCTACCTCTAAATGGGGTACTCGTTGTTTCACCCGATTCTTAGACATTTCTTAGAAAATGACGAAACAAATAAGGGTAATGGGCATAGGAGGAATACCTGTTGAAGATGCTGGTTGATAGGTTGTTGCACGCGTATGACTTCAGAATCCAAAACTGATCGTGAGAACTTCCTTTTTGCTTGGAGGAACTACCTGAAATGGAACACAAGACCACCGAATAAAAGTTAAACAATATGTCCAGGGGACTGCCTAGCGTGTGCTAGATCCAGGAACTGTGATGCTTCCTAGATGGCTGTCAATCCACTATTTAAAACAACTTAATATTGGTAATAAAGTAAATCCTACTATAGTTAAAATGATTTAGGTATCTCATTCATCTACAATAACAATTCATTCTCAACAGGCTAAACTATGATTGAATCTGAAGGTCAAGGTCACTATCAGGATACTGTTATTGGTTAGGGTCAGATTTTGGTCAGTTTAGGGTATTTGGTGGTGGTTTTAGGATTTGATCTGGGTTTCTAATAAAAGACATAGAGACCGATGTCAGTTGAGGTTAACTGGTGACGGTTATGGGTGACCGGCGTTGGTATGGTCGGGGTACAGGAAACTCAATAAGACTTGGCTGGGTGATAGATCTGGGATTAGATGAAGGTGGAAGGCAATGACGAGATTTGTATGGATCCAGGAGATGCACAGGAATGATGAAAATTTGGGTATGGATATTTTGATGGTGCGGGTAAAGAGGTGGTTGATTTTACATGGAGATAAAATGGTAGGAAATGGAAATGAAAGAATAAACTAATAATAAATGTAAAAGGATCTGCTCAAATGACAAGGAACCAATGCATGTTAACAAACTTACTATTTGCACGAGCTAGATGCCTGGTTGGTAATGGTGGGTGATCAAATGGACTTGGTGTAGTGCTGGATCTTCCCCGGATGCTCCCGTGAAGGTAAGTGGCTGTGTGACTGCTTCGTCGGATGGCTATGGGTGTTCTGATGCTTGTACGGATGTTGGTTCTACTTGCATGTAGCTCTTGTTTCGTCACTTGTTCTCAGAAGATCTCCCTCTTTCTCAGAAATGTGCCAACCTCCAAAAACAATGTGCCAACCTCGAAATAAGGTTGTTTTGGGAGTTAAAGGTAACCAAAGGTGGTTCCAGATTAACCGGCGGCGGTTAAGGGTAACTGACATCGGTTAGGGTAGGATTTCCTAGGTTTACTAAACTAGGCAGATCCCCTTGATTTTCTGGGATATCGTTTTATTTACTCCATGGATTAGACTGGAAGCTTCCTTCTCACATGCGGGAATGTGGTTAGAGAGAATGTAGGCATTGATTTTTAGGGTTTGGATAGGTCTTAGTTAGTTATGGCAACTTACTAAAAATAGGTCTTAGAGTGAGGTGGTTGGATGAGGTGTCTAGGTGAGGTGGATATGTGGGCATTATCCCAATTAGAATATTTAAATAATAAATATTATGAGGATAATGAATTAATTTAAATAAATGAATTAAAGTAATATTATAGTGGGGTGAAGGGGCCATGGCTAGGTGGATGTGTTCATGGTATTTATTTAAAGGGGGACCAAGGGGAGTGTGACCTAATTTTAGTGTCTACATTTTCCCCCTTTTTATTGCATTTCTTGCATTGGTAAGTGACGTTAGAAAAAATAAGATGTGGTTGCCCCATGTGTGGGTGAAGGTGATCCCCCCTCAAACCAGGAACTAATGAGGCAGAAGGCAGAATCAGCGAGTGGTTTGATAAAAGGTGAATGTGATGAAGAGGAAGGTGGGTAATGGGGGAAAAAGGAAAAAGGTCTACTCAGGTAATCTAGGTAATGGGTCAGGGTTAAAGGTGGTAATAGTAAAATGCATGCACACGTATAAACTGTAACATGGTACTAGGTTGAAGAGTAGGAAAAATCTACATTATCTAAGGTCGATAGATTTATTCCAACAAGGTTGAGGTGATTCTGGTATCCAAGGTATAGGACATGGTGTGGAAGAACTTTGCAGGTCAGGTGCAGGAACGTTTAGGTGTGTTCTGGTACACCAAAGGTAGGGTCAGGATAGACGGTCAGGGCCAGAGGTAAGGTAAAGTCATCAATTCAATCAACACAGGTAACAGTGCCACAAGGTATAGCAAACACATGAGGTCAAAAGTCATTAGCGATGTTCCAGGTCCAAGAATCTAGGTCATGACATGGTTAGGGCCGAGGTATGGGTAAAAGAACGAGTCCACAAATGAGGATGAGGGTAGGTAGTAAATGATGAGGTCAGGAGGATGAGGTAAATGGTCAGGGGAAAGGTTGGGTGGGGTGAAAAAAGAGTGATGGGTAGGGTAATAGGGTGAAAGTGTGGGCAATGTGGAAGAGAGGGTGACCGATGTTGGTCAAGGGTAACCGATGCCGACATAGGGTAACTGACCACGGTAAAGTAGGGCACGTACCCGATATTGGTGAAGGTAAAACTAGCATCGATTAAGTCAGGTTTATTATAAAAAAGAAAAATCCACGTGTTTTGCAAATCATTCGGCTTCCTGCGAATTGGAGAGAGAGAGAGAGAGAGAGAGAGAGAGAGAGAGAGAGAGAGAGAGAGAGGAGAGAGAGAGAGAGAGAGAGAGCTGGAAAAGTGTCCAGATGGAACAAAGAGTGGAGTTGGTGAGAAAAATGGTGGGTCATTGGTGGTTGAGAGGAGGGTCCATGGGATCAGATTATGTGATTTGATTGGTTGGAGGCGTGGGTAGTGATTTGGTGATGGTACAGGCCAAAGAGGGATCGGGTGGGCCACTGGTGCAGCGGCCAAATGTGCCACCATGGTGACGACAACATGATGAGGTAAGCATCAAAATCTTATTATGTGTTTGTGAGGTAAATTAGTTGGTAAAGAGGGGGTTGACACATTGGGTTTTTTATTTGGGGGGGAAGAAATTTTAAATGGGGGAGGGTGAGTGGGGTAGAATAGGAGCGGGGAGAGAGTAAAAGAGGAGAATATGGGGTGGGAGGTATATGTAGGGATGGGTGCGTAGAAGAGGAAGGAGAGGGAAGTTTTTTGAGAAGGGAGGGTTTTAGGGGTCACAGGTTTTTGCTGCAACAGTGACCGGCGTGTCGGGGGTTTGGTTAGTAGGGTCAAACTGGTATGGTATCAGTCATGAGACAGGTGATCGATGCTGGTTTAGGGGTGACCGGGGTTGGTTAGAGATACAAAACTGGCACTGGTTTTGGATGGTGATAAGGGGCCCAAAAAAGGGTCCTAGGTCAGGTAGGGTGAATAGGATAGGATGGTGAAAAGGGATTTTTTAGTGTAGGTGAGGAAAGGTGGAAATAGATTGATGATGTTCATCTAGTAGGTAGGTTGTTGGGGATGAACATGTGACCATATAGTAGGGTAAGGAGGTGTAGGTAATAGTCACCTGGAGGGGTGGATTTGTGGTGATGGGAATGGATGATGGGATGGTACAAGGTATTGGTATTATGTGATTTGTGTATTAGGGCAGGGGAGAGATCAGCTAGCTATGAGAGAGAAGGGTGCCACCCTTGCTCTTGAGAGTGTGAGTCATGGCGATAGTTGAGGAGCTATGGCAACATGTGAGGAGGTGGTCTTGATTGATGGGTCTAGTGCTATCGGCATGCAGTTCGGTCCAGAGAGTTGATGGTCACTCTCATCATGATAGATGGGATGGGGATTCACGACCATGTTTCCACCTACTGGATGATATGAGATGATAGTCACCCTGGAGGACATGTTTAGGATCCTTGTTACTATGATACTGGGGATGCATGTGGTACTTGATCTCCTCCGAGGCCTCGGAGGAGTTGATGCTAACGGTGTTTGGGGAGGGACTGGAAGACATGAACATTCCATAGTTCCAGCTTGAGTTTAGGGGGGGATGTACACAGCCCGTCCTAGAGAGACAGTTTAGTGTGTTTATGGATGGAGGGGTAGTGTGTTGTTAGATGCATTCCAGATGTAGAGGGAGGGAGATTTCCCCACTCATTGATGGGGGGTACTACATGACATGGTGATGGATGGACCCACTTTTCCTAGGTGCTAGCATTCCTGGTACTATACTATATAGAGGAGCTATTGAGGGGCATAGAGGGCGTCTGCCATACATGGAGACCGTTTGTGGGTTATCCCTCATACATGGATGGATGCATGAGAGTTAGATGGTCCTTCACTATTGTTGAGATGGCTAGATGGCTTAGTTTGGGGGATATAGTGGGTACCATGCCAGGGAGCACGAGATGATCAATGGATAGGGTTAGATGACAGTTTGGACTGCTATAGGACATACCTCCACCCTTCCCATAATACAGGAGAGATGACGTGGAGAGGCCATTACCTCTACCATAGCCAACAGTGCCCACAGGGTAGGAGGAGCAGGTGTAGACCGACAGATGGATGATGATGTCGGGGTATAGATAGATAAAATAGTGGTGGGGGTGGCTCATTTACGAGCAGTAGTACCACCCAAGGCCTGGGGCACTGGATTTAACCACCACCACTGTTCAAAGGGACGCCCTACAGGGGCAGGTGGGTGGTGACCCTGATTACCTAGTTGGGTATGGTGCAGGGACAATTTACCAGCTCAGAGGCAGGGAGAGGTGGCCGAGTTACATGTACAGTGGCCAGTCTTCAGGCCCAGATGGCCCAGGGTGGGGATGGAGATGGAGATGGTGATGATGATGGTGGTGGGTGGCCACCCTACAGTGCATAGGTTACAGGATAGGTTACAGGGCCAGTTGGCCACAGCACATACACAGATCAGGGATTTACATGCCTACATAGGCATTAGGCCCAGCCCAGATATACAGGCACATAGAAAGGAGGATTGATGGCACCACCACAGGCACTAGGATAGGGTCCCAGTTCACAGGAAGGGGTGGGACAGGGTCCTACAGGATAGGTACAGGGTCAGAGGCCGATGGGGCCACCACAGATAGTACCCATATCTAGGTTGTGGGATGCCGAGAGAGGAGGAGGCCAATATCAGGACCAGTTGATGGTGGCAGGGATAGATTTTTATCATATGAGAGTACAGGGCATACACAGGCCTCTAGTGAGAGGACAGATCACACACCCATAGTGTGGAGAGCACAGGGGGCCATCGAGCCCTGAGACATGGTCAGGGTGAGGCCACTAGTTCATGAGAGGCCATTTCCATGATGTACTAGCAGGGACCCAGCCACCACCTATGATGGTGGGGAGATGTTACAGGTCGCCTCAGATAGGGGAGGAGGAGGCAGAGGGGAGAGTGAGATAGATATGGAGGATGTCCACCATGATGATGTCTGATATATGGCCCCTCATTTTTTATGTAGTTTTATTTTTGATATATACCGGCCTGCGTGCCAAGAGAGTGATGATGTATATGAGATTTTTTTATATTTTTGATCATATACCGGCCTGCGTGCCGAAGATGGTGATGACATATGAGAGTTTTTATTTTATGGATATATAGACATATGTGCCGAAGATTGTGATGGTTTGATATGAGAGATTTGATAGAGTTATTGGATATCTGTATATATTTTATTGAGACACACATATTTATTTCTATGAGGAGATGGATGAGATTAAGATGATTTGTTGGTGTTTTATGGGAATTTTAATAATTTTGTCGGGATATGGACTGAAAAATAGGTGAGCGAGGCATGATGGAGTTAGGTTAGTTAGGCATGGATTGAGTCAGGTCATAGGCATGGATTGATTCAGGTCGGTTTATGCATGGTTCGAGTCATGTTGGTTTAGGCATGGATTGAGTCAGGTTGGTTTAGGCATGGATCGAGTCAAGTTGGTTTAGGTATGGATTGAGTCAGGTTGGTGGTCGAGGCATGGTTGAATTAGGTCTTAGGCATGGTTGAATTTATGATTCGTTAATTTGTGCAATGAATGATGATATGGGTCATGTTTAAGATGCTTTATAATACATGCATGATGATGGTAGAGAAATGGTAGTCATAATAAATGTATGTGTGATGATGATAAAAATTTTAAGCAACTTGTTGTTTGGTTTGGTTTAATTTCTAATTTTGACATAAAAAAGGAAACTAAGTGGGGTAGAATGTAATTTAGGAAGATGAAAGATGAATTGGTTAGGGTAGAGAGTAGCCGAGCTAACCTCTAAAGGCCCCATGCCCTTGAAGTACTACCTACATAGTCCCGGCGCAAAGGGACCATAGGCTGATTTAGTTCTCCCATAAGCTAGGGAAGAATATGAGGAGGTATGAAAATGAGATGGTAGGTTTTAGGCATGATTTGGGTTTAGGTCTGTTAGGTGTGGGTGAGTTGTGGGCAACTTGGTATAGGTGATTTTGATTGTGGTGGAAGAATAAGATTACCCCAAAGGTAAGTGTCGAGGACCAAGTCCTGTATAAGGTAATCAATATGTAATAAAGAAGGTTAAAAGATAAGAGGGGGTAAGAAAGCCACCTGATTGGTTAGGATCATACTGAGTAGGTCATACCTTGGAAGAGGTGATGAACGTAAGACCATAAAGACATTACATGATTGATTGTTCTAAGGGTAAAAAGTAGTCACATGGTCACCAAATGTCATGGTTTCCAAGAGGTCCCTTGAGGCGGTAGGAAATGGGAAGTGCGAATGGTGAGAGGGGTGAAAGGTGGTTAATTTTGATATGGTATGAGGTAGCATGCTCTTTGGGAAAGAGATCCAAGGTCATAATGGGCAAGTCCATGATTTTTTTTTTAATTATTTGACTTGATATTTGAGATAGACTGATCAATGCAGGAATTCTATATGGGATGAGGAAATTAACTCCTTGAGGTCTTCGTGAAGCTGATCGATGTGGGAAGCTTTAGATTCTCACGCTTCTTTTTTTTTTAAGAGCTTTACATAGCTGTCCTTCGAGGGAGCAGTCTATTTATAGCAGCAATTATAGAGAGGAAGATGTCCTTTTGAGGGAGTCATATTTTTATTAGAAGTTTGACTCAAGGAGTTGGGTCCCATGTGAGGGATTTTGAATTCATGGACAAGACCAAGGTGAAGAACAAGATTCTTGTTCATAAAGTAGGGTGAAACGACCATGGGATCTCATCTAAAGGTAGACGAAAAGTATCCATGAGAATCATGCTATGTGTAGTGCCATGGTACACATATTCAAGAGAAGATAACAAGTGATGGGTACTCACATGATTCTTGTTTAATCATTGGTGAGGTGTAAGAAGTGGATAGCGCTCAAGGGATGAGCATGGAAAGAGGCAAAAAAGTGATGTAGGACTAAAATTCAATAGTAGAATGGTCAAAGATGCAAGGCATTAAGGGGCTCAGGTTTGGGTTTACCATCGAGTGAAGATAAACGATAAGCACTTGATCCATAAGTATGGGTCACGATGTATGGTCCAAGCCAATTAGGAGAAAATTTGCCCCGTTTACTTTTTTCTGCTTTGGTTACATGTTGATTTTCTTTCAGGACAAGGTCACCAACTTGGAAGGTTCGTTCATGGACACGTTTTTCATAGGCACGTTTGATACATTTTTGGTAAACTTGAAGGTGGTCAAGAGCGTTAAGATGACGTTCATCTAATAACTCAAGTTGTGCTAAATGGTCCTGACAAAATTCATCATCATTGAGCATGTCATGGAGAGAAATGCAGAGTGAGGGAATCTAGACTTTGAGAGGTAAAACAACCTCTGTACCATAGACCAGAGAAAATGGTGTGGCAGCAGTGGAAGTACGAATACTAGTGCGGTATGCCCATAGGGAAAAAGGAATGTGCGTATGCCAGTCCTTCCCAGTATCGTTAACCACTTTCATGAGAATTTTTTTTAAGGTTTTATTAGTGGATTTGGCTTAGGCATTGGTCTGTGGGTAATAAGGTGACGAGAAACTTAGCTAAATGCCGAAGGTATCGCAAATTTTTTGTAATGTTTTATTTTTAAATTGTTTTCCATTATCAGTGATGAGGCGATGAGGAACACCAAAGAGACAAATGATGTGATGATTGATGAACTCACATATTTTCTCAGCTTTCGTGGAGATGAGTGGTATGGCTTTTCAACCCATTTTGGGTAGTATTCAATAGTGGTAATGATCAATTGATGTCATTGGGAAGAATGAGGATTGATCTCTCCAACAAGATCCAAACCCCATTGAGAAAAGGGCCAAAGGTCATGGGTGACCCATAAGGTATGACTGGGTGTATGATGAAGGTTAGCAGTGTTGTTGGCAATTTTACACAACATTTGACATAGTCGCAACAATCATGGTTAAGGGTTGGCCAGTAATAGCCTAGGTGAAGAATACACTTAGTAACAACAAGGCCACTGAAGTGACCTTCACATATGTCATCATGAACTTCCTTAATGGTATAAGGAATTTCAGAGCTCGTGAGGCACCGTAAGAGAATACCATCAAAGTCGTGCTTATAGAGGAGGCCCCCCATGATGATGTAATGAGAGACCTTTTTAAGGAAGGCACATTGTCCATTATGGGTGAGATCAGGAGGTAAGATGGAGAGAGAAAGATAGTCAGAGTATTGTTTATACCAAAGGTCACTTGAGGTCTGGGGGTAGTGGTTCTGATGGAGTAAAATTTGCGAGGTAAATAAGAAGGTGATTGGAGTCATTGTATGGTGACAAATATTTTAGAATCGACGGGTGAAGTAGGTATTTGAGAAGCCAAACAGGCCATGGTATCTGTAAATTTGTTGGTTGAATGGGGGACGGTTTGAAGGGCGTAACGGTCAAAGGTGGTCAAAAGTATGTCTACATGATGTTTATACTTTTGAAGTATCTCATTGCAACATTGGTATATACCATTGACTTGGTTTATAACCAATTGAGAATCACCAAATATGTTGATTGATTTGACATCTAGGGCATAGGCGGCTTAGAGACCTAATACGAGTGCTTCGTATTCAGCAATATTGTTTGTACAATCAAAATCAAGTTTGAAAGACAAAGGCATGGGTTCACCATCAAGTGAAATGAGGATAACACCAGCCCCACCCCCACGCTGACACTTGGAACCATCGAAGAAGAGTGTCATTTGGTAAGCGGGTTCATCCAGGGAAAGGGTAGCAATTGACTCATCTGGAAAGTCAAAATTAGAGGGTTGATCCCCGGAAATAGGTGCGTCAGCCAATTGGTCGGTGATAGCTTGGCCCTTGATGGAATTTTGATGAATGAATTTGAGGTCGAGGTCAGCTAAAAGCATAAGCCAATGTGCGGCACACTGATTTTGATAAGGTTTGGCATACATGAAGTGTAAGGGGTCGGTGTTGGTCACAACATAGGTTTTTTGGTTGAGTAGGTAATGGCGGAGTTTTTGTGGCAATGAAAACCACGGCTAAGAAAAGTTTTTTGTGATGGGTGTATCAGGTTTCATAGTCCAAAAGAATATGGCTTATGTAATAAACCACCTGCTCCCTGTGTTGTTCATCATGATGAGCGAGCATGGCCCCCAAGGAGTGATCGGTAGTTGAGATGTATAGGTAGAAGGGTTGATTGTCTTTAGGTGGGATAAGTATGGGTGGTTGGAGAAGGTATTGTTTTAAGGCCTCAAAATATTTGTGGCAGTCATCATCCCATTTAAAGGAGACATCCTTCTTGAGCAGATGATGAAATGGTTGACATCGATCAAGATAATTGTGAAATGAAACGGTGAATAGACTGTAACTTACCTTGTAGGCTACAGAGTTGTCTAAGGTTAGTGGGTGGAGGCATTTCTAGAATGGCCTTGAATTTAGCAGGGTCAACTTCTATACCATGTAGGGAAACGATAAATCCTAGGAGCTTTCCTGAGAGGAATGCGAAGACGCACTTCTTAGGCTGAAGGTGAACACAATATTTAATGAGGCGGTCAAAAATGGTTTTTAGGATGGTGAGATGCTCAGAGTGGCATTTAGATTTGGCTAGGAGATCGTCCACATAATCTTCCAATATATGATGCATGATGTCATGGAAGATATAAGTCATAGCCCGCTGATATGTGGCACCAGCGTTTTTAAGGCCAAAAGGCATGACTCGATAGCAGAAGGTCCCCCAAGGGGTGATGAATGTGGTTTTGTGTTGATCCTTTGGGGCAAGAAAGATTTGGTTATAACCCAAGAAGCCATCCATGAGTGATAGCATCTCGTGACCAGCGGTAAGGTCAACCAGCTGGTCAATACTAGGTAGAGGGAAGTTGTCTTTTGGGCAGGCTAGGTTGAGGTCACAGAAATCTGTACAAATGCAAATTCCCCCTGTCACCTTAGTGATAGGGATAATGTTAGAAATCCAATGAGGATAATCAATGGGTAAGATGAAGGAAAGGGAAAGAAGGTGCTGAAGTTCTTCTTTGATGAGAAGGGCAATGCGAGGGTGCATTTTCCTCAGTTTTTGTTTGACGGGTTTAGCATCGGGAATGGTTACGATATTGTGGACCACTATGGTGGGGTCAATACCGGGCATGTCTACATAAGACCAAGCAAATGCATGGTTATGATTTTTGAGAAAAGAAGTGATGGCTTTCTGTTCAGCAGCATCTAAAGATTGACCGATCTTTAGGATGTGCGGGTCATCTTGAGTATGAATGTTGATCTCGATAGTCGATTCATTCAACATGGTTTGTGTCTCAGAGGGTAACAACTGATGAATATATGAGTCTTCTGCACCAAGGTAGGTGAGTATAGATTCATCATCTTGACATTGAATGACATTAATTGAAGGTGTATCATCATCGATCATTTTAGGATACAGGAAGGGAAGAGAGGAAGGAGCCTCGCCCTCACGTTGATAAGTCAGAGGCCCCAAGGAAATGGTGTTTATGAAAAAAAAAAGTTAGGAGGGATGGATTCTGGATCCATCGACTCCATTGGTGAAGGTGGTGATGAAGGTGGAGTGGGTGAAGAAGGTGGAGAAGGGCTAATATCCTCGATGAGTTCAATGTGGGCCTGCTTGGTAGGTGGTTCAGCAAAGCCGATACCACTATGGTCATTATGTTTATGGGTAGTACATGGAATAACAATATGGCGGCCTTGCTCATAAAATCCAAAACCAAAACCCTTCCATGCACATTGGTGTAGGAAGGTGTGGGTGAAATGGGGATTGGTGAGAGACTGGAAGTCAACGGAAAATGGGTGGGTTTGTGACGGTGGTTCAGGTGTGTAAGTGGTAGTATCAAGTCCCCCATAGGTGAGACTAGTACGAAGGTGAGGAGGACCATAAAGGAGGCATTCTCCTATGCGGTGATCATAGTGAGGATGTTGGTGAAGACTTCCATACTCTTATGGAGTAAGGAATGTGTTGACACTATATAGGTGATACTCCCCCAGAGTGAGGCATTGAAAAATGCCTTCCAAGGGATCAGTGGTTGGTATGTGGGTAGCTGGAATAGATGATGTGTCAGAGGTCGATGCAGAGGTGGAGTTAATGGATTGGGAGGCTGATGGGTTAGCCGTGGAGGTTGTGGCGGCGGTAGGAATGGAGGAGGCATGTGTGGTTGAGGTAGTGACTGTACTGGTAAGCGGAGGTGTAGGTGAGCGTGGTAGTGGTCATGGAGGTAGATGCCTTAATGGGTATAAGCACGTCATTGGGTCGGTAAAGCATGTTGCATGTTTTAAAAGGTGATGGGTCAGCTGGAATAGTATAGGTGTGTCCTTCATGCTCAAACTTTACACAATGATGCAAAGTGGAAGGAACACAACCCATGACATGAATCCAAGGTCTGTCAAGCAACAGGTTATATTGAAATTCCCCTCCAAGATGTAAAATAACTCTAGAATAGTGCGGGGGCCCACGCAAACGGTGGAGGATGACGGTGCCTAGTGTAGAGGTGATAGACATCGTTGAATGAATGCAACATGATAGGATGTTTATGCATGTAATTGTTAGGTATGCGCATTTGAGCGAATGCATGGTATGAAATGATATTAATGCTTGTGCCCCCATCGATCATTACAAGTCATATCTGTTTATCATCGATGTGGACAGAGATGAAGAGAGCTGGGTCTGGTCATTAGTTTGGTGCGGTGCGATTCTCTTCCTCTGAGTAAGCTAAGGGAGGCTACTTGGTGAGTAGGGTGAGATGTGGATAAAGGTGGCAATTTGGTGAGAGAGGATACATGATGAGGTGTGATAATGGAGGCTATGGGTGTAGGGTTATTGGGAAAAACCTCAATAGATTGAAGAACCTCCATGAGAGCTTGATGATGGGATTCCTAAGGTTTGGATGAGGTCATATAAGGAAATTTTGAGGGGGGATTGGTGTGGTTGTTTGAGCTATGGAGGGGTGTATGTGTGACCCCATTAGAAATAGGATATATGGGGCTGCGGATGGAGTAATTTCTAGGTGTGGTTGCAGGTGGTATGTTGGGTATAGTGATTGGTTGGTAAGTCAGATTAGACCTTTTCCAGGTGGATAGGGTCTAGCTGGTGAGCACATGGGGGTAATGGTAGATCATGTTGAATCTGAGGGGTCGTTGGCAAATGGAGAAGACAGTAGGATGAGTGGTATAGGGGGACATGATAGGAAAACGTTACCTACTACCTGGAGAAAAGCCTTGTGAAGTGAGATGTAGGCGTAACGACATTTAGGCGATGGTGTGGCAAGTTCTCTAGTGTGCAAACCATGTTAATTTCGAATCTTGGGGGTGGAGGTTTCTAAGAGTTGTTGGGGGTGGAGGTCATGTAAGATGAGTAGGTAGTGAGGGAAGGTGTGGAAATGGTATGTTGGTGAAATAGGGTCCTCATCAAGATTTGGGTCATCAGGTTGTCAAAGTTTGCTTCAGGAGGACATGTAGCTAAATCTAGGATAGGTGGATGAGTAAGTCTGCTTTGTAGCTTCTCCACATCGTGCCCTACACACATGATGGTAGGCGTAAATTTTAGTGTCATCAAACCCTTTTGGACTTGGGTTTGAGGGGGCCATAAGGTATGAGTGAGCTGGTAATGTGATGACAGAAGTCTCAAGGATGGTTGGTTAAGATGACGTTGGTCATAGGTATACTACTGCTAGTGGGTCACTGATGGGAAGTGGAAAGTGGGTTTGGGTATAAGTGCATCTAAATTGTTGAGGAAAAGTCTTTGCAGGAGGGGGAGTGGGTCGAGTGAATATGATGAGAGTTACAGGGACTCTAAATAGTCGAAGAAGGTGAATATGTTTTCCTTTTAGGTAGGTGTATGAACCAAAATGACATGTGAACCGAGGGTGTATGGTTGGGTATAACCGATTATTGATCAGAGGGTAACCGGATTTTTGAAAGTTGGTTGACACTTGGTTACTTATGGAATTGAAACAGTGATGAAGAAAATATGGTATCTGAGGTTAAAATTTGATAGGTGGAATCAGACCCAGAATTCAAGGGGAGAATGATGCAGTAATGTGGTCCTAGGTACACTCAGATGAAGTCCATGGAATACACTGAATTGTGATGAGGAGCGTGTAAGGAGAAAAAATGAAAATCCTGAAGTGTACGTGACCTCTCACCTCGAAAACGCAAGGGTATTGGAGAAACACTGGGTGAAAAATAGATTCTGAGAGTGATTTTTCTAGTGTATGTTTGTTCAGCTTATACTATTTTTAAGGAAGGATTCATGAACTGTAGAATAGATGTTGTGTTTTTGGTGAGGATGGCTTCCTACGAAGGAAGGATGTCTACCAAGGAGAGGTTTCAGGTATGTTATCAGTGGAGGTGGGCCTTGACTCTGAAGTATGACTTGAAGGCAGTGAGCTTGGTGCCCACTGTGTTATGATTGTGTGATCACCTGCTCAACTTCTTCTAGGTAATATGTTGTTTAAAAGTGTGTGTATTTTCAATTTTTGTGAGGATGATAGCTAAGATCTCAGAGATAGAAAGATGAGTAAGTGCTTGTCTACGATTCGTTTGTCAACCATCAGTGTAGGAATGAATTCCAATGTATAGGTTGCCCTCAATTAATGTGAGCTAATAATGAGGAATTTTCTAGAATGAAATGCAATGATCCCCAATTTAGGGTGTAAATTGAAAGATGTTGAACTCGATGACATTGAATAAGAGGAATAGGAGAGATTATGATGGGCTTCACTGATTTGTCAATAAGCAAATGGAATAGGGAAGAAGTGTTCAGTTTTAAGCACCAAAGTGTTACGATTTCAGATTTTAGGTGAAGACAACTAGAAAGAAGAGAAGATTCCAAGGGTTGAAATTTACATGTAAGAACCTTTTAGAAAGCAAACAAACATGCAATTTTTCTGCTAAAATGAATGAATGGAAGGATCCCCGAATGGGTCCCATTTGGGATTTTGTGCCAAAATGTTTCACCTGATTCTTAGACGTTTCTTAGAAAATGACGAAACAAATAGGGTAACGGGCATAGGAGGAATACCTGTTGAAGATGTTGGTTGATAGGATGTTGTGTGCACGTATGACTTCTGGAATCCATAACTGATCGTGAGAGCTTCCTTTTTTCTTGGAGGAACTACCTGAAATGGAACACAAGACCACCAAATAAAAGTTAAACTAGTATATGTGCAGTGGACTGCCTAGCGTGTGCTAGATCTGGGAAGTGTGGTACTTCCTGGAAGGCTGTCAATCCACTGTTTAAAACAACTTAATGCTGGTAATAAAGTAAATCCTACTGTAGTAAAAAAATGATTTAGGTATCTCATTCATCTACAATAAGAAAATTCATTCACAACAGGCTAGGCTATGATTGAATCTGAAGGTCAAGGTCAATGTTAGGATACTGTTATTGGTCAGGGTCAGATTTTGGTCAGTTTAGGGTATTTAGTGGTGGTTTTAGGCTGTTGATCTAGGTTTTTGGTAAAAGACACAAAGAACGATGTCGGTTGAGGTTAACCGATGATGGTTATGGGTGACCAGCGTCGGTATGAAAAAAATGGGGTACAAGAAACTCAATAAGTTCTTGGCTAAGGTGATAGATCTGGGATTAGATGAAGGTGGAAGGGAAATGGATGAGATTGGGTATGGATCCTGGATTATGCACAGGAATGATGAAAATGCTGGGTATGGATAGTTCAATGGTGCGGGTAAAGAGGATGGTCATGAGTTTTTTCATGGAGATAAAATGGTGGGAAATGGAAATGAAAGTAGAAACTAATAACAAATACTAAAAGGATCTGCCTCAAATGACAAGGAACCAATAACAGGTTAACAAAATTACTGTTTGAATGACATGAGCTTGATGTTCTGGTTAGTAATGGTGGGTGATCAAATGGAATTGGTGTAGTGATGTATCTTCCCCAGATGCTCCCGTGAAGGTAGGTGGATGTATGATTTCTTCAAGTGCTGGCTATGGGTGTTCTGATGCTTGTATGGATGCTGGTTCTACTTGCATGCAACTTTGATTTTGTCACTTGTTCTCAGAAGATGTCCCTCTCCTCTCAGAAATGTGCCCCACCTCCAAAAACAATGTGCCAACCCCAAAATAAGGTTGTTTTGGGAGTTAAATGGTAATCGATGGTGGTTCCTACTTAACTGGTGGCGGTTAAGGGTAACCGACATCAGTTAGGGCGGGATTTCCTAGGTTTACTAAACTAGGCAGATCCCCTTGATTTTTTGGGATCTCGTTTCGTTTACTCCATGGATTAGACTAGAAGCTTCCTTCTCACATGTGGGAATGTGGTTAGAGAGAATGTAGGCATTGATTTTTAGGGTTTGGGTAGGTCTTAGTTAGTTATGGCAACTTACTAAGAATAGGGCTTAGGATGAGGTGGCTAGGATGAGGTGTCTAGGTCAGGTGGATATGTGGGGGTTATTCCAATTAGGATATTTAAATAATAAATATGATGAGGATAATGAATTAATTAAATTAAATGAATTAAATTAATATTATAGTGGGGTGAAGGGGGCCATGGCTAGGTGGATGTGTTCAGGGTATTTATTTGACGGGGGACCAAGGGGAGTGTGACCTAATTTTAGTGTCTACACCCGTCCCCGTACAAGGGTGCCCTAGGTTCCTCAGTCCCATTCAGGGTTCCCTGAGCCTTTTTACTCTTTCCCGCCACTTTTTGGGCACTTTCTAGCCATTTGAGCTTCCTATCTTTTTAGTTGTCAGCCTTTTAAGGGTTAATTACGAAATTAGAACACTAAAACCATATATATATATAAAGTTATGAGACAATAATGAGGGACTAAGAACTACTATCATCACCTAAGGTTGCATCCATTAAAGGCTCCATTTGCATCCATCTAGCTCCATCACAAGGCACAAGGTTGGTTCATTTGCATCACACTACATAGGAGGGAAGTTTATTCTATTCCATCTACCATTTTATTACATTTCTACACATAGTTATTGCTCGCTAATTTCAAAAAAATTGACTGGCACAAGAGCACCTAGGACACGATTGCACACACACACACACAAATAGAACTACATTGGGTCTGAGATGTAGTGCATTGTTCAGTTAGTAATTCCACCATTGTGGCTGCTGAGGATAGTCCGACCCCTTCATATGCATCTTTGTTTTTTAGGCGTTTGATGCTTGTCTTGGGGTTTTGCAGGTCTCTACTTTATTGTAGACACCAAATTTGGTTCATACTCCCTTTAGTCCCCTTTAATTAATTAACGTAACGTATTCACCTAACCATGACCCCTTACCACGCATTCATATTAATTTAATTACTTAAAATTGAATTAATGATCATTCTCACATTATTAATTAACTTAATTAATTTAATTAAGTTAATTTACACCTCACCTAGACACCTCACCATGGACTTATCCCTAGCCTATTAATTAACTAAGATCGAGTATCTACTTATCTTAAACAATTGAGACTCTTTCAAACCCTAAAATTAAAGTCCTATCCTTTCTCCAACAACACTCCCACTTATCTAACCACCAACCCTCACTTGAGACCTAAATTAGTAATCAAGATCATGCAAAACATAGTAAAGATTAGACTATTTTTGGTAACTTTGACTAATTCACCCTAACTGATGCTAGTTTATTCTCGGCCGACGTTGGTCACCTAAACCGCCATCGGTTCCTTTATATACAATTTTACAACTCTTTACATGGGTTGGTCATTTAGTTTTGGGAATTCTATTGCAATCAAGCGCGAGTCTCAAATCCATTCCTACATCCAAATGATGACGATACACCACTAGAGTGCAACACAAGCAATAGGTTTTGTTCTAGAGCATTGGAGTATCCACGGGAACACATAGGTTACACTTCCGTGGCACTGAACCAACCATCACCTTGCCTATCAACCACCAGCCACCTTCATTCATGAGATCTTCATAACAACAAGTAACTAACGTGGTTTTCATCATTTGTTCTTACTTTACTGTAGATCTTTTACTTCTTTTAGTATTTCCATTTCTGCTATTACCCGGATATCTCCATCTTTCCACCAATCCACCTACCCAACCATTTCAATTCTTTCCACCTTTCTTAACCTCTTCCTCTGCATTCCCAAGTCTTCTTAGCCATATTACGAGCCTAACTACACCTTCCTCACTCTTTATGCAATCAAAGTGGGGCTAAAAATCCATTTTTATTAATTTATCACCAATTACCCCTACCGACGTCAATTTACCTTACAACCATCGGTTTCATCCTTATACCAACATCAGTCACCCGACTGATACTGGTCTCTGTGTTATTTTACACCCTTAGACCAACAAGCTTTCAATTCAACCAATGACAACCCATACCTCACCTAATCAGTCCCAAAACTTTACCAAACCTTTGACAAACTTGCCCAGCCCGAACAAACCTTTGGTTTCTTTAGACTTAGTGATACATTTCATATTTAACATTAAATCTAGCATATTGTTTTGTATTGAGAAACGTAAATCATTGCATTACAATAGGACCTTTTTTATTGCAGTTTCCTATTTATGTTAAATTAAACAGTGGATTCACAACCTCTCTAGGAAGCATCACGCTTCCTGGATGTAGCATATGCTAGGTAGTCCATTGTCATATGCTATTTAATGCTCTTTTGTGGTCTTGTTTTGTATTTATAGGTATTCCTTCCTAGACAAAAAAGAGTTCTCTATGATTAGCTTGGATAACGTCAACAATGCGCACATTATACCTTCCACCTTTGTTTCACAGTTATTCCTCCTTAACCACTTACCTTCTATTTGTTTCATCCTAGAAAGATTCAACTTATTGGTGAAACACTTTATCACCTATTTCCAACGACATATTGAGCAGTCTAGTGAAGATAGTGTGATAGGAAGTGAAGGTGGATGATCACTCAGTGACACCTCGAAGGAAGGTTGCAGATGATTTTCACAGATGAGGGCACCCAGTTCTCAAACTAGGGTGCCCACAAGCGCCCATGTCCCTCTCCAGGAACCCCAGCCCAGACTATTACTAGATTTGTGTTTTTTGGAACTTCTGTGTTTTTGTTCTGCCATTTTGTTTATTTGATATACATTGCGACATAGTCCAAAACCTTCATCGAATAAACTAATCTTTATCTAACCTTACTTGCACTTTAGGGTTTTATATTTTCATAACTTAGATTGCTTGGGTCATTTTCTTTATGTAATTATTTTTTATTTACTGTTGTTCTTTATATTAGATTTACTAGAATAATCCCACATTTTAGTTAATCATTTTCCCCTCTTAAAGCATGCCAAATTACGGTAAACATTAGCAACATCCTAGGGTTATCTCCCAATAACACATGTTGTCAAGAAAAACACTTTGGCCGAAATAGGCAGAAAAATGAATGAATCTAGCTCTAGGCATTTTGCGCTTTGGAACAAAACCATAAACTATGCAATAAGGTTTCCAAATGGCCATAAAAGGGACATTTCGGGTTGACCATTCCTAATTACACAATGTGGTTTCCAATTGAAAGCCCTTGGTGCAAAATGCACTAGAGAAAATGGGCAATTTTGGGCTCCAAACAAGCCACCCAAAGAGTTTTAAATCTCTTGTGCCAAGTTGAGGAGATGGAAAGCATTCCTCAATGAGAGTTTATTTTTTCCACCATGTGAAGGTGAGGCAAAAGCCATCCATAACCTTTTCTTACAGTGTAGTTCTAGAGAGGGGTTTCCATATACCATTTCCAATCCCTCCACCACAAACGAGGAGAAATAACTGCCTCTTTGTACATCACGTGCACAGGAACTGCTGAAATGATTTCATCAATGACTTCTTTGTCCTTCTGGGCTAGTTTAAAATTGGCTTTGAGGATGTGCCATGGTATCCAAGATTGAGATTTTTTGTAGTAAAGATCTTGGATAATGCATATCCCCCACCAAAAAATTTTGAGCGCGGGGATCCATGGTACCTTAGGCACACAATGATCTTGGCAACGATACAAGGGGACCACCACAAGGAGTAAAGGTCAAAAGAAATCCCTTCACGGAAGTTGTTTCCATTCCAAAGAATTTAGAGGTTGACCTGCTCCCAAGCTTTCCAAATACTTTTGATAACAAAAGAGCCCACAATTCTGATAGGGACCGGGTAATGAGGAGGTTAGTAAAGCCTAATTCTCTTCACACATAACACCCACAAGGAGCCCCTTCAGAAATGCCATGCCACAAGCTTCTTGCCCTTCCAGAGCCTAGATAATCCATTTTCCACGAGGGCATTAATTTTTTTTCATAGAACCAAAAGCTAAATAAAAGTAGGAACAATGAGCCCATCCATAAAACCCCAACTTTTGTTTTGTATTGATCAAAGTTGAATACAAAATAATACACAATCCAAAAAATAGTTGCTAAAAAGAAATAGAGAAGAAGGATACTAAAGAACACTGTACAAAATACAACAAAGAACCTATACATAAAGGACTTTAAAAAGTCATCAACAACAAACGTGTATGCACGGTTGTAAAAACAACCCACTACATACAAGAACCATAAATGAAAATCAAGATTACATACGAGTATTGTTGTAAGAACAACCAATTACAAATACAAAACTAGTGACAATAGTAATATCTCATACATTTGAGTAGTCTTTGAGTTTGTAATGACGATATTGTTCCTTTTTATTTCTTTAACTAGGTTAGAGCTGAGTTTTGATTTGCTCTAGCTAATATGCTAATGTGTTGCCTTTAAAAAGAAGAAGAAGAAGAAGAGAGACAAATACCCTTATTCAAGAAAGGATAAAGATGTAATCTTTAAAAAGATATTAGAATAAAGCCTAGAAATTACAACAACAAATACACTATTTTCAACATCTATTCCAAATAAAACCTCTTTTAAATGGTGCTCAAAGGATAGAATTCAAATGGTGCTCGACTCTCGAGGGAACCTCAAAAAAATGCAAGAGACATGCGACATGGAGTAAATGTGATCTCAAAACCGGAAGAACAAGAAAATTTGAGTGTTGTTTTATCATAATTAAATTGGTCAACACAAAAAAATGTTTCATGAAGTAAATGCGGCCTACAAACCTGGTAAAATAAGAAAGTTGGAATATAAATGCCCTAAGGAGGCCTTGGTTTTTCTCAGAGGCAACCTTTGTGTCTGGTTCAGAATCCAGATAATTCAAGGAAAAGATATGGCTGGTCCGGCACGCGATCATGATGCTGGAAGCGTCAAGAACTTGGTAGACAGAGGCGATCTGCATAAAATTCCACAAGATTATGTTCGAGCAGAAAATGAGCGGCCAACAGCCACTCCAGTCTTCACAGAGAACATTCCCATTATAGATCTCCACGGCATTGACGGCCCGAACAGAGCAGACATCGTGAATGCCATCAGCAAAGCCTCTGAGCAATGGGGATTTTTCCAGGTTTCACTCTTCCTATGCACAGTTCCTTACTTCTTTCTGAGTTAATGTTTTAAGTGATAATAAGTATGATTAAATGATGATTTTGATACAGATTATAAATCACGGGGTTCCGGAGAGGGTGATAAAGAGAATGGTGGAGGCTCATCATCTGTTTTTTGAGCAGCCGGAAGAGGAGAAGGCCAAATACAAAGCTGAAGGGCATCAGAAGCTCGTTGTATATGGGACCAGCTTCGCTGCAAAAAACCAAAAAGTTCTTGAATGGAGGGATTTTCTCATGTTTATTGTTGCAGGAGCCATTGATGACGAAACAGTTCAATGTTGGCCTCAAGTTATTCGGTAAACTAATTACAATGTCGATTACAGTAACATTTTTAGTTAAATTTAAACCGGTACCAGCTAATATCTGATGACTTGTAATGATATTCTTAACTGGGATGTGCAGAGATGCAGGTTTAGAATATGTGAGGGAAGTGAAAAAGGTGGCAGTAAACCTTCTTTCTGCGTTGTCAGAAAGCATGGGGATTCCTGGCATTTTAGAGAACACAATGGGCTATGAGCGATTACTCCTGAATTATTATCCTCCATGCCCAAACCCAGACATGACATTTGGCGTGAGTGGACATTCTGATGTGGGTTTAATCACTGTTCTTCTGCAAGATGATGTGGGAGGGCTTCAGGTGTTACACAACCGCAGATGGGTGGCACTGCAACCCATTTCCAATGCTTTTGTGATTAATGTCGCGGATGCCCTGCAGGTACTCATGCCCATCTACAACATTCTATTTATAAATTATTTGTCAAAGTTATATATTTCCATCCAACTTGAAATTCGTTGCAGGTGTTGAGCAATGGAAGGTTTCAGAGCATAGAGCACCGCGTTGTGCCCAACTATCATCGAGCTCGCATATCCATTCCACTATTCTGTGCTCCTCATAATTCCACTGTGATAAAGCCCATTCCTGAGCTCGTTAATGAGGCCAACCCACCCAAATACAGATCCTTTACTTTTGGAGAATATCTAGCCTATTTTCACAGCAGGTCTCACTCCGGGAAGGCTGATAATTTGGCTTTTGCAAGAATGATCTAAAGTTTGGACAAGGACTTAATTATTCCACTTGCTAAGGCAAATTTGTGAACTAAATTGAAGCTACAGCCGAGTGTCAATTTCATAGTTTGATGAGGATTGAATAATCCAGCCAAAATATAATTCAATATCGTTGAATTAGTTTATGAGAAGCATCCCTGCAACAGGGTTCTATAAATTGTCTTTGCAATTTCGTTTACTTCTTCAAATTTTTAAGTTGTAATTTCACATTTCTAAATACAAACAATATAAATAGTTCGATGCAAATAAATAATACAAATATTTGTATTATTTGTTGATGACACTAAAATTTAAATGCTGGAAAATATAGGATGATGATGATAACCTACTCTGGTAATACTTTGAAGAGTTTCATAGGCACATTAACATTGAGTTAAGGAACAAGTTATCTTTCTTTTGTCGGTCTTCACTTGATACGAAAGTTGGATGGTTCCTGTTGTCACTAAGATTTGCACCCTTGTTGAAACTGAGTTTCAACAATCTAGAGAAACTGTTGCAGATCATGAATATGTGGGTTACTCATTATCTTTCTCCGGAAGAAAGGGATGGTGCTCTTCAATCCAATTTACTGCAACATGTCCCAAACCAGCTTATATCCTAAACTAACTAAATCTAAGCTAAAACTTTCAAGGAGACAGAGTTAAAAGGAGTTAAATTGAAAAGAAAGGGGAGGTGATGCACCAAAAGGAAGTGGATTGATTCATGCTCTTGAATGCACAAATGCAACTACAAACAAAGCTTGAAATATATTAAAGTTTGAAGAGTTTCATAGGCACATTAACATTGAGTTAAGGAACAACTTATCTTTCTTTCTTGGATCTTCGCTTGATACGGAAAGTGGCCGATGGTTCCTTTGCCTCGAGTGTTTATAGGAAAGGAACCCACACTGATGTGTATTTGCATATTTTTTATCATGATCAACATGCAAAAAAAGAAGACCATCCCATTGACAGGAAAGAAACCCACACTGATTTGTATTTGCATGTGTTTTTATCAGTATCACCATGCACAAAAAGAAGGCATCCTCAAGACTCTAGCCATATGGGCTTTCAAAATTTATGACGAAGAACATTGAATACTAGAAATTGCACCAATTGTTGCTAAAGGTATTATCAACAATTGTATTTATAAAAAATCAACTTATTTTTTATTAACTATATTAATGTCTACAATAATTAATATTTTAATGGAGAGTGTCTTCAAGGGTTAAATTACAACCTAAGTGGCTTATGTGACACTCATTTCTCTTGTATAGAAATAATTTTATACTCATTTTTCCAGGGGCTTCTTATCAAGACATATACCCTTTCATTTATCGAGAATTACAATAATATTTCATCTTCAAGTATATTATTTTATTGAATCAAGTCACATCAAGTAATAATTATTTACAATTGTGTCACATTCTTGATGGAGAGCATAACAAAATAAAATCTATAATAGTGAAATTTATTTTGAAAGTTAAAACCAAGATAAGGTGTTATATAACATATAAGATTTTTAATATGTATCTAGGAGGAGATACTTGATTTAATTGCAATTAAAATTTAAAATTATTCAGAAAATTAAAATAGAATTAAACAAAGAATAACTATAAAATATTAGAAATATGTCGATGGAATAAATATAAATCATTACTCGAATCATGGCGGATTAACTAAGTAAACTTGTGATTCATTCCTAGGATACCAAATAACCCCTAATGCAAGTTCTAAAATTCTCATTATTCTATTATTAATACCCACTCACAATACATCATTCTTATTATAAAATACCCCTTATATTACCAGATATTGCATATACCTATTTTTGTAGCATTTTCATACCCCTTATTATTTTTATCTCTTTCATATTAAATGTGTTCTTTGAGTTAAAGCAAAAATGGAAAAATAGAAGTGATTATAAACAAATCCTTTAAGAAAATCTTCCAAAATTCCTTAAAACATTATACTTAACATCACTCAGTTGGAGCTTCATATAAGTCAAAGATCCGAAACAAATACAAGTATACTTTTATATTAGATGATGACACATGTTTACATATTATGTAATTCCAAAAAGGGAAATAAGTAGAAGAGAAAAAGTACAAGGAGAAAGAAATTTAAGAATGAAGGGGAGGAGACTGCACTTTCATAAGAGCATATTCAAATCTCATACTACTCATGCATGTGTCAGGTATAAATGAAAACTTGCAACATCAAATAATAATAAATTAATAAAACTTTGTTGTCATGTGTTTTTGCAAGGTTAAAGTTCAATTTAAAAACATGACAACTTTACCCTAGTGTCAAAAAAATTGTTTGAAGCCCCTACTGAAGCATCCTTTGGATCATTTTGCATTTTTTGTCATGACCATCCCATCCTTGAAAACCTTAATAATGTGATGTAAAACTTTTCTAAGTGTTTGAAATGTGATCATGAGGTCATTTGGTCCATTCAATTGAGTTTTGTCAAAAGATGAAATCTCTAGTAAGCCTAGAAAGGCTATTCTTCAGTCTTTTCGGGACAGGTGTGCATCCTCCGAGAATGATCAAGAATCCTAAAACCATATGGAGATGTTATTGAGGAGTTTTAAATGCAATGGGTGGGTTTAGGAAAATTTAGGTGTAGACACAAAATCGTGCACTTTGGGTAATTATCTAGTCCTGAGTACATCTACTATTCATATGATTCCTAAGTAAGAAAAGTACTAGTTAACCCATGTCTTTGGCCACCTTTACTTGATTATGTCACCACTTTTGGCCTTACACATTTACTTTCTCAGTCTACCTTTGTATACTTAGACTTTTATCATCCTGGTCACTAGCGCCCAGCCAGGACGCCAACGCCAGACACCATCCTCCCCTCTGGGTGCCCCTGACCCTTTTGTACTTTACTCACACTTTTTGGGTCCTTTCTATCCATTTGATCATGTTATTTTTTTGGTATTCAGCCTTTTCGAGGTTCATTACGAAATTCAAGAAAAGGAGTCATATAAATATAAATTTATGTGATCATAATAAAGGACCAATCACTAATCTTTAGCTATCACCACCTAAGGTTATATCCATCAAGCATCTAAGAGATCAATTGCATCCATCTAGCACCATCACAAGGGACACAAGAGTTGGTTATTCTGCATACACTTCACAAGAGGGAATTTTATTCTATTTCATGCACACATCTATTACATTTCTTCCCATCTAGCTTGTTTTCTCGTTATCAAGTGCGACTCGCATAAGAGCCACCTAGGGCACGATTCCGCTCACACACACACAAAAATACATTGGGTTTGAGATGTAGTGTAACACTCAGTCATAAGTTCACCATTGTGAAAGTTGAGGATGGTCTAACCCCTAATTTCGCATCTTTCTTTTTTAGGATTTGATGTCTATTTGAGGGTTTTGCAGGTTCATATTTCATTGCAGGTTTCTAGCGACCTCAGAAATATTGGTGTGACCTCGAAGAAACCAAATATGACTAATATTGAACATCTTGCGACCACTTAGAAGAGGTTTCTTGAGATTTAATGTAGACCTAGGTGCCCAGAAACAAGCCTAAGGCACCCACAGGCACCCCTATCCCTCTCCAGGCACCCCAGTCCAGCATATCTTTCCATATCTACATTTTTTTGGGTCTTTGTGTGACACTCTTGTTCCTCTGTTCACCTAGTCATCACTTCAGTATACTCCAAATTTTATTGCAAATCAACTAAGTACCTTATTCTCCTCCTTGCAATTAGGGTTTCATAATTTATTGCTTAGTTTCTTGGGTGTAATTTATGTACCTAATTACATATCTATTTAACTGCTGCAAAGTCATCCGATTAGGCTCTTATTCCCACATTTAGCATTAATCATTTTGGTGAACCAGACCTTCAAAACTACCCTTTATTTAGATATCTTCTCCTTTTATTACTATGGCTCAATATTCTGATGAATTTACTAAATACCATCTTAAAGCCCTCAATGATCATATTGTTGAGCATCCCCAAGATCTATACTTACTTTTATATGTTTCTTGTGAGGAGGCAACCAATCTTGTGGATCTTACTGCTCTTCTTCCATCCCCACCTCCATCACCACTCAGCCGTTTGTTGTCATGCTTCCACCTACATCCCTTATTCCTGTTTCAATTCCTACTCCCACCAATCACTTCACCCCACCACTTGTTTCTCACATGTGACAAGTATATTCTACTGAAACTCAGGATTTATCCTCTCTCTATCAATATCTCTAAGTGCAAATCTGTCAATTGTAACAAGCTACTTATCATACATCTCCATCTTTGGATTCCAATCTCTTACTACACACTTCATTCACACCCGCCATAACCGCTTACTCACTTCCATCTAATTTTGTCACCTCTAAGCTGCCCATTTTTAATGGCCATGGTGATCCACAAGAGCATCTCTGAGCATTCCTTGTGGCCTATCTAGATTTTGCGGATGATCATATTCTTTTAGCTAATATTTACCTTGTAGTCTCCATTATTATGCAATGCATTGGTTCTATGACATACTTGTTCACTCAGTTACATCTTTCACGCATTTAGCTGATGATTTTATTACTCATTTTTCTATCAATATCATCTCTAATATCTCATATGCGCAACTTGCACAACTTAAACAAGGGGCTAATGAACATCTAGTGGACTATGTATTATGATACAAAAATAACCTAGCTAAGATGTCTAATGTGCTTGCGTACTTTGAGATTCAATATTTATTCATTCGAAGTTTATTGCCACCTCTTTAGGAGAGCATTCTATTTGAGACATCTCCCTCATTTGATTAGTTGTGTCACACTCTCAAACTACGTGAAACTAAACTATTATCTATATGCAAGATGAAGTATCAAGAACAACCCTCATCCTCTACATGCTTTCAAAGTAAAACACCTTTTAAACTAACCACGAAACCTGCTGAAGCTAAAGTCAATATCAATGTTGTATCTAACATAAAAGAACTACAATGGCAACACCCCAAGTGTACATATAAAAACCTGACTATTTCTCCACAAATTATATTACAACAAATTCTTGAGAGAAATCTTATTATGCTGCCTCCTCCACTCAACTTAGATCCATCTCACCCAAAATTTTGAAGTTACAATGAGAACTTTCGATGCGACTATCATCAATGTGTCGTACATTCTACAAATTGGTACCTGAAGCTTCACAATATCAACCAAGATCTTATTGATGACGAAAAACTTGAGCTTCCATAACATACAACCTCTTCACCAGTTAATGAAAACCATAAGCTCAAAATATTCAATAATCCACTTCCAAAACATGACAAGAAAGTGACTATTTCCAAGGCTAATCATACATATCACACAATGCCTCCTCCTACATCAGGGGATCTTGATTTCCTAGTTGCTCATACTAACATTTCTCCACCAATAATTTATTTCTTTGATCACAATCGTCAAGCTACGTTTTCTTTTGATCACTTGCACATTAGCACTTCTATCAGGTCCATCCCTATTAAAAACACTAAGTTGGATCTATCATGGCCTATCAGTGCATGTTCTGTTCCACTTCTTGTTTCAATTGGCTATCCACTCTCACAAATTTCATATCCAATGGATGATTCATATGGGGTTTTCAAGCTTCAAGTTACTGTCAGTCCACTCACCATGCTTGTTCCCTTCCTTATAACACATATAGTTGTGTGTGCATGCGTTGTTTTTAAACTAATGATAATGTGAGTAAAGACTAACACCTAAATAGCCTTAATTAGCAAAATTTAAATGAACTACTAAGCACCATCATGATAAGAATTAAACAAGGGTTAGATGCTAACATTCATCAATATACAAAACTTTGAAACTAACAATGTTAAGCATCTAAATCCTCTATTCTCTAACAAAAAATAAATGAATGGACCTAAGTAGGCTCCATGGCTATCAAAAATGGTTGTCCTTGGTGTTCCAAGAACTAGGAATGAGGGCTAGTCAAATTTGGGCTACAAGACCCTTTTGACACCTCCCATATGACCTAAACACTTAGGGAAAGAGGCTTAACTCTTCAAGATGATGAACTCTCAAGAAAACAAAAGGCAAGATCTTAGTCTATTTTGCTATATGCTTTGCATTTGCTTTCTCAAGGAGTTTAGGTGTATGTATAAAGGTAGAAGGAGGGCTCCTTATATAGCCCAATGGATAAAGGAAACACTTCATCCCTTTGCACGTGGGATAAAGGTAAAACATGATTAGGAATGGATAAGGTTGCTTTATAAAAGGTAACCTTAATTTAAAAGGGTTTAATTTATGCTTAGCAAGTCATGGGATTTGGGGGGTGTTTTAATTAATCAAAGGTGATTAACTAACATGCAGATGTAAGCTTATAGAAGCTAATTAGAGGAATATTAGTACAATTTAGGCTATTAGAAGAGGATTAAATCAATTAAATATTGATTTATTAGTTAAATGGAAGGGAAAGATAATTAATTAGTCTAGGTAGAAGGGGTGAATAATTAACGGAAGGTCGTTAATCAGGATGTTAGTTGGATAGGTGACTTAATCAATTAGCGTATTGTAATTAATTAACGACAATAAGAGGGAATATGAGCAATTTTGACGATATGTCATTGATTTGCAAGAAAGCAGATAATTTGCGCAATTTAAGTATTTAAAGTGCCTGGGTGTAATTATGGGTGTCTACAAGTTGAAGGGTGTGACATGCTTTTAGGCCTAAATTGGATTTTCAGGTTTGAGTCTATTATATCCATGAATCACTTGCGTTTGCAGTTCATTCACAGCAATCAGGTCATCTATATCAATGGTGTGCCTCCATACACTCCATGGTCGACACATTGTCTTAAGATTATCATTACATCACCTATTCCATTTAGTTCCCCATGGCCTACTGATCCTAAAACACAATCCACTCCTAGTTCACCTGTTTATACACATCCTAAGTGGTCTCCTCGCTCTGTTAGTCTAGTGCATCAGTCTAGGTCCATCACGCAGAAATATCCTATGTCTAGGCATACTTCACCTCCGTGTTTCACTCCACATATGAATCCATCACCTCATCACTCTACTCCACATAGGTTTCCATCACATGCACATTTTGCTACACAAAGGTTCCCACCATATACTCATTGGTCACATGCATCTAGGCTTCATTAACATATGCAATGTATATCTCATATACCACCACTCTTAAAACATGGTAACACACCTTCAACTCCGTTAGCATCGAGCGGAGGTCCTTTATCTTTCACTTTTATCGAATAGTGCACTCACCACACATGCTCGAGGGGAATCACACTTATTCTCTCCCCCCTTTAGCATCAACATGTTTCTTGTACTCTCATCACATCACACCTAGATATTCACACACAATAAACACTAGTATCATCATTTCCTGATGATGCACTCTTATGCTCTTATGCTTTGGTTCATATTTGACTATTGATGGCATTATATACACATGAACCTCACACACTACACATTATACTCTTCACATATCATGTGTTATTTACACCTCTTTCTCTCAGCATCCACTACACACTTCACATATCACACATCATACAGTTAAGACATCCTCTCTCACATCATCTTATACACACTTCACACATCATACATCATACACTTAATACATCCTCTCTCACAACATCTTATACACACTTTACACCTTAATTCACTCTACACATTCATGCTACATCTAATTATACACGTTTCGGTCATTACCCTATGAAACACTCTAGTTCCATGGTTCATACTCGACTATTGGGGGTATAAATATCAAATGGACCTCATCACACTCACACATTCAATCACTCACTCAGTCACTCACATGCTTCCACTCAACACTTTGCACTTTGATGATCACATATTTTACGTACACACATTTCATACCATTTCCTGATGATGCACTCTTGTTTACGGTTCATTCTTAACTGTTGAGGGGGAATAAATAAATGAAACTCATTGCATGCATACACATCCACTTGAGGGGCATGTGGATCCTATCATTCACACCACATTCCATTCTATATCATCCATAACATATTGCATATCTTGGTTACATTTAATCTTTCTTACTTTTTCTTACATTTTCCCTTTATTACACATGTTAGATAGATATCTTGTATGTTATTATCTTTATCATACACACATGTGTGTTCACTTTCCTTTCTATTTGTGATCGCATATTATACATATCTATTACACACATCATGGATTTTTGGTGTAGTACCTATTACTAGTCCCACAGAGGCTCCTGGGGGAATCCAACTTCAAACACTACAGGTGATATTGTTTCTTTTTTTCATAGCACACTACTTTATCAGCTTATACAATCTTTAACATACTTTTTATCTTTATAACATTTTAACGGGCCCTTCACGTACAATTTTTTTTATGTAGGACTATATGTTTCCATGGTTTTCTACTACATTGTTTTCCATTGCTTTCTCTTTGTATGCTCTTGTTTGTGGGATTTTCCCTTTCTCTTGTGTGCATACTTGTCTGCTTGCGGCCACTATGGAATTGATTTTCTTGCGACATCGTGAGTTATGGCCCATGTTTACAACTCACTTTTCACAGTCCACATTTTCTTTATACATGTTTACTTGTGTCTTATCTCACACTTTTTCTTCTAAGCTTACATTTCGTCTTATACATGTATGTTTTTCTTTGCTTGTAATAACACTTGTCTTCTAGGAACTTTGTTTTCATGTGCCTTAGTTTATACTAAGCACATTCCATTTCCCTCTGCAAGGAACATTTTCAACATAGTGGTTGATCCTCTTTTGGGCCACATTCTCCTTCAATGACGTCGTATGCACTGTAGACACAAAATAACACACTTTGGGTAATTATCTAGTCCTGATTACATACTACTATTCATATGATTCATAAGTAAGAAAAATGCTTAGTTACCCATGTCTTTGGCCACCTTTCTTTCCTTTTGGTTGCCACTTTCATTCTTACACCATTACTTGCTTAGTCTGCATTTTTAATCTTTAGCATTGTTCATCCTAGACATCAGCACCCAACCAAGATACCAATTCTAGGTGCCCTCGTCCCGTTTGGGTGCCCCTATCCTCTTTATAATTTACTCACACTATTTGATTCCTTTCTAACCATTTGAGAATATTATCTTTTTGGTAGTTGGCATTTTTGAGGTTAATTATGAAATTCAAACAAGGGAATCATATAAATATAAAGTTATGTGATCATAATAAATGACCAAGCACTAAGCACTATTTATCACCACCTAAGGTTGCATCCATCAAGGCATCTAAGAGATCCATTAAATCCATCTAGATCCATCATAAGGGACACAAAGGCTAGTATTCTACATCACACTTCATAGGAGGGAAGTTCATTTTATTCCATGCACACATTTACTACATTCTACATATAGTTACTTACTCATTATCCAAGTGCGACACACACAAAGAAACCTAAGGCACAATTCCACACAACCATACACATAACTAAATTTGGTCTAAGATGTAGTACAATGCTCAGTTGTAAGTTCACAATTTTGACAGATGAGGATAGTCTGACCCATCATTTTGCATCATTCTTTTTTCGGTATTTGATGTCTATTTGAGGGTTTTATAGGTTCATTCTTCAGTGCAGATTTTTAGAGACCTCAGAGATTTTGGTGGGACCTCGAAGTGACTAAAGATGGGTAAAATCAAGCATTTCCATAGACCTAGGCATCCAGAATTAGGTCTAGAGTGCCCATGGGCACCCCTGTCCTTCTACAGGAGCCCCAGTCTAGCCTGGTCCTCAAGATTTGCATTTTTCAAGGCTTCTATGCGATACTTCTTCCTCTCTGTTCAGTCGGTCAGAGCTTCAATCCAGTCCAGACTATACTGTGAATCAACTAAGGATTTTTATTCTCTCCTTTTGCATTAGGGTTTCATTATTTACTAAGTTTCTTGGGTATTTATTGTTGTACTTAATTCATTATTCATTTATTGCAATCTTGCATTCAGATTAGGCATATAAACTACATTTTAGCTTAATCATTTTGGTGAACCCGACCTCTTAATCCACCTTCCATTTAGAGATATCATACTCTCATTACTATGGCTCAATATTATGTTGAATTTACTGAAGACCAAATTAAAGCCCTTAATGATCATATTGTTGCATATCCCCAAGATCTAGACTTGATCTTATATATTTCTCATGCAGATGCCACCAATATGGAAAATGTTATTGCTTTAGTTTTCATCTCCGCTTCCATTGTTACTCAACCACATGATTCTACTCTTCCACCAATTTATACCATCCCTATTTCAGTCCCTACTCCAACTAACCATTTCACTCCACTTCTTGTTTCTCACACGCATGAAGTTTCTTCCATCAGTACTCAAGATTTAGCCTCCCTCTATCAAGAACTCCAAACACACATTCCTCAATTACTATAGGTTACTTCTTGGGCATCTCCGTCTTTGGATTCCACTTTATTACTACCCACTCCATTTGTACCCGCCATCTCTACTTACTCGCTTCCTCCTAATTTCATCACACCCAAGCTTCCCATTTTTAATGGGCATGGTGACCCATAATAGCATCTCCAAGATTTCCACGTGGATTTTTTATATTTTGCAGATGATCATATCCTCTTAGCTAAGATCTTCCCCCGTAGTATCCATGATTATGTGATGCATTGGTTCTATGACATTTCTATCCACTCAGTAACATAATTCACGCATCTGGCTTATGCTTTTCTCACTCAATTCTCTATCAACATCGGCTCTAAGATATCCTATTCTCAACTCACACAACTTAAACAAGGATCTAACGATAAATTAGTAGATTATGTCTTGTGATACAAAAATATCTTAGCTAAGATGTCCAGCATGCTTGCAGACTATGAGCTTCAAGACTTATTCTTTCAGCTTCTATTACCACCTCTCCAAGAGAGTGTTCTCTTTGAGACATCTCCCTCATTCAATTTATTATGTCATACTCTTAAGCTTCATGAAACTAAGATTTTATAAATAGGCAATATTAAATATCAAGAGAAAACATCATCTTCTACACGTTTTTAAAATAAGAAAACATTCAAGCCATAAATAATCTAACCAACTGACACAAAAATCACTATCAAGGTAGTATCCACCACCAAAGAGCTTCAAATCACACCCACCTCGACATACATACACAAAGTTAACTATCCTTCCACATATTCTACTTCCATAGATTTGCAAAAGGAATCTCCTCACACTTCCTCCTCTGCTCCAATTAGATCCATCTCATCCAAAAAGATGTAATTATGATGAAAACTTCCATTGTGAATATTATTAATGTGTAGGGAATTCTACATATAATTGTTTCTAACTCCATAATCTCATTTAACATCTAATGGAAAGTAATAAAATTGAGCTTCCAGAGTCTATTTTTTCTACACCTGTCAATGAAAATCATAAGCTCAAGATCTTTAACACTCCACTTCCAAAACGTGACAAGAAACCGGTTGACTTTTCAGTTAATCATACATATCATGTAGTGCATCCTCCTGCATCAGGGTATATTGATATCTTAGTTTCTAATACAGAGATGCATCCTCTAATCACATCTTTCTCTGACCATAATTATCATGTAACATTCCCTTCTAATCACTTACACATTAGTGCCTCTATTGGATCTATCCCTATCAATAACACCAAGGTTGATCCATCATGGCCCATCAACGCATGTTCTATCCCACTTCTTATTGCTAATGGCCAGCCACTTTTACAAATTTCATATCCAATGAACAATTCCTATGGTGTTTTAAAGCTTCACGTTATGGTTAGTCCTCTTACTATGCTAGTGCCCTTTTTTATGGGATAAGTAGTCAAAGGGTGTGACATTCTCTTAGGCCTCTATTAGATTCACATGTATAATTCTATCATCTCCATGAATCATTTGTGTCTAAAATTTATTCACAACAATCAAGTCATTTTTATCAACAGTGTTCCTCCATCTACCCCATGGTAACTATCTCCTCTTGCGGTTGTCAATGCATCACCTAGTCTATCTAGTACTTCATGCCCTCTAGCACTTAAAGCAAAATCTACTCCTAGCTCACTTAATCACACATGACCTACGTCGTCTCATCTCTTCTAGTCTAGTACATTAGTCTAGACACCTTGCTAGGAGAACTTCTACATCTAGATGCATGTCACCACCTCATTTTATTCCACGTAGGTGTCCATCACTTTTGTGTTTCGCTTCACATAGGTCTCCATCACCTAAACATTTTTTTACACCAAGGTGACCACAATAGTAAAAAAATCATTCACTTACTATTACATTTATACCGCAAATTATATTATTTTATGTATGGATCTCACATACTAAAAGTATTCACTAATGATCTATCCCCTGTCTTGTCATCATCGTCGTCTGTCTTGTATAGTCGTTAGTTATTTACACAATTTTGGTCATCTCTCAGGGAGTATTAGGTGTTATTATTTATTCATTTTTCATCTCTAGTCTCTAACTAGGGCACCTAGAAAGGTACTGGGGCACCCTTTGGTGCCCTAGTCCTCTTTTTAGGCACCTTGGTCCCGGTAGCACTTACATCTAATTTATCTATTCGAGGTCGATATTTTTCATTTTCCCTCTCATTCCCCTAGGTAATAGTTGGCATGTCAGGTCATTACTATCAAAATTTGAACAATATATCCCTATATAAATATAGCATACTCAAAATTATAAAGGTGGACTATCTACTATCAAGATCTAGCTATCTACTAAGGCAAAAGATTGCATTTGTGAATAATTTACATATGTATCACACAAACATAGGGGGAAAGGGTTTTATTCATTCTACTCCATCCACCATTTTCATTTTTACATCTAGTTATTGCCCCCTAATTTTACGTCATTGATGTTAGGGCACCTTAGGCACACAATTACACACACAAGCACACATAACTACATTAGGTCTGGAATGTAGTGCATCGCTTAGTTGTAATTCCACCATTATGGTAGCTAAGGTCAATCTGAACCCTTCATATACATCTTTATTTTTTAGGGATTTGATGCTTTGTATAGGGATTTACAAGTATATCTTCATCTTTAGCATACAATGACATAAGCGAAGCCACTATAAAAACTATGTGAAAAATACTAAGATATTGCAAATGTCAATGGGGTGATGATGCCCCCTCGAGTGTTGATGGGGTGATGAAGGAAGGTGATCGACGATCGAAAAATGTGAGAGATAGATAGAAGACTTGAAAGGGGAAAGATGCCCTGGTAAGTTGGAAGATTAGGGATGAGAGGAAAGCAATGTAGAAGAAATATGGAGGGGAGAGAAGAGCTTAGCCTCTAGGTGTTGTGTATTGGAACAATTTCTTGTCATCATATTACCATAACAGCTACGTCATCGGTCCTTATGAAAAATATAAGCATATGACAAAGGTAGAATGACATGAAAAGCCATACTACGAAAATTTTTCCATTGCTGAAAATACCAACTCCATGCAACATACAACAATGCAATGCAATACGAGAAGTAAACAAGCTCATTTATCAGGGAAAACAAGTACAAACACACATATCTAACCCAACAATGGTTAAGACAGTTGTACAAATTTTTTGTTATCAAGCTGAAGAGATCCACATGTTCGTGATTGATGACAAGGGTTAAAAATGATGCCCCAAGTAAGGATATATGCAAGGGGAAATGACAATGGACATTTGGTCCAAGTAAAAAGCTTTGTGCACAATGAAACAGTAATAGGCAAAAAATGTGCCCTAGAGGTAAGACGAAGCAAGCTGCTAGCTTTGTGAATGGTTGTGAATCTGGCGATCCACTAGTCGTATTAATCAGGGAAGAAGTGAAACAAACTAGTATGATATGGAGAAAATACCATGCGCAAGACACAAGTTTCAGCCATAATAAGCAAGTTACCATTTTTGTAGGTTTTTTACTTTTTAGGATTTTGTGAAAAAAAATTCCCTGTTTTTTGTTTTTTGTTTTTTTGGATTTATGACATGACATATTTATTATTTTTGTTTTCCATTTTCTGAAATGCAGTGGATAGTAGAAGAAAATAGAAGAAATAGAATGAAGGGCCTAGGTGCAACAGAATGTGCCCTAGGTGAAGAAAGAAGAAAACAAGCGACATAATGTCCTTGCTTAGTAGAAAAAATTAATAAAATAATTATTTACGAGAGTGAAATAAGAAGAAAAATCACCTAGGAGCAAGAAAATTTCCCTAGGGAGAAGAAAGGAGTATTGGACAACAAAAAATACCCCAATATGGAAAAAAATAAGAGAAAAAAAATTATTTAATAAAAATATTCCACAGTGAAGAGAGGAGAAAACGGCGGTCAAAGCAAGCCTCTAGGCTCCCCCGGTGATGAAAAACAACTAGATATACCCCACCTGGGGGGTAAATCACCGTGACCAGTTCATTTGTTACCGACCACTATTGTTTTTTTACTGTAAGGCTCTGACAGTGATGAGAACGATGGTGATCGCATGCGATCAGGTGAGGTGTGCAGACGTAGTCCGAGGGTACCAACAGCACGCTAACGATGGCCCCTTCGTGAGTATCAAAACTTTTCTCATCAATTTTTGTCATTAATGCCTTAATTTTAGTGATTAGAGCTAGGAGGTCATGTCGGTGCACCTTCACGCAGGCGCAGGTATCGAGTCGGGGCCGCAGGCATCTCTTTGGGGGCACAAGCACCGCAAAACACACTCATGCACGTGCAAGTACAAACTACACACACCCACGCGCACGCACATACACTACACATGTGTGTGCATGAACACATACCAGAAAGGGGGCGCACACACAAAAATGAGAGCACACTCACTAGAAGAAGGGAAAACACATTGGGTAGGGACACACGTGCAAGCACAGGCATAGAAAAGATGGCGCAAGTGCCGAATACATGGTGTACATGCCAAAAAGGGTGCACAAACACCTGAATGATAGCACAAGAACCATAAGACAAATGTGTGCGCACACACATGCCAAAAAGAAGGTGCGCAAGCCCAAAACGACATGCAGGTGTCCCAGGCCAGTAGAGGATACATAGAAAAAAATGCAAACAGATGACACTTAGAAGAAAAGTTTAGGATTTTTGGGTTAACCCTAAAATAATAGATAGATTTTTAGAAGAAATTTTAGTAACTGACAAGTGATTTTGATATTTTACAAAGACATCTGCCAGTATTCCAGACACGGGAGCATCACACCTGGATAGTTGAGGTAGAGGGGAGTATGCGTCGGTGAGACTGGTGAGCTATGTTCATACTCCTCAAGGAAGTGGGGCTAGGCCCCATGTTTGGGATGCCATCTATCACCCTTGACCATGGTTTGCTAAGTGCGCTAGCCGAGCGATGACATAGCGAGAGCTAATGTTTTAGATTGCTAACTGGGGAGATGACCATGACCCTAGAGGATGTATGGTGGATTCTCCATGTGCTGATCATAGGCACTTTGATTTAGTACAACTATGATGTAGGGCTGATTAGAGTAGCATGCAATGATCTATTTGACATAGATGACATACCACATGAAGGTATGACCATTGCCTTGCATGAGTGCATTTCTGACCTGAAACTACATTGGGGCCCCCTCTACGTTATGTCACTTATCAGTGGGTTTTTACTCATTGATAAGATAGGGATGTCATTCCCGAGAGGATTATTACTGTTGGTACATGGTATTTTTAGTGGTGAGTGATATTGTTGGGGACAATGCATATTGGCCCACTTATATTGGGATCTGCATTTGATTACTTACCATGGTCAGAAGACCATGGGACCAGCTCTTTATTATAGATTTGGTCATGGGACCATATTGTGATTGGATGCCTTGTGGGAACTTTGCGTGTCTGAGACCCAGAGGAGTCATCCTACATTGTGTGGGTACCAGTAGGTGGTGATGCATGAGGCCACCTAGGTAGCCTATTCAAATACAAGTGAGATTTTAATGAGCTGCCTGAGATACATATTATTTGGAGACCTTACAGACATATCCAATGGCCAGAGGATTCCATAGAGCTCAGTGTGTTCTTAGTAGAGAACTTTATCATTAGCAGTCACAGCTACATCATAGAGCTATACAGAGTTGACAGGTGCTAGTGGCAACTTGGCATAGTACAAGGGGTTCCACAGCCTAATATCTAGTATACCTGTAGAGATTCAGAGAGGCATACTATGGGGCCTCGCATACTAGTGGCCTGAGCTAGGGAAAGTTTTTCATAGGTGGCCCCATAGGCATGGGACCCAGCACAACAGGTCAGAGACCTAGGGACGACAGTAGATTATGTGGCTTGGTATGCCACCATGTTACCTCAGCATCTTACCATTCCAGAGGAGGCCAGGGCAACAGGTATTTAACCACCCATAGAGATTTAGCATGGTTTGGAGCAGAGAGAGAGAGCAATAGGTCCTGATCCAGAGGATCTATTTAATGGCCTACTGCACGATGATCAAGGTGCCCCACAGGCATAGGGACCGAGGCCATACGGTCCCATACAGATATTAGCACAAATCCCTAGAGCTAGGGTCCTAAAGTAGGTCCAGTCATCCAGGGCACCACAAGGACCAACCTTACAGCCAGTGGCACCGATAGCCACATTACAGTAGTTGCTACAACAGGCTTTAGTCGAGAGAGACACGACTAAAGCAGAGAGAGATGAGTCTCAAGGCTGGTGTGTGACCAGGACAACTAAGCGCAATCAGGACCGGACTTGAATTATCACATTGTTATTAGAGTGAGACCAAGCTCGGGTCCAGGCTGGCCCAGGAGGTGATAGTGTTGTGCTCTTCTAGTAGATTCAACAGATACCCAGACAGCCCAGGTGATAGGCTTACACCAGTAGACACAGGTATAGTTACAGCCTGTGATAGTAGAGAGAGACAAGCTTAGGGCATAGTGTGTAGTGGGTCAGGCTGAGCTGGCCCGAGCTACAACAGAGATAGCATCCTACTGATGCACGAAGGGTACCACAGTGACTGCCTAGACACATAGATGTTTTGTAACAACAGAGGGCAGAGCCTTGTTCTACAAGTCTTTATATTTTGAGGTAGTGCCTCCTGAGCAAAGGGCACCATCCTATAGTCAGCAGTCCAGTAGAGGGACTAGATCGGAGAGGCCTCAGGCCTCAATGAAGAAGCCATGACCAAAGAGAGTTGGCGATGCTCACACCACTCCACGTACGCCTATTTATGAAGGCTATGAGTAGATTATGCTCCATGTATATTCATTTTGTATTTTTATAGTAGTTTTGACATATGCCTTTGATGAAGGCTTTTATTCTGTTATATATGTATCACCTTTATACACCTCAGATGAAGGCATTTTTGATGTACTGACGTGATGTGTATCTTTTTTTATTACAGATATACCATACATGTATGATTTGGACATTTTTGACATGACATATGTGTATATGAGATGAACATTTGTTTATTATTTCCCATGGATAGATAGATGTGCTTATGATGTTTTCTGATTTGATTTTTCATGTATATGTATTGTGACCTTGTTGATGTATCACATGTGTTTTGATTTCTAGATGATGTGATCTTGTAGAATATATCAAATGTTGGTTTGTTTTATGTGATGTGTCATACTTAGTGGACAAGATGATATGATGATAAGGGTGTGGGGGGGGATAGATTTTGATATTTGTGATCCCTCTTGCCCCCATTTGATGATACGATATGTGATGATTATCTTAGCATTCATGTATGATGTATACTTAACTTTTTCTCGATATATGATGTATAGATGATGTTATATGTGATGATATGATGGTAATGTGATGTTTTGATAACAAAATAATGCACATGCAATAAACACAATCAAATGCTAACAAAGAACACAATGAATTAACATTATAATGCACCATAATTCACTAGCATGTAAAAAACACACCTCAATATGCACAAGTAATAATAAATCTAATCTAAGCAAGAAAAGATGAAATCTAACAAAGTACACCCAAGCAACAAGCAACCCAAAAGCAAAAACATGAAGAAACTATACAAGCAACAAGCAAAGCAAGAAACAAGACAATGCAAGTAAATGTTTTTGTAAGTTTGTTTTCATGCAACAATTTTCTATTGTTTTTGGTATTTTGAAAGAATTTTCTATTGTTTAGGTTTATGTGAAACAATTTTCTATTGTTTTGTGTTTTTGAATATTTTGAATGTTTTTGCAGTTTTGAGAAACAATTTTCTATTGTTTTTGTGTTATTTTCTAATGGTTTTCCCAAGTTATGCACAAGTAACCAAGAAAGCGTGGATGCCCTTAGTGTTAGATGGGGAATATACAAGGGTAGAGGCCACACGCGTATGAACAAGAAGGTGAAGTCATTGAATTGCCCCCAGCATAAGATGGGGAATAGTGAAAGACCATGCCCCTCACAGATGAATAAAAGAAGACAAATCCGGATCAAGGTTTGACAGGATTAGGCTCACAGGGAATATCGAAGGTAGAACTAAGGCTAGGCCAAGTAAAACTACCCTTGAGATGTAAGATGCTTATGAACAACGAATCCTCCCAAGGTGTTGGGAACCAGTTTTCCCCCAAGGACTTATCCAAACTACCACAATTGTGTGGTTTTCACTTATGGATGACCTGTTTTCTCTTTTTATTTTTCTCTTTCTCTTTTTTGATTGTTTTGTATTTTTTATCATTTTACCATGTTTTTTATTCTTTTGATTTTTTGATTTTACGTCATGTTTAAGCATAGAACCGCTTAAGATGCATGGCGTTCATGGGCTCACGGAGCTCATCACCATTGGGGTGAGCAAGTTTGTATGCCCCTATGTCATACTTGGCCATAATAACGTAGGGTCCTAACCAATGTGGTTTGAACTTTCCTTTCTTTTCTCACTCCGCTCTTGTGATGAACTGGTTCTCCTTCATGACTAAATTGCCAACCTCAAACTGACGAGGTATGATTCTCTTATTGTAGTTTCTGAAGACTCTATTTTGATACACTTTAAGGTTATTAAGAGCATGAATGCACTTCTCATCTAGGATCTCTAATCAAGCCAGTCTCGTGACCTGGTAATCCTCATCTTTATCCAAATAGTTCCTAAGAGAGATTCTCAGGGAAGGAAGTTCTCTTTCTAGTGGGATGATGGATTCTATCCCAAATACTATGGCGTCGCCCCTGTAGGAGTGTGAATGGAGGTTCTGTAAGCCCAAAGAGTTGGGTGGATTTGTAGGTGCCAATTACGACCTGTTTGTTGACCATCTTCTCCATTATTCTCACCAAAGTCTTGTTTGTGGCTTCAACCTATCCATTACCTTGGGGGTAATATGGTGTAGACCATTTTAACCTGATTTGGAACTACTGACAAAGACCTTTCACAGTCTTATTCTTAGTTGACTTCCCATTATCTGTAACAATGGCCACAAGAATGCCATATCAACAAATGATATGATTCATGATAAATTTGGAAATCTTAGTTCCTGTTACATAGGTTAAAGCGACATCTTCTACCCACTTTGTAAAGTATTCTGTAACTGTGATAATGTGGGTATGACCATCAGATGAGGTAGGGGTAAGCTTCCCTATCAAGTCAATTCCCCATTTAGAAAATTGCCATGGGGTAGTGATAGGTTGTAATGGTTGCGATGGAGTATGGATGAAGTTTCCATACTTCTAGCATAGTACACACTTCCTGACGTAATTACAACAATCGGTTTCCATGGTAGGCCAATAGTAGCCTACTCTCAACAATTTCTTGGCCAAAACCATTCCATTTGTATGTGTTCCACACACCCCTTCATGTACTTCCTTGATCACTTGGATCAACTCCGTCATATCAAGACAACGTAACAAATTCCCATCGTAGCCATGATGATAAAGTGTATGTTCTAAAAGGGTGTAACGGGCTATTTGGTGAATCAAGATTTGTTTTTCTGAATGGGAGATATCGAGAGTGAATGTGTTGTCCTTGAGATAGGTAAAGATGGGCTCGTACCATGGGGAATTGGCACCAACAACATCACAAGCCAGACAAGATTCTGGCATGTCATATGCAGGCTGGCGTAAGTTTTCTGCAAAGAACGACATGTCATTATTCCTTGGTGGAATACGAAGCATATAACCCACTGTTACCATAGCATCTGCCAATATATTTTGTGCTCGTGTGATTTTTTCAAATGTAATGCACATGAAGTACTCCTTTAGAGTTTCTACCAACTTTTTGTAAGGTATGAGCTTTTCATCCTTAACCTTGTATTCATCATTAACCTATTTGATAATTAACTAAGAATCACCCACAACCTTGACATGATGAATGTTCCACTTGATAGCTAGCTTCATCCCTATAATAAGTGCTTTGTGTTCTATGATATTGTTTTTGCAGGGAAAGCCCATGTGAAAATCCTGTGGTATAGGGTCACTAGAAGGAGTAATGAGGACTACCCTTGCACCTGAACCGTGAAAAGTAAAGGACTCGTCAAAGTGTATCTTCCATATGATGGATTCTTAAATGTAGAGCAAGGAGGCATCTAGAAGATCTAGATTCAAAGGTCCTTGCAAAGGTGCTTCTGCTAGTTGGTCAGTGAGTACCTGTCCTTTAACTGACTTTTGATGCACAAATTCTAAGTCAAACTCACTTAGTATAATGATCCAATCAACCATTCTTCCTGTGAGTTCTGGTTTAGATAATAGCTACTTGAGTGGGTCAGCTTTGGATATCAATTTAGTTTTGGTATTCAATAGATAATGGAAAAGTTTTTGAAAAGTAAAAACAAAAGCCAAGCAAGAATTTTCAATTTGAGGATAATTGAGCTCATAAATGATGAGAGTGCGACTGAGATAATACATCACTTTTTATTTATGACCAAGGTCGTATTGGGTGAGTAGCACACCAATAGAAAATTGCATAGCAGAGATGTAGAGCAAGAGTGGCTCTCCAGGAGTTAGAGGCATGAGGACACGTGGATTAGTCAAGTATTGTTTAAGCAAAGCAAAGGCTTGTTGTTGCTTTGGTCCCCAGATGAAAGTGACATCATTTTTAAGAAAGTGGGTGAATGAGTGGTATTTATCTGCAAGCTGGGAGATGAAGCAGTGGATAGCCTAGATTTTCCCTTGTAAGCTACATAATTGTTTAATATTCCTAGGTGGAGGCATTTCAGTAATAGCAGACACTTTAGTAGGGTCTACCTCAGATCCTCTTCGTGATATGATGAAGCCCAATATTTTTCTTGATAGTACACCGAATACACACTTCTTTGGGTTCATCCTGACCTTATATTCTCGTAGGCACTCAAAGAGACATCGCAAAATGACTGGGTGATATTCTCTTGTCTTGTACTTTCTGAGGATGTCATCCATGTAGTCCTCCATGATATCATGAATCATATCATGAAAAATTACTGTCATTTCCCATTGATAAGTAGCTCCTGCATTTTTGAGACCAAATGGCATCACCTGATAATAAAAGGTACCCCACGGAGTCGTGAAAGCCATTTTTTGCTGATCTTATTCAACTATCTTGATTTGGTTGTATCCTGAAAAGCCATCCATGAGAGATAACATCTCATATCCTATTGTTGAATCCACAATCATGTCAATATTTGGTAGTGGAAAATCATCCTTAGGGAAAGCCTTATTAATGTCTCTAAAATCCATGCAAATTATGATACCGACAAGCTTTTTCTGGACAGGGACGATGTTGGATATCCATTCAGAATAATCAATAGGCCAAATGAATCCTGCCGCAAGCAATATTTCTAGTTACTCTTTAACCAGTAGGGCTACTGGTGGGTGCATATTTCTGAGCTTCTGTTTGATAGGCTTAGCATCTGCATGCACAATTAGGTTGTGTACGACCAAATTTGGGTCTAAGCCTGGCATGTCTTTCTAAGACCATGTGAACACGTCTATAAACTCTCACAGCAGCATAGTGAATGTCTTTTATTCTCTAGCCGAGAGCGATGCTCACAATTTTACTATCTTCAGATCCTCCTTTGTACCAATATTCATATCGATGGTTTCTTTGACCAGTAACTTTGACAAGTCCTCCATACACGTAAATAAGGAGGAAGCTTGAGATCTTCATCCAAGGATGTCTCCACAAGATTTTCATCCTTAGTGTGGTCACTTTCATTATCCTTTTATTTTTGCACCTATTTGTCGGCCAGTGCCTCAAAGAGGTTTTCACTATGTGACTTGGACTTTTAATTTTGCCAAGGCTTTACGTTAGAAATTTTACCCTCGCTTTTCTTAAGTTTTGCTGACCACGAAGCTTAGCCTTCTCACAAAAGTAGGCACAGGTATCCAAGTCAATAAATAAACCCTTCATGTGGTATCCAATGGGAATTATATCCCTTATTCCCATGAATTTTGTGATAGCCTCATCATTCTCGAACAAATCTAGTGACATGTGATGTTATTTGTCCCATTCAACAAGGGAAGGGTAAACAAGGTCAAGGGTTGGTTCCGTAGGGGTTATGGTTAGGACAGTGTTGTTCATGAATAGGTTTGATGAGGCAAGATCCTCATATTGGATACAATGGAAATCCGTATCACTGTCTAGATAGCCAGAACTATCCTCATGTTTAGAACAAGTAGTGTTTTAATCATTAGGGTGTGCTCCATAAGGGTGAATCCCAATGTCGTATCTTTCTGTTTTGAAATGGAGAAAAGGCACTGGCTCTCTTTGTCCTTGTTCGTTTCTTCCACATCCTAGGCCTTTGTAGCCCATGGAGTACATCATTTTACTGGATTTCTTGTATTCAGGGGTTTGATAACAGGATCGTTGAGTATCCTTTGGGATCCAAGTTGTAGGTGGATCTAACAATTTTTCCTCAGCCAACAAGCCTCGAGGTAAGAATGACCCAATAGTGTGTTCATTTCTAGGTCTTGTGAAGTGATAGTTAGGTCGACCTCTAGTCTTGGGTGATAATGAGAGGTCTGAAACCAAGAGGGCTTGCTGCACATTGTATTCTCCATAGCCATATTCAAGGATTTTCATCTCCCATGATTCAAAAGGAAAGGTTGATGTTGATGCTGTTAGGAATATCTATGTTGTAGTGTGAACATAGAATATTATGTAAGTGATTATATTATCTAGGATAATATAATATGTGTTGTAATAATTAATTACATTATTGTAAATGTAATTATGAGTGGGTGAGTAAATATTGTTATGAGTTGTTGAGTAAACAAATCATTAACAATATTAGTTTTGTGAGAAAACAAAATCTCACGTATAATAGCATGGAGTTGTTTTAGGAGTTATGTGTGGAGATATTTATGGAGATTATATCTCCTTAAATATAGGAACAACATCTCCTATTTAAATGGATGTAATACTTCCTATGTATTAAGAAATAATAAAGAGTAAGATTTCAAATTTTCTTTATGCAATTATGATATTAACTTTTCATTTGGTAACAGAGCAGGTTTGATGCAAGAAATTTCAGTGCTTTCATGATCAGATCCGTCTCAAAGAATATATTATATTTTTCGTTTCCAGATGTGGGTTTTTCTATAATTTTGTGTGCAGAATTACGTGCTGGTCAAGAAACTACAGAAGAAATTTCAGAAGAACCCAGAACGTAGTTTGGAAGAAATACGGATTTTACTATGCAGCTATCAAATTAAGCACATCAATTCTTCTACTGAAAGTTTTCTCCAATTTTCAATAATGTTGAATTGTTAATACAAGTTCTTGACTTGCTTGGAGGTTAAAAGGTATTCAATATAAAATTTTAAAGTACTTGATTCAATTTTGTATTTTTTTATCAGTATTGTACAAAATAATGGAGAAACTAAATCTGATTGAAAAGTTTGAAGGACAAGATTTCCATACATGGCAACTACAGATGCAATTACATTTAATAGAAAAGGATCTCTGGGATGTGGTGAAGTCTAATTCAACTCCACCCACTGGAGGAAATGAATTGGCAAAATGGAATGCAAAAGATCAGAGAGCATTGGGTACCATTGGTCTGGGCTTATCAAAAGCCTATCTACATCATGTGGATTTCACAAAATCTGCAAAAGAAATTTGGGAGTCTCTTAACAAATTGTTTGGTTCTGAAGCTGAAATGGCAAAGACTACATTGAAGCAATGCTTGTACGGGTTGAAAATGGAAGAGAACTCAAAAATGGTAGATCATATAAGTAAGTTTTGTTCTTTGCTAAATCAACTAGCTGGAATTAAAGAACATGTAAAAGATGATGATGCTAAAGCTATTCTTCTTAATAGCATGCCTAAGAGTTACTCAAATATTGTATTTACTTTGAGTAAAATTTTCATCTCCCATGATCTCAGAAGGAAAGGTTGATTTCTACATGCTGTTAGAACAAAGCAATCATGTAGTGTGAACATGAAGAAGTACTATATGTAAGTGAAACAAACCGATCTCCTCATCTAAGAAGGAAAAACATAATATGTGTTGTAAGAAGGTTCCTTCACATGGAAAAATAAAATGCTTTTATTGTAATGAGATTGGGTGATGTAAATACTGTTATGAGTTGTTGAGTAAACAAGATCAGCTAACAAGATCTAGTCTTGATGACAAGATAGATCAGAAAGCCCTTCTCAGCTGAAGTAGAAACTGCATTGGGAAGTCTACTCAACTGATGAAGAACTTTCATGTCCTAGTGATGAGGATATTCCTATGGTAGACTCTATATCTCCTTAAATATGGAGGAAGGACATCTCCAATGGAGGAATGGAGGAAAATCAGCGTCCTCTCGTCATTCACCAACGAAATAATAAAGAGTCGCAGATTTCAAATTTTCTTTATGCAGATGTGGTGATATTTTACTTTTCAGTTATGTGGTAACAGAGCAGTGTTTGATACACAAGAAATTTCAGTGCTTTCATGATCAGATCCGTCTCAAAGAATACTAGTTATCATGTTTTCGATTTCTAGATGTGGGTTCACATAGACTAACAACAGTTCCTGAGTGTCAGAATTTGGTGCTGGAAGAAGCAAACTACAGAAGAAATTTCAGAAGAACTCAGAACTTACAGTTTGGAAGAAAATACGGATTTCTACGTACGCAGTCCTATCAAATTAAGCACATCAATTCTGTCGTACTGAAAGTCCTCTGACTGCCATATTTTCAATAATGTGGAATTGTTAATACAAGTTCTTGACTTGCGGTGGAGGTTAAAAGGTGATTCAGTCAATGAAGATGTTCATACAACAAGGATGATCATTAGCATTCAATTTTGTATTTTTTTTATCCAGTATTGTAGCAAGATCCAGTAGCAATGGAGAATACTCCAACAAGGTCTGATTGAAAAGTTTCCAGGACAAGCTCTTACCATACATGTTCACACTACAGGGGGCGAATGTTACATTTAATAGAAAAGGATCTATGTTGTATGTGGTGAAGTCTAATTCAACTCCACCCACTGGAGGAAATAGAATTGGCAATTATGGAATGCAAAAGATCAGAGAGCATTGGGTACCATTGGTCTAGGATAATATCAATATGTGTATGTACATAATGTGGAATTCACATTATCTGTAAATGTAATTATGAGTGGGTCTCTTAACATATTGTTATGAGTTGTTGAAGCTGAAATGGCAAAGACTACATTGAAGCAATGCTTAGTACGGGTTGAAAATGTGAAGAGAACTCAAAATCTCATGGTATAATAACATGGAGTAAGTTTTAGGAGTTATGCTAAATCAACTAGCTGGAGATTAAAGAACATGTAAAAGATGATGATGCTAAAGATTATATCTCCTTAATAGCATGCCTAAGAGTTACTCAACATATTCCTATTTAAATGGATGTAATACTTCCTATGTAGTCTAAGAAAGAATAAAGAGTAAGATTTCGACATTTTCTGTTATGCAATTATGATATTAACTTTTCATGATGCACCATGGGTGCAAGAACTATATGTAGGAATCCAAATATACCTGAGATTCCATGGCCTCAGATCTAGAGAGGGACAACTATATCAGTAAACCAAAGAAGGTTCCTTCACAGGGACATACATAATGTGCCCTTATTGTAATGAGCATTGGGTATGTAAGAGCTGAACTGCAGCGAGTAAAGAGAGCTCAGAGATCTCCTTGTATCGTACATGGTAGTGTCAGAAAGCCCTTCTATGCTTCAATTTAATGAAACTGATTGGAAATGTCGACTGGCACAGCCTGCATGGCATGAACTTCCATGGGTGGCCTAGAAGCATGTTATATGGAATTTCCAATGGTCCAGGACATCTTCACTTAGTTTGATGGAAAGTGAGGACCCACCTCTATGGAGCAACGTGATTGTGAAAATCCGCTGACTCCCTTTCTCGTCACTGTCACCAACGTATGCGGTCGCAGACAGATAGTGATGATATTTGATTTCAGTTATGTGGTGTGTTTATACACAAGGGGGTGAAACTAGTTTCATGTTTTGATTTTAATGTGTTCACATAGACTAACAACAGTTCCTGAGTGTCTATTTGGTGTGGAAGAAGCAAACTGCATGACTCAACTTACAGGGGAAAATCATCTACGTACGGTCCTCTGACTGTCGTACGGTCCTCTGACTGCCATACTTCGGTGGAAGGTACTTCGGTGGAAGGTGATCAGTCAATGAAGATGTTCATACAACAAGGATGATAATTAGCAGCAAGATCCAGATAGCAAGATCCAGTAGCAATGAATACTCCAACAAGGTTGATGTTTCCAGGAGCTCTTACCCCATGTTCACACTAAGGGGGCGAATGTTAGGAATATCTATGTTGTAGTGTGAACATAGAATATTATGTAAGTGATTATATTATCTAGGATAATATAATATGTGTTGTAATAATTAATTACATTATTGTAAATGTAATTATGAGTGGGTGAGTAAATATTGTTATGAGTTGTTGAGTAAACAAATCATTAACAATATTAGTTTTGTGAGAAAACAAAATCTCATGTATAATAACATGGAGTTGTTTTAGGAGTTATGTGTGGAGAGATTTATGGAGATTATATCTCCTTAAATATAGGAACAACATCTCCTATTTAAATGGATGTAATACTTCCTATGTATTCAGAAAGAATAAAGAGTAAGATTTCGAATTTTCTTTATGCAATTATGATATTAACTTTTCAGATGCACCATGGGTGCAAGAACTAAGAGAATCCAAATCTACCTGAGATTCCATGGCCTCAGATTTAAGATGGACAACTATATCAATGGAGGGACATGCATATGTGCCCTTATGTGCAAAGGTATTCAGAGCTCTGCAGCGAGCAAAGGGCTCAGAATCTCCTTGTATCATAATGGTGTGTCCTTTATGCTTCAATTTAATGCACTGATGAAATGTCGATGGCACGGCCTGCATGGCATGATTCCATGGGTGGCCTAGAAGCATGTTATACAGAAGTTCCAATTCTAGGACATGTCACTTAGTTTGATGGCAAGTGGGACCCACCTCTATGGGCAACGTGATTGTGCCCGCTGACTCCCTTTCTGCACTGTCGTATGCGGTGATAGTGATGATATTTGACTCAAGATCGGCCTCAGTATGTCTGAGTTGTTTAACCAACTTTAGTATGTAGATGTTCAACCCTCATCCGTTATCCACAAGCACTTGTTTGATCTTCCTATGGGTAACAACTACCTCAATGTACAAAGGAATATTATGTGTTGGATTTTCAGTAGGGATATCCCTATGGTTGAAGGCAATATGTTCATTTGGTATGATGTTGACCACTGCAGCTTAAAGGTGTATAGGATCGACCTCTAATGGCACTCCCGACCCTAAAGAGTTTGGTATAGAATATCTTTGTGTACATTGGATATCTTAAGATGATCTAAGATTGAAATCTTGGTAGATGTCTTCTCAAGTTGCTCTAAGAGGTTGTATTTACTAGTTTACAGGGTTGACTAGAAGGTTCCTCAAGAGGTAGGCACACCTTATTACCGTGGCACACTCCTTTCCCTTGATTCGGATGGTGTTAACCTGGTCAGTAGGAGAGTGAATACATCCAATAAGTAAATCATAATGATTCTTATCTTTTTTGGTGTACAAGTAATTCGCTACTTTATAACCTTGGGATGACTCTTCCTGATCCGGCTTTGTCTTTTCTGTTTTATCATGATTGAGGAATGACTCTTTATATATCCCCATTTTCTCATTGGGTGTCTGAGTTTTTCCTGTGTTTTCCACCTCTATTTCTCTATTGTTGATGACGTCTTGGATATAATGATGAAGGTACAAACATTTGTCTGTCTTATGTCCTTTGACACAATGCATTTTGCAATATTAATGCTTCGTGTACCATGAAGGTTTTGGAGCATTATCATCAAATGGTTGTGTCGTAGGACATGTCACCATGTGGGCCGCATACAATTTTTTTAGTATAACTGACAAAGGTTCATTAAGAGAGGTGAATGTTCTTTGCTTTGGTGGTGGTTGAATTGGTCCTTTGGTCAGTTTAAAAGGTTGACCGGTTTGGACTGTTTGTACATGTTTGGAATTTTTGTTCCCGTCTCCCACCACATTTTTGTTTTTGTTAAAAAGCTTCAGCTTCTTCGTGGGTTTAACATTTTGATTATCTCTAGATTGGGACTTGAGAGTTCCTTTTGCAATGAGATCTTTCTCTATTTGAATCCCTTTTTTGATGACCTCCTCAAATGTGTGAACAAAATTCATTTGGAAGTGGAAAGCTATATCCGGATTGAGGTTGGGTACAAAAATACTAACCAGTTGTTTTTCAAGGAAAGCGCAAGGGAAGAGGCTAGCTATCCCTCTTCATCATTGGAGGAAGCTAGCGAAAGTCTCATTAGGGTGTTGTTTGGCACCACATAAATTTTCCATGGTGACATCACTCTTTATGTTGTACAAGAAGTGATGCAAAAACCTTTTTTCCAATTCTTGCCAAGTGAAGATTGATCCCCCAGGTAAACGTGTAAACCACTCTAATGCTTGACCTCCTAGACTCTTGGGAAAAATTTTGATGAGATAATTCTCACTATATGACACCTCTTGACATGCCATATAGAAATCTTTGACATGGTCCCATGGATCTCTGTTCCCTTTATATTTGTCGAACTTTGGCATATCGAATTTCTTGGGAAAGGGTTGAAGGGTCATGGTCTTATCAAAAGGATAGGGGCATAATTCTTCATGTTGATACTTTCTGATGCTCCCTATATTGCTCTCTTGAAGGCTTGTGAGCGTTACTTTCATAGACTGTACCTCTTGTGCAAGAAATTGTTCTCTAGTGGAAGAAGTGGGGAGATATACTCGGCGATACCCCGTATCATCTTCTTCTTGATTTTCTATATGGAATTCATTGATATTAACCCTTGGCCTTGAATTTTGAACATTTTTTCTTACTTCCTTCTGCACATGAGAGGTTAGAAAAGCCAATTGTCAACTTAGGCTACTAATATGTTGTTGAATTGTGGTTTCTTCTTCTTAAGGTTCCTCCTCTTCCTCGTTTTGTGGAGGTTCTTCACCATTCTCATGTCCTGTCATGTTTCTACGTGGCACTTTGATAAAGGGTATTCTATGTCCCACTATCTTATTATTTCCTGTAGTAGAGGTAGAAGCATGTCCATGCATCAAAATATCCTCCATGTTGATGAGGGGTTGTTCATCCTCATTAGCGTCATTCGCAGGTGGGATTGTTTCACTTTTAATGGGAATTTTGGCCCCTAATTCCATGATCCGTGCTAGCACTCTATCTTTATTTCTGAAAAGAAACTCATCTAATAGAGTGGGATCAAAGTCAAATTCTGCTTGTGGGGATTCTAATTCATTACCACTATGATCGACCATATCTTCTATCTCTTTTTCCACATAAAACAGAGGCCCTAGATCTTGTCTAATAAAGGGGTTTGACCCTTATCTGTTAGAGGCTTCCCAAGCTTTCACTTGTTGTTCCTCATATGTTTGTTTCTTGAGTCCTAATCATGTTTTAGAAGCCATGATTTGTGATAGTTTCACTAGGGTAAGTTGTAAATGTGTTCAAAACTTTGTGACCACACCTAAGTGAAATGTAAGATAAATTGTCAAGAATATGAATGAATAACAATGTGAGAATACCAATGTGATAGAGTGATAAATTACTAGTGACAAAAATATTTGGTATCAAAGTCTATTTGATGAAATACTTCCTAGACTACATCTCAAAAATTAGTTTAGTGTCGTAAGATAGTTAACAAGATGTTCTCACTTATGTCAAGTTCAAGAGGATGAACAAGACGTAAGTAAATACAAAAGGTTAATGTGACCTCCTAACAAGATATAGTAAAAGCAAGTCCAAAGTTGATTAAGACCTATATCCCAAAAAGTTCCAGTTACAATTCATGAGTGACACAACAATATCACCAAGATATGTTAACCAAACTTTGTGAGAAAGTAAGATATTGATATCAAGATGCTATTGATATAACACGCACAAGTGGTAACACCTAGCACTCTTCAAAATCGAGGTTATAATAGAATTGAACCAAAAGCTCAAAGTATAACTAGGAATAGTTAAAATGTGTGTAGCGTAACCTTACAATACAAATATTTATGTCGAGTTTACAAGAAACAAGATTTAAATATCAAAATTGTAGTGATACGATACAAACAAGGTAACCCTTCTAAGGAAGTTCAAGATGATGAACCACGCCTAACTACAATGATGATCTTGACATGGGTATCAAGATCACAATGGCCACCAATGATATGAACATGTCTTCGCACACTTTACATGTTTAACTTACCTAGCCACAAACATGGATCGGCTTAAATGGAAAAAAAAGTGGCAGAAACAATCGATTGGCAACATAGAGGTAGTCACCCTTCTTCTGATCAACAAAGTGTCAAAAGAATGTGAAGGAAGAAAAATCAAAATGGGAATGAAAAATGTTAGCTTCACTTTGGTAAAGTTTCACCTCACCCTAAGGCAAGTAAAAACTAAGCGAAAGTAACGCATCACACATTTTGTAATGAAAATATGGTTCACAACTCAACACTATTTTAGAATGGTCAAAGTGGGCTCCTGGCTAAAGTATATTTTCCTAGGTGGTTCTCTCATCCTAGGTGTTACAAAAATTATCCACAAGTGGGATGATTTACCCAAATAGTCCCAACTATCTTGGGAGTATCTTGACTTTTCCCCCTTCAAGCAAAGTGGGCAGTAAATGCATCCATCTTTTACATAAAAGGGTCTCGTACGTATAACTTGTAATGCTATCTCATAAAGGAATCACTACTTAGATAGCTAGTGCAGAGCACTTCTTGTTTTGTCCACAAGGTTCCATCTTGCGTGGACTACTTTGAGGTTCCTAGAACCACCCCCATTGTTGTAGCTTAAGGTGTTATGCCAAAGGGGTTATGTTCTAGTTGAGCGGAGAGGGATGAACCCTTTTCTGAAACCTGCAATACAATGTTTTGAATATGTTGTTTGTTTTATCTTGTTTAATTACATGTGGTTTACTTGAAACACCTTTTGGCAACCTGTATAATAAATGTATAAGTAGTTTATTGACTTCATTTTGATTCCTCCGTTCTTTAACAAGTGAGGTTTTTTGGTCTTGTATGACGATTTTTAGTAGTTTTCCATCAAAAGAGTAAACACTATTTTTTATTCTCTAGATCATCCAAGGATGCAAGAGAAGAGCATACGTGATGTTTCCAAAAATAAAAAAGATATCAAATGGAAAAACACTTTAATTCAAATACACCAAGTTAACCAATTCCAACTCAAATATTCCTAACAACCTCAAAGCATCAAAAAGGACCTAAGAATCGTTTCTGATTCCCAAAATCACCCCAAGGGACATGAGGAAAGAGTATACGTGATCTTATTCCTATAATTAAACACACAAATTTTATCTAATCAAGTAAAAAATATGTAAAAATAGCCTACAAAAACAAGTATGTGATTAGATAAAATATGCAAGAATGTTAGCGCCTTAACACATTAATGTCAAGAAAACAAAAGGACACATGCGCCCCTATTTTAGCATCTATGTGCGAGTTAGGATGGATACACCACTCTATGTTTTTTCTAATTTATAGTGCACCTACACCACCAGAGAGGTGTGTGCGCCACCAAAAAGACATGTGCGCTACTCTATGTGATTTTGGCTTACCATGTACCTGCACCACCCAAGAGGTGTGTGCACCACAAAAAGAACGTATGTGCCACTTTAGATAAAAATAGGCAGAAATTAGGAAAAAATGCTTTCACCACCAGAAAAGCATGTGTGCCACCGGAAAAGCGTGTGCACCACTACTTTTTATAATAGTCCCATGTTCTGATAGAATGCCCGTGCCACCAGAAATGCATCTTCGCCACTAAAATAGCGTGCACACTCAGGTTAGGGTGTACACACCGATCTAACATGTTTTGATTTATAGTGAAGGTATATTATGAAATGACATCTGTGCCTAGGTTAGTGCATCTATGCACTGGTTAGGGTATGTGTGCCAGGGTTAGTGCGTATGTGCCAGGATCGATAAATAGAGAACTAAGTTATGACAGTGCACCTGTGCCACCAAAAATGTGCTTGCGCTCCTAAAAGTGTGCCTGTGCCACCTCTGCAACTAAAATATGGCAAAAAACACAAGAAATCTCACAATACTTCAAATTTTAACACGTTAGTTTAAAAATGGCAACAACCCATTAAAATGATGGCTATGAACAAGAACTTACACATATAAAATTAGTAAAAATTCCAAGAAAATGGACATTAATTACTACATGTGCATATCAAAAGTTAGCCAAAATAATGAAATTTAAACTAAAATGCTAAGGGACTAGGTCCCATCGGGTGTGCAAAATGTGTACATGTGTTGTTTTTAAACTAATGCTAATGTGAGTAAAGACTAACACCTAAATAGCTTTAATTAGCAAAAGTTAAATGAACTACTAAGCACCATCATGATAAGACTTAAACAAGGGTTAAATGCTAACATTCATCAATATGCAAAACTTTGAAACTAACAATGTTAAGCATCTAAATCCTCTATTCTCTAACAACAAATAAATGAATGGACCTAAGTAGGCTCCATGGCTATCAAAAATGGTTATCCTTAGTGTTTCAAGAACCTAGGAATGAGGGCTAGTCAAAGTTGGGCTATAAGACCCTTTTGACACCTCCCATATGACCAAAGCACTTAGGAAAGAGGCTTAACTCTTCAAGATGATGAACTCTCAAGAAAACAAAAGGCAAGATCTTAGTATATTTTGCTATATGCTTTGGATTTTCTTTCTCAAGGATTTTAGGTGTAGGTACAAAGGTAGAAGGAGGGCTCCTTATATAGCCCAATGGATAAAGGATATACTTCATTCCTTTGCATATGGGATAAAGGTAAAGCATGATTAGGAATGGATAAGGTTGCTTTATAAAAGGTAACCTTACTTTAGAAGGGTTTAATTTATGCTTAGCAAGTCATGGGAGTTGGCAGGTGTTTTAATTAATCAAAGGTGATTAACTAATAGGTAGATGTAAGCTTATAGAAGCTAATTAGAGGAATATTAGTATGATTTAGGCTATTAGAAGGGGATTAAATCAATTAAATATTGATTTATTAGTTAAATGGAAGGGAAAGATAATTAATTAAATATTAATTAATTATTCTAGGTAGAAGGGGTGAATAATTAACGAAAGGTCGTTAATCAGGGTGTTAGTTAGATAAGCGACTTAATCAATTAGCGTATTGTAATTAATTAACGACAATAAGAGTGAATATGAGCACTTTTGACGGTATGTCATAGCTTTGCAAGAAAGCAGATAATTAGCACAATTTAAGTATTTAAAGTGCTTTAGTGTAATTATGGGTGTCTACAAGTTAAAGGGTACGACATGCTCTTAGGCCTAAATTGGATTCACAGGTCTCAGTCTATTATATCCATGAATCACTTGCATTTGTAGTTGATTCACAACAATTAGGTCATCTATATCAATGGTGTGCCTCCATACGCTCCATGGTCAACACATCATCTTAAGATTATCATTGCATCACCTATTCAATTTAGTTCCTGATGGCCTACTGATCCTAAAACAAAACCCGCTCCTAGTTCACCTGTTTGTACACACCCTGAATGGTCTCCTTGCTCTGTTAGTCTAGTGCGTCAGTCTAGGTCCATCACAGAGCAATATCCTATGTCTAGGCATACTTGACCACCATCTTTCACTCCACATAAGAATCCATCACCTCATCACTCTACTTCACATAGGTTTCTATCACCTCCACATTTTTTTACAGAAAGGTTCCCACCATATACTAATTGGTCGCATCCATCTAGGCTTCATTAACATGTGCAATGTATATCTCATATACCACCACTCTTAAAACATGGCAACACACCTTCATCTCCACTAGAATCAGGTGGAGGTCCTTCATCTTTCATTTTTATTGAATAGTGCACTCACCACACATGATCGAGGGGCATCACACTTATTCTCTCCCCCCTCTAGCATCAACATGTTTCTTGTACTCTCATCACATCACACCCAGATCTTCACACACAATAAACACTAGTATCATCATTTCCTGGTGACACACTCTTATGCTTTGGTTCACATTTGACTATTGATGGCATTATATACACATGAACCTCACACACTACACATTATACTCTTCAGATATCATGTGTTATTTACACCTCTTTCTCGCAGCATCTACTACACACTTCACACATCACACATCATACAGTTAAGACATCATCTCTCACATCATATTATACACACTTCACACATCATACATAATACACTTAAGACATCCTATCTCACAACATCTTATACACACTTAACACCTTAATTCACTCTACACATTCGTGCTACATCTAATTATACACGTTTTGGTCATTTCCCTATGAAACACTCTAGTTCCACAGTTCATACTAGACTATTGGGGGTATAAATATCAAATGGAACTCATCACACTTACATGCTCAATCACTCACTCAGTCACTCACATGCTTCCACTCTACACTTTGCGCTTTGATGATCACATGTTTTACATACACACATTTTATACCATTTCCCGATGATGCGGTCTCGTTTACGGTTCATTCTTAATTGTTTAGGGGGAATAAATAAATGAAATTCATTGCATGCATACACATCCACTCGAGGGGCAGGTGGATCCTATCATTCACACCACAATCCATTATGTATCATCCATAGCATATTTCATATCTTGGTTACATTTAATCTTGCTTACTTTTTCTTACATGTTACCTTTATTACACATGCTAGATAGATATCTTGTATGTCATTATCTTTATCATACACACATGTGTGTTCAATTTCCTTTCTATTTGTGATCACATATTAGACATATCTATTACACACATCATGGATGTTTGGTGCAGTACCTATTACCAGTCCCACAGAGGCTCCAGGGGGAATCCAATTTTAAACACTACAGGTGTTATTGTTTCTTTATTTCATAGCACACTACTTTATCAGCTTATACATGCTTTGACATAATTTTATCTTTCTAACATTTTAATGGGTCCTTCATGTGTAAAATGTTTTATGTAGGACTATATGTTTCCATGGTTTTCTGCTACATATTTTTCCATTGCTTTCTCTTTGTATGCTCTTGTTTGTGGGATTTTCCCTTTCTCTTGTGTGCATACTTGTCTACTTGCGGCCACTATGGACTTGATTGTCTTATGACATCATCAGTTGTGACCCATGTTTACAATCCACTTTTCACAGTCCACATTTTCTTCTTACGTGTTTACTTGTGTCTTATCTCACACATTGTCTTCTTAGCTTACATTTCATCTTATACATGTATGTTTGTCTTTGCTTGTACTAATGCTTGTTTTCTAGGCACTTTGTTTTCATGTGCCTTAGTTTATACTAAGCACATTCCATTTCCCTCTGCAAGGAACATTTTCAACACAGTGGTTGGTCCTTTTTTGGGCCACATACTCCTTCAGTGATGTCGCATGCACTGTAGACACAAAATCACACACTTTGGGTAATTATCTAGTCCTGATTACATAGTACTATTCATATGACTCCTAAGTAATAAAAGTGCTTATTTACCAATGTCTTTGGCTACCTTTCTTTGCTTTTGGTTGCCACTTTCATTCTTACACCATTACTTTCTCAGTCTGCATTTTTACTCTTTGGCATTGTTCATCTTGGACATCAGCACCCAGCCAAGATACCAATTCTAGGTGCCCTCATCCCATTTGGGTGCCCTTATCCTCTTTATACTTTACTCACACTATTTGAGTCCTTTCAATCCATTTGAGCATCTTATCATTTTGGGAGTTTTCCTTTTCGAGGTTAATTATGAAATTCAAACAAGGGAATCATATAAATATAAAGTTATGTGATCATAATAAATGACCAAGCACTAAGCACTATCTATCACCACCTAAGGTTACATCCATCAAGGCATCTAAGAGCTCCATTAAATCCATCTAGATCCATCATAAGGGACACAAGGGCTAGTATTCTGCATCAGACTTCATAGGAGGGAAGTTCATTCTATTCCATGCACACATTTACTACATTCTACATATAGTTACTTACTCGTTATCCAAGTGTGACATGCACATAGGAACATAGGGCATAATTCTGCACAACCATACACATAACTACATTTGGTCTAAGATGTAGTACAATGCTCAGTTGTAAGTTCACAATTTTGACAGATGAGGATAGTCTGACCCATCATTCTGCATCTTTCTTTTTTCAATATTTGATGTCTATTTGAGGGTTTCGTAGGTTCATTCTTCAATGCATATTTTAAGCAACCTCGGAGATCTTGGTGGGGCCTCGAACTGACTAAAGATGAGTAAAATCAAGCATTTCCATAGACCTAGGCATCCAGAATTAGGTCTAGAGTGCCCATGGGCACCCCTGTCCTTCTACAGGAGCCCCAGTCTAGCCTGGTCCTCAAGATTTGCATTTTTCAAGGCTTCTATGCGATACTTCTTCCTCTCTGTTCAATCGGTCAGAGCTTCAGTCCGGTCCATACTATACTGTGAATCAACTAAGGATTTTTATTCTCTCCTTTTGCATTAGGGTTTCATTATTTACTAAGTTTCTTGGGTATTTATTGTTGTACTTAATTCATTATTCATTTATTGCAATCTTGCATTCAGATTAGGCATATAAACTACATTTTAGCTTAATCATTTTGGTGAACCCGACCTCTTAATCCACCTTCCATTTAGAGATATCATACTCTCATTACTATGGCTCAATCTTATGTTGAATTTACTGAAGACCAAATTAAAGCCCTTAATGATCATATTGTTGCATATCCCCAAGATCTAGACTTGATCTTATATATTTCTCATGCAGATGCCACCAATATGGAAAATGTTATTGCTTTAGTTTTCATCTCCGCTTCCATTGTTACTCAACCACATGATTCTACTCTTCCACCAATTTATACCATCCCTATTTCGGTCCCTACTCCAACTAACCATTTCACTCCACCTCTTGTTTCTCACACGCATGAAGTTTCTTCCACTAGTACTCAAGATTTAGCCTCCCTCTATCAAGACCTCCAAACACACATTCCTCAATTACTATAGGTTACTTCTTGGGCATCTCCATCTTTGGATTCCACTTTATTACTACCCACTCCATTCGTACCCGTCATCTCTACTTACTCACTTCCTCCTAATTTCATCACACCCAAGCTTCCCATTTTTAATGGGCATGGTGACCCATAATAGAATCTCCTAGATTTCCACGTGGCTTTTCTATATTTTGGGGATGATCATATCATCTTAGCTAAGATCTTCCCCCGTAGTATCCATGATTATGCGATGCGTTGGTTCTATGTCCTTTTTGTCCACTCGGTAACATATTTCACGCATCTCGTTGATGCTTTTCTCACTCAATTCTCTATCAACATCAGCTCTAAGATATCCTATTCTCAACTCACACAAATTAAACAAGGATCTAATGAATAATTAGTGGATTATGTCTTGCGATACAAAAATAGCTTAGCTAAGTTGTCCAACGTGCTTGTGGACTATAAGCTTCAAGACTTATTCTTTCAGCTTCTATTACCACCTCTCCAGGAGAGTGTCCTCTTTGAGACATCTCCATCATTCAATTTATTATGTCATACTCTTAAGCTTCGTGAAACTAAGCTTTTATCTATAGGAAATATTAAATATCAAGAGCATAATTCATATTTTACACGTTTTTAAAATAAGAAAACATTCAAGCCATAAATAACCAAACCAACTAACACAAAAATCACTATCAAGGAAGTATCTACCACCAAAGAGCTTCAATCACAACCACCTTGACATACATACACAAAGTTAACTGTCCTTCCACATATTCTTCTTCCATTTCTTTTCAAAATTAATCTTCTCACACTTCCTCCACCACTCTAATTAGATCCATCTCATCCAAAAAGACGTAATTATGATTAAAACTTCCATTGTGACTATTATTAATGTGTAGGGAATTCTACATATAATTGTTTCTAACTCCATAATTTCATTCAGAATCTAATGGACAGTAATAAAATTGAGCTTCAAGAGTTTATTTTTTCTACAGCTGTCAATGAAAATCATAAGCTCAAGATCTTTAACACTCCACTTACAAAACATGACAAGAAACCGGTTGAGTCCTGGGTTAATCATACATATCATGTAGTGCATCCTCCTGCATCAGGATATATTGATATCTTAGTTTCTAATACAGATATGTATCCTCTAATCATATCTTTCTCTGACCATGATTATCATGCAACATTCCCTTCTAATCACTTACACATTAGTGCCTCTATCAGATATATCCCTATCAATAACACCAAGGTTGATCCGTCATGGCCCATTAGTGCATGTTCTATCCCACTTCTTATTGTTATTGGCCAACCACTTTCACAAATTTCATATCCAATGAAAATTTTCTATGGGGTTTTCAAGCTTCACGTTGCAGTCGGTCCTCGTACTGTGCTAGTGCCCTTATTTATGGGATAAGAAATCAAAGGATACGACATTCTCTCATGCATCAATTAGATTCACATGTCTAATTCTATCATTTCCATGAATCATTTGTGTCTAAAATTCATTCACAACAATCAAGTCATTTCTATCAATAACATGCCTCCATCTACCCCATGGTCATTATCTCCTCTTGCGGTTGTCAATGCATCACCTAGTGCATCTAGTACATTATACCCTCTAGCACTTAAAGAAAAATCTACTCCTAGCTCACCTAATCACATGCGACCTATGTGGTCTCATATCTCTTCTAGTCCAATACATTAGTCTAGACCCCTTGCTAGGAGAACTTCTACATCTAGATGCATGTCACCATCTCATTTTATTCCACGTAGGTGTCCATCACTTCCATGTTTTGCTTCACATAGGGCTCCATCACCTAAACATTTTTTTACACCAAGGTTACCACAATAGTCAAAAAATCATGCACTTACTACTACATTTATACCGCCAAGTATGTTATTTTATGTATGGATCTCACGTAATAAAAGTATTCACTGATGATCTATCCCCTAGTCTTTTCACCAGTCATCTTTCTTGTACAGTCGTTAGTTATTTACACAATTTTGGTCATCTCTCAGGGAGTATTAGGTGTTATTATTTGGTCATTTTTCATCTCTAGTCTCTAACTAGGGCGCCTAGAAAGGTACTGGGGCACCCTTCGATGCATTGGTCCTCTTTTTAGGCATCTTGGTCCCTGTAGCACTTACATATAATTTATCTATTCGAGGTCGATATTTTTCATTTTCCCTCTCATTCCCCTAGATAATAGTTGGCATGTCAGGTCGTTACTGTCAAAATTTGAACAAGATATCCCTATATAAACATAGCATACTCAAAATTCTAAAGGCGGACTATCTACTATCAAAATATAGCTATCTACTAAAGAAAAAGATTGCATTTGCGAATAATTTATATTTGTATCACACAAGCATAGGGGGAAAGGGTTTTATTAATTCTAATCCATCCACCATTTTCTTTTTTACATCTAGTTATTGCCCCCTACTTTTACGTCATTGAAGTTAGGTCACCTTAGGCACACAATTACACACACAAGCACACATAACTACATTGGGTCTGGAATGTAGCGCATTGCTTAGTTGTAAGTCCACCATTATGGTAGCTAAGGTCAATCCAAACCGTTCATATGCATCTTTATTTCTTAGGGATTTGATGCTTTATATAAGGTTTTGTAGGTATATCTTCATCACTAGCCTATAGTGACATAAGCAAAGCCACTGTAATAACTATTTGAAAAATACTAAGATATTACGAATATCTAGCGACATTGTCAGTTTTAGATATTGATATTTTCTGCAGACCAGAGATCCTATACTATAGACCAGGGTGCCCACAAGCACCTCGGTCGTCACCTATGTGTCCTAGTCCAGCCAGATCTTTAGTTGCTACAACTTCCTAGGTAGTACCTTCATATTCTGCCATGTCCAGACATCAACCTACCCAAGTCTAGCATACAATGAGGTAATTCAATTTTAGGTTACTATCCTATCACTCCTATTTACATTATTTCATTTCATTTAAATATGAAAATAAAATATTTAGAATTAGTTTTTCAATATATACCCTTTATTACATTTTTGTACCTATTTAGATTAACTTAGAATATAGACATTAATTTTCGTATTTCAGTTAATCATCTTGGTAAACCCATATTTTTGAATAGATTTTAGCCAACAATATGTTCCTACTCCTTTTGAATATTCTCCTATAGGCATTATCATTTTTGAGGGTATAATAGCCTTCACTCATTTTACACCATGTTATATGGCTACTTGTGATCCCCCTGTTGATCTTTTAAAGGAATTTTTAGATGATTCTCTTACTGATTATTTGTTTGGTATTGATAGTCATTCACATGTGCATATTAATTCCCATTCTACTCAAGCCACTACTATAGCTCCTTCTCATGATTCTACCCCTTCTAACATTACTTCCCATGATACATCTCATGTTAGTTTGCATTCTCCTTCACATTATGTTGATTATCATATCAATATCATTCTTAGTGACAATCTTATATCTGAGTCTATATCTGATGAAGATGAGGTGGTTGGTATTCATGGTTCCCATTCTTTCCATACTTCTAAGTGTGACTCAACTACTCCATTGTTTCCTTCTCTATAAATTACATCTAACATTTTCCATGACTCGCCACCATCTATCACTTCTTCTTCTCCTATTGATTCATCTCCTCTTGATGCATCATCTATTTCTCCTACTCCATATTCTCCTATAGATGTGTCTCCATCTATCTCCTCATCTATTAAGGATGTTTATGATACTATTCCTACAATTTCTATGGATTTTCCATTTATATCTCCCACTATAGCTTCCTCGGAACCTACTATTAGCATTAACTTGGCATCTAAATCTCCTTCATCACCTTTGGATATTCCTATGATCACTCACAATGGAAAATTACAACCTATTAACACATTAGTTCCATCTCCCACTATTACTTCACAAGATATCATCTCTCTCATGCATGTTGTAGATCAGTCACAATCTCAGACCTAGTCCCCCACTTTAGAAATTAGGGCTTACTATGCTTCCATTGATAACAATTCATTACATAGTAATCATGTCCCTAAGAACATTCACAACTCTACATTCCCTCAAGAATTCATCACGCCTACTTTCACATGTTTTGATGGTACTGGTGACCCTCATGCTCATTTTCTACATTACCGTATGCTTATGGCCTCTCATTCTAATGATAGATTATTACTTAAGGCATTTCTCTACAGTCTTGTAGATAAGTACACTCATCTCCCCTTTGGGTCCATTAGTACTTTCTATGACATGGAGGATGCTTTCCTCCATCGGTTTATAATCAAAAATTTCCTTGAAGTTACTGTTAACCAAAATAAGCTCCCTCTTATTTTGGGTTAACTAGCTTCCTTTTGTGACTTAGTCAAATTTTTACACATTTCAGGCACTCAAATTTTTTTGGGTATTACTTCATCATATAGAGAATTTTATCCCCTTTCCAGAAAGGTAAGGAATTCATCCTAACTCTATGTATTTTGCAAGTTATGGCTCGGCAGAGTTTGGAGGGAAAATTTTCCAAGGCAGACTTGCGAGAAAATTTTTGGCACTTAGCCTTTTGGCTAAAAAACTCAAGGCAAAATTTTGGCTTGAAAGCCCGCAAAGGAAAAAATTGGTTAAGACCCGCAACTAAGCAAAAGATGCCATGTGTCAAGGTGGAGCGGCAGGGTTGGAGGGACTTCTAAGTTTTTTGGTTTTTGGTCAAAGTGCGTCAAAGGTAAAAAATGAAGCGCATCCCCGCCAAGCAATGTGAAGGTGCCACATGTCTAGTCAATGGCGGGAGTTGGGGCACCATAGTAGATTTGGAAATTTTTCCAAAGTGGTGAAAACAAAAAAGGAAAAAGTTAAGGCACATCCCTACCAAGCAACCAGAAGCTACCACATGTCGCAGAGCGGCGGGGCCGCGGAGGATTTTTGGAAAATTTTCCAATTTCACGAAAGGGGAAAAATGAAAGGTTGAGCCGTGGAGAAACCACAATATGCCACATGTCAATGGAGGTCAGGCCAGTGGATATTTTTTGGGAAATTTTTCCAATTTTAAAAAAGAGGGAAAAAGTTCAATTTTCGGCCCATGAACCCAAATTTTGCCCTAATTTCACCATTTTTGCCCTAAATCTTTAGAGGGCCATATCTTTCGATCTAGCGCTAGGTTTGTCATGAATTTTATATCAATGGAAATTTGTTTAAGTCCTCTACATGATGGATGGTTAAATTTTTATTTTTGATGGAGATTTACAGGATAAAAAATGGGAAAAAGTTTATGGCATGCAAAAAAAATAGAAAATGACTCCAACCACCAAAATTAATGAATTATGGGCCTCTTTCTTGCTCTACGAAGCAATGTACTTCAAAGTATGGGATTTTTCATGGAAACCCATCATTTTTTAGGCCAATTAGATGGATCTTGTCAGTGGTTGATTTTTAAATCAAATTTTCCCATGTTTTCTCATTTCTTTCTTTCTGTTTGAGTGATAAAAGCCAGTTTTGGCTCATTTTGGAAGGGTTGTACCCCATTGCTTCTGCAAGCTCTCCCTTCTTCTTCCTTCCCCAGGATTATATTTGTAGAATTTCAACCTCCTCCCATGGAGATTGTAACTGGCATTTTTTTTACCTCTTCACCAATGTGAAACGATGATTGTATCACAACTTCTGGAGCAATAAATAATGTATGTTCTGTGATGCAATTTGTCAATCCTTGCTCATGCATTTGGTTATTTCCTTCTTGATATTTCATTGCGTTCTAGGTAATCTGTGCATGTTTTGAATGTTGAATCTCCAGGTTTTTGGATCTGTGTTCATGGAGTTTTGCAACATTTTTTTGCAAGAATTCCATCACTTCATTTGGTGTATGCACTTGTCCATTCTTTCCATTGCTTACCTCTCTTTGTTTCCATGGTCCATGTTTTGATAGATGTTCAACTCTGTCCTTCTCTGGTGTATCACCGTTTTAGAGTAGGCTCTGTCTTTCCCTCTTTTCAATCTCTCCTTGTCTCTTTGGAAGTTAGATTAGGATTAGATTCACTTGCATACACCTGGAATAGCTTGTGGCGGGTAATTTAGGAAGAGGAACCAGCCTTCAATCTAGAGATTTTTCCCAAATTTTCAAAGGTCCCACACTTAGGGAAAGTTCAATGTTGTGTAATCACACCAGATGACCCAATTGCCTTAGGACTGCAGATCTGAAGGTCATTTTGGGGGTTTTGTAGAATTTTCACTAATAGTTTTGGCATTGCCCAGTGGGACCTTAGAGGTATTCCACTTCATTTTTTGCAGGTTGGTGTGTTCCTGTGAATGTTTCAGCCTTTGGAGGTAATTGCAAACACATCTGGTGACTCCATATGGTCAACAACCCATCTCTGAAGTTGCAAACCTTCCTTTTCATTCATTTCCATTCCTTTTTCATTCATTCTTCTTTCCATCCCTTTCACTCTTTTCCATTCCATGAAGTTGTGTAATCATGACTTCATTTCCATCATGGAATTCAAATCTACAACAGCAACAACACATTCCAACTCTAATAAGCTTTACAAATCCTTCAAATCAGCATTTTGAGCAAATCCAAAATCAGCATGGTTACCCCTATGAGTAGCAATGCCAAAATCAGTTTGGATATGGAGCTTTCCAAGAGTAGGGGTATGCCAACAATGAAGACAATCAAATGCAAGATGTTAGTATGTTGGAGAAGATCTAAAAAATGGAGATTGATATGGTGCAATCAAGAGAAACAGCACAAATGAAGGCTTTCAGAATTGGTTGCAGGGCACCTTGTCCATGGGTTGGCCATTTTCCAAGACACTTCAGCCCTCAGGAGAAGCTAGACTTCATGGTGGAGATGTTTCCCCAACTTGCACAATGGACTAAAGAGATAGGGGCCTATGAATTTGGTGTTGAGAAACCTTGTCAATGGGTAAGTTCTACACCATCATCTATTTTTTCTCTTTCCATTCCTCAAGCAGCACCATCTCATTTTGAATGTCAAATTTCAAATCCAACCCATACTGCTCCAAGTGTGAAATCCATCCCTCCATCCCTAGTCTTCCATCCCCCATATCATTTTTTCTTCCTCTTCTCTTCTAAATCCAAATCCCCTCCAAAGAAACAAGAAGTTTCATCTCTTCCACCACCATAAACAAATGAAAAAATGGTTGAATCCCAACCTACTTCTCCTCTTACATCCCCAATTCCATGTAGGGAAGAAGAAGTTGCACAATCAGCCATGGAAGAGGAAAACAAATCAGCTAACAAATTTGGGATAGCGAAGTCCCATTAGAAAGGAACAAATGGGTGAGACCAAATCAGAGTTTATAGCAGAAGAAGAAGAAGACATCATTGATAATTTCTTTCTTTCATTTGAAGGGCCTGTTTTGGTTGATGAATCCATGATGGAGGAACACTCTAAAAGAGATCTTGCAGCCCCAACTTGTCCTCTAGAACAATAGATTGGAGAGTTTGATTTGAAAAACTTCATGTTAGAGGAAGAGTTCAATAAAGAGCAAGATGGTCTTCAAGCAGAAAAGGGAGGAGGTGCTCCAAATCCAAAATAAGAGGAGTACATTCCAGCTGTGGAGGAGAAAAGTATAGATTCAAAAGCTTTGAACACAAAACAGGCTATAGAAGAACCTTCAGTTCTTCCTTCTACTTCATTCTCTTTAAGCTCCAATGTTGAAGAAGAGTTTGATCTTTCAAACTTCACCTTTGAGAATGAAGATAAACATGGTGATCAAGTTGCAAATCAAAGGACACCATGGAAGAGGTTGAGTATTTGTAGCAAGACAACAAGGAGGTAGTTTATCTGTCATATTTGGAGGACTATTTTGATGGAAAGGAACCTGTTGAAATCACATTGTTTTCTCCTTCATCATCCACCTTCCAAGCACATGAGCCTTCTATCATGGAGGAGAACTTTCAATTGCAGTAGCCTACATCTTATAATAGCTCTTTGGAATCAAGTTTAGGAGATTTAAACCTTCCATACTCTTTATAGGAGGAAGAAGAGAAAGGGAAAAAGAGTTCCACCATTCCTTCCACGTCATTCACCAAAGTGGTCTACAAGAAGACTCCATTTTTGGAGTGGAAAATCATAGAAATGGGCATATCAAATGGATCAAGCCTTGCCCAATCAAGTACTTGGCTTCATTAGAGCCAAAAGAGAAGCCACAACTAGTCATGCTTGCTTCAAGGCATGAGGATGAGCTACAAAGTACCAAGGATCAGTTGTCATACCTCTTTAATCTAAATGCATAGCAACTAAAAGAGGTATTTGATTTGTTTTCAATTCATACCTTGATGATTTGGTTGGAGATTCATCTTGTAGTTAGTTTTTCACTCATCCAACCAGCCATGTTCAGTTCCAAATCAGTTACATGGCTATCATTTTTGAGGAAGGGAAACTATTTCTCCCTGTTAGTTACAGGCTTTGTTTGAGCTCCCTTTGATCTTGGTTAGAGTAGTGTAGGTAGGTTTGTTTTCAGTATAAGAAGTTCTTTTGCACACTTTTCATGTTCCATTTAGAGCACGTATGATTTTCATTTTGTACATAGTTTTTGGTGTTGTTGTATTTCTCTTGCACAGTCCATTTCAGTGGCATTTTGGTGAAGATCAATTTCAAGTTTCAGTGGGTTTCCTAGTGGCTCAGAGGTCAGATTTTCATAGTTCAGATCAGAGTTGGTTATCAAGCTTGACTCCATGCCTAATGGATGCTTCAAAAGGCCACTAATCATTCATCTAGAAGGCAAATGACCCCTCTGAGTTGCTAAAATTGTTATCCAAAATGAGCCTCTGCTTATTTTGGCTAACTTGCCTTCATTCTTTCCTTCCTTGTGCTTCAGATTCAATTTTCACACATTTTAAGCACTCAAAATATTTTGGAAATGGCTTCAATAGATAGATAATTTCTTCCCCTTTCTAGAAAGGTAAATAAGTCCTCATAACTCCGTGTATTTTTTGAGTTATGGCTGGACGGAGTTTGGAGGGGAAATTTTCCTAAGGCGTGCTCGCGGAGGTAAGGAGAAAATTTTGCCAAGGAAAATTGGTGGGTTGGCGAGGGCATGGAGAGAAATTCGACACTTAGCCTTTTGGCTAAAAAACTCAAAGGTAAAAATTTCACCCATGAGCCCACAAAGGAGAATGGAGAAAATTGGTTAAGGCCCCGCACCAATCATAATGCGCCATGTGTCGAAGTCAGCAGTGGGAGTCGGGGGTCAGAAGAATTTTTGGTTTTTTTCCAAAACCATAAAAGCTCAAAGGTGAAAATTTGGACTGCATCTCTGTGACCAATCAAAAGGTGCCACGTGTCCACCTCAGCAGCAGAGGTCGGGTTGACGGAGGACCTTGGGAAAATTTTCCCTTTGCGGGAAAAAGGGCAGAATGTTATTTTGAAGGTCACAGACCAATCAGGAAGTGCCACATGTCATCAAAGAAGCGGCACACAGATATTTTTTGGAAAAAAATCCCAATTTGAAAAAAGAGGGAAAAAGGTCAAGTTTTAACCTGATTTTTGCCCTAATTTTGCCTTGTTTGCCCTAAATCTTCATAAGGCCATATCTTTCGATCTAGAGCTCAAATTTTCATGATTTTGGTATCACTGGAAATCTGTTGAAACCCTCTACACGATGGACACTTCAATTTTAAATTTTTATGGATTCTTGTAGGAGAAAAATGGGAAAACATCTTTGGCATGGAAAAATTACACAAAACGACCCCAACCACCAAAATTAATGAAGTATGGGACTCTTTCTTGCTTTGCGAAGCAATGTACGATGAAGTATGAGATTTTTCATGGAAACCCATCATTTTGTAGGCTAATTAAATGGATCTTGTTGGTGGTTGGAGTTTTAAAATCAATTTTCCCGCATTTTCTCATTTCCTTCATTTTGTTCGAGTGATAAAAGCCAGTTTTGGCTCATTTTGAAAAAGGTTGTTCATCCTTCTTCTTTGCCTCTCCCTTCTTTTCTTCCCCAAGATCAAAAATGGAGTTTGAACCTCCTCCCCTACTCTATAATGGAATTTTTTCCTCTTACCCTTGAAATGATGCACTGTGTAAATTCTGAGCAATAAAAACATGTTTTTGTGATGCATTTATCCATCCTTGGCTCGTTTTCTTTGTTTTATTCCTTACCTCTCTTCATTACAGGGTATTTGTGCATGTTTGGATGTTCATTAAAGGTTTTGGAGCTATGTTCATGGAGTTTTGGAACACTTTCTGTGTATAATCCATCTTTGGTTTGTGATGCACTTGTCCATCCTTTCCATTGCTCACCTCTTCTTGTTCCATGGCACTTTTGATAGATAATAAACACTTTCCTTCTCTGGTGTATCACCGTTTTAGTGTAGGCTCTATTTTTCCTTGTTTTCTTCCTCTCCTTGTCTCCTTGGAAGTTAGATTAGGTTAGATTAGCTTTCCTATTCTAGAATAGCTTGTGGCAGGTAGTTTAGGAAGAGGAACCAGCCTTCTCTGGAGAGCTTTCCCCATTTGCAAAGTTCCCACACTTCGGGAAAGTTCAATGTTGTGCAATCACACCAAATGAATTTTCCTTAGAAAAGCAGATCCATAACTCATTTGAGGGTGTTATGAATTTGCACTAATAGAACCCTCGTAATTTACCTTATGTAACTCCAAAGATATATTTTTAGATTTAATCTAACTTTGTATAAATGCAATATTTCAAAGATATGGCGAAGGACATGAGAATTTTCTACTCTAGTTATTGATTTTTCTAGGATGTCATCAACATAATCTTCCATTATGTATGTAATATGATGTGAAAGATTACAATCATAGCACGTTGATAGGTAGTGCCTACATTTTTTAGGACAAGAGGTGTGAAATTATCTCAAAACATGTTCCCCATGGTGTGGTAAATGTTGTCTTTTGTTGATTTTCTTCTACAATTTATATTTGATTATAGCTAGAAAAAGCATCCATCAAAGATAGCATTTCATGAGCCGTCGTTGAGTTGACAATCATATCAATGTTAGGAAATGGAAAGTCACCTTTGGGACATGCTTTGTTGATGTCATGAAAGTATGTGAAAATTATAATCCTAAGAGTCTTTTTAGTGACTAACATGATATTGGATATCTAGTTTGAATATTTGATGGGTTTAATAAAACCTGCCTCTAGGAGTTTTTGTAATTCTTTTTTAACGAGTAATGTAATTTTGGGATGTATTTTTCTTAACTTTTGTTTGATTGGCTTAACATCAGGGTGAACCATGAGGTGGTGTAAAAATAAAGTGGGATCCACTTGACATGTCTTTATATGTCCATGTAAATACATCTTGAAATTTTGTAAGAATTTCAATAAACACTTCTATTTCTTGTGGAGTTAGGCTAGCTCCAAGATGCAAAATCTTAGGGTGTTCAGTTGTTCCAATGTTGATGTCTATGGTTTCTTCTGCCATCATTTTGGATGTGTCATTTTTGTAAATTATGCTAGAGGTTGATGTAGCTTATTTGGTTTAGAGATGTTGGTGAAATAATTTGTTGCAATGCAGATTATTGGTTTTTCCCAATGATCACAGGGCTAAACCCCTCCTTCTTGGGTATGGGGAGGATACCTTATTGAATGTAAAATAACTAGAACTATGGGGTGGCCATTAGGCTAAGGATCACACACGAATAATCCACTAAATATGTGGAAAAATGTGTGTACAGTGTACAAGGAAGGAATTTATTTGGGAAAGAGGTAAAGGAGAGTAGGAGAAATAGTGAGAGGGGGTTAATGATATGAGTAGACTTATAAAATTCACATACATTATCCAGGGTAGGTCTACATTCAATTACAAGAACACAAAAATGTTAGCAATCAACAATACTAAAAACTCAAAGATACAAAACTCTACTGATTCATTAATCAAGGACATAAAGTTCCTTCTTAGTTGTATGATATAACAATGCTTACAAAGATAGAGTGTAGAGAGGATAGAGGAATATATACAAAGAGATACAGGAAATGTGGATTTTATTTCTTATAGTGGTAGTGAAATATAACAACTTACAACAATAAACAATTTCCAATGCTTTGGAATGGAGAAGAAATTCTAATTTATAGCATTACAAAATGACTCTTCCTCTTCCCCCCATATGAATTTTAATCTCACCACCATGTGACTTTTCAAATTCCCTAAGAATGAAACTAAGTCCTTTTCTTATTTTTGAAAAGGTAATTTTTACACTGAAGCATTAAGTCACTTAAGTGAATAAGACGAAGAGTGAAAAGGTACATTCTCAATGAAAGAATAAAATATTAGAGAGAGAGGGAGGAGAGAGAAGGAGAGAGAGAATTAGAGATCCGGGGATGGGAAAGCTCTTTTTGATGAATAATTTTCTTCTGATGGACCATGAATGAAATTCATCTCCCTTGACCACCCATTAAATTAGAATACTGAGATTGTAAACTCTTTCTTCTGAGAGACATAAACACCTTCCAGGGTATTAAGTAGGTGTTCAAAAACAATGTTATGAGATCTACACTGAGATAAGAACATGATGATATTTTTTGATCACTAGGTAGGAGTTAGGAAATAGAGATCACCACCCTACTCTTCTCGATCTCAAAATTCACCTCCATGGCTAATATGTCTCCTTTCTGAATGCAATCAACCTCAAGATGCTCAAACATGTTTTGGCTCATTTTCTCTTCATTGAAATAGGTTCTTTTCAAGATACAAGAATTACTCCTTGAATGAAACTATTTTACTCTAAATTCTTGTTGGATAGAAACATTTTAGTACAATCTCCTTCTTTTGTGAGATGTGATCACACTCCAAAGTACTAATTGAGTGTTTAGATTCATTGATGCAAGACATTGCACTGAGTGGACTTGCGATAAATTCTTGATTTCGGAAATGATCCATAAAATATTGTAGGCCCCCTACTATTAAATAGTTTATAATTGGATACTAATTAAATCTAGCAATTTCTTGATTTAAAAGAATTGAGAAAACTTATCCAAAGTCTGATTTAAATGTGTACAAATATTGAATCAAAAATATGAATTTAAAATCATTATTCATTTCCAGTTTACATAATCAAAAGGATCAAAATATGATTTTCAAAATCACTGTGAAAGTGTTATAATTACATATAATTAATTAAAATCTGATTTGAATATGCAAAAAATCAAAATTAACATATGCATATAAACACACAACACAAAAAAATTTTACGGAGTTCACCAATTGGTTATGTCTCCAGGTTGATTTGAACTAATCTATTAAAAATCAATTGTAAGTACAGTTAAAAAAATCACAATACCGTAATGGAAAAAATAACATGTAAAAATTATACCATTAAACCTTCAGAGGACTTAGATTAAGTCCGACAATGTCCCCTACCTTCCTGAAGTACTTGCACATTCAGTTGCCCTTAGTTATTGTCAAAAACAATTACAAAACACTTCCAATAGTGGAAAATGAAAACCAAAATGGGAAAATAATATGATTAGGAGTGTATCGAAATTTTGAACGCTTTTTCAGTTTATACTGTATCCTAAAAATGTAATCTAATGGGTCCAAATTGACCATATGTAAGAATTGCTCCATATGGGACTTTGCATAGTCTTGTACTATTATCACTTCAAATACCAAAATTCCTAATTTATAGTTTTTGCATGGGCATGGCAGAATAGTTGGGAGCTTATCTTTTTAGAGGCATGTACGGAGTTCAAATCCCACCTCAAGCACATGACGTTCCTCATTAGGATAAAAATACCACATTGACGATATTAGAGATAAGTAAATCCTTTAAATAGGCTTCATACGCCCATGTGTCAAATGGTTGTTGCCACATCCATGTTTGTTTTGTTTCCTAAGGTAGTTACAGCCCATTGTGAACTTGTTGTGAACAATTGGCAAGTTGGAAAGTTGGAGCTTGGCCATTCAAGCTGACAAGTGACTAGGTGGGTTGGAACTACCCTACCAAGTTAAGAGTGGGTTGTTGAAGAGATAAAGTGAGCCCGAGCTACATGTAAGTTGATCTGGAAGGTGAGGATAAGAACTAGGCTAACAATGAGATTAATGAGTAGTGGTGGCCTGAGGACTCACCATGTGGACCTCTCCAAAATCACCAAATCAATGAGCTCTTCACCTGCCACATGGTAGCATGAGAGGGGATAAAAATAATTTGATCAAAACTATAGTGTAATAGAAAAATTAAAATTACACTAATACCATGGTGGTCGGGTCCCCTTTTGAAACAAAAGTGGACCCCACTATTGAATCCCCTTTTTTTGCACACTCTCAACGAAGACTGGAAAACCAAACCAAGCATGTATAAGCCCATTGTTTTTAACTTGCCCAACCTTGAATCACGCAAACAAGTTCTAGAAACCAACTAGGGTCCTACTTGACCTGAGCTTTCCTGTTGACCAAATTTGACCCAAACTTTAAAAAGTGACAACTTGAGAAAACAATGTCCATTTCACACATTATAATAGGTGTTGGAAAGCTGGGTAAGTGCAGCAAGTTGGGAGACCAAAAAGTGGACATCAAATCCTGAATTTTACATCAAAATAAGAAAAAACATCAAATTTTCTCTTCTGTGGACTTGAACCATTCCGAAAAATTAAAAACATGTCACAAAAATAGTATCATCGTGTTGGGGAGACTGTTAGCTTTGTAAAAATATTGATTTTAAAGTGAATAGAATATGATAAATATCATTTTATAATGTTTTACCAATAGTAGGTCGTTAAGGCACTTTTTCTTGTGAATGTTCATGTCTACTTTTAAGACCGCAACTTTTGTTTCACTTATTATAATGTGATAAAACCTATACCATCCCAACCGTGACAAAATTCTATACACGTTAAAAAAATTATTTGATTTCAAATTTTTTTGATGAAGTTATTGCAGGAAAATAGAAAGTGCTCAGTTTTCTTCAGGTTTTCAGACCACTTTTACAGAAAAAATCATTAAAAAATAATTCTCAAAATAAAATAAAATAAAATCTATCCCAAGATAGACAGTAGCATCTAACTTTTCACTAAAGGAAAACAAAAATTATCAAGTTTTGGTCATGTAAATCGCGGGCAAACGGACTACAATATTATAGGCTTTTTGAAAAAACAAATACCAAGTCATTGAATTTTGAGTGTTTAATATAGCTAAACTTGTTTGTTTTAAAAAAAATAGTAGTTTAGAAACTATATTCTAGATGCTACGATTCATATTTAGATAAGTTTTTCTAATTTTGAGTGCACACATTCCTAATAATCCCTACACATTGAGATTTCATTGTTATTTGTAATATGACGTCCACTTATGACCCCTTTTTTGTCCCCCAACTTATTGCACTTACCCTATTGTCCAAGTGTAAAACTATAAGAAAATTAAAATTCTCAAATTTGAAAAAAAATCACTGAAAGTGACTACTACACCATGCATTTTTCAAAAAACAATGCACTTACCAACTATGCAGTCGTGAGTGACGCTACGACGGTCGTCACCCTCTCAAACTGAATAGGTCACACTGCTTTCACTTGTAGCATCTTTACTTACTCAGAGCTCTGTTTCAACTAAACAAACAATAACTAAGGTGATTAAAAAAAATTTCACCTTACTATTTATAATTACTTTTTCATCACCCACTTTACTATAGTCATTACTTCACGCTTATTACCACTATTAATGCACATTACACAATTTTCATCATATCTTGAGCATTTTTACTTCGAGTTGTGCCTTGTTTATGACATTATTTTTAGAATTCCACCTACCACCACATTGAACACATTACACGTGCATTATCTCTCCTTTAATTTGTATTTCATCTAATTCATACATATTTTTGTGATTACTATCATTTTTCTATCTATTTCACATTTACTTTAGGCTTAGCATTTGTTCTTATCACTACTTTCCCTTTCACCAAAATGGGGGGGCATATCATTGGGGTCATCCTATAATTCCCCTTACATTACCATGCGATTAATCAACATTTTCAACCCAACATATACTAATTCACTACACAAAATTTCACCATCAATTCCCCCTAATGACCTAATCCAGGGGAAAAAAATTTACAAGTTCCCATATTTGACATTTCATCATTCTCCCCTAATGACCTAACCTGGGGGCAACAAGTGATTAAAAATATTTCCAAGTAGTCATCCACCGATTTCTATCAATCCCCCACCTAATGACCGAATTTGGGGGAACTAGCGTAAAACCTCTCCACAAGTAACCAATCAAAATATCATCACTAAAAATTTAGCACAGTTGGCCTCCCAAATGACCTAAATTGGGAGTTAAGTACAGCCTCCTAGATGACATAACTTAGGTGATTACATTTGTTACTTTCTAAGATGACCTAACTTGGGAAGCTATTCATGCATTTTACATTTACTTCCAGATGACCTAACTTGAGAGCCATCCCATTGTGGAAACACCCATGGAGTGGGGGAAATAGTGCATTTCCCATACCACTCCTATATGGTCAACTATTTGATCAAAATTGTCTGGATTCAAAACCCACAAATCTTTGATCTGATTCCATCTACAGTAGCTATATCTAGAGGATGTAGTTAGAGATTGGAGAATAACACACTTTTCTCCCTCCACTCTTCCTCTAGTGGTAGGATGCCCAAATCCTCTGGTTGATTATTCCTATACATGCGCTCGGGTCAGGAACTGATCACTCCCTACCCCATCTCATCGTCATCATACAATGTTCAAAATCATCATAGATTATAATCATCACTCTCATTTAGTACACTTCATCATACTAGTACACTTTTTATTGTGATGCATGGATCAACGTGTTGATCCATGGTTTGACATGTTTTATGGTTATTTTGGCACACTTCTACTACACATCTATGCATTATGCTACAACATGGGCTTCTCTGACTTTTCTCATGTACACATCTCTATCTACTTTATGTTACCAATATTTCTGCTCACCAACATAAAGTGGGGGAAAATGTAGTCACAAAATCATGCACTTACTATTACATTTATACCACCAAGTATGTTATTTTATATATGGATCTTGCATAGTAAAATTATTCAATAATGACCTATCCTCTAGTCTTATCATCAGTTATTTGGTCATCATCATAATTTTTCTTGCATAATCATCAGTTAGTTTCATAGTTTTAGTCGTCTCTCAGGGAGTATCAAGTGTCATTATTTAGTCATTTTTCATCTCTAGTATCTTATTAGGGTGCATCGAAAGGTACGGGGGCCCCCATCGGCACCCCAGTCCTCTTTTTAGGTTCCCTGGTCTTGAAAGCACTTAACTCTAATTTATCTATTTCAGGTCGGTTTTTTTCATTTTCCCTCTCATTCCCCTAGGTACTAGTTGACATGTCGGGTCATTAGTGTCAAAATTTGAACAAGAGATCTCTATATAAACATAACATACTCATTGTAGACACCTATAATTATGACTACATGATCTTATTACTAAGATCATTTTAACTATCTTGGTCTCATGTTAATTTACTACAGTGCATGATGAGGCCAGAATATGCCCGTTAAATGTACAATAAATGATCTCATCTTACTCTCCTTTTTATTAAGTTTGACGGCATTTTGTGACTTTTTTTTTAATTTCACGAATTAGGATGTAATTATCCATCTTTTTTTAATTATGATTCTAACATTTAAAATCTCTATAATTCCTAACAAAGTGTTTTGGAAACTCAATTTTGTAATAAAACAGGTCACAATCAGGTGCAAGAACAAATATGAAGTGGAATGCATGGTTTTAGAAGCATTGGAATTAATATGGTTTAGTTCTAGAACTGACAGCCTTAGTTCCAGAACTCCATTACACAGTCACAAGTTTTGTCACTTAGTTCTAGAACTTCCAGACTTAGTTCCAGAACTCTAGTAATTAGTCCTAGAATTATTGGGATTAGTTCTAGAACTCTTGCAGATAGCTTTATAACTCTCTCGGTTAGACCTGGAATGATTTCCTTTAGTTTTGGAACTCTTATAAAGTTCCAAAACTGATAATAATCTATTCCAAATGATCAGTGATTTGTCAAATGAATGATCCTATCAATCAAGAGCATATTAGAAGACTTATGACCCTCCACACTTGTAGATCCAGGATAATTATCACACAGCTATGCATCCAACCATGTTCCAATTCAGCATCTATTCTGGGCACGATTCAGTTCCATATTATCAGTGGAACAGTTATGGCCATAAATTCACCCCTAGAAGAAGTATATATACATAGACCTGTAGATAGATTAGATATAGGAATATAGATATAGAACATGATATAGATATAGATTGATACTTACATATCCAGCACGTTTTTGTAATGCTAAACTTTTTATCAATAAAATAGCCATTTCTATTTTGAGAGAAAATTAATTTGTACAATCCTATTTTGAGGTGGAGCAAGGGCTCACTCCTCCAAGAACCAGGATCCTCATTTTTGTTGGTATTTATAGTTTTAAAGCAAATAGTTTAGATTTGTTAATTTTGTATCACTTTCAATTCCTTAAGTTGAAATTGGTTGTAGACTTGTCCTTGCAAGTGTTCTAGATTAAGTTCTTATTTCTTTGCAATCATTTTCCAAGCATTCTCAATTGTGTGTTTATTTCTATAATGTTTGTTTATTTCCAAGAAAATTCATTTCTACAAAGTGTGTTTACTTCCAAGGCAACGTGTGTTTATTTCTAGCAATTCATTTCTGTAAAGTGTATTTATTTCCAAAAATTCATTTCTGTAAATTGTGTTTACTTCCAACAGGTTTTCATAGTTTTATTCCAATAAGGTTTTTAATCAATAAGTCCTTAAGACATTGAAAAGATCCCCAAGAAAATACAAAATACCTACAATCAATTACTAGATTGCTAAGATTCTTCTTGTTGCATATAGCTTTAGACACACCCCTTATTTGAATATGACATCAACATAAAGTTGATTAAATTAAGGGAATAATGAAACCAATCATTTTTGGTGTTGTTTCTAGGGACCCACTAGTTAGAATTTTCTAATTAGGTGTTAACAAGAACAACAATCATACATCTAGTTGTTGAAGAAATCTTCCCTAAGCTATCACAAAATTTATGAGTAGACCAAGAGACTGCAAGGGTATATTTCTCCCAAAAATATTTGAACAAGAATTACCATTATCCTCTAGTCTAAATAAGGAAGTTGACTAAGAATTGGAGGAACCATTATCCCCCATAAGACAAGAAGTAGAATTGCAACCTTTGGAATTCTTGGATCAGTCACCAGAAGGAAGTGGAACTTTTAGGAGAAGGATTATTTCTTAAGATCCATTTAGGGTAAGTTTTGACTATCAATTGAGTAGTCAACCTCCTACTCCTAAATTTTCACCTTCCCTAAAGCATATCACCTACCACATTTATTGGGAAATAATTATAGAAAATACTTTAGAAATGGCATAAGAAGTTGAAAGGGAACCTAATAGAATCTTTACTTATCCAATTCTATTGGATGATGATGATACACAAATGAAAAATATTTCACCTGTACATTTACCCACATTTAGAGGGATGTCATCTGAAGACCCTGACCAATTTCTATTTGAGTTTAAGGTACTATGTCAGACCTATGACTACCTAATAGATAATCAGAAACTCAAGTTGTCTCCATCCACTCTGAAGGATGCAGTAATGAGGTGGTTCATGGGATTAGCATCCAACTCTATTACCACTTGGGCACAAATGGAAACTACCTTCCTAGACAAATATCAATATTACTGTAGAGGGAGAAATAGGAAGGAAGATTTTTTCAAAATGAAGTAGGAGGAGGATGAGAATATAGAAGATTATTGGACAAATTTCTCTTTGTGAGTAAAAGATGTGGATTTGTACTTCAAGAAGAGTTAAGTAAAACAATTATTCTTAAAGGTTTGGAAGATGAATCTATGGAAGCTCTTAACTTGATAGGAGGTGGAAACATTGATCAATTAAGGATGAATGAAATTAAATACATTTGTAGAAGTTATTCCAAAATAAGGGGTGGACCTAGAAAGGGAAAATCAGTGAAAAGTTTGAATCCAGATATGAAAAAACTAATGGATGAATTAGCAAACTTTAAAATAGACATTTTAGTTCAATTAACCTCTATTATGGATGGATTCCAAGCTAAAGCAAATGATAAGACTGAACCATTAGCCAAGTATTGTCCTATGTGTAGGAAAAAGCATGCATTAAGAGATTGTCCTTAGGATAAAATAGAAATGTGTCTTATCTATGAATCTAGGGACCATGAGAGTAATGTTTGTTCTATTCTTCCATTTATAAAGAATTAGCTAAAACAAACCAGTACATCATCCACAACAGAAGAATTTAATTTTGTCCAGAGACAACCTACCCAAGGACAATTCAAGCCAAGGTCATCTCCTTATCCTTGAATGATGTCATGGGTTTCTCAAAAAGTACCACAAAGTTGGGGAACACCACCTTGGGCCCCTCAGCCAACTTGGAATCCCCAGGATTGGGTAGGCCAATCTTGGTATTCTCAAGGACACCAACAACCATGGATTGGTCAAAATAACCAGTATTCTTGTTCACAACCTAGATGGGGCCCTAGAAATTATGCCCAGGGGAAAACATATACTGATCAGAATCAACAAGCCATAATGGGAGCCCCAACACAATATTCATAGGATGAAAATGTAGTCCAAACGTAAATGCCAACACATCTAGTAGAAAACTCAAGAAACAAACAAACTACTCCTATCTACGGAACAGAACCAGAAAAATTAGTTGATCTAAATGTCATGGATTGTAAGGATATACAAACTAGATTTGGAAAAATAGTTAGCATTCCACCTATTATCATCACTGAAATGACTGAAGAAACTAAATCCCTTAGTCCAATTTCCCCCAAGAAAGATAAAAAAGAAAGAGATAAGGAGCCAGAAAGAAACTCCACTAAAACTCCATTTCCAGAGAGATTTAAAGAAGCTATAGAAATCAAGGGATCTGAATTGGTGCAGGAACTAAAGAGACTGAATATTGAAATGCCATTGTTACAAGCAATTGAGGAAATTCTAGAATTGAACAAATTAATCGAAATGATGTGTTTGAAAAGGCATGGAAGAAAGAAACGGTACCCCAGGACTATTAAGGTAGATGCGAAACATGTTGATTTATTAGTAGCAAAGCTCCTACTTCCCAAATATGGAGATCTAGAAGCCCTGTTATTTCTATTTCTATAGGGAATAAAGATATACATAACATTTTGGTTGATTGGGAGCAGCTATAAATGTAATGACAGTGGACACTCTGAAAACATTACTATTAACAAGAATACAACCTACTAAAACCATATTGCAGATGGCATACCAGTCTATAAAAAAACTAGGAGTTATTGAAGATGTGGCGGTAATGGTGGAGTCATGGGAATATCCAGTTGACTTCCTTATATTGCAGCCAAAAGGTAAAACATTGGGTTATCCCATTATTCTGGATAGACTATGGTTATCTATAGTTGTTTCCTTAATTGCTTATAGGTCAGATGATGAATAATTTTTGCAACAGTGATGAAGAGTTTGACCTACAACAAGATGTATCATAATTCTTTCTTACTGTCCTTACAGGTCCAGGTGATATGACTATTTCAAATGGTAAGAATTCCAAGAAAATTTCATTATATCCCTTTACACGACCCTTTAGTGATAATCAATAGCAATTATGGGTTGATAATCATGATATTAATGAGAAAATCTTTGGGTGTTTGAATTAATGAGAAAAATTTGTCTTCATTGGCCATGATCACATTGCAAGATCACGTATGAGAGATAGAAGATATGATTAACCCATCATTTAATGTACACCAATCATCCTTGGAGCATTCAAGAATAGTTCATAGACCTACAAAATTAGTTTTGAAACTTGCAGAATTTGTTCCCAAACCATCATAGTTAATTCCAGAACCATCACAGTTAGTTCTGGAACCATCACAATTAGTTTTGGAACCACACCAATAGCAATTCCCTACAAATGAAGATATTTTCACTCTAGAGGAATGAGCAATTTCCCTATCGGAGGAATAAAGAGATTTTCACTCTGGGGAAGAGGAAGAATCTGTAGCTTCAACTTCACATATATCAGGAGATGATGAATAATTTTTAGAAAGAAACAGTGATGAAGAGTTTGACCTACAACAAGATAAGTATCATAATTCTTCTACAACAAGATAAGTATCTTAATTCTTCTTATTGTCCTTTGTCCAACATTATGTCTCAAGGAACTATTGGAGATGTTGCTACATATCATATGTTGTTGCCACATGTATGTCCACTAAATACTTTAATGGAACCCTTCCAAAAAATTAGTTCATCATACACTAGAACCAAACATGTTGAGATTCAATCGAGTAAAATTTTGAATATTAATAGCTGGTTGAAGAACGATGAAGAAGCTAAACTGTTTTATGTTCTAAAAAAAATACTAAAGCTTTTGCTTGGGATTACAAAGATATGAAAGGAATCCACCCAAGTATCTACACCCATCACATCTATACTAAAAACATTAAACCAGTTACACAACCTCAGAGAAGGATTAATCCAGCCTTAAGGGATATACACAAACAAGAAATTCAAAAACTATTACAAGTAGGTTTTATCTACCCTATCTCAGATAGCCAGTGGGTGTCTCCTCTTGTAATTGTCCCTAAAAAGAACGGAAAATGGAGAATTTTTTTTACTATAGGGAATTAAACAAAGCCACACTGAGATATTATTTTCCCTTACCATTCATAGATCAAGTTTTAGACAACCTTTCAGGTAAACAGTACTTTTTCTTCTTGGATAGATTTAGTGGATACAATCAAATCAGAGTTATTACTAAGGATCATGATAAAACTACATTTACATGTCCATGGGGTACCTTTTCCTATAGGGTATTACCATTTGGATTATGCAATGCTCCAGAAATCTTCTAAAGATCTGTATTAGCAATTTTTGTAGACCTAACAAATGACTGTGGAGGTATACATGGATGACTTTACTGTGAATGGAGATACATTTGATGATGCTTTGAGAAATTTAGATAGAGTATTAACGATATGTGAGCAACACAATCTATCTCTTAGCTATGAAAAATGTCTAATGATGGTTGACGAAGGGATTGTATTAGGACACCATATTTTAAAAAGAGGAATTCAAGTTGATCAAAACAAAATCAGAATTATTTCAGACTTACCTATTCCTCAAACCCGCACAGATATCAAGTCATTTTTACGACATGTTGGGTATTATAGATTCTTTATCAAGGATTTTAGTAAAAAAATTTCCCCCATGTTTAATTTTCTTACCAAGGACTATGACTTTCTTTGAGATGAAAAGTGTCAACATGCTTTTGAAGAAATCAAAGAAAGATTAGTCATTGCCCCAATATTGAGAGGACCTAATTGGGAGAAACCTTTTCATATCCAAACAGATGCCTCAAATAATTCCATTGGTGTAGTTTTGGGACAGAAAGATGAAGAACGGAAAATGTATGCTATCTATAACCTTAGCAAAAATCTTACTCCCACTGAAAGAAATTACACCACCACTGAAAAAAAAAAATCTTGTTGTGATCTATGCAATTAATAAGTTTAGACATTACATTACAGGGTACAAAATATTTGTACATACATATCACTCAACAATTAAATATTTAATGAACAAACCAGTGGTTAGAGGTAGAATAATTAGGTGTTTATTGCTTTTACAAGAATTTGATATTACCATTATGGACAATCTAGGTAAATCTAATGTGGTAGCTGATTTCTTGTCAAGAGTAACCACTACAAGGGAGAAATATCTAGTCAAAGACAACTTTCCAGATGAACAATTGTTTGTTATTTCAGTTGATACACCATGGTTTGCTGATATGGAAAATTATCTTGCAACAAGGAAGTTTCCTCCTTCTTTCACCAAGAAACAAATAAATAAGTTAATCAAAACCAGTGCACAATTCAAATGGTTAAATGGAATGATATTTAAATGTGGTCTTGATTTCGTATTATGCAGTTGTGTAAGAAAAGATGAAATCTTTGACATCCTCCGAGCATGTCATGATGAACCAAGTGGAGGAAATTATTCAGTGAAAAGAACAGCTCACAAGATACTTGGCATTGGTTATTGTTGGCCATCTCTGTACAAAGATGTGAAGAAATATATCAGGTGGTGTGATCCTTGTCAAAGGATGGACCAGCCAACCTTTACCAATAAATGCCTCTATAACCTCAAGTAGTGATTAAACCATTTGAGAGATGGGGTTGGATTTTTTTGGTCCCTTTAGTTCTTCTTCACAAGGGAAGGAACATATTCTTGTGTGTACTGATTATGTGACAAAGTGGGCAGAAGTGCAGGCTTTAACAAATGCCACTGAAGAAGAAGTTGTTGATTTCCTTTTGCACATAATTATGGTAAAGTTTAGAGCACCAATGAGCATAGTTTCAAACAAGTGACCACAATTTATGTCTAATATGATCCAGGCTTTCACAATGTATTATCATACCAATCATGGGTAGTCATCTCCCTATCACCAACAATCAAATAGAGAAGCTAAAGTAACGAACAGATAATTGGAAAACATCCTTACCAAAACAATTGAAGTAGGAGCAGGGTATAGTACCTTTGAATTAAAGCATTAGGATATCCAGTTCCAGCCATTTGATCTAAGAAATCAAATGGAATACATAATATATAACCCTAAATTTGAAGAGTAAATTTTGTAAAGGGACTTACAAAAAAGTAAGTATGGGGGAAATGATGAGGCCAGAATATGCCCATTAAATGTGCAATAAATGATCTCATATTAATCTCCTTTTTATTAAGTTTGATTGCATTTTGTGAATTTTGTTTGATCTGATATAAGTTAGGATGTAATTGTCCATCTTTTGTTGATGTAGACACCTGTAGTTTGGCCAGTGCACTATTACGATTAATATTACGCTAGTTGTTCTTCTCCCTGCAAACCGATGATTCACCGTTGGTTCAACCTATCTAACTTTCTTCCTACGACATCCCTTTTGTCGTTTTTTCTCTTGTAAACCATTTAAACAAGCTATAATAACTTCGTTCTAACTACATTAGCTTCTTACTTTATTCTAGTCCACTTCTACCACCTTCCTGGCCTCTCAATCCATTCCATTGGATTGATCTGACCCTTCAAACTCTCTCCAATCCCTAATCACCTCCTAAACATGTTTAATTAAGCTTATACATGGTTTGTCACTCCCTAAACCTAGTCAAAGTAAGCTTTGACTTGCTAAAAGTGTTTTTTGGAATTTAGTGTTTGTCCCACATGCACCCAAGTTTCCCTTTTTCCCAAATGGAAAACTATATATAGGGCTAGACCCCCTCTCTCATTTTCAGGAATTCCTTCCTTCTTCCTAAGCATAGATTATAGTATTTTGCATCTAGGTTCTAGATTTCATTTCTAAGTTTAGATATTGAGCTATTTACTTCATTTTTTGTATTGCTAATTCAATTTAGAGGGTAAAAGAGAAGAACCATTGGCTCAAAAGCCTATAATGGAAAGATATCTTTCTCTTAATCACTAAAACTGATTGCTTAGGGCTTACTAGGTTCATTATTTTAAGCTTTCAAAGAATAGAGATAGTTTTAATTAGCTTAAATTTGAGTATTTACTTCATAATGTATGTTAGTTAGAAAATCTTGCTTATTTCTTATCGGATGGTCCACTGATTTGTTGCTTGAAGCCTTTGGGGATTCTTTAGGAATTCTTACCACAAATCCATGGCTTTCAAAAACTTTTCTTTGAACACATTTGGCATGCCCAGTGGGACTCTTATGTCCATCCTCCATTAATGGAGGTCCTTTGAGTTCTTCAAAGTCATTTTTCAAGTTTTTTAGTTTAAATCACTTGTTATTTTCCTCATTTTTGTTTTAAACCTTGGATTAATGAACTCTATTTACATACATTTGTGGGTTTGAAATAGAAATAGGAAGCTTTGACTAACTAATAACCTGTTTTTTTTTTAATTTTGAAAATCTGTGTGTTTTGCTAGTTTTTTACAGGGCACGTATAGGTGTTTTGAGGTAGCACGTACATGTTGAGATACACGTATCTCCATCGGAAAGGCCACCTACCCATCAAGGTGTCCTCTGTGTTTATGAAATTTTCTCTGTAGGGACGCATCCGCGTCTCCGTCTCTTTAGATGTGTCTATGTAATTAATACCACTGTGTAAAATTTTCAGACTTCTTTTTGCTTGGGATGTGTATCTGTTGGTAGGAGCGCGCACGCATTGAAACCCTAGCGTACTTATTGGATTAGGGTGCTTAGGCGTTGGTGACTATTTTAATCTTAATAGACCCGCGTAGGTGTTGGTATAGGCACGTACCCGTTGGTTGGGGCACGTACCTATTGGTTGGGGCACGTACATGTCGGTTTAGGTGCGCAGTTGTTACTGTTAAAATTAAAAAAAAATTACAGTCGGTTTTAGTTGTTTCTCTGACATTTTTGATGCAGGTTTCTAGAAGGTTGACAGGTTTAAAAACAGGGCTAACTCTTTAAAATTTTCAGTTTACATGATTAAGTGTTTTTCATACCTTAGCTTAAATTAGGATTTGTGAAAGGTGCATATGCTCTCTCCTTGCGCTTTCCAAAGTGATCTTAGAGATCAAAAACACTTACACAAAATCTATTTTATATCTTAAAATCACTTGCTCTTTAAACAATAAAGTAACATTTTTATGTGCTTTTAGTAGGATTTCCACTTTGCGTATGCTCTTCCTTCACACTTTTAGGTGATCTTAGGAATCAAAAGCAAGTGTGAGTTCTCTTTTACCTCAATCAGCAAACGAGAAAACTACTAACCAACTTGTTGTCTACAGGACCTAACATTGGTCAAAGAAGGGTATTAAGAATGAAGTGAAAACTTCTAATACACATGTGTTTGCAGATTGCCAAAAGGTGTGCCACTTTTGAAACCACATTAAGATTAAAAAATATAAAAAACACACCACATTCAGCACACTGTATTATAGTTTTTAGAAAATGGTAAGTCCCTCTCCGCTTAGTAGGAACATAACCCCTTTGGCATAACGCCTTAAGCTATAACAATGGGGGTGGTTCTAGGAACTCCAAAGTAGTCCACCATTGAGTAACCTCATTGAAAAAATGGGAAGCACCTCGCTTACCCACTCGACTAGTACACCTTATGAGATAACATTACCGGTTGTCCATGTGGCGACCCTAGTGATAGTACACGTAGATGCACTAGTTGCCTACTGTTCTTGAAGGGGGTAAAGTAAAGCCGAGATACTCCAAACTAGTCAGTGCGAATTTTTGGGTAAATCGTTCTCGCTTAAGACAACCTTGTAACACCTAGTTGAGAGAGCTTATTAAGGAAACCATTTTGTCTAGAGGCCAACTTTACTAGTCCATTCACGTCATTTTCCATCACAAAGTGATAACTTGTTTGGATTCAACTCCTTGTTTTTCGAACACGGTAATGAACCCATTCTAAGTTAGATCTAAGTGTTTTTCATCACGAATTTAGACAAACGTATTACTTAGCTTAGTTTCCTTATCATTTTTGAATGATTCAAAGCTCTACCCAAGTGAAACTAAGTCTATTTTCACATATTCTTGATCTACACCCATGCGTTCATACTTTCCACATTAGAAGTTGAACAGAGGCATACTTTACATATCATGTCAGAGATAGTGCTAGCTACTTTTTTGTACGTTTACACTCATCCATGTTTACAGCTGGGGTGTTAAATGACTATAGTAGGTGGGTACATTTTCACATCTTTGGTAGTCCTACGATCTTGATTTCAGGATCTTCATCATTGTTACGGGTCGGTTGTGTCATTCTATCTCTCCCTAGTTTGTTGAATTTTGCTTGCATTTTAGTCGTTTAGTATTGGCATTTACATTGTGTCTCCCATCCTTTGGGTGCGTAGTATGAATCCGTTTATTACGCGGTTACGCTGCTTGCATTGTCGCATACATCTTGTTATACCTTCTACTTGGTTTTAGTTTTGACATCATCTAGGTTTTTTGACGAGTGTTGATAACACATTATATATATCATCATGATGTTGTCTTGATATCAATGCCTTTCTTGCTTGGTTGAGATACCTTGATAGCATTATTGCGCTATATCTAATTGCGACTTCCACTTTTTAATACACTTGGCTTGTCGTCATTACTTGAGTCAGTTCTAGGTATACCTTATTAGAGGACTTTTTCAGTATTGTGCTAATATTCAAGCCTTGTTAGATTTCTAACTTTAGCCCACATATCTGGTACAACATTGTCATTCATCTTGGTCTTTTAAGTATAGATTTGACATAAAGCAACTTAGGTGAGCGGTACATTTTCATTTGTCCATATCGGTATCCTTTGAAAAATAGTAAACATAGTGTTGCATCTAAGTATCGGCTAGTAATACCTAGGCTTTTCAAAATGGCAAAAAAATCTAGTGAGCTTAATGCAAGAGCTAATCCTTTCGATGATTTCCCCTTTAGTGGTAAAAATTTAGAACCGCTCTTCTCTCAAGTAAAAGATACAGAGACATTAATCAATCATAGTGGAGAAGAGTCAGACTCTTCGGGAGAACAACAAAGGTTAGACCTAAACAGATTTGACGAGCTCTTATATTATAACAAAGATCAAGTACTTTCGAGAGTCTTGGCGTTAGGAGCTAAACTTCTACACGAGCGTGAAGAAGAAACAAAGGTCATTGACCCTAACTTAGGAGAGCAAAGATTCATCTTAGACATAGATAATCCTTTTGATGTGGGATATGCATCCACTTCTGGGCAACATAAGGCCGTTGTTGAAGTTAAAACATCACATAAACCTTGCTTTAAGGCTTTGTGTAAAGTAAAAACTGAGCGGAAGGCCTCCCCTCCTCTGAAATTCGATGAAGAAGAGGATCCCCTAGTTGAGGAGGAGACCGTCCAAAAATAGATCTTAAAGTTGAGTCAGAAATTAGCAAACCTAGGTGCTTCAAAAAGAAACATAGGTAAAGACAAAGACAAAAAAAAACTTAATGAGTTTCAATTTGATCCGCATACAGACTATAGCTTTAAGGCAACTCAGGCTCAAATTTCAATATCACCTACTAAGGAGCAACTCATTCAGGATGAATTGAAATCTATGAAAGATACGATCACAACATTATAACAGGGAAATATAGGCCAAAATAGAAAGTATCTCTATGAAGAACTATGTCCTTATCCCTTCGATAAAGACATGCTACTGCAGCCCTTTCCTAAACATTTCACTATTCCAAAGCTTGACAAGTACAAAGGCAAAGGTGATCCCCACGATCACGTCAAAGACTTTTACATGGCTTGTCAAGAGGTCACCTACAATGATAATTTTCTAATAGGACTCTTTCCCCATAGTTTGGGAGCTTTGGTGATTGAATGATTCTGTAGCATACCTAAAGGATCTATAACAACATGGCTGGCACTAGTAGAAAATTTTTTGCGGCACTATTCTTTCAATATTGAAAACAATATCATGATGAATGACCTTTGCAATGCAAAGCAAAAGCCTAATTAGACCTTCACGGGTTTCTTGCAACGATGGAGAGAGTTGGCTAATCGCTTCCCTTGTGCTTTACCTGAAAAATAATTAGTGAGCATTTTTGTTCCTAATTTAAACTTGGAGATAGCCTTCCATCTTCAGATGCATTGTGGATCTAACTTTGAGGAAGTTATAGAGAAAGGTAGCCAAATTGAAAAGGCTCTTATTACCAAAGGAACACTTAAACCCTTTGTCAAAGACAAACACGAGGCCAAATCTGTAGACAAACCTAAGTTCTTTAATAAGAACAAACACATCGTCGGTGATGGAATTACTGACTCCAAAAGAGTCCAAGCTGTGCAGACAGGTCCAATTTTGAAGCTTTCGTAAGGACCTCATCCCAAGGCACCTACAAAATGTACATTCACAATGTTGAGTGAACCCCTGACTGCTATATTAAAATAATAAGATGATTCTAAAATTGTAGAGTATCCAAGTACCACAGTACCATTCCCAGAAAATGCTCCAAAACCTGGTTGGTATAAAGACCATGAATACTGTGACTTCCATCATGTTAAAGGACACAAAATAGATAGATGTCTATGACTAAAACATTTCATACAAGACCTCATTGAAGAGGGCAAGATTGTCATAGAATCACCTCCTGATTCAGGACAGGGTCCTAATGAAAAAATGGGCATATACAAAGAACCTTTTCCCAATCACATGGATAAAAATAAAAGGAAACCAAATCACGGGCAGGTCTATAATGACTATCGCACTACTGTGTATGTTTACCCTAGTGATAACAGTCCATTCAACTCCCTTATAGGTTACATCCGTTTTCCTGATGAACAAGTAAACACAATCCAAATTATCGAAAAGATTTTTACAGCTGGAACATGACGTACTCGCTTAATCATACCTGATCCAATACCAACTACCCAAAGCCAATATAATTTACTAGACTAGATAGAGAAAACACCAACTAAAATATCCATTTTAGAACTTCTTAAAATCTCTACTACTCACAAGGATATATTGTACAAAACATTACAGAATTCCAAAGTCTCTACTAAGGTAGATCCCGCGCACTTACAAGCTATGGTTTCCCACCTTGATCCCACTGATCACATCACTTTTAATCACAACGCTATCCCACGTAACAACCCTGAGCATAATTTTCCTCTCTATTTAGAAGTGGTCATTACCTGTCGTAAGATTAAAAGAGTGCTTGTGGATGGGGATCTGGTCTAAACATATGCACATTAAAGCTAGTTAGGTAGCTAGGCCTTTCAGAAATGGATCTGGGAGCTAAGACCATCACCATCACATTGTATGATAATGATGAGAGAGAATCAGTAGGTACTATTATAGTACCCATGGAAGTAGGTCCCACTTGTCATTGTACGACCTTCCATGTCCTGGATTTATATCTCCCATATAACATGCTCTTGGGGTGTCCATGGATTCATGCCATGCAGGCTATCCCTTCGACATTTCATCAATGTATCAAGTTGTGCCATGAAGAGCGTATAGTCACTATATTAGGTGATCCAGAGCCGTTCACTCACTGTTAGGCATTGCATAGTTTCTCTCATGTAGCCTATGAGTTCCCTTCCACGGATGTTGTCATCCCTCTTAAAACAAAAGCTATGAAGAATCGGGTGGACTCAGAATCACTCACACCTTATAATCAAGACTTCCCTTCTTTGGTCAATCCTTTTGCATCTTGGGAAGCTACATCAGTAAAATATGGCCCAAGAGAGCCATTTACTATTGAAAAAACATTGTTAATTTCAAACTTATTAGTGTCACCTAGGACATGGGGTAAGCCCTATTTTTAGTTTAAAGGTACACGAGAACCGTGTTTAGAACTATTGGATAAATTTGTTCATAGTGGCCTCCTGTCTACAGAAAAGATGTTGGAGGATCCCATTAGTAAGGTGCCAAAAGGAACCATGGCCTCATGCCATCAAGTGCCTCAGTATACTAAAGGACACTGCATGATGTTTGTCATAGGTTATAAAAGATATGGATGTGGAGCCAATGCACAGGATCATCTAGAACCTATTCCTACTCACCGTTTCAAATCTGACAAGCATGGTCTTCGGTTACAATCCTAGGATGCTCAACCCATCGAGGTTGATGCTACCTTTTCTAAGTGTGAGGACGTTTCGTATAATGCGGATAGTGATGCAAGCTCCCAATGTAGCCTCTACGAAGATTTGGCTCCCACGAACCTATTCTCAGAGTCATCCATCCTTACCCTATCTGAATCCATCCCTTTAACTAATTATCAAGTCACCCTAGTTTATCCTGAACTTGTAGATTGGGACCAACAACTTTACGTACCACTTGATATCTTCGAGAATGATGAAGCATTCACAGAATTCATGGGACTCAGGGATTTTCTTCCTACTAGGGACCACAAGAAAGGATTCCAAATTCAGTTAAACACATGTGCATACTTCAGAGAAGAGGAAGAGATGTGTGGCCACTTGGGTAAGAATGTTGTGAATAAAAGTAAAAATACTTCAGAGTAGCCTAGTACAAAGAATAAACGGAAATCTCACAGTGACAAACTCTTTGAAACACTTATAGAAAAACAAAATGAAAAGCACATGGATAAAATAACTTATCCATTTGAAGATGATAAAGAGATACCTCAGGAAGTTGATCTCACCCTCCCTCCTGATCCTACCAGAATGGAGGATGCATCTAAGATGCTCATTGAGGAAACCATCAGTGTCAACATTGGTTCAAAGGATTTACCCAGGAGTTGAGGGCTTCGCTCTCAGCTCAGGAACAAAAAAAATTTTTGGAACTCTTAAGAGAATACATTGATATTTTTACGTGGACATATTTAGGTATGTCTGGCTTTGATCCAGCACTAATTGTGCACAACCTTGTTGTGCACCCAGACGACAAGCCCATTAAACAAAAATTGAGGAAGATGCATCCTACAGTTGCACTTCTTGTCAAAGAAGAATTAGAGAAATTCTTGGCTGTAGATTTTATCAAACCTATTGATTACTCAGATTGGATCTCCAATATAGTTTTAGTACAAAAGAAACTCATTGGCATTAGGATCTATATTGACTTCTGTGACATCAACAAAGCATTTCCTAAAGAGGATTTTCCTTTGCCAAACATAGATATGATCATAGACTCTATCGCTGGTTATGAGATGCTATCCTTAATGGATGGATTCTCAGGGTATAATTAGATAAGGATCACAGAAGAGGATCAGCAAAAAACTACCTTCATCACTCCATGGGGAACCTTTTGTTACAAAGTCATGTTGTTCGGACTCAAAAATGTTGGGGCTACTTATCAGCGTGCTATGACTGTCATTTTTCATGATATGATGTACGATATTATGGAGGACTATATGGATGACATATTAGCTAAATCAAAGAGTAGAGAAGAGCATCTAGAAGTTCTTAGACATATCTTTCAACGCCTCAGGGACTACAAGGTTCATCTTAATCCTAAGAAGTGTGTCTTCATCGTATTATCTAGAAAACTATTGGGATTTATAATATCACAAAGAGGGATAGAAGTGGATCCCACCAAGGTCACTACTATTATAGACATGCCTCCACCCACCACTCTTGAACAACTTAGAAGTATGCAAGGAAAGATCCAGGCTATTCGCCATTTTATTTCTCAGCTTGCAGATAAATGTCATCCATTTACACATCTTTTGAAGAAAGATGTTTCTTTCAAGTGGGGGCCTGAATGTCAGAAGGCATTTTCTTTTCTCAAACAGTACCTTGTAAATCCACCTGTGTTGATGCCCCCTACTCCTGGAGAACCTCTCCTTTTATACATTTCTTCTACCCAATTCGCTATTGGTGCACCGCTTGCCTAATATGACCTTGGCCACAAGGAGAGAGTTGTTTATTACCTTAGTCGTACATTGATTGCCTATGAATTAAACTATTCATAGGTTGAAAAGGCCTTCTTAGCAATCATCTTTACATTTCAGAAACTCTGTCATTACCTCCTTAACAATAAAACTAAACTTATTTCCAAGGTTGACCCTCTTAAGTACCTCTTATCCAAACCTACCTTATCAGGCCGAATGGCTAATTGGATCATTCTTTTGAGTGAATTTGAGATAGAGTTTATAAATTAGAAGTCCTTAAAATGATAGGTATTGGCAAATCAGTTTGCAGAAGTGCCTTTACCAGGAATGGAGCCTTTATGTTTGGATCTCCTAGATGCATCTATGATGTATATCGAAGAGACCATGGAATGGCAGGTCCATTTTGATGGATCATTTACTTTTCATGGATCAGGAGCTGGAGTAGTGCTTATTACTCCCACAGGAGATATTATACCAAAGGCATTCTGGTTGGGGTTTCCTTGTACCAATAACATTACAGAGTATGAGGCACTCATTGTTGGCCTTAGGCTAGCTATCACTTGGAACATCAAACAACTGCGAGTTGTTGGAGATTCTCAGCTCACCATTAAGTAGGTCAACGATGAATACAAGGTCAAAGATGAAAAACTTATTCCCTATAAGAAGATGGTTGAAACCCTAAAGGAATATTTTTCACATGTCATATTTGAACAAAAACCCATATCTCATAATAGATATGCAAATGCCATGGCTACCATAGGCTCTCTCTTGTGCATCCCACCTAAAGAGAGTAAGATGCCTTTCTTTGTAGAACACTTACAGATGCCGGCATATGATATGCCTAAATCTTGCTTAGCATGTGAATTTTTTGGTCCCCTATCCCCATGGTATGACCCTATTTACCAATACCTACAAGATGGAACCTTCCCACCTGACATTACCCATTCAGAGAAAAAATCCCTTATCTACCGCATTACCCATTATACCCTCCTAGGAGGCACTCTTTATCATTGTGGCTACGATGGGAACTTACTTCACTGTCTAAATGTTACTAATTCAGTTCATGTGATTAAAGAGGTACATAGTGGTATATGTGGGGCACACACTAGTGGCATGGTGCTAGCTAAGAAATTGTTGAGAGTAGGCTACTATTGGCCTACCATGGAATTTGATTGTTGTAACTTCATGAAGAAATGTGAACTTTGTCAAAAGTACAGCAATCTCATACATGCACCGGCATAGGCTTTGTAGCCTATTGCAATGCCTTGGCCTTTTTCAAAGTGGGGTTTAGATCTCATAGGGAAGCTCCATCCTTCTTCATTAGATGGTCATACACACATCATAACTGCCACTGAGTATTTCACTAAATGGGTGGAGGTTGTTCCTCTTACCTATTTCACCAGTGCGCAAATATCCAAATTTATCATGAACCATCTTATATGCCATTATGGTATCCCGTCGTCCATTATCACTGACAATGGTACATCTTTCAAAAATAAGACGGTAAAAGCCTTGTGTCAACACTTTCATATCCAACTTAAATGGTCCACCCTCTATTACACTCAAGGTAATGGGAAAGTAGAGGCTACAAAAAAAACTCTTGTGCACATTATGGAGAAAATGGTTAGTAAAATTGGTTGTAATTGGCACTTGTAGATCCATCCCGCCCTCTGGGCTTATCGAACCTCCATCCGCACCCCTACTAGTGTTACCTCGTATTCACTTGTCTATGGCACTGAAACCATCATACCTTTGGAAGTGGAGCTTCCCTCCCTGAGAATATATCTTAGGCACTACCTTGACAAAGATGAAGACTACAGAGTTGCTCGCCTGGCAGAGTTGGAACTGTTAGATGAACAACGTATTAGAGTGCGTAATCACCTTAAAGTATATCAAAATAGAGTATCCAGAGGATACAACAAATGCATCATTTTTAGGGAATTTGATGTAGGTGATCTCGTACTGAAATAAAATCATAACAATACCACCAAAGATAGAGAAAAGAAAGGTAAATTTGAGGCAAATTGGCTTGGTCCCTATGTGGTGACCGCTAAATATGGATCAGGGGCATATAGACTTGCCTATTTAGACGGTGGAGAGCTTCCAGAGCCCATGAATGCCATCCACCTCAAGCATTTATATGCTTAGGCATGGTTAAAATATTGAGATAAGAAACTAAAAAGTAGAAAACAAAGAAAATACAAGCAAAAAAATTGAAAAATCGAGAAAAAATGAAGTAAAAAAAAAAGGTCGTCCTCATGTGAAAACCACACAATTGTGGCACAGTGAGCATGTCCTTTTGTGAAAACCGGTTTTACGGCACTCAAGGAAGGTTTCTCGTACACAAGTCACTCTTACAACAGGATGTGTAACTCTTGCCACTTGCTAAATTCCACAATACCCTGGCTAGGTCTAGGAATCCAACCTTCAGCTCCCATAGAGGACCGGTGATCTGGTTTACTTATGTAATATCTGTGTGATGGATGTGGCATATTTGTATATTCCCACATCGTGCTGGGGGCACATTCACACTCCACTTCATCATACACTAACACGTGGTATTTGACCCTTTGTATATTCCCACATCACGTTGGGGCCATTTCATGTTTCTTTCAAGCTTGTACATTACTTTCAAAACATGACCTAGAAAATAAAAAAACATTTAGAAAATGATACACAAAAATCTAAACATCTAGAAAATTTCCCATTTCAGGGATAAAGCTACATTCATCTCACAAATCATCTTAGGGAAACCTAGACAACAATGATGAACGTAGCTACAAAAAATTATCTTTTAGATAAACTCAAAAACATTAGAAAATATGTCAATAGCTGTCCCGCAAAAACAAAGTGGTAGTTAGATTGCTTTTAGTTGTTGGTTTGTATAGTTTTGATGTACTTATCTTGTTGTGTTGTTCATTCTTTGAATGATTCTTTGCTTACATTATATTAGATCTTGTTAGGTTTAATTGTGTGTTGCACTGCGTTCATTATTAGGACTTTTATGCTTGTAATTAATTGTTGTATGTTTCTTTGATTGCCATGTGCATTTGTTAGAACTCATTTTTACATGCTTAGATTAAAGTGTTAGATTAATATTCCTTTTAATTGCATTGTATTGTGTTGCATGTGTATATTTGTTTAGTTTTGTTAACTTTTGCTTGTGTGTTTGTTTAGCACAGTTGTTTGTTATCACATCTATCATCTATCATTTCATCACATCTAACATCATCTATACATCATATATAAATAAAATGCTAAGTATTACATCATGCATGTATGCTAAGCTAATCATCACATATCGTATCATCAATGGGGGCAAGAGGGGTTGCGCATAATCACTAATCTATCCCTCCCCCCCCGCACCAATATCATCTAGTATCATCCCAAAATGCTAGCCATGTGGAATCAAAAACACATGATATCAAATACATGAGTATATCATCATTATGAAAGAAAAAAACATGTCCATATCTACATCTGAAAGTATGTCACATACATGAAGAGAAACAAGATATCACATGAACATCAATAAAACATAATTACCATGACAATATATCAATACACGATAGGATATACAAGATAATGTCCATATGGTAAATGTATAATAAAAAAATCTCAGTGCTGGTATATATAAAATGTTTTGTCCATCTGCCATATAAAAGGGGGTATGGATCAAATACTAAGCCTGCATACAAAGGCATGGTGGTACATAACAAAATTATCTACATTAATCAAAATCAGGCCTTCATCAAGAGGCATCTGCAAAAGAATCTAAATAATCTATACATGGTCAAAACCCGCCTTCATAAGAGGCATATACAAATGAATACATACATATATATCATGGCATGAGTAGGAGACTCAGCCGCAACTCTCGCCCTCACTGGGGCTGCTGGGACCATGTCCTGGAGGATGGAATAATGGAGGTCGTGATGGGCCTGCCCCTAAAGAACCTACCAACTATGAGGAGGGACCCTGTGTACCCCTCTACTGTGTACTCGGCTGTGTGGCCGGCTGCTGTACTGACCTAACCGACCTCCATGATCTAGAGCCTGTGTGGCTCACATCAAGCTGGGCATAAGGTGTCACTCGCTCCTCTACTGGAACTACCTAAAAGTAGGCTATCCTGTAATAAAGAGCCTCACCTGTGGCCCTAATAGTGTCACGTATCAAATCCTCATCTCCTGTGGCCAAGGCTTCCTGTAGGGCAGCATCACGCTCGCCTATCAATCAACCTCTATCTGCATCAGCCTACCTAGCAGCAATGGCCTCTCGATCTCTCTCTAGTGTGACAGTCTATAAATCACTACAGGCCTGGTCTCTCTCTATCAGATAGGTCTGTCCCTTAGCCTACACTTGATCATGTTGAACCATGACACTATGTAACTGGCTCTGTGCCTGGCCTAAGGAACCCACTAACTGAGTGCCATGCATTGCCAATTGTGTAATTTGACCTGGCTATATGACCCTCCCACTATCCTGTAGCTGAGACCTAGCCTGGTCTCTCTTGGCAGTCAATACCTACATCTACACTCTAGCCTGATCTCTCTCTATGGCCACCTGAAGCTGTACAGCTATCACGGCCTGTAACTGCTGCTGTAGTGTAGCAAGTTGTCCATCACCACCTCTTGGGGCCTGAGGAGGTGTACCCTGCTGTGATAGAACCTGCTGTAGTGGGACATATATGCCCACTAGAATACCTACTAGAGGCAATGAACTAGTTGGGGCCTGGTGTACCTATCTAGGTATAGGCCTAGGACCCTATACTTGTGGTTGTGAAGCCCTACCTCTAACTTGATGCTACGCATCGAGGCCACCCTCGTCATCTGAATCATCATCATCAGTACCACCTCTGGCACTATCATCATCACTAGGCAGCCCCACTGGGGGAGATCTTACACCTGTATCATATGTTGCCCTCGAAATTTTCATCCTGTGTGGAATCATGCCATGGTACCAGGGTACGTACTCTGTTGTGCACCCTGGATCCATGGATCTCAAACCTACCTCAAGGGTACCCATGCAACTGGTACCACCTATGTAAAATTGGCCCAGGCTCTGTCAAAGGCTATCTATGGCCCCATGTCAAAATACTCACGCTCCCTCTGTGTGTACCACATATTAGGCCCTGGAACATCCTGTGTGGTGCCAAACTATCACTGGCACCTATCAACTCTGTAAAACTCCCGCATATAGCTATGGCTTCCCATGATAAAATGATCTACTCCAGCTATAGATAGCTCTCGGGCATCCTCTGGCCACTGGAAATGTTGATACAGCCTCCATACCACGGCCGCCTGTTATAGGTTGTCGAGCTCTTGATGATAAGGATAATGGTCGCCCCTGTAAAACTGAACATCATCCCCGACGGGGACCCAACGCATGGTATATGGCTCCTCTAGAGCCTGAACTCTCAGAATGCCTAAAGGGCACCAAATAGCAATGTGATCCCAGGCCCATATCATGAGGATCCTGGCCGGACCTATCATCTTCTAATGGTAGTAGGTAATAAGATGTAGATCCCAGTAAAGATGTGCCAGAATGCACTGGCCCCAGCAATAGGTCTCTCCCTGTATCAATCCAAGAATGACCCCAAGTAGTCCAATGGGGGAATGAAGAGCCAGTCTTGTCAGGGAGTAAAACTCCACTGACAAAGGCCATCATATAGACTATGACTCGACCTAGAGAAAGGTCATCAATACAACGCGACAATCTCATCGTCATCTCGTGACGAGGTATCGTCAAGACTCTGAATAACTGTGCAATGCATCCATCCAACGTTGCTCTGTCACTCACATACTAAATGGGCTGGCCAACGATGGGAACATGCATGATGCACTAGACATCCTCCAATGTGATGGTAATCTCCCCTGTAGGCAGCCGAAAGCACTGGCTCTCGCTGTGCCATCTCTCTGCTATGGCTGTGAGAAGGTCGTGGTCCAATGTGATACGGGGCATGTCAGCCACGTAGGCTAACCCTGTGACATAAAGAAGGATATCTAGTATCCCCCTATCTCCATCCTCGAACTTTGCCTCTATCGTCTCAAGGTGGCCATATCTCTCCCACATCTGAAGTGCAGGTAATCTATGTTGCAAGATCAAAAACAAGTGTTAGGCACTTATCTAACTTCTAGCTATCTTTCTAAGGAAAAATGGTTCGCTGAGTCCGTTAACTTACTAATTTCCCTTTTTCTTCTAAATTCTTCTAATTATTCTCCTCTACACTTTGCTATTTTATTGCTATAAGTGTTTTTCATTTTCTTCCAGATGCATGCACACCCCTTTTGATGCACACATGTCCTCCTCGATGCATACGCGCCCTAACCAATGTGTACGTGCCCCTACCTTTTCTACTTTTCATGCATATGCCACACAGGATTCCAATGCACCCAAGTGTGAAATGCCTACGTGCCCCTCCCAGCGTGCATGCATGCACGCATCCATTCCCGGTAAAATTCAAAAAAATTCCTCCCCAGCACCTACGTGCTTAGTTTGACATGCACACATCCCCATTTTTCCCCCTTCGATGGATATGCATGCATGTATATGTTTTTCAATGCATACGCCCGCACGTATCCACTTTTTCAATGCATACGCATGCGCATCCCCATATTTTTGACACATACACGTGCGCACATGTGTCTTTTACCTGCCTACCTACCCTAGAAATGACCTAGAAAAGAATTAAATGCATAATTTAAGAGAGAAGGGATAGACTACTCACGAAGGGTCCATGCGCGGGGTCTCACTGGTACTCTCGGATCCAGTCTGCTCACCTCCATCTTGTCGGTAACCTCTCCATCACACTCTAGGATCTCTCGCTGACACCTCGCGGTAAAAAATTGCAAGAGCTCTAGTACAAATGAATTGATCGTGATTGTTTTTACCCCCCCTACGTGGGTATATTAACTCATCGCGGTGCCCCTGGGGCATGTTTTCTCCGTCGTGGTCATTCTAATCTTCTTCTACCCACCGTGATAATTATTTTATTATTAAAATAATTATTTTTATTAATTTTCACACGTTGGGGCACTTTGTGCTACCCTGCGGACACTTCCTCTTAACCCTGGTATTGTTTATGAACCTTATAGGCATTTTCCTCTATTTCGATTCCTCTTTTTCATCTATCTACCTCTCTTCATGAACAATAATTATTTAAAATAATTATTATCACCCTGTCTTTCTTTCCATGGGGATACCATTTTGCCTTCCCCCATTCGCCTCCACACGTACTTTGTTAGAAGATATTTGATCTTTTGAATTCTTGACTGATCAAAAAATTTAAAAAAAATTTAAACTAATTCGGAAATATCAAAAATAGTATAAAGCTTTGAAAATGAACTAAAATTGGTAACCAGCTCATTTTTTGGCTGAAATCTGTGTCTTTTGCATGGCGCTCATCCCATATCCTACTGACGTTTTTCACATGTTTTTGAAACAACGACTTGCGAATCACCCTGATCTACAATCATTTACAAAAGACCGCTGCTTACTTCGTCTGTACTCTAGGGCACTATTAGTTGACTGGTATTGTTTTGTCATGCACGTTGCTTTTTAATCGGACCCAAGTGTCCTCCGTCATTTCCCTTGCATGTGCATATTGCTTGGGGTATCATTCTTACCCTTGTCATTTATCAGAACATTTAGGACTTCAGCTTGATAACAAAATATTTGTGCAACCTTCTTGAACATTGTTGGTTTAAGTGTGTGTGACTGTACTTATTTCCCTGTTACATGAGTTTGTTTACTTCTTGTTTTGTGTTACACATTTGTATGTTGCGCAAAGTTGGCATTTTAGCAATAGACATTTGTTTTGTATCTTGGCTTTTCATGTCACTATACGCTTTTGTTGTATGCTCACATTTTTAATAAGGACCGATGAGGAGGTCTCTAAGCAAAATGATGATTTAGTGGATACTATTGATTTGTGGATAGCTCAATATCTCTTTTCTTGTTTCTTATCTTCTTCCTCTTCACCTTCCCCATTCTTCTATCTATGTCTCACATTTTTCGAGCATCGATCGACTTCTTTCATCACCCCCTATCAACACTCGAGGGGGCATCCTTCATCCTAGTAATTTTTCTTCCATCCCTTCAAAAAATTTCCTTCTCTTTTATATTTGTCTACTTTCTTTGAAGTGATGTAAGTTACATCACCTCAAAGAGGGGAAAATGTAAACACCTGTAGTTTGGCTAGTGCACTATTACGATTAATATTGCACTAGTTGTGCTTCTCCCTGCAAACCGATGATTCACCGTTGGTTCAAAATATCTAACTTTCTTCCTGCGACATCCCTTTTGTCGTTTTTTCTCTTGTAAACCATTTAAACAAGCTATAATAGCTTCGTTCTAACTACATTAGCTTCTTACTTTCTTCTAGTCCACTTCTACCACCTTCCTGGCCTCTCAATCCATTCCATTGGATTGATCTGACCCTTCAAAACTCTCTCCAAACCCTAATCACCTCCTAAACATGTTTAATTAAGCTTATACATGGTTTGTCACTCCCTAAACCTAGTCAAAGTAAGCTTTGACTTGCTAAAAGTGTTTTTTGGAATTTAGTGTTAGTCCCACATGCACCCAAGTTTCCCTTTTTCCCAAATGGAAAACTATATATAGGGCTAGACCCCCTCTCTCATTTTCAGGAATTCCTTCCTTCTTCCTAAGCATAGATTATAGTATTTTGCATCTAGGTTCTAGATTTCATTTCTAAGTTTAGATATTGAGCTATTTACTTCATTTTTTGTATTGCTAATCCAATTTAGAGGGTAAAAGAGAAGAACCATTGGCTCAAAATCCTATAATGGGGAGATCTCTTTCTCTTAATCACTAAAACTGATTGCTTAGGGCTTACTAGGTTCATTATTTTAAGCTTTCAAAGAATAGAGATAGTTTTAATTAGCTTAAGTTTGAGTATTTACTTCATAATGTATGCTAGTTAGAAAATCTTGCTTATTTCTTATTGGATGGTCCACTGATTTGTTGCTTGAAGCCTTTGGGGATTCTTTAGGAATTCTTACCCCAAATCCATGGCTTTTAACAACTTTTCTTTGAACACAATTGATTATGATTCTAACGTTTAAAATCTCTGTAATTCCTAACAAAGTGTTTTAGAATCTCAGTTTTGTAATAAAACAGGTCAAAATCAGGTGAAAGAATAAATATAAAGTAGATTGCATGTTTTTAGAAGCATTGGAATCAATACGGTATAGTTTGAGAACTAACAAACTTTGTTTCGAAACTCCATTACACAGTCACAAGTTTTGTCACTTAGTTCCAGAACTTCCAAACTTAGTTCCAGAAGTCTAGTATTTAGTCCCAAAATTATTAGGATTAGTTCTAGAACTCTTGCAGATAGCTCCAGAACTCTCTCGGTTAGACCTAGAATGATTTCCTTTAGTTCCGAAACTCTTCTAAAGTTCCAGAACAGATAATAATCTATTCCAAATGGCCGGTGATTTGTAAAATCAATGATCTTATCAATCTGGAGTAGATTAGAAGACTTATGACCATCCACACTTGCGGATCTAGGATAATTATCACACAGCTGTAGTCCAGCCATGTTTCAATTCAGCATCTATTCTAGGCACAATTCAGTTCCATATTATCAGTGGAACTGTTACGACCATAAATGCACCCCTGGAAGAAGTATATATATACAGACCTGTAGATAGATTAGATATAGGTATATAGATATAGAACAGGATATAGATATAGATTGATGCACGCAGATCTAAAATGTTTTTGTAATGCATAACGTTTTATCAATAAAATATCCATTTCTATTTCAAGAGAAATTAAGTTACCCAATCCTATTTTGAAGTGGAGCAAGGGCCCACTCCTCCAAGAACCAGGATCCTCATTTTTGTTGGTATTTATATTTTTAAAGCAAATAGTTTAGATCTGTTAATTCTGTATCGCTTTCAATTCCTTAAGTTGAAATTTGTTGTAGACTTGTCCCTGTAGGTGTTGTAGATTAAGTTATTATTTCTTTGCAATCATTTTCCAAGCATTCTCAATTGTGTGTTTATTTTTGTAATGTTTTTTTATTTCCAAGCAATTCATTTCTACAAATTGTGTTTACTTCTAAGGCAAAGTGTGTTTACTTCCAACAGGTTTTCATAGTTTGATTCCAATAAGGTTTTAAATCAAGAAGTCCTTAAGACATTGAAAAGATGCCCCAGAAAATATAAAATACCTATAATCAATTACTAGATCGCTAAGATTCTTCTTGTTGCATATAGCTTTAGACACACCCCTAGTTTGAATATGATATCAACATAAAGTTGATTAAACGAAGGGAATAATGACACACATCACTACGCTAGTAAAACACCCCTTCTAACCTCTTCTAAACCCCCTAAACCATGCTAATCCCTCTCTAACTAGCTTTTCTAAGCTTTTTTCTCTTTAATTAACCTTGTTTAGGTTAATTAACCCTCTTATTGACTTTCTAAAGAGGATTTTACTTTCTAAACAAATATCTTACCTTTCCAAATTGACCACTTGGCTTCCTAAACTCTTGTTCACACCTCCAAATATGCTTTTCTAAAAATCAACTTTTTGACTCCTTTTTAGTCCCACATGCATCTAAAACATCATTTTCTCACATCCAAAAACTATAAATATAAGGATACCCCTCCCACCTTTTCCTAGGAACTCTCTCTCTCTCTCTCTCTCTCTCTCTCTCTCTCTCTCTCTCTCTCTCTCTCTCTCTCTCATTTCTGATTTAGATCATGCTTAAGTCTTTTAAGTCATTTCATAGTTTATTTGAGTTATTTACTTGTTATTTGTTAATCCTTTCAAAGATTTAGGTAAATGGGAGAATCCATTAATGGTGAGCTTCCATTATTAAGCTTTTGAAACATCAATAAACAAAAAATTGTTTACTATATCTTTAATAGGTTCACTTATATATAGCTTTCATGGAGTAAAGAAATAATATAGTCATGTTTAAAGGTTGATTGTTTATTTCAAGCTTTATATATACATGCAAATAGGTAGCTCTTACTTATCTCTAATCAGATGGTCATTGAGTCATTTGTTTAAAGCTTTTGGGGCCTCTTTTGTGTTCTTACCCCATTTTATAAGCTTTTGCAAACTTTTCATTGCACACATTTGGTATGCTCGGTGGGACATACTCCATTGTCCTTTAAGATCCTTTGTCCAAGCTTTTCAAGTTCACTTTCATGCTTTCTAGGAGAAATAGCTTGTTATTCACTTTATTTTATTTTTTAAGTAAGTTAAATCATCCTTGTTCGTGCATATTTTGTGGTTCTAAATTTGAAATAGGTTTATTTGATTAATAAATAGCATGTTTGACTGTTGAAATTTTTCATTTCTATGAATTTTTTAGGTTTTACAGGGGTACGCATATGTGTCTTAGATTGGTGCCTCTCCATCGAAACCCTAGTGCACCTGTCGAACTAGTCATGCACCCGTCTGGTTATATTTTTCAGACAAGTCATTTATAAGGGGTCGCATACTTGTCAAACTGTTGGTGTATGTGTTGAATGTCATGTGTACATGTGCCTTTATATGCGTAGGTGTATTTTTAGCATACTGTGTTGATTCATCTTTTGGCTTGCAAGTGTATCCGTTGGGAAGGAGTATCCATTAAAACCCTAGCGTACCTATCTCTAGGCTCGTGTAGGTGTTAGACCTTACTGTTCTAAATTGTTTCCATGCATACACGTTGGTTTGGGTGTGTATCCATTGGCTTGGACATGCATATGTCATTTTTAACATGCAGGTGTCTAAGTCAAAAATTGGAATTTCTCTTCGAATTGTAAGATCATTTTTTTGAGTTTTTCTACTTGTTCGTAGGTTCTAACAAGTGCTTTTAGTTTTCTTTTTTATTTTGTTTAACTAATTTAGTTTAAGTGTTTCATTTTTCTAAGTTAAAAATAGATTTTCGAAGTGTGTATGCTCTTCCCCTGCGCCTTCTAGGTGATCTTGGGAATAAAAAATACTTCTAAAATCATCCTTATTGCTTTCAACACACTTACTTTACACTTCCTAAATGCATTGATCTTTCAAAATTGGTTCAAACGAAACAAAATTTTACAAAAGCACTTAAATTATTTTCCATAAAACTTGTTTGAGTTGAGTTTCCATGTTATGTATGCTCTTTCTTCATGCCTTTTGGTGATCTTAGGAATCAAAAGCAACATGACAAATCTCTTTTGATATCATGATCTTTTGTGAAAATTACTAACCATTTACATATAAAATCAAAAAACACTTATCGAAGAAAGAAGTTACAAAAATGAAACCCACTAAAACGTGTTTTCATACAGGTTGCCAAATGGTGTGCTACTTAAAACCACATTAAGATAAGAAAGATTAAAAACACACCACTTCACATCACACTGTATTGTAGGTTTCAGAAAAGGGTATGTCCCTATCCACTAAACTAGAACATAACCCCTTTGGCATAACGCCTTAAGCTATAACAATGGGGGTGGTTCTAAGAACCCTAAATTAATCCATCATTGAGTAATCTTGTGGATGAAATAGGAAGCACACTGCTTACTCACTTGACTATATTTTACATTATAAGTTAGAGTCAAAGTTATTTGTATCACGACCCGAGTGATGATACAACAGAACACACTAGTTGCTTATTTTATTAGAAGGGGGTAAAGTAAAGTTGAGATACTCCCAAACTAGTTAGTGTGAATACTTGGGTAAATCCTTCTCGCATTTATATAAATTGTTGACACCTAGTTGAGTGATCTTATTAGGAAAGCCATTTTGTCTTAGATTTCACTTTACTAGTCCATTGTCATGTCTTGTCGAGCCATCATGAAGTGACAAATTACTTGGAGTCTGAACCTTTTTTTTAGAGAAATGAAAAGAGTCCACTTGAGTTAGATCTAATTGTCTTTCATCATGAAATTAAATGTCATATCACTTAGCTTGGTTTCTTTCTCACCTTCGGACGAGGTGAAACTTTGCCCAAGTGGCGCTTAGTTTATTTTCATCTTTTGATCTATACCCTTGCATTCTCGTTGCCCATTTGGGACAAGAAGGAGGCATACCCCATGAGTCTTATTAAGGATAGTATTTACCAATTTTTTGTCCTTTTACACCCATCCATGTTTTTGGATGGGTTGTTAAACATCTAAATTGTGTAAATATGTTTTCGTGTCTTTGATAGTCCTTCGATTTTGATTTCAAGATCGTTATTAGTGAGAAAATTTGTCTTATGGACAATTTTTTGGATTTTAGGCCAACGCTATGGGAATCAAAGTCCCTCTACATTTGAATGGTGTAGCTACCATTGTTTAGCATGTAAAACCAAAGTGGATTTATGGTGGTTTTTCAACCAGAGATCCACAGGAACACTCCATTGTCCCTATGGCAATAATAGCAACTCCTTGCTATAGCAGAAATTGATTTGAGAAAGGGGAGGGAGTGAGAATGAAGGAGGGGGAAATCAATGTTGTGGGTAGAGTGTCAGATGCCCACACACATCAACTGGAAGTTTCATTACATGCATTAATTAATAGAAGAAAGACAAATTTGTAATTTCTAAGCACAAGACATAATGAAATGTGCTGGTCATAAAGCACCAATCAATTTTTCCATCGGGGGGACATAAAATTCCTTCCTTTTTTATTGATCTCAGAGTTGAAACTTGTACAATGAGTGGGAATAGAATAAAAATGCAAAGGAGGAGAATAGAAGAAGAATAACAATCATTTTTGTCCTCTGTTCACAAAAGTGTGCTTCCAGTTTAAAAATTTGATTGTCCGCCCCTCACAAAGACTTTGAAAAACCATTAAAATGTTCGACCCAAAGTCATTATAAACAAATTTAATCATTTCTCCTCTTCCAGGTTCTTTACCCGCAAAGAAAACGCATCTAACGAGCCCAAAAATATTTTTTGTGTGTAAAAATACGTTTCATATTTCAATTTTCAAGTTCACATATGAACTGTTTGATCATTTTCCATAATTTCTTTGAAATCAGGCCATCCACGTGGCAGGAGAACATTGGAGCGAAGTCAGGGGAAACTTTTTTGTGTTTTTTGCATGCTAGAGACGTTTTCTTGATTTTATCCCACAAAACTCCATAAAAATTTAAAATTGAAGTGTCCATCGCATAGATAATTTCAACATATTTCCATTGATACCAAAAACATGAAAATCTGAGCTCTAGATCGAAAGATATGGCCTCTTGAAGATTTAGGGAAAAACTGGTAAAAAATAGAGTCAAAATTAGGGTTGGCGGGGTCAAACTTTAAATTTTTCCCTTTTGGAAAAATTTCCTAAAAATCTCCGCAGCCCCGCCACTCCAAGACACATGGCGCCTTCTGATTCATCCGCGGGCCAAAGACCTACCTTTTTTCTTTCTGATTTCATATTGGGAAAAATTTCCCAAAAATGTTCGTGCCCCGCCACTCTGAGACACATGGCGCTCTCTGACTGGTCACGGATATGCGGCTCCATTTTTTCCTTTTAAATTTTAAATTGGGAAAAATTCCCAATTTATCTCCATGCCCCGCCGCTCTGCCTTAACACATGGCACATCTTGATTAGTTGCGGGCCTCAAACCATTTATTTTCCTCTGTGGGCTTTCGAGCCGAATGTTTCCTTTGAGTTTTTTGCCCAAAAGGGCTAAGTGCCAAGTTTTCCTCCATGCCTCCACCAATGCACTTCCTTCCCCTCCATAGGGCCTGTGGGCCACTTTGTGACTTTTTTGATTTTTATCCAAAAGGGCTAAGTGTCGAATTTCTCTCTGCAGGCCCACCCAGGGAAAATTTCCCCTCCAAACTCTATCGAGCCATAACTTGCAAAATACGAGTCCGGAGGACTTCCTTACCTTTCCGGAAAGGGGAAAGAATTTTCTATCTAATGAAGGTGTTTCTAAGAATCCTTGTTCCATTAGGAAGTGCCATATTTCAAAATACTTAGACTAGACCATTTTTAAAGGGTAACAACTCAAAAATTTCTAATTCTAGGCTTGGAAAAAGAAGGAAAATTTTGAGGGGACAACAGTGGCTTTAGCTTGGGGACATGGCATGGATTGAACTGGGAGAAAACATGGCATGAGGATCCAGAATCTCAAGTTTTAAAACATATAACGTTGACCATTTCCTTATCCATTGGGCCTTACAGCGTCATGTACAATACTAGAGGAAGGAAGAAGGAAGGAGGGGAAAACACAAAAAACCAGAACCACACCAAAACAAGAAAAGGGAAACCAAAACACACACAGAACAGAAAAGGGAAAAAAAAAACTATGGTACAAGGTGAGGGAAAAATCAATTTCATTGATGGTAAAACTTCAAATATTGCCCAATTCTAGGAAATACCAATAGAGTTCCATCCAAGTATGATAAGAGAAAGGCATTCTCACCACAAGCTTCAAAGAATTCAAAATGGACCCAACCACAAATAATCTAACTTACCATGACTTCCCTTTGGCTCTCTCCTCTTGTCCCAAAGTAGGACCAAATCTCCAACTCTAAACTCCCTTGCTTTGGCTCTTCTGTCAAAGAGCTTCTTCACTTTCAGCTGATGTTCTTTGATTCTGTCCACTACCTAGGATCTGCTCTCTTCTAGATTCTCAAGGAAAAGGATCCTCTTATCAATTGAATCTCTGTATTGGTTGTCTTCCACTATTTGAAGCAGCTTGAGAGCTAGCATTTCAATTGTAATAGGAATCTTTGCTTCAACTCCATATAGCAGCTGAAAAGGTGACATGCCTATTGCCTTCTTAGGAGTGATCCTATCAGCCCACAATGCATCATATAATTTTTTGTGCCAATTCTTCTGATTCTCATCAACAAGCTTACAGATAATGGTCACAATATTTTTGTTGCTTGACTCAGCTTGACCATTCCCTTGAGGATAGTAGTCAGAAGAATGAGCAAGAGAAATCCTGAAGCCATAAATAGAATTATGTCAATTCCTTCGAAGAGAAATAAGTAGCATTGTCCACCACAATCTTTTGAGGCACCCCAAAATGGACAATGATGTATTCTTTTATGAAACTACAAACTACTTCAGAACTAGCTTGTTTGGTTGGAATGGCTTCCACCCATTTGGTGAAGTAGTCCATGGCAGTGAGCACATAAGTATGCCCAACACTTGAATGGGGATTCAACACGCCAATGAAGTCCAGCCCCCATTGTTGAAATGGTTCTTCAATAATCACAGGCCTGAGAGGCAATGCAACTAACTGTGGTTTTCCAACAAATTGCTAACATGCTTTGCATTTAGAAACCCAACTCTGAGTATCAATAAAAAGAGAAGGCCAATAATATCTACCTCTGAGAATTTTTTGGGCAGTCACCATGGCTGAAAAGTGTCCACCACAAGCTTGATCATGATAGGCTTTGAGGAGTTTTTCTTGTTGTTCCTTGTCAACACACTTGAGAAAACAGCCATCTATCCCTTTCTTGTAGAGTGCATGATTCCAAATCACATATTTGGCTACTTTCAGCCTGAGAGTTCTTCACTGCTTGTAATCTAAATGAGGAGGGTAGTCCCCATAGGTAAGAAAGAAAGTGATGTCTGCATACCATTCCTCTGTAGTGTTCACAAAGAGAACTTTTGGGCAATCTTCTGAGTAGGTTGGGCAAGTGTCATCTCTTTCTCCAAGCTGAACTTTGAGAGATTCATCTTTAGCAATCAACTTGCACAAACCATTTCCTCTAACCAGATTAGAGGGCTTAATCTCCAGGTCATACTCTTGGATCCTTGCAATCCAATTTCCTCTTTTGGCTCTGGGATCTTGTTGTGTCAAAATGGACTTGATTGCACTTCCAGGGACCATCACCATGGTGTGAGAGTTGAGTATGTAAAATCTGAAATTCTTCACGGCCTTGACCACTACGTATGCATGCTTCTCCAATTGACTGTAATTTAGTTCATGCTTCTTTAAAGGGCAGCTCATGAAAGCAATAGGTGCTTCCAATCCTTCATCATTCTTTTGAACTAGGACAACAGAAAGAGTGTGCTCCGAGGCATAACAATACATGATGAATTCTTTGCTGAAATCTGGAGATACCAACGTTGGAGCTTTGGCAATGGCCTTCTTGATTTCTTCAAATGCTGATTTTCCTTCACTACTCCATTTGAAACTTGTTTGAGGCTTCATCATAGAGGTGATATGCTTTGTTAGTTCAGCAAATTCGGGGACAAAGCGGCAAAGAAAATTTACCTTCCCAAAGAATGAGTGCACTCCTTTCTTGCTGGTGGGAAGAGATAGTGCTTGAATAACACTTACCCTCTCAGGGTCAATATGTGCTCCATGCTTATTCACGATGTGTCCCAACAGCTTGCCTTCTGTGACTCCAAAGATACACTTCTTGGGATTTAGAGAAATGCCATGTTTTCTACATCTTGCAAGAATCTGCTCCAAGTGGAAGATATGCTCACTTCTCTTCTTTGAAAACATGGTTAAGTCATCAAGGTATATGAACAATGCAATGCTTGAGATCTTTGAAAGCCAGATCCATGGCTCTTTGGAAGGTGGCTCCCACATTGATCAAGCCAAAAGGCATCCTGATGTAAGAAAAAGTGCCCCAAGGAGTTGTGAAAGTTGACTTGTTACAATCTTCTTTGGCTACTTTAATTTGATTATACCCTGAGAAGCCATCAAGAAAAGAGAGCATCTCAGATCTAGTAACTTCTTGTAGGATATGATCCATGATCGGAAGAGGGTAATTGTCCTTGAGAGATGCCTGATTCAGATTTCTGAAATCTACACATATTCTGATCTCCCCATTTTTCTTTCTGACTAGTACAATGTTGGCCACCCATGTTGAGTGGTGAATGGGGAAAATGATTCTGGCATTCAGCATCTTGTTCACTTCTTCCTTGATAACATCAAAAATCTTTGGATTATAGGGTCTTTGCTTCTACCTAAAGGGCTTAGCATCCTACTTCAGAGGAATGGAATGATGCATTTCCTTCGGTTGAAAATATTTGAGCTCGTCGTAAGAGTAGGCCAGCACATCAGAGTACTTTTTAAGCAAAGCAACGAACTTCCTTTTCTCTTCAGGTGAGCAGCATTTGCCAATGTTGACCATCCTTGGATCTTCAGAAGTCCCAATGTTTTCCTTGTCAAAATCAGATGGACAATGAGAAGATAGCTTTTCTTTTTCATGAATAAATCTGTCATGCTTGTCAAACAGGTCCTCCAGAGAGACTAGACCTTTGGGGATCTTGTTACCTTTCAATCTGATCATGCCTTCATCATCCACTCTTTCAATTTCATCTGATGCATCTTCAGCCACAGCTTCTCTATGTGGATTAACACTTCCCTCAAAGAAGAGATTATTGAAGTTGTCTCTTTGCTCCAAGAAGGCTAAAATCTGATTGTCGTTCATTGAAAACTTGCCAGTGATCTGCGTTATCAGGAACACTTGGTCTGAAAACCATCTCAATGGTTATTTTTTCCTTGCCAAAAGAAGGATGAGGATTCAATAGGGATGTTGATACTACAAGAGAATCAGCTCTTTCATTTTGTTGTCTTGGGATGGCTTCAATAGAGAATGCATCAAAGAATTCAATGCAATCCCACACTCTATTCCTGTAATGCCTGAGCCTTGGGTTCTTCACCTGGTATTGCTAGTGGATTTGCTTCACTATCACTTTTGCATCACCAAGGCATCTCAACTTTTTGATTCCCATGTCTTCCGCTACACTTATGCCCAAGAGGAGAGCTTCATATTCTATTGTATTGTTGGTGTTGTCAAACTGCAGTTTGTATGCAAAAGGATGCATCACATTAGAAGGAGAGTACAACACAACACCAGCCCCTGAGCCTACTTTGGAATGGCTTCCATCAAACTCCATAGTCTAGACCTGATCTTTCTCTGATTCTGAGGAAAGTGGCAAGTCTTCTTCTCATTGTGAAGTAAGGAAATAGTTTCCTAATCCACAATCTTGAAAGAGGATATTAGCTCTTGGGTCACTGGAACTTCTTACTGTAAACTTCATTTTTCTTACCGGAAGTAGCTTCTTCATCTCACCCTTCACTGGAATAGTTGTAGAGGTCCAATCCATCTTTATCTCTCCACCAAGGTCTCTACAAAAACTTCTACTCAAGAGCATGCCAAAATATGTTGGAATGTCTGCCACTAAGATGGTTAGAAGTACTTTCTTATCAGGGTATTCAGCCAAAGCCACTTGTGCATCTTTTATCCTTCCTACTAGTGGTACTTGCTTGGATTCCATTGAGTAACAAGCTCCATTAACTCTGGTTAGTGTCAGGCTGAGAGCATTGGAAACTTTGAGTGGCATTATGTTATCAGAAGCTCCGAAGTCAATGATGCAATTGTTGAGCTCAAAACCATTCATGAGAAGAGACAAGTAGAAGGGTTCCACCTTATCTGTTTTGGAAGCACTTAGGGCCAGCATGTTTTGAGTAGGTGGTGTAGATGGTGTCGGGAGAAAACCTTTATAATTTGAACTTGAAGGTATAGAACTGCTGCTCCGAACAACATTGATTAGTCTATCAAACTGAGCAGGGTGTGTTTGCAAGTATTCAATCTCTGAGAGCTGCACTTTGGTCTTACTTGCATGTTCCACAAAATCAAATGGGACAATGTTGGATGAGGGGGAAGTTCCTGGAGTGAGGGAAGGTTTACATGGTAAGGGTCTTTGAGGAACTTTGGCTGACTTAGGATAGACTTCATTGGAGGGAGGAGTGTTTTTAATAACTTGTGAGCTAGAAGAAGGAAAAGGTGACTTACTAGATATAACAGCCTGATCTCTAGCAGCCATTTGGCCTGGTTTCATTTTGGCTGAATCCATTGAGGGTGGTAATGGTGAGCCTCTGCTGATGATCTTCTTTTGTGTGGCTGCTGGAGTGGGATCTTCTTTAGTTTTCTTTTCCTTTTGAGCCACGGAGGGTAGAGCATCTTTCTTGGATTGAGCTCGAGTGAAGACAACACATGAGAAGCTTGGGGCTTCCTCTTCTTCTTCCCCATCATCAAAAACTTGAACAATCCATTGTGCATATCAACTTCTTCAATTTTGAGGTAGCCTTCATAATCCTCTACTATTTCTCCTTCAAGTTCATCAATTTCAGCATCCTCTCTTGATTCTCTGGTGTCACAGATAGCATTGACAGGATGTTCTTCAAGGGAAATTTGGTGAGGAGGTGGTGCAATTATTTGTCTATCAGGGAAGTTTGGCCTCCTTGGAGCATTTCTCGTTGTCATTTGGGACAGTTGTTTCTTCAAGGAAACCAGATCATTTGCCATTTTCTGGAACATAGGATTTGTAGTTACTGAAGCTGAACTCTGACCCTTCTGCTTCCCATTTGGGCCTTTCACCTTTCCAGAGAGGATTAAGTCATCATCAGTTTCAATGGAAAATTCTTGAGCTTCCCTCAATGTGTTTGGTTGGGCTCTTCTGAGGAGGAAACCCACTTCTGATGGCAAGGAACTGATGAAGAATATTCTCAGGTGGTTCTTAGGAGGTAGCACATCTTCAGGGACTCTTCTTGTCAATCTGTCAAACCTTGCTACAAAGTCCCTCATGGATTCAAAGCTTTCTTTCTTTATTTGGACTAATTGCACTAGACAGCTCTTGACCATCTTTAGTGCTCTTGAATCTGTTTTCAAATGCTTTTCTAATATCTTCCCAACCAGTAATAGATCTTGCAGGAAGCATGTAAAACCATTCAATAGCTTTCTCTTGGAGTGACTCCACAAAAATTCTAACTGACACATCTTCATCTTCAACACCTAACACACCACAAGCAGTGATGAAGGCTGCTACATGTTCTTCAGGGAGTTGGGAGCCATCTCCTTTGAATTTGGGAAAATTATTTCTCGAACCTCTTGGAAGATCATGGAGTATTCATGGGAGAGCAAGTGGACCAGTATTTCTTCCCCATGGTACATTGGGTGTACGTGCTTCACGTTCATTATCAGCCATTTTGTTTCTATTTCTGGCTTCTTCAGTAGCTAGGGCTACTTCTCTTTCCTCTACTGCAGCTTGGAGTCTTGCAATTTCTTCAAGTTGAGCTCTAATCTCTTCCTCTCTGTCAAACCGAGCTATAACCTCTACTTCTTCTCTCTCCAACTCCTCAAAATTAGGGTCAATCACTCCTCCTTGCCTCAGCTGGCGAGTATACCTTCTATCAGCCAGCTTGAAAGTTTATTGTCTTCTCTTTCACAGCCCAGAATTTTGTAGCAATGGTGAGGTGATTTACACTCTGCCAAATATGCCAAGTAACCTCTTTCAGGTCTAAAATGATTTCCTTTGGATATGACAGAGAAAAGAAGGTTTTCTAGAAGGATTTGCAAGAATTTTGAGTTACATCCATGCAGTTCATATGGCTGCTCAATCTGCAGAACTCTTCTATTTGAATCTTTTTGTATTTTTGGATCACAAGGGATTTCAGACTTCAAAGGAAAACTTAATGATATTATAAAAACCTTGTGGTCATTTTTGGGTGCAGATGCTGCAACTCTACCCCACGGTGGGTGCCAAAAACTGTTGGCGATAAAAATTTTCTTGTGGACAAATTTGTGGATTTCAGGCCAACGCTATGGGAATCAAAGTCCCTCTACATTTGAATGGTGCAGCTACCATTGTTTAGCATGTAAAACCAAAGTGGATTTATGGTGGTTTTTCAACCAGAGATCCACAGGAACACTCCACTGTCCCTATGGCAATAATAGCAACTCCTTGCTATAGCAGAAATCGATCTGAGAAAGGGGAGGGAGTGAGAATGAAGGAGGGGGAAATCAATGTTGTGGGTAGAGTGTCAGATGCCCACACACATCAACTGGAAGTTTCATTACATGCATTAATTAATAGAAGAAAGACAAATTTGCAATTTCTGAGCACAAGACAGAATAAAACATGCTGGTCACAAAGCACCAATCAATTTTTCCATCGAGGGGACATAAAATTCCTTCCTTTTTTATTGATCTTAGAGTTGAAACTTGTACAATGAGTGGGAATAGAAGAAAAATACAGAGGAGGAGAATAGAAGAAGACTAACAATCATTTTTTGTCCTCTGTTTGCAAAAATGTGCTTCCAGTTTCCAAATTCAATTATTTCCCAAATTCCCCTCACAAAGTCTCTTCAAACTTTGAAAAAACCACTAAAACATTCGACCCAAAGTCGTTACAAACAAATTTGATTATTTCCCCTCTTCCAGATTCCTCTGCCGCAAAGAAAACACTTCTGACGAGCCCAAAAAATAGTTTCTGCATGTAAAAATGTGCATTTTATATTTCAATTTTCCAGTTTACATATGAACCGTTTGATCCTTTTCCCTAATTGCTTTGAAATCGAGCCATCCACGTGGTAGGAGAACATTGGAGCGAAGTCAAGGGAAACTTTTTTGCATTTTTTGCATGCCAGAGATGTTTTCTTTATTTTATCCCACAAAACTCCATCAAAATTTAAAATTGAAGTGTCCATCATGTGGAGAATTTCAGCATCTTTCCATTGATACCAAAAATGTGAAAATCTGAGCTCTAGATCGAAAGATATGGCCCTCTGAAGATTTAGGGAAAAACTGGTAAAAAACAGAGTCAAAATTAGGGTTGGCGGGGTCAAACTTTAAATTTTTCCCTTTTGGAAAAATTTCCTAAAAATCTCTATGGCCCTACCACTTTGAGACATGTGACACCTTCTGATTCATCCATGGGCCAAAGACCTACCTTTTTTCTTTCTGATTTCATATTGGGAAAAATTTCCCAAAAATGTTCGCACCCTGCCGCTCTGAGACACGTGGTGCTCTTTGACTGGTTGTAGATATGTGGCTCCATTTTTTCCTTTTAAATTTTAAATTGGGAAAAATTCCCAGTTTATCTCCATGCGTTTCCACTCCACCTTGACATATGGTGCATCTTGATTAGTTGCAGGCCTCAAACCATTTATTTTCCTCTCCGGGCTTTCGGGCCGAATGTTTCCTTTGAGTTTTTTACCCAAAAGGGATAAGTGCCAAGTTTTCCTTCATGCCTCTTTCAATGCACTTCCTTCCCCTCCGTGGGCTTGCAGGCCACTTTGTGACTTTTTCACTTTTTAGCCAAAAGGGCTAAGTGTCGACTTTCTCTCCGCGGGCCCGCCCAGGGAAAATTTCCCCTCCAAACTCCGCTGAGCCATAACTTGCAAAATACAAGGAGTTAGGAGGACTTCCTTACCTTTCTGGAAAGGGGAAAGAATTATCTATCTAATGAAGGTGTTTCTAAGAATCCTTGATCCCTTGGGAAGTTCCAGATTTCAAAACACTCAGACTCAGACCATTTTCAAAGGGTAATAACTCAAAAATTTCTAAGTCCAGACTTGGAAAAAGAAGGAAAATTTTGAGGGGACAACAATCATCTTCATTGCTATCATTTCATTTCATCATTAGTTCTCCTTAAGTTGTTTTTTTCCCACATTCTAGCTATACAATTATGGTACTTATATCGTGTTTTCATTTTTGTGAGAACTTGGTATAAGTCCATTAATTGTACTATTACGCTGCTCACACAAATAAATAATTTCTTAATATACTTATACTTAGTTTTAGTTCGAACGTCATCTAAGTCTTTTGAGAGTGTCAATATTGCCTTGTGTATACCAAAATAACATCATCTTGATACTAACACCTTGTTTTCTAGGTTAATGTGTCAGGATAGTGTTGCTACATTATCCACATTGGCAACTTCCATATTTTAGAAAACTTAGATTTTGTTGGCATTTAAACTAGTCTTAGTATATCTCGTGGAGAGATCACATCAATATCACTTTGGTACTTATGTATTCTTAGTACTCTAACTCAATCTAATGTATTAATAGGATATTTTAACTATAGGCCTTGAACCCTTCATTGAAATCATAGTTTAAGGTATAGTTTTGTTAAATGATAGTTTGAGTGATTGTTGGATTTGCTCGAATGTTCATATGATTGTTCTTTGAGAGATAACGACAACATAGTATTACATATAGAACATGCTGGGATATTTTTGGTTGGAAAATGACTTGCACAACATACACCTAGGTTTCATATAAATTTAAGATTATTTAGACAAAATATAATATAACTTTGAGTAGTAATGCCAAGAATAAAAAAAATGGCATCTAAACCAAATGAGCGTGACTTAGAAGAAAATCATTTTACATCCTTCCCATTCAGTGGTAATAACTTAGCACCTCTCTTTTCCCATTTCAAAGACACAGAATGGTTGGTGGATCATAACAGAGAAGAATTTGATTCTTTTGAAGAACAACAAAAGTTATACCTAGTTCAATTCGATGAGCTCCTTTATTATAATAAAGATTAAGTACTCACAAGATTCCTAGAGTTAGGAGCTAAAATTCCACAAGAACGCAAAGTGGAGACTAAGATCATTAATCTTAAAATGGAAGAGCGACCATCCCTTTTAGACATGGATAACCCCTTTGATGTAGGGTATGCTTCTACTTCTAGATAACATCAAAGAAACCTTGAAGAAGACCCATCAAAACCAATTCGTGTTTCGCGAAAACCTTATTATAAGGTTTCACGTAAAGTAAACATTGAGCATGAACGCAAAGGCTCGCCACCTCCTAAATTTGATGAGGAAGATGATCCATTAGTTGAAGAAGAAATTATTCAAAAACAAATATTGAAATTAAGTCAAAAATTAGTAAACTTAGGCTCTTCGAGTACGAATGCGCATAAAGACAAACTCAAAACAAAATATAGTGAGTTTCACTTTGATCCATATGATGACACAACTTTTAAAGTTGTTAAGGTAAATAGACCAATATCACCTACAAAAGAGAAACTCATTCAACGGGAGTTACAATCAATGAAGAACAAACTTACTACACTACAAGGAGGTAACATAGGACACAATAGGAAGTACTTATATGAAGAACTATGTCTTTATCCCTTTGATAAGGACATGTTGTGACAACTGTTTCCAAAACATTTTTCCATTCCTAAGTTCGATAAATATAAAAGAAAAAGTGATCATCGTGATCACATCAAATAATTTTACATGGCTTGTCAAGAGGTCACGTACAACAATAATTTATTAATACGAATATTCCCTCGTAGCCTATAAGTACTGGCATTAGAATGGTTCTTTAGTATACCAAAGGGATCCATTACAACATGGCCCACACTGGCAGAAAACTTTATACGACATTATTCTTTCAATATGGAGAATGATATCACAATGAACAACCTTTGCAACGCAAAATAGAAGTGTAATGAGACCTTTTTGGGCCTCTTACAGCTATGGCGTGGATTGCAATCCATTTTCCTTGTGCCCTACTAGAAAAATAATGAGTAATCATATTCATTCCTAACTTGAACCCAGAGATAGCCTTTCATTTACAAATTCACTGAGGCTCTAACTTCGAAGAAGTTATAGAGAAAGGTAGTCAAATAGAAAAGGCTCTCATCATGAAGGGTACACTTAAACTGGTCATCAAGGACAAATATGAAACAAAATACTCAAATAAACCAAAATTCTTCAACAAAAAAAAACATGTCATTGGTGATGGCATTACGGACTCCAAAAGAGTGAAAACCATACATAATTGTTCACTTTTAAAGCTCTCACAAGGACCTCACCCAAAGGCACCTACAAATATATGTTTACACCACTAACAGAATCACTATCTTCCATACTTAAATAATTAGATGTGGTAAATATGGTGCAGTACCCAACCACGACAGTACCATATCCATAGGATGCTCCAAAACCCAAGTGGTTTAAAGAGCATGAATATTGTGATATCCATCATGTTAAATGACAGAAAAATAGGTTCTTGAGACCGTGACATTATATACAAGACCTCGTCAACGAGGAAAAAATCATCGTAGATTCACCCCCTGACTCAAGACAAGGTCTAATGAGAAAATGGGAATATTCAAAGAGCCATTTCCTAACCATGCTGATAAGAACAGGAAGCCAGATCACGGACAAAATTCCAATGACTATAGGACTGTTGTTTATTTCTATCCAAATAATGAGAGTCCCTCTGATTCCCTTATAGGATGTATCTATTCATCTGATGAATATGTTAATACTATTAGTATCTTAGAAAAATGTTGTGTAGTAGGGACATGACACGCTTGTTTGATCATACTAGATCCCCTACCTATCCCTTAGGAAGGTCAGTACAATTTAATAGAACAGTTAGAGAAGACACCCGCTAAGATATCAATTTTAGATCTCCTCAAAATCTCTACTGCTCATTAAAACATATTGTATAAAACACTACAGAGTTCAGGAGCCTCCATAAATGTAGATCCAGCAAACCTTCAAGCAATGATTGCACACCTTGATTCCAATGATCATATCACTTTTGATCACACTGCAATCCCGTGTAATGACCCAGAGCACAACTTACCCCTATACATAGAAGTAGTTGTTACTCGTCATAAGATTAAGAGAGTGCTTGTGGAGGGTAGATCTGGTTTAAATATTTGCACTTTTAAGCTAGTTAAGAAGTTGGGCCATTCCAAAATAGATCTAGGGGCTAAAACTATTACAATCATAGCTTATGATAATTAGGAATGTGAGTCAACAGGTACTATAGTAGTTCCTATGGAAGTGGGGCCAACATGTCATGGTATAACTTTTCATGTCCTTAACCTAGATCTTCCTTATAACATTCTCTTTGGATGCCCATGGATTCATGCCATGCAGGCTATTCCATCCACCTTCCATTAATGTATCAAGATGTGCTATGGAGAATAGAAAATAACCATTCAAGGTGATCCAAATTCGTTCACACATTATAGGGCATTGCACATTTTTTCTCGTGTAGCCTATGAATGTCCTTCTGTAGATATTGTTGCTCCTTTACAAACATAATCTATAAAAGAATGTGTGGATCCATACACACTCACTCCTTGTAATCATAACTTTCCTTCGTTGTTCAACCCTTTCTCATCATGGGAGGAAACATTGGTAAAATATGGCCTGAGTGAGAAGTTTACTCTTCAGTAGACCTTACTGATATCAGATCTTTTAGTATCACCCAGGACACGGGGAAAACCTTACTTTCAATTCAAAATCAATAGAGATATATGCCCTGAACCCTTTGAAAGATCCATCCCTAGTGGTCTCTTCTATGAGGAGAGGATGTTAGAAGATCCCACTAGAATAGTACCCGAAGCTACCATGGCCTCATGTCATCAGGCCCCACAGTATGTCAAAGGCCACTGCATGTGTATATCATGGGTTACAATGGGTTTGGATGTGGTATCAAGGTACAAGGAAGGTTAGAACTCATCCCCATTCCTTGTTTCAAAACCAACAAACACGGTCTTGGAATTAGACCTCATGATGAACTACCCTTTGAGATTGATGCCACATGTTCCGAATGTGAGGATGACTCAACTCATTCAAATAGTAGCATGGATTCCAAATGTAGCCTCTATGAGGATCTTGCCTCCACAAACCTATTCCCTGATTCAGTTGGTTTTACCATATCCAGATCAAATTCCCAAACCAATTATCAAGTAGCCCATATATATCCAAAACTTGTAGATTGGGATTAAGAATTTCACGTGCCACTTGATTTCTTTAAAAAAGATGAGGCATTCACAGAATTCATGGGACTCAGGGATTTTATTCCAACTAGAGATCACAACAAAATATTTTCTATCAAACTATATGCCTACGCATATTTTAGAGAAGAAGTAGATATGTGTAGACATTTGAGTAAGAAGGTTATAAGAAACAATAAAGATACATCAGGGAAACCTTGTGGGAAGTGTTCGTGTAAAATCACAGCACCCCTGAATGGCCTAATTTTGTGTGGGGCATTCGGTGTGATCTACATAACATTGGACCATCTCTCAAGCTATTGGACTTGCAAACCTGAGATGCACCTCCAAAGAAAGTCGATGCTTGTTCCTAAACTACCTATCACAATCTACTCTAATGCAAGCAAAACTAATCTATCCTAATCTAACTATTATAAGGAACCAGAGAGAAAGAAAGAGTGAAAGAGAGCCTACACTAAAGCGGTGATACACTAGAAAAGGAAAGAGGCAAGATACTCTGCTAAAGGAGGATGAAACAAGGAAAAGAGGAGATGAGGGAGGCCAAACAGAAGTGACACAAATCCTAAATCCATATTCACCATAAAAACTCCATGAAACACAACACCCTACACCTGTAAATGTGAAATACATGCACAAAAAATAGATCTGAAAGGGAGAGGCGCGAAGATATAACAAAACATGAGAAAGGGTTGAAGAACACCACAAAAACATGATTTTATTGATCTAGAATTTCCACAGACCATTACATTTGTGCTCAAAGGCACAAACACATTTTCTAGGCATAGGATAAGGATTACAATTCAAATGGATTCAAGAAAAAAATTTGAAAGAGTTTGCGCACACACAGAAATCTCTCTCCCTCTCTCAAATGAGAATTTTTTTACAATATATAGATGATGAAAACCAGAGAGAAAGAAGTAAAAATGGATCTTGCCCTGCAAGTTCAACCACCAACCATCAATGCCCCTATAAATCCACCTACAATCTGTCAATTTTGGTTCCCCATGTCTTTGGTGTGTTGAAGAAGGAAGAATGGCGGATCAAATCAAATCTGATCTGGTTATTGAAGCAATCGGATCATGCATTAATGGTAGGAAATATTTTTTCCTATTTTCACCCACCAAAGCCTGCAGAAAAATAATAATTTATGCTTACATGGTGTAGAGGAGGTCGATATCTTTCCAATAGTACCAAATTTGTTGAATTTCGAGCATAATATTGAAAGATATGCCCATTTGAATATTTGAATCGAATCCATGCAAAAATGGCAAAAAACCAATTTTGCAAAAGGGATCCATGGGCCTGAAACTCACTTTGGTGCCTTTTGCACAAAAATGAAAAATTATAAAAAACCTGTCGCAGCCCCGTAGGCTCGAAAATCACTTTAGGCAAAAAACCTCCGCGCGGGCCCAAAACTAAAATTGTGCCTTTTGCACAAAAATTACAAAAGTGCAAAAGTCTCCCTCGGGCCCGTAAGCCTGCAACTTCACATTTTGCATTTGGTGAACAAAACTCCTTGGACTCGTGGACCCATGCTTGCAAACTGCGCCATTTACAGAAGTTGTAAAATTTTAAAAGTTTCCCCAATGGCCCGATTCCCTACAGCTGACAAAGGCTTGACACGTGTAATGTATAGTACGGTAATAGTCAAAAGTACAATAGGAATGTTGTGGTAAAAAGTAAATATTTGTCGTAAGTGGTCCGGTAATGTTAAAATGTCAAAGTTGGGGTAAGTAGAGAAGTAGGGTCTACATGATTAGGAATTAGAAATATTATATTGGTAATAAGGACAAGGAGTGAGGTCATAAATATTTTGTGTATTTTATTTGTAAAAAGTCTAAAAATGTGGAACCCATGTGAAATGATAAGGTTTATCTTATCTTAAAAGATAAGCTTACATGTACAGATAAGAGTTAAGGTATGGAATATGATTCGTCAGAGTGGATTTCTTATCCTATCTTAGAGATAAGATGGATAAGCCTGGAAGTTCTATAAATAAAGAGGCCACCCCCCTCATTTAGCATAGAAGGAAGTAGTGAGAAATATTGTATGAGTAAGTGTGTAAAGGAAGCCATCAGTTTAAAGGTGTGTTGAAGAAGCCATTAAGAGGTGTAATTGTAAAGTTTCTCCCACAGTATTGGTGGAAGGCAAGTGAAGTCAATAGATTGTAACAATTTCATGTTAATATTATAATTTACTCTGATATTTCAGATTTATCATCATTCCTTCTTATCATAGTCGATGGTATTCTTGTGTTATGTTTGTTGTTGTGTTTCTAGATTACATCCACCAAACTAAAGGCTGTGCATTAGTAAATAATCATAGCACGAGGAGTTCCTGGTGAAGAATTATCATAGTGCCGGATTGGTGATGACATTTTGGTTCCGTTGCCGGGACCATTCCTCGTTGGTGGATTTTCTGGAGAGATATTCCCACTTAGTCAAAAATCATTTGGAGGGTAACCTTGTTTTTACTGTGCATAGTAGTTACCATGGTAAAGTCATTTTTTCCGTGAATAGTATTTACCGCAGTAAAGTCACTTTTTACCGTGAATAGTATTTACCGCAGTAACTTCACTTTTTACTGTGAATAGTGTTTACCACAGTAAAGTCAGTTTTTACCGCAGTAAGTCAAGTTTTACCATAGTTTACCATGGTCATTTCTATTTTCTATTATAGTGATTTCAATTATTTGTGCACATAAGTCTTGTTGATTGTACTTGTGGGTTGGTATTTCACTGTGGTTACTTTTGAAAATGGGGAAGATTCCTGTTTTTTTCAGCCCAATCTAATGAAGATGCTTCCTCTTTCATTCAAGAGTTTAAACGATCTTGTATTTGTAATGGCCTTATAAGAAGGGAACAATGGACTGAATTTTTTCCTACCTTTTTGGATGGTTCAGCCCTTAGGTGGTTTGAAACACTAGGTGATAATGTGAAAAACTCATGGGATTTATTAACTGAAAGTTTTCTTGAAGAATTTGGTGAACAACAGAGATATGCAAATCTCATGATCGATATCACAAAGCTATCCCAAGGAGAGAAGGAGAAGATAAGGGATTATCATGCTCGTGTTCTAGAGCTAAGGAGGAAGCTCGATGCCCAGATCCGGAAGGAAGGATTAGCGGATGGGTTGATGAATGGCATGGATAATCTCCTATGTAAGCACTTCATTCTTGGGATGAAGCCAGAGATCAGACAATGAGTGAAGTATGACCACCCAGCTACCATTGAACAAGCAAAGGAGATTGCAAGAAGGCAAGAAGAAAGCATGGAAGAGGAGCCCAAAGAAATTGTTGCTAAAGTAGAGCCTACACCAGCACCTTTGGTCCAGAATCCACAACCACTCTCGGTGAGCACAAATCTTTCTCCTAGTACATCTACTGAGTATGAAGATCTGCTCAAGAAGATGGGTCAGTTAACTATTAATCTTCTCCAAGGAAAAGAATTTAGTTCTCAGGGAGGAGATAGAGGTCCAAAAAGAAATATTTCTGAAGTTGTATGTTATGGTTGTTATAAAAAGGGTCATTATAAGTATAATTGTCTAGATAGAGCTTCTACATCTGGTAAAGGAGATAATGATAAAGGAAAAGCACCTGTGAATTCTTTTGATGTAGTAGATAAGAGCATAAATAATGAAGTAGATGTGTTTGTAACAAAAAGAAAGAAAGAAAAAGATAATCAAGATGGAAATGATCCTAAGAAGATGAAAGGAGAAACTAGTAAGAAACATAGGAGAAGAAAGTTGGGTGTGCAGGATTTTCTGATTTCACAGGGGCAAGGACCATACTCCATCTTGGAAGATCTGTCCAAAAGGCCTGCAAATATTACATATGGTCAACTCTTGGCTATGTCTTCTGAGAAGAGGCGGGAGCTGCGAAGTGGACTCAATGCTCGACGAAGGAAGGAGGTTGAGGTCCCTGTTTTGGAGGTAGAGGTGGATCCCTATGCTCCACAAGCTGAGGTATTATGTAATGGTATTTCAATTCATGATGTCTTAGTTGATGGAGGTGCTGCAGTTAATGTAATGACCGAGTCTGTAATGAATATGTTGGGTTTAAAAATTGATCGCCCTTCAACACTTCTGTTAAGGTCATTAAATAAGGGAAAAACTAAACCAGAAGGTGTAGTTTCAAATGTGGCAATATCTGTTATGGGTGTTGTATGTGTGGTAGACTTTCAGGTGATGAAAAATGGTACTGTTGCGTACCCAATGTTGCTGGGAAGACCATGGCTAAGGAGAGTTCATGCAAGAAACTACTGGAATGAAGGCTTCATGACACTTGGATGTGGTAGAGAGAGGGTGAAGATAAATGTGATCCCTCAGCATCATAAGGCAGAACCTGTGGATTCAAGTGATGAAACTGATGATTGGACATCCTCTGATTACTCTAGTACCAGTGAAGTGGACACTGAAGATGAAGAAAGTGAGGTTGATGTTTCAGTCATGGATATCCTTCCAGTCACACCGACTCATGACCCCATAAAATTATCTGAAGAAGAAGTTGATGATCGTCTCCAACAAATAAAGATTGGTGATGCTGTGATGGAGAGTGAGAAGGAATCCTACCTCCAGCTCTTTCGAAGGTACATACACATATTCACTTTTGATTACAAGGAACTCCATCAAGTAAGTTGGGTAGAACATTCTATTGAGCTGGTAGATGGTGCTAAGCCTATAAAGAAAATGCCATATAGAATGAATCCTAATTTTTCCAAGACTGTAAAAGAAGAAATAGATAAGTTGCTTGATGCAGGATTCATATTTGCTGTGGAGAATTCAGAATGGGTTTCTCCCATTGTGATCTCAATAAAAAAGAATGGGAAGCTACGCATTTGTGTTGATTACAGGAAGCTCAATAAGGCAACAAAGAAGGATCATTACCCTCTTCCATTCTCAGATCAGATCTTGGACGAAGTAGCTGGCCAGGAGTGTTATAGTTTTGCTGATGGATATAGCGGATACAACCAAGTCCGTATAGCGGAGAAAGATCAGCTGAAGACCACGTTCACCACTCCTTGGGGAACATTTGCTTATAGAGTTATGCCTTTTGGGTTGTGTAATGCTCCAGCAACATTCCAGCGTTTGATGAATAGGGTGTTCGAACCCTACATTGGGAACTTCATCAGAGTATTTCTGGATGATTTTTGCATCTATGGGAGCAAGATGGACCACCTGCACCAGATGGAGACAACATTTCAAAGGTTAGATGAAGCACAAGCCTCACTAAACCCTACAAAGTGTGTCTTTGGATGTTCTAAAGGTGTTTTGTTAGGGCATGTTGTATCCAGAGATGGTATTGGTACTGATCCTGATAAAGTTTCAAAAATCAAAGATTTACCATTTCCTATGAATAGAAGTAAGTTGAGATCATTTTTAGGCCATGTGGGTTACTATAGAAGGTTCATCAAGAATTTCTCAAAGATTGCACAGCCACTAACCCAGTTCTTGAAGAAGGATGTTACTTATGAACCAGGAAATAAGGCACATGAAGCTTTTGGAACAACTGAAGGAAGCCCTGGTGTCTTCACCTGTTTTAAAGAATCCAGATTGGAGCAAGCCATTCATTGTGTACACTGATGCCTCAGATGCAGCACTAGGAAGTACTTTGAGCCAAAAGGATGAAAATGGGAATGAACATCCAGTTTACTTTGGGAGCAGACAAATGAGCAGTGCTGAGGTAAATTATACTGTAACTGAAAAAGAGGCTCTAGCTATCATTTTTGCTGTAAAGAAGTTTAGAAATTACTTGCTAGGGCAAAAATTTATAGTTGTAACAGATCATCAGGCTCTAAAATATATTGTCAATAAGCCTAACCCATCAGGGAGGATAGCAAGATGGATAATTTTGCTACAAGAATTTGAATTTGATATTATAGATAGGCCAGGAAAGAAGCATGTCAATGCAGATGCACTCTCTCGAGCCTATGATGGTTTAGGATCATCTTGTGATGATGATGATTTCCCCGATGCAGCATTGTTATCCCTTGACACAATCCCTAGTGAATACATAGATATTTGGAATTATCTGAATGAATTCAAGTTTCCTGATGGTGCCAATGCAAAGACTAAGAGAAATATTACTCAAGCCAGTCGTCCATATTCTATTCTGCATGGAGTATTATTTCGAATAGGACCTGATGGACAGTACAAGAGGGCAGTTGGACGTGATCAAGGGAAGGAGCTGCTAGAAGAATTCCACAATGGTACATGTGGAGGGCACTTCTCTGGACAACTTACAACAAGAAGGATCTTGGATGCAGGTTATCACTGGCCCACTCTTTTTAAAGATTGTTATAATTATTGTAAGACATGTGATATTTGTCAAACACATGGTAACCGTAAGACTTCATCAGCTCCATTATGCCCTATTCTTCCACTTGGTCCCTTTGAAAAGTGGGGAATAGACATTGTAGGTCCACTTCCAACTACCTCATGCCAAAATAAGTATATTGTAGTTGCCACAGATTATTTAACCAAGTGGGTTGAAGCTAGGCCATTGAAAACAACTTCCATGGATGAAGTGGCAAGGTTCATATATGAACGCATTGTCACCAGATTTGGTTGTCCATTAGAAATTGTAACAGATCAAGGAAGCCACTTCATTAATGAGGTGGTAGAAGCCCTAGTCAATAAGTTTTCTATTAAGCACAGGAAGGCAACAACATACAAGCCAAGCACAAATGGACAGGTGGAACGAACAAATTTTGTGTTGTGTCAAATTCTAGCAAAAGATGCAGCCTTGCAGGTACATAAATGGGATAAGAGGATTCATGCAGCATTGTGGGCATATAGGGCAACATCAAAGTCAGCAACAGGATACTCCCCATTTCAGTTGGCTTATGGCATTGATCCAGTTCTTCCTATTGAGTTTGATATTCCCACTGTGAGAGTTATGGAAAATGAAAGGATGGATGAAAGTGATTCAGTAAAAGAAAGGTTGGTACATCTTCATTTGCTAGAGGAAATGAGGGAAATAGCTAAGGATACAAGCTATAAGAAGAAAATGAAGCAGAAGGAATACTTTGATCAAAAGATCCGTTGGTCTCCATTTCATGTGAATGACTTGGTTCTAGTATATGATTCTAGATACAAAAAAAGAAGACAGAGAAAATTTCTTCCAAAATGGATGGGGCCCTACAAAATAGCAGCTGTGCATGAAAATGGTACGTACCGACTGGAGGAATTGGATGGCACTCCCATTACGAAATGGGTCAACCATGACAAGTTGAAGATTTTCCAAGCACCAGAATAGTCTACTCCGAGGACGGAGTAGAAGCTAGGAAGGGGGAAGATGTCGACACTAAAATTTTCCTCCGTAATTTCTATTTCATTAATGTATGTATTAGGAATAGGATGTTGTTAAGTATAATTAGTAGTAGCGTCCGATAGAAGATAATGGCACTGCCAGTACGATGCCGCCAATAATGTATAGTACGGTAATAGTCAAAAGTACAATAGGAATGTTGTGGTAAAAAGTAAATATTTGTCGTAAGTGGTCCGGTAATGTTAAAATGTCAAAGTTGGGGTAAGTAGAGAAGTAGGGTCTACATGATTAGGAATTAGAAATATTATATTGGTAATAAGGACAAGGAGTGAGGTCATAAATATTTTGTGTATTTTATTTGTAAAAAGTCTAAAAATGTGGAACCCATGTGAAATGATAAGGTTTATCTTATCTTAAAAGATAAGCTTACATGTACAGATAAGAGTTAAGGTATGGAATATGATTCGTCAGAGTGGATTTCTTATCCTATCTTAGAGATAAGATGGATAAGCCTGGAAGTTCTATAAATAAAGAGGCCACCCCCCTCATTTAGCATAGAAGGAAGTAGTGAGAAATATTGTATGAAGTGTGTAAAGGAAGCCATCAGTTTAAAGGTGTGTTGAAGAAGCCATTAAGAGGTGTAATTGTAAAGTTTCTCCCATAGTATTGGTGGAAGGCAAGTGAAGTCAATAACACTTGAAGTACCTCATGGGTGAGATTGTAACAATTTCATGTTAATATTATAATTTACTCTGATATTTCAGATTTATCATCATTCCTTCTTATCATAGCCGATGGTATTCTTGTGTTATGTTTGTTGTTGTGTTTCCAGATTACATCCACCAAACTAAAGGCTATGCATTAGTAAATAATCATAGCACGAGGAGTTCCCGGTGAAGAATTATCATAGTGCCGGATTGGTGATGACAGACCCATGCTTGTAAACTACGCCATTTGTAGAAGTTGTAAAATTTTAAAAGTTTCCCTGACAGCCCACTTCCCTACAACTATCAAAGGCTTGACACGTTGCTTCTCTGGGCATCGGCACAGGTGTGGTTTACTTTTATACTTTACGCCTTTTCAAAACAAAAGCCAAAAATTCCAAAGTTCCTTTGACCCCGCCTTCCCACTTTGACTCGAAACATGGCCACATGTCCTTTTACGGGCCTTAAGCATTTTTTATTCATTTTGTGCAAAGATCCTCCACAGGCTCATGGGCCCATAATTGTAAATTGTGCCCTTTTGCAAAAAGTTTCAAAAGTTCCAAAATGCCCCACAGACCCGCCGACCCGAATTTACACTTGGGCAAAATTTCCTCTGCGGACTCGCATATACACTTAGCAAAAGAAAACATCCCTGGGCTTTCTTACCAGCAAGTATAACTTGTTCCTTTTATGAAAAGTGAAAAATTCCAACATATCTCCCGCCGCTCCACAATCTTCCCCTTGGTAAAAATTCTTCCCCAAGCCCGTCGGCCCGCTTTAGGCAAAAAAATCCTTCCAAGGCCCACCGGCCCATAACTTGCAAAATATGAGGAGTTAAAAGGACTTATTTATATTTCTGGAAAGAGGAAGAAATTTCCTATCTGATGGAAATGTATTTAGGGGACCTTAAGAGATTAAAATATATGAAAATTTAGATTGAAGCACGAAAAGGGGAAAAATGGTGTTAGTGGACCAAAAATAAGTGTGATATTATTTTGGATAATAATTTGGTGACTCATAGGGAACATATGCCTGCTAGATGAAATGATCAGTGGCCTTGAAGCATCCATTGGGCATGGATTCTTCTTGGTAAACAAAAATCTGATCTAAACTTTGAAAATATGATCCCGGAGCCACTTGGAACATCACTGAAACTGGAGTTGATCTCGCCAAATTCCATTTTCAATGCACTATGCATGAGCAACAAAACACCACAACACACTATGTAGAAAATTGGAAATCATACACACCCCAAGTGGGATATGTAGAGTGTGCACAAGTACTTCTTCTGCTGAAAGAAAACCTACCTACTCTACACTAACTAGAGAGATGGAAAATTTCAAGCAAAACCTGCTACTAGTGATGAGAACTAATTGTCCTTCCTTACAATTGGCAGCCATGCAATTGATGTGACACTGAATATGGATTCTTGTATAAGTGAAAAAATAATTATAAGCCGATCCTCCACCCAAATCATCAAGGTGTCAGCTGGAAACAAGAAAAATACCTCTTTTAGTTGCTCTGTATTTGGATTGAAGAGGCATTGCAGCTGATCCTTGGTACTTAGATACTCATCCTCATGCTCAGGAGTAAGCATGACTGGTGTTGGATTCTCCCTTGGCTCAAATGAATCCAAGTACCTAATTGAGAAAAGTCTAGTCCTTTAAATTTCCCACTTCTCTGATATTTAACTCCAAAAATGGAGTCTTCTTACAGATCTTCCTGGATGGATGGTGTGGAAGAGATGATGTCATCCTCTTGCTCTTTTCCTTCCTTCTTCTGTGAATAACATGGAAGATTCATAGCTTCCAACCTTGGTTCTAGAGGGCTATTATGAAGTCCATGTTGTTGTCCTTGAATGCTCTCCTTCATAGCAGCAGGCTTATGTGCTTGGATGGTGGATGATGGAGGAGAAAATGATATGATCTCCATGGGCTCCTCTCCATCAAAGCAATCCTCCAAGTTAGATAGATAATCTGCCTCTTTTTGGTCCTGTTGCATGTGCTCAACCTCTTCCATGGTGTCCTCCTGATATGAAACTTTCTCACCATGGTTACCCTCATCTTCAAACATGAAGTTTGAAAGCTCAAACCCTTCTTCAGCATTAGAGTTTGAAGGGGATGAAGTGGGAGGAAGAACTAAAGTTTCTTATGTGGTCTTCTTTGTACTTAAAGCCTCGTGAACTGTATGGTTCTCCTCCATTATGGATTCATCAATCAAATCAGGAACTTCAAATGAAAGCAAAAAATATTCAATAATGCTTCCTTCATCAAGTGGTTTCAACTCTGATTTGATCTCTTCCAATTTCTCCTCTTTAGTAGGACTTGGAGCTAATTGTCCTTCTTCCTTGTTGACTAATTGTGCAACTTGAATTGGATCAACATTTTCTTTAAATAAAGTGCCAACATGGGCACTGCATTCAGAGAAAATTGATTACTGATCATCTTGTTCTTTTTCTGTTGTAAACTCAACCTTAGCCACCACTGAATCTTCATCCTTGACCTCCTATGTTGGCTTAACCATTAAGGGGATCTTTGTAATCCCAAATTTGAGAGCTAATCTGACCAAGCTTCTAATATTTTCTTATCTATTTGGCTCTTCTTCTTTCGACTCTCCTTGACTGGTTGTCTGATTTTCATCTTCCCAACATGGATTTGGGGATGCAAGAGGAGGGGTAGGTTAGGATTCAACTAGTTTTGTTGTTATTTGTGGTGGTGAGGGAAGTGGAACTTCTTGTTTCTTTAGAGGGAGTGACTACTTAGTAGGGAAAAGGGTAGAAGAATTGAGATGAGATGGAGAAGGGAAATCAACACTTGGGGCAGCAAGTGGGAAGCTTGACTCTTGATCATGCTAAAATGATAAAGCTTGAGAAAGAGAAAATGAAGGACAAGGAGCTGGTAATTGACTTACCTATTGACAAGGTTGTCTTTAACTTTACTCATATGCCTCGATATCCTCAACCCACTATGCAAGTTGAGGCAGCATTTCAGCCATGAAGTTAATCTTCTCCTGAGGGTTGTAATGTCTTAGCATAGGGCCGACCCATGGACAAGGTGCCCTATAGCCAATCATGAATGCTTTCATCTGAGATGTGGTCCTTGATTGTACCATATGAGCCTCCATTCTCAGAGTTTCCATCTACAAATTAGCTTCTTCATGTGTGGAACTACCTCCAAAATCTGTATATACATGCTCTGTAATAACTATATAGTTTAGCAAATGACCAAACTAATTTAAATCTGGCTCACCTAGATATCCATAGTGTTGATTTTCATTGTGAAACCTTTTTGGAGGTGTGTTGAAGTAACCTGGAGATGGATCTCAATAGCACTATTGCTACAAGTGTGAATTCCAAAATGGAAATGAATTCATGATTGTACAACTTCATGAATGGCATAATATGAAAGATGTGGAAAGAAAGATGACTGAAGATGGGTAGAAATGGATGGAAAAGGTCTACAACTTCAAAGATTAGGTTGTTGACCAGATGGAGTCACCATATGTGCTTTCCATGTGCCTCCAAAGCTTGAATCTCACCAAGAACACATCAACTTGATGAAATGAAGTGGTAAGGTTCTTTAAAATTATCCCACCGGGCGTGCCAGAACTGTTAGGTGTGGTAACATGGTGCCTTAAGATTTTTTGTCTGATAATGAGACACCTCTAAAATATGGAACCCTAACTTTTGTGGTGTCCCACCGGATGTGCCAAAACTATTAGTGTAAAATCACAGCACCCCTGAATGGCCTGGTTTTGTGTGGGGCATTCGGTGTGATCTACATAACATTGGACCATCTCTCAAGTTGTGGGAATTTCAAACCTAAGATGGACCTCCTGAGAAATATGGTTCTTGTTCCTAAACTACATGCCACAATCTACTCTAATGCAGGAAAAATTAATCTATCCTAATCTAACCATTCCAAGGAACCAGAGAGAAAGAAAGAGTGAAAGAGAGCCTACACTAAAGCGGTGATACAATAGAAAAGGAAAGAGGTGAGATACTCTATTGAGGGACAATGAAATGGAGGAAAGAGGAGATGAGGGAGGCCAGACAGAAGTGACACAAACCCCATATCCTAATCCACCATCAAAACTCCATGAAACACAACACCCTCCACCTACAAATGTGAAATACATGCACAAAAAATAGATTTGAAAGGGAGAGGCACAGAGAAACAACAAAACATGAGAAAGGGTTGAAGAACACCACAAAAACATGATTTTATTGCTCTAGAAGGTGCACAAACCATTAAATTTATTCTCATAGGCACAAATATGTTTTTCAGGTGTAGGATATGGCTTACAACTCAAATGGAGTTGGGAAACAAATTTGACATAGTTTCCCCACACTCATAAATCTCTCTCCCTCTCTTAAATGAGAAGTGTTTACAATATATAGATGATGAAAACCAGAGAGAAAGAAGGAAAAATGGCTCTTTCCCTGAAAGTTCAACCACCAACCATCAATGACCCTACAAATCTACCTACAATCTGTTAATTTTGGTTCCCCATATCTTTGGCTTGTTGAAAAAGGAAGAATGACGAATCAAATCAAATTTGTTCTGGTTGTTTAAGCAATCGGATCATGCATTAATAGTAGGAAAGATGTTTACCTATTTTCAATAACCAAATCCTACTGAAAATAATAATTTATGCTTCCATGGTGTAGAGGAGGTTGAGATCTTTCCAATGGTGTACAAAATTTGTTGAATTTCGAGCACTGGATTGAAAGATATGCCCATTTGAATATTTGAATCGAATTTGTGAAAAAATGGAAAAAAACCAATTTTCCAAAAAGGATCCGTGGGCCCAAAATTAACTTTGGCGCCTTTTGCACAAAAATGCAAAATTATAAAAAACCTCCCGCAGCCCCGCGGGCTCAAAAATCACTTTAGGTGAAAAACCTCTGCAGGCCCAAAATTGAAATTGTGCCTTTTGCACAAAAATTACAAAAGTGAAAAAGTCTCCCTCAGGCTCGTAAGCCCGCAACTTCACATTTTGCATTTGGCAAACAAACCTCCTCGGACTCGCAGGCCCATGCTTGCAAACTACACCATTTGCAAAAGCTGTAATATTTTAAAAGTTTCCCCGATGGCCCGCTTCCCTACAGCTGACAAAGGCTTGACACGTGGCTTCTCTGGGCGTCGGCGAAGGTGCAACTTACTTTTATACTTTATTCCTTTTGAAAACAAAAGCCAAAACTTCCAAATTTCCTCTGACAACCTGCCTTCCCACTTTGACTCGAAACATGGCCATGTGTCCTTTTGTGGGCCTTAGGCATTTTTCCTTCATTTGGCACAAAGATCCTCTGTGGGCCCAAAACTGAAATTGTGCCTTTTGTACAAAAATTGCAAAAGTGCAAAAGCCTCCCTCAATCCCATAAGCCCGTAACTTCACATTTTTTATTTAGCAAACAAACCTCTGGACTCGTGGGTCCGTGCTTGCAAACTGCGCCATTTGCAAAAGTTGTAAAATTTTAAAAGTTTCCTCAACGGCCCGCTTCCCCACAGCTAACAAAGGGTTGACATGTGGCTTCTCTGGGCATCGGCGGAGGTGCAGCTTACTTTTATACTTTATACCTTTTCAAAACAAAAGCTGAAAAACTCCAAAGTTCCTCTGACGACCCGCCTTCCCGTTTTGACTCGAAAAATGGCCATGTGTCCTTTTGCAGGCCTTAGGAATTTTTTCTTCATTTGGCACAAAGATCCTCCATGGGCTCACGGGCCCGTAATTGTAAATTGCACCCTTTTGTGAAAGTTACAAAAGTTCCAAAATGCCCCGCAGACCCATCGGCCCGAATTTACACTTGGGCAAAATTTCCTCCATGGCTCCGCATATTCACTTAGCAAAAGAAAACATCCCCGGGCTTGTGGACCTGCAATTGCAACTTGTGCCTTTTGTGAAAAGTGAAAAATACCAACATATCTCCCACTGCTCCACAATCTTCCCCTTGGTGAAAAGTTTTCCCCAAGCCTGCTGGCCCATTTTTGGTAAAAAATCCTTCCAAGGACCTCCGGCCCATAATTTGCAAAATTTGAGGAGTTAGAAGGACTTCTTTATATTTCTGGAAAGGGGAAGAAGTTTCCTATCTAATGGAAATGTTAATAGGGAACCTTAGGTGCTTAAAATATATGAAAATTCAGATTGAAGCACAAAAAGGGGGAAAATGGTGTTAGTGGACCAAAAATAAGTGTGAGCTTATTTTGGATAATAGGAAGAACAAGCGCAAGTTCATAGTGACAAACTTTTTGAGACCCTAGTAAATAGAAAAAATGAAAAAATCATAGAAAAGGTAGAATATCCTTATAAAGATGATCTCACACCTCCTATTGAGGTTGATCTTACTCTTCCCTCTGATCCTACGTGGATGGAAGACGCTTACAAAATGCTTCTTGAAGAAACGATCAGTGTCAACATTGGCTCGGAAGAGGAACCTAGAATGATAAAGTTGGGAGATTCACTCTCAGCTCAAGAACATAACATTTTTCTGGAACTATTGAGAGAATATGCAGATATAGTTACATGGTCATACATAGATATTCCTGGTTTGGACCCAAACTTGGTCGTGCACCCAAATGCCAAACCCATGAAGCAAAAATTGAGAAATATGCACCCCAAAGTTGCACTACTTGTTAAAGAAGAACTTGAAAAGTTATTAGTTGATGATTTCATTAAACCCATTGACTATTTGAATTAGATATCCAACATAGTCTCAGTTCATAAGAATTCGATTGACATAAGGATATGCACTAACTTCCATGACATCAATAAAGCATGTCTCAAAGATGAATTCCCCTTGCTTAATATTGATATGATTGTTGATTCTACTACTGGTTATGAAATGTTATCCTTAATGGATTGTATTTCAGGTTATAACCAAATCTGAATTATAGAGGAATATTAGCATAAGATAAATTTCATCACCCCTTCGGGGACATTTTGTTACAAGGTCATGCCTTTTGGACTGAAGAATGTCAGGGCCACCTATCAAGATGCAATAACAGTCATCTTCCATGATAGGATGAATGACATCACGGAGGATTACTTTAATGATATCTTATCAAAATTCAAAAGTATAGGAGAGCACCCTGAAATGCTGAGACATGTTTTTCATCATCTCTAAGATTGCAAAGAATGTTTGAACCCTAAGAAGTGTGTCTTTGGCATTTTTTCAAGGAAGCTCCTAGGTTTCATTGTTTCACAGAAAGGAATAGAGGTGGTTATTGCAAAGGTTACAACTATCACATAAATGCCTCCACCTAAAAATCTCAAACAACTAATAAGTTTACAAGGAAAGATACAGGAAATCCATCATTTCATTTCACAACTTGCAAATAAGTTCCATCGATTTACACATCTCCTCAAGAAGGATGTTGCATTCAACTAGGGACCAGACTGTCGAAAGGAATTTGTATTGTGTTATCTCCTTAAAATTTCTTTGTGTTTTCATGCGAAATTCAGATTTTTTGAGCTCATGCCCTCCATTGGTGTTTAAGTCAAGTTAGAGATTTAAGAAATTAGAAAAAGTTGTACCCTTGTGCTGTTTAAATCTATGTTTTGCTCATTTTGAGAAATTCTCCATTTCCCGATCTGTGCACAAAATATCGTCTTTGTAACCTCCATTTTTAATCAAAATTGTTCACTTGTTCTATGGCCTGGGTCATTAAGTCATTTTTTTGCCTCCGTTTCATGAAGGAAATTTAAAATTTGGACTCAAAATGATGAAGTTTTCTTCCTCTACATATTTTCCATAGTCGGGATGACGGGCGTCTTTTCCCCATCAAATTTTGGCTCCAATGAATGTAGGTACATGGTCAGATCCTATTGGATGGGGAAGAATGGGATTTTTGGTGAACTTAACACTTTTGGTCACTTCCGGCAAAAATGGTAAATTTTCCCTGTGGCCCCGATCGGGCTATAAAGGAAAAAGTCAAAGTTGAAGCACTTAGGGAAAAAGTCAAAGGTGAAGCCCTCCTTTGAAAATTCAAAGCGGGAGAGCGGGCCATTGGAGGAAATTGAGTTTTTGAACCTTTCTTCCAAAAAAGGTTAAAATATTGAGAAAAGGGTCACGACCCCATTTCCAATCAGAAGCAACCACGTGTCTAAGTTGAAAAGTCAAAGCAGGGATGTGGACCAATTTGTTCCAAATTGTGAAATCTTCAAAAAATCACAAAAATGCAAAGGGCTTCCCTCGTACCCACTTCAATCCCTTCTTGCCACGTGGACGGCCCGATTTTAGAGTTAGAGGAGCAAATCAAATGGTCTATATTTAAACTGGCAAATCAAATGTTACAGTAGCTTTGCAAGATCTAGTTTTTAACCTGTCATGAGCATTTTATTCACAACAGAGGAATTTGAAAAGGTGTTAAGGATTTGTGAAGTTGTAACAGTTTCTTGCAAAGAATATAATGGCTTCCTGACATCATTCTAAGGGTTGGTGATTGATTTCAAAAAAATACCATAGTGCTCTGTACCTGGAAAATATAGAAAACACCATTCTTCTTTTATTTTCTTTTCTTCCTCAAATTTCTTCCATTCTCAAGCTATGTACAAATGCTACTTGAGATTTAATAAAAAAAGAAGGAATTTTTACCTTTTTAATTGAGGAATTAATTGGTACTTTGCAATCAATGAGTTCCATTCGGTCTTGTAGCTTCTCCTGCGGATTTGTTTTTCTTCTGACTATAAATGCATGTAAATGAAATTTCTAATTAATGTGTGTGGGCATCTGATATTCTACTCACAACATTAATTTCTCCTACCTTCATTCTCACTCCCTTTCCCCTTCTTAGACAAATTTCTTCTCTAGTGAAAAATTGTTAGCTTTGCCACAGGGTCAGCGGAGTGCCCCTGTTGGATCTCTGGTCAAAAGGCCACCATTGAAATCCACTTTTTCACTCATGCACATATGGAAGCTACACCCTTCAAGTAGAAGGACTTAGATTCCTAAATCATTTTCCTGAAACCCAAAAACTTGTCCACAAGAAAAAATTTCTCGCCAACGCACTGCTTAAACAGTACCTTGTCAACCCACCCATACTCATGTTGCCTACCCCGGGTGAACCTCTCCTATTATAGATTTCAGCTACCCAATTTTCTATTGGTGCACTTCTTTCCCAATATGACCTAGACCATAGAGAAAGGGTGATTTATTACCTTAGTCGCACCTTGATTTCTTGTGAAATGAATAACCTACAGATTGAAAAGGCTTTCTTGGCAGTTGTCTTTACCTTTCAGAAATTGCGTCATTATCTCCTTAACAATAAGACCAAGCTAATATCCAAATTAGACCCTCTCAAGCACCTCTTATCCAAACCCACCCTTATGGGATCAATGGTTAATTGGATCATTATCCTAAGTGAATTTGATATTGATTTTGTTAACCAAAATTCATTAAAAGGATAGGTATTGGCTGATCAGTTGGCAGAAGCTCCTCTACCAGGGATGGAAACTTTATGTCTGGATCTACCAGATGCATCCATGATGTATGTTAAGGATTATGTGGAGTGGTATGTCCATTTTGATGGATCATTCACCTTCCATGGATCGGAAGTGGGAGTTGTAGTCATTACTCCCACAGGGGAGGTCATTCCAAGCACATTTTGTTTGGGATTTTTGTGCACTAATAACATTACAGAATATGAAGAACTCATTTTTGGCCTCAAGTTGGCTATCTCTTGGAATATCATACAACTATGATTCATTGGTGACTCCTAACTTATTATTAAATGAGTTAATGATGATTATAAGGTTAAATATTAAAAGCTTATTCCATACAAGAAATTGGTTGAAACCTTGAAGGAATATTTTATACAGATTATTTTTGAACAAAAACTAAGGTCGCATAATAGATCAGTAGATGACATGGCTACTATCGGTTCACTATTACGCATTCCACCTCAAGCAAGTAAAATTCCCTTCTTTGTAGAGCATTTACGAGTACCCGCATATGATATTCCAAAGTCATGTTTGGAATGTGAAGTTGTTGGTCTCCCCTTGGTATGACCCTATATTTAGATGCCTATAAGATGGTACATTTCCCCTGAACATTACCCATTTTGAGAAGAAATCTCTTATCTTTCAGATAGCCTATTACACCCTCCTAGGAGGCATCCTTTATCGTCGTGGCTACGATGGTAATATGCTTCGTTGTTTCAATGTTACTGAATCATTCCATGCTATTAAAGAAGTGCACAGAGGTATCTGTGGAGTGCACACTAGTGGTATGGTCTCGGCTAAGAAGCTCTTAAGGGTGGGTTATTATTGGCCCATCATGGAAGAAGATTGTTGTAATTTTGTAAAGAAATGTGAGTTGTGTCAAAAGTATGGAAACTGAATACATGCGCCAGCACAGGATTTGTAGCCTATCATAACACCTTGGTCATTTTCTAGGTGGGGCCTGGATCTCATAGGGAAGCTCCATCCCACCTCATCAGATGGTCATACCCACATTGTCACCACCACCGAATATTTTACTAAATGGGTGGAGGTTGTGCCTCTTACTTATGTCACCAGTGCGCAAATTTCCAAGTTCATTATGAATCACCTTATTTGCCACTACGGAATTCCTTTCACCATTATCACTGATAATGGTAAATCCTTTAAGAATAAAATGGTCAAATCGTTATGTCAACACTTTCAAATACAACTCAAATGGTCTTCCCCCTATTACCCCGAAGGTAATGGGAAAGCTGGGGCTACCAATAAAACTCTTATACAGATCATGGAGAAAATGGTAAGTAATACTGGCTGTAATTGGCACTTACAGATACATCTTGCCCTCTAGGCCTATTAAACTTCCATCTGCACTCCTGCTGGTGCAACCTCATATTCACTATTTTATGGTACTGAAGCCATCATACCCTTGGAAGTGGAGCTTCCCTCCCTGAGAATATCACTCCAAGACTATCTTGATAAGGATGAAGAATAAAAAATTTCTCGGCTAGCAGAGCTAGAACTGTTGGATGAAAAGTGTATGAGAGCACTTAATCACCTAAAGGTTTACCAGAACAAAGTATCAAGAGGATATAACAACTAGATCATTCATCGTGAATTTTATGTAGGAGATAGTGTTCTAAAATAAAATTAGAAGAACATTATCAAGGACAAAGAAAATAAAGGTAAATTTGAGGCTAATTGGTTAGGACCTTATGTGGTGGTTGTTAAATATGGATCAAGAGCTTATAAACTGGCATACTCATATGGTGAAGAGCTTTCAGAGCTTATGAATGCCATGCATCTCAAGCAGTTATATGTTTAGGCATAGTGTAGATATCAGATAATACCTAAAAAAGTACAAAAACAAAGAAAAAATAAACAAAAAAATCAAAAAAACAAGAAAATAGTAAAGAAAAAGCAAGTCATCCACATGTGAAAATCACACAATTATGGTGCATTGGGCAAGTCTTTGGGTAAAAAATGGTTTCCAGTGCTCAAAGAGGATTCATTGGTCACAAGCTACTCTTACATCTAGACAAGTAACTCTCACCGCTATCTCAAATTAGTTTCCCTTGTTAGGTCTAGGAACCCTACTGGGTCTACTTCACCAGGTCGTGATCTGGCTTGTTTTTTGTTATATCTGAGTGAAGGAGTTGCCTTTGTATATTCCCAACCAATGATGGGGGCACCTTCATATTCCACTTTCTCAAACATATATGCGTGGCATTCTACCTTTTTTATATTCCCACGTCACACTCAGGGAATCCACGCTTCTTTGTCCTTGTACATTGCTTTCAAAATAGGACCAAAGAAAATACCAAAACATTCAGAAAAAGATACAAAAAAACTCTAAACATTCAGAAAACCCCCCCTTAGGAATGCAGCTACAAAAAATTTGTAACATTATCTTAAGGAAACCTCGAAAACAATGTGAACAGTAGCCTTGAAAACTTATCTTTCAAGATAATACCAAAAACGTTAGAAAATATATCAATGATGTCCCGGAAAAACAAGGTAATGGTTAGATTGCTTTTAGTTGAAATTTTGTATAGTTTTGGTTGTAATTATCTTTGTACATTGTATGATTTTAAGTATGGTTCATTTTCTTACCTTAGATTGAATCTCGTTTGATTTAATCATGTGTCGTATTGAGTTCAATTTTAAACTTTCATACTTGTAAAATATTGAAATGTTTTCATCATCTGTTGTATGCATCTATTAGGATTCATTTTACTTAGATTGAATACTAATTTATTTTTTTGTTAAAATTTGCATGAGTTAATTTCTAGTTGCATATTGTTGTGCAGTTTTGTAGGTGCATATTTGTTTAGTTTTGTTAACTTTTGCTTGTGTGTTTGTTTGCTGCACATTTTTTTGTTATCACATCTATCATCTATCATTCATCACATACAACATCATCTAATACATCATATATACAAAAACGTTAAGTTTTACATCATGCATGTATACAAAGCTAATCATCACATATTGTATCATCAATGGGGGCAATAGGGGTTGCGCATGATCACAAATCTATCCCCCGCACTAATATCATCTAATATCAACCCAAATGCTAACATCTACCAAAATATATTGTGTCTAAAACATATGATATTATCTGAAGAGATATCATCAATATAAAAACATGTGGTACACCATCACTATATAGCATAAAATATATATAAGAAATGAGAATCAAACATCACCATGATATACTCATCATACATCTATAAATGTGAATCATCATCATAGAGCATATAAAAACATGACAATATAAACCATCGAATGTCCATATATACATATGTAAATATCTATCTCAAAATAAGATATACATCATCAATACAAAATTTTCCATGTAAAGGGCATGGATCAAAACCGAGCCTTCATCAATAGGCATACTCAAAAAATGATACATCAGTACATACATTGATCAAAATCAGCCTTCATAAGAGGCATGTATACATACATATCTCAATACAAAAAGAGAGAGTAAACCATGACTCTCTCCCTCTCTAGGGATGCCTAGTCGATGACCTGGAGGATGAAACAGAAGCTGATGGGATGGGTCAGCTCCAGGTGTTGTACCACCTTGCGGTCCAGCTAGCTATTGTACTGATCTAACCGACTGCCTTGACCTCCATGACCTAGAACATTTCCTGCTCATATCTAGCTGATCAAATGGTGTAACCCACTCCCTTGTTGGAACTACGTGATGGTAGGTGGCCTTGTAATATGAGGCCTTGTCATTGGCTTTCATGATGTCCTAAATCATCTTTATATCCCCATAATTTTTGGTTTCCTGTACAATAGAATCTCGCACCCCTATTAGTCTACCAATATCAGCATGGGCATGTCTTAAAATGGTAGCCTAGTGATCTCTTTCTACAGTAATGGTCTTGACCTAGACCCATGCCTAATTTATTTGAATAGTAATACCTTGCACTTGGGTCTGGGCCTAGTCTCGTTGTATAGTGACACCTTGTGCATGTGTCTGTGCCTGATGTAGGAGGCTCAATATCTGAGCACCCTACACTACTAGCTACCTAATCTATTGTTGTTATGATCATCCATACCCACCTTGAGAAACTTGGGCTCTCACCTGGTCTCTCTCTATTGTCACAACATGTAACTGTGCTCTGGCCTACTCTCTCTCGGCCTCTACCTATAACTAAATGACTATCACCATCTGTAGTTTTTGTTGAAGCATAGCTAATTGTCCATCATCTCTACCACCACCTAGAGTATGAGGTGGTGGACCTAAGTGCGGAAACACCTACTGTAATGGAACATATATCCCCACTGGAATGCTTACTAGAGGAAACTATATATCAGGAGCCTAGGGCACCTATTTCTTCCTAGGCCTAGGCCCCTGTCTATATGGCTGATGTAGTGGAGGACCTTATGCCCCACCCCCATCATGACATTGGCCATCGAAAGGATCATCATCATCATCATCATCCCCATCACCTCCACCATCATCACCACTGCTAGGAGGCCCCATTGGATGTGTTCTAACTCTGGCATCCCATGTTACTCTAGGAATCATCAATTGATGAGGTAAAACTGTATAGTACCATGGAACATACTCTAGTGTACAACTCAGATCCCTGACCTATCTTAAAGGTACCACTAAACTACCACCACCTATAAATAGTTGTCCAAGGCTTTGTCTTTGGTGATCTGTGGCCCAATGTCAAAATACTCTTGGGCCCTGCGAGCATACCACATATCTAGCCCCGATACATCCTGTGTAATGCCAAACTATCTCTAGCACCAATCAACTCTGTAAAACTCTCGCATATAGTTGTGATTTCCCAACATAAAATGCTATATGGTTGGTGTAATCATCTCTAGGCCATCATGAGGCCACTGGAAATGTTTATATGGCCTCCATACTACCGTGGCCTGTTGTAAGTTATCCAACTCTCGGCGGTAATGGTAGGTGTCTCCCATACCCGGTTGCATGTCATCACCAATCAGAACATAGCCCATAGTATAAGGCTCCTCTAGAGCTCAAAACCTTAGTACACTCATGGGATGACCAATAGCAATGTGGTCCCATGCCCAAATTTGAAGCAGCCTGGTAGGTTCTACCATCTTCTAACGGTATTATGTGATCAAGTTCAAGTCCCAGTATAAATGTGCCAATATGCACTGGCCCCAATAGTATGTCTCGCCGTCAATCAAACCACGTATCACTCCAATAAGGCCAAGTGGAAATGAAGCTCCATTTTTTTTTAGGGATTAAATCTCCACTGAAAAAATCCATCAGTTATACTACGACTCAATCAATCTCAAGATCCTCTATACACCGCGATAATCTCACTGTCATCTTGTGGCATGATATATCTAGAATACCGAATAACTATAGAATACATTGATCAATATCAGGCTGGTGACTCATGTACTGAATCAACTCACCCTAGATGGGGACTCACATAATATGCCATATGTCCTCAAAGGTAATGGTAATCTCGCTAGTGGGGAGTTGGAAGCACTGACTCTCGTTATGCCACCGCTCAGCTATGGTTGTTAGGAGGCCATGGTATAATGTGATTTGTGGCATGTCGGCCACATAGGATAGCATCGTAACTATAAAAGGATATCCAATATATTTTGATCCTCCTCATCAAATTGTGCCTCTATCGTGGCAAGGTGACCTTATCTTTCTCTGGTGTGGAGGATGGGTAGTATCCGTTGTGCACAAGCAAACCATACATGTGTTAGGGTTACATTTTTATCTAATTCTATCTAGTTTTCTAGTAAATTCTTCTTTCATTCATCTAAGATACTAATTTTCACTTTCTTCTATGACAATCTAGTCCATTTTCATCTATACTTGTCTTATTGTTTATAAATGGTAAGTTATGTACTTTTCCCTGGCGCATGCGTGCCTACTTCAATGCATGTGCGCCTATTTCAACACGTACATACCCAACATGTGTGTGCTTCCATTTTGATGCCTACATGCCCATATTGGCACAGACATCCCCCCTTTTCTACACCTAATCCCCCTACCTATGCAGGACAAATAAATCCCAATCTAACGCCTACGCCTATCAGTCAATGCGCATGTGTGTGTCTCTGTTTTCCCCTAGCTAACACATGCATGTCCCCTTCGATGGATAAGCATATGCATACCTATATTTTGATAGGTACACCTACACATACCAATGTTTTTTACGCATGTGTGCATGCGCATACATCAAATTTTCCCTAAAACTAGTCTAAAACAAGCTAAAAATGTCATTAAATGCTAAGGATAAGCAATGATAGGGCACTCACATAGGGTCCATCTGGCGGAAGTTTAAGGAACGACTAACTTGATGCCGATGTGGCAGGTCGCTCAAAACTGAAATGAACTGGGAATTTTATTTGACTGTCGCCACACTCACTTGAGCGGGAAATTTGGGTAAAACTGGTTGGCAAGAGATTTGCTACAAATGAACTGGTCATGATTGATTTACCAAACCCGCTCGGTAGTCGAGCTCGGTATACTCGCGTGAAGGCATGCAAACTAGGCAAGTTGTTGGTTTGTTGTGATCATTATCGCGACTTTTTGGTTTTCACTTCTGCCTGATTCACTGGTTCTTCGCACCAGTATTTCTTTGTTAAGTTGCATGGCAAACATGAGGAACTATTTTCCACCTAGCTCTTTTCTCTGGCAAGGAAAATATATATGTTTTGGAGATAGCAAAATTCTTGTTGGTCGCTCTAACTTGGATTAAAGGAAAAGGAAGTCTAGCTCTTCCAGTGGTCTGCTTCATAAATTTGAGCAAAAAAAATGCTAGGCATGCTAGGCCCTAACCTCTTAAAAATCTTGTTGTCTTCCAAGTGATTTCCATTTAGAACATTCTTCTGACCAATCAAATGATTTATGGAATTATAATGGTTGTCTTGTGTGATACTTTCTTTATGTCGTTCCAAAAAAATGTGTGAAAACTTTGAAACTGCTTTGTTGTGATTCCGGCTAAAATTGGTAATAAAATCATTTGTAGCTGAAATTTGTGTCTCTCTCACGACTGTTCATCTCATATCTTGTTGGCATTTCCATGCGTATTGTAGACAACATGACTTGAAGATCCTCTAAATCTCTACTCCATTTACAGAACTCGCTGCATGCTTCTCAGATGCTGGGGCACGATTCAGTAGAAACTTGTTGGTAGAAACTACTGATAGAATCCTTTGTTTATAGAAACTTGTTAAAATTGTAACTTGTTACCATGAGGCTTGTTCAAAAACCTTGTCAGATTAAAGACATTGAATAACTTGGGACAGGAATATTTTGTGTGAATATCCAGTCTTATTGGATTAATCTTTGCATGTTGTAGTCATGGTTATCTTTGGTGAAAGATACAGAACCTAGTAGGAAAGAACTTCGCTATGGTATTTTAAGTAGGTATTTTGAACGAATAACTTATTGTACCTTTAACATTATGTACCCTTGTTGTTTTCGTTGCTACTCCCCTTTTTGGAAATTGTGTATTCCTTGCTTGTGGTTCTGGGTTTCAACCCGTTAGCATGTATATGCAATATGTGTATATTATTATTTTAGTAATTGGACGACTCTGTGGAGTCGATTGAATTTTATGTCATTTTATGTCTGTTGTCATTATGCTCATATCTTTAATCAAGGACAATGATGAAGATTACTAACAATATGATTGAATATTGAATGATTCGATGAGCCAGTGACTTGAGGGAATAACATGTACTAAGACCCTGTTATTTGTTAGGAATACTCTTCGTGTTGCATCCCCTTTGTGGTACACTATTCTTTGGGTGTATTTCTCTACGTTTGCATTCTGTGATCAAACTTGTGCGATCACCCCATTGGCACTCGAAGGTTCAGTCGGGTATCCTTGTTTTGAAATCAGTATCCCTTCAAATTGCTTTTGCTTGATTTTAATATGTACTACCATTGACTTTGACCAGATGGAATCATTGGAAATACATTTGTCATGCTCACTGTTGTTCGGGTTCATGTAGAACCTATTTGGGAAGTCTAACCTGTATCTTCTTTTGCCTCAGTTGATACTAACTTGACTTGGTATACTGTTAGTTTTGCACTACACTAGTGGAATTTTCCTGAGTAACCTGATTTATATCAAGTAACGCGGCTCTGTATAAATGAATCTCTAGTGCCAGATTTCTATAAGGATGATTGTTTCCCTTTAATTAACCTTTTTTAGGTTAATGTAACCCTCTTCTGATTTACTTTGGATGTGGCAGTGTATGTTACGGTACTTTGTAAGACAAATCTCTGTATGGTCTTATCTAAACATCAAAATTAGCTTCCTAAAATCTTGTTCACACCTCCAAGTCTGTTGTTGACCGTGATATACTAAAGGTTCTTTGACTTTCAAACTTGGTCCCAAATGCATCCAAAACCTTACTTGTGTAAAAGGGGCTAGCATTGGACTAGGTTGATATATGGGATTGTAGGCGTGTTTTTCTCTTAAGAACTCTCTCTCTCTCTCTCTCTCCTCTCTCTCTCTCTCTCTCTCTCTCTCTCTCTCTCTCTGCATAACTATCTCTGCTCTCTGAGCTCTCTCTCTCTCATTTCTGATTTAGCCGTCGACTGTACCTCGACAGGAAATGTAGAGTGATTTTCATAGTTTGTTTGAAGCTATCCTGTAGAGTCTGTTTGGTTGATAGTCCTTGCAAACTATTAGGTAAACGTGAGAAGCCACTGTACATGGAGTTTTCCATGTGTTCAATCTTTTGAAACATCAATAAACAGTGAATCTGATCTTGTAGGGTTGTCAGACTTGTTCGTATCACATACTGGATGAATGCTTTCCATAGAGTAGAGAACTAATATAGTCATGTTTAGAGGTTGATTGTTTGAAGCTTTAAGTATGAATGAAAATTTGTTTCTTTCTCTTCTGTATGTTCTAATACATAATGGTCATTGATTTATCTGTCTAAACAGTTGGGGCCTCTTGTTCTTGTATCTTACCCCATTGTTGGAATCATGACTTGCTATGATATTTCCTTTCCTGATGAAAGTAACGATCTGTCCAATGTTGCTGATCTTGGATTCAAGATAATTGTTTAGCATACGTTCATTCTTTGATTCTTAATATTTGATGAAATATTTGAGAAGTGTTTAGGACTATTCTGTAATGATGATAGAGTTACACGTTTGTAGTCATTTTTGTATTACAAAGGCATAGTCTGAATATGTTTACTTGTTTGGATAATTGATCTCATTTAAACAGGGTGTTTAATGAAAACAATTGACGGATTGCAATTGTTTTAAAAGTTAGTGCTTATCATGCTCAGTTCATCGAACTGACTCATGTTCATTTGAATGGTTGCCTGGTAAAAGCAATCATGATTGACGGATTTGATGCATTGATGGGGTTTTGCCGTAAGTAGTAAAAGCAATGCACTATCCTGACAAGGATGATCAGATTGTTTATTTTGATTTATAATGAATTACAGACTTGATTTTCTAAATGTACTATATGTGGAAAGATGTACTTTTCCATTAAGCATTGTATCAAGTATGCTGTTTGCATAAAATGTAATTGTATAGTTTTGAAAGGAATGAAAATAAGTATTTGTTACTTATGTGTTATATTCTAAATTTTGATAGTTGACCCTCTTCGGTTTATATACCAGAGTGGCAATGTTATCTTTGTGTAACTGGATGCTTTTGTGATTGACAATGAAAGCTTAAAGGAAATATAATTGAAATTCTTATGAGTGTTTAGGAGTTCTGATTTGTTCTATCAAAAGCTAAATTGAAATTTAAATCATTGACTTTCTATAAGGATAGGGCTAAAATGAACCTAAGCAGAACGCCAATCAAGCAGAATTAAATTACTAATCCCTAGTCCTGAGTATGACAGGACAATATTAAATTTCTTACGACCCCCTGTGCCCCGCATCTCATTTCGCAACCTAACCTCATCACCTAAACCTTACACAATTATTTATTAATTACCTTATAATTAATAAATCCACATCGCCATACCTGCCACCTCATTTCGCCACCTCATCATGACCTAGTCCTAACCCTAAACTAACCTAATTAAGACCTATAACTTGGTCTACATCCACACCCATGACTAAATGACTCCTCACCCGCACCTAAAACCAACCTCGTAATGACTTGACCAAGCCCGCAACTAATCCCTCGGGAGAAAAGGAGGGAAAGTTGGCTATTTTACTAAAAATAGCCCACTTTGACCTGACCGATACCGGTTCCTACTCGACCGCCGTCGGTTATGTAACCGCCATCGGTTCCCTGTAAATGACCTCCCCCAACCAAAAACAAAGGGTGGGATTTTTCATTGATCTGAATCAGAAGTCATTGAAAGGATCCAGAGTTTACTTGGCTGAGCAGAGACAAGTGAAGAAACAAGAAGAGTTGGCAGAGGAGGACATCAAGCCGGAGGCTGCCACTGAGTAACCAGAGCCCTGCAACACTCATCCGAACATCGGGAGGGAAGATATCTCATCTTCTGATTGTCAGGTCATCCTGCCTGACCCTGCCTTTGTCATCACAGTCCTTGGACCTGCATCCTCATCAATAACTAGTAAGTAGTATCTTATATGTTCCTTTTAATAACATTTCTTGAACTTTTGAATCACAGCCACATAAGTCTATTCCTAGATCTACTACCCAACAACACACTACATCTAACTTCCATTCCTCTACCCTTACGTTACCCCAAGAACACCCTCCCTGTACTCTCTAAGTCCCTCTCATCACCCCGTTACCTAACACCACTCATTTACCATCCTTATAAACAACACAACCATCTTACAACCAACCTTTACCAAAAGCCCCTAAAACATTGACCCCTACCGATATCAGTTAATATCAACCGGTACCGGTGACAGTGACCGGCATCGGTCACTGTGATTCAAAACCAAAAACCAGCCTTTCCTCTACTTGTTTCAATGAGGTAAACAAATTGTGAGCTTTTTACAATAATTTGTGTTAATTCATATTAGCAGGGGAACTGACCACCTTCGAAAGGAAGTTTTATATTTCCTGGGCCCAAGGCAGTTCCCTCATTTATTGTCTAATTAAAATCTGGTGGTCTTGTATTCTTACTTGCAGGTAGTCCTTCCAAGACAAAAAGGAGTTCTTCGCAGTCGATCTGATCTTTCTCTACGGTACGCGCACACCCTCTCGACATTCAACAGGTATTCCTCCTAGCCCTAACCCTTATCTGTTTCTCAAAGGAATGAAAGGATAGAAGCAACTCTATTCCAAAAGCTGAAACATTCTGTGCGAAACATTTTGGCACGCCCGGTGGGACCCATTTCGGGTTTCTTTCTTTCTTGCTTGCTTTCATATAGGGAGCATACTTGCTGTTTTCTTCTCCTAAAAATTTCACACGGTATTTTCTTATATTTGGTAAAAGAATTTGTCTTGCTTTCCCAGCTTTGCATTAGTGAAAGTCATCTTCTTTGCTTCATCGAATAACATTTTCAATTTGGGTTTAAAACACGTGCATCCCATTTTTGCTTGCTGTTTTCAATTCTAGTGAACGTAGATTAAGTAACAGGTCGTACACGTGGGGGTGATTTCCACGGTATTGACAAGAAATTAATCTTACTTTCACTGCACAACACATACCGAATCACTTCACAATTAACACAACAGCCCAAAACATCCCCCGTTTTCCGTGGTATTCCTCCGCCCGATTGAGGTAACCTTATAAGCCAAAACAAACTTGACATTTCCCCTAAGTCTTTTGTTTAGGATTCTGACATCATTCTGCGTCTAAGGGCATAAGCCCAAATTGATAAAAACTAATCCTAGGGTTAGTCTCTGTTAATTTGCTTGTGTATCTTGCTTGTTTTCAGTTCTGTTTCTCTGTCATACACTATTTTCTGTGATCACTTCAGAATAGTTTGATAGATGTACTAAGTATTGTTAAAAACTCAAATCAGCAGCTTCTTACAGTTTCTTATACCAGTCCTATTATACCGACATCGGTTAATTGACCGACGCCGGTTACAGTCTAACCGACATCGGTTAGCAGACCGATATCGGTTACTGTCTTTTACAGTCCCTGACAAACCAGCAACCTACCAATTTCACCATTCTGAGGCTGTTTCTGTTCCTGATAGATTGAAACCCTACTGTGTACTCTTGTCCATGGTTGTTATCACTCGGAAGCAAGCCGCCGCCATGGTTTCACATGCCTGCTCTGTGCCTTTGCCTGAATCACCCCCTTCACATTCTATGGGGAACCCTATGGACACCAGTGAGGTTCCTAAAATCCCTGTAGGAGATAAGGAATTTGCAAAATTTTTGGACGCTAATCCTAGCACTGTACAATATTATTTGTCTCATGCCCCTGACCGTACGCCCGATGGTCAACTCCTTGTTGGCATGCCTATTAGTATAGCTGCTCATTTAGCTCCTTCTTTGCCTGATAACTCCGCTTTGCCTTCTGCATCCTTAGCCCCGTCTCCCAATCCAGCGGCTTCAGGGGTTCATACGGCACAGATTGGCTTTCCTTTGGTTAATCTTGGGCCCCACATATCATTACCGCCGACTGCTCCTACCTCATCTCTCTTGCAGACTGCTCCTTTCATGACTTGCTCTCTGCCACCTATCCACACGAGCTTTCCTTCTCAAGCTCCGCCCACCTTTTCATTTCCACACACGTATCCGGTGACCTCAACGTCTTATATAGGACATCCCTATTCGGTCGCCTCAACACATTCATCCTCCATACCTTATCAACATTTAATGCCACCATTGTCTAGTGGAGGCCCTTGGCCCAATCTGCCTCCGTTTACCGCAACCGCACCATCATCTCATCCAACCACGGATTTCATCAAACAAATGATGGACAAAATGCAAAATCTGGAGGCTTCTGTTTCAGGAAGTCGTAGCGCCTTGACATACGAGAAAGTTTGTTCGGGAGCCTATCCACCCTTCTGTCCCCCTTCATTCATATCCTCCTCAATGGGAATTACCAAAATTTACTCGTTTTAATAGTAAGGAGGATCCTCAACAACACTTGCGATCATTTAGACATGCCTGTTATCTAATTGCTCATGACGATGCCTTACTACTCCGCACCTTTCCCATGTCCTTATCAGGACCCGCCTTGGAGTGGTACAGTGCTTTAAACCAGCACTCAATCTTCTCTTTTAACCAACTAGCCCAATCTTTCTTGGATCATTTCTCCATTAACATTGCCAAGAAAGTATCTATCACCGACCTCTATGCCATCCGACAATTTGAAGACGAATCTATCGCAGATTTCATTGGACGATGGCGGGGCCTTATCAACCAACTTACATATGCCTTGCCTCAGGCCGAACTTATCAAACTTTTTACGCGGGCCTGCGCTAAGCACATCTCTCCTACCCTCCAAATTCAAACTTTCCGCACATTTGACGAGGCCTTTACTATGGCTCGAAAACTAGAGATTCGAGCCTTAGAGGAAGAGAAATTGCGGTTGCGCAACAAAAACCCCAATTTCTGAACCCAAGATTCCACCAACAAACCTAACACCACCAATCCTCACACATCGACTGCTTCGAAATCAAAAGGAGCTGTGCACGCGGTGATGGTCAAATCCCAACCACCGTCTAATACCCCGCCAAAAACCACCTATAAGTATAAAGCGGAGCCCATCAACTACACTCCCTTGGGAGAAACTTATGGTGTCATCTTGGAAAAATTGCTTAAAGCAGGAGCCATTACCTTACCTCCTGTTAAACCTCACTCTGGGTTTGATTCCACCCGTGCCATACCTTCTTGGTACAAAGAAAATGACTTCTGTAACTTTCACCGCGTAAAGGGACACAGTCACGAAAACTGCAAGATGTTGAAAAACATAGTGCAGGAAATGGTTGATGCAGGGGATATAACCCTCGATAATCCTAATGCCCCCGCTAACCGAAATTTGAAAATCTTCAACAAACCATTCCCGAACCACTCATCTAGCAGTAATGTAAACCAAGATATCTTAGCCGAGGAGAGTGTTCATGAAATCCATGCAGTTTTCGACTCCCAGCCAAAAGCCTCTATCGAAAAAATTCTGAATCAAGCCTCTTCACTAACGCAGGAACCCGAACCCCCTTCATCACCATCAAGACAAGACGAAATTCTTACCGTTCCTTTACCCATCGAGGAATTAACCACCCAGAGGTCTCTTCTCACAGATGAGCCTTCTTACACCACATCCTTGCAAGACTGTGAGTGGATGTTATCTAACTTATCTATTTCCCAAACATCTCCTTCTACAATTCTTGCTGTACAAGAGGAAGGCTCGCCACTTCTTTTGTCATCCTTAGACGAGAAACCTCTTGCACCAACATCACCAAATTCTTTAATCATGACGGATCCTCTCAAACATGCCCTCCTACCTATCAGTTCTTCATCACCTAAATCTTTTCAGCGACCGGTTGACCTCTTAACGCCCATTGATACAGTGCCTCATCTACCCCCTGTATCACACCCACAGTGGACCGGAATCACAACCCACCTTTCTTCCATACAAAAGTTCCTATTCACATGTGAGGATTGTCATCCCTCAGAAGATAGATGAGTCCTATGGGAACGTTTGAGTACCCCCTATTCTACTCAAATGCAGATGACCGACCCAGACGCCTCTACCATATACCCGAAGTGTTTACAGAAGCTTAAAATGCCTATGTCCTCATCTTCACCCCCCTCATCTCTACCAAATACCTCATCCACCTCTATTAGCCTAACCAAATCTTCCCCTACGCTTGGGACCTCACCAATACCCAGTTTAACACACCCACCCAAACGACTAGATTTATCTAAAAATAAAGCCGTCCATCCACTTAGGAGACAGACTCAATCTCCTCAACCTATGCCTCTATCACAACTAAAACCATCGTCGTCACACCTACCTTCCATATTGGGACCTCATCCCTCCACCTTGCATCAATATATCATACCTCCTGCGTTTTCTTTAAAACGACCTACGCCTTCTGCACCCATACAGAGATCCAAGGGTATATCAACACCATCATCCCACGTATCCTGTCCGCCTATCAACCCTAAACAAATTCCATCATCAAAAGATTTGTTTTGTTGTCACTCCTATTGCTCCGTGGTTGTTTTCTGATACCACATCATCGGTGGCCTCATCATCTAACCAGCTAAACATAGCTTCTGCGCCAAAGAAGCCACGTTTAGTTAAATCCCATTATCAAAATCCCTTGGCTAAACCGCCACCCATACAAATCAACCATACCCCGTCATTACCAAAAACTACCCAGTCAATAGCTTCATCTTCCTCTGACTTTGACCCACTCAAAGGGTCTTACGCCAAAATCCTTGCTATATTGGTGGAGAATGCGACCATTTCCCTACCCCCACTTAGACCTTATGATCCATCTAAACCTCGACCTATAGGTTATGATGAGTCTAAAATCTGCGCTTACCACCGCACACCAGGACATGATGTAGAAGGATGCAAAGCGTTGAAAGCCATACTTCATCAGTCACCTCTCTCAGACAGAAAGGTTAAACAAGACAACTTACGAAGGGAGAAACCTTTAGCTTCAATCTCCTCTCCTATACCACCTATCCTCGCTTCATCAAAATCTATCATTATTACAACCCCACCTCTCGAAGACCATGACTTATCCCTACCATCCTCCTCCTCTCGTGTTCACGAGATCAACATGATTAGTGTTGCCACTCGAGGGCAGAAAAACAATGGGAAGGTGAAAGAAAGCACACCTGCGGCCTCTCTTTCTCCGTCCACCATCCCGATCGCACCACCACCTAAAGTGGTTATTCGTGGACCCGCCTACCCCGTCTCTAATGGAGTTTCCCACCGAACCATGATCAAACAGCTTCACCAATCACCTGTAAAAATGACACTGTATGATCTCATTCAGACTTCTGAATCTCATCGACAAGCTCTCGTTGACATCCTCCAAGGGATAGAGGTCTTACCTAATGAAACCTTTCCTGTTACCTCCATTCTAACACCCAATCACGTTGCTTCGCTCACCAAACAACCTATCTCCCCAACCACTTCTGTCTCTGTACAGCAAGCCGCTGCTGTCAGTTTCTCCGAAGACGAAATTGTTGACTTTGGTGCAGAAGATCCTGACCCTGCTCTTTTCATCTCAGCTTATGTCTGGGACATTCGGGTGCGTCGTGTTATGATTGATGGGGGCGCTAGTCTAAACATCATCTCTTCAAAAGCCTTCCAACAACTGAATATCCCTTCTAGCTGCATGTGTGCCAACCCCATCATGTTGCGGTCATTCAATGATGCTATTACTTCTACCTTAGGCACCGTGATCCTTAACATTCGTGTAGGACCACGTACTTTACCCGAACTCTTCTATGTCCTTGAGGGAGAGTTCCAATACAATATGTTGTTAGGCCGCCCTTGGATCCGGGCTATGGGATGTGTTCCCTCCACCTTACATAGATGCATAAAATTTGAGTACGAGGGGAAGTCCTACACCGTAAAAGCTGATCCTCCCCCCTTCAAAACCTGTAATATGTTATATCGCCCTAACGATGTGCTTGTACCAGTCAAGACACCCATTCATCCAACCCAACCATCCACTTCAACCACACCTCTACCATCCACTTCAACAGCACCTACACCTTCAACCAATGAAACCGCCGTCGCAAATACCACTTCCTTTCCCGCAGCTAACATCCCAACCTCCGACCCCTTAGTAGATGTTTTTCAACGCCTTACGCTGGGGGAGTATCGCCTATATAACGTTAGTTCTTTCCATACCCCACAGGAGTACGGACAGTTACATGCGCATCCTACCTACGACCGTCGCGTGGGGGAGGTAATCTCTTACGGACCACCTAATTGTCGCACCAACCTAACGTATGGGGGTGTCGACGCATCCTCCGTTACCCCTGAACCTCCTCTTGGTGTGGTTCCTTTCCAATCCGATTTTCAATACCTGACAAATCGTCGTTTCGCCCTCACCTTCTTGACTCGCTGTGCTTGGAAAGGCTTTGGTTTTGGTCTTTATGAACAAGGCCGACATACAATCATTCCCGTAACTACACGCAAGCACAATGATCGTAGTGGTCTCGGATTTCCTGAAACACTTACACCGAAGGAACCTCGTGTCAGTTGTCTCCTGGAAGATGACGACGTCACCCCTACCGAACCATCATCACCCATTTTGCCATCGTCACCCACAGAGTCGATAGATCCTGAATCTATCCCTCCTAACTTTTTTTTTTCATAAATGCTATCTTCCTAGGTCCTCTCACTTATCAACGCGATAATGAGGACCCATCTTCTCTTCCCTTTCTGTATCCAGACATGATCGAAGAGGATTCGCCTTCAATTAATGTTGTTGAGTGCCAGGATGACGACTCTATCCTCACTTACCTTGGTGCGGACGACTCCTATATTCAACGCGCCTTACCGTCTGAAACTCAAACCATGTTGAATGAGTCGACTATAGAAATCAACATCCACACAGAGGAGGATCCTCACATTGTGAAGATCAGACAATCCCTTAACACATCAGAACAAGCCACCTTTACTACCTTTCTCCGTACCCGCAACCAAGCTTTCGCTTGGTCCTACGCTGACATGCCAGGAATTGATCCTGACATTGCTGTCCATAACATTACCCTGAAACCTGATTCCAAGCCAGTTAAACAGAAACTGAGAAAAATGCATCCACGCATTGCCCTCTTGGTCAAAGAAGAACTTCAACGACTCCTTTCTGTTTCCTTCATTCTGCCTATTGACTATCCTCAATGGATTTCTAACATCGTACCTGTCACTAAAGCGACGGGGGGACTTCGGATATGCACGGATTTCTGAGACCTTAACCTCGCTTGCCCCAAGGATGACTTCCCCCTACCAAGTATTGATCAACTTGTTGATCTCACTGCCGGTCATGAGATGCTTTCTCTCATGGATGGCTTTTCGGGATACAACCAAATTTTGGTAGCCCCGGCCGATCAACATAAAACTACCTTCATAACTCCTTGGGGAACCTTCTGTTATCGTGTCATGCCGTTTGGCCTTAAGAATGCTGGTGCGACCTATCAGCGGGCTATGACTTACATTTTTCATGACATTATGCACACTATCCTTGAGGATTACGTCGATGATCTTCTTGGCAAATCTAAACATCGCAGTGAACATCTCGATGTTTTAACCATTATTTTCGATCGCCTGTTACAATATTCTGTCCGTCTTCAACCAAAGAAATGTGTCTTTGGTGTCCTTTCGGGAAAACTTCTTGGTTTTATCATCTCTTTGCGTGGCATTGAGGTCGATCCATCTAAAGTCAAAGCTATCCTAGAAATGCCCCCACCTACTAACCTCAAACAATTGCGTAGTTTGCAAGGTAAACTCCAATCTATCCGGCGTTTCATCTCCCAACTCTCAGATCGATGTCAACCTTTCCATCACCTCCTTAAAAAGGACATTGCCTTTCAATGGAGCGAAGAGTGCCACCAAGCCTTTGAGGCTCTTAAAGCCTATCTCTTGCAGCCACCCGTGCTTATCCCACCTCAGGACGATCGCCCTTTCTACCTTTACCTTTCCGCCACCGACCACGCTGTAGGGGCCATGCTCGCACATCGTGACTCCGAATATCGAGAACAAGCCGTTTATTATATAAGTCATACTCTGGTGGATTATGAGACTAGGTATACACATGTAGAAAAGTTGTGCCTAGCCCTATCATTCGTGGCCACCAAACTCCGACACTACCTCCTGAATCACAAAACTTTCGTCATCACCAACACGGACCCCATCCATTATATGTATGCCAAGCCTCATCTAAACCAACGCATCGCCCGATGGCTTATGCTCCTTGCTGACCTCGACCTTGAATTTATACACCAGAAGTCAATCAAAGGACAAACCATTGCTGACCAACTCGTGGAAGCCCCTTTACCTGGGGAACAATTTACCAATTTTAATTTCCCCGACGAACTCATCGCCACTCTTTCACTCAGGGAGGAGCCCTATCCAATGACCCTCTTCTTCGATGGATCCAAATGCCAGCGCGGCGGAGGAGCCGGCATTGTTCTCATTCCTCTTGACGCTGAGCCTATGCCTCTTTCATTCCGGCTCGATTTCCCCTACACTAATAATACAGCGGAATACGAGGCCCTTGTTTTGGGTCTCCAGGTTGCGTTACACTTAGGTGTCAAATCTATCAACATTTTCGGTGACTCTCAATTGGTAGTCAACCAAGTTATGGGCATCTACCAATGTAAAAATGAGGAACTTCAAAAGTACAAACATTACGTGGATTCACTTCTGACCTTATTTACTCGTTATTCTATCCAAACCATTCCCCGCTCCACTAACAAATTTGCGGATACTATGGCTTGCTTAGCCTCTCAAATTCCTACCTCACCAACTGACTCTGACATATTCGTCTTGGTCCAACAACTCTTTGCCCCATCTTACTCAGCCCCGGTTGTTTGTATGATAAATAATGTGTCTGCTAATTCGCAGGATACCTGGTATCACCAATTTCACGACTACCTTACAACCTCTGTTCTCCCACCTGACCTAACGAGTACCGGAAAACGTGCTTTTCTTAAAAATGTTTCTCGTTATGTCATCATGGGGGGACTCCTTTATAAACGTGGCTTTGATGGCATCCTCCTTCGATGTCTAACTGGCGCGGAGGTCACCTATACCATCCAACAAGTCCACGACGGTATTTGTGGTGGACATTTTAGTGGCCTTGCCGTGGCCAAACGAATCCTTCACCTAGGCTATTATTGGCCTACTCTTAATAACGACTGCTATGAATATGTTAAGCGTTGTGTTATGTGTCAACAACATGCCAACCTTCAACATACTCCTAGCCATCCGCTACAGGTCGCACGAGATCTTTGGCCTTTCTCACAATGGGGTTTAGACCTTATTGGTGAGATTCACCCGCCCTCTTCGCAACGTCACCGATGGATAATCACAGCAACCGAATATTACACAAAATGGGTGGAGGCCATTCCACTCATTTCAACCAAAAAAGAAAAAATCGTAGAATTCGTTAACCATCACATTATCTGTCGTTTTGGTGTTCCTCATCGCCTGATAACAGATAATGGTAAATCTTTCAAAAATAAGTTGTTACAAGACCTTTGTAACAACTTCAGTATCAAACTTAGCTTCTCGTCACCGTACTATCCACAAGCAAATGGCCAAGCTGAATCTTCTAACAAAACCCTGACCAAAATTCTCATGAAAGTTGTTAACGATTCTGGAAGAAATTGGCATGATCACATCCCCTTTGCCCTTTGGGCTTATCGTACTAGCATTCGTACCTCCACTAATGCCACACCATTTTCTTTGGTATATGGTACCGAGGCTGTCTTGCCTCTCGAAATACAAATACCCTCCCTCAGAATATCTCTTCAGGACATTCTCACCAATGATGATTTCCGCCAGGAGCGGTTAGCCCAATTAGAGCTTCTTGACGAGCGTCATCTTACGGCTCTTGACCACCTTCAAATCTATCAAAAATGCATCAAGCGTGCTTATGATAAGCGACTTCATGAGCGTACCTTTAAGGTTGGTGATCTTGTCCTCAAAGAGAATCAACATGTAACCAAACTAGAAAAGAGCAAACGTGGCAAATTTGCTCCCAATTGGATTGGGCCTTACATTATCACTCACACTTATGGATCAGGCACTTATCGTTTAGCTTCGCTTAATGGTAAACTTGAGCCTGAGCCCCTTAATGCCTTGCATCTTCGACCATTCTACTGTTGAATTTAGTGTTATATCACTTCTTATCTACCTTGCGCTCGTCCCTTGAGCTCATTTACCATCGCATACACTTTGTTTCCTACATCTCAAAATCAAATCAAGCTCACATGGTTTGATTATCACCTCCCCTTAAAGATGCCTTCCCCTTTTTAGACTAGTCCATGACTTCAAAGTATCACAATGACACATTCTTAACTAAACACTTATGGGATTTTCTTGAGTCAAACTTCCTACAAAACTAGATGCTTTATGCCCAACGGACATCTAGACCTCGAACTTATACATAGACTGCTCCCTCGAAGGACAGCTATATGCCAAACTATTGCTGCTATTATATATAGACTGCTCCCCCGAAGGACAGCTATACACAAACACCGCATCTGCTACTATAAATAGACTGCTCCCTTGAAGGACAGCTATACACAGTCAGCCTTTATCAGAAGCTTCTCGCATTGATCAGCTTCGTGAAGACCTCAAGAGTAACAAAATACATATCCCTTTTAGACTTCCCACATCGATCAGTCTATATTCAGCAAAATAAAAGCCACATTCAAAAGCACTTTTGAGTCATGGACTTGTCTATTTAGGTTTGGTTCTCTTTCATCAGGATACTCACTTTATAACAAGTTCTCTGCACCTCAGCTACGCGATCCACCTCACCTCACCATTTGTTTAAACAACGAACCTCAAGGGACGTGACGTATACCCGATATATTGTGATTATACCACTCTTTTCACCTATCGACTTCTCGTCTATGCAAGGTACCTAGAGGTTCAAGCTCATTCTACGTTATTATGTGGTTTGTTTAGCTCTTCTCAACTACGGGACACTTTTGCCTCTTTTGCTCGACTCTAGGATTGTGTGTTGACCTTAATCAGGATACGGTTCCCTACCACTTGGGTAGGCTAACTTTCACTTCACCTATACCTATACCAACATCGCCAATTCCTTACCAACACCAACAACATTACCCTACCAATATCAATATTTTTACCAACCAACAAATTGCCTAACCATACCTAAATTGCCTGAATTCACCTCTCCCTGGTCCTAAGGGAGAACTACATCGGTCTGAGGCCCCTCCTTGCTTTGTGCAAAGGGCTATGTAGGCAGCACTTAGGAGACATGGTGTCTCCCAAGGTTAGCTCGACCATCCCCTACCATAACCTATCATGTGTTGTAAATATACATATTTTAGTGTATTTCTTTTCGCCAACATTCATCTTTATCATTTTTTTTCAAAACAAACATTCATAACGCGACCCTTCTTATTATTATAACTCAAATTAACATACATATTCAGTTTTATTTAGATGTTCAACAAATACATCTTCTCTATCATCGACGCGCAGGTCGGCATCCTTATTTATTCTTATACCTCTATAAAACTCACTTAGACCCTTGCGCCTCATCCCGAACCTGGTGATGATCGTGATCGTCGACGCCTCTCGCCGGGCCTCTCCATCCTCAAAGGCACCACGGCTATTGGTACCGCCCACTGATCTACCAATCTCTCCTGTAACATATGAATACGCTCTCTCGCATGGAGGAATCTCGCCTCTAGTCTCTCCACTCGTGACTCTGCAACCGCTAACAATCCTGTTGTCTCATTCACCCACGTTTGGAGCTGATGAACTAAACCATGCAGAAGATCTCTCTCCACTGTAATCACAAATATGTCAGGACGATCACGTACACCTCGCAGCTCTGCTACCCACCATAATCTATAGGCCTCTATCGTTCCTGCATCCATTACCCTGCGATCGGCTGCTATCTCTTCTGGTCCTTCTGGAGGTGTCAGCCGGGGAGGTGAGAATGATGCCTCCGCGTCGATCCTCATATATGGTCTATAAGCCAGGGGTATATCCTGCACAAATCCAAATTGTCGCCACACACGATCTAGAGGAATCCTCTCATACTCACCTGGCCTGTGCCCCGTGATCCACCTCACTCGCTCTACACCCCTCAACTCCTCAGCTATGTTCTCTGTTACCATATAGTTCCCGTAAGGCCTCCAACAGATATCTGCAATCATCACCATCTCCCATACCTACCTATAATACTCGGTGTCACCTGTCACGGCCTGGGATCTTGCCTCTTGTTCTGTCTGGACCCATCGTCTGAATCCCAACCTCTGCACTCCTGTCTCTCCTGACTGGATGGGTCAGCCTATTGGTTGCACACAAACAATGTGCTCATAGGCCCAACAATGTAATAAGTATGAACAATCCAGTGACATCCTGTGACTTCACCTGCAAGCCCATAAACCCCTGTATAGCTCCGCCAAATATGCAGGTGCCCATGCAAAAGTCACGTTCCTTTCTATCATTTCCCAAATAATACACATCAATGCTTTTGGAAATCTTCCCCCATCCGCCCTCGGTAATGCATAATACCCCACCGCTATCATTAATACCACTGCCAACCTTGTTGCCTCAGGGTGTGCTGCATACATTATACCATAAGTGAATGTCAAACCTCGCTGTGTCAAGTCCCGTGTGTATGGACAAATACTGCTATTATTGCTCCCCACGCTGCACTTGGCCCTGCCTGATACACTGGTCTTCCTGTAATTGGGAGCCTCAAGATCCTAAACACATCTTCCAACGTCACTGTCATCTCCCCTATTGGCAGATAGAAGGTATTCTTCTCTGGATTCCATCTCTCAATTAACGCCTGTAACATAGCATGGTTACGTGTGATTCGTGAATAATAGCGGATTCCACTTAATCCCAAATGATTTATCAATGCCCATTCAGCTGGTGTTACATCCGCTCGGATCCGTGACAACAAAGCTGACACACTATCATTCATCCTGAGCCCTGCCTCCGCCTGCACACATCAAAACGACACACAACCTTTCAGTAAATCAAATCCCCAAGGGTTTTTCTCACATTCTGGAAATTCCTACAGTAACCGATATCGGTTATAGATAACCGATACCGGTTTACTAGCTGATACCGGTTATCTCTAAACGATACCGGTCACTGTCAAAATAATATACAGCATGCTTCAAAACATACACCTACGATAAATATTTTGCCCGTTTACTCGTCTCTATACCTAACAACATACGTGAAACCCCTGCTTACCTACCCCATCACACTCACCCCATCCCAAACCCTTGCCTATCACCTTTTCTTTCTCATCTTTATCTACTTACTCTCCCTCATCCCATTCACAAAACATGCAAGAATCAAATTACAACCAAACAACTTACCTCTTGGGATGCAGCAGCTTGAGGTGGACCCTGTCTTCCCTCTCGTCTCTCCCTGCTGGATGCTTCTCCTCGTTCAGCCATGTTCACCACCCTTTTCAAATATAACTTGCCTTTCTACCTTCTGAATCTCAGCCCACACTCACTTTACCTATCTCTTTCCTCCTTATCACTCAATTCTCTCATGCAATTACCTGTCTCAGTCGTCAAACAACGTCGCATTCGCGTATTTAACTTCTTGCATGACTCTAAAAATAAGAACTTAAGTTGCCACCCAAGCTTTTCTATTTTTAGAAAAGCTCATTTTGGAATAACCGGTATCGGTTACCTAACCGATATCGGTCTATCCTCTACCGACGTCGGTTATCTAACCGATATCGGTCACATGCCTACTTTTTCTTAAACATAGTCCTTTCCTTTATTTTCTACCCAATTTTTGTGGCACCCGCCTCTTTTTCCTGCATAACAACACCATTATCCATATTTGTCATCAACATCACATCAATATCTCATCACAATTTCATCAACATCATCTATCTATAATAAAAAAAAAGCCATCAACAAAGACATCAAAACCATCCATATATAAACCATGTGAATCAAACTCATCATCTATATATACACATTTCAAAAGCCATCAACAAAAGACATTTCAAAAGCCATCATATATATATACACACATTCCATTTCAAAAGTCATCAACAAAAGACATCAACACCATCAATATATAAACCATGTGAGTCAAAATCATCATATATGTATACATCAAAGGTTTCAAATATACAACTTGCCCTGCATAGGGGCCTCTGTGATCTCATAATAATACAAAGCCGGCACGCAGGCCACAATAACTGTCAAAATCTCGACTCGGCTCGCAGGCCGGTCTCTCATATCAAAAATATACTCGGCTCGCAGGCCGGTATCAACTATACAACCCGTACTCAGCTCGCAGGCCGGTATATACAACAAGATGAATAAATGAATGAATGAATCATATGTGGGCACGCAGGCCTCTATATACATAACCAGTTCGCAGACCAGTGCCTATATCCAATGTACAAACAAAAACACCTATCTCCGCTCCAGGGATGTCTCAACTCTCCCCACTGCCCTCAGCTCCTCTCCCTACGGGTCCTGGCACTGGCTCCCGCCTCCTCCCTGTCACCAACCCACCGGCTGTAGCTGCACCCCCCTGGGATCTCTGACTCCGAGAGGTCTCGGCTCTGTGCGTCGCATATGGCTGATAGTCAGCCCCGGTACCATCAAGGACATCCTGATAATACCGGGCCTCCGCTCTCACCTCCATATAGCGGGCCCATGCCACCATAGCTGCTGGGGCTGGTCCCCTGACTCCTAATAACAATGGCCCCTGTCCTACCAGTACACCCTATGCCTGTGGCTGTGCCGGTGTCGGTGGCGGTACCTGTGCCTGTGGCGGTACCTGTACCTGTGGCTGTGCTGGTGCCGCTGGTGGTGCCTATGGCGGTGCCTGTGGTGGTGCCTGTGGCTGTACCTGTGGCTATGCCTGTACCTGTGCCTGGGCTAGCTGCCCCTGTAAGACACCTATCTGTGCCTGTGCAGCAGTAAGCTACCCCTGTAACAACTGCACCTGTCCCCTGAGCTGGTCCCTCTTTGCTATAACAGCCGCTAAGTCTGGTTGTACGGGCTGTGCTCTCCTCGCTGCTCTCTCCCCTGCCCACCATACCAAAAATGATCCTGTGCAGCCGGCGTCATCCACGGTATCATCTGCCGGCCTCTCTGCTACCCAATCTAGGTCCATGGGCTGTGGTGCAGGTAGTGGGGCCTCTACATCCTCCCTCCGGTACTGACGGAAGGGAGGTGGCTCATCGTGTCGTAGCCCCAACTGCTGTCGTACCCTCTCCAGGGGTATCCGCTCATACTCTCCCAGCCTCCGTCCTACTATCCAGAAAGTATACTGGATCCAGCGCAACTGTGATCGGGCTCCTCCGCGGGGCTGATGACCTCTGTAAGGCCTCCATACAATATCCAATGCGGTCACGCCCTCTAGCAAATGACGGTAGTAAGCTACATCCCATCTGGCGAGCACCGCTCGTGGCTGGCCCATGACCCCCAACCACCTCTGAAAACCATATCTGTATATCACCTGTGGCCCTGGCTACTGGGGCAGCCCTACTGGTCGAATACATATGATGTGCTCATATGCCCAGCAGTGTAACAAAAATGTGGAACAAATCCTGAATCGCCTCATCCGGCGATAGCCCCACAGCTCTCTGTATAGCTGCACCAGGTATACTGGTGCCCAAGCATAGCACGTATGCTCCTCCACCATCTCGTGTAGCACCCCCATCAACGCACGTGGAAAGCGGCCTCCCTCTGAGTCCAGGAGGGCGAAGCATGTGATGCCTATCATCATCAACATGGCAATCTGTGTCTCATGTCTATGGGCACGATACATGTCCCCATAGGCAATGCTCGCGCTGTGATAAGTCAATAGTGCGGCTGCATCCCCAAATACCTGAAGAATGTTGTCCATAGTAGTCTCTGCATCTACCTGGAATACTGCCTCTCCTACGATTGGCAGTCTCAGGATGCGATATACATCCTCCAAGGTAACAGTCATCTCTCTAGTTGGGAGATGGAACACATTGGTTGCCGGATCCCATCTCTCGATGAGGGCAAGCATAAGACTGTGATCCCTATCTATAGCCCTATATCGCTGGACTCCGCCGAGTCCCACCTCGCGCATAATGGCCCACTGCGCTGCGGACACGTGTGGCCACATTCGTCTCAACAGTGGGGGCATCCTATCCCGCATAGTCAGCTGCTGACGTGCCTACACAAATCACCCACTTCATTAGACCTACCCTTTCAAACAACAACTACTTTAACCTTCTATACCCCCTTTTACCCACCCGACCACACCCCGACTCTATAACACACACCTACACCCACCTATTTTACCATAAAACCTTTACGATATCCCCTTTGCCTTATCTCGCACCCTACCAATCACTCAGCTCTACTCTCACCATTTACCTATGCCCCTACCAATTTAACACCTCCCCATTCATGCCCAACACCTAATCTATCCTAACCGCACCAACCACACAACCGCCCCATTTTCCCCCCCACCCACCAATCACCCTTCCTATCAACCTCTACCCCTTCCCTCTTCACCCCCAAAAACACAAAGCCCAACAATAAACACAAAACCCAAACCACCAATAGCTAAACACCCAAACAACAACCCAAACAATAACAAAACACCCAAACAACAACCCAAAAAATAACCAAAAACCCAAAACAACAACAAAACCAAACCAACAAAATAAATAATCCTAACTAAGGACTAGTACCGGTCACCCATGACCGCCACCGGTCCTCTCTCCAGCATTTCTCCACTGATGCCGGTCGACATACGACCGACACCGGTCAACCACAAACCAACCTTACCCAAAACTTCGTGATGCCGGTCGCTTAGTGACCGGCATCGGTCACTGTAAAATCACGGAGCCGAACCCGACGCGGCCCCCCAAACCCATTTTTGGCCTATTACTCCCCTTTTACCCATTAAAAAACCCTAAAAACCTACCCACCCTACCGTTTTAGCCTAACTAACCTACCTACCCTCTCCATTTTCCAAACAACTTCCATTTATTCATTCTTTTATTAAAAACATGGATTCCTACCCAAAACCCAAATCTAGCTTAAAAACATTAAATTCACATAATGAGAGGTTTCGAACCTACCGGTACGACTACACGTCGTCGTGGTGGGATAGGTGGTGGTGGTCCAGCTGGTCCAGCACCTCCTGCTCCTCCTGGCTGTGCCATGGCTATAAATCCCCTCTGCTGGGTCCTCCACCAATCAAATGCTGCCTCCTACTCGCTAGGGCCTACCAACCACTCACTTCTCCACTCAAATAGTGCCACCTCAGCCGACAAATTCAAACAATCTCACTAATACACCTCAGACAACTAAAATTGTTTTTCAAATTGACAATGTGACAATGACAGGCCGTATTTTTTCTTTTTATAGGTTTTTGACCTATAACCGATATCGGTTATATTATGCCCTAATGAACTAGTATCGGTCATCTAACCGATACCAGTCATAGAGGAGCGATATCGGTTTAATACCAACCTTTTCCCCAATTTCTGCCCTTAATTCACTAATCTCCCTTTCTCACCACATCGCCTATACCCTCCTTTGCTAAATAGCCTTTGTTGACTTCATTAGCCCGACCCAAGGCCAAAACCAATCATTTGGCCCGACCCAAGGCCGCAACCAATCATTTTGCCCGATCCAAGGCCGCAACCAACTATTTGGCCCGATCCAAGGCCGCAACCAACCATTTGGCCCGACCCAAGGCCACAACCAACCATTTGGCCCGACCTAAGGCCACAACCAATCATTTGGCCCGACCCAAGGCCGCCACCAACAAATCAGGCCTGACCCAAGGCTGCACCACTTAAATACCTCACCCAAAACCAAAAAATTACAAATTTTACCCACCCATCATGTAGCTTTTTTGTTTAATCGAGCTCACCTGTTCGTGTTTTAGCATGATTAGGGTACTTGACTTGATCAGTCGACCAACTTTTCCTATACCTAGACCGTGATGTTTATCTCAACCAAACCAACCATTTGGTACTAGCTGAACATGCCTAAACGTTCCTGTACCTTACCCATTATATCCCCTGGAGCTACTTCCTATGCCTTAGATACCAGGATTATATCACCCTTGTTTGGATAAACTATCAACCTTTGCATATGAATTGCTTGTTTGTTCTTCAAATCATGTACCCCTGGTCGCACTCCTAGATTGCATTTCAAACGTGCATCTGCTTCTTTGGACCTACCCCACCATCTCACCATCATCTCAACAAACATTTACCCTTTATCAACTCTATCCTGATTTCACGCTACCTCAATCTATGATAGATTTGAGGGGGATTACCTATACCCTTAACAGGGGTAACCACTTCATATTATTGTCCGTGCAGCTTTACAAGACAAGCTACACGACAATAAGGGGCTAATGTAGACACCAAATTTGTGTCTTACAACCCCCTGTGCCCCGCATCTCATTCGCAACCTAACCTCATCACCTAAACCTTACACAATTATTTATTAATTACCTTATAATTAATAAATCCACATCACCATACCTGCCACCCTTCATTTCGCCACCTCATCATGACCTAGTCCTAACCCTAAACTAACCTAATTAAGACCTTTAACTTGGTCTACATCCACACCCATGACTAAATGACTCCTCACCCGCACCTAAAACCAACCTCGTAATGACTTGACCAAGCCTGCAACTAATCCCTCGAGAGAAAAGGAGGGAAAGTTGGTTATTTTACTAAAAATATCCCACTTTGACCTGACCGATACCGGTTCCTACTCGACCGCCGTCGGTTATGTAACCGCCATCGGTTCCCTGTAAATGACCTCCCCCAACCAAAAACAAAGCAAGGATTTTTCATTGATCTGAATCAGAAGTCATTGAAAGGATCCAGAGTTTACTTGGCTGAGCAGAGACAAGTGAAGAAAAAAGAAGAGTTGGCAGAGGAGGACATCAATCCGGAGGCTACCACTGAGTAACCAGAGCCCTGCGACACTCATCCGAACATCGGGAGGGAAGATATCTCATCTTGTAATTGTCAGGTCATCCTGCCTAAGTTCTGCCTTTTTCATCACAGTCCTTGGACCTGCATCCTCATCAATAACCAGTAAGTAGTATCTTGTATGTCCTTTTAATAACATTTCTTGAACTTCTAAATCACAGCCATCATAAGTCTATTCCTAGATCTACTACCCAGCAACACACTACATCTAACTGTCATTCCTCTACCCTTACGTTACCCCAAGAACACCCTCCCCATACTCTCTGAGTCCCTCTCATCACCCCGTTACCTAACCCCACTCATTTACCAGCCTTATAAACAACACAACCACCCTACAACCAACCTTCACCAAAAGCCCCTAAAACATTGCCCCTACCGATATCGGTTAATATCAACCGGTACCGGTGACAGTGACCGGCATCGGTCACTGTGATTCAAAACCAAAAACCAACCTTTCCTCTACTTGTTTCAACGAGGCAATTAAATTGTGATTTTACAATAATTTGTGTTAATTCATATTAGCAGGGGAACTGACCACCTTCGAAAGGAAGTTTTATATTTCCTGGGCCCAAGGCAGTTCCCTCATTTATTGTCTAATTAAAATATGGTGGTCTTGTATTCTTACTTGCAGGTAGTCCTTCCAAGACAAAAAGGAGTTCTTCACAGTCGATCTGATCTTTCTCTATGGTACACGCACACCCTCTCGACATTTAACAGGCATTCCTCCTAGCCCTAACCATTATCTGTTTCTCAAAGGATTGAAAGGATAGAAGCAACTCTATTCCAAAAGCTGAAAATTCTGTGTGAAATAGATACAATGTCAGATGCACAACTTTTTAGATTACGGCATGAACCCTCTAAATTAGAGGATATTGTTGTGTTTCTCAAAACAGGTATGGTGCCAGAAGGATGAAGACTTTGGAGAGAAAACAATTAGTTATACATGTCTCACCCTATATGTTAATTGGTGGAGACTTAAAGTTAGGCCATCATAAAATCTTGCACCGGTGTGTGTTAGAGCATGAGAACACTGTAATCATGGAGGAAGAAAATGGTGGAATTACAGGAGGACACTATGCAGGAAATGCCACCGCGAGGAAGATTTTACTTACATGTCTCTAGTGGGAAAGAATTTACTAGGATTGTATCAATTTTTGCAAGGCCTGTGTTCATTACAAACGTCTTGGGAAGCCAAGAAGAAGAGATGAAATTCCCTTGAGGTCGGTAGCTAGCGTTGAACCATTCGAGAAGTGAGCGGTTGATTTTGTAGGACCTATTTCACCTACCATGCGAAGGACTGTTTTGCACTATATCATTACTTATAATGATTACCTAACATGGTGGGCGGAGGCAGTGCCTATAAAAGATTACACAGCAACCAAAGCAACAAGATTCATGTGGGAAAATATAATCATAATGTATGGGTGTCTGTTGAGCTTGACTAGTGATAGGGGTACATATGTTTTGAGTGATATAGTCAACATTTTGTTGGTAGAGTTCATGGTGGCTCATCACAAAACTACCCCTTATCATCCTCAGGTTAATGGAACTACTAAGGCATTTAACAAGATACTAAGTCACACGTTGACCAAGATTTGTGATGTTGGGAGACAAGATTGGGATGAAAAAGTCTCAACTGTATTATGGGCATGTAAGATAACCTACAAGATATTGAACAAGGCCAAACCATTTCAATTGGTATTTGGCGCATAAGCTATGTTACCAGTAGAATTTATGCTACCCTCTCTGCTTATTGTGCGCATAGGAGGATTGACCAATGAGAAAGCATTACAAGAGCGCATGGATAAGTTAATGTACCTGGATGAAAGTTGATCACTTACTAGGTGGAGTCAGAATACCGAGAAGGTGAGACAAAAAGCATGGCACGATCGTCACATAAAAAATAAACAATTTAAGGTTCAGAAAATGGTTTTACTTTATGACTCTAAATTTCTATGTCATCATGGGAAACACAAAGTCCATTGGTTAGGATTGTATATTATATCTTACATCCTTGATTTAGGCACATGAAATTTGCAAGCATTGGATGTGACAAGGTTTCCAAGATATTTCAATGGGAGTAGGTTGAAGCCCTACTATAAATAATGCTTTTGTGTGTCTATAAATAAGGTAGTATTTCCAATTAGATTAGGTTTCTATCGGTTGCTCAAATGTACACCCATGTCTCAGATCCCTGAAAAGGGATAAGGTGTCTGAGACCACAATGGAACCATCCCCCAAGTTGTGGGACCTTGTGAACTTGGGAGGGATCTCCGGAGAAGGTTGGTTCCTTTATCTATTTCTACTATTACTGCTACTCCTAGTGCGGAAAGCAAATCCTAGACTAAACATGCCAAGGGACTAGGGATACAAGAATGTGTAGAAAGGGGAAATCCTAAGCTAAGGAAGGTGATAGCACCAGAAGTAAAGGGTCGATCTCTCTCCACGAGCGCCGAAGGAAATAGAGTAGGTGCAAGAGAATAGGGCGGACCATACACACCACAGATCAATACATGGGCTCAGCCTTCCAACACACGCAACACATGAATGTGTGAACTATAAGAATAGGAGTACACACAACATGCCAGAAAATGCAAACAGAGAGGCGAGATGTAATGAAAATGAGAGAGTGGAGACAAGAGTTCCACAGAACATGATTTTATTGCTTAAGGGATACACAGTCATTTACATTCATGAAAAGAGGTGAGAAAAAATTACAGAGACCATGCCAAGGTCTAAGACCCATGGGAAGTCAGCCACCATTTTGGCATGGTGCCGTTACAACAAAGAGGGATGCTTTTACAAAGTAAAACTCTTTTATTTATAGAAGAAGAAGGAGAGAAGAGAAGGAGAAAGGGAGGGAAACTCATATTCAATTCTTCAACCACTAACAACCAGCGATAAATTCCTATAAGGCTATCAGATGTACTTCCCCATGTCTATTTGGCATGTGGAAGAAGGAAGAAGGCAAGATCTGATGAAATCTGGTAGTTGAGGTCAATTGGATGTGCATTGATGAGATGAGAGACATTTCCCTATTTTTTCCAAACAAATCCCACCTACTTTTGAATTTGAATTTTCCAACATGTAGCTTGTATCAGCAGCTCTCTGACAAGTCCAGGCACGTGCAGATCCGAGCTCTGTAGCAAATGATATAGATATCAGAATATGTCAGAGTCGTCAGTGCATAGAAAACAAATGGCGCACGCAGGTTGGCTGAAATGATGGCCAACTGTTCATTCGTTTGTCTTTTCTGCCATGTGTCATGCACTAGTTGGTTATCCTAATTTTGCACCCTATTGGTGCACTTTTTTTGGTCATGTGCAGCACACTCAAGTCTGACAAAAGATAACTTAGCACAGAAGGGCGCAAAGGAGAAGGCGTAAGGGAGCATGCAGAAGAAAGTGGCAAATGAAATCGCACGTGACACACGAGAGCAAGAAGAAAGCACATGAAATGGAAACAGAGGGGAGGCATAAACGGGTGTGCGTGATGCACGTGAGGAGACAAGGAAAACTAGTGAGCAGAGAACATATGGTTAAGGTGCAACTATTACAAAGTAATGGTGCATCGTGCAAAGGGCCAAGGACTTAGCTGATAGAAGTAAGTGCAAGATGCACAAGAAGGGAAAAAAGGAAGGAGATAGAAGAATGCAAATGGTAGCAGGAAGGTGCACAAGGGCAGGCAGAGGAATTGCAGATGTGCTAAAGTGTCAAAAGAACAATCTTGAGTGCGTGTATGATTTTCCCTTTTGGTTGTTTCCTTTGTCATCATTTTTTGGGTTTTTCATTACACATTGGTGCACCAGTAGCTAATTACATTGTAAGATATTCTATGCGCACAGGACCATGCATACATTTTTGTAAGCGGTGAAGTAGTAGACATGTTGAATATGTTTGATAAATTATTTCAACAATGGACTGATGGGAATGATTAGCACAAAGGTAGAAGAATGATCGGAATGATGGTTAAGGTGTTTAAATTCATTTGGTTATGAAGGTGTGTTGAGAAAAGTTTAAATACCACGAAGAAGGGAAATATTACACAGTATAACATAAGGTACATAGCACCTTGGGGAACTACTTTGTTGACAACGCAGAGGTTATGTACTTTGGCATGGTAATGTGCATGAAGGAGGTCTGTGGCATTGAAGTAGTGTTGAAACGCTAGAAGGTTATAGCTGCAATGCATTAGGGGAAGTTGTGGAAGTTGATTTAAGTGAAATAAATTTCTCTTTTAAAAAGCAACGTTAAGACACATGGTTGGAGGAACTCTAAGGCATTCAAAAAGTATAAATAAGAGGTGAGAGTAGCCATTTCAACTACTTTTCCTTAGAAAATTTCTTTTGTGCTCCTAAGCTTGAAGTGTGACGAGGCTTTTGCGAAGAAGAGAGAAGTGAGGTACTTATCATGAACCAGTGGAATTATGCAAGTTGTAGTGTAGTCTTGGGATGTAGCATGGAGGAAAGAAGACAATAGAGTAGGAAAGGGTTTACGTGAGAAAGAAGCACAAAAGTCATCAAGTATAGGCAGATAAAGGAGAGGTTCAAAGCACCTAGGGCATGAGAAGAAAGAATATGGCACCCAAGAAATCTCGAACAAGGAGATCAGTGGTGGAGAAGGAGGATCCCATGGAGATTTACTCAAAAATGCAATACCCTCTAGGGGATATTAAGGTAAAAAAGTAGAGTTAGAAGTTATACAAGTGCAAGATCAGAGAATACAACCACAGGGTAAGTGAAAATAAAAATATGATATGGGCGGACTTAGTTTCAGACACTCCTACAGTAGATGAGCTCAGAAACCCTAAGGTTTCCGACTCAGTGCAACAAGAACTACAAAATACTAGAGTTTTGTAGCTATGGGAGCTTCCTTTCTTTGCAAAACCCACCCCGTTGTTTAGGTGGTTAATGGCATGGGTGCATGAGGAATTATTTTAGTTCACAGGAAAATGGATGAGGATTACAGACTGCTTTATTAGGATAGTTACAGGCCTGTGGAACACTGACAAGGACATGGCACTTGATTTATGTGCCACTGCAAAGATTGAGGAGCTAATAAAGAAATTAAACTACAAGAAGGGAGGAAGGGCACATGTGATTATGGATCTCCTAAACCCAATGTTGAGAGTTTCCTCGTGGCTCATTAGTTTCAAATTGGGCCAATTAGAGAGGTGGACAAACATCAATAGGAGGTTTATGTATGTAGCCTACAAAGTGTCAAAAGGGGAACATTTGAATTTTGTAAATTTTATCGCAAACAAAATTATTGAATAAGCATGAGTGTAGAACGAGGCAAGAGTGAAACATTCATGGGGCTCCATACCTATATTTATCGAATTCTAGGAGATTGGTGTCCCAGATGGGCCAGATAGGAACATATGGGTTCACCCACCGGCGCATTCATCCCTTATAGTTCAATTTGTAAAGTTCACTTATGATGGGACCATCTTGAGTGCATACAAGGCTCGGATGAACATGTGGTTTGAATGGTTACGTGAATCATTTGAGAACAAGTGGTGCATCCCCTATGAATTTCTACAAGTTGTTGGGGATCATGTAAAACTTACAGTTACATAACATTTTTTCTAAAAAAATTATGATAGCCAGGGGAGAGATGGGGCCATGGTGCAAGCCCCCCTTCGCAATTACTACTAAGTATATTAAGTGTGCCATCAACTAAATAAAGGATGTGCAGAAGTTGGTCTTTGATGTAGATAAAGTGGATGATGATGTACATACATTGCATGTGAAATATAAGTATGACACTTGACCTACTTATCTTGAAGTTTTGGAGTCATATTTTCGTACTTGCACCCTCAAGTCAGCATTAGCATTAAAGGGTACGTCCATTGGGTGTTCATGTAGCTACACCCAAAAACACAAGGGGGGATTGAAGTAGAGGTTACAGAATACCCCTTTCCAAAGCTGCAGGAGGCCTAAATCCTGCTCATGAAAGTGGTACAAGTCGAAGGAGAGGAAGAATAAGAAGAACAAAGTGAAGGTAAGTTAGATACTTCCTAGAAGAGGAAGTACTACATGCACCACAATGGTAGCAAGGGCTCCAACACTTCACTACAAGGTGGCACCAAGGCCTCATTACCGGGGCATAAGAAAGCGAACGAAGAGGAGAAAGATCCTGAAGAAAATAAGTAAAAGACATATGATGCATCAACCCCATAACAGGATCGGAGGAAGGTGAAGAAGAAGACCCCACCACCTTTAAGGTAGAGTTGGAAGCAGAGCTAGAAGAGGAGGAAGTTAAGGCTGAAGCCACGGATGTGGATAAGGAATGTGAGAAAGGAAAATATCACTCTGTAGGACCTAAGAAGATCCCAACGCACAAGTCCTACCCGACACAGACCACCAACCCAAGGGGAGATAAGGGGGGCTCCTTTACTATAAAACATGATAAAGGATTCAACTCAGGATCAAAGAAACAATGGAAAAAGTGCAAGGCAACAAGGAAGAAGTGGACACCCATGTCCCCACATATGGACTTCATAGATGACTACATGAAGGTATTGTGTGCAAGGTTCCATGCCATCCTCCCACCGGAGAAACCACATGGTTATGATCTGATGGATCAAGAAGGGGGTATGCCCAGAACCAAGAAGATGCTTAGCTGGAACATGCATTACCACGCCAAAGAGCCTAAGTTTGAGGTCAACGATCATGTGATCGAGACCATCCATCTAAAGAAGAAAGGAGGAGAAACATATAAGGTGGTGGATCCTAACCACCAAATAGATGAGTAAGCATGCAATGCACTTCAACATATGTCTTTAGAGGTGATCCGGTGTAACTTGGATGCAAGAGCCACTGTTTGGACCCTATTCCCAAAAAATAAGGACAAGGAAAATGAGATAGATAGATTGTGTCAGGGATTAAGGGGCTAATAGACGTAAACTAAGAAAGCATACAACTGAGCTAGCACCCTCGTGAAGATTGTTTTTATAGATAATAATTGAAAATAAGGCTCCAATGGCCTATTACATAAGATATATTACAATAAATATCCACTGAAACAAAAAGTATCTATAAAAAAACCCAAAAAAATGGCCTGAGTCAAAAAGATATTGACCCAAATAGAGCCCGGCCAAAACAAAAAAATAGTAGAAATAAAATACAGCACCAGTCAGCAAAAATTTAGCAACCTGGCCTTAAACACATTTTTCCCTAGTCCTCAAGCTCAGACTAACACCATCCACTTGGAACTCTTCCTCATCAAAACTACTGATATCAAGTTGCCTCTTCTTTCCTTTGTCCTCTGCAACCATCCCCTAAAGGGTATCTAACCTGTTTTCTAAAACTTTTATCTCAGCTTTCGACCTCTGAAACCCCCGCAACAAAATCTAATTTTTTTCTTTAACCTAGCTAACCATATCCTTCAAAGCTTCAATTTTACTCGTAAAGAAGTTAAAAACAATCTTTCCTTCCACCAACCCTTCCTTAGGCATATACTCTTCATCTTTCCCAACAAGGTTTTGTAACATTGTCACCGTATCCACCTCCTCCATAGCTTTCTCTTTCATTTTCTTAATCCTAATCCCATCAGATAAAGAAATATGATCTTCCCAGTCATCCACCAATCTTATACCATCCCCCTTAGTTTGTAAATTCGGCTTACTTGATTTAACTAGTAGAAGGATTAAGCCTTGATGAAGAAGGACCTCCATTTTTTCCTCCTTAAAACTCTTAACCAAAAATTACAGAGAATTAAACAAGTAAAAAGGAATACTCATCCTTCTGCCTCTACGAAAATGGTTCAGAAACATTAAATGTTGAGAATACAGCTTTCGGTACTTCCCATCTAGAGTAATATACTTTATGATATAGAAACAAACTTCATCCCACCTCCCCGGCAAAGATTTACGAGTAATCCCATCCTCCATAAAAAAATTTCTCATCATTATCGAGAAAAATATGGACTTCCTCCTAGAGCCGTGTCCTATCCTTAAACACTTTACAACCCCCACAATCCATCTTAGTAACACTTCCAATGAACTCCTCAGAAACCAAGAAACTTACACCCCTCATAGTAACAAACCCATTATCTCAAGCCATTATAAATTCCCTCAAGATCTTTTCATCAAACCCCCTTAAACTCTGAATAAAATATGAAATTCCACCATCCTTAAAAATATCCCAAAGAAAGGAATCTCTTTCCAAACTCATCAAAGAAGAAGGCTCAACCCTAACCCTAGCCCCACCCATCTCAAAACAACAGCTGAAACAAACTTGAAAGAACCAACATAAAAACTTGAAGAAAACCTTTAAATAAATAATCCAAACCAATGCGTACCCTGTAATGATTTTCGCAATAAATCTCACCCATTGTGAAATTATTTCCAGGATATCACATATACTTTACTCACACTCGAATCTATCTTTCTGCATTAAGAACGGCTTTTGTACTTTGAGGAAAATCCACCTCATCCCACCACCACATTTTATTATGAACCCGAACCCCAATATTGTCTAACATGTCAGCACATGTATTAGCTTCACGGAACACATGAATAAATTGAATATTATCAAATTTTACTAACATAGTCGTAGCATATCTAATAATAAAATCTATATTAATATGATGCTTAGAAAGGCCCTCATCACAGTAACAATGTATAAGGGATCTCCCTCCACCTGAATTTTCTTTATTTGCAAATAATTCACCCATTATAAACCAATTAAAATAGCATAAGCCTCGTCATATTTATTAGAATTATTTATAATAGGCTCAGAATAAGCTAAAACCAGGGCACCCACTTTATCTCTAGTAATACCACCTAGTGAAGCTAACCCAGTACTTCCTTTTTCTGCTCCATAAAAATTCAATTTCATCCATCCTTTAATAGGCATTACCCATTTAGCACTTTTTCTAACCATAGCCTTTAACAGAGGATATTTTTTTATAGACTTAGTAATACCTAAGGCTTGAATAATATCCTTCTCATGACTAGGATATCTACCTTTCTCTTTAATCTTCACAATATAAAGATTATTTACCAGATCACCTAATAAACCACTCCCCACCCTCAAACATTTTTTCTGTTTATCCCTAAAATTATACCATTCCTTTCAAGCTAAATCCCCCATAAAAATGAGGCAACACAAAACTCCAAGCCTTAGAAAGACTTAAAGAAACAAAGGGACTTGTCCATTTCCCATACCAGTCAGCAATAGTCTCTGGAAAGACCCACAAAATCTGGAAGACTTTCATTTACGGCATTAGTGAGCCAGACCAGGAAAAACTATGGGGATGAAATGGAATATCTTGAAGACCTTGTGGTGATGTTGCTTACAAACATAAATAAATGCACAGGGCCCACAGTTGTAGAACTCGTAAAGGAGAAAGGGGAAAAAAATCACCATTGAAGCCCAGATCGATAAGTTGGAGGACTTGCTCACACAACTCTAGGAAGTAAATATACTAGCAGATAGGGGCTTCAACAGCTGAAGAAAATGTAAACCCATCATTGATGTGCGGGTGATAGAAGAGGAGGCCTCCCTCAAGGATTTACAAGAGACCATCTCCACTAACAATGTTGAACATGCACAGTTGATTATTAACACCACAACTCAAAAGGATAAAATCAAAACAAAGCGCGAGAAGTTAGACTTAAGGATTAGTGAACTCTGGGATTCCATCACTGAATGGATGGACAAGTTTGAAGGTGTATTCATGGAGATGGTGGTTGCTATAAATGCACTAAAGGAGAAGGTGGAGGAAATTACCCTAGACCAAGTGCCCAGCGTCGTGGGAGAAGTGACAGGGAAGGCCTTATCAGAATCGAAGGCCTGTGAGAAGTTGAAGGAAGAGTTAGACGCGGAGTTCCCTGAACTCCTCCAATTAGTCGTGTAGCATATTATTCGATTCTTCAATTGTTTATTCAGATTCTTTCAATTCCACTATTCTTTATTATTTGAAGGAGTGGCATTCTTTCCTTAGCATATTTTGGTCTTTAATACTTTGTTAGGGAAGCACGAAGGATTGTCGGGGTAAAAATCAGATTAGTGTGGGGTGATGTTGGAAACCTAAATTAACTAAGTACATAAGGCACAAAGTTTGGTGGCGCATGGACGTATGGCGCGAAGGCACGCACGGAAGTAGTTCTTGGAGATGCACAAAGGCTCGCACCCAAGCAGGATGGATTCGGGACTTAGTGAGTTTTGGAAAAAAGGAAAGGACACATTTAGGGAATGAATGAAAAAGTGACTAGATACATATATGGATAAGCTATGTAGACTTTCATCCCAAGGAAAGGATATTCTAGGGCATCAATACGGTTATCATGAAAGGACAAGGAGCCGAGTTTGTTATGGATTAGCTAGAACATGCATGCTAAGGAAACTCAATTAGGGGAAATGCATGATGACATTTCTTGGGTAGTGGTAGGGCAATCATGAAAGATTTCTTTAGGATTTCTCATGCAATGATGAGCAATTTAGAGGATATTCCTTGATATTTTCTCTTATGTATGGTTTTACAAGACAAATTAGGAGAGGATGTGTGTATGCGAGTATGAGAGAAATAGAGGGAGGTAGTTAGTAAAAATGTATATGTGTGATGATGAGCTCTATAATGTGTCGAAGCTCTACTACTATAAATATCTCTATACATGGAACTCTTTTGGTGTAATCTTGTCTACTATACTTTGAATAATGAATATAATGAAGTGATTCTAAAGCAATTATGTGATGGATCTTGATATGTACATTTCCTTTTATGTTCATGGGTGTATTACTATTTTTCTTGATAATAATCATGATTTATTTCTACTTCCACTATAGTATGATCATGTTATCCTATGTTCTGGTGCATTAGATTAGGATTTAGTGCTTAAATCTTGTTTTCAAGAATGGGTTCATTCATTCTCTATTTATATAAGACCCCCTTATTAAGGAAGAACATTCTCATGAAGCTCACATAAAGGAGGGGCTCATTGCTTGTGCATGCCTTGGGTGATCTTCCAAACCAGTCTAGATTATGTGCTGGAGGGCTTGGGGTTGATTGACTAAGCAAGAGGTAAATAGACACTACAGACACTTTGTTGATCAAGAGAAGAGTTAGTAACTTTATGTTGCTAATTGATTGTATTTGCCACTTATTTGTCCGTTTACGCTCATTCATATTTTTGGATGAGTTTTTAAATGTCTAAAGTATGTGGAGATGTTTTCATATCATTGGTAGAATTTTGTATCTTGATACCCAAGTCAATATTGTCAATCGTAGTTAGGTGTGATTCATCATCTTGATTCTCCTTTGAATTTTTATCTTGTTTGTATCGTATCACAACAATTTTGATACTTATGTCTTATTTCTTGCAAACTCGACCTAAGTTTCTAGAATGTAATGTTATGCTACGTACATTCTAACAATTCCTTGGTATACTCTAGAATTATTTTGTTTTCAAACATTACCTTGATTTTGAAAAGTGTTGAGTGTTACCATTTGTGTGCATTATATCAATATGATTTTGATATTAATACCTTACTTTTTTGAAAATTTTGGTTAACATATCTTAGTGATATTTTTGAGTCACTCGTAATCGTAACTACCATTTTTTGAGATATAGGTCTTGATTGGATTCAAGCTCGCTTTATTATACTTTCTTTGGGGATTATATTGACTCTTTGTTATTACTTATGCCTTGTTCATTTCTTTGAACTTGACATAAGTGGTGACATTTTTTTAACCATCTTAAAGACCAACTACCATTTGACAACAAACTTAGGAAGTATGAAATTTTGATTAATTGGGCTGAAAACAAGCATTGAGTAATTGTATCTTTTTTTTCACTTTTGACTTATTCTTTTAAGACAATCACTTTTACACATTGATTCTTTTACATTCATCATCCTTTGAAACATTGGCATTCTTTTACATTCATAAACTTCCACTTAGGTTTGATCAATAACTTTTTAACAAATTCAAAACACTTTAGTGAAGTTCTCACACATCATGGCCCCCAAAACAAGATTAAAAGCTAGAAGATAAGTCATTGAAAAAAAAGCATGGGAAACATTGAACAAACAAGGTTCGAATCCATTTATTGGTCATGATTTAGGACCTCTATTTTCCATAGAAAATGAAACATAAGAGATGATAGATCATAGTGGTGATGAAGCAAGATTACCATGCATGGAGTTTGACTTTGACCCCACTCTATCAGAGGAATTCATTTTTATAAACAAAGATAGAGTACTTGCAAGAGTGATGGAATTAGGTGCTAGAATGTCAATATAACATGAAGCTATCCCACCCAAAAATGAGGCTAATGAGGAATAAACACCTCTCATTAACATGGATGACATTTTAGCACATGGACATGCTTCCATATCAAACGTAGAAAACAACAACATGGTGGGTTATAAATTACCATTCATCAAGATTCCACGTAGAGTATGACTAGAACATGAACACATGGAAAAACCCCATGCGATGAAGATGAAAAATAACTTCATGAGGAAGAATTCACTATACCACAATAAATTTAGAATCTTGGTCGGTAATTAGCTTTATTGACATCTCATGTACAAAAATAAACAAACAAAAATCTACATCGAGAGAAACCTAAGGACAAAAATAGTGAACTTCACATAGAAAACCAAGAGGGAGGAACGTCAAATAATAGTCATGTGTATATGCCAGCTTCCCCCACTAAATAACAACTTCTTTCATAAGAACTACAATTAATGAAAGCAACACTCACAAGCCTTCAAGAAAATAATGGGGGAAATAGAAAAAGATATCAATACGAAGAGTTATGTCCCCATCCATTTGATAAGGCTATGTTGCTTTAACCCTTTCCTAAGAAATTTGACATGCCCAAATTTGACAAGTATAGGGGGAAAGGTGATCCATGCAATCATGTGAAATATTTTTACATGGCATGCCAAGAAGTGGCCTATAGCGACAACTACCTCATATGGCTCTTTTCGAAAAGTCTAGGAGGAAAAGCCTTGGAATGGTTTACTTGCTTACCTCGTGGGTCTATCCTCACATGTCTTGAACTAGCAGATAGGTTTGTGTGACATTTCTCATACAACATGTAAAGTGACACAACCGTGGAAAACTTGTGTAACACTAAACAATGTCCAAATGAAACCTTCATAAGTTTTCTACAAACATAGGGGGGGCTAGCTAGCCGCTTCCCTTTCTCAATACCTAAAAAGAAACTTGTTAGCATCTTTGCACCAAATATAAATCTGGACATCACTTTTCATTTACAAATGCATTGTGTTCAAAGCTTTGAAGAGGTCATTAAGAAGGGCATACACATAGAAAAATCCCTCATTGCAAAAGGAACAATCAAATCATCTTCCAAGGATAATCAATCTACCAAACCTACAGACAAGCCAAAGATATTTAACAAAAACAAGAATGTGGTGGGAGATGGAATCATGGATTCCAAACGTATACAAGAGGTACAAGTTGGTCAACCTTTTAAACTAACTAAAGGGTTGATCCAACCACCAGTTAAGTGTAGAACGTCTACTCCTCTTAATGAGTCTTTGTCCACAATCTTGAAACAATTGGATATAACCCATATGGTGACTTATCCTACAACACAACCCTTTGATGACAATGCTCCTAAACCTTCATGGTATAAAGATCGTGAATATTTTGATTTTCATCATGTAAATGGACACAAGATAGATAAGTTCCTAAGACTTCATTGTTTCATTCAAGATCTTATTGATAATGGAGAGATAAAAGTTGATGCACCAGACAGAAATAAAACACCCAATGAAAAGATGGAGATATTCAAAGAACCATTCCCTAAACATGATAAGCTAGATGGGAAGAAGCCAGATCAGGGAGAGTCATCCCAAAGTTACAAAGTTGTAAACTATTTGTATACCAAAAGTGATAAAAATAATTACGATTTACTCATTAGATGTGTTCACTCTTATGATGAGCATGTGAATACCATTAGGATCAAGGTAAAATATTTCATTTGGGTAACAAGGCGTGTTCATCTCATGATCTCAAAACCTCCTCTTTCTACCCCTCAGGATGGTTAGTATAACATCTTAGAGCAACTTGAGAAGACATCTACCAAGATTTTAATCTTAGACCTTAAAATATCGAATGTACATAAGGAAATCCTATACAAAACTCTCCAAGGGTCAGGAGTTCCAATGGAAGTAGACCCTTCACATTTACAAGCCACGGTGGCAAACATTGCACCAGTTGAACACATCTCATTTAACCATGAGGAACTTCCTAACGACGATCACATACATAATATTCCCCTATATATAGAGGTATTTTTTACCCATTGGAAGATAAAACGGGTGCTTGTGGACAACCGGTAGGGCTGAATATATGCACATCAAAACTAATCAAATAGCTAGGAGACACAAAGGAAGATCTAGAGTCCCACATTATCACCATAACCACTTACAACAATGTAAAGTGGGAGTCAGCTGGAATAATAACACTACCAATGGAAGTGGGGACTACTTGCCACAACACGAAGTTTCATGTCTTAGATTTGGAACTTCCATACAATATGCTTCTTGGCCACCCATGGATCAATGCCATGCAGGACATACCATCAAAATTTCATCAGTGTATTAGATTGAAACATTAGGGATGCACTGTTACCATTCAAGGTGATCTAGAAGCCTTCGCTCATTGCATAGCTCTCAACAGCTTTGAGTGTAAGGGTACATATACATGTCCCTCCACTAATATTTCTACTCCCCTTCAGTCAGAAGCTTTCGAATCATCGGTAGATTCAAACTCCCTAAGTTCTTGTGCTCATGAGGATTGTATGTCTACTTCTCCTTTGGATTCATGGGAGATGAAAATCCTTGAGTATGGTTATGGATAATATAATGTCCAACAAGCTCTCCTAGTTTTAGATCTTTCTTTGTCACCAAAAATAAGACGCAGACCCAACTATCACTTTAAACGGCCTAAAAATGAACTTACTATAGGGACATTCTTACCTGGTGGACTGTTTGCAGAAGAGAAATTGTTAGACCCACCTATAACTTGGGTCCCAGAGGACACTAATCCTACCTACTACAAAACCATAGAATATGCCAAATCTAGTAGAATGATGTATTCCATGGGTTATAAAGGACTCGGATGTGGAAAAATTAAACAAGGAGCAAGAGAGTTGGTCCCACTTCCACATTTCAAAATAGAATGCTATGGTATTGGTATTTGGCCATATGGGTCACATCCCATGGATCAAGATGCTACCTACTTTAAGCACAAGGATAGCTCTTCTTATTCAGATAGTAACACAAATTCCCACTGTAGCTAATATGAGGAGCTTTCCTCCATGAACCTTTACATGGATATCATTATCCTTACCATAACCCCCATTGATTCTAAAGTTGACCTTGTATACCCTACCCTTGTTGATTAGGACCAACAACGTCATGCGCCATTGGACCTCTTTGAAAATGATGAGTCTATTACATAATTTATGAGCATACTGTATGATACCATTCCTATTGGAGAACATAGGAAAGATTTTTTCACTGACTTAGATACCTGCATGTATTTTTGCAAGGAAGTTAAGCTTTGTGGTCAGCAAAATTTAAGAAAAAGTGAGGGAAAAAGTTCCAAAGAAAAGCCTCAGTAAAAACATACATCCAAGTCACACAGTGAAAACCTCTTTAAGGTGTTGGCTGACCAATAAGTATAAAAATCAATAGACAAAATAAGTGACCACGCTGAGGGTGAAAATCTCGTAGAGAAACCCTTGGAAGAAGATCTTAACCTTCCTCCCAATCCTACGCATATAGAGGATATGTCAAAAAAGCTAGTAGAGGAAACTGTTGATGTGAATATTAGAACAGAAGAAGACCCAAAGATGGTCAAGCTAGGAGCTTTTCTTTCAGCACAATAACAGAAGATATTCACCTTACATCTCAGATAATTTGTGTATATATTCACATGGTCTTATAAATATATGTCAGGCTTAGATCCAACTTTGGTGGTGCACAAATTAGTAGTGCATCCAGATGCAAAGCCTATTAAATAGAAGAAAATTATAATGCATCCACGAGTATCCCTTCTAGTTAAAGAGGATTTAGAGAGACCGTTAGTAGCAGGGTTCATCGGACCCATTTACTACTTTGAGTGGATATCAAATGTAGTTCCAGTACAAAAGAAACTAGTTGGAATCAGAATTTGCACAGACTTTCAGGAAATCAACAAGGCATGTCCAAAAGATGATTTTGCTTTGCCTAATATCGACATGACTATCGATTCAACTATGAGCTATGAAATTCTATCTCTTATGGATGGATTTTCAGGATAAAACCAAATCAAGATAGCAAAAAAATATTAGCATAATATGGCCTTTACGAACCCTTGGGGAACATTCTATTATTAGGTAATGCCCTTCGGCCTCAAAAATGTCGGTCCAACCTATCAATGGGCCATGACAGTAATATTTCATGATATATTGCATGACACCATGGAGGACTATGTAGATGATATCCTAGGAAAATCCAATGCAAGAGAAGACCACTCTAAAGTTTTGTGACATATCTTTGAATGTCTACATGAGTATAAGGTTGGATTGAATCCAAAGAAGTGGGTGTTTGGAGTATTATCAGGGAGGATACTAGGCTTTATCGTATCAAGGAGAGGGATTGAGGTGGACCCATCCAAATTCACTATAATTACTAAAATGCCTCCTCCCAATAATATCAAATAGTTGCATAACCTGCAAGGGAATATACAAGCCATTCTCCACTTCATTGTGCATCTTGCTGAAAAATGTCATTCATTCACCCATCTGCTTAAGAAATATGTTGACTTCATTTGGGGACCAGAGCAATAGTAGGCCTTTGCCTTGTTTAAACAATACTTGGCCAATCCTCCTGTCCTCATGCCTCAAACTCCAGGTGAGCCACTTTTTCTATACATATCTGCTACCCAATTTTCTATTGGCACTTTCCTCGCACAATATGACCTAAGCCAAAAAGAAAAATTAGTTTACTATCTCAGTTGTACTTTAATCTCATATGAGCTCAATTATCCCCAATTTGCAAAAGCTTGTTTGGTTGTAGTTTTTTACCTTCCAAAAACTTCACCATTACCTATTGAATACTAAAACCAAACTTATATCCAAGGTTGACCCACTCAAGTACCTATTGTCAAAATGCACCCTTATGGGTAGAATGGCTGATTGGATCATTATGCTCAATGAATTTGACATTGAGTGTGTACACCAGAAATTGGTTAAAGGACAAGTGCTTACCAACCAATTAGCAGAAGCACCTTTACCTATAATAGAGCATGTGAGTCTAGATCTACCTGACACATCGCTAATTTATATTGAAGAATATGTTATGTGGCAAGTGCATTTTGATGGATCGTTTACTTTCCATGGTTCAAGGGCAGGTGTAGTACTAATCACTCCTTCAGGAGACCCCATACCGCAAGATTTCTGTCTTGGCTTTCCTTGCACAAACAACATTGTGGAATATGAGGCACTCATCGCTAGAATGAAGTTGGCTATAAAATGGAATATCCACCACCTTAAGTTTTTTGGTGAGTCATAAGTGATTATCAAGCAAGTCAACAATGAATACAAGGTCAAGGATGAAAAAATCATCCCATATAGAAATTTGGTGGAAACTCTGAAAGAATATTTTGTGTGCATCACCTTTGAACAAATTCCAAGGGCACAAAACCGATCTGTAGATACAATGCTAACAGTTAGTTCTATGCTCTGGATTCTTCCAAAAACCAATTATAGGCCATTTTTTGTTTAAAATCTACGTCATCCTACATACGACATGTTGGATCATTTCCTGGAATGTGAAGTTCTTGGTCCCCACTCCTCATGGTATGCCCATATTTTTAAATGCCTCCAAAGTGGTAAATTTCCTTATAACATTACCCGTTCTAAAAAATAAATATTATTTGCCAAATAGCTTGTTACACCCTCCTAGGAGGAATGCTTTATCTTCGTGGCTACGATGGGAATCTCTTGCGTTGTCTAGATGTAGCATAGTCAATCCAAGTGGTCAATGAGGTACATGAAGGAGTATGCGGTGCTCATATAAACGTAATAGTATTAGAAAAAATGTTGCTAAGGGTAAGCTATTACTGACCTACTATGGAGACAAATTGATGTAACCATGTAATAAGGTGTATTCTATGTAAAAAGTATGGAAATTTCATTCATGCACCATCACAACCTTTACATCTGATAATGACACCATGACCATTTTCTGAATGGGGATTATACTTAATAGGTAAGCTCACCCCTACCTCATTTGATGGTCATACCCACATCATCATGGCCACAGAATACTTCACTAACAGGGTAGATTCCATCCTGTTAACATATGTTACAGGTGCTTAGCTATCAAAGTTCATCATGAATCACCTTATTTTCTGGTATGGCATCCCAACCACCATTATTATTGATAACAAGTCATTCAAGAATAAAATGGTTATGGGTCTCTGTCATCTCTTTTAGATAAGATTAAAGTTTTCTATGCATATTACCCACAAGGTAATGGTCAAGCAGAAGCCACTAAAAAATGTTGGTTCAAATCATGGAGAAGATGGTGAGTAAGCCAGGTTGTAACTAGAATTTGTAAATCCACCTAGCCCTCTGGGCTTATAGGACCTCCATTCGCACTCCTACGGGTGTGACACCCTACTCCCTAGTATTCAAAACTAAATCTATCATCCCTTTGGAGATTAAGATCCCTTCTCTAAGAATATCTCTTAAGGGTTACCTAGATAAGAATGAGGAGTACATAGTGGCTAGACTTGCAGAGTTAGAGCTCCTAGATGAAAGACGCATACGCACCCTCAACCATCTCAAGGTGTATCAAAATAGAGTCTCACAGAATTACAACAAAAGGATCATACCTCGTTAGTTAGAGGTTGGAGATTTGGTGATGAAAGAGAATTATTTCAACACAAGGGCAGAAAGAGAGAAGAAAGGAAAGTTTGAACCTCAATGGTTATGACCTTATGTCATTGTGGCCAAATATGGTCAGGAGCATACAAGCTTGCCCATCCTGATGGATTTGAGCTCCATGAACCCATAAATTCCATGCACCTCAAGTGGTTCTATGCTTGACATGGTGCATAAATCATGAAAACAACATCAAAAGTAGAAAATTATTTAAAAATACAAAAAAAAATCAAAAAAGGAGAAAAAGAAAAAATAGAAAATAGATCATCCAAATGTGAAAACCACGTAATTGTGGTGCTTTAGATATGTTCCGTGGTGAAAACTGATTTCCGGTGCCTTGGGAGGATTTATTGTTCACAAGCATCATGTATCTAGGGGTACTTTTACTTAGCCTAGGGCTAGTTCCACACCTACATATGAGATTCTCTGTGAACCTATCCTATAAGGCCTTGATCTAATTCTCCTCTTGCTTGTTTGTGGAAGGATTGCCTTTGTATATTCCTCGTCTAATGTTAGGGGCACCTTCACGCTTTCACTTTCCTATATATATCACATGGCACCTACCCTTGTATATTCCCATCTAACGCTGGGGGCACCCACGTTTCTCGGTTTCCTGTACATAGCTTTGAAAAACCTTGGAAAACACAAAAACATTAAAAAATGTTCAGAAAATCCAAAAACATTCACAAACCTGCGAAAACACAAAAACATTCAAAATTGTTCAGAAAGTCCAAAAACATTAAAAAATGTTCAGAAAATCAAAAAACATTCAAAAATGTTCATAAAATCCAAAAACATTCCAAAATGTTGAAACCCAAAAACATTCACATTATACTTGAAAAACCCAAAACAATAGAAAATTATTTCGCAAAACTCCCAAAGACAATGCAAAACGCATTGAAAAATAGTACCACAAAAATAATAGTTTTAGTTTACTTGCTTTGTTTCTTTGTTTGGTTTCTTACTTTGCTTGTTTGATTGCATGTACATTATTTGTATAGTGTTTACTTGCTTGTAAATTTGTAGTGGCTTTCTTAAAACATACTTACCACTTGAAATTAATATTTTATTGCTTTGAATAGATTTATTTGTATGTGTGCCTATGAAGTGTGTTTTTGCTTGCATGGTGGTACATAGTTTCTTTAGGTTGATTTAATGTGTATATTTGGTAGATTTGTTAACATTTTCTTGTGTTTGTTTGTTACTTGTACATAGTTTTGGTATCACATCATCATGTCTCCATCTATATCATCACATCTAACATCCTCTATACATCATATATAAAAGAAAATGCTAAGTCTACATCATACATGTATGCTAAGCTAATCATCACATATCGTATCATCAAATGGGGGCAAGAGGGATCGTAAATATCAAATAATATCCCCTCTGCACTAATATCATCATATCATCATGTGCAATAAATCAAAAGAACATCATATGCAATAATAAATGATAACATCTAAGATATACCATGAAATAAATAAACATGAGATACATCATCAATAACACAAGGTCTATAATCATCATCATCATCATCATCATAAATATCAATGTCAAATGTCCAAATATACATGTATGTCTCAAAATGTACATCATCTGGATACAAAACCGGTCATCATGAGCATAGATCAAAATAAGACTTCATCACAATGCATGACAAAAATAATACATGTACATCGATAAAAATAAGCCTTTTGTTATCATACAAATGCGCAAGAAGGAAAGTGACAACTTCTAAGCATGACAAATATACCCATGTGTTAAGCTTTTCAAGTTTTACCCTTCCAAGGCACCCCATTTCTACCCAGTCAGTCCAAGTGACCTCCCAATTGATGTTAGCTCATCCCCTTAGGTGATTTAGGAAATTTCAATCATTCCCTCTAGGTGATTTTAGGAGTTAATTGAAAAATGTAAACTTCTGGAGGCTACGGGAAGGGCTATCACTAGCCTTCCTAGAACTGGAGCAACCCCATAGAGCAGAACATAATAGATAAACCAGGCATGAAGGTGAATAAAAAGCCTAGGAACTTCATGGAATTAATTTAGAAAGATTCAGGAAGGATCCAGAGAAGTTGGGACAATTTCACTAAAATCAAGGTTCACAGGCCTAGGCAGTGCTGTAGACACTAAAATTAGGTCACACTCCCCTTTGGTCCCTTGACAAATAAGCACCCTTCATCACATTCACCTAGCCATGGCCCCCTTCACCTCACTAGTATTAATTTAATTAATTTAATTAAATTAACTCATTATCCTCACTATATTTATTATTTAAATATCTTATTTAAATAATACCTACACGTATAGTTCACTTAGACACCTCATCAAGCTAACTCACCTTAATACCTATTCTTAACAAGTTACCATAACTAACTAAGACTTACCCAAACCCTAAAAATCAATGTCTACACTCCCTCTAACCACATTCTCACATGATCACAGAAGCTCCCAGTCCAATCCGCAGAATAACGACACAAGATCCGAGGAAATCAGGAGGATCTCCCTAAGTTTAGTAAACCTAGAAAATCCTGCCTTGACCGATGTTGGTTACCCTTAACCATCGCCGGTTAAGCCAGATCGCCATCGGTTACACTTTTTAACCCAAAACAACCTTATTTCTCAAGGTTGGAATTTGGAAGAAAGAGGTTCGCAAACGAAGCAAGAAATTTGACGAGCAAGAACGACATCTCAGAGAGATAATGCATCTTCAAAGAGTCAATTCTAGCAAGAACTCACAGCCATCCTAGCCACCTTCTAAACTATCCAAGCAAAAGAGGAGTGTGCATGCAGCCCATGTAGAAGCTTTTCTTCAGTTGGTAATCACTTGCATCCTTCAAACCCACCGTCGGCAGCTCCATCCATCACACACAAGCCTTCAAGAACGAAATCCAAGTAAGTATAATATCATACTTTCCTGGTTATTTCATTACATCATTGTTTTATCACATATTGTTTATCTTGCTCCTCATTGACCATCTCCAACATTTTGTACCTCCATAGACCCATTAAAACCTCATAGAAACCTATCCCAGTCACCTAATACCTCCTCCTAACCAACTAAATCCTTTGTGCAATCACAAAGGAGACCAAAACCCTATTCTATGACATTTCCAAATCTCACAGTAACCGGCACTGATTATACCTAACCGCAGTCGGTCACCCCTGACCGATTTCGTTCTCTGTGTTTGCCTACATAGCCTTAAACAAAGACCCATCCACCTAATTTCACCTCACCCTCACTCACTTGTGACCTACCCGAGACCTTTATCAGACCTGCAGAACCTAGAACCAACCATTTGACCTGTGGATTCTATTCTAGCTTAGCCTGTTAGATTAGATATGTTTTCTTATTGTGTTTTAATTGAGATACCTAAATCATTTTAAAATAACAATAGGATTTACCTTATTTTCAGCATTAATTTGTTTAAAATAGTGGACTGACAGCCATCTCGAAAGTACCATACTTCCCAAATCTAGCTCAAGCTAGGCAGTTCACTGCCCATATTGTTTAATTCTTTCTAGTGGTCTTTTTTTTATTACAGGTAGCTCCTCCTAGCCAAAAGGAAGCTCTCACGGTCAGATATGGATTTAGAAGTCATACGCGTGCAACAACCCATCAACTAACATTTGAACAGGTATTCCTCCTATGCCCATTACCCTATCTGTTTTGTCAACAATTCAAAGAAATAATCTAAGAAAAAGGTGAAACATTTTAACACGCCCGGTGGGACCCATCCGAGGTTCCTTGAATTTCATTCATTCCTAGGAAAAAATTGTGTGTTTTTTTCCCTCTTAAAATCATACACACTAATTTTCTTCCCTGGTAATCCACTCCTTCTTTCTATTTACTCTAAAGGAAACTTTTCTTTTGGTGTATTTAAAAGGAATCATCTCTTCATGTTTTCTGTATTTTAGTGAAAGAGCATCCCCCTTCCTATTCATCTATTTTTGTCATTGAATATCATACTTTTGATTTGGGTTTAAAACAAGTGCATTGCATTCTGATTTAGCTCATTAGCTCACATTAATTAAGGGCAACCTATATGTTGGATGTCATTACCAGCTGATGGTTGACAAACGAATCGTAGAAAAGCACTTCTATCCTTTTCTCTTTCTCTGAGTCTTACTAGACCACACAAAAATTCAAATACATGCATTCTTAAACAACATCTTACCTGGAAGAAGTTGTAGGTGATCACGGCACAGTGGGCACCCATCTCACTGCTCTGTCGAGTCAAACTTCAAAGCGTAGCCCGCCCCCACCATAACATACCTGGAACCTCACCCTTTAGATCTCCTTCTTTATAGGAAGTCATCCTCACCAAAAACTCTATTTCACAATTCATGTGTCAGTCCCTAAATAACATAAGCTAAACAAACGTAATAGAATAGGCACTCTAGGAACGTTCTTTCTTAGTGTTTTGTTTGATTTGCATTTTGAGGTGAGAGTTTTTTATCATCATTTTTATCTTTCCTTGCACATTCCCAATCATAGTCGAAGTATTCTGACTGAGTCTAAGTGTGTCTGGACCACATCTACATCATTCTCAGATTTTTGGGTTTGATTCCACACCAAATTCTAATTCACAACCACTTTTTCTCATCACTATATCAATTTCATAGTGACTGTCATCAGTTACCTCTCACCACCATCGGTTAAGCTCAACCATCATCGGTTCCAGGTCCTTTTGCTAACCTATTCAAAAGGACAATTTCACTTCACTTTCTTCCACTTTCCACAGTCTTTGTCACTGTCACTTTTTCCATTGACGTTTTACACATCCCTAGATTTGACATACTTGTCAGATTTTTCCTTCTGCCTCACTAATTACTCACTGTCTATTTTTCCACAGTAACTGGCAGCGGTTACCCCTGACCGATGTCGGTTGTCCCTAACCGGCATCGGTTACCTTGTTTCACATTCCACGCACCATTTTTTACTTCATCCATTTTTTTTATTACCAGATTCACATGCTCCTGTTATTCTCTGTATTATTTATAGAGAAGTAGCTCCGCCTGATCAGTACTGGTTCACATGGTACTAAGCCGAAGACAAGTGAACACCCTTGTGTTCCATGTCAGTCGCCAACCGCTCCCACCTAGTCCTTCACCACCCTCTATTTTATCACCAGCCATGGATCCCATCCAGCCTACCAATATCACTACCAGAGATGAGGAGTTCGCATGACTCCTTGACCAGAACCCTGCTGCCTTGTAGTTTTACCTCTCCCATTCATCCACTCGAGACGCCTCGGGTCAGTTGATATACAACATGCCCGTATCTATCCCCTCGACTCTCACACCCACTTCCGCATCAGCCCCATTTGGCTCCGTGCTACCTGCATCCACCTTACCCCTATTCATTTCACAGTTAGGTCCTATACCCGCTATGACTGTCGCATCTATTACCCTTGTAACACCCATTAAATCTACCATACCCTCCACGATTACCCCAAACATGACCTCATCCATCCCTCTTGTCTCACATATACATGTAGCTACATTCCCACCTCCAATGTTGATGACCTCTACCCCATTTCAGAACGTAGTTCTTTCTATTCCACAATCATTATCCCATATTGCCACTAGGGTTACCATGACCCTTCCTCGCCCATATACATACTACCAACAACCGCTTATTTCATTTATCATTCATTCCAGGTACGTGCCCCTTATTTCCTTGCCTTCTTCTCAGCCACCTTACATGGCAGCCCCATACACTGGAATGCCCCACCCATTATACACCTAAAACCAACCTCCTCATGTTATAGGAGGCGTCTAATCATCACAACCCACCAATGACCTAATTAAATTGATGATGGATAAGATGTAGACACTAGAGGCATTAATTTCCGGCTCCTGCAACACTCTCACTTACGACGAGATTTACAATGAGCCTATTCACCCATCCATTCCCATCTGTTCATACCCTATGCATTGGTAAATGCCTAAATTCAACTGCTTCAATAGTAAGGAAGACCCACAACAACATTTGTGCTCATTCAAATATGGATGTTACTTGATTGCTCATGATGATGCCTTACTTTTGAGAACTTTTCCCATGTCCCTCATTGGACCAGCATTAGATTGGTATAGTGGGTTACCCAAACACTCCATATTTTCATTTAATCAGGTAGCCCAAGCTTTCTTGGATCATTTTTCCATCGACATTGCCAAGAAAGTTACCATAACCGATCTATATTCCACACGTCAGTATGAGGATGAATCTATCGTAGATTTTTTCACTTGCTAGCGCAGCCTGATCAATCAACTTACCTTTCAACTACCACAAACTAAACTCATTGAGCTCTTCACATGAGCTTGTGCCAGACATATCTCCCTAACCTTACAGGTCCAAACTTTCAAAACATTCGATGAGGCATTCACTATGGCACAAAAGTTAGAAATTCAGGCTATTGAAGAGAAGAAAATCCAATTACGAAATAAGAATTTGAAATTCAAGTCGACTGAAACCTATTCTTCTTCTAAACCACCAACCAATTATTCAAAGGCTAAAGGTACCACTAACGCAGTGGTACTCAAGGCCAGCCTAGCTCATCTATCTAATCAAGCCACACCCTCATCCAATCTATCACTCGTACATGATTTTTGATTCAGACAAGAGCAATGAAAATATACCCCAATTTGGGGAACCTTACTCTTCTGTTTTTACCTACATAGCCTTAAACAGAGACCTATCCACCTAATTTCACCTCACCCTCACTCACTTGTGACCTACCCAAGACCTTTATCAGACCTGCAGAACCCAGAACCAACCATTTGACCTATGGATTCTATTCTAGCTTAGCCTGTTAGATTATATTTGTTTTCTTATTGTGTTTTAAGTGAGATACCTAAATCATTTTAAAATAACAATAGGATTTACCTTGTTTTCAGCATTAATTTTTTTTAAACAGTGGACTGACAGCCATCTAGGAAGTACCATACTTCCCGGATCTAGCTCACGCTAGGCAGTTCACTTTCTATATTATTTAATTCTTTTTTGTGGTCTTGCTTTTATAACAGGTAGTTCCTCCTAGCCAAAAATAAGCTCTCACAGTCAGCTGTGGATTTAGAAGTCATATGCACAGAATAACCCATCAACCGACATTTAAATAGGTATTCCTCCTACGCCTGTTACCCTATCTATTGCGTCAATGATTCAAAGAAATGATCTAAGAAAAAGGTGAAACAAGTGCACAAACCAAAACAACTGTTGAGCTTCTGAAGGTGATTTTGGGAGTTTTGGATGGAGTTAGGAGAAAAAAAAAATCTTCAGAAAGGTAATTCCAAGACCTATAATATTGTGAAATTATTTTTTTCATAACACTTTAGTGCAATGGGTCTGCAAATAGTTTTTCTCATGCACTTGTGGAGTACTAAATCAAAAATCTACTTTTTCAGGCATCAAATGGAGGAATAAATACCTGATATCCCTACCATTGGATTCAAAATTCCATTTCAATTCAATATCATATAACATTTCATCAAACAAGTCCATCGAGAGATCAAGTTATCACCGTTTCAAGTTGTCGTCTTGAAGCAAGTTCGGGAGTTAGTCAAATTTTGGAAGGACACGTGTCAACTCCAAAATCCTGGCGAGATTTTATGTCCCTCATGTGCCTCAAGGTCAAGGACATAAAGGTTGTGAAAATTTTCCCAGCCCCTAAGGATACTTATGTTCACCCATGCGACCAGCTTCCAGCCCCTCAGTTCTTTAAAGCTACTTTTTTGGCTTTAATCTCCTATCGCCAGATTTCTGCCATGTGTCAAGCTGAGGTGCACTATGAAAATTGATGTCCCTCATATCCCTTTGAGGTGATGGAATTCAGGGACATGAAAATGCACCCAAATCAAACTCAAAATTTTGAAAAAAATTCTAATTGTTTTCCACTTCTTGCTTCTTCTCATTGCCAAAAGAAAAGTTACACAGAACAACTCAGTCCACCATTGTTGCTCCAAACCAGCTCCACCATGGAAACCAAAACTTCCCCTACATGAATATTCACATGTTTCAAATAATAGATTTATCTAAAGAGCCAGAGGAATGAATAACAAAAGAGAAGAGTGAAGGAATTCTTCATAAACCTCCATTGTTGTGAGACGAAGATTTGAACATATCTTGCATGCCAGTGCATGAAACGAAGAACCGTCTGTTGCTGAGTTCTTCACTCTTAAAGTCCATTTAAAAAATCACCTTCAAACCTCCCATTATCAGCAAGGAATTCTCATAGTAAATAAATTTCACTTCCAGCACCACGAAAAACAAAGTTCAATTTCCCATCAAACCAGCAATCAAATCAAAGAGAAATTTCACCAATGAGATAAGAAGCAAAAACCTATCGCAATGGAGTTGATTTCATCACAAACGGAGACAAAAATAGGACCTAAAAATTTAAAGCTCTATTAATGGCCACCATGACATAGTAGTGGAAAAAATCAGTGAGCTACCTCTCCACTTCTCAGGGTTCCAATGGGTGAAATCACACGAAAATTGGAGGGAATGATTGTTGAAATTCTAATTTTGCGTGAACTAGTTTTTGTGCCATGAAGTCCCTATTTTTTAGGGATATGAAGGACTGAGTTTTCATCAGAATTATTCCTATCACATGAATAATATCATTGAAAAATGAAGCAAGCTATCTCTTCAATTCTCAAGGTTCTAATGGGCGAAATCACGCGAAAATTGAGGGAATGATCATTGAAAAATCTAGTTTCACGTAAACTAGTTTTCGTGCCATGAAGTCCCTATTTTTTAGGGATATGGAGGGATGTGTTTTTTGTCAATATTCTTCCCCCACAAATTGATTAAAATATTCATTTAATCACCACTTGTTCAAATGAAGGAATTACTCAAAATGTGGAGCGTGGAACCCCAAAATAATACCCAGACCTTTGTCCACATTTAAGACTAAAAATAACTCTTTACATTGTTACTTTAGGTAAGGCACCATTTGAAGAGGCTACAAAAAAGGTGGTGAACACAGAGGGAGTATAGCAGGGAAAGTCATCAAAAAGGTCATCTCAACTCGTAATTGACACTTACTAAAAATAGTAATAGGTTCCACAAACGCCTGTTATAAATAGCCAATTGGTCCAAAAGGTGAGAGGAACATAGTAATAATAAATAATTCAAGATACCATAGTCAGTTGAGGTTGGGAAAAGTTTACTACGACACTTACTAAAAATAGTAAGTTGCCCCATGTTACTTACTAAAAATAGCAGGTTATTCTCAAAAGACAAGTTTGGCACAACGGGAGCATCTGAGGGATAATCATTCAGGTTGATATCACCATTTGAAGTCTAGAAAGGAAAGACTCTAACACTTTACTAAAGATAGTAAGTTGTCCCTTCCAAATATGCTAAGTGTCAAGGAAACATGAATTTCAAGTGCACATGTTGGTCTAGTTTCTCAGGTGTAATCGATCATGAAGAGATGGCAGTTTTTCATGGTTTGGAATGATCATATCATATTACAAAGTAGGGAATCACAAGGCACATCATGTGAATTCATCTTTTTCATTTAAGGATTTGGGTGATTCAAAGAGAGTTGATCAGAATGATTTCAATAATTTAAGGAGTTCATCAACCAAGTTTCAAGGAGGGTCATCATGGGCATTGTATGTGTTCATATCGAGCTTGCAATGGTAAACCTCGGAACAATGTTTCTGAACACTCATTATATAGTCAAGGAGTTTGTGGTCATCACTAGATTGGGAAAATGATTCAAAGTTATTCAAGAGAGAAATATTCATCAGTGTAGAAGATCACCAGTGGTAGAAATCTTCACTCAAAATTCATGTTGCATCAAGGCATTCAAATCATTTCGTCACAAGGGGTTTTTTCCCTTCATTCCTTCCTTCTTCCTCTCTTTCCCTCTCTTCTTTCTCTCTCCATTCTAATTATTTGTTATACATCATTATTGTATTTTGTCATATTCATTGAAGTGACCTATTTTAAATTTGTAAAAAGTATTTTCTCAAGGGGTTATAAATGAAATACTTAATTCATGGAAGACAAAAGGTCAAGAGTGGAATCATGGAAACGATGAGTCATGTGTACCCTAGGTGAAAGTCTTCGACTCATATTGCTATAAATTGGCATGGCCTCTCCATTCCAAAAGGATTCCATATTTTTGAATAACTCTTTTTATGTAGCATTTTGATAGCTTGGTTGAAGCTTTGTATTCATCACTACACATGGAATAAAATCTACACTTCTATTTCCCTTTCTTGTTTTTCCTCTACTTCTCTCTTTCATGCACTTTACAAGCATAATTGATCTTGTATGGAATTGGAGAGGAAATTGATGGTTTCCAAGCATGAAAACTATACCCCTATGCTAATTTTTTCAAGTTTTACCCTTCCAAAGCACCCCAGGTCTTCCCATTTGGTCTAAGTGACCTCCCAATTGATGTTAGCTCATCCCCCAAGGTGATTTTAGGAGTTCATTGAAAAATACAAACTTGTAAGCAGTTGTGGGAAGGGATATCACTAGCCTTCCTAAGACTGGAGAAACCCCATGAAGCGGAAAAAAAAAGATAAACCAATCACGTAGGTGAATCAAAGGCCTAGGAACATCATGAAATTGATTTAGAAATATTTAGGAAGGATCCAGAGAAGTTGGGACAGTTTCACTAAAATCAGGGTTCACAAGCCTATGCAGTGCACATGCCAAAACAACTGTTGAGCTTCCAAAGGTGATTCCGGGAGCTCTGGATGGAGTTAAGAGAAAAAAACATCTTTGGAAATGGAATTCCAAGCCCTAAAATATGGTGAAATTATTTTTTTCACAACACTTTAGCACAATGGGTCTACAAGTTGTTTTTCTCATGCACGCGTGGAGTACCAAATCAAAACTCCAATTGTTTATGGACCAAATGGAGGAATAAATACTTGAGAACCCCACCATTGGATTCATAATGTCATTTCTAATCAATATCATATATCATTTTATCAAACAAGTCCATCGGAAGCTCAAGTTATTGTCGTTTCAAGTTGCCCTCTTAGAGCGAGTTCGGGAGTTAGTCAAATTTTGGAAGGACACGTGTCAGCTCCAAGAGCCTAGAGGTAGTCTATGTCCCTAAATACCATGGACATCAAGGTTGGAAAAATTTTCCCAGCCCCTAAGGATACTTTTGGTCACTCATGTGACCATCTTCCAGCCCCTCAATGCTTTAAAGCTATTTTTTTTTGCTTTAATCCCCTATTGTCGGATCTCTGTCACGTGTCAAGCTGAGGCGCGTTGTGAAAATTGATATCCCTCACATCCCTTTGAGGTGTTGTACATCATGGACATGAAAATTTTCCCAACTCAAACTCAAAAAATTGAAAAAAATTCTAACTGTTTTCCGCTTCTTCTTGTTTCTCACTACAAAAAGAAAAGATGTAAAGAACACCTCAGTCCACCATTGTTGCTCCAAACCAGCTCCACCATGGAAACAAAACCTTCCACTATATGAATATGCATAGGTTTCAATTAATAGATTGATCAAAATAGACAGATAAATGAATGATGAAAGAGAAGAGCGAAGGAATTCTTCAGAAACCTCCATTGTCGTGAGACGAAGATTTGAACATATCTTGCAAGCCAGTGCACGAAACGAAGAACCATCTGTTGTTAGTTCTTCACTTTTGAATTCCATCAAAAACTTTCCTTTAAACCTCCCATTTTCATAAATTAATACTCACAGAAAATAAACTTCACTTTCGGCTCCATGAAGAACAAAGTTCAATTTCCCATCAAACCAACAACCGGATCAAAGAGAAATTTCACCAATGAGACAAGAAGCAAAAACCTATCACAATGGAGTTGATTTCATCGTGAACAAAAACAAAAACCATACCTAAAAATTTCAAGCTCCATTAATGGCTGCCATGACACAGTGGTGGAAAAAATCAGTGAGCTACCTCTCCACTTCTCAGGGTTCCAGTGGGAAAAATCGCATGAAAATTGGAGGGAATGATCTTTGAAAAATCTAGTTTCGCGTGAACTAGTTTTTGTGCCATGAAGTCCCTATTTTTTAGGGATATGGAGGACTGATTTTTCATCAACATTCTACCTTGTCACATGAAGAATATTAGTGAAAAAGGTAGTGATCTACCTCTTCAATTCTCAAGGTTCCAATGGGCAAAATCGCGCAAAAATTGTAGGGAATGATCATTGAAAAATCTAGTTTCACGTAAACTAGTTTTCGTGCCATGAAGTCTCTTTTTTTTAGGGATATGGAGGGCTGTGGGTTTTTTCAGTATTCTTCCGCCGCTAATGAAAATCTCATTTTCCCACTTGTTCAGATGAAGGAATTACTCAAAATGCAGAGCATAGAACCCCAAAATAAAACTCGGAGTTTCAAGACTTGTTTTGTTGCAATCTAACATCCATGGTGAACTTACTAAAAATATCATGCCTTCCTACATATGTGTCTGTTACTTCATGTAAGCCACCATTTGAAGAGGCTACGAAGAAGGCGATGAACATAGAGGGATTATTGTAGGAAAAGTCATCAAAAAGGTCATCTCAGCTCACAATTGACACTTACTAAAAATAGTAAATGGTTCCACAACTTCTTACTATAAATAGCCAGTTGGTCAAAAAGGTGAGAGGAACATAGTAAGAAGAAATAATTCAATCTACCATAGCCAGTTTAGGTCGGGAAAATATGACTACGAAACTTACTAAAAAAAGTAATTTGCCCCATGTGTACTTACTAAGACAATGAGTAGGTTGTTCTCAAATAAACAAGTTTGGCTCATATTCGGGACATTAAGGGATAATCATTCAAGTCGATATCACCATTTGGGGTCCAGAAAGGAAAGTTCATAAAACTTACTAAAGATAGTAGGTTATCCCTTACCAAATTTGGTAACTCCCTCAAGGATACATGAGATTTCATGAGTTGAACAAGGTAGTCTAGTTTCTCAGGCGTAATCAATCATGAGGTGATGGAAGCATCATCATGAGTTTGTAATGATCATCTCATATTACAAAGAAGGGCATCGCAAGGCACATCATGTGAATTCATATTTGTCACTTAAGGATCCGGTTGATTCAAAGAGAGTTTATCAGAATGATTTCAATAAGTCAAGGAGTTCGTCAACCAAGTTTCAAGGAGGGTCGTCGTGGGCATTGTATGTGTTCATCTTGAGCTTGTAGTAATAAACCTCATAACAGTGTTTCTGAACACTCATGGTCTATGGTGCATCATAGAGTTTTCAGTCCTCACTAGATTGGTAAAATGATTTAAAGTTATTCAAGAAAGCAATCTTCATCAGTGTAGAAGATCACAAGTGGCAGAAATCTTCGCTCAAAGTGCATGACTACATCAAGGCATTCAAAGCATTTCGTCATGAGGGGTGTTTTCCCTTCATTCCTTCCCTTCTTCCTCTCTTTCCTCCTCTTCTTTCTCTCTCCATTCTAATTGTTTGTTATGCGTCATTATTGTATTTCATCATATTCACTTTAAGTGACCTATTTTGAATTTGTAAAAATTATTTTCTCAAAATTATAAGAGAAATACTTAATTCATGGAAGACAAAAGGTCACAAGTGGAATATGGAAACAAAGAGTCATGTGGGGGAGGTGAACGAACAAATTAGATTGCTATAAATTGGGATGGCCTCTCCATTCCAAAAGGATTCCAGAATTTAGAAGAACTCTTACTATGTAGCATTGTGAATTGTGATAGCTTAGTTCAAGCTTTGTATTCATCACTACACATCAGAATAAAAGACTACACTTCTTCTATTTCCTCTTTCTTGTTTTTCCTTTATTTATCTCTTTCATGCACTTTGCAAGTATAATTGATCTTATATGGAATTGCAAAGGAACTTGACATCCTCGATAGATGAATTTAAAAACTTGGAATTTCAATTCATTGGTCACGGCTAGCTTCACTATGTGCTTTCCTCCATATTGAAGGTTGAACTACTCCCAGTTACTGGGTGTGAGATCTTGTAATCTATTCAGGGAATTAATATTCCTTACATAATTTCCCCCTTTTTACCTTCATCTGTTGTAATTTCCTCTCTTTTACCCTCATACAAGCACTTTGGTAGAGGTTTAGTGGAGTGTCCCTGTGTGATCCCTAGCCAATTTGGCCACCCACAACATTTAGATAGGATTAGGATTAGTTTAATTTCAATAATGAGAGTTGTACCATTCAATGCAGAGGGGTGTATCCCTATGATCATTGGTATAGACACCTAATTTTTCCACCTAAAAAATTTTCTCACCAACACCTTCATAAAAGGCATACATCAAATACATCATACAAAATACATGATCAGCGAGGAAGAGTCATCCATGACTCTCTCCCTTGCCTAGGCTGCCTGATCTAGGAAGTGGAGGCAACATCTATTGCTTGTGAGAAGGCCCTACCACTGTACTCTATTGCACAACTAGATATTGTACTAAGTGAACAGGTATAGATGTCATGTGGGATCTTGTCCCCAACCTACTAATTGCAATATTTTCAAACGGCGTGATCCTCTGACCCTTTGGAACTGCCTTGAGGTAACCTTCCTTGTAATAGGTAGTTTCCGCACTAGCTCTCATGATTCTAGATAGTATATATGTTTTTCCAACCATTGTGGTTGCCTCTATAGAACCATCTCGCTCTCATGTAACCCTTCATACATCATCTTGTGCATGTGTCAGTAAGCCAACCTATTTATCCCTTTCTACAATAATAGTGAGGACCTAAGCCTGCACTTGATGTAGGGTGCTCATAATCTGTGACATCTAGGCTGCCATCTGTCGTATCTACTGAAACCATGTGGCGCCATCACCTCCCTATCCAACTTGTGCCCTGGCCTCGTCTTGCTCAGCTTTCAATTTTTGAGCCTGTTCCCTGCCCTGATCCCACTCAGCTATGAGTGTATGTATCTGGACCATGGCCTGGTCCCTCTCCATTGTATCCTATAACTAGACATTTATGACTTGTTGAAGCTGAAACTGAAGCGCAACTATCTTTCCCCCATCTCTGCCCACCTCTCCAATCTCCTCCATCATCTGCTCTCCACCATCCCTTGGCGGGCTAGGAAGTGGCCCCTGTTGTGGAACTCCTCCTGCAGGAGGACCCTGTAGCACTCTTTGTACTAGCACCTGTTGTTGTGGGACATCTAGTCCTATAACCATGCCCACTCAAGGCATCTCAATCTACCATACCCAGACATGTTGTCTCTGTACATGTTGTATGAGTGGAGGACCCTGTCACCCTCCCTCATCCTCCTCCTCCTCCTCTTCCTCCCCACCATCAACATCTTCCCACTCACCCTCTGCAGGTGCCCTAACCCCTGCAGCCCATGCATCCTACAAAATAGTAAGACGACGTAGTAACACCGTTACATACCAAGGAGTATATTGAATAGTGGTCCTGGCATCTCTGACATGCCTCAATGGAAGCCACTGCTGTGGAACTATCTAATCAAAACTGCTGGGCCCTAGCTGGATGAATCTGGGGCCCCATGTCAAAACTCTCAGCATTCCTGCGGGCATACCACATGTCTACGCCAAGAACATCTTGAACACCCCAAAACTATCGGGCACATCAATCCATGCGATAGTACTCCATAATGTAGCCCCTTCTACCTATTAAAAATTTCTCTACCATCGCTATACTGAAATCATCAGCATCCTCATCACATCAATAATAGTGGTAGGGCCTCCACAATATCATCTGTTGTGTAAGCTCATCGAACTCATGCCTATAACGGTAGGTGCTACTTGTATTTCCTTGAATTTCGCCACCTGTCAAGACCAATCCCATAATAGATGGCTCCTTTAGATCTCGGGCCTGTAACTCACCTATAGGGCAAGTAATAGCTATATGGTCCCATGACCATATCTGTAACAAAAGTGTTGGACCCATAGTCTTCTGACCATGGTATATAATCAAATGCAGGTCCCAATACAAGTGCGCTAACATACAATGTCCCCAAAAATATCTCTTGCCTCATAGTAAACCTATTATGAATCCAATGAGGCCAAGAGGAAAGGTAGCACCTGTCTTGTTAGGGACAAGAATGTCACTGACAAGCACCATCAGGTATACAGTAATGCAATGAGACAATGGATCTACGATGCAACGGTTCAAATAATATGTCATCCCTCGACGGGGTATGTCTAATTGGCTAAAAACCTCAATAAAACACCCTGTAATATCATCATCATCATCAGTGCTATACTCAACTAACTAGCCAACTATGGGAACACAAAATATAGGCCAAACATCCTCAAGTGTAACTGTCATCTCCCATGTCGTAAGTCAGAAGCACTGACTCTCTGACTTCCATCTCTCGGCCAAATTTGTAAGGAGGTCATGATCTAAAGTGATCATAAGCATCTGCGCCACATAAGACAATCCAGTCACATCTAACAAGATCACCAGCATCTGCCGGTCACGTGAACAGAAGCTGGCCTCTATGGTAGCTACTCGGTTGTGTCACTCCCTCGTTAGAAGCGATGGTAAATGGAACTGCAAAAGACAATCCACATGTTACAATTTTCTTCTAACTAATTTTTCATCTAGCATTTCCTTCTTTTTAGTCACTAATTATTCTTCTGAAAGTCAGTTAGCTTGGGTTTTTTTCATTTGTGGTGCATATGAGCCCCTTTGGGCATGTACGAGCCTCCTTTGGTGTATGTGTGTGTCATTGTGTACGCTAAAGGTAGTGCATGTGTGTCTATGTGTGTGTACCCATGTAAAATCCCCTACCCATATACTATAATTCATACATGGATCTTTAGCCGTATGCATTCCCTTTGTCTCATGTACGCCTAGGCATAAACATCTTCCACCCAACCCTGTGTATGCCAATGTTTAGATGTATACACGCACACGTACATGCCACTAACATATACACCTACGTGTACATGTTTCAGACACATGTATGCCCCCCTTTGACTGCATACGCGCCCTAGGGCGCGCGTACACATCCTACGTAATTACTAATAACAATAAATGCAAAAATAAATGCTAAAAATCTAGAAGTAAGGTTAGGGCACTCACGAATGGTCCATCATCGCCATATTAGGGATGCTCCCAGATGGTGTCGGCTCGTCTGTCGCAGCTTTGAACCTTGGACATCTCGCTAATTGCTCATGGTATCTCATGGTAAAACTTCGGCAAAGCTTGATAACAAATAAAACTGATTGCGATGATGTAACCCCCTCAAGAGTGGTATATATCTTGTTGTTTTACACTGCCATGATGCCCTAAAGACATGTTTTGACCATTTTGATTCTTTTAACACTTCTTCTATTTCCTGTAATGATTATTTTTATTAAATAATCATTTTTTACTAATTTTCACCATGTTGGGGCATATTTTTATTACCTAGCGCCCGTTTATTCTCCTTGGGGAAATTTTCTTGCTTCCCGGTGATCTTCTATCTCATATTTCTTCTACTAAAAATCTAAAAAAATCTAAAAAAATCAAGAAAATAGAAAAAATCATAAACAAATTAAAAAAATTGCAAAAATTAGTCACAAGCCCATAGCGGCTAAAACTCATATCTTGTGCATGGTATTCATTCCATATCTTGCTAATGTTTTCATGTGTTCACAAATTTAATGACTCGTGGATCATCATATTTGCAACCACTGACAAAGCTAACTTGTTTGCTTCGCCAGTACTTTGGGGCACATCTTGTTTCTTGGTACTGTTTCGTTGTGCACAAATAATTTTCATTTGACCATGTGTCCTTCACCATTTTCCCTCACATGTATCCTTGTCAGGGACATCATTTTTAACCCTTGTCATAAATCACGAACATTTGGGGATCTTCATCTTGATAACAAAACATTTGTGCAACCGTCTTGACCGTTGTTGGTTTGAGTATGTGTATTTTTACTCGTTTCCCTATTAAATGAGCTTGTTTCATTTTCGTATTGTATTACTGTTTGTATGTTGCATTGAGTTGGTGTTTTCAGAAATGGGCAATTTTTTGTAGTATGGATTTTTATGTCATTCTACTTTTGTCGTATGCTTATATTTTTAATAAGGACCAATGATGTAGATCCTTAGCAAAATGATGATAAGAATGGTGTTCTACACTAGATGCAAGACTGGTTCTTCGCTAGCCTTCTTCCACTCTTCTCGATCATTCTCCTATTAATATTATTCTTCTAATTCACTTGGGGCATCCTTCCCCTACCCATTTCTCTCATCTTTTTTATCATCGATCACCTTGTTTTATCACCCCATCGACACTCGAGGGGGTATCTCTCACTTCTACTAATTTTTCTTCTACCTCTTCAAAATTTTACCTATCTACTATCTTTGGAGTGGTGTCACTTACGCCACCCCAAAGAGCGGAAAATGTAGACACCTATAATTTGGCTCCAGTAATTTAAATACTTAAATTGCGTTAATTATATTACTTCCTACAATTTGACGGCATATCATCAATATAGCACACTTTCTCTTCTATCATCGTTAATTAATTACATTACACTAATTAATTAACCCTTCTATCTAGCAAAGATGACAATTAACGACCTTCTATTAATTAAACCCCTTTCTACTTGAATATAATTAATTTTTTGTAATTAATTAAGTTTCATCTTCTATTAGATAAATAAATCATCATTTATTTAGCCCAAACCTTTTCTATTCCCTAGAAAATACTAATTGTTATTCTAAAAATCTTATATAAAGCTTGCTCACATATTAATTAATCACTTTGGTTAATTAATAAATCCTCTCAAACCCCATAAGTCACTACATGACAAATTAAACTCCCCTAAGATTGATTCAACCCCCTTTTCAACCATAGTCACCCCAACTAACTCAACCTAGCTATTATCCCACATGTAAAGGGATGTAGATATTATTTTATCCATTGAGCTATATAAGGAGCCCTCCTCTTATGATTATACTCACACCTAAATGAGCATAGATCCTATACTATAGTCATTTTATCATCTTAGAGCATTCTTCCATTAGAGGAGCAAGTTATCTTCATTTCTTGCATTCATCCATACAAGTTTGAAGTCATATGGAGATATTTCAAGTGGTCTTGTAGCCATGGATTGACAAGACTCCATTCTTGAAAACTTGGAATTCAAACATACAATCAACCCTTTTGATTGCTAAGGATTTAAATAGGTTCATTCCATTGATTAGCATTCAATAGAGATAGATATTAATTGCTTAGCATATTAGTTTGATGTTTATTCATGTTTTAATGCAAAGATGTTGGTAGGTTGGTCTTGTTTAAGCTCTAAGCATGATGGTGTATAGATTTTATTTTAGCATTGTATTGAGGCTATTAGGTGTTAGTCTTGATTTTACTTGTATAGCTAACTAATTCTTGCACATAGTATGCACGCCCCATTCTGACACATGTGCACGTGCCTGGAACAACACAGAAAAAGATGGAAAAATAATTTCTGAAATTGTAAACAGGTCAGAACTCTGTTTTTTAAACCAATTTCTAACAAAAACCCATTAACTTTACATGCAAAACGAAGATTTAAGACACATAAAGTTAGAAAAATGCTCAAGACAAATTTATTTAACCCTCAAAATGCATGATATAGTTAGAAAAAATGATGTAAATCAAAAAGCTTGAAATCCACTTCTATGGACTATGGAGTAAGTCCCACTGGGCGAGCCAAATGTATTCATGTGTAAATTAGGAAAGCTATAAGACTTGAAACTAAACACCTAAGAGTTTCAAATATTTAAACTAATCTAATAAGAACCATCAAGATAAGAGCTTAGGGAGGCTAACTTCTTTAACATGCATCTAACTTTGAAAACAATCAAACTAACATGCCTAAATCAATCTTTACTCTTTGAATGCTAACTTTGAAATGAACCTAAGAAGATTCTTAGTAATCAGATTTGATTGTTAGTATGATCTCACGTTTTTGAGAATGGAGTCTCACCAACAATGGATACAAGATCATATTGGTTCTCTCCATATTACTCAAGCTTGAGTTAATGGAAGCACTATAAAGATGATAGCTCAATATTAATGGAGAAATGCTCAAGATCCTAAATGCTTATAGTTTGTGCTAAGGGAGCAAAAGTGTTCTAAAAAATAAGGAGGGTTTTATTTATAGGTTTCATATTCCAAGAATGGTATGATTTTGGTGCATTTGGGACAAAAGGTAAGTCCAAAAAGCACTTTTTGCAAGTCGAAGCACTTTTTGACTAGGATTAAAGGCTAATTAATCTTTTACGATTAATTAAGAATCCCAAGTAGGCTTAAGAAGTTTTCTGGGAGCATCTAGAGGAGGTTTTGATATATTTTGAATGTTTTGGAAGCGGGAGTTAGCCAATAAGAAAGTTTATAGGCTAAATGCAAAATAAGAGGCTTAATCAACGTATAGTAGTTAACTAATAGGTTTAAGGGGAAAATAAGCCTAATTGATGAAGTATCGTCAATTTGCAGGGAATATAATAGTTAGTGCAATGTTAGTAATAAAATTGCTTTGATCAAAGCATAGGTGTCTACAAATATCATTTTTATGGAGCATTGAAATAGTCACTTTTCTAGGCTTTTTCACAATTGAACTGGTTACAAACTCTTAAAATTTAAATTGACATGGACAATCTTTTTACCAAAAATATTAATTTATTATTATTTTTTTGGAGCATTGAAACATTCAATTTCCTATAAACTTTTCATATATAGTCTCTATAAATAGATAATGGTATAAATTCTAAAACTTAAGAGATATGAATGATCTTGCCAAAAATTATAAAAAAATTTATAAAAGAGTTTCCAAGAATACAAATATCTTAGAAAAATAATTTTGTTAAGTAAATAAATATTTACACCAAAGTTTTTCTTAGATCAAGCAGTGATGATTGGGAGACATCCAATGTGTCTAGAACAATTCTAACCAAAAATTTGTATCCTGACAAATGACTATACAAGCCATCATCTTCACCACATGACATATTATAAATATATTAAATACTTAAAAGAATTTACATTCTAGCAAATGAATTTACAAGGCATCATCATCACCATAATAGCTTGTTATAAATGGTCATTATAATGATTTGCACATATTTTTGGGAGAACAAAAGAACATGAAATTTATAATTTATAAAAATGATTAGCGCAATACTAGTTGAGAAAAGATGTGTTTCATCTAATATATTTTGATCGAGATAACATTTAGTAATTCAATGAACAGGTACCGCTAAAAGCTCGTTTACAGCCCGAGAAATAGTAAGTTAACGTTGTTACGCTTGTAACGAATTAATTAGTCATGTTACTTTATTCACAATAGTATTGTGACAAAAATGTTTAGCCCATTTACGAAGTAATCAAAGATTAATTCCGTTTCCTTTCTCCATTATCACTCTTCACCACATTAAAAGATTTTACATGGTAACTCACACATTTATAAACTCGCCAAATATTTAGAAGATATTTTATCATATAAATAACATAGTAACAACATATTTAGATAAGAGACATAATGAGGCATTGATGTGCGTCATTATTTAGCAAATCAAGATTATCTTTGTTAGCTAATAGCTAGCTGCTACACTGAACTGCTCCCATTATCTCCATGGACTCCTCTCAAACTCTATAATAACCTGCCAAAAAAACCAATGTTAACCCACATCACAATCGGCCAAAAGAAAGCAATGTCACATATCTATTGAAGAGTAGTAGATAAAAGTTATAACCAGACATAGAGCTATTATATATTTTGACAATACCCAAAAGTAGAGCCATAAATTGCAGGCTATGAAAATGTAAACAGATCTAAAAGTTGAAGTTTATCTCATTACAAACACCCACCTACCTTAAACGGTGTTATGACTACGAAGGAGGGGGATACTTGGAGTAGTGGTGTTTCGGTGGTGGGTAGACAAGCGGTTTTGAGTGTGGAGGTGCATACACAGGTACTACTTTGAGGGTGGGGAGCTTCACTTACACTGGTGGATTCTCATGGTGGGGAGGAAGTACATGTTTCTTAGGATGATAGGTTGAGGTTGGGGTTGGCTTTGGCCTGGGAGGGGATTTATAAGGGTAGTGAGGAGGAGGTATAGGCTTTGGAGGAGGCTTTGTATAGATATGGGGGGGCTTCACTATCACCGGAGGCTTGGGAGGTGGCTTCACCACGACAAGAGGCTTGGGAGGCAGCGTCACCACCACAGGTGGCTTGGGCGTTGGTTTCACCACCACAGGAGGTTTAGGAGGTGGCTTCACCACGACATGTGGCTTCACCACGATAGGTGGCTTAGGAGGTGGTTTCACTACTACATGTGGCTTGGGAGGGTGAAGCAGTGTGCCCTAAAACTTTCTCTTACATACACTTTAGCATTCATCAATTTTCATTTTAAATTAACCATTAAACATGCATTCAACAAGAATCATAACCATAGATGAGAAATAAGAAAACAAAAACACAAGTACTACAAATATAAGTAGGAAATCCTTATAGGGAATAAAACCCATTGAAATAAAACTTGGACAACTTATCCTATAAATCAATGAATCAATTTAGTGAAGCACCAACTCCACAAGGAAAACCAACCCCTAGAGCTTTAGTATAGCACCAACCCCTAAATTTAGCAAGCACCAACTTGCATGGAGGCACCAAACCCCTACATGACTCACCACCCACTCAGCCACCTTAACGTTTGTCAACTTGAGAATTTTTTACTATATCAATTGATGATGACACATATTTAGCTCTCCTTTCTTCTATCTTCTTCAAATATTCCTTCTATGCTTCTCTACACACTCTCTGCTCAACTAGCTCCAGTTAGCTCAAATGACTTAGTTATCCAATAGCAGAATACTCTCTAAAACCTCATGACCAATCCATCCATCTAATTACCCCAACCTTATCCCCTTTCCTAATCCATCCCATCCACATATAATCCCTCCATCTTAGTCTTATCCTACCTACACCCTATCCATACCCAATCATATTCCTAAATCTTATCTAAACCCCCATCTTCATCACAACTCCCATCAAATTCAAAACCCCCACTCATCAACCTTTACCACCCTGTTTTGATCAAAACATCCCTATCACTATCCAATCTTAAAAAAACAAATTATGGCACTCACATCCTCTATCCAACAATCTCCCAACCCATCCCAAGTTGATCCCACCATCCTTGCAACCATCCAAAATATTAGCCAAAAAAATATTTACCTCCAATCACACCTTAGCAAAACATTTTCTCATTCATCCTCCCTCACATCCACTTATGATAGTGAGGACATTATTGACATCGACCAAGATGATCCCCCATCTACACAACCAATCACACCTAATCATAAATCAACATCATCTAACATCCCTAACCATCTTCCTTCTTCACACCCAAGTTATTACAACGATTTTGATCAACTCCAATCATCCCCTTCCACCAATAAAGATCTCCATTTTGAGCTTTATCAAACTTTAACCAACTATGATTCATCCAACACATCCACTTCCAATAAATCAAAATCAAAATCTACATCAAAATAAAAATCTAAACCAAAACCCAAATATCCCAAATCACCATCACCGCCTAGTAACCTTCTTTTACAATTTGCTAACCTATTATCCAAACCTAATCCTTCATCACCACTATGCACCCCTAAATCCCCCATCAACCAATCTAATCCCCAACTCCTTCTCATCAAAACATATCATAACGTACCTTATACATACCCATCCACATTTAATCAATATCAAATTAAACCCCAATCCTTATCCCCCACCTCTCATCTTAGTCTTAAATCCTCATCATCCCAAACTCATCCCATGGACTTTCTCCTAGATAGTTCCAAGTCCCCTCCTCTAACATCTACTTTGGCTCCTACGCCTCCATCACTTACATCCAACCCCGTCTAATCTATTGTGACTCCTAAGTCACCCACATCCTCTTCATCCCCTAATCCTACTTCATCCAACATGGCCCCCATGCCACCTTTATCCTCTCCATCCACATCTAATAAATCTACCAATAATCAATCCAATCCCAAACCATTCAATGTGACTCCTAAGTCGCCCCTATCTCCTAACTCTAATCCTAATTTCCCCCCATCCCCCAATCATGTCACATCCAATGTGACTCCTAAATTACCTTAATATCTCAAATCCAATGTGGTTTCCACACCACCCCCCTCTACCTCCACTCAACCAACATTTACTCATCTCCCTCATCAACATCTACTCCATCCTTTAAATCCACACAATCTACCTCCCCCAAATCCACCCAATCTAACATATCATCTTCATCCAAATCTAACACATCCTCTTTAACCACCCCTACCTTATCCACTCCATCCTAAATCTAACCATTTAATCCTACACAAACTTTCCCTACACCATCCACCTCTCCCAAATCAACCAAATCCAATCCCAAGCCAAAATCCACTACCAATCCAAAACCAAACCAACTTCCTAAAGCCCCCAAGGCTAATCTTCCATCCAAATCCCAACCATCTAATCCACATCTTAAACCTACATCCAAGTCCAATCAATCCTCATTTATCCTACCCACTCCTACACATATCCTACCTAACCCACCCTTATTACCCACACCATCTCTCTTACCAACCCCAATCGCCTTTGCCTCCTTAGGAGAATCCTTGACTACCATCTTCCATCATCTTAAAAATTTTAACATGATTATTCACCCACCCATCAAACATCATAATTCTAACCTTTCCAAATCATCTTGGTATAGGGATCATTATTATTGTGACTTCCACCACACCCATGGACATTCGCTTAATCGATGTCTACAACTCCAATCTTACGTCCAAAATCTCTTTAACAAATAACTTCTTGTCCTTATACCTCTTTATCCATCATCCTTTTATCCTCATACTATACCTGACCATCTCCTATCTAAATCCTCATCCTCTCTTAAACCCCATCATCTTAAACAATCAAAATTTAATCCATTCCAGCCATCCACAAATCCAAACAAATCCAACAAATCCAAAACTCCCCCACCTAAACAACCAACCAAATCCAAATCTAAATTTGGTCTCTTAACAGATGATAAAACAAACATCCCCCAACCTAATGTTGACAACATTGCTTCAACTTCTTCCACGCCCACTTCATACCCTATAGCCACAAATATGTTCTCTAATATCAAACATCGTGGTAAAGGCTTAGTTATCCATGAACAAGGCATCCTTACTTCCATCACTAGTCATCCCAACTCTAGACAATCATGCTTAGGCTATAAACCTCTCACTAAAAATACCCAATCACAACCTGACCCTACCAATTCTCTTGATCATCCCATCAATCTATCTACCAATCCCCAATCCTCTAATCCCCCTACACATCCCAAACACCTAAAATCATATTGAGCATTTAGGTTTTCTTTTGCACACGGATAATCTTTCCTCATCCCGCCATCGTCATTCCAATCCAATCCATCTTCACAAATACTTCATTGACTTAATCACACATGATGTAAGACATTCATACCTATTACACTTGTGTGAACTTGGTTTATCCTTACTATTAACATCCAAGGCCGATCATATCTTAGAGATCCAATCACTATTACACATCTTAATTAACTTGTGATGAAGACCCTTGGGTGCATCTTATGACACTCTAGCCAATGTAATCACCACACTCATCTCCATCCCCCCATCTAGCCACTTGTGATTCTTAACCCCTAGAGGTCTTAAAATATTGGATCATAAAAATATCAATATCAAAAAAGCAAAAATAATATCAAAATAAAAAATATCAAATCAAATCCACCTCAAGACTCTCTCTAAGGGTGTTTCCAACATCTCTACCGGGGCTATGGACGTATGGCTGGCAGTAGAGAAATTTTGTGACAAGAATCAGATGTATCTCCATCGGGGATTTGAACGACTGGCTGGCAGTGCAGCAATGCACGACTTAACCTTCAATTCACCTTCCATCAACCTACTTGTAATAATCACTCCCTATACACTGGGTAATTTTTCTTTACATCCTACCCATTCAATCCTCACTTAAAGTAGTAATTAACTATCACTTTTGCACACACTTCATCTTGAAGAGACATCGCGCTTGTATGTTGCCAAGTATTGCTTAGACCTTTGTCACACTTTTGTTCTATGATTACTTTTCTCTTACAACATGTGCCTTTAAGCTCATCTTTTGTTCATCATCCATTCCAAAACATCCATCTTTTGCATCCATCATCAATGGCCAATCGATAATCATATTGTTTTATCCTATCCACCCTTTTGCTTCCCCCCTTTTTTAGTTTCCTTTAACCCGTCATCATTATGACTAGGGGCAACTTTATAATCTATTAGCGGTACCATCCCTTACTTTTCCTTACATCAATCATCCCACCCTTGACTTGGGGGCCTGTCTTATCCAATCATCTCGCATCCTACCTTACCGAATCAAATCTCCTTTATCCTATCCAAAACCATCTCATCCCACATCCCATATAATCCTAACCTATCAACCAATCCCTCATCCTATCAAACCTCTTTTATCCTAATCATCCTTTTATCCTACATCCCTTGTCATATCCAACTATTCCCTTTATCCCACATCCTTAATCCCTATCCAAAACCATCCCTTTATCCCTAATCCTTATCCACATCTACCTTGGGACTTATAGGAGAAAGTCACCTCCTTTCAAACCTACCCATCCCTATCACATCTTCATCCCACCACATCTAAACTATCTTAAAAATCCAAAAAAAAAATCTTAAAAAACCATAAAAAAATCAAACAGCACATATATAATTTAAAACACTTTTATAAGCATTTGTGTGTGTGTGTGTTTGTTCGCTTGTTTATATTTTTCTTGCATTTACATCATATTTTTGCCAATGATATGAGGCCACCTTTTCTTTTCTGTTAGCACTTGCTTATGATACGAGACCATCTTTTGTTTTATCTTTCTAGAGGTCCAATGATATGAGGACCCTCTTTTTACATTAATCTGTCCAATGATATGAGGACATGGGCATCTAGCAATTAAAGCATCATGGTCCTTATACCATTGGTGCATCTTGCTCTATGACACATCTTAATAGACTTGCTAATGATGATAATTGTGGGCACTTTACGATAGCACCACCCCTTTCAATCTTCACTTAGCTTAAACATCAACATTATCCAACCAACCTTTCAGTAATCATCTAACAATCAAATCTTATTCATTCAATCAATATATCCAACATTTTCAATCAATCCCACCAAAACCTATCATCCAAACATCTTCACATCCAAAATTAAAATTCTTACCCCTTGACTGGGGCATCCAAAATCTAAATTATCAAAATCCAACATCCACCATCAACAACATCATCAATCCAAAATCATGTGATCCAGTAACATCCAATATCCAAACATCCAAAACATCAACCTTTTTACTGGGGCATCCAAAATCAGAACATCTTACACCCTTGTCATATATTGATGACTGGGGCCTCCTATAGTTAACATCCTCTCATCCAAAACCCCTTCATCTTCTCACTAAGGCATCTCCTCTCTTTTCGAGTGGATACTCGCCTTGTTCCTCCCCTCCTACCCACTTGAGGGGGCATCATATTATCATCTTATCATCTATTACTTCTTCTTTGAACAATCATTTCTACACAATAATCCTTCAAAGAGGGGCAAAATGTAGACCCCTAAAATGTCTACATGACTAATTAACATTAACCATGCCCTGCATTTAGCCTCATCACCATATAATAATCATAAGATTAATTATTATTTAATCCATTATATCTATTTTATCATATTTCTCCCTTTATCATTATTTATCATTTATCCAATATTTCATCATTCCATTATTAATCGTTTTAATCCATCATCATATCCCATTTTATTATTAATCCATTTTATTTCATTATTATCCTATTATAATCTCACTTAACATTTATAAGAATTTAATATTCCTATGCTTCACCTACCCTAGTCTACACCTACATCTACCACTAGCTATTCCATGTAATCACTTATCATTAATTATCCTAATCACATAATCAAGCTAAACTAATCATGTGTACATCTTCACACCTCTAAATCTAGAGGCTTCTCCATCTTTCCTTCTTCTTTTCAAATATTCAAATAAAAAATACACTATTCCATTGAATTTTTAATTCAATGGAGAATTCTTAAGAAATCTAGAATTCTCTGCATCTAGAAAATTCTCTCCTCTCATCCAATTTCAACCATTAATTCAAATCCAACATGGCTCAATATTAGCCATTGAATCCTCCACTCAATTATAAATTTAGCTCTCATCCTCCATGAGAGCCAAGTTACAAATCCATAACAAAATTATGCTCTTTTGTTCATCCAATCATACATCATTTCATCTACAATCAAACAATCATCCAATACAATCCAAGGGAAGGTGTTATCCAAGTGCATCCACATCAAATCTAAAGCAAAAATCAATCATCCAAGAGCACATCCAATCATCAAAGAAGGAGAATTCTACTTGTAGGTAAGTACATGTATATTTTCATCTCCTCTCTTTTCATCTAACTCTATCTGAGGTAGCAATTAGAAGTGTTAGAATAGGAATCAATTTTGTTTTGTTTCTTGTTGTCATTTTGTACTAACACATATTTTTTGTCTACACTTGTGGTACCATAGCACCTAGCTCTAAAACTCGTGCAAGCACTCGATCTCTATTACGGAAAAGGAATTTGTCAAAGTGAGTGACATCAAAGTTGTTGATATCTTGGAATGAATCACTCTCATCTCCGCTATGATCAATCAACCCATCTGTGTATTTCGCCCTAAAGAAAAGGGGACCTAGATTGTGACCCGGAAAAAGATTCAACTCTCCTTTCTTGGATTTCATTCTTGTGATAAGGGGCATTGTGAGTTTTGTTTACATAAGGTTTTGTCTAATGTAATCGAGGATATAACAACCTTAAGTGTATTATGTAGCAATGTGTTTTTATGGTCTCAAAGTATGTCGAGAATGGACTAAAGAATAATGAATCAACCAAGTATATGAGTTTGATGAGGAACAATTATGCAAGATTTGATAAACCAATCAATCAAGAAAAACTACACCCTACGCTAATGCTTCTCAAAGATAGTTTGACGCTATATGATTAACACAATGTTAATACTTAATTCAACTTCAAAATGAACAAGGCATAAGTATCAGCAAAAGGGTTAATGTGATCTCCAATCAAATGATACTTATGACGAGTTTACAGGAAAGAAAGACCTAAACCCTAAAACAAGTAGAAGTTACACATGTGAGCTACGCAATAATACTACTAGGATATGTTACCCAAGCTTTGCTAGAAAGTGAGGTATTAATATCACACTAGTATCAATACGACACAAACAAAGTAATCAACACTCTTTCGAGATCGAGGTAATGTTTGAAATAAAACTACATTAAAGTATGCTAAGGATTTGCTAAGATGTGGTCAGCGTAACGTCACAAGAGAGACACTTAGAACATGTTTACTAGAAACGAGATGTAAGTATCGCAATTTTGGCGAGGCGATGCGAACAACGTAACACTCCTAAGGAAGATCAATGATGATTCAAGCCTGACTACAATGATAATGTGTCTCAATATGTGTTTGAGACAAAGGGCCTACTAGAACATGAAGACGTACCATTTATACTTTCAACACTTGCATTCTGGCATTACAACCTAGTCATGCAAGTAGACTACAAAAGTGGTGGACACAATTATTTCTAGTGGTATCCACGTGTGTTGTTCTCTTTTGTTCCAAAATGGACAACAAGATAGCAAAAGTGTAGATCAAGTGGGGTTGAAATATACTTGGCTTCACTTTGGCATAGTTTCACCTTGCCTTAGGGAGGGTGAGAAACTAAGACAAAGTAATGCTTTGTAAATGTTGTGATGAATGATGCTTAGCTCGAACTTGGATAGACTCTCTCTTTGTTCAATAAACAAGGTTTCGACTCTGACCAAGTTCTTACTTTGTGAAAGCTCTATAAAACACGATTGGTTTGATACGGTAAAGTTAGCTCCAACACGATATAACTTCCTATTTAGTTCTCTCAACTAGGTGTCACAAAATACCTCTACGAGCGCAGTTTGCCAAGAAAGTCGCACTGACTAATCCTGGAGTATCCTAGTTTTACTTTACCCCCTTCGATACAATGCGCATAAAATGCAATCATTTGTATTTTCATTGGGGTCGCAATGAAGATATTTTTGACTCTAAACTCACTAGTGTAAACTAATCAAGTAGGTAAGTGGAGCGCTTCCCATTTCGTCCACAATGTTCCCTCTTGCGTGGACTACTTTGGCGTTCCTAGGAGTATCCCTCTTGTTATCTTAAGGCTTATGCCAAAAGGAGTTTCTCCTAGTTTAAAGCGGATAGGTTGACCCTTATCTGAACTTGCATATCAAGTGTTTTGAATGTGGTGTGTTTTCTTATCTTTTAACTTAATAAGGTTTTGCACATCGTTGACAACCTACAACGAACGTGTTAGCTTTTGTTTAGATCCTGATTCTTTCGCAAGCGATATGGTCCTTCATGCAAAGATTAGTAGTTCTCCAAAATGATCAAATCATCATAGAAAGAGGATCAAATGTTGTTCATGATTCCTAAGATCGTCCTAAGACACAAAGGAAGAGCATACGCAATGAGAAACCCAACTAGTTAGCAAATAATGAAGAAAACCTACAAATCAAATGCACAACTCATTATTTGTACCTAAATTGACATTATTTCCTTTAGAAAGCTTTAATGAAGTGTTTTAGAAAGCATGATAGAGGTGTTAGATCGTTTCTTATTCACAAGATCATGTCTAAAAGACGCAAGGGAAGAGCATACGTGATCCTAGTCTTATAAATGACAATGCAACTACGAAAACCACTAATGTAACTCAATAAGACCTTGCAAAGTGTTAAAAAATTCAATGAAACAATTTTTTGTTAGTTTAACACAGTGTTTGATTTTATATTGCTGCATGTGCACCCTTGAGGACGTATGCACGCACCTATCAGCATATGCAAGCGTCTAACAGTGTATACGTGCCCCTGTAAAAAACACAGTCAACTTTAATGTATACGCAGGCCGAGAGGTACCTGCGCACCCTTCTTGGCGTATGCGCACCCCTCTAAACATGTGTGTTTGTAGAAATGCAAGATAACACAGGGTCGATAAAAGTATGCACACCCTTGCAAACATATGCGCACATCTGGTAAATTTTGTTACATAGGGGCCAAAATACAGAGAAGCATCTGTGTGGGTTAGGAAGCGTATGCACGCCTCTATGCATGTATGCGCACCCTTAGCTACAAGTGTGCGTGAATTCAGACGTATGCATGCCCCATTCTGAAACCTACGCGCGTGCCTGAAACACACAAAAAAAGACGGAAAAATAATTTTTGAAATTGTAAACAAGACATAACTTTGCTTTTTAAACCAAGTTCTAATAGAACCCCATTAACTTTGCATGCAAAAGGAAAATTTAAGACACATAAAGTTAGCAAAATGCTCAAGACAAATCTATTTAACCCTCAAAATGCATGATATAGTTAGAAAAAATGATGTAAATTAAAAAGCTTGAAATCCACTTCTATGGACTATGGAGTAAGTCCACTGGGCGAACCAAATGTGTTCATGTGTAAATTAGGAAAGATATAAAACTTGAAACTAAACATCTAAGAGTTTCAAAGATTTAAACTAATCTAACAAGAACCATCAAGATAAAATCTTAAGGAGGCTAACTTCTTTAACATGCCTAAATCAATCTCTACTCTTTGAATGCTAATTTTGAAATGAACCTAAGAAGATTCTTAGCAATCAAATTTGTTTGTTTGTATGATCTCGAGTTTTTGAGAATGGATTCTCACCAACAATGGCTACAAGACCATATTGGTTCTCTCCATATTACTCAAGCTTAAGTTATTGGATGCACTATAAAGATGCTAGCTCAATATTAATGGAGAAATGCTCAAAGATTTTAAATGCCTATAGTTTATGCTAAAGGAGAAAAAGTGTTCTAATAAACGATGTGGGTTTTATTTATAGGTTTCATATTCTAAGAATAGTATGATCTTGGTGAATGTGGGACAAAAGGTAAGTCCAAAAAACATTTTTTGCAAGTCAAAACACTTTTTAACTAGGATTAAAGGCTAATTAATTTTTTACGATTAATTAAGAATTCCAAGTAGGCTTGGGAAGTTTTCTAGGAGCATCTAGAGGAGGTTTTAATAGATTTTGAATGTTTTGGAAGTGGAAGTTAGACAATAAGAAGGTTTATTGGTTACAAAGGGACAAAAATACATGGAAGAATATGCAAGGGTTAGGAAACATATGCACGCCTTTAGGTACGTATGCACGCCCTTAGCTACAAGTACATGTGAATTAGAATGTGTGCCTCGTTCTGAAACCTGCACGCGTGCTTGTAACAACACAAAAAAAGACGGAAAAATAATTTCTAAATTTGTAAACAGGGTAGAACTTTGCTTTTTAAACCAATTTCTAATAGAAACCCATTAACTTTGCATGCAAAAGGAAGATTTAAGACATAAAGTTAACAAAATGCTCAAGACAAATCTATTTAACCCTCAAAATCATAGTTACCTAAGACTCCAGGACGACGGGACAACGGGACGTCGAGACAAGGTTTCCGAGACGGCCATTATTTTTGAAAATTTGGGGACGACGTCGGGACAACAACAAGACGGCTAATAAAAAAAATATAAAAATATGTATAATTTATTAATTTTACAAATATAACATAAATAATTCAATAAACTAAGACTTAAAATTGAAAGTGTGAAGATTGAAACCATTAATAATTAATCCAATTATTCATCACATAAGCCAAGGCCCAAAATGCTATATATATATATAATTCAATGTTCAAAACTTCAACATGACAATGCAAGAGTAAAGTTGAAAATTTAAAACGACGTCTTACTCTTCAATAATATAGAAATAAAATATATAAAATTAATACATATTGATATATATATATATATATATATATATATATATATATATATATATACGAATAAATAATAGAAAATCTTAATAATAATAAGAACAATATAAGTCTAAAAGCACTTGGTTCATTTAAAAAAAATGGCCGAGCATGTATAAGGAATATATATATACTTATACTTAGTTCCGAATATATATATATATATATAACATTAAACAAAAAGTTATCGAAATCAATAACTAAATAATAGATAGATATTAATAATTTATAATAGTTCTACGATTAATAATTAGGTGGATATAATTGTAATTAGATTATTTATTTAATTTTATTAAAAATATATTAGTTTATAATTAATAATTTAATTTTAAAAAATTTATTTATTGCAAATAAATAATTTGTTTTTATACATTTTATGTTCATAATAATTATTTATTTATTTTATAATATTACTAACAATTAATAATTAATTACGCTTATTTAAATTTTGTTATTTTTTAAATAATTTTCCGTTATATTATTCTTGATAACTAAATAATTATTTAGCTTTTGTGTTTATCAAATTTATAATAGTTATTAATGCTACTATAATTTATATAGTTATTGACTTTTAACTTTATAACATGAAATTATATGTTTTTATATCAAATTTATAATAGTTATTAATGCTACTATAATTTATATAGTTATTGACTTTTAACTTTATAACATGAAATTATATGTTTTTAAATCTAATCGTAACATATCTATTATAGTTATAACCAAGTATTATAATTTTTATAATCTAAAAAACTAAAACCTAAATAATAACGAAGTATTATAATTTTAAAATCTAAAAGGCTAAAACCTAAAACTTTTAAACGTAGCTAACATAAATAAATAAAGAAAACAAAGCAAAAGCAGTCAAAGAAACTACCATACCTTTCATGCAGGTCTGGAATGGAGCTATGCAGCCAAACCACCACATAGCTACGAATAACAGCCACGGAAGGCACAGTGACAGCCGCCAAACCCATAGCTGTTTAGGGTTTTCATTTAAATGTTTAATTTTTTTTTCAATAAAAAAACAATGAACCGAACCAAATAAATTCAATCACATACAACAAACCAAAAATGGCATGTCATATGTTCCCCTCGGAGTTGAATGAACTTGCTTTTGATATTCATACAGATCCAGATCTATCAATTTGTTTATATTTGAACGAGGAGAGATAAGGGTCATAGAGTTATCCCCGTGTGCTGGGCGCATTTAACTTGAAGTTAGTCAAAAATGGTGAAAAATAAGCATTAAAATAGTGAAATACGAATCTACTAGCATAAGAAATAATGAGAAATATGAAGTGTTCTAAGAAATAAGCTTAAGAAACTTTCTAGGAGCATTTAGGAGGTTTTGATAGATTTTTGATTTTTTAGAAGCAAGAGTTGGACAATAAAAAAGTTTATCGGTTAAATGCAAGATAAGAGACTTAATCAACAAATAATAGTTAACTAAGAGGTTTGAGAGGAAAAAAAGCCTAATTGATGAAGTATCATCAATTTGTGGAAAATAGAATAGTTGTTGATAATAAAATTGCTTTAATCAAAGCTATAGGTGTTTATAAATATCATTTTCATGGATCATTAAAATAATCACTTTTCTAAGCTTTTTCACAATCGAATTTGTTACAAACTTTTTACAATTTAAATTGACATGGACAATACTTTTACCAAAACAAAAATTCTTTATCAAGGAGTTTCTAACAAAATAAATATATAAAAAACACTCTTTCTTTACACCAAAGTTTTGCTTAGATCAAGCCTATATCATCTAAAGGACAATTCTAACTATTATTTGATTTATTCTTATTTACAAAGTTTGTATCCTAACAAATGACTATGCAAGCCATCATCTTAACCACATGACATATTATATGTATATTAAACACTTGTAAAAGAAATTATATTTTAGCAAACGACTTTAGAAGGGCATCATCATCACCATAATAGCTTGTTATGAAAGAATTTATATTTTAGCAAACGACTTTAGAAGGGCATCATCATCACCATAATAGCTTGTTATGAAAGAATTTATATTTTAGCAAAACGACTTTAAAAGGCCTCATCATCACCATAATAGCTTGTCATGAATGGTCATTATAACGATTTGCATATATTTTTGGGATAACAAAAAAACATAAAATTTATAATTTATAAAAACGGTCAGCGCAATACTTGTTGACGAAGGATGCGTTTCATCTACTATATTTTGATCGAGAGAACATTTAGGGGAGAGGACCCATATGTGGTGCACCCTATCTTTGCACAGTCACCGCGCCACGTCACTGCCACCTGGACGAGTAAAAACACCACCAATGGATGCAGGACCAAATTCTTGACCTCCAGCATTGCACTGCCACCTCACTGCCACCTCAGCGCCACGTGGACGACCCGCGTCAGCGAAGATATCGAAAAAGTCGGATTAATTGCATGGGACCAAGTGTTGTCCACTCGCCGCGCCAGTTGTAGTCCGGGCTACCGCCATGCATTGAATGCTCACCCACCAGCCGTTAATGTGGGCGGGTAGGTTTATTGAGATGGTCACCGCCAAATCCTGAACCGCATTTCGTGGGAAATGGAGAGGGAGGTCGTTCGGTCTGGTTTTTCGCCTGTTCTGTGGCAGAGCTCGAGCGACCATTTCGTGGTGTCTTGTAGACCGGTGGGTGCGTGCGTTTTCTCCACTCCTGATCGACTTCATCCTCGGCATTGGCTCGGCCTGCTAAGAAGATGAGAAGAAAAGGCAGAGGTGAGAGGGTTCTCACTCAGGCGATGATCCTTAGTGTTTTTAAACACTGTACTACTATGGCAATTTTGCTTTAATACGTGCTGAAGTTTTACGATTTTGCTGTAACAATACGATTTTGCTTTGCATTATTTGTTCTTGTAACTTCTTTTGACATGATTGTACTGTGTTTTGTTACTTAAAATGCCTTTGCTTATAATTTAAGGACAGTGTTTTGGGTGCGTTTGGTTCAGAGTTTTCTTGCTCCTCCAAAATGTCTTTCTTTTTCGGCTTTTTTTTGTTTTTCTTCTGGTGCTTTTTGGCCTTGTGGGTGGTGACGTTAAACAGTGATAGAATAGTTGCTGCTGAAAGGATATGCATTATTGACAAAATTTCGGGACGGAGTGTTATGCTTGTACATGCCGATGAATAGTATATTGTTGTGGTTTCAATTGTTCCTCATTATTACTTTCCATGGATGGAGCTGGTTCTTAAATGAATTTGAACTGAAATTTTATATGTTGTTTGCTGTCCACTCAGTCAGGTCAATAAACCGTTTTCTCTTTCCGAGTTTTAATATTTATTTACATCCACAAGTCATTGTCTGGTTGAAATGGTGCTTTGAAGACAATCCATATGTTTTATATATTGTGATTTTTTTCCCCATAGCTTGGGTGTCTAAGAACTTCTTAAGATGGAGGGATTACAGATTCAGTGTTGTTTTCATTTTACTGTCCTTTCACCATCTAACAAGGAGCAAGCATAATCCGCTGATGCATTTATATAGTCTTATGAGTTCAGCAGATTTTGTTCAGTTAGTACTTTTAAGGGTAGATCAAACGGGGCTGAGTCTGATTTAAAATTGTCGTTTTGAACCAATTATGTGGTCCTGCAGCATGATTACTGATAAGATTTGCAAATAGTGGCTCTTTATATAAATGTCCTTGAGGTATGACGTTAGGGAAGACATTAATGAAGTGCCATTGAAGTATTAATTATTTTCTTATACCTAATAATACCCAGTTTTGAGCATGTTAATAATTGGATTTTACCAATTATTGATGTTTTTCTTTTGAATTGAAGAAATAATTGAGTTTTAAACCCTACATCCTCGTCTTGATTATCAGGATGATTTCAAATATCAATAGATTACCTTATTTTACTTTTCATGCAGTGTTCCTTTTATTAAGCTTCTTTTCTTTTTCGACATACAAATATCATGAGACAGGTATGAGCCTTTAGTGAAATTTGATGAATAAGGAATCATGTTCTTTGAACCATCTTTGACATGATCTATTCCTTATTTTGATGTAAGGTTGCCCACAAGTACGCTTACTGTGATAGATCCTTCCCTTATTTTTGTTTCTATATGATTAGAGGATTCGATCGCATGCTCTAATAATATTTCAAAGTTTGATTTATCTTTGAACTTACATTGAAATGATTTATCCGTTCTTTGATATGTGATTAGAGGGATTCGGCATTGAAATGATTTATCCATTCTTTGCTGTATGATTAGAGGGATTCGATCACAAGTCTCTAGTAATATTTTAAAGTTTGATCTATCTTTGAACTTACATTGAAATGATCAATCCGTTCTTTGATGTATGATTAGAGGGATATTAGTGATGTATAAAACACACCCATTTTTCGAAAGGGATGGTATTGCATAGGCATGGTATAAAACACACCCAATACTAACTAAGATATTGAACATGTGCCCGCAAACAATGCTTATTACCCCATATGATGATGGTAGTAATTTTTTTGAAAGTCTTGAGAAATGACTTGTTCAAGTGATTGTAATAGCTATGATGTGCATACAATGAAAATATTACTTAATGAGTAGTTCACTGTATAGACTTGGTTTTTGTACACTTGTATTTAAATTAATATATATTTTTTATTTCTATCAATGAATAAGAGAATATTGATTAATATAGACTTGGTTCTTAAGACTTGTTTGCATCTTTCAGATGACAATTACAAATGTTCTATTATTGTCTGATTCCAAAAGATCCACCAATCGAAATATTTCTGATTTCAATTATGTTCTATTATGTTCTATTATTGTCTGATTTCAATATTCTCTCCCTCGATCGAAATATTTAGCCCTTGCTAAATCTTTTTCAATCCTTATTTGTAACTAATCTTCTCTAACAAATCTCATTTCAATGTTCTTGGAACTCAAAAATTCTGATCAGATTGTTTCCTACACCAATTCCAATACTCTCTTTCGTTTCCAATGAGTCAGTAAATGTCTCTATTTTTTAGTATTTTGTTATTAGTATGTTTTTATATTAAGCAATGGTATGCTTTTATATTCAACAATAATATGTTATTAATTCAGTAATGAACTCTGGTTCTTTGCGTTTCTTGGTATTTGATTCTTGGATCTTCTCAATATCAGTTTGTAGTTTTTGTCTAATTATAACATCCCTTGTTGTCAATTCTTGTTCAATATTTCTATTGTTTGAAGAATCGTACTTAGGCGGTGATGGTAAGATTCCCCTAATTTAGTTCTATCAATGAATAAGAGAATATTGATCAATTCAAAAACTGTCTTATTCAACATTTCATGCTTCCATGTTTAATTAATTGGAATAGGGGAGAAAACGGTTGGGTTGTATTCACTTCACATATCAACATTAAAGTACTTTCGTGCTTCATGCTTCCATGTTTAAATGTCTTTCTTTCTATGGAATTTTATAGTAGTGCTTCATGCATTGCACCGGTTGTAGTGCACCCTATCTTTGCACAGTCATTGCACCACGTCACTGCCACCTGGTCGAGTAAAAACACCACGCCATTCGCCGCGCCAGTTGTTGTCCGGGCTACCGCCATGCATTGAATGCTCACCCACCAGCCGTTAATGTGGGCGGGTAGGTTTATGGAGATGGTCACCGCCAAATCCTTCATCGCATTTCGTGGGAAATGGAGAGGGAGCTCGTTCAGTCTGGTTTTTCGTCTGTTCTGTTGCAGAGCTCGAGCGACCATTTCGTGGTATCTTGCAGACCGGTGGGTGCGTGCGTTTTCTCCACTCCTGACCGACTTCGTCCTCGGCATTGGCTCGGCCTGCTAAGAAGATGAGAAGAAAAGGCAGAGATGAGAGGGTTCTCACCCAGGCAATGATCCTTAATGTTTTAAAACACTGCACTATTAAAATAGTTAGCATAATCATACTGATATATTAACATAAGTTTAATTGTATACAAAGTATTCTGATTACATACGCAAAATTAATATGAGTATTCTGATTACACCGCCAAATAGGGTGTAAAATAAAGAGCGTCATCATATTGATATATTAACATAAGTTCAATTGTATACATGGACGCCAGGAAAGTATTCTGATTACATATGCAAAATTAATATGAGTATTCTGATTACACTGCCAAATTGGGTGTAAAATATGGAAGAGCATCATCATACTGATATATTAACATAAGTTTAATTGTATACATGGATGGCTGGAAAGTATTCTGATTACATATGCAAAATTAATATGAGTATTCTGATTACACTGCCAAATTGGGTGTAAAATATGGAAGAGCATCATCATACTGATATATTAACATAAGTTTAATTGTATACATGGATGGCTGGAAAGTATTCTGATTACATACGCAAAATTTATATTGCACTATATAACTTTAGAGACTACATAGGAAGGCTTCGGTGAATACATCTAGCAAAATTGTATCACCAACAAAATTACTACCATCATCATATGGGGTAATAAGCATTGTTTGCTGGCACATGTTCAATATCTTAGTTAGTGTAAGTAATATTGCCCTCTTTCTATACTGCTTTTGGATTTTCTTTTCCTGCCGATACAGTGTTTGATTGGCCAACTGAAAAGGGATTTAGAATCCCTTTTGACAGAGCATTTGGTTGCCCAATTGATAAAGGATCTGGTCCCCCTGCTGAAAAAGGATTTGGTTGTCCGCTTGAAAAGGGATTTGCACCTGTTGTTGACAGAGGAGTTGGTTGCCCTGCTGAAGCTTGCATCCATGGTGGCATTGCAAATGAACTACTAGGACTGCTTGAACTTGTAGAAAGTAAATGAGGTGATACATACCAAGATGGAACTGTACAAGAGTTATTCATAAGTGATGGAGGTGTTCCAATTTGAGCATAACCTGGAATTTGAATATTTAACATATCTTGAAAAATCCTTCGATTTTCATGATCAGTTGCAGAACTTACACGCATCCTCTTTTCGTATTCCCTTAATTGATTTGCAAGTTCCCTCTCTCTCTTCTCTTGCTCTTTCCTTTGTTGCTTGTGTGCCTTCTCAATCTCTTTCTGTTGCTCCTTAGCCTGCTTCTCCCTTTCTCTTTCAAGCTTCTCCTGCAATCTTTTTTCTTTTGCTGCAAGTCTAGCAACCTTTTTTTCTTGTGCCAGTTCTTTTTTTCCGTAACTTTAGTTTTGCTTGTTCCTCCTTTTTTCTTTCCGCATCAACCAATAGCTCCATGTACTCAGGTGCAGTCAAAATCTGTGAATGCCTACTTAGTCTAATAGAACCATCTGATTTGTTTATGATCTCCCTTGGAAGTCGTAGAAAATGGGAAAGTAACTTACCGCGTCCATCTTGGCTTTCAGTCTCTTCAGGGTGGTGAGGTTCATGTGGCAGAACTTCTAAGTTAATTTCATTTTCTTGAGCATCCTCTTGAAATTCGACTTCGTCTTGTTCATCCTCATCTCCAACATCTGCATAGTAATGAATTATTGCTTCTTGTTCTAGTCCTTCAGGAAAGGAAGGCAGATTTAAGCTTTGATCTTCTGTGCTGGATGGTAGCTTGTAACCCAAGTTTTTCATGGCATCCTCTAACCATTGTGGCGGGTTAACTTGACTTGGCAAAGACAAATCATTGTTACTTACAAAATCTGAAGACCCCTCCTTATTGTTGATGATGTTACTTGGGTTTCCAAGAGCACCGTTTAGCTCCACTCCATGTGTTGCAGCTGCTTCCATATCATCTCTAGAGTCAACATTTTGCATGAATTGAGTTTCAGGCACCACCTCTTCACTGTCATTTAATTCAGGATTTATTCGTTGAGATAGGCTCAAAATGTTTGTGACAGCATCAACAACTTCCTCACCTTGCATGTCAAATGCCTAGCTGCATGCCATGTCATTTAGGAGAGCATCATAATTCAATGGCCAAATACCAGTTCTTTTGAAACCTGCAATTATGTTAGATGGTGTCTGTGCCTTTTTTAAGGCTCTACTTGCAAGCTCAGCAATGTCACTCCTTTTCACATCTGCACATTTGTTCTCTGCCATCCATTTGGACCTCTCAGCTCTAAAATATGTCTTGAAAGGGCTGAACACACTCACGTCAAGAGGTTGCAACTTATGACTAGTATGTGCTGGTAGTGTTATCAAATCAATGCCCAATTTGTTTGCCTCCTCCACTGTTTGTAATGCTACATGGCTGCCATGGCCATCAAATATCAATAGGTGTCTATTATTTGGAGAAACACCACCTGGTACTGAACGTGCAAAATGACATAGCCAATTTAAAAACAATTCCTTTGTCATCCATGCATTTGGATGTGCAGCCATACATGCTCCAGGTTCACAATTTTTAATGTAATTCTTTATCATTCTCTTTCCCTTGAACAAATAAAATCCTGGGATTGACATACATGCTGCATTGACACAACACAATATGGTGATCCACTCCCTGCTCTTTGGTATTACCTTTGGGACATTACGACTGCCCCTCTTCGCAATTACACGAACTCCACAATTTCTACCAGCCTGCAAACCAGTCTCATCACAATTCCAGATTTTATGAGCGCCGTATGAATAGGTTCCATAGCTTTTGGCCAAATTATCATAAAATTTGGTTACTATTGCAGGGCGCAAGTTTAAAGCTCTATCCCTGTCAAGTCCCTCAGCGGTTCGGATTGCAAGGTCTGGATGACGTTTTCTGAATCCAGCCCACCATGATTTACCAGGAAACCCATCTCTGAAGGGGTTTTGTCTTGTTTCGCAAATCTGAGCAACATTTGCCTTTAGCTGCATTAACTCCAAGCCATGACCCATATCAGCGATTTCTTTGCACCATTCAACAATTTCCTCTTCTTCTTCTTCAGTTAGAACTGTTGGAGGACCCCTCCTCTTTGTGTGGGTGAGACCATTTAGCCAATAGTGTAATGATGTGGGTGGAATGGAATACTTCTTTGCTGCTGCTCTAACTGAGAACCCATTAAACTCAACATCATCTATCGCCTTTTCCATATCTTCTTTTGTCCAACCTCGGATGACACTAAGCTTCTTTGTTGCAGCTGTTCTTTGAACCGAGACAGTGGGTGGGTTTCTACATTCTGGTTCATTACCAGCTGGGGCTGAATTATCCTCTTCATCACTTAAATTATGTGATAATTGTACACCTCTCACTCTTGGCCTCCTTGATCTTCTAGCAATAGCACCTTTTCTCATGGTGTAAATGAAATACCTGATGCACAGCATGAAAGATGATTGTTGGAAAAGAAACTATAAATATACCAAAAATAAACGCTGGAATATGCTAGAATATGAATGATTTTGTTTAATTTTTAGGAATTAATTGACTTGTAGTTTTCATTATGACAATGCTGTATATTGCATTTCAGAATTCACTATATTATTCGTTAGCAATATGGAAGGGAAAATTTATAATGAAAACATTAACGGCTGTTGGGTGAGCATTCAATGCATGGCGGTAGCCCGGACAACAACTGCCACGGCGAGTGGACAACACTTGGTCCCATGCAATTAATCCGACTTTTTCGATATCTTCACTGATGCGGATCGTCCACGTGGCGCTGAGGTGGCAGTGAGGGTGGCAGTGCAATGGTGGAGGTCAAGAATTTGGTCTTGCATCCATTGGTGGTGTTTTTACTCTATAAATTTTCCCTTCCATATTTCTAACGATTGGTAACAGCTTAGCTCTAAACTCTATAAATTTTGCCTTCCATATTTCTAACGACAATTCAGCAAAGGATTGGTTCCATCAAGTCACAATAGATTTTTTTGAAAAGGATTTGTCGAGAGGATTGGTAACAACTTAGCCAAATACCAGTTCTTTTGAAACCTGCAATTATAGTGTTTTTACTCGCCCAGGCGGCAGTGACGTGGCGCGGTGACTGTGCAAAGATATGGTGCACCACAACCAGGTCCTCTTCCCTAGTTGTTAAAGCTAAGTTGTCGTTAGAAATATGGAAGGCATATATTTACAATGAAAACATTAACGGCTGGTGGGTGAGCATTGCTAGGGTATAGGCACCGGTTGTGGTGCAGGGTCCAATAATGGAGACAGTTTTTAAATTGGTCAATATTATCTTATTCATTGATAGAATTTAAAATTTTCCTTCCATATTTCTAACGAGAACTTGACAAAGTACTGTATTTCTATGTATACAATAAAACTTATGCTAATATCACAGTGATGATTGGAAAAAATGTTTTTCAACTGGAGAATGAGATATCTGGAAAAAATGAACAATACAGTGAATTCAGAAATGCAATATACAACACTGGTGGACTATAGAACGCTGTTGTGGTCATATTCCGACAGAGTTGTATATTCCAGTAGTGTTGTATTTAAAGTTATGTTTTGAATATAACTTTTGCACATGTAATTAGAATACTTTCCATCTTTCTATGTATACAATAAAACTTATGCTAATATCACAGTGATGATTGGAAAAAATACTTTTCAACTGGAGAATAAGATATCTGGAAAAAATGAACAATACAGTGAATTCAGAAATGCAATATACAACACTGGTGGACTATAGAACGCTGTTGTGGTCATATTCCGACAGAGTTGTATATTCCAGTAGTGTTGTATTTGCAATTATGTTATCTTTTTGTGTATACAATAAAACTTATGCTAATATCACATTACATCATTGGAGGACAGACACGTTCCATGTAGCAGTCTTCATTTTAGCATTTATTAAGAGTTCTCAAAAAGCAAAGGTTCTTTATTATTAGCTTTAGACAAAATATACTCCACTTGTTACTTGCCAGTTAAACATATCACTGTCCAGTTGAATAAAAGTTATTGCAGAGAGGAAATGAAGAAATGTATAAAAGTTTTTCTAGCTAATAATGGTTTTAGCAGCATTATTGTCCAATCCTTCATCAAAAAAATCTAATGTGACTCGATGGAACCAATCCTTTGCTGAATTGTCGTTAGAAATATGGAAGGCAAAATTTATAGAGTTTAGAGCTACGCTGTTACCAATCGTTAGAAATATGGAAGGGAAAATTTATAGAGTAAAAACACCACCAATGGATGCAGGACCAAATTCTTGACCTCCAACATTGCACAGCCACCTCACTGCCACCTTCAAATATATGTTTTATCCTAATTTCTCAAAAATTCAGTGACTGAAAAACTAAATAGAGGGCTTGAATTATGAAATAGTTTGTAATTCATGAGTGTCTTACCTGAACTGCACTGCACCTCACTTCTTCAACTTGGAGAGATGAAAATTGCATGAACAAATGGAATTGTAATCCATCCTCCAGCTTTTTTTCTGTCATCCTAAATTCTGATTGGTTGATGTTAGTTGACATGGATTCACTATGAACGTTCAATCAAATGGCTGAGATTTATTGGGATTTAATCCAATGGATAATATTTTAGTTGGTCATTTTTATTATTTTATGCAGCTGGTTACACAGTTTATTGTTCATATGGTACTGAGTTTTTAAACACTTTGAAAGGTGAGACTGACCTTAAATTCATTTATTGTTATGCAGGTGTATACTTGGATTGAAGACTCTTACATCAAAACTAGTGCATGAGATTTAAGATCTGAGTTGGAAAGTCTTGAGAAGTGACTTGTTGAAGTGACTGTAATAGATATGATGTGCATACAATGAAAATATTACTTAATGAGTAGTTGACTGTACAGACTTGGTTTTTGTACACTTGTATATAAATTAATATATATTTTTAGTTCTATCAATGAATAAAAGAATATTGACCAATTTAAAAACTGCCTTATTCAACATTTCATGCTTCCATGTTTAATTAATAATGATAGGGGAGAAAACAGTTGGGTTGTATTAACTTCACATGTCATTCAAAATATGTTAAAAAAAAGGTGAATGACTATTCACCTACTATCTCCACTAATGGACCCTGCACCACAACCGGGTCCTCTCCCCTAGTAATTCAATGAACAAGCACAGCTAAAAAGTTGTTCGAAGCAAGAAATAATAATTTAACATTATTACACTTGTAACGAATTAGTAAGTCCTGTTACTTTAATTGTGACAAGAACGTTTGGCCCATTTTCGAAGTAATCACAGATAAATTGTTTCCTTTCTCCACTATCAGTCTTCACCACATTAAAAGAGATGACATTGACTCAACACATTGTGAAACTCGCCAAATACTTAGAAGATACTTAATCATATAAATAAGTGAGTAACAACATATTTAGATGAGAGACATAATGAGGCACTGATTTGCCACATTAAAGCAGATCAGTATTATCTTTATTGACTAATAGCTAGCTGCTACACTGAGCTGCTCCCATCATCTCCATGGACTGCTCTCAAACTCTATAATAACCTGCCACAAAAAAAAGCCAATGTCACCCAAAATAGAGCAATGTCACACATCTATTGAAGAGCAGTAGATAACAATTATATCCAGACAACTATAATATATTGTGACATTGCCCAACAGTAGAAAAATAAATTGCAGGCAATGAAAATGCAAACAGATCTAAAAGCTGAAGCTTTTCTCGTTACAAACACCCACCTACCTTACAGGGTATTATCAATAGGGAGGAGGGGGAGACTTGGAGTAGTGGTGTTTGGGGGGTGGGTAGACAGGCGGTTTTGGGTGTGGAGGTGGGTACACAGGTACTGCTTTGGGAGGTTGAGGGGGCTTCACTTCCACTGGTGGCTTCTCATGGTGGGGAGGAGGTACAGGTTTCTTAGGAGGATAGGTTGGGGTTGGGGTTGGCTTGGGAGGGGACTTATAAGGGTAGTGGGGAGGAGGTAAAGGCTTTGGAGGAGGCTTTGTATAGACAGGGGGCGGCTTCACCACAACAGGAGGCGGCTTCACCACAACAGGTGGCTTGGGAGGCGGTTTCACCACTACAGGAGGCTTGGGAGGTGGTTTCACTACAACAGGAGGCTTGGGAGGCGGCTTCACCACGACAGGAGGCTTGGGCTTTGTAGGAGTAGTGGGATATGTGGCATCTGTTGGGAGTGCAGTTAAAATGCAGGCTGCACTGAAAAGAAGCAGTAGACCGGACAACACAGACATCCTCCCCATCTGTTTGAGAGAGCTCCGACTCGGACTGCTTTTCTTCTTAGGAATGAGATGGTATTTATAGGCCTTGCGAGAAGTATCCTGCTGTGCAACGTGGGCGATTGGGTTTTCTTTTTTTAAATAGGTAACTTTTTAAGGATTTGTCGTAAGCTGGTGTAGGGCACTCAAGTAACAGTGAATGGGAGAAAATCAATGCTGCCACTGCCCACCTCTATTTCACCCCTTAAGTGCCTAAGGTAAGGTAATCTTCATCTTTGTCTTCCGAAAATAAAACTCGATATGCTCGTGTTTTCTTCCACTCGTACTATCTTTCTTTTTACTATTTTTTTTTCCAAGTTTTGTTTTATTGGAAGTCTAGATTTACTAGGTAGGTAGAGCTTGTCTAGGTAGGTCTTAAATTAAGTTGTTTACACCATTTTCGGCGCCTCGTATGAAACCTTATTAAATCGCTGATTATAGCTATATTTTCCTATTTGGTACATGACTCGTGAAATTTCAGGGGTTAAATTTGACGGCCACCTATGTCTGTCAAACAATTTTTAGATGACAGTCATTTTTAAATATTGCCCTTCAAAAATGTAAAATAATGTTATTTTTATACTATTAACAAACTATAAATCAGATTATTCTGTATATATTTAATTATTTTTATATATTTTACATATAAATATATATAAAAAATGACGGTCATACTTAAAATATGCAAGTCGCATGTGACAGTTATTTCAAATATTTGCAAGTATTTTACAGCTAAAATCATGAAAAACCTCTAAACGGTCGTCAAATTTAACCCCTGCTCGTGATGGCCACTTCCTTTCGATAAGCGAGCATATTCTTTTCCTCTTGAAAGCTAGCAGATGCCCCGGTCCAAAGCTCTTTCTTCCTATTCTAGTCGTGGAAAGTGATTTTATATTACATAAACAAATGCATCCAACTAATCACAACATACGATGTAATCCAAACAAATATTGATTTAATTAACAAATGCATCTTTCAATTAAATTCACTTAAAAAAAGGATTTTGGTTAATACTCATTTTTATGTAATTTTATGAACTTTTGGTAGAGATAGATTAAGGAATATATATCTAGAACTCGACATGAATAGTGTTTGGAAAGACTAAAGTGTTAAACCTTTGCAATCACTTTTGTCATATGAAAACTATTTTTGAATAGTGTAAAAATTGTTGCTACATATCGAAAATAGTTTTCGTATGCACAAACTTGAATATGAAATGTCGATTGTGTTCTGTGTACTATAATGTATAAAAACCTATGTCAATTTGTTTGATTCACTTGTAAGCCAACGAGAAATTAGTCTCTTTTGCCGTAACCCTAATTCGTCCTCTAAGTTTACAGAATGCACAAGGGTGACAAAATTGCTATGGGGTCAATGCTAAACTAGAGAAAGACCGAACTTCCTTTATATTTATAGATCCCATCAACAAGATAAAAATGTGCTAACCAACAAAAAAAAGTATAATGTATTCAACAAGTAGTATATGTCTTGCAATTGTCCTGACCCTTATCTTTTCAATGCGTGCAACAATTAGGATCTTTTATAATGCTCTAACTCTATGTTTTGGTACATGGATGCTTTTGAAGTAACAAGTATGTTTCCTTTCAACTTTGACATAATCTATGTGTCACTTGTTATTCATGTGTATCCTAAATGCACTTATACATCTTTATATTTATATACTACTTTGAATTGAAATTTGGACCTTATTAGTACACAAGCCAATACATAATTGGTAGGAAAGCTGACAAAAAGCAGCACAAAGTTTACATCTTGACTCATTGGCTCGATCATCGATTTTTTGCAACTTGTTCCCCGTGAACTTATTTTTCTCCTCTCAATTTACAACTTGTGAGATTCAACTTCCTAAGGTCAACATTCTAAATGGGTCATTATATTTGTTGATATGATTTGCAGCAAGTCACAATCGCAAATTCTTTGAGTTCCTTCCATGAGATTCTTTTTCGAACTCGTTACTTCATCACTTATAAAACCGCCTCAATGTGTTTGAAGGTCAATCTCATGTACACACAACATGCACATGCGCGCGCATGCACACGCACACGCACACGCACACGCACACACACAATGTATTATAATCAAAAACATGGAAAACAAAATAATGTTGTCATAATTGGAAATGATAAAGGAGAATAGTTTCAAAAGACATAATATTGAGTGAAATTATCCAACCGAGTAGGAGAAAGTAAAAGGACAAGTTTAAAAAATGACATAAATGGGATGTCTATTTACAAACTACTTCCACACAAATATGTGTGCTTAGAGGCACAATGTCCCCATAATTGTGTTGTCATCGCACTGAAAGGTAATGTAGGATTTTTGGATGGGATAAAAAAGCTAATTATGGGAAAAGGCTTGAACAAGTAGAGAAGACAAAGTAAAATAATTTGAGAAAGCACTCACAGGAAAGTAAGGTAAAACCCCTGAAGCTCAAATATGTAGTGTAGACAAATGTAAAGGATGAGGTTGGGACAAACAAATCACTAGAAGAAGAGGCTATGAGTCATAAACATAAGAGTAAAGATGAATAATATGAGTCTGGAGAGCATGACATGGAGAAGGACCCAAAGTGGGTAGCCAAATTTAAAAAGCTTAGATTTAACATAGATTCATGAAAAGCGTGTCAAATATAATAACTAAAAAACATAATAATAGAAAGAAAGGTGACATTAATCCAAATATATTGTGAAATAAAATAAAAGCTAACTATATACGTGAAGGAACAAAATGACACTATATACAATATGGACAAACAAAAACTATGTACAATAAATAGAGAAGGCTCATTCACAAACAAAATTGGTTAGACAAATTACTAACCTATCACGTAATCATACTTAGGAGTACTCATCATATTCGGTATTCTAAGAATCATCAAGATTAGGAGAGTAGGTCTCCATTAGTTTAAAAAGGATAAGTCATTGTTATCATGATCATTTGTCTCACCATGGTATTGTGTTGTACCTCTAGATGCATAACAATACGATCCTTTATGTATTTTTCCTTGAACTATGAGATTATTTGTAAGCAATATTTTTGGTTATGCAATGAGAGGATGATGCAAGCATACCCTTTAGGTATTATTTTAGCTTTTATAATATGATGCTTACTTGTTCGAAGTCTAGTAGTTGTTGGTTACTTTAAAATGTCTTTAGGTATAACCTCGTCTTGAACTTATTGAGGAGAAGGAGTTCAGGTGATTTGTCTCTCCTTTTGACTCTTAGCTCGGTATCATTCATTTACTAACTTTGATAACGCTTAATACGTTTCTAAACGTTTGAGGCAACTTCTCTGCATCAAGTTGATTATTTTACTTTAATATGTATGCACTCACACACATTAATGTGTGGAATTATGTAGGCGCCCACTTTTTGTACGAGACTAGTTATTTCTTATGGTGCTAGTGTGTTTGTGTGTTCATTAAGTATTGGTCCATAATAGACTCTGGTTGTTGCATGTCCCTTGTTTTATTCTCATTTTGACATGTCCCCCTCTATTTTTCTCTTGTTGTTTCTCTATTCTTTTTTGTCTACTCTTTTTTCTGCCCATGTCCTTATTTTTTTCTCTCTCCTCATTGGTTTTTCTCTTCCTTTTGTTTAATTGTTGTTTTGAGATTTTTCCATAACCATAGCAATACATTTCTATTTTGCCAAAACATTATGGTTGTGGACACTTTTGTGGGCCGTTATGACCTTTGCTATGAGCCCCCCAAGGTTTTTGGTCATTTTTTTTTCATGCTTGTTATGTGTTCACATATGTACTGATAGGGTCATAATTTGAATTCAAGAAGTTTATAAATACAAAAGTGCATCGATACATTTATGATAATCATGATCACACACTCGACACTTATTGAAGCTATATAAGGAATCTATTTATTCCAAAAGCATTCTTGTGTGAAAAGTAGATTTCAAGCATTTAATGAAGAACATATAACATTCACTTGTTGCATTAATTAGAGAATTGTATGCATTACATTGAGCTTCTTGTTGAAGTAGATTATACTTGGTGTGGTGTTTGCAAAGTTGTTCAAAACCATAGGAGTTTGATAATAATGGAGAGAAAACACATGTCCTTATTAAATCTCTTGTTTTGATGGTTTTGAAAGGAATTATTGTGATATTAGGGTTCTAATGAAGGCGAGTAGTTTGCTAGTGACTTGCAATCAATTACAAAAAAGCAAGCAGGGTTTTCGAAGCCACAAAACAAATGAATAAAATCATTAAATCAATTTGACAATTTTTAGAACCAAATATCTACAATTTTAATTGTGGCACTAAATAAGTGTTAAAATTTTAGTCAAAGTCTTATATTCATACTAATTTTTTGGGGTATACTTTCTCTCACAAATTAGAAATGTTTTACACTACTTAATTTTACAACTATCTCCTCAATTGAAACAAAATCTTGATCGCACTAATCTAATTTTATTAATTTAAGACAATGATGATGTGGATAGTTGTAGCATATCATTAGTCTAGAAATAGAGAAATGAGAGTTCATTGTAACAAAATGTTCAAGCTAAACTTAATTAACATACCAAATTGTTACGAATGAATGTATTTCCATAACAAATGCATTACGGAGAATGTCGGTAAACTTAGGGCGGCTTATATAAATATTTAAAACCCAATGCCCCAACTATATTTCCAGGCCCGGTAACGGGGACCGGGGACTGGGGGTGGTTGATAATTTTGCTTCTTTTGAAAAAAAGATCCGGCAGGCAAAAAGGAGGGAGTGCCCGTATGCTGTTATCCACAGAAAATAGAGGGAGCATGGTACATTTACTAGGCAGTGCATCATACATCCCATCGGAAAATGTGAAATTTGTAAATTGTATCGTGTGAAAGCCAAGTGGTACGTAGGTACTGTCCCGCATGTCTCATTCATAACCCGTGACAGATACGCATCGCATTCAAGATTCGCAGAGAGTGCAGTCCGGTCCGCCGCGTCGGCGTATGAGTAAGTATGGGTCATCATCATAAAAGCATGGCCCATCCTTTGAAAGCGAGGCGGCTGCCACTGCCCACTGCCCACTGCCTTTGCTAGGTACTTAAACAAAATGATTATCAAAACCGACAATTAAGACCTAACTAAGTACCTATGTCTGCCCCCTCCCTCACAAATAGATACCTACTCTAAAGGGATTTGGCATGCTACACGTGACTCACGAGGAGGCCACCGCCAAACAAACTTATCTACAAGTACTTAAAGTAAAAAACAAGCTTATCTTCCTAAGTAACTTCTTCTCAAATTGCCAAAATGAATGGGGCATTTGCCCCACCTCCGGCTCCATGAGTTCTAATTACACCGATAGGCGTGCCTTCTAATGGGAAAGGGGTGGTTTTTATTGAAAAGTGACACCTACTGAAAATTGTTTTGTTGGGTGTGTTGGTGTTGACAATATGTGATCCGTAAATCTTGATGATATTACTTAGAATTTTTTTATTACGCTGATTGTCATTTTCAAATGAAGGCGATTCACTTGCCCATATACCATTAACAAATGTAATTTCGTTTTCCTTGTAAGAACGATAATGGAAACCTTAATTGTAGTTGATTGTTTTCAGTTATCCTTCTCTTACACTACCTAGTCTTCCACTAGTTGACAACCACATTTGACATGGAATCCGTACACATTCACACAAACTGTTTTCTGTCTAACAAGCAAGCTTGTGGAGTAGTTTTCCCCTACGCTTTGTTTGGAAGCAATTTTCTCCTACACTCTAGATTTGGAAGCAGTTTCCTGAATTGTTCTCTGTGGAAAGAGGGTTCCCTTTATTCGATTAGGAAAATCATGTTTTAGTACCCACATTGTGATGAGTAGTTAATAATTATTGTCATAAAACAACTCATTATGAATAATATGAGTGTATTGGATGTACATGGGTTGCAACTCACTTTTAGATAGGGATATTGTGAGTAAGAATAAGACATGAGAGAGATTTGTAGAAATTGTGTACTTGCAAGTGATCACACCGATTCCTATGTTGTAAGAAAATAATGACATATAAAATGTAATCTCTTTTTATGAATAATATAATGAAATATTATTGTGTGAAACTCTCACCAAAATATCATTTGGTATTAGAGCATCTTATATTCATAAGCACTATGTAAACTGAATGGAGTCTATAATTCACTAGGGGCAACTCCAACAATGTAGTTGTCTAGTTGTCATTTGTGATAGTTTCCAGCCAATAGTTTATTGTTTTCTACAATTTGCTAATGTATTTGTATTAGATTCATAAGGCCATATTAGTTTTTTTTGGTTGCACCTGCACTGTCTTCTTTTCCATCAGTGCTTAAATAATGCTAACAAATCAGAATCGTATGTTTATGCCACAAGTTTGTTCATGAATCACAAATAGAGAACATCCAAAAACTACTCAACATACTTTGGTTGTTGATTATTCGTGGCCATCAAAAGATAAGTTTCCTCTTTAATTTAGGAAATTTATATTTTCAAAAGCTTTTATTTTAGTATATTTATGTTCTTTTTTGGAGTAATTTCTTGTAACAAGAAAAAATAAAAATAAATATAAAAAAGTGACTTATCAAAACCAATAAATAAGTCAATTTTTTTATTGTGCATATCTTTTCAAAATCAAGCAAAAGTTCAAAAAACAAAACAAAATATTGTAAACCAAACAAATAACAACATTCGGTATTAGTGGTGCCTTTGGTTTCCACTTACGAGTAAAGTTGTCGAGTTAGACTACTACATCCACCACCTAATAGAGCCACAACAACAACATATGTGGTATTATCCTTATAAATCACCAGGAAGAAATAAGGAATTTTTTTTACTATCATTCGACGGTATATCAACAAGGAAACCTCTTGGAGGATAAGTGTAGATACTAGAAAACACACCTTGCACATAAGGTCATATAAGCTAAAAATACCAAAAACAATATAAAACCACAATAAATCCTAAAAATCAAATATTCCCACAATCGGTGTTGTCATTGATGAAAAACCACATTAATGAAAAAGTGAATGTTGCATTATGATGTTATGATGATGTACTTGATGCTAACATACTGGTTCAAATGTGTTTGAGCTGATACAGTGGGATTCAGTGAGGATAGCTTGCTCTAGCAAGCCCATACAGGTGCCTAGAAGATGTAGCTTGGCAGTATGAGCTTCTTGGATGTTGGGGAAGCATGTTGACATGATGTTTAGCATGTTTTGATGGTTTGTGGGCACTCACAGCAATTGCATGGTGCAGGTATAGGTGGTTCACTATGCTACAGGTGCTCATTAGGAGCAGGCATGACAACTTGGAAGTGTGAAAGTGTGGTTTAGAGTCATATGAGCTCATGGAATCTTGAATTCAGATGTATCATGACATATGAGTTATTTTTGGGTCATTTACAAAGGTTTATTGTTCAGTTATTGCATTATTTCAGTTGAACCTATTTCACATTTTTCTTAGATTGTTTCTTTGGAGGGTTGACAAAACAAATAGGGTAAACGGGCGTAGGAGGAATACCTGTTCAAAATGTCGGTTGATGGATTGTTGCGCACGTAGGACTTCCGAATCCACAGCTGATCGTGAGAGCTTCCTTTTGGCTAGGAGGAACTACCTATAATGAAAACAAGACCACTAGAAGAAATTAAACAATATGGGCAGGGAACTGCCTAGCGTAAGCTAGATCCGAGAAGTATGATACTTCCTAGATGGCTGTCAGTCCATTATTTTAAACAAATTAATGTTGTAAACAAAGTAAATCCTATTGTTATTTTGAAATGATTTAGGTTTCTCACTTAAAAACACAATAAGAAAAAAGATCTAATCTAACAGGCTAAGTTAGAATAGAATCCAAAGGTCAAATGGTTGGTTATGGGTCTTTGCAGGTCTGATAAAGGTCTCGGGTAGGTCACAGGTGAATGAGGGTGAGGTAAAATTAGGTGGGTACGTCTCTGTTTAAGGCTGTGTGGGAAAACACAGAGACCGGTGTCGGTCAGGGGTGACCGACGGCGGTTAGGTATAACTGGTGCCGGTTATTGTGAGATCTGGAAATGTTATAAAATAGGGTTTTGGTCTCTTTTGTGATTACACAAAGGATTTTGGTTGGTCGGGACGAGGTATTGGGTGACTGGAGTAGGCTTTTGGGAGGTTTTAATGGGTCTATGGAAGTGAAAATGTTGGAGAAGGTCGATAGGGAGCAAGATAAACAATGGGTGAAAAAATAATGATGAAATGGAATAAAACAAAGAAGTATGACGTTATACTTACTTGGATTTCATTCATGAAGGTCTGTGTGTGAAGGATGGAGGTGCTAATCATGGGTTTGAAGGCTGCAAGTGATCACCAACTAAACAAAAGTTTTTGCATGGGCTGCATGCACACTCCTCTTTGCTTGGATAGATCAGATCGTGGTTGGGATGGTTGTGCAGGAGAAGATGCTCAATCTCCTTCCTTGGATGTGAGTTTTCGTTGAAATTGACTCTCTGAAGATGCGTTATCTCTCTGAGATGTGTTCTTTTCTCGTCAACTTGTTATCCAAATGTGCCCCCTGCTCATTTTGTGGCTAACTCCCTTTCATTCTTTCCTTCTATTGTGCCTCAGTCATAAATTTTTACTTTTTAGGCACTCAAAACCTTCTGGAAATGACACCATTAGATAGAGCTCTTTCTCAACTTTCCAGAAAGGTAAAGTTTTCCTCCTAACTCCACGTATTTTTCAAGTTATGGCTTGGCGGAGTTTTTGTGGGAAATTTTCCCTTGCAAGGCCCGCAGCCAATCAGGAGTTGCCATGTGTCCAAGGGCGAAAAAAACGTCAAGCGACCCGAAAGAAAAAATGGTCAAGAAGGGCCCGCGCCCAATCAGAACGTGCCATGTGGCACCTGGAGTGGCGGAGCGTGGGGAAAATTTTAAAAAAAATTAAAATGCAAAAAAGAGGTAAAATTCAAATTTTTTTCCCACCGATCCGTTTTGGGCCTGTTTTTGCCCTAAATATTCAAACGGCCATAACTTTCGATCCAGAGCTCGAATTTTCACGTTCTTTATATCAATGGAAAGCTGGTGAAATTCTCTACAAGATTCCGTGGTCAATTTTGAATTTTGGTTCAGTTTGGAGGGAGAAAATCAAAAAACGCTTCTGGTACGCGCCCATGGACAGAACTTACATTTCAACAACCAATTTTAATGCGAAATGGGTTGCATTCTTCTCCAGTATGGTCAAAAATGTCAGGGCATGGGTTTGTGAGGACCTCCATGTTGTTTTTAATGCGTTTTGGTCAATGAGGAATGGCTCCCACGTTTTTTCACGTTTTCTCTCTCCTGGGCTCGACCTATGCACTGTAAAACCCAGATTTGGCTCATTTTTTGATGGTTGAACACTTTTTTGCACAGCAAGCTTCTGTTTTCATCTTCAACAAGTGATTTTAGAAGTATCAGACCTTCCAGGGATTGTAACAGGCCTTTTTTTTGCCTCTTTGGTGTTGGGATGCAAGGATTTTGATGTTGAAAATCACAATGTAGGCTCTGTGAATGCTTTCAGTCCTTTGCATGTGTTGTTTGTTTCATTTCAAACCTTTGATTACAGCTTATCAACCTGTGCATGATGTTTTATGCTGCAATTTCTGATTTGTGTCTATTTGCATGAGTAAAAATGTTCACCACTCCTTTGGTGCATCACCATCATTAGTTTAGTTTCAATTTTTGCATTTCTTATCCCTGTCTCCTTGTAATCTAGGATAAAATTAGGATCTGAACATCTGCAGTTGTGCAAATAATAGATCTAATCAGAGGAGTTTGAGGAACCAGCCTCTAATATGGAGATTCCTCTCTCATCTTGCAAGTCTCACACTTGGAGAGAGGTTTCAATGTTGTGCAATCACACTGGATGCCCTAAACATCAACTTAGAACCTTGATTTGCATCCAGGGGTGCTGCTGATTTACAACAACACAACTTTCTTGCTTCCAAGTTCCAACTTCCAAGTTCTAACCTCCAAGTTCCAACCTTGAGAATAAGGTTGTTTTGGGTTAAAAGGGATAACCGATGACGGTCTAGCTTAACTGGCGACAGTTAGGGGTAACCGACGTCAGTCAAGGCGGGATTTCCTAGGTTTACTAAACTAGGGAGATCCTCCTAATTTCCTTGGATCTCGTGTTGTTCTCCCGTGGATTAGACTCGGAGCCTCTTGAGATTATGCGGGAATGTGGTTGGAGGGAATGTAGGCATTGATTTTTAGGGTTTGGGTAAGTCTTAGTTAGTTATGAGAGCTTGTTAAGAATAGGTCTTAGGTTGAATTAGGTTGGTGAGGTGTCTAAGTGAACTATATGTGTAGATATTATTCAAATAAGATATTTAAATAATGAATATAGTGAGGATAATGCATTAATTTAATTAAATTAATATTAGTGGGGTGAAGAGGGTCATGGCTAGGTAAATGTAATAAAGGGTGCTTATATGTCGAGGGACAAAGGGGAGTGTGACCTAATTTTAGTGTCTACATGTTACCCCTTTTTGTTGCGTAGCTTGTATTAGTAAGTGATGCGAACAAAAATAAGGTGTGGTTGCCCCATGTGATGGTGAAAGTGATCCCCTTCAAATCAGGAACTGACGAGGCAACAGGTTGAAGCGATGAGTGGTTTGATAAAAGGTAAATGTGAAGAAAATACAAGTGGGTACAGGGAAAAAGGAGTGAAAGGTATACTCGAGAAATCTAGGTAATGGGTCAGGGTCAAAGGTAGCAACAGTCAAACGCACGCACACGTATAAACTGCAGCACACTACCGAGTTGAAGAGCAAACAAACTCTACATCGTCTAAGGTCGATAAGTTTATCCAAACAAGGTTGAAGTGAATTTGGTATCCAAGGTATAGGATAAGGTTAGGAAGCACAACGTAGGTTAGGTGCAGGAACGTTTAGATATGTTCTGGTACACTGAAGGTGGGGTCAAGATAAACAGTCACGGCAATAGGCTAGGTAAGGTCATAGGGTCAATCAACACAGGTAACAGTGCCGCAAGGTATAGTGAACACATGAGGTCAAAGGTCACTAGTAATGGTCCAGGTCCAAATATCTAGGTCACGGTATGGGTAAGGCCAAGGTAGGGGTAAAATAATGAGTCCCCAAAGGAGGAAAAATGGAGGTAATAAATGATGAGGTTAGGAAAGGTAAGGTAATGGGTTGGGTAAAGGTATGGGGTAAAGAGCAAGCTAAAGGGGTGGGTAAAATGACAAAGTAGGGGCAATGTGTAGGTAAGGGTGACCGATGACGGTCATGGATAACCAACGTCGGTATAGGAAAATCAGCGACAGTTAGGTAGGGCACGAGACCGATGCCGGTCTAGGGGAACCAACGTCAGTTAGGTCGGGTTTGGTATACAAACAAAAAAAATCTGCATTTTTTGTTATTCATTTGTTATTTGCGAAGTGAAGAAATGACAAACAAGAGAGAAAAGTGAGAAAAGTGTCAGGAAGAAACGGGATAGTGAGTTGGCAGTGGGATTTGATGGTGATTGGATTGGTGAGTAGCGGGTCCACGAGATCAGGGCGAGAGGGTTGATTGGTTAAAAGACAGGTGTTAGAAGAAATGAAACCAAAAAAATTCTATAAGTCTAAATCAAAAAATTATTTTTCCATTGCATAGATCTTTTCGATTCCTTTCCGTTAAAAAAATGAAGTCATTCCGAGTTCGGGAGCAAAATTTATGGCTTCCAGAAGATGGGCTATGGTAGCACTCTGAATGAAAATTTCAAACGTAAGAAAAACATCCCGGGAGCTAGTTTTTTTATTTTTTAACTTCTGTACTTCACCCGAGAAGCTAAAATTTTGATGGCAAGATTAAAAAATAACAATAAACAGAAATAAAGAGTTAGATCACAAAATGAAAGAAAGAAAGAAATAATAATAATAAACTTCCTACACAAGCAGTTATTTTAGCAAAGTAAATAAATAAATGTATTTTCTAGATTGATTGTCCCATGACATTAAGATGATAAACTAATGACTAGTTCATGTGTTTCTACAGATTACGAGTGAATAGTAAAATCAGAACTAGGAACTAAACACCAAGCACCAAGGAGATCAAAGACAAGATGAGCGTCATAGTTTCATTGTTGTTATACCCTGTAGATACACCACAAGACACTGCACAACAAAAACACTACTCAGAGTGTGAAGGTTAACCAAAGAAGACCATAAGGAACAGAAAAAGAAATAATAATGAATAATAATAAACAAAGAACATATAAAACCACTAATTCAGAAATTAATGGTAACAGATCGAAAGTAACGGACGTGCCAGAATGTAAGCTAGGAAAAATACACTACTAACAAGGAAGTAAAATACAATAATCATACCTCCTCCTTCGCGTTCCGTAGCAAACCTCGGAATGGGGCTAGGAAACTTGGATTGAGCCTTGATTGTGTGATATGTAGGTTTTTTTTCAAGCCGGAGCAAGACCTTCCTACACAACGATTCTCTTACTTTGCACTAGATGAGAAAAATGATTATGAGGCTATTTGGGCATTAGGACGAGGTAGAAGGATGTTCTTTGTTCAAAGGATGCAAGAACTTAGATAGGGCATTCAAGTTTATTTTCCGTGTCCTTAGAGGGGAGGGGTAAGGTTGTATTTATAGCCTGGGGGAGTTATTAACTTAGAGTAATTTAAGTAATCATGGTTTGAAAATATGGGCAAGATTAAATGAGTGGTTTGAAAATGTGAGCAAGATTATGTGAGTGGTTTGAAAATGTGGGCAAGATTAGATGAGTGGGGGCCATGAAGAATGAGTGAGGATTTGAATTATATTTTTGATTCATAAGTGAAGGATTTTAGTTAAATGGGGACCACGAAGAATGAATGAGGATTTGAATTTGAATTTTTAATTCAATAGTAGAAAAACATGGAGAATAATGACATGTGGTGAGGACTGGGTTATTTTTTGAATTTTGAAATGGATAATTAATCAAATTATATTTGATTAATTCGAAGTGTATTTTTGTGGGAAATGAGGAAGGGGAATTAATTGATTTAGGACAGATGTGAAATTAGGGTGTCTACACTAGCCACTTACCTAAGTAAAACAGATCTACTTAAGTATCAAACTAGTTACCTGTGGTGATAAAGGTAAAAGGAAAACATACTTACAGTGAAAAATTATCTATACTATAGGTTTTACCTAACAAAAAATGCACTACTATTATGTACACATGCATAACCAAGAAGCGTGCACGCAAAGAAAATTTAATGTATCGGTAAAGTTTCACTTACATTTATAGGTTAGCTTCCCTGAAGAAGACAATGATAATAGTTTCCTTGATTGTTGGCATATTTAATTATCATTGTCAAGTTTATTTTTCTTCCAATCATGATAGATATAATATTAATACTAAGACATGTAAAATATTTCAAATCTGCTCTCATTTATTGTCTTTTTGAAAAAAAATGATATTTTTTAAATAACTGTGAGCATTATTACAACAGATTTTAGAAAATATAAAAACCATAAAAATAATTTTAAATTCAATTAAACCGCAAAATACATCAATTCCTGAAAATATCCGAAATGTATGTTAAATATCAAGATTGTTTAAAATGCTAACCATTTATATAATAGTAACAATATTAAAATTATAATATTTATTTGATTTGTTCAGATTGAACAATTTTATAAATTTACAAAACACATCATTTAATGAACAAATATAATCTAGTGAAAGTTCTCACTCCACATGGTTCTTCATTGAATGGAGAAAATGACTACTAACCTTATTGTGACTAGCACTGATTTCGGTCTACATACATTTTTAGCACTGATTTCTGTCTACATACATTGAATAACAAAATAATGTCCAGACAAACAATTAGTTTGAAAGCACAGAGAGAGGGGGGGTATAATTTCAAAGTCTTCATCCACCGACTAAAATAGATAACTCAGCAGGCAGAGACAGATAAATAGTAAGTGGGGGTTGCCGTTTCATGACAGAGCCCGTCTCCATGACGTCCGCACAATGGATTCCTAGGCTTTTAAACCATACTTTTGCATGGTGGTTTATGACAACAGCTATTTTACCGACATACTTTCGACTTAGAGAAACAATTATTTTAAAAAAAAACGTAGTTGGAACTCGATTTTCGTACTATGGTTGACAAAATGCATATCAATAAATTGAAAACCACAGGTTACATGTTGATATTGCTGACAAAATGTAATATATTTGTCCAGATATTGATGGTTGAAAATATGCCCCCTTCCACATGACAGCGATAGTTTATATAGATAGAGATATTCCCGCCGTGTCCAATCAAACCAGAAACTTCTACTCTTATAAAACATGGATTACACTTAATTTGTTTTCTTAGTGCAGAATGCAGCCCGGAATCTGTGGGAGTTGAACAAGGTTGAGATAATATAATAGATTATTTAGATTACGGCTATTGTAAACTCTATTTTGTACCGAGTGCAAAAGCTTTAAGTATAATGATATTGTGAATCCTATAAAAATTGAGTTACATATTTTAAGGTCATTGCAGCGCAAGAACAGAATGGGCTCAGCAAGCAGAAAAATTTAAAGATAGACCTGTGGAGCCATCATGAGGTTATAGCCCTGGTTCTTTATGGTGCTTCAAAGCTAAGAATGAAATAAACAAACTTGGGACCTCTGCATTTTCGGTATCTCCTCAAAAAATTGAGTCAGGGTAAGAGTACTAAAACAAAATATAACTTCATAAAAAAGCTAAAATAACCAACTATAAACACTCTTAACATAATATGATAAAATGAATGTAAAGAAAATTTGACTCACAACAACTGTGAAATTGAAACACACCCCCAAATCACTCGGTGCGAAAAAGGAAGATAAAAACAACAAGATTTTTTGAATTATAAAATGGACTCATTTTTTTCGTTGTGGGACAATCTATGAAGATAGCTGATTTGGCGAGTTTTTGAGGGTTCATTTTCGGGGCAATCGCGTATCACCACTTGTGGATATATTGTTCTTAGATACAAGCATAGGGCAGGGAGCAGTAGGGCGGACGGGGGTGCGGAAGAGAGACCGACCTTTCCTTACCCTCATGGTTCTGCCACCGTTCCCCACCTTACCCCCATCCCCCTTGTACCCCCCAATGCTCGACCACGGCACAACAGGCGTCAGGGCCACACCTAGGGGGCGACAGGAACCTCTGATGAGGGGAGGAAGAGGTATCTGCGGGCTCGCCCGACAACGAAAGCTCGCCCGAGAGTAGCGGAGATGCAAGGTCACGGATGTGCGCGCACGGGAGAGGGAGAGACTGGCTGGCAGTGAACTGACGTCCCCTTACCCTCAGGCCGCGTGAGCATCACGCAATACCCCCTCCCCGCAAGGGCGCACTGAGGGAGCGGTGAGACGCGAGGGGGAGGAGTAGCCGGGTGCCGCCGCGAGAGAGGGGACGGAGAGAGTGGCGGGAAAGAGGGTAGAGGAGGAGCGGGAGGACAGGGACTCCGTAACCACACATACACAAATACCCCCGACCACCCGACCGTCTTGCTAGGACATCCCCACTCCCATACTCAACCAAGTCAGGCTTTCTTATTCCTCATCACTAACTCCCTTTTCCCCCCCCTCCTCCAGGCACGAGGTCTCGCCACGTTTCCCACACACTCTCGCGCAAACCTACCACCACTCACCCCCAGACATCACCAGGGGTGGGGAGAGGGAGGTGGGGAGAGGTGCGAGCCGAGGGGGGGAGCAAGACGGCGGGGTACCAGAGCATGCAAGGAGAGGGGAAGAGCATGGGTGGGACGGAGGGAGGAGTGCGGGGAGGTGAGACCGGGGCCGCTATGGAGAGTCCCGACTCGGACGAGAGACGAGAGCAGGGCAGGCGGAGCGGGGGCAGAAGGGCGGGCAGGCGGACGCGCGAGGAGACGGGGAGGGGAGTGTGGGGGAGGAGCGCGAGGCCAGCTTCCTGGACGTACCCCGCGAGGGGGGCGCCCGCAGGGAGGGGAGCTGTAGGTCGGAGGGCGGGAGGGAGGCAGGACCGGACCCCCGAGGAGAGGGGAGGGACCGTTGGGAGGCGGAGCAGAGGGCGGACGAGGGCAGGAGGAGGTACAGATGTGGACGAACCTGGGGATTAGTGAGGGAGGGTCGGGGCAGGAGGGGAGGCGGGAGCATCGAGGGGGCCCGATGAGGATTGGGCCCAACAGGGGGATGGGGCCGGGCAGGGCGAGGGGGGGTCAGGGGAGCTAGTGGAGGGGAGAAGGACAGTCCCGTTTTTGGAGGGGGGCGAGAGAGGCGCGAGGTAGGAGGGACCGAGGGAGAGCGGGGGGGCGAGCCCCCGCAGGGGAGGGCTCCTGAGGGAATTAGGAGGGAGAGTGAGCGGGGCGGAGGTGTAGCGGGGTAACGAGAGCCCGTTGGGTAGAGTTGCCGGGGGAGGAGGAGAGCGGAGAGATTAATGGGAGGGTTACTATGTTTGAGTGGATAGTTGGTGCCGGAAGCGTGTTTAGAATGTTTTCTGGTACCTGAAGGTGGGTCAAGAATCAACAGTCCACGGGCAATAGGCCTAGGTAGTCATAGTGTCAATCAAACACAGTAACAGTGCGCAAGGTTAGTGACACATAGGTCAAAGGTCACTAGTACTGGTCCAGGTCCAAATATCTAGGTCACGGTATGGGTAAGGCCAAGGTAGGGGTAAATAATGAGTCCCCAAAGGAGGAAAAATGGAGGTAATAAATGATGAGGTTAGGACAGGTACGGTACTGTGTTGGGTCATGTATGGGGGTAAAGAGCCAAGCTAAGGGGTTGGGTAAAAATGACAAGTAGGGGCAATTGTTAGGTAAGGGTGACCATGACGGTCATGCTAACCAACGTCGGTATAGGGAAAATCAGCGACAGTTAGGTAGGGCAACGAGAACCGGATGCCGGTCTAGGGAACCAACGTCAGTAGGGTCGGGTTTGGTATACAACAAAAAAAATCTGCATTTTTTGTTATCATAGTTGTTATTTGCGAAGTTAAGAAATTGAAAACAAGAGAGAAAGTGAGAAAGTGTCATGAATAAAGACGTGAATAGGACCAGTTTGCATTTGATTTGGATGGGATTGGATTGGTGAGTATCGGGGTCCACGGATCAGGGCGGAGGGTTTATTGCGTTAAAAGACGGTGTTAGAAGAATGAAACCAAAAAAATTCTATAAGTCTACAATCAAAAAATTATTTTTCCATTGCATAGATCTTTTCGATTCCTTTCCGTTAAAAAAATGAAGTATTTCGATTCGGGAGCAATTATGGCTTCCAGAAGATGGGCTAGGGTACACTCTGAATGACAAATTTCAAACGTAAGAAAAACATCCCGGGAGCTAGTTTTTTATTTTTTAACTTCTGTACTTCACCCGAGAAGCTAAAATTTTGATGGCAAGATTAAAAAATAACAATAAACAGAAATAAAGAGTTAGATCACAAAATGAAAGAAAGAAAGAAATAATAATAATAAACTTCCTACAAAGCAGTTATTTTAGCAAAAGTAAATAAATAAATGTATTTTCTAGATTGATTGTCCCATGACATTAAGATGATAAACTAATGACTAGTTCATGTGTTTCTACAGATTACGAGTGAATAGTAAAATCAGAACTAGGAACTAAACACCAAGCACCAAGGAGATCAAAGACAAGATGAGCGTCATAGTTTCATTGTTGTTATACCCTGTAGATACACCACAAGACACTGCACAACAAAAAACACTACTCAGAGTGTGAAGGTTAACCAAAGAAGACCATAAGGAACAGAAAAAGAAATAATAATGAATAATAATAAACAAAGAACATATAAAACCACTAATTCAGAAATTAATGGTAACAGATCGAAAGTAACCGGACGTGCCAGAATGTAAGCTAGGAAAAATACACTACTAACAAGGAAGTAAAATACCAATAATCATACCTCCTCCTTCGCGTTCCGTAGCAAACCTCGGAATGGGCTAGGAAACTTGGATTGAGCCTTGATTGTGTGATATGTAGGTTTTTTTTCAAGCCGGAGCAAGACCTTCCTACAACAACGATTCTCTTACTTTGCACTAGATGAGAAAAATGATTATGAGGCTATTTGGGCATTAGGACGAGGTAGAAGGATGTTCTTTGTTCAAAGGATGCAAGAACTTAGATAGGGCATTCAAGTTTATTTTCCGTGTCCTTAGAGGGGAGGGGTAAGGTTGTATTTATAGCCTGGGGGAGTTATTAACTTAGAGTAATAAGTAATCATGGTTTGAAAATAGGCAAGATTAAATGAGTGGTTTGAAAATGTGAGCAAGATATGTGAGTGGTTCTTGAAAATGTGGGCAAGATTAGATGAGTGCGGGGCCATGAAGAATGAGTGAGGATTTGAATTATATTTTTGATTCAATAAGTGAAGGATTTAGTTAAATGGGGACACGAAGAATGAATGAGGATTTGAATTTGAATTTTTAATCAATAGTAGAAAAACATGGAGAATAATGACACTGTGGTGAGGACTGGGTTATTTTTTGAATTTTGAAATGGATAATTAATCAAATTATATTTGATTAATTCGAAGTGTATTTTTGTGGGAAATGAGGGAAGGGGAATTAATTGATTTAGGACAGATGTGAAATTAGGGTGTCTACACTAGCCACTTACCTAAGTAAAACAGATCTACTTAAGTATCAAACTAGTTACCTGTGGTGATAAAGGTAAAAGGAAAAACATACTTACAGTGAAAAATTATCTATACTATAGGTTTTACCTAACAAAAAATGCCACTACTATTATGTACACATGCATAAACCAAGAAGCGTGCACGCAAGAAAATTTAATGTATCGGTAAAGTTTCACTTACATTTATAGGTAGCTTCCCTGGAAGAAGACAATGATAATAGTTTCCCTTGATTGTTGGCATATTTAATTATCATTGTCAAGTTGTATTTTTCTTCCAATCATGATAGATATAATATTAATACTAAGACATGTAAAATATTTCAAATCTGCTCTCATTATTGTCTTTTTGAAAAAAAATGATATTTTTAAATAACCTGTGAGCATTATACAACAGATTTTAGAAAATATAAAAACCATAAAAATAATTTTAAATTCAATTAAACCCGCAAAATACATCAATTCCTGAAAATATCCGAAATGTATGTTAAATATCAAGATTGTTTAAAATGCTAACCATTTATATAATAGTAACAATATTTAAAATATAATATTTATTGATTTGTTCAGATTGAACAATTTTATAAATTACAAAACACATCATTTAATGAACAAATATAATCTAGTGAAAGTTCTCACTCCACATGGTTCTTCATTGAATGGAGAAAATGACTACTAACCTTATTGTGACTAGCACTGATTTCGGTCTACATACATTTTTAGCACTGATTTCTGTCTACATACATTGAATAACAAAATAATGTCCAGACAAACAATTAGTTTGAAAGCACAGAGAGAGGGGGGGTATAATTTCAAAGTCTTTCCACCGACTAAAATAGATAACTCAGCAGGCAGAGACAGATAAATAGTAAGTGGGGGTTGCCGTTTCATGACAGAGCCCGTCTCCATGACGTCCGCACAATGGATTCCTATGCTTTTAAACCATACTTTTGCATGGTGGTTTATGACAACAGCTATTTTACCGACATACTTTCGACTTAGAGAAACAATTATTTTAAAAAAAACGTAGTTGGAACTCGATTTTCGTACTATTGTTGACAAAATGCAATATCATAAATTGAAAACCACAGGTTACATGTTGATATTGCTGACAAAATGTAATATATTTGTCCAGATATTGATGGTTGAAAATATGCCCCCTTCCACATGACAGCGATAGTTTATATAGATAGAGATATTCCCGCCGTGTCCAATCAAACCAGAAACTTCTACTCTTATAAAACATTGGTATATGTTATTTGATTTAAAGGGATAGTTATTACTTTTGTAGGTGATGTTGATAAGGGGTGTGATTGATTTTGTAAGGGTAGGAATATAGATGGAATATTACATTTAAAGGTTCGTACATACATATTTGCAAATCTTATTTCACGGACAGGTCGAACCAGAAAAAGTAGCGTCCAAAATAGAAAAAGATAAGTAAAAAATATTTGGCCCTCCTTGTTCAGGAAATGATTTTAACAGCCCATTGGCCCCAAAGGAGCGACACTTGCATGGCAAGTTCAATCCCACACAATTTGAATCAACTGGAAAGTTGAAGAGATGGATCAAATGATGAGTTAAGGCGCTAGGCTAAGAAATGTTATAAGGTAGAAACCAATCCCTTGAAATTAGTTTTTGGATGCCTTTGCAGGGGGAGCTTGAGAGACTCAACTGGGAGGAAGAACAAGAGAGACACGCTTCGTAGGGAAGACAATTAATTTCAGTGGAGTTCAAAGAGAGATTTTAAGTTCATTGCAGCTCAAGAATGGGCTCAGCAAGCAGAAAATTTAAAGATAAGACCTGTGGAGCATCATTGAGGTAGCCTAGGTTCTTTATGTTGTTCATAAGCTAAGAATGAAATAAACAAACTCGGGACTCTGCAACTTTTCGGTATCTCAAAAAATTGAGTCAGGCTCAGTACTTAAAAAAATATATAAATTCATAAAATAAGCTTAAATAACATATAAAGCACTCTTAAATAATATGATAAATGAATGTAAAGAACACATTTGACCTCACAACAACTGTGAAACACACAAAATCACTTGGCAGAGAAGGAAGAGAAAAACAACCGAGTTTTTGAATTATAAAATGACTCCTTTTTTTCGTGTGGGACAGTCTTATGCAGGATAGCTGACTTTTGGTGAGTTTTTTAGGGTCATTTTCCAGGGCAATCGAGTACTCACCACTTGTTGGATCTATACTTTTAAGTTTTCATATTGTCTACTATCTAAATATTGTCTCACAAACAAATGTCCATGAGAAGTGTTGCTTGTGCTCCCTGTAACATCTCTGTGCTTACCATCTGCATATTCATCCAAATACCTTACAACTGTATTGTTGTCTGCTCTTGATAGAATTTGTGTTCACATGCCAATGTCAAAGACAACTCCATCCACATTTGATTGCTCCATGCTCCAGACAACAAACCTTAAAAATACTTAAACAGTGTACTGTGTAAGCTCCAAAAGGAAATTAACAAACAGAAATCTTACCAACTGAAGCAAATTTGAGTTATTGTATACATCATATTTCTCATTAAGCCTTGATGTTCTTGCATATTCAGGGTCAATGTAACCAATGGTAGTGTGAATATATTCCTGGGTGCAGCAAGCAATGAAAATATTGAATGTCAAGACTCGTGGGCATGCACAAATTGTGACTTTTCTTGGTGTGTTGTGTGTGGGGATGGCTTTGAATCCCTTCCGAGATGTAAAGATATTCACATATGCAGAGAAGCAACAAATTACATAATCAATGAATTAGGGACAGATATGAAGTCAATTTATAAAGAGTATACAAGAGAATTCATTGACTCTAGTCCCAAATCTGATTTTAAAACCTTCTAATAAGTATACACCCAAACCTGGTAAAAAACCCTCTAAAAATTATACTACAAGAATCACTAAATCTAAATACCTGCCTGCTACAAGTTTTGCAGAGAATGGTGCTACAAGTACCACGCCCTACCTGCCTACTACAAGTTTTACAAACAATGGTAATACAAGTATTTTCCCTGTTTAGTGGAGGGATCTAATTCTTCAAGATTCCCTGTTTTAAACACCCCTCATACACGTCTCAGATCCTCAATAACAAAAATGTCTCTTATTCTTATCAGGCTGCTTAAAACCCTGTCTTGGGGTTTCATTGCAAAAATCTTCATATCTCCGTTATTTGATTACCTCCAAAGCCCAAATCTAGAAGAAATCACCTACAAAAGGAGTTAAAAGATAGAGAAAAATCCTGTATAACAAACCCTGAGACCATTCGGACTCAACCACCAGTCTCAGATCTTATAGATCTGCCTATGCTCCTATGACACAAAAAGGGGATTACAATTTTCTGTACTATTCTAGAGCATTTTTTACTAATTTCCCTGGAACATGGGACGTAATAGAGGATCAATGAAAGAGTGCCCGTTTACATAAATCAGATGAAGAGCCGACATAGCTAATGAGTGATGTAGAAGAAGTTTTGTTTACTATTTGCTAACGAGGGATGTAAAAGAAATTTTAAAGATCTGCCAATAAAGGTTGTAGTAGAAGCCAAAGTAATGTTATACCTGAGAGAATGCTAGGCCTACGTTGGGATCCTTATGCCAGAAAAATTTACCTTCCTGAATATTCAGACTCATAGCTAATGATATGTACATGTAGAGAGAAGGTCTCCATATTGTTGGGCACTTAAAAGCTTTCCACATGGTTTTGATCGCCTTTTTCAAGTTATTAAAAACCAGGTGGAGATATTGAGTTATGCTCAATGCTGAAAGAAAACAAGTTGCAGCCTTAAGTTAATAAAGGAAATTCAATGACTTGCTTGCTTTTGTGAATAGTTTGTAAGACGAGGTTCATATAAAATAAATCCAAGGAGAAAGAGCAATATAATCAAACTCTAAAACTGGTGTTGTGGGATGTCTTGACATTCCTGCACCGTGCTATGTAATTCTTAAACAAAAACAATCATAGCTTGTAGTTAATTTCTAGAATAATGCAAAAATTTGTTAGTTAGGCTGGGGTAGGGGAAGAAGTGTATAGTATGTTGAATCTCATCTGCTGGCGACTCTCCTTCAATCAAATAATGGTGCAAGGGATTGCTGAATCTATGTACATTTGATTGTATAGAACCTGCTCTACTATTTCCAGGCTGGGTGTAGTCTCCTGGCAATGGACTGCCCATACGTCCAAAACTGGCTTTGCAAAAGTTCATACCAAGCCCACCTTCATAATGGTCATGCAGGGGACCTACAATACAAGACTAAAACCAGTTAATAAACGACATATTTTCTTAGTCCATCATGAAATTTCCAATGCAACAATAAGTTGGATGACTATTCACATCTATTCAACAAGAAAATTTAGAATTATAGTCATCTCATTACCCTCTCTGATATTGTTCATCTCCTGTGACATAGTTACTGGTGCAGGTTCATGAAAGTAGTGTTACAGACTGTCCAATAATATCATATTGAATCACATAAAGAAGACCTAAAACACATGATGTACAAGTATACAGGGCTTCCTCTTTATTCATAAAATCAAATGAAAAACCCACTTCCATCTCCCCCAAATGGGAAGTAGCAAACCAGGTATTGATAGCTAATTGAGAAAAGTGAGAGCAGTTTAAGCTACAGCCATAACATGGTTCAGACAGGTACAAGATAGAAACATTGATTCTACAATAATTTTCTTCTATAATAAAAACCCATATGTTTTACATTATTCAAAATACTAAATTTGACAGTGATTTTGCATACCTCTTTCTTATGATTGTGACAATTGAAGGTGTCAAGAATAAATTTTTGCTCTTGTAGATCATACACAGAATAAATGATATCCATATTATTCAGTCCTGCCCGAGGGTGGCTGATGTATGTATCTTCTTTGTATTGATTAGCATAATCTTCATGGTAAACCTGCACACCGAACTTGACTAAATAAATCCTCTGGACATTTCTCCTACTGGCATTTCTCCTTCCTTGGGCGTATTTGGATTTCTGGATTACAAGGCCTGACTGGGTTATTTATATAACAAGATTACAATTCAAATTCAAACTTGCATGTCTAGGTTCAAGGGGAAAACCAGTTACAGAACAAATGTTGATCTCCAATAAGTTACAGAAAAAAGTACACATCATGTATTAGAAAGGTCACCTTTCCCAGGATCTTGGAAATCATTTCTCCACCAAAAAACTCTCATTTAGTTACCTACTTCTATTACTTTTTGCTAGATCTTCACACTGACGGAGTACCAAAAGAAACAAAGGGATGTCACCTTGTGGTCCTCCGAATAATCCATTCTTACCAAAGCCTTCAATTGTCTATCCAAGGCTTTATAAAGATGCCCATTTTGTGCATATCTTACTATGGTAGCAGAGAAGTAAATACTTCTCCTCCACATTGTTTGAAATAGTTTTTTTGATTGGACATCCTACTGCCTTCATCCACTAAGATAAATTTTCCATCTCTCCATAGATCACCTATGTTTGTGTGTATGATTTGCCTCCTTATAACATCTGGCATGTCCACTCTGATTTCCCTTCCTATCCACTATGAGGATAAAAAATTGAAATGGCTTGAGAGAGAAAGCATGAAGAATGACAGTTCAGAACAAGAAAGTTGGAGTCTTTCCAAATTCCAATACTATTGACTATGTTGTTTGAAGACAATAGGAGAGGTAAGGAAAGGATGACAAGTACATTTAAAATCTAAGAAGATACCACCTTCTATAAGTTCTTGATTGTAATGGAACAATGTCATTGACTGTTAAGACTGTGGTTTCTCCCTTATGCTCAAGAAATCATTCAACAAGTGACACTTCTTGTCAAGATGATCCTCCGTAGTTTCTATACATGCACCCATATTCATAATTATACCCAATTCCTATGATTCTTGGTTTGGCATTAAAGGTAGCAATATTCTTGTTCTGTAGACAGCCAATACACTACAAACCATTCATTCATCTGCCCTGATAGAGGTCCGAGTACATCTCCTAATGGCCTACAAACTCTCTCTACAACCCATTCCTTCCATTATGATTGTTAAGTTCAAGATCATGCATTTACTACTACTATTTAGATCTTTAATTGTGAAGGCTCAATTCCTTTCATAAGGTAAGAATATGAATGTCATAAGTGGATCATACCTAGTTTCAGTCCTCTTTCCACAATCCTCAAGTAGATAGACAAATAAAACTTCCTTTTTCCAGGATTTCCCTTCTTACATAGTGATAGTATCCTGTCTTACACAGTCTACTAGGCCAGTTTAGAGACAAATCTAGGTCTAACTTTCACATGACATAGCCTCTATCCTTACTGTCAACATTTTTAGATACCCTTTTTCGACTATTTGAAGCCTACAAAGCTTTAGATTCCAATTTCTCGTAGAATTTACACAGTTCACATTTTCTTGTTTAGTATTGGGCCTCAAGCATTTTTATCATACCTATCCCAAGACTGTCAGCTGCAACTAAATACTAAATTTGTGATGAAGGCATTATTTCTTTAGCAAGAGTGAAAGAGGTGCCATCTTAGTACCAAAATCACATCCCTTGTAACAACCAATGTTTTCCCCTATATCCTGCTTTGTTTTCAATGATACAGGACTTTCTCCAACATACATATCAAAAAATGCCCCTGAATCAACAACAAAATTTCAGTAGAATCTTATGATTAAATGGTAACAATTTTTTTGGGAGAGACAATTTGATCAACTGGACCAAGTAGAATAACTATTGACAGCACAAAAATCTCAGGTATGAAAATAAGTAGAACTTACTACAAAGGTCATGACTATAGATTGTCCCAAGTTCCTTACCATCAACTACAACACTCACTCAAACTTGGTAAGCAAGTAATCCAAATCATAAAATCCTTTAAAATGCAATAGCATAATGATTTACTTACTCTGTCCTTAAGTGCCCTCCTGGGGATGAAAATCGCATAGTTGAACCATTTGCAAGTGATAACAAAATTACTGGTCTTTTAAGACACATTAAATAACCTAAAAATTTGAAAATAAACCTTCTTTACATGTAAAAGAAAAGCAAGAACTAAGCATGTGCAGCAAGAACTGAAATCACGGTACCAGGGATATAGAAATGTCTTTTGAAAAATAATCACAATAATTTTCTTCTATAATAAAAACCCATATGTTTTACATTATTCAAAATACTAAGTTTGATAGTGATTTTACATACCTCTTTCTTATGATGGTGACAATTGAAGGTGTCAAGAATAACTTTTTGCTCTTGTAGATCATACACAAAATAATTGATATCCATATTATTTAGGCCTGCCACTCAATAAAAATAAAAATAGGATCTGAGAAGTATATTTTTGATATCCTTACCATAGGAATTTCCAATTTTTGGGCCGCCCCTAGATCCTACCATAATGGCAAGACAAATAACCATGAGCACAGTAGTTAACCTCTGGGGAATAGATTCAGCCTTCATTAGTTTGGGATGTATGCAGGATATTCACTCAAGGGAAGCAACCCAGAGTCATGGATTGTTTTATAATTGAAAAGCTTGTCGAAATCAATGTTTGACTAGCAACAATGGCAGCTAAAGTGGCAATAACAAACATTGGCCAATACATAGGATCTGGAATTGAGCTGTAGAATGCATTTTTCATGTCTCCTGGATTCTTGATCAAATAAGTGGTTTGTCGAGTGTATGTGATAATCAAGGCATGGTATACCAATGCAGAGTAAGAAATCTACAATTCAAAATCCCCAACATTTTTCATCTCCATAAGAGTTGAAATTAATCAAAAATCAATTATCTAAGTCAAAACAAGTAATATATAGTTGTAATAGCTATTTTTCTTGAGATATATGAGAGAACCTAGTTGGATCTCTTATTGAAGTGGCCCAAGTCAGCAAACATTGCTTCAACACCTGGTTTCAATAAGATACAAAAGAGGCAAATTTCAAGCTATCTCTTTGCAGGTTTGAATCCTTGCTTTAAGTAAATACTATTTTACTGTGAATCCTTCCTTTTATTAATGGGGAAGAGAGTCAAATAATTTTAAGAGTAACGAGTAAATACCTATAATACATAAGACAACACCTCCAAGCAGCAACCACCCCTCTTTTTTGTACGTTCATGAAAGAAATAGACTATGTAATAAGGGTTGATTCTCTTAAATGCTGATGGGTAATATTTTGTAATATTGTATATTCCAATAAGAGCATTGGTCATGAACCAGAGAATCATCATGGGGGAGAACAAAAAACTCACTTTACCAGTACGAAATCTTTGAAGAAGGAACAATACGAGTAGAATTGTAGCTGATACTCCCACAATAGCACCTACGTATGAATAATTCAGAAAATTGACATCAAATGAGGAATTGGAGAGAGCCAGATATGCTCCCAGGAACATTTAGCCATAAAAATTAATCTCTCTAAGGAACCTAACCAAAAAATAAATCTTATTAACATGAGATTAACCTATCGTTTTTATGCCGTGAGTACGAAATACCCCATGATCATCCTCCCAAATCCTTCACCATGAATTCCACTGTCATTTGTACCTGTTGGGCGGTGCTATTCTCCTAGCCTGTCTGAAAAAATGGCACCCTGCCGCTGTATGTGACATGTGTATTGGGAGGCTGCAGCTTGGCAGGGAATTCAGTGGTATTAGGGTTCTGAAGAAGTAGTGAAATACAAAAGGTAAGCCTGGGGAAAATTAGCATACGAATCTTCCCTCAAACCTTGACAACCATTCTGCATATAAACAACTAAAAACAGAAAAAACATCTAGGAGGCGTCAAATTTAACATCGTTGTAGAAACATCCGGAGGTCCTTTACCATAGGGGGAATGCCTTCGGCATAATAATGTAATAAAATATTTGATTTTTTAAATTCAAATTATCCCAAAAAGTTTGTCTTGATAAACTTATGACCCAACAATTGATGTGAAAAAAAGTGGAGCAAAACATAACAATATCAATATATTACAAGAAAACTAATAACCTTAGATTTACTTCTAAAACCCTACTTCAATACAGTTTATTTTTTATTTTTATCTCAATAATTTTTATTATTACTTTAATTGAGAAAGCTATAAATAATATAATTAAAGGAGTTTTTAATTGGGTGATTTATTTACTAGCACCTTGAAGTATATGGCGAAATAACCTAAAGGCTCAATGCACCACACCCCCATATAGATAATATGGTGACGACCTACTATATTATATAATAGTTGGGCTTGAGGGTGGCTATATAGAGTCTCCCCTAACCGTCTCAAATTAAGATTGCAAAGACATAAGTTTGTGATATCGCTACACCTAATTCCAGATTGGTCAGTGCAAAAAAGATTGACAATGGACCAAAATATCCTTTGAAATACTTGACGTTTTTCATACACAACTTAGTCTGAGAAAACCCACTTAAGATCTTAACTAAACTATGACCAACCATCATATTAGCGAATAAACGTGAGAACATACATTTTATACTTTAGGATTATTGACGGGAGACAAATGACGAATGAAACTTTATATATTTATTTTAGATATCGAATGTCAAAAGACCCAACTTATTGATTTTAAAACTATACTTATTTCATTTAAATTGTGCCTATTAACATCGATATCTCAAGATTTCAAAACCGCAATTGAAAACATCGTCTAGAGTTTAGTGGAGGAGAGGTGGTCACGACCGCAATTACCCATGTGTAACACTAAAAAAATTACTAGAACTAGAAAATGAGGATATATATTTTTTAAACATACATAATAAATAGATTACATAGCTATAATCATACAGATTTATCTAATCAAATTCTTTAAATCAAATTTATTCTTTTGATCTATCTGATAACATCCGTGTAATCCATGTGCAGCTAAGAAGGGTGAATCCAGATCTTCCATGATCTCCCTTCGCCACTACTTCCGAGTGACAATGCTTACTAGCATTTTGGATCAACCTTTTTCAGGTCATGGGAACCATGTGAAAGTCATTGGGTTCTACCACGAAGCTAGTTTTCCGACTTTGTATTCTGGTATCCGACCATTGCCTACCTCATGTTCAGTGTTCAAGTTCCCATGATCAGGTTACTGGCCAATTTTAATTTAATTAGAGGACTAGGTGATTAGACAATGCACATCCATCAATGCATACTTTGGCCAAAATTTCCGCCGTGCAGGTTACGGCTAAACTCAAGACATCACACTAGTCTTATGAGTTTAAGTCTTCTGCCATCTCACAACTATCCCTTTCACAGTTATCTAAAATCTTATAGTTTTTATTTACTTTATTTCCAATTAACCATCTTGTAAGGGTTTATATCGAGATAAATGCCAAAGGCCAACTAGGATCATCATGAGATAAGTCTAATGGATCTTTTCATCTATTTACCATCCCATTTAGTCTCTCTTTTCCTGATGCTTGGTTTTTAACCTTAAATTAGCTTTTATAACGATACTCTTCATCCTCTACACAATAGACTTTACAATCTTAACATATTAATACCAAGTTCACCGGAAGGTTGAATTAAATATATATTAAAACATGTATATTTAATTATTCCTTTGATTAGCTTACACCACTAAATAGCTTATTTAATTTATAAATTAAAGACAATTGATTGTTACAATAATTGCCCAATTATTGTCTTCATACATTGACAAATATCAAATAAATAAATATAACAATTTATGATAAATAAGATTTTTCACTTTTATTATTATCATTTACTCATATTAAGATATTCTTTCATACAAGGTAATCATCTCTTTATTAAAATCATAAATTACATATGTCATTAAGGCAAAATATATAACTATTACGGTAACTCTCACATAGTGAGGTTTGAATTTTAACAATGGGTCCAAGATCCCAATAAATTTAGTCAAAATTATGGGATATCATCCTTCTACAAATTGAAATCCAAGATTCTTTGATCCATGCTAAGATATAAAACTTCACAAGACATGAATTTCCGCATATTCCATACGTACAAAACTAGCTTTGCAAAAGTTCATACCAAGCCCACCTTCATTATGGTCATGTAGGGGACCTACAATATAAGACTAAAACCAATTAATAAATGACATATTTTCTTAGTCCATCTTGAAATTTCCAATGCAACAATAAGTTGGATGACTATTCACATCTGTTCAACAAGAAAATTTAGAATTATAGGCATCTCATTACCCTCTCTGATATTGTTCATCTCCTGTGACAAAGTTACTGGTGCAGGTTATGTGTTATAGACTGTCCAATAATATCATATTGAATCACATAAAGAAGACGTAAAACACATGTCGTACAAGTATACAGGGCTTCCTCTTTATTCATAAAATTAAATGAAAAACCCACTTCCATCTCCCCCAAATGGGAAGTAGCAAACCTTGTATTGATAGCTAATTGAGAAAAGTGAGAGCAGTTTACGCTACAGCCACAACATGGTTCAGACAGGTACAAGATAGAAACATTGATTCTACAATAATTTTATTCTATAATAAAAACCCCTATGTTTTACATTATTCAAAATACTAAATTTGACAGTTATTTTGCATACCTCTTTCTTATGATTGTGACAATTGAAGGTGTCAAGAATAAATTTTTGCTCTTGTAGATCATACACAGAATAACTGCTATCCATATTATTCAGTCCGGCCCGAGGGTGGCTGATGTATGTATCTTCTTCATATTGATTAGCATAATCTTCATGGTAAACCTGCACACTCATCCTGACTAAGCAAATCCTCTAGATATTTCTCCTGCTGGCATTTCTCCTTCCTTGGGCGTATTTGGATTTCTGGATTGCAAGGCCTGACTAGGTTATTTATATAACAAGATTACAATTCAAATTCAAACTTGCCTGTCCAAGTTCAGGGGGAAAACCAGTTACAGAACAAATGTTGATCTCCAATAAGTTACAGAACAAAGTACACATCATGTATTAGAAAGGTCACCTTTCCTAGGATCTTGGAAATCATTTCTCCACCAAAAAACTCTCATTTAGTTACCTACTTCTATTACTTTTTGCTAGATCTTCACACTGACAGAGTAATAAAAGAAACAAAGGGATGTCACCTTGTGGTCCTCCAAATAATCCAAGCCTTCGATTGTCTATCCAAGGCTTTATAAAGATGCCCATTTTGTGCATATCTTACTATGGTAGCAGAGAAGTAAATACTTCTCTTCCACATTGTTTGAAATAGTTTTTTTAATTGGACATCCTACTACCTTCATCCACTAAGATAAATTTCCCATCTCTCCATAGATCACCTATGTTTTTGTGTATGATTTGCCTCATAACATCTGGCTTGTCCACTTTGATTTCCCTTCCTATCCACTATGAGGATAAAAAATTGAAATGGCTTAAGAGAGAAAGCATGAAGAATGACAATTCAGAACAGAAAAGTTGGAGTTTGTCCAAATTCCAATACTATGATTATGTTGTTTGAAGACAATAGGAGAGGTAAGGAAAGGATGACAAGTACATTTAAAATCTAAGAAGATACCACCTTCTATAAGTTCTTGACTGTAATGGAACAATTTCATTGACTGTTAAGACTATGGTTTCTCCCTTATGCTCAAGAAATCATTCAACAAGTGACACTTCTTGTAAAGATGATCCTTCGTAGTTTCTATAAATGCACCCATATTCATAATTATACCCAATTCTTATGATTCTTGGTTTGGCATTGAAGGTAGCAATATTCTTGTTCTGTAGACAACCAATACACTACAAACCATTCATTCATCTACCCTGATAGAGGTCCGAGTACATCTCGTAATGGCCTACAAAATCTCTCTACAACCCATTCCTTCTATTATGATTGTTAAGTTCAAGATCATGCATTTACTACTAGTGTTTAGATATTTAATTGTGAAGGCTCAATTCCTTTCATAAGGTAAGAATATGAATGTCATAAGTTGATCATACTTGGTTTTATTCTTCTTTCCACAATCCTCAAGTAGATAGACAAATAAAACTTCCTTTTTCTAGGATTTACCTTCTTACATAGTGATAGGATCCTATCTTACACAGTCTACTAGGCCAGTTTAGAGACAAATCTAGGTCTAACTTTCACATGACATAGCTTCTATCCTTACTGTCAACATTTTTAGATACCCTTTTTCGACTATTTGAAGCCTACAAAGCTTTAGATTCCAATTTCTCATAGAATTTAAATAGTTCACATTTTCTTTTTTAGCATTGGGCCTCAAGCATTTTTATCATACCCATCCCAAGACTGTCAGTTGCAACTAAATACTAAATTTGTGATGAAGGCACTATTTCTTTAGCAGGAGTGAAAGAGGTGCCATCTTAGTACCAAAATCACATCCCTTGTAACAACCAATGTTTTCCCCTATATCCTGCTTTGTTTTCAACGATACAAGACTTTCTCCAACATACATATCAAAAAATGCCCCTGAATCAACAACAAAATTTTAGTAGAATCTTATGATTAAATGGTAACAAATTTTTTGGGAGAGACAATTTGATCTACTAGACCAAGTAGAATAATTATTGACAGCACACAAATCTCAGGTATGAAAATAAGTAGAACTTACCACAAAGGTCATGACTATAGATTGTCCCAAGTTCCTTACCATCAACTGCAACACTCACTCAAACTTGGTAAGCAAGTTATCCAGACCATAAAATACTTCAAAATGTAATAGCATAATGATTTACTTACTCTCTGTCCTTAAGTGCCCTCTTGGCGTTTGAATAAAATCAATAGTTGTTCCTTGCAAGTGATAACAAAATTACTGGTCTTTTAAGACACATTAAATAACCTAAAAAATTGAAAATAAACCTTCTTTACATGTAAAAGAAAAGAAAGAACTAAGCATGTGCAGCAAGAATTGAAATCATAGTACCAAGGATATAGAAATGTCTTTTGAAAAATAATCACAATAATTTTCTTCTATAATAAAAACCCATATGTTTTACATTATTCAAAATACTAAATTTGACAGTGATTTTGCATACCTCTTTCTTATGATTGTGACAATCGAAGGTGTCAAGAATAAATTTTTGCTCTTGTAGATCATACACAGAATAATTGATATCCATATTATTCAGTCCTGCCACTCAATAAAAATAAAAATAGGATTTGAGAAGTATATTTTGGATATGCTTACTATAGGCATTTCCAATTTCTGGGCTGCCCCTGAATCCTACCACAATGGCAAGACAAATAACCATGAGCAAGTAGTTAACTTATGGGGAATAGATTCGGCCTTCATTAGTTTGGGATGTATGCATGATCTTCACTCGAGGGAAGTAGCCCAAAGCCATGGATTGTTTTATAATTGAAAATCTTGCCGAAATCAATGCTTGACTAGCAACAATGGCAACTAAAGTGGCAATAACAAACATTGGCCAGTACACAGGATCTGGAATTGAGCTGCAGAATGCATTTTTCATGTCTCCTAGATTCTTGATCAAATAAGTTGTTTTTCCAATGTATGTGATAATCAAGGCAAGGTATACCAATGTAGAGTAAGCAATCTACAATTCAAAATCCCCAACATTTTTCATCTTCATAAGAGTTGAAATTAAGCAAAAATGAATTATCTAAGTCAAAACAAGTTATATATAGTTGTAATAGTTATTTTTCTTGAGATCTGGGAGAGAACTTGGATGGATCTCTTATTGAAGTGGCCCAAGTCAGCGAACATTGCCTCAGCACTTGGTTTCAATAAGATACAAAAGAGGCAAATTTCAGGCTATCTCTTTGCAGGTTTGAATCCTTGCTTTAAGTAAATACTAGTTTACTGTAAATCCTTCCTTTTATTAATGGGGAAGAGAGTCAAATCATTTTAAGAATAATGAGTAAATACCTGTTATACACAAGACAACACCTCCAAGTAGCACCCACCCCTCTTTTTTACGTTCATGAAAGAAATAGACTATGTAATAAGGGTCGATTCCCTTGAATGCTGATGGGTAATATTTTGAAATATTGTATATTCCAATAAGAGCATTGGTCATGAACCAGAGAATCATCATGGGGGAGAACAAAAAATCACTTTACCAGTACCAAATCTTTGAAGAAGGAACAATACCAGTAGAATTGCAGCTGATACTCCCACAACAACACCTATGTATGAATAATTCAGAAAACTGACATCAAATGAGGAATTGGAGAGAGCCTGATATGCCCCCAGGAACATTTAGCCATCAAAAGTAATCTCTAGAAGGAACCTAACCAGAAAATAAATCTTATTAACGCGAGATTAAGTTATCGTCTTACGCCATGAGTAGGAAATACCCCATGATCATCCTCCCAAATCCTTCACCATGAATTCCACTGTCAGCTGTACCTATTGGGCGGTGCTATTCTCCTAGCTGTCTGAAAAAATGGCACCCTGCCGCTGATGTGACATGTGTATTGGGAGGCTGCAGCTTGGCAGGGAATTCAGTGGTATTAGGGTTCTGAAGAAGTAGTGAAATACAAAAGGTAAGCCTGGGGAAAATTAGCATACGAATCTTCCCTCAAACCTTGACAACCATTCTGCATATAAAACAACTAAAAACAGAAAAAACATCTAGGAGGCCGTCAAATTTAACATCGTTGTAGAAACATCCGGAGGTCCTTTACCATAGGGGGAATGCCTTCGGCATAATAATGTAATAAAATATTTGATTTTTTAAATTCAAATTATCCCAAAAAGTTTGTCTTGATAAACTTATGACCCAACAATTGATGTGAAAAAAGTGGAGCAAAACATAACAATATCAATATATTACAAGAAAACTAATAACCTTAGATTTACTTCTAAAACCCTACTTCAATACAGTTTATTTTTTATTTTTATCTCAATAATTTTTATTATTACTTTAATTGAGAAAGCTATAAATAATATAATTAAAGGAGTTTTAATTTGGGTGATTTATTTACTAGCACCTTGAAGTATATGGCGAAATAACCTAAAGGCTCAATGCACCACACCCCATATAGATATATGGTGACGACCTACTATATTATATAATAGTTGGGCTTGAGGGTGGCTATATAGAGTCTCCCCTAACCGTCTCAAATTAAGATTGCAAAGACATAAGTTTGTGATATCGCTACACCTAATTCCAGATTGGTCAGTGCAAAAAAGATTGACAATGGACCAAAATATCCTTTGAAATACTTGACGTTTTTCATACACAACTTAGTCTGAGAAAAACCCACTTAAGATCTTAACTAAACTATGACCAACCATCATATTAGCGAATAAACGTGAGAACATACATTTTATACTTTAGGATTATTGACGGGAGACAAATGACGAATGAAACTTTATATATTTATTTTAGATATCGAATGTCAAAAGACCCAACTTATTGATTTTAAAACTATACTTATTTCATTTAAATTGTGCCTATTAACATCGATATCTCAAGATTTCAAAACCGCAATTGAAACATCGTCTAGAGTTTAGTGGAGGAGAGGTGGTCACGACCGCAATTACCCATGTGTAACACTAAAAAATTACTAGAACTAGAAAATGAGGATATATATTTTTTAAACATACATATAAATAGATTACATAGCTATAATCATACAGATTTATCTAATCAAATTCTTTAAATCAAATTTATTCTTTTGATCTATCTGATAACATCCGTGTAATCCATGTGCAGCTAAGAAGGGTGAATCCAGATCTCCATGATCTCCCTTCGCCACTACTTCGAGTGACAATGCTTACTAGCATTTTGGATCAACCTTTTTCAGGTCATGGGAACCATGTGAAAGTCATTGGGTCTACCACGAAGCTAGTTTTCCGACTTTGTATTCTGGTATCCGACCATTGCCTACCTCATGTTCAGTGTTCAAGTTCCCATGATCAGGTTACTGGCAATTTTAATTTAATTAGAGGACTAGGTGATTAGACAATGCACATCCATCAATGCATTACTTTGGCCAAAATTTTCCGCCGTGCAGGTTACGGCTAAACTCAAGACATCACACTAGTCTTATGAGTTTAAGTCTTCTGCCATCTCACAACTATCCCTTTCACAGTTATCTAAATCTTATAGTTTTTATTTACTTTATTTCCAATTTAACCTATCTTGTAAGGGTTTATATCGAGATAAATGCCAAAGGCCAACTAGGATCATCATGAGATAAGTCTAATGGATCTTTTCATCTATTTACCATCCCATTTAGTCTCTCTTTTCCTGATGCTTGGTTTTTAACCTTAAATTAGCTTTTTATAACGATACTCTTCATCCTCTACACAATAGACTTTACAATCTTAACATATTAATACCAAGTTCACCGGAAGGTTGAATTAAATATATATTAAAACATGTATATTTAATTATTCCTTTGATTAGCTACACCACTAAATAGCTTATTTAATTTATAAATTAAAGACAATTGATTGTTACAATAATTGCCCAATTATTGTCTTCATACATTGACAAATATCAAATAAATAAATATAACAATTTATGATAAATAAGATTTTTCACTTTTATTATTTATCATTTACTCATATTAAGATATTCTTTCATACAAGGTAATCATCTCTTTATTAAAATCATAAATTACATATGTCATTAAGGCAAAATATATAACTATTACGGTAACTCTCACATAGTGAGGTTTGAATTTTAACAATGGGTCCAAGATCCCAATAAATTTAGTCAAAATTATGGGATATCATCCTTCTACAAATTGAAATCCAAGTAATTCATTTAGATCCATGCTACGATAAAACTTCACAAGACATGAATTTCCGCATATCCATACGTGACAGCTAATTTTCCTGCAAGATTGGAGTAGTGGTATGATGTCAGTTCAAAATGAACTGGCATGAATATTAACTCCATTTTCTGATGCAATTATTTAATAAAATATGAAACAATATACAAGTTATTTTATCAGCAAATGCATGGTAAAACAACAGAGAATCTATTATTACATGTTCTACATCAAGATAAAACTATGAATATACACCAATAGAACAACCAATTTCTATTTCAACAATCATGTTTCACTCTAATCACAAGGATCAAGAAATAATCAAACCATAATCATTCAACATCCGAATTCTGATTAAGCCATAAGAAAATCATGCTTCACATGGTATATATTCAACTATTATTTTTCTTACCTTCCATTCAACAAGCAACTTAACAAAAATGTCTGAAATCATCATTTCCAAATACCAATTAGACATATTCCCTCTAGGTAATGAGAAGCTCTATAAAATGCACAATAACTTTATATTCAAACAATCAAAATACATTTATATATATTTATAGGAATAGTCCAACTAAACAGTGTAAAAACACATCTATTAAATCATTTTAACATGTTCTTTCAGGTAACCAATAGATCAAAAAAACAAATTGACCCACATACCACATGATGATAATTTTGAAGTCTATTTGCATAGAATTACATCAATAAGTTTCTAACACTTCCAGTAACAAAATCCTTTAAGACAAACTAAGTCATCTTACATAGACTATTAACACTAATTTATTTTTCAATTAGATAATCAAATTATACCTACAGGAAAATCAACTTGTACATATCCAAATTAGTTCGTTCCAATATTAATTTATTTTCTGTTTAGAAATTATTAGAACCCAGAAACAAATATATAAGGAAAAATGATGAAATACCTGGTAAAAGCATTTTTCACACTACCCATAAATTGTTTTGCTCATAAAAATAAATTATTGTTTGACTGTAATAAAACCCAGAGGCAGAAATCAATTTGGGTTTCTAGAAATCAAATTTAAATAGAAAATAAAATAAAATAAAAATTGATTAGGAACACCCATCTGCGTTTTTTTCTAGGTTTAGCTAAAACCACACAAAAGAAACTTAAGAGAATACAAAATCCATCAATTTCCTTTTTAGATTTCATTTCCAAGCAATTAAATTAGAAGTTGTCCACAAATTCATTTAATTGCCATTTAAAACAGAATGTGTATTTCCTCATTATTTACAAATAATGTTGCAGAGAAGGGAGAAAATATTCATGCCTGAAGTAAACCCAGAATCGGTAACCTTCTACTCTTCATGCTCCAACAACTTGATTCCTTCTTTCCTCCAAAACTCACGTAGGTATTCCAGAAGGGGAGGAATGAAAACAAACAAAGGAGAAATAAAAGAAAATATAATGAAGAAACTATACTATAATGGAGAATTTTTGTGCTTCTCAATGTTGCTTCATGCGTCAATGCATGCCACATACTTGGTGTCAGATGAAGGCGTGTGCCTTTCAAAACTCTCAGATTTTAAATATTAAAATATTATTATTATTATTATTATTATTTTTAACTTTTGATTTACATGCCAAATCCTTTTAGGATTTAAATATATAATTTCACAAATTAATAATGCATTTTTTATTTTTTATTTTAATTTTAATTGATACCTAACTTTAATGGTAAAATTAATCATCATAATATAAGTCCACATATTGCCAAAAATATGTTATCGTAATAATTATTTGAATATTCTCATAAAGTTGGTTTGATATAACATTGCCAAATAAAACAAAGGCAGTATTTATCATAGTTATTGTAAAAGTCGAACAAAACATAAAACAACCAAACCAATTAAAATAAAGTAGCCAGAATACAAATAATCAAAAGATTCACTATCATTTATGAACCATTTTACCTATGATTAAAGCCTAATCATATTTTAGGAAGGATCATCAAGGTGGGTGCAGAGTTATTTGTTCTACAATGTCATGCCCCGCAGCAGAAGCTATGGGTCATGATACGACGAACCAATGAATTTTATACCCAATGATGATCTCATCTAATCCTGTTTAGACTTAAGTGTAGTTAATTTTACTTACAAGAAATTTTGGGATGTTACACCATGGAATAATCTGGTCCCTACCTACACAATGTGTTTATATGTATTTATAGTTGTTACCGACACACTTAATTTTGGTTAAATTTCTATATTAGTTGTCTTATTTACATTGCTTAATTTTGATGTTTAATGTTACAAGTCATTAAAAAATAACATTATGACCGTTTAGAAAATTATATGACTACCAAGTGATGTTGAAAATCTGAAATGCATATTGTTGTCCACTCAAAATTCCCTGCTCTTAAGAAAGTGAATTTTCAAAATTTTGAGTTTAAGTGTCTTCTCTGTTGTACTGAAAATGTTAAAAGTCGTGAAATTGAGAAAATCTACGTTTTTGGGTCATTTTGTGTGTTTTTCGGGCCTGTCGAACATTTTTGTTCCGCGTGTCCCAAGTTCAAAAGTGCGCTCTGTTCCCCGATCGGCCGATTTCCCCGAAGTTTGTCTTTTTCGGGCCCGTCGGAACTTTTTGTCCCAAATGTCCCAAGTCAAATTGTGCAAGTTGTTCCATTTTCGGCCGAAACACCCGAACCGCGTACTTCACACTTTCTTGTCCCAAGTGTCCCAGGTTCAATCGGGCAAGTTGTTCCATTTTCAGCCGATTCACCCGAACCGCGTACTTCGCGCTTTCATGTCCCAAATGTCCCAAACTCTTCCAGACCCATTGTCACCTTTTTATTCTGATCTAGCCGAGTCACGTGTTTCGCGTCCTTTCGTCCCGCATGTCCCAAAAGGCATTTGTGCGTCTTTTCCCCGCTTCACCCGAATCGGCTGAGCCGCGTGTTTCGCGCATTCGCGTCTCACATGTCCCAAATGAACCAAGTGCCATTCGTGCTTATTTTTCCCGCTCTACCCGAATATCATGCTTATTCAAATTGGTAGGTATGTATTAAATGCGCATTCATTGTCTTTCTCTCTCCTAATCGGCTATATAACGGGCATACCCCCTTTGCATTTTTCACACTACTTCCATGTTATCCTTTGCTCGAACCCTTGCAATATAATTTCCTGCGCGTGTATCCTTTCCCTCTATAATTCCTTCCCGAAGTCTAGCTCGCGTCTCTGTCCTCCGAATTACTATCAATATGAAGATCAAATTTCAAGGACAGGAGCAAATCTCGCCACTAGAATCTTCCGTTCACAATATTGGGGACAGTGAAGCTCGTCATCTTGATTTCAGTGATTTTTGGGCAAGGATGGCAGATGCAAACCCTACACCAATGGCACAGATGATTCACAACAGCGGTTTGGCTTTTGCTAGAGGTTTCCCAATCTCGGTACAGTGTGCTGAAACAGTGCTTTCATGCGGAGCTCACTTCGACCCTGATTCGAGTGAATTAACCAATGTACACGGGGAACTCATCGCCAAGCTGGATGCTGCCGCCATTAGCACTGCTTTGAGGATCCCAGAGATGGATAATGCCATAGTTGTTTCCCGGGATCAAGCACAGGCCCTGTTTAGTCAAGATAGTGACAAATACAAGGCGCGGGTGGCGAAGTCATGGCTTAAAAACCCTAAGAAGGGAGCGTCTCGTCTTTCTAAGACTCTCTTCCGAGCAGATTTCAATGAAGAGTTGTCAGATTTCATAATCCTACTGGCTCGGGTTATGGGCTTACCTTCTACTAACGAGTTCCATTTCTGGATGTGCCCGCTCATCTCCATGGTGTGCGAGGGAACTCAAAATATCAACTGGGCGGAGATCATCAGCATGAACTTGGCGGAGCAGCTGTCCAATGTACAACAAACGAAGAAGTTCTACATGACTTCGTACCTGATGTATACTCTGGCGGCATCAAGGCAGTGGTTTGGTTTTTCTTACATTGATGCCCACAAGGATGATCCTGTATATGCCTACTGCCCGCAGTTCACCCTAGAGACCAGCAATCACAATTTCAGAAGGGTAAATGATGCTTTCACCATGTACGTGGTCAGGCTGCTTGAGGGTGACACTGCTAGAAGGTTTTCAGATGAAGCCATGAAGCTGATATCGCACTACGGTGCCTATTTTATTCAATTCAGAAAATTCTCTTATATCAGGCTTGCTGGCTATGAGAGCACTCCTTTGAGGCTACCCATGTTCTGCAGTGACAAGATGGCTTTGATAGAGGTATGCAGGCAATTAGACAAATTGCATAGAACCTGCAGAGACAAGAAGATTTCTAGTTTGCACTTTCCCATCTCTTTGGGAAATTACACTTGTAAAACAGCCCTGGACGCACAGAACATAGAAAGAGCCCTGGTTCCTATCACCGTTCATTTCTTTAAGCCAAGAACTTGCTTCGACTTGAAGAAGTTCATTGAGCAGAACATCAAGATAATATATCATCATAGGGCAGATACAGAGGACTATTGGGCTGACTGTGCAGATGATTTTGAAGCTAGAAGGAGGCACTATGGCAGGTTCTCTCTGCAATTGATTCAAGAACTTGGCTTGTACCAAGTTCCTGAAGGACTCCAGGATGAAAATTCTGATCTATACTCATATGAGTATGACAATGTGGTTAAGCACACTCCCTTGGAGGACTTGGATTGGAACAAGAAAGAGAAAGATGATCTGGCTGAGATCCTTGCTCCAGTCTTAGTCAGGACTAAGGTCTGGTTTGACAGGAAAGTTCGAGAGCTTAGAAGGCACTCAGAGAGAATCCTCTTCTAAGGATGTTTCAACACCAAGGAGGGAAGCATCGACTCCCATATCAGACACACCTGTGCAAACCCCTCCTGCCTCATCAATTGCAAGGACCTGCAGCTTCCACTCCTTCTTCATCCACTCAAGTGTACCAGAAGAAACTCAAAGAGGTTAAGAAGGAGCCTGTGGAAAAAGATCCTCAAAGTAAACAGGTAGAAGTGCCTTTGGGACCAGAGAACATCATTGTTCTTAGTGAAAGTGAAGAGAGTGAAGTGCCAGCCCCTGCAAATGCTCCTGAAGATCCAGCAGATAAAGATAAGGAAGTCCAGAGCACTGAACTTCCAAGTGCTATTGATTCTTCTGCAGCAATTGTCTCCAGCACCCCACTCACATCTCAACTTGAGACCACAGCTGTGCAAACCTTGAGTGTCATGAGCTCTATGTCTCTTGGTCCTCTTGCCCCTCCTGCTGCTTCCTCTTCCTCTTTTGCATGGGTTCAACCTCTTGTTGACAGTAGAAAGAGGAAATCTTCCTCTCGGAGCTCAGGGCCAAATTTTGATGTTGTCGCAGCCTTGTTGGGCACTACTCCTTCTCGTGCCAAGAAATCCAAAATCACCTCCAGAATAGTGTCTGATGCTCAAGGTCAGCAATTCCTGGAGATTGCTAAGCCTACAGTGGACAAATCAGAGCAGGACTTGCAGGCATCTGACTTAGAGCTCTCAAGAATTCCAATGGGAGAGTCTACTCCTGAAGGTGAGATCCACAACCTCCAGGAAACGGTCACAAGAGTCATTGGGAGGGTAGAGAAAGGGTAGAAAACTATTGAACAGTTGGAGGAACAAGCCCAGATTCTCACAGGTTTCATCAAATCTCTTTTGTCTAAGGACAAAGTTTTGGACCCTACCCCATTGACTACTCTTCCACCACCTGTAATTTTGAGCCAAGATGAAGTACAGAGTATCAAAGACATGCACAAGTATTCTGTCTATGGCAGAGCTATGGAGGCCATGGTGGAAGATATGCTTGTTGCAGGATTGAACTTCATCGATGAAGCTTTCAAACTCCACGGAAAGGTGAACAATTTGCAACAGAAGCTCTCCTCCACTATCGGGGTCATGGATAAAGAGCTCAAACTCTGGAGCAGTTGCATAGTAGACCTCCGTCTCATGGGACAGACAGATGAGAACATTTTATTGGCGAATAAGGTTTTTGATGATGCAAAGGATAATCTGTCAAAGTCCTAGGTTTACAGCGTGGAGTGGAAGATCAAAGTCTTGGAGGAGGCTTTGGGAGAGCTGAAGAATAGCTGGCAGAAAGGTGAGGCTTTCAAGACACTGGTTGTATCTGCTTTCAAAGATATACACTGTCATCTTCAGGATGAAACTTCTGGTGTGCCTCTTTCCTTGCAAGAAATCAAAGCTCAATTCAGAGCTTTTGTTAAAGACAATCTATTCAAGGAAAGCTCCATCTCCAAAGAGAAAATGAAGGAGATTTGCTCTCTTCAATCTGCCATCGAAGAAGCAAATAAAGATTATCATACTCATGTCAAGTTTGATAAAGAAATGGAAAAGTGTCTCAGATTTTGGGGTCAGTCTACAGCCAACACGTCAGTCCCTCGTGGCAGAGACATAGCCGAGGCGTTGAAGAGATTCAGGCAGCGAATCTTGAAGTCAGTGGGTCCCTCCCAGTAACGTAACCACCTGTCTTCTTCTCCTTATTCTTCTTCTCTTCTTCTAATTCTTTTTCCGTTGAATTCATTGTAAAAAGTTGAGGTATTGCGATTGGCATTCCTTAACTAATCTTAGTTAAAAGAAGCGGTTACGAAGAGTAACTGATTTGTAAGCTATATAATGGCCTCTCCACGCCATTTTGTAGGGGAGGAAGAACTGGGTTTATTTTCTGAAAGTGTAAATAGATCATAAAGAAATCAATACAGAAGGGCTTTCCATTCTTTGTCTATCTGATCTCTGTTATCCCTAAGCTTTCATTTAATTTTTGTGAAGATCATTTGTCTCTAGTTTGTTAGTCTTGCCGATTGCATACTCTCCAACTTTGCAAGCATGGTGATCTTGTATAACCAAGAAGGAACTTTGTGTCCTTGATTAATGAATCTATGTTATGTTAAGAAACTTTGTGTTCTGGCAGATGTTATTTACAGAACTTTGTGTCTTTAAATTCCATCTTATTTATACGATACAAATGATCTTGTTTCAATTCACTGTAACTTCGCATACATAAAGAATTACTCTGTTATCTATAATTCTGCATGTTGCCTTTCTGCTCATTCTCGTACTCTCATTCCTCAGTCCTTTTGTAATTGATGATCTTTATAGAAAACACTTTCGTAATATCCAAGTTTAACCAGAAAATCATGTTTTGTATATTTGTAAATAGGTTCGTTTCTGAATAAGGGAACCTCTCCCATTAAAGAGGAGGGACTTCTTGTCCCCTGACTGTTGCTCTTCGTAAAGTCCTATATTAAAATATAAAATTTTAAAATAAAATGTATACTTTTACTAAATACATTAAATATAATATAAATAACATGCCAATAATATAATACCATTATAAATTTAAATTAGCGAAAGATCAATAAAAAGGAAGGCCAAGGATGTAAACTTACTTATCATCCGATCCATCAATCGTTATATTAATAAAAGAAAATAAGATTGCTAATAGTTTATTAGCCATAATTTTAATGAGGTGCATGTCAAAAAGAATTCAAAATATTTGATCTCAACTTTCTTCAAGATGAGAGTACTTTCAATATTGTTGAGGCTTGTCATCATAGACTAATAGACTTAACATTCTTCAAATACATCTATTAAATCATATTTAATATTAGCCTCGGTATAGCTCTATAAGAAATCCATATAATACAAATTTAGATAGTGAATTAGCCTACACGAGTTGTTTATTTCACAAAGGATAACCAAGCTTTGGGATACAAGACTTTAAAATTTATTTTTCTTCTCTCACGAAATCAATGTCTCTAGATTTAAGGAGATTACATAAAATATGTTTGCTAATTTCAACAGGAATATCCCCTACATTAAAAAGTCTCTTCCTCAGGTAAGTTGATTTATAGAGTCCAACTAGTAAACTTTTGAGCTATAACAATATGATTGAAGTATTTTGCATTTTGAGAGGTGCAAGAATCTAAGTGGTTTTTTTTTGGAATATTGTTTATGAAATATATAGAATTGAGTGGGGGAAATGATATGATGTTTGGAGAAAAATAATTGAGCTTTCCATGAAAATACCATTTATATTTATAAAAGTACTTAGAACCATCATTTCATAGAATTTGGACATATTCTAGTCCAGATACTTAAAAATATTGTTGATACTGAAATCTAATATTTCTAATATTAGAATCCACAATAGTAGTGTTTGGAATTCAATATACGGAATATTTGAAGTTGTTTAGGATGATTTTGGAATTCAATTTAGGGAATATTGGAACTTGTTTACAATGAATTTGGAATCCACTTTTGGGAATATTGAAATCCATATTACGATATATTAGAATCCAATACAAGGTAGCTGACCTTATGGAAATTAATTGGAAATTTTAATGCCACATGAGAATAATCGTTCATGTCATAATTTTATTCGATCAAACATTAAACTCATCGATAGGCTAGTTTTTGTCATTTGGTATCCTTAGTGGGGAGGAGCTACAGAGATCAAGTCTCACTAGTGATTGCTCTATCAGGTTACAAGATCGGTATCGCTGGAGTTAACACTAGCTGGTTTGTGTCACTTAGTATCCTTAATGGGGAGGAGCTATAGAGGCCAAGTCCCACTAGTGTTCACTCTACTAGGCTTGAACCTATACTCGAGGGGTAATTCCCAAAGATAAAATTTTCCCTTGAGTTGGCCTAAAATATGGGACTCTTCCGGTTCAAGAAATTTAAGAATAAAAAAATTATAGACTGAATTTTTGTTATAAATGAGATCTTAAAATACAATTTGAAACGTAAAATGCATGGCATTTTAAAAACATTTCCCAAAACTAATTCTCACTTCATATTACAACACCTATTTTCATCTAGTCAACACTAGCTATGAAATGTATCAAATTAAGAAGAGATGATCAAGCATGAGTAAAACATTTCCCGTACATATACAAAGAACATAAAAAATAACTAATCTCAAATGTAACAAAATCAATAGAGAATCATAAAATTGTTATGTAAATATTTATTTTTAAAAATGAGCTAATTGTCATTAGCCATGTGTGGGAAATGGTAAGTGAATAATTACTTGCAATAGAAATTATAGTAATTAAAATTCCAAGTGATTTAAATTTATTTATGATAGTGGAATCCAATATGGTCATTATTAGATTTCTATTGTGACATTGCTTGAGCTTGTTTGTACCGTTTATTGAAGTTTAATTGTGAAAACATCGCACTCCCCTATTTAGGGATAAAATAAAATAAGAGATGTGTTGGCATATAATTTTACACACATGCAAAATATGATAACAATGCAAGGGAATAGAATCCCACCTCAATGAAGGGTGAGGTTTCCCTTATTGAAAACCAAAAAGGTATGTACAACTATACATTCAAAATTGTGTTTCTGGGGTTTTTGGGTTTTTTAGGAAGAAATGAAAAAAATAAGAAAAAGTGAAAGGACAAATGAGATGTAGAAATGAGAAATTGGGGTGCATGAAAGATTAAGAAAATGCAGATCATAAGCTTGAATGAACTTTAAAAAACAACATTATAATTGAAAATTGAATCAATAATGTGGAATTCATAGAGAGAAAGAGCCTTCACATTTATTAAACATAAGAATAATAAATGAGAAACAAACAAACAAACATAAGACATAATGTTCTTCATAAATACTTCTTTATTTCTATTTACACAAGAACACAAACAATATCTTTTTTCTCAAGAATTCTATTACAAAGGATCTCTAACTTCCTTTTATAACCCCAAATTTGGTTATAAAGTAGTTAGTTTTTTTTATGACATCATATTAGGACATAATTAAGTCACCTTAATTAATTAAATTTATTTTAATAAAGTAAAGTCACTTTATTAAAATAAATCTATGACCCAAGTGACTTAATAAAAGTATTACAAATATTTCAAATAAGTGGGTACATGTTGACTCCACTAGAAATGTGACATGGAAAACCCATAGACTATAACATTGACACATGGATTCTAACATGACACCTATGATTAGTGCCTTATTTAGTGGGCCAAGAGTCCATCTATGTCAATTGTAGGAGAAATGAACTCATTGATCACCAAGGAAAAAATCATCACAACATTGAAACATTATTTTAAAAATTCCGAGTCTAAGCATCTCACCTATTGAATTTCCTGAATTTCTCTAGGGATTCCATCAATATTGACTCATTAGGGAAGCAATGAGGAGAAAGGAAAGTTTCACAGATGACTTGGATTTCCAAAATCTTACGAGGAACCATATGAAACGCTTCCATTTTCAATTCCATGTTGGTCAATAGAATTCAAAGTTTGATGAGTTTTTCAAGATAATCGGGATCAATTTTTTTTGAGAAAGAATATTGATTCTTGATTAGGTTGGTCAATTGCTCTTTGAGATATTGTGATGTGGATCTAGCTATAAGAGGTTGAAATGCCTCCAAAACACACACACACACACACACACACACACACACACACACACACACACACACACACACACACACACACACACACACACACACACACACACACACACACACACACACACACACACACACACACACACACACAATTTGCAAAAATTACAGAAGCTCCAAAATCGTTTCCTTATAATTATTGAATACACACTAATCTTTTACAACATTACAATCTTCCTTTTATTTCCAATTATCTGTAAGAAATACCCTAAAACGCAAAAAAAAAAAAACCTAAAAAACAAAAATACCTAAAAATTAAAACTCCTCATATGGGCCCCAAATTTTACATTAAAAATTTACTTTCATAAATTAAGGCTTACACCAAATCTCGGTTTACTCCATAAAGTAGAAAAAAATATATTAAAACTCTTAAGTTCTTGACAAATACAAAAAAGTTATGAGCCAATTTTAGACGAGTAGATGAAGGATTTGTTAGATTAATTTTATTATCACATTGTTTTATAAGTAGACCTAGTCCATTATGCCTTTGTGACGTATCTATTCCTCCTCCTATATGATGGTTCATTCTTCCTTCTAACCATTTTTGCATGTCTATATTGCCTTGCTTTGCTTTGAATAAAATAATCAATTCTTCTCTGAAACCAACATTGGTATCAGATCCCCAACGTTTAGCGTGCAGAGTTTTTTTGTTTTCCTTGGCGTAGTAGACTAGTTTAGGGACATTTAACCTGCCAAGAATCATTAAAGGAAACGTGGTTGAATCATTTGCGCGAGATACCTGGTTTTGGGGTATACTGTGAGTTTTCTTTTGGTTGTTTGTTGTTGGAGTGAAATATTTTCTTGATTTATCTTCCAAGTGACCTATTTAATTATTACATGGAAGTCCTAATTTGTCTTCTAAGAGAATTTATCAATTATTGTGTGGTAGTAATACTATAAAAAGACTTGTGTGGATTAGAGCGGTGGTCTGGAGTAAAGAGCGTACAATCTGGAGAAATGAGATTGGAGGAAGGTACTCTTTCGACATTTTGTTGTTTATAAGACAAGTGACTCTTGTGTGGCGTTTTCACACAAGGACAAGATTTTGCATCATCTCTATTGATCTAGAGGTAGTGTTTAGAGTGAGAAGGAAAATGAGGAGAGTGTCAATTGACACAAAGATCAACAAACCTTCACTGTGACCCTATGAGTAGATTGAAGTGTATGCCAAACATTATAGAATATGCAAGCAACATATGAGTAATCCGCAAGATGAATCACCATTAAGAGAACACGATTAAGCCTTTCAAGCACTAACTTATATTTTACATTTCTCGAAAGTCTCCATAACATCATAAACTTGCAATTTGAGGAGATACTGCATCACAAAATACTATATTGGTTCTTGTTCGATGTACAATGCCAAGCAGAGAAGATACATGTGAAGATAAAGAAAGGATAGGAGGAAGATGATGAATGTGAAATAAAATGTCCACACAAGTTTCCATGTCTCACTGCACGAGCATACCCATCTCACCTTCATCCTCTTTATCAAGAAGGCTTTTTACTTTTGAACACAATAATTAAATTTTGTTTCTAACATCATGTATGATCCTAAATTGTTGTTATCCAATACTCAGATCTTGAAAGGGCCTAATTATGCTTCCTATAAGATGAATATGTACACCAGTCTCTAGTTCGAGGAGCTTTAGGAAATCATCACTAGAAAATATGTTTGTCCCACCAATGTAGATGAGAAAATAAAGTATGAAAAGGATGATGCAAAATCCTTGATGTTGATCACTCTCAACATTTGTGATGAGGTGAAACCACACATATGGGATGTGACAACATCAAAGGAGGCCTCTGATACTCTCTCCACCGTCTATGAAGTGAATAACTTGACAAAGATTCTCCATCTCTAGTCAAAGATTCATATTTTGAGTATGAAAGAAGTCGATAAAGTAGAGGAATTCTTGCGTTGTGTGACAAAACTTCAAGCAAAGATTATGGAACTTAGAGAAAAGGTGGAAGATAAGTTGATTTTCCCTCTCAGAGTGCAATCTCTTCCTTCCTAGTTCAATAAATTCATCACCTCATTGACCATAGTAAAAAAGAGGTGACCTTTGCTGACCTAGTGAAATTTATATAGTAGGAGGAAACCACCCATAATGTGCACGAGGAGTTTGAAGAAAAACCATTGATCTCAAGCCAACAAAAGAGTCACAAGCCTCACAATTGAAAATAAGAGAATTAGTCAGAGAAGTAGTCATAAAAGTAACAAAAAAATAAAAAGTATAATAAATCAAATTAATGGTGTCACATCTACACCACGAATACCCACGAAGATGTGAACTGTTGGTATAATGGCCTCATAAAATTCCATTCTAGTGAAGAGAGAACATTTGGTCATGGTGATTCATAGAAATCCAAATGACATCCTCACAAAAAGAAGGAGAAAGGACATGTCGTGGTGTAACAAGATGATGACATAGATGAGGATGTAGCAGAATTAACAAATTGTGGTGCACACAAATATGACGTTGTTCTAGTCTCCCAAACATTACATCCATCAGAGAGTGTTTGGTTGATTGAATCTAGCACAAGAAAGCACATGATTGGTGATAGGAAGTTGTTTGATTCATTGACTGATAGATCCACTAGAGATTGGGTTAGATTTGTAGACAATAAGGAGTATGTTTCAGAAGGAATATGTAATATCACGATTCCTCTCGTGACTAGAGGCTGTAATTTCACGAAGGTGCTCTATGTTTTGGGCTTGACCATAAATCTCATGTCTATTTCTTAACTATTTAATCAAAAGCTCAAGGTGGATTTCATGGTCTATAAAGGCATCAAATCATGTTTAGTATCATGAGAAGGTATGATATTTGCTAGATATTTTTTGAATGAGCATTAATTTTCATTAGATATAGTTTCATCCTCTGCAATTTCTTTATCTGCCTCCAGGGTGTAGTCTAATGCACTCTGACATTATCCATATGTGAACATTTCTTCCATCTCCCTCTATCATATTAGTTCTAAGCATATGGTAAGATGAAATCCTATAATCTCCCATTTATTACCTCTTTATTCTAGTTGTCTAGTGGGAAAATAACATCAGGATCCATTCGACTCGAGAACCTTCCCTTCTAAGAATTGTCTCGAGGTCATGCATATCGTTATTTTCATAACCTGGCCTTCTTCATTTCAGGGATTCGAGTACTTCCACTTGTTGATTGATTATTATTCTTGTAATACATGGGTGATTTTTCTCTAAAATAAGTGTTCTCCAAATAATTATCCTAGTTATTTGGACAACTTACATACATATTCTGGCTCAGAGATCTTCAGTACAAGTGGGACACACCTCAGTTGTCTCCTTGACACATTCACTTGGTCACTGTTTCCTCACTCACCCTTGCATTCTTCCCCTTTGTTGGTATCCAGATTTAATCTCCTTCACAACTTGAACAACATCATGAATTCACAAGACACTCAAGGGTAGATAGATGATTTGTATGTCATTTGTAGCCAAGGAGCACACCTATCTACTTGTTTGCATTCAATATTTGAGGGAGTGGATAGCACCTTCAAAACGGTTTTGATCTAACCCTCACTGTTTTAGGTTGTGCCTATCAACCAAGGCAAGAGAACCTATATTGTAGCCCTTATATGGTAAAGGAGATGGAGATATCCTTGTGTTTTGCATATGGTATAGAAGAGGCCTTGTGAAAACATGATCAAGCATCCATTATCCAAACTCAAAGGAGTTGTCACTACTAAATGATGGAAATGCTTTCAAAACAAGGCTGAGGCTGCTAAAGACATGATGAAACCCTAATATGCTTTGTGCATTTTTGTGGAAGGATTGTATTCTTTTGTTGACACACAATGCAATGCAAGGGTAATATTGGTAGGATGAATTATTTTGAATGAAATTTTGTGGGGAGATGTTTTAGACAAGACTAGCTGGGAATTACCAACTTCTTTAAGAACCTTTGCAAGAAATTTGTAACACCTACACAACAAGAATACTTCCAGAGGTTTTAAATGCTCCTTCAACCAGGATAGGTGCACAAATGGAGGCCTAGATTTGCACTCTTCCACACAACCTTTGATAACCTTCCACAAAAGCTTGAAGAAAAATACCAACAAAGTATCCAGGAATCCCTGATTAATCATGACCTAAGGTGCACCCAAAGGTTTACAAACAGTCTCATTATTCAGGGACAATAAAATGATTTTAAATCTATTTATCTTCTATCAGATGAAAGCTCTTCTAAATATAAGATTGCAAGTGCCATTAAACCATCAACAAGAAATGAGACCTTGTATGAGCAAAGATATTCTAAACACAAGATTGCAACATGAGCAAGAAACATAAACTGAAAACATTCTGAAACATAAGTATATGCAAACTTTTCCAAGAGAATAAACCAGAAAATCTAGAAAATGATCAGATACATTAGCAGGGGAAAGTCATGAGAAAAATATAAGATCTTGTTGATGGCTTTACAACTGAAACCAACTCAACATTATGAAACCTGATACAAAAATGGAGTTGAAAATGACTCTCAGGTGGTTTTCTCTAGAGAAATCGATTTCTTTTAGCCCTTTTTCTTGAAAATTCTAAGTCTCTTTTCTCTCTTCTATCTCCTCCTCCTTTACAAATGATTCAAAAATACAATTTATACCTCATGCCAACTTGGATCCTTGCTTCCCAAGCAAAGAATATGCTTAGGGATCAAATTTGTTACACGAAAGCTTATCCATTTCATGAAAATGACATTAAACTATAAAACAAATCGTAAAATGCCAGGGATGCACAAATATTTAAAAATATTACATGAATTTAGATCCTTATCCATCCCAGGGTCATGTTTTTGCCATTCCAACATGCTAGCATGCCTTTGCAATCATTTTCCACCTTTTACTTCATCATTTTTCACCTCTACAACTTTAATTTTTCACCTTTCACATTTTTTACATGGGCTAGGGCATGAATTTCATCAAAAATATCAGAGACCATCAAATTAGCTCATGAAAATGGTACCATTACACTCAGAAGGCTGAGAGGATGCAAAATCATGTAAAATTCGTTGCAATTTGATGAAGAATTGATGAATCCAAGTTCCTTAGAGCTCCCATGGCGGCCAAAAATGAAATTTCACAGTAACCATTGATTTTAGTCAACCTTTAATGCCAGCCCTCCATGTGGAGGATGAGATTCATGAATATTCCCCTTCTTGACCTTTGGATAAGGTGGGACACATGTCAAAACATGATTGGATCAAGTCCCTATCCTTAAAAATGCATTTGCGACCATTTTTTAATCTTTGGAAAATTTTGAGAAAATTCTCTGCTTCCCCCTTGGACCCACCACATGTCCTCATGTGGGCCCTACCTGAAAATGCGGGCCAATTTTCTAAATTTCGGCACCCTTTTGAGAAAAGGAAAATGTTCTAAAAAAACTCCATGGGCCCGAACACCTGCTTTCTTCCCCACCACATGGCACCCTCTGATTCACCGCGGGGCCACGCCTCCAACTCTGCCTTCAATCCCCTGGAAGCATCAAAACTCTTTGCAGGCACGCACTCCACTTTTTGACCCTTCAAAAATGCCACGTGTCACCCCCTGATTGGTTGTGGGGGCACACGTCCAATTTTTTCCCTGTCGGGGCCGCGAACAACTTTTTGACTTTGAAAACCTTTGCCAAAATTTGTAAAATTTTCAATATTTTCTCCGAGCTCCAAACCTCCACCCCTTCATAAAATTTTCCTTCATATGCAGCAAAGCAGACCAAATTTTTGATTTTAAGTTTTTTTCCTCCAAAGGTAAAAAATCCAAAACATTTCCACCAACCCGCTTCCCCCTATCTTTCATCTCGCTTCATGAACACGTGTCCACCTACCATTGGGTGAGGGCTTTCAGGCCAAATTTTTACCTTAGCATCCGAGGCAAAAAAACAATAAATTTTTTTCCAAGTCCTTCTGCCACCCACATGACCTCGGAGCCACATGTCTGCTTCCCATTCGTTATAGGCCTTTGAGCAAAAATTTAACTTAGATAATTTTGCAAAATGAAAGCAAAATTTCTAAGGCAAGCCCGACCCCTACCAATCCTCCAACCAATCAAAATGTGCCACGTAGGCACTTTACTGTAGCAAGCGGAGCTGCGGATAAATTTTTTCCCTTTGTCAAAATTTCAAAAGCGACGAGTTAGAAATGTTTTCCCACAAATCCATCGCCAATAGGAACCTGCCACATCACCAATGAGTTGTGACGATGAATTTGACGGGCAGATGACGCTTGTATGACTGTCAAAACGTCAAAAATTCAAATGATGCCCCAGAAATCAATTTTTTTTACAAGGAATGTAAATTTCTCAATTTTAAACCATTTGAATCACTTCTTGACATTGATTTCGACCTTGGGAGTGGGGAAAACACTTGCACAAAAACGAGATTCGAATAATTTTGAGTTTTGCATGATTTTGGCAAAGGAAACGACACAACCCAAAAAATATGAAGAGACTAGGGCATAAATGGGGGGGGGGGAACATGGATTATGTTCCAATTAGGGAAAAATAATAACTTAGGTATTTTTAAAGGTATTTAATTAGGGAAGATGAACTATAGACCACCAAATAAAAAATGAAACGTTTGTGAGTAAATTTGGTCATGAAAAATTGAGGCACATTATGAAAATTAAATAATGGGACCAACACCCTTCTCCCCTTTCCATTTTACTTTTCCTCTTTGCTCCACTTGGACCTTGCATGCATCTTCTGCGCATTCACCTTCTTCCTAGCAGTTATTCATCCTACACATGCCTTGCACTTGCTTCAATCAGATAGGTCCCTGGACCTCCCACACTCCCCACACATTACCTTGTAATATTTTCACCTTGACCATATGCTCTCCGCTCACCAGTTATCCCCATTTCCTTTGCACGCGTTGCAATTGCTCATGCCTTCCTCCTACCTTCTTCCCACACTTCATTCCTCCATGCACATACCTTTGCACCCTCCTTTGTGCTAGTTGTGTCATGTCATTCTCACACACTTGAGTGTGCCATAAGAAACCTATCAAAGTGTGCCAACATAGTGCCAAAACCTTGAAAAAAACCAATGAGTGACACATGGAAGAAATCTCAAGAAGATTTACACAGTTGGTCATCCTTTCAGCCAATCCACACATGCCACATGTCCTGCATATGTAGACAACTATGAAAAACTTCTGATAGCCAAATATTTTGCTACATAGCTCTAATTGGAACGTGCCTAGTCTTAATAAATAGTTGCTGACATAGGCTATAGTGCTATAAATTCAAGTTCAAATTCTTGGTGGATCTGGTAGGTGAGAAATGGAAAAACATCTTTCTAGTCATTAATGAGTAGATCTAATTGCTCCAACCACCCAATTTGATTTGATCCACCATGTTTCCTTCTCTAACACACCAAACAAATTTGGTGAAATGAATTTATAGGAAGAATTTTAGGCATTGGATACTTCTTGTTAGTGGTTGTATTTCAAAATCAGATTTTCCCTGCTTCTCTTGTTCTTCCATGGATTCATCTATAAATGGAAGAGTTGGGCTCATTGTTAATGTTGGACACTTTTGATCCTTACACACTTTGCGACGGAATTCATATTTCTATATTCTAAGTCGCAGACCTCTATATCTGGCTCGTGTATGTTGATATCAGCCTCTTTCGCTATTATAACAATTCTGTGCATTTTTGGAAGTAATGGAAACATTTTTTTGTGACTATTCTTTATCTGAAGCATGTTTGTATTATTTCTTCTTGCCTTTCTTTTACATTGCGTAGTTGTTGTGTCATTCTACATCCCTTGTAGTTCCATTTCTAGTTGTGTTTCATGAAACTAATCTTCATTTTTTCTCAGAACAGATAGTGTTCATCCCTCTTTTTTGGTGCAATCTCCCTCCTTAGATTAGTTCCCCTTTTTGTTATCCTTCTATCCCTAGTCCCTTGGTATTGTTAGCTTATTTTTACCTTTTAGCATTAGGAGTAGCAATAACAGTAGCAATAGATAGAGGAAAAGACCTTCTCTGGAGATCCGTCTATAGCGCGCAAGGTGCCACAACTTGGAGATGGTTCCATTATTTTTTCAAATGACTCAGTTCTTCCATATTTGAGACACGGGTGCAAGTTTGAATGACCAATAGTTTCTGGCACGCCCAGTGGGATAAGCAGTGAAAGCTTAAAATTCATATCGCTAAATTATGGTGTGTGAACTTAGTATTTCAAGGCTTTAAAGGTTTATTTAAACACATATGGAAACTCACAAAAATTCTAAATCTTTGTTTTTGTAGTCCTCAGTGCCTTTTATGAGAAGAGTGCATATCAAACAGAGTGTTGTAGCTGAAGGATCCTTTAAATACCTCTAGATTTCACCGAGAAGCACACAAAACATAACTTCCACCCACACATATTTATGTCTAGTGCGTTGTACGCAGTCTACTCCTCCTAAAAATAGACAAGAGCACCCTACCATGGCACTTCAACCTCCTCCTCCAAGGAACTTTTCCAGCTTCACTGCAGAAGCCCACTCAATCTCAATTCCCAACACAATATGCCAACGACCGCGCTCAAAATTATTCCATACTTCATGGCAGAAAATCGATTCACCCCTGATGAACACATTCAAGATGTGGCCAATGTATGCATTGTCTATTTGATTACACATGATGATGTTGCTTTCAAGTTGCTTATAGCCTCTTTCAAGGGTAAAGTACTCCAGTCGTACCATGGCCTGAGTCCTGCATCTATTACTACCTAGGATGAGATTGGAGTGGCTCTATGTAATTACTTTGAAGATAAATTAGATCATTTATCACTGGTGGAACAACTAACTACAAAAAATCACATGCCCAACGAGTAGATCACCAATTTCAACATCAAATTCTAGAAGACTTGAGACATAATTACTCAGGTGGTATGGCCTATAGCCCAACATGCTTTCTTTTACTATCTAAGGGATTTTAATAGTGACATTTATGTCATGATTAAACCCATGGGATGTAAAACCTTACATGTTGCATACAACATTGCAATAAGGGTAGAAAACAATATCATTCAGGCTGGTAAGTTGGCACCTAGGCCTCGTGCTCCCTTGTTCCCAGAGATGTCTCCAGCACCCCAGACATCTATTGCTCCAGTTCCAGTGCAGAGCACACAACTAGTTGCATCTACATCCTACTCTTGTGCATAGTAAAAATAAGACGATGAATTCAAGGCCCTAATTAGAAACTTGTCTAACAAGGTCATATCATTGGAGAAGAAGCATGTGTAAGCCTATAGAGAAAGTTCCAATAATGTGCAAGGTCAAAGAAATCAACCTTGGCAGAATTAGTATGGGAATAAAAAATATGGAAAAAACCAGTAGAATGATAGATGACATGTTAATGTAAATCTAACCTTGCAAGTTATTCCTCTTGTGCCTTCTCTTTCAATTCCCAGTACAAGTCAGGAACTTGTCCCAATCTAGAACAACATGGCACAAAACTCTGCATGGTGGTTTCCTTACAATACACCTCATAGTCAATATCATTATGCCAATGCTACTCACGTGCAAGCCTACATGATTCAGCATGCTCCCAGTCATGAGCCTTCAACAAGCCCACCTGAAGAAGATAACCAAGAAAGGCCAGAAGATCCTCTAGAGGAAAATTTTATGTTCTTTGGCACTGAGGAATTTTGTGCAATCAACCAAGCTGTAGATGATATAAACAGACCATGCACCCATGTTGTGGACAAAAAAGATACAAGAAGAGAATGCTTGAGCCTGAGATGCAGGTCATAATTCTAGCAAAAAAAGTAGACCCTCAAAAGAAAAAGGAAGTAACTAAGACATCTAGTAGTAAAATCGCTCAAGTGCCTACACTCGAGGATCCACACAAAGTTCCTCCATAAGTGGCGCGCACTCCTCCTTTAGTAGGTTAAGCCTCTGTGCCAGCTAAGGTTCCCATCTCTATACCTGAGAAACCAAGTAAGGATGATGTTGTTCCTCAAATGTGCCAATCAATGGATTTTTCATTCAGCATTGTCGACTAGATGAAGAAGACAAACATAAATGTGATAATGTGGGATGCCCTAACCATTCCATCTGAGTGTGAATTGTTACATGAAGTTATGGACCAAATTCCATGCACTGATCTAGCTATGTAGAAGTTGTGCTATTCTATCAACATCTGCCAAGAAGAGGAGAAGAAATTAAGTAAATTTTTTAAAACCCCACCCTTCTATATGTCTTTGATAATAGGAAAACATCTTTTCCATAACTGTATGATTGACTTAAGTGCTAGTGTTTATGTCATGCCTAAGAATATTGCTAATGTATTAGGTCTTAAGTATAGCCCCCTACCAAAAGGAGTCTTGCAGCTCGATGGTTCAATTGTCACTACCCTAGGAATCATCAAGGATATTGAGTTAACCTCCATGCATGTCCAAGTCTAACAATAACTCAAGATGTGTTAATCATTGATTTGTCCCCTTTGTTTTCCTTATGATTGTCAAGAGATTTTACTAATAAAGTGGGTGGTTACTTGTCTTCTGATTGGTATCATATGTTACTCAAGACAAGGTGTGGTATTTGGTTTACCATACAAGCTGAGCCAATATTTTCCTATCATGTTGAGTCATATGTCCCATCCCCTCTCCAAGCCAACTATTTAATCCAAGAAGAGCAGGCTTTAATTTTTGAAGAGCATCCTCTTCCACCTTTTATTCCTGATCTAGTACTTGATGAGTGGGAGAAGAGGCACCATAAATTTGACCCATATGCTGAAGATTTGGAAGCTTATGAAACTAGGCTTGGTACTTATTGCATTCTTGAAGAAGAATTTGTGCTACCACGGGCACTCAAGAAAAGTGAAGAGAACCATGGTCTATGGAAGTTATACTTTGATGGATCTAAAAGAAGAAATGGCATGGGAGCATGAGTCGTTCTCATTTCCCCTAAGGATGAGAAATTATTCTTTGCGCACAGGTTGCAGTTTACATGTTGTAACAATGTGGCAGAGTATGAGGTGATGGTGCAAGGTCTTCTTATTGTTGAGAAGAAGAGGAAGATTAAGGCACTGCAGATCTTTGGGGATATAGAATTGGTTATCCACCAGGTCACTAACAAGTGCACAACAAAAAATAATCTTCTTAAAGCTTATAAACACCAAGTTTTAGACCTCCTTGAAATATTTGATGCTCTAAATATGTAGATGGTGCCACGTAAAATGAATAGGGAACGTGACCAAATGAAAAATATTGGTTTGAAGTTCTCTCCTGCTGAGGACTTTGTCAAAGGAAACACTCAGCACATTAAGATGGTTATTAGACCATCCATTCCATATAACAAAACTAGATGACAAGTGTTTGAAAGTGACACATAGATCATCCAGTTCATCCAAAATGAAGTTGATTTCTCATAAATTATGCAAGCTAATTTACATGACAACTATGGTGACCAAGTAATACATTTGAAGAAAAACAAGTTGCCTAAAGGACTTGTCACCTTAGAGAAAATATTTAACCCTGATGACAAGTTCAAGGTTGAAGAAAAGTATATGTGCACCGAGCAAGAAGATTGCTCTCCAGTCACTATTGCATGTTGAAAGGATTTGATTCTTAGTAAAGCTTGCGTGCATGATGAAAATTAGGCAAACATCTCTCTCTATCAAAAATAACATGATATCTTCTCATGGGAGTATAAATACCTCAAAGGTTTTGACCCAAGTGTTGCTCAACAATCCATTGACCTTGATCCTGATATCAATCCCGTCAGACAAATGCAACGACCAGTCAATCCAAAGATAGAGCCCCTCGTGAGAAAGGAGTTATCCAAACTCATTGAGGCGAAGATTATTTTTCCCATCAAGTACTCCACATGGGTCATGAATCTAGTTCCGATGTGTAAGAAGAATGGTGAAATCAGACTCTGTGTTGATTTCAGAGATTTGCACAAGGAATATCTAAAGGATCATTATCCTTTTCCCTCAATGCATCAGATTCTGTAGACTATGGCAGGTGCGTAAATATTCTTAATGTTGGATGGGTATTCAATTTTGAATCAGATCCTGGTCAAGGAAGAAGATCAATTCAAAACAACATTTACAACCAAGTGGGGAACATATGCATATCGGAAGATGCCCTTTGGTCTGTAAAACGTGGGCACAACGTTTCATCGTGCCATGGACATTTCCTTCAAAGGTTACATCGATGAGTTCATCTTGATTTACCTTTATGACATTACAATCTTCTCAAAGTAGAGCGCAGATCACATGACACACATGGAGAAAGTATTTGAGATATGTAGAAAGTATGGGGTATCTCTTAACCCTAAGAAGTGTAATTTTGTAGTGGTGTAGGGAAATCTCTTGGGCCACGTGGTTTCAAAGTTTGACATCACAATTGATCCTAAGTGTATTCCATCCATCCTAGATATTTCCCTGCTGACACACAAAAATACCTTGCAGTCCTTCCTTGGTTAGATCAATTTTGTTAGGAGTTTTATTTCTAAATTTTCAGGACTAGTTTAGCCAATCACCCTGATGCTCAAAGAGGAAATAAATTTCAAATGGATAGTAGAAGGAAAGGAAAGATTCAACAAAATCAAGTAAGATATTTCTTGCACGCCAACAATCGTGACTCATCAACCTAGATTACTCAAAGGATTTTATCCTTTATGCTTATGAAATTGATGTGGGTGTTATTGTTGTCCTAACACAAGAAAATGAACAAGGGCTGGAATAACCAGTGACTTTCTTCACCCAAAAATTGAAGGATTATGATAGTCATTTTTACACCCACCAAGAATAAGGGAACCCCATGCGTGCCAGCGTATCACCCAATGGGTGCCGGGCGCTCACCCGAGGCACGTGCGGGTGCTTAGTCTCTCTGTTATGTGATTTGAGTGGGAAAAGATCATCTATGATCCAACATTTCAAGGAAGTGAGTGGTAATGAAACATGCAAACATCATAGAGCTTATAATGACTCTAGATCATTACAGTCATTATAGACATAGATACTTTAATAAACTTAAAGAACTGAATCAAGACAGAAAGGAAAATGCATAGGAATTCATATTCATCTTATAAACATACATGAAAAGGAACTATGAAGAATCATGTATGAATCCAAACCAAGAAGGATCATATTCAATTAACTTGGTAACCTCATTACATTCATTAGAATTACTACAAAACACCACATTATGGCAGACCAAAGTCATGCATCATAACTGGATCCATATCATTTAGCTCTCAAAAATAAATTTTATAACCCCAAGCCCTTGATACATCCTTCTCCTATATTTCATCTACCCAACCCAATATGACTCCTTGTGACATTTCTATAGAGCTCCACTCTCTATTGATCTCTCTCTCTGATTCCACCTCTCTTTTCTTCTATGAGCGCTTGTATATATAGGCATCCCGAGTGCCAAATCATCCTTCTGCGGCCTCAGATCCATTGCCAAGTATCCAGATGCGGTCCTCCATGGGAGCATGCTCCATTAGGCCTGAGCTCTCCACTTTTTTCCATGATGGTCTTCTAGAAGCTTCCATCATAGGGCATATTCCTTCCTAGGCCAACTTGTCACCAGGTTGGCACCTTATCCACTCTGCATGCACAGTTGGTCATGATTTTCTCGTGTCCTTCCTGATACGCCAAATAAAGCTAAGTCCCGAGACCTTTTCCTTTGGGCATGCATCATGGGTTCTACTAAGACCCTCCTAGAACCTTGCCTTGCATGCCTTCTCCTTGCACCACCATTTCTTAACTTCAGTCTTATGCGCCCATGTGCCCTTTTGGACTTAGTCAATATTTTAGGGGCCCAACATCACCCCACACTTTACCTGTTCTCCTCCCATGGGAACACTTCTCCAATGAATAAAGAATCACAATAGACTTAACGTCTTGGGAAAATAATAAGGGGATGAAGAATTTAGGAAAGAAGAAAGAATGGGGAAGTGATGGCATTATTGCAACAAGCTAGGAAAATATTTTACAAGTCAGCCTCCAACTTGTTCCAGGCATCGACTTCATTTTGCGCTCTCTGGCAGAGGTCGCCGACTAGGGTGCTTACCTCCCCAAAACTCATTCCATCTCCTTGAGTGTTCATAGTGTCAACAATTTTTTCCAACTCCTTGCCCACGTCCTCAAGTGCGTCCATCCTTCTAGTAATCTGTGGGTATAGCTCCTTTAGCCGGTTCTTGATTGTACCCCTTAGGGCCTCAATAGCTTCTGAATTCTTTTCAACCTTGGCTAGGATTCTATCCCACTCTACTCTATTCCCTTTGTTCTTTTCTTGGAACTCTTTAAGCTCTACTTCATAGTTGGTGACCAGAATACTCGCCACTTTATCTCTGTTTGCGCAATTGTCATATGCACCTCAGCGGTATGGGCAACAATCTTTACATCAGCAAGGACTTTGTTGTATTCAGCCATGATTGCTACTACCTTCAATTTATCCTCCTTCTCAGGTGTGCTACTACTTCTTCCAGATTCTAAGGCTAGAGGTTGTCTTTCCATGGTGAGGATGAGTGTCAACTCTTTAAGGAACTCAAGGGAAGATCCATACTTTTATATGGCCGGTACTAGGTCCAGATGCTTCAAAACAATGACATTAGTGATGGATTCTACTTTCTTATAAACTTCACGCACCCTTGCATTTTCTTCCCTAAGCTCACGTTTTAGTTACGTGCTAATTAGTTCCTCCTGCTTCAAATTCTTGGTGCTTCCTTCTAGCTCCTCTTCCCTCTTTTCTAACTCTACCTCTAGAAATTTTACCCTGTCATTCCATCCAAAGAGCCTAGCTTCAACCTCAACTGAGACCTTGTTGAGTGTGTTGCATAACTGCTCATCTGAAAGGTGTTGAGCATTTACCAAGGGGTTGTCTCCTTTTGACCCAGGCATTTCCATTAGTGCCCCTGGCTTACCTCAAACTCTGGCTCATCGATGTGGGACTTAATTTCCCAAGAGAGCATCTTCCTCATCGAGGGTATGCACCTTCTTCATCAAATGACTTCATTGCCAAGATTTGATCTATTGGGACTGTGCTTTGGAAGCACACGTGCACAACACCTTGTTGGTATCATTAATGTAGCTCATTCCTTGCCCCTGGATCTCCATGCACTTTCCTCTTGTGCATTTTCCCTTAGGAATAGTTACCAATAGACTGGGGCCTCCCACGCTATCATGATCTTTCCCTATGCTTTCTTCCTTGTCCTCATCCATCACTATATCAACGCTATGCTCCAATTCTTGTTCCACCAAGGCCTCGATGATTTTCGTTGCTTCTTTTTCTTACCGCCTTGTTTATTTTCTCCTTCATGAGGCTTGGATTTTTTCTGATCCTACGTGCCAACCTCTTCACTTCCTTCCATGTTCTAGGTGCCTTCCTCCTCATGGCTACCCTTGCACCGCATGAAAAGGAACTCATGTTCTTCTTCTCTGCCCTCTTCTTTTGAACCGTGCACGCTGAAGACAAGTGGTTCTTGGTCTTCTTCAGATTCATCTTCTTCATCGTCATCCTTCTCACCCATGTATTTCTCCAAGCTCTCTATTTCCTCTGAGTCAACTTCCTCCATCACCTTCTATTTCTTTCTAACTGAGGATTCTAGTATAGGAGACTCTACTTTCTCTTCCTCTTCCTCTAGTGATTTCTCCTCTATGATAATGTTTTCCTATTTTGGAACCTTCTCTTTGACTAGGGACCTCTTCCTATACATGTAATTACTTGTTCTAGCACTTGTTCCTGAGGTGCTTACCGCTTGAGTATCTTGGGCACCTGGTGCCTTTTTCTACATTTATTTTTCCTTCTAGTTGGGCACGGGCTTCTTCCTACCTATTAGGTCCTCAGGTATAGCTATCTCATTTTCAAGATAAGTGCCCTTCTCAAACTTGGGCCTTATTTGAAGGTATACACACATCACAGACCTCTCTACAATAGTCAGAGTCAGGGGTTTTACCATTTGGACTTCATGTGACACATACTTTTCCATGTACGCATGCACTTGTTAGGGTAGACCAACGTTCTATGCATCTCCCTATGGTCTTGGTCAAAACTTCTGAGGTCAATCTTTAACTTCTTGGACTCCTTGAATATGTTAACTCCCACCTGGAAGTATTGAGCTATGAAGGCGAATGGGAGCTTACACCATGGGCTCATACTTTCATCTGTCAACTTGAACCTACCAATACAAAAGTGTTGGTATACAATGAACTCAACTTCTCCTACTGTAAGCATTGGAAGTTGTTCCGGTATTCTCCATTCTACCCCAAATGCATTCCTTAAGCACGTATACCATTTTTCAAGATGTTCCTTGTGAATGGGTGTCATGCTATCACAAGTGTATTTCTCAAATATTTTTACAGGCGAGGGGTCTTCCTCTGGGTACTCCCAAATGAACTTGTCTGCTGCATCTGGTACTCTGATCTCTGAGAACACAATGGTTAAGAGGACATTACCAAAGAGAATCTTGTCTCCTTCCTATGCGCTGGTGATAATTTCATCTACAATGTATGCAGACAGATTGTAGATGGTGCCCTCTGATATTCTTCTACAAACATTCAACCAGGACTTGTTTACCTGTGTCCATATTTCTTGTGCATTGAGTTTTGTTACCAGCATGTGGCCATTCTCATCACTGGGTCTTGGATATCCGTGATATCAAAGTACCTTGACCCCTTCTTTGTACGCATATGTGGCCACTATTTCCTTAATTGCTTCCTTGTCACATAGGTCATCCTTTATATCTTCTCCTTCACAGATAAGGCCTGTGAATTTTGAAATTAGCTGAGGGGTTATGCGCATCTTGCGCCCCACAAAGTGAAAGTGGTCTTCATGTACGCATGACATTAGCCACTGATAGAGGCACTCTGGCTTTCTGAAGTAGGGAAACTCATAGAGTTGTAATAAACCCACCTTCTCTAACTTCACCTTGACTTCATCGCTATAAATTGGTAACCCCTCAGGTGTTCTCTGGTTATTCGGGTGCACTAACTCTAGTTCCATTTCCTTTTCAATCATGCATTCATGTGATGATTGTAGTCACTTACTGTCATTTTTCTCAAGTGGGATTCCCATTCCATCTTGAGCAAAACCCCATCTGGGTACTACATTTCTACATACCATTCCTCATTGGTACCTGCGGTGGTTTCTTGTTGTTTTCCCTTGCCCTTTCCCTTTTTAGGTGTTACTGTTGGTTTCTTGGGTGCCATTGTGTAGGTTTTCTCTGCACTTCAATGTCTCTTCCTAGCTCTGCTCTTCTATCTTTTCCAAGTTCAAATCTTGAACCTGTGAAGAATACTCTTTTCCAACCCGTGCCCTAGCTGCCAAACCCCAACTGGAATATCTTTTCACAAGACGATGCTTCTCCACAACTCTCCCCATGCCCGTGAATTACTTCCCCCCTGGTTTGTAGATCCAAACTAGTCACTCATGGTTAAAATATTCCAATTTTTCTTCACACGGATCAACTCTGGAAACCCTAGTTCACAAAAGCTCTTCCTTCTTCATATTCGCAAAGTAAATAATGAAGTGCCCAACCTTCTATTTATAGTTTTTCCCACTTTTTAACATTAAATGATACCTTACCTACCACCATACTTTAACACTTAATGTGGATTTTTCACCAAAGTCTGACTTTAGCACCTTAACTCACATGCCCAACCTTACAAGAACAATTCCCCAACGTTCTGGCATGCAACTAATCCATCTTGACAAGAGACTCTTACATGCACATAACCAACACTGAAGGCACTTTTTCTGTCATGATTTTCTCTCTCGCCTACCTCATGTTGTGTTTGTGCTTTTTCCTCTTTTGTACGTGGATCTATAATGTAGCCTTACCTTTTAACCAGCGCTCACCTTAACTACAGGTACTTTCCCAATGTCCTTATTTTTTCTCTCAACCTACCAACCTTTTTCACAACCTTTCCTTAACTTCTTCCTCTCTTGTGTGGATCCAACCAATTAGCCTTACACCTGACACCAAAAGGTACTTCTTCTGTCATGATTTTTTCCTTACCTCATGTTGCATTTTACCTCTCTTGTATGTGGATCTATAATGTAGCCTTACCTTGACACCAACCATCCTTTTTCACCTTTCCTTGCATGTACTTATTTCATGGGGCCATTAAATTACGCTTTCCAACACAATCCTTCCTGATGCTTCACACTTTAATTTCTTCCACCTTACTCCACCCCACACTAAAATGATGCGCGGTCCTCTACATAGTTACAACCTTCAAAAAGTAATGAGATTACCGGTGCCCAAGGTGCAACAAAAATAACAATGAGAAAGGGAAACACAAGAAAAGGAAAATGTAATAAAGGAAATCCTAAACTAACTGGCACACTATGCCTTATTTACAAACACCAAGAAGACTTATTTATAGTAGGGCTTCAGCCTACTCCCATTGAAGTGTCCTGGAAATCTCATCCCATCTAGTGCTTGTAACTGGCATGCACCTGAATCAAGGATGTATGAGATGATGTAGGGACCCAACCAATGCACCTTCAACTTCCCAGGATGGTACAGAAACTTTGAATCATATAGTAAGACCATCTACCAACCTCAAACTTCTTGTTCTTAATGTGACGATCATGCCATGCCTTTTGTTTTTGCTTTTTCCATCTTCTGGCTCCACCTGGTGAGTGATCATCTTTCATCCAATTGCATTAACTTGTCAATTCTTTCTTCCAGTGCTTGTTCATCAGCCAATCCTCCTACTCATGCTATACGCAGAGAAGGTAACATGAATTCAACTGGTAGGACAACCTCTGTGCCAAACACTAATTGAAATGGTGTGGCCTTATTCAACCTCTTGTAGGTTTTCTGATATGCCCAAAGAATGGATGATACTTTTTCATCCCAATCCTATCTACCAACATCACAGATCTTAGTCAATGTGTGGCTAAGTATTTTGTTAAACACCTCAATAGTTCCATTTACTTGAGGGTGATAGGGAGTAGTTTTGTGATGGGCCACCATGAATTCTGACAACAGAATCCTGACCATCTCATTGAGGAAGTGTGTACCTCTATCACTTGTCAAACTCAATGGGCATCCATACCTGCTGATTATGTTTTCCCATAAAAATCTAGCAGTGGTAGCTGCTATACAATCCTTTGTAGGTGCTGCCTCTACCCACCTTGTCAAATAATCAGTGCAAGTGAGGATATACCATGAACCAGTCCTTTGTGCCACTGGCGAGATTGGTCTGAAAAAGTTGATAGCCCACTTCTCAAATGGTTTTGTGCTGGCTATTGGTCGCAAGGGAATTTCATCCCTTTTTCTAGGTTTTCCAAGGCACTAAAATGGTCATAGGCCTTGCAAAACTCAATGCAATCTTGATAAATGGTCTCCCACCAAAGCCCTATGAGTAGAATCTTCACACAGTTTCATTTCCCGCATAGTGTCCTCCTGCAATCCCACCATGTGCCTCTTCCATAATTGCAATGTGCTCATGTTCTAGCATGCAATGGTGCAGAACCTCATCACGACCCATTTTGTATAGATCTCCACTAATTAACATGTAGGGTGTGGCATGTATGGCCAACTTCTTCTTCTCCAAGGCCTTCATTCTGACTGGTGCCACACCTATCTTGAGAAATACTGCAATGTCCTCCAAATCTGAGGGCATGCCGCAACCTAAAAAATTGTGCATCTGGCATGGTGTCTTCAATGCTCTGTGCATGTCCTCCCTTGAATCAATCCTGGATAAATGATCAGGTCCAGAATTACTTTTTCCTTGTTTGACAACCACCGTGAACTCAAATTCTTGGAACAATAGTACCCACCGACATATGTGCCCTTGTAGAATGGGATTGTTCACCAAGTATTTCAATGCCATATGGTCAGTGTAAAATATAAAAGGGGTTTCCAACAAATACTGTCTGAATTTATGAAGCGCGTAGATCATTGACAATGCCTCACACTCAGTTGTAGTATAATTCTAGCTCTGCTAGTGTCAATTTCCTGCTTGCAAAGCACAAAGGATGATCAACAATCCCCTCACCAGGTTGTGCAAGTACTACTCCAATGGTGGTCCCTGAGGCATCCACATGAACATGGAAAGGCTTATCCCAAGAAGGGAAACATAGGATGGGCGCGGTGACAAGCCGATCCTTCAAAGTGTCAAATGCCTTTTGTTGTGCCTCTCCCCAATGAAAGGAACTCTTATGTCTAAGTAACTCTTCTAAAGGTGTGGTGATCTTGGCATATCCCTTGATGAACTTCCTATAGTACCCCGTATGCCCAAGAAATCCACACACCATGCTTTGACTAGTAGGCTCCCTCAATCCCACAATTACTACAACTTTTGCGGGATCTACTAGTAGGCCCTCCTTACATATGATGTGCCCCAATAATGTTCCAAATGGGGTAGTAAAGACACATTTCTTAATGTTGAGGGATATCCTCAACTGCCGACACCTTTCAAACATCAGCCTTAAGTTGTCACAATGGTCCTTCACTAACCCATATACTGTCCAATCATCTAGGTAGACTTGAAGGAATTTATGGATGAAATCCTGGAAAGCTTATACCACAATGTGTGAGAACACAGCAGGCACATTATTCAACCCAAAAGGCATGACTGTATAGGAAAAAATTCCCCACTCAGTGGTGAAAGTTGTCTTTCTCTGGTCCTCCTTTGTAATTCTTACCTGGTGATAACTTGAGAATCCATCTGTGAAAGAATAGACCTCGCGCCCTACCACTCCTAAGATTTCTTCAGTAAATGGGGTTGGGAAAGGATCAATGATACATACTACATTCAGGTCCCTATAATCAACACAGATCCTTATCCTTCCATCCTTCTTGATACTAATCACCATTGGACTTATCCATTCTGACTCTTCAACAACTTCAATAATACCTGATGCTATCATTTTATCTATTTCTTCCTTGACCTTCACACACAGGTTAGGATTCATTTGGTATGGTCTCTTCCTGACTAGGTGTGCACCTTCCTTCAACTTAATTCTCATTTCCCCCAAGGAATGGTGGATGCCTTTGAGTTCATGATACCAGTGCGGGAATAAATCCTCAAACTCATGTAAAAGATCAATGATCTTAGAGACTTCTTTCTCCGACCAATAGTCTCTGATGATAGCCTCTTTAGGATCTTCTTCTGAGATGATGTTAACCTTCTTTGTCTTTAAAGGCTTATGATAGGTGTGTGCTCATTCATCAGCACTATCTATGACTTCACGCATCCCTACAGAATGGTCAACATCCAAGTTTTCCGCTTCTTCCCCATCAATAACATACACCATCTTCCCTTTTTATTTTTCCATACATGCACACTCAAATTATATTTCTTCTGTTTCTTCTTCCTCAAAGCATGCCTCCAGGCCAGGTTCACCTAACAAGTCCAGTAGCCTATCTTCTACCATGGCACTATCTCCAATGGTAAGGCACTTGATAACCTACAATGCCTTATCCACCAAGGGTTTTGTACTCTGATACTCAAATGTTTGAATGAGATCAGCCACTAACTCTTGCCAATTCCCTGTCTAGTGGCATGTCTCAGCATGAATGTACCATGCACGTGCATAACCTTGTAGGGTTGAATACAACTTGTGAACCCATAATGAATGTGGAAATGTTTCTACGCTTCCCGTCTATAATGTCTCACATGCTTGGATATGGAAGGAAGCAATTTCTTTACCATGGTAATCTTTTATAGTCATGGGCATGTTGCTCCTGTAAAACCTTACAGAGAAGGAAATTCTCACCTTGTGCCATTCTAAGAGATTATCCTGATGTGTTTCCCACCAGCGCGCAGTAGTTCTGAGTAGGACGTAACTTAACATCCCCCTTCGTTCATTTTCCTCCTTCCACTGAGCTTCCATCTCCTGCAAAAATACCTCAGGGAAGGCTCCTCCTGAGTACTTAGGTAGCTCCTTTCCTCCTAGGCACCAGACTATACGCGCCTTTGTCACCTTTGTTACCAATCCTCTTAAATGTCGTCTGATTAACTCATAGGTCCCATGCACCCAATTATCACATGCTATACTGGTGGTGTCACTTAGGGACTGAGCATCCTCAAACTGGATAACTCCCTCTGTGGGATGAATTATCTCTGGATCCCTGATTGAGTGCACATATATTCTATCCAGGACCTCTTCTCCCAAAGGTTTAGTATAGGGTGTTGATTTTCCATCAGCCAGGGGTATGATGACCCATTCCTCCTCATTTTCAAAGCTTATGTATCCCTTGTTGAACCAAAGATCTGCATTGTTCTTATAGCACCATGGGTACCCAAGTAATGCTGGGAAATTGTCTGACTTGGTGAGTGCCAAGACTTCGAATCCCCCAATAAACTTAGCTCCCTAAATGGTGATAGTTACATCCTTTAAGACACCAATGGGAATTGCCTTCATTTTTTTTCCATATACAACACATTTGAAGATGGTTGTAATGCAAGTCTTCCCATCTGATGCCATGCATCCAAGGTGAGAACATTGACCTCCACACCTATGTCAATGAGGATATTACTAAGGAGCCATCCATCCATGACTGCATTTAATGTGATCTCCCTATCATAGTCAAGGTTGTGAGGGGGAAGGTTTGCATGTAAGACCTACCTCTCACACTCTTCTCTAGTGTGTGGTACCTTCTCTCTCAACCATGCTCCTAGACAAGGGAATAATATTCTCTTGCCTTAGCATTTTACACACTTCCTTGACCTCATCCAGGTCATCCTTTGACACCTCAACCTTCCTTCTTTGCTCCTCCCTCCTGGACTGCTCCTTTAGACATTGGATTTCTCCTTGTAAACTTTGAATGATGTCCATGGTCTCTTGATATACCTCCTTCTGATGTGCAGGATCTGGGTACTTCCCATGTACCACTTCTTCCCTTGAAACTAGGTTCTTCTGCCTTGGTATTTATTTTACGTGTGTGGCCTCTGCTCTTGTTGTTACCATAACAGGTTCCAAGCCTGCATCACGTGTCACCTGTGGCATCCATTGTGTGTCATCCTTCTTAATGCTTACCATTGCAATGCCCTTGTCTTTCCGGTGCTGCTGATTCATATGCTCAAACAACTTAGGGCACTCCTCATACTTGTGCTTCTTCCCACACCATGAACACTGTAATAAATCTGGGCACTCACACTTGTAGTGGTCTGTAGACCCACAATTAAAATAGGTTCCATGTGGGAACTCACTTCTTCCTCCTCTGTGGTTACCATGACCACAAAATCCTCCATGAAATCCCCTTCTGCGCGTGCCTCCCTCTATGTGCTCCTCATAATGGTGATCATCACCCTTAGAACTACTGGCAATGTTGGTCTGGTGCACACCATGATCAATGGCCTCATGGATCTAGTCAATAAGCCTAAAATCCTTAGTATCATGGGTTGTAGAGGTATATATTTTATAGTAGCAAGACACATTCTTCTGAATTGTGTGTTGTAACAAGGGACATCTACTCACATCATGGTCCCCATGACAAATCTCACAGTCTACTGCTATGGCGCGTACTATCTTCCAGGGGAAACTATCCTTGACATGCCCCTCTACTTCACAATTTGTACACCACATTCCACTACGAGTCTCATGAGCTAAGTTCATAGATAAATTTTCCATCTGCTTAGCCATAGTGGCAATTTGAGCTTCCAGGAACGGGCTAACACTAGTATCAACACTTCTAACAACTTCGGCATGTAGAGCAGCTTCCAACACCTCGCGTGGGTCTGTGAAAGTATTATGAGATAAATATCTTCTAAATGGAGTTATCAACCCTCCAAAAAACCATTGAGCATGCTGTGAAGGGTGAATGTCATATGAAAATTTTGACAGGAGAGTCTTAAACCATGTGTCATACTCCCTCACACTCTTTGCCATTTCCTGCTAGAATTTCCTTAAGGGCACTGATGCTCTTCTGTTCAAACTTAGGGATGTGTAATTCTTTCAAAAAGGCTTTCTTTAAAGTAGTATAATCCACTACCATTTTATAAGGGTCATATTTCCTATACCAGTTATGCACACGCCCTTGCAAAGTCATTAAAATGACTAGCCTTCCACTCTGGGGTTGTGATCCCCTTTACATGCCATAACAACTCACACTTGTGAACATGTTCTGCAACATATTCAATACCTCTATAATCTAGAAAATGTAAAGACATCTCAAAGAAGACTTGAGGAGGTGGCTGAGGCCCTTATCCTCTTGGTCTAGACCCTTGGTTTCCTCCGGTGTTTCCTCCTCCACCAGATCCACTAGATCCACCAGGTCTTGTGCCTCCGGATCCACTAGTTCCACCTCCAGATCCTCCTGCCACTAGTAATGGGCCTGAAGCAGTCACGCCTAGGGTCCCCAACATCCCATTAAACTATGCGCCAACCATCTGTGAGATTTTGCCACTACCACGTGTTTGTCCCTGTGCCACTCCCTGATGTGTTACCCATGCCTTGTGTACTTGCTCCTTGTCCAAAAATTCCTCAGAATACTGGAATAGTTTTGCAGCCATAGAAGTAGGAAATGAAAAATTGTATCTCCTAGGCATAAATCTGTCACTTCCACCGATACCAACTGGATCAACGATACTCCTCCCTTGATCTGGAAAACCAAGCGCAGGGTCTGGTCACTAGGTGGGTTTAGATGCAATGCCAATGACTCTTCTCTCTCCGTGTGATGAAACTCTCATCAGAAGCCAAAGGGGTCTCTCTTACGCACTTGCCAAGATGGGGTAGCACAGACTGCTCAGGTTCCACGTCCTCTGCATGAACCTCAAATCCTTCCCACAATGTCTGCCTCCATACATCCATCACACTTGTAACCTCATGTTGTCTAGCAATCTCCCTTTCACGTGCTTCACTATACTTGAGTCGTCTCTCCTCCCTTTCTTTCTCCATCGCAATGTCTGTCATCTTCCTCCACTCTAGCTTCCTCGCCCAACACTCAGAATGGTTTAGCCAGCCATCGGAGATGCCTCTAAACTCAAGGTAATAATCAAGATATTCATTTCCAGAGGAATAACACTTAGAAATGATCCTCTAGGATCCCACAGAAACTCAAACTCAGTAACTTCCAGATAAGAATATGTAGAAATAGTCATACTCTAGAGTGTAGCTAGCCAACACACCATTCCACCAAAGATCCACAACATGAGTCCATGTCAGATCTATAACCTGTAGTCTCTGGTATTCTTCTTGGGTCCATGTGCATGATCTATAATACCATCTTGATCTAGATGCATATGCCAAGAGCCATTCATACAGTTCTACTAGGAAGCAACAAAAAAAGTTTCATACAACTCATGGTAGAGGTTCTCTTCTACCCATCTACGTGCATCAAAATCAGGTCCAGTGCTGAATCTCTGAGAAAATTCATCCTCCATGCTTTTGAACCATGATTCAACACTTTCCAAAGTTAGGCATTTTGTCATCACTTATTACATAGATCATGATGTATGCCATTTCCCACTACAACTTTAAAAAAGAGGTCCTAGCAACAGAACCAAGATGTAGTCATTTTTACACCCACAAAGAACAAGGGAATCCCATGTGTGTCGGCCTATCACCCAACGGGTGCTGGGTGCTCACCTGAGGCACACACGGGTGCCGAGTCTCTCTTTTATGTGATTTGAGTGGGAAAACATCATCTATGATCCAAACTATAAAGGAAGTGAGTGGGAATGAAACATGTGAACATCATAGAGCTCAGAATGGCTCTAGATCATTACAGTCATTACAGACAGAGATACTTTAACAGACTTTAAGAACTGAATCAAAACAAAAAGGAAAATGCATAGGAATTCATATTCATCTTATAGACATTCATGAAAAGGAACTATGAAGAATCATGTATGAATCCAAAATCATTAAGGATCATATTCATATAAACTTAATAACCTCATTACATTCATTAGACTTACTACAAAACACCACATTATGGCAGACCGAAGTCATGCATCATAACTGGATCCATATCATTTAGCTCTCAAAAAGAATTTTTATAACCCCAAGCCCTTGATACATCCTTCTCCTATATTTCATCTACCCAACCCAATATGACTCTTGCAGCATTTCTGCAAAGCTCCTGCTCTCTATTGATCTCTCTCTCTATCTCCGATTCCACCTCTCTTTTCTTCTATGGCACTTGTATTTATAGGCATCCTGAGTGCCAAATCATCCTTTGTGGCCTCAAATCCATTGCCAAATATCCAGATGTGGTCCTCCATGGGAGCATGCTCCATCAGGCCTGAGCTCTCCACTTTTTTCCATGATGGTCTTCTAGAAGCTTCCATCATAGGGCATATTCCTTCCTAGGCCAACCTGTCACCAGGCTGGCACCTTATCCACTCCACATGCACAGTCGGGTCATGCTTTTCTCGTGTCCTACCCGATACACCAAATATGGCTAAGTCCTGAGACCTTGTCCTATGGGCATGCATCATGGGTTCTACTGAGACCCTCCTAGAACCTTGCCTTATGTGCCCTTTTCTTAACTTCAGTCTTACGTGCCCATGCACCCTTTTTGTGTTAGTCAATATTTTAGGGGCCCAACTGGGTGAAAAAAATCATTGAGTATGATGTGATTATCAAAGCCAAAAAGCTAGTAAGAGGTAGCGCACTCTTCAAGAATCTTTCTGAGGATGCGCATGATGAATTTGAGACTTTGTTGCTTCTTGATGAAGCTCTCCCTTGCGCAAAACATGAGAAAAATACATATCCTGGTGCATGTGATTGGATGAAGGACATGATCACATTCCTTTCCTAGGGTGCATACCCTCCTGGCTTAAATAATGTAAATAGAAGAAATATGAGGTTACAATCTATCCCTTATGTTTTGATTGATGGAATTATCTTGAAGAAGAATCTTGATGGCGTGTTGTTAAGGTGTGTTAACAACAAATAGACTGAAAAAGTGTTACCAGAATTCCCTGATGGATTCTCTAGTTGACACTTTTCTACCAAAACTACAACAATAAAAATCATAATGGCATGTGTCTTTTGGCCTAATCTATTTGCATATGCATACAAGTGGGTCAAAAAATTCAAGGAATGTGCTTTCTTTGTAGGAAAGAAGAGATTGGCAGTGCTTCCCTTTCGACCAATCCAAGTGGATCAGCCTTTTGCACAATGGGGTCTTGATTTCATAGGCATGATCAATCCACCTTTAAGCATTAGACATAGATGGGTGCTGACAGCTAAGAATACTCTACTAGATGGAAAAAATCCATTGCGCTCAACGAATCAACCGAGTCAATCATCTTTGACTTTCTTGAGGGTATAATCGCAAGGTTTGGCATTCCTCAAACCATTATCTCTGATAATGAAAAATCCTTCCTTGGCACTAAAATCACTGATTGGGCTCTAAATATGGGAATCTATGTGAAGAATTCTTCTAACTATTTCCCTCAAGGAAATGGTTTGGCAGGGTAAACAAAAAAGAACTTGATCAAGATCATGAAGTGAACAATGAACATCAGCTAAATACAGTGGCATAAAAAGGTCTCGTGCTTGCTCTGCGCAGATTAAATCATAGTTTAAAAAGTAATAGGAAAATTCCTTACAAGATTAACTATGGAAAAGAGGCTACCCTTCCTTTGACACTGGAGTTGAACTCATTGGTTCTTTTCCAACAGTTGGGGCTTGAAGGCATAAAACAAAGAGAAATTAGAATGACATAGCTTGTTAATCTTGAAGAATCAAGGAACTCTACCATGATCAAGCTAAAACAACATCAACAAGAAACAAAGAAATGGTTTGATAGAAAGGCTAGGCCTCAAGATTTCAAAGTAGGGGAATTGATTTTGAAATGGGATGTTAATAGAGCTAAACTAGGGTGCCATTCAAAGTTTGATGCACTTTGGAGTGGCCCATACATCATCAATTCATGCAACGAGACTAAATGTTTTGAGTTAACTCACCTTAATGGAGGCGCACTACAAATCCCAATAAATGAGATCTATCTCAAACCCTTCCCTTAATTCTGCTACATCATTTTGTATATATTAGAGTAGTTTAAATTCCTCCAAGTGCATTATCTGCACATTGTTTGTTTGTACATAGTTCTTTCTTCTCGTGTGCTTCTTGTGCGCACTCTTCTTTTCTTTCCAGGATGCCAATATTCTTCCAGTAATTTGGTGTATTCATAATAGAGTCAAGAAATGACCCTTTAAGTGACTTCAGGAGTAGTTCTTCAAAGTTACAAATCAGATTTTCATGATTACATAGTAAACTCCATGCCCAATGGATGCTCTAGGCTACTGATCTCCTTCATCTAGCACACAAATGGCCCCAAAAGTTACCAAAACTATTATCCAAATAAGTCTCCTAGTTATTTGGACAACTTACATACATATTCTAGCTCAGAGATCTTCATTACAAGTGGCACGCACCTCAGTTGTCTCATTGGCACATTCACTTGGTCACTCTTTCCTTGCACACCCTTGTGCACTTCCCCTTATCCCATTTCCATTTCCATTTTCTTGTTTATTCCACTTTGACCTTACATGTATATTCTACACATTTTCCTTCTTCCTAGAAGTTATTCATCCTGTGCGTGCACCTTGCACTTACTTCAATAAGCTAAGTCCTTGGCCCTCTCGCACGCACCACACATTAGCTTGTAATATTTACACCTTGACCATACGTTATCCGCTCACTAGTTTTCCCCATTTCCTTGACACATTTTGCAATTGTGAGTGCCTTCCACCTGCCTTCTTACCACGCCTCATTTCTATGTGCATACCTTTTTTCCCTCCTTTGCACCATTTTGTACCATGTCATTTTGACATGCTTGAGTGTGCCACAAACAACCTATCAAAGCGTGCCAACAAGGCACCAAATCCTTGCAACAAATCAATGAGTGACATGTGGCAGAAACAATAAGAAGATTTGTATAGTTGGATTTCCTTTCTACCAATCCGCGTGCGCCACGTGTCCTAAATACGCAGACAAATTTGAAAAACTTCTGACAGTCATATCATTTACTACAAAGATCTAATCGACATGCACTTAGTATCAGTCGATAATTGTTGATGTAGACTACAATGGTATACATTCAAATTCAATTTCTTGGTAGATTTTGTAGGTGAGAAATGGGAAAATGTCTTTCTAGGCATTAATGAGAACATCTAATTTCTCTAACCACCCGATTCGATCTGATCTGCCATCTTTCCTTCTCCAACATGCCAAAAAAAATTGGGCAAATGAATTTCCAGGTGGATTTATAGGCATTGATTGCTTCTTGTTGGTGGTTGTATTTCAAAATTAGGTTTTCCCTCCTTCTCTTCTTCTTCCATGGATTCATCTATAAATGTAAGAGTTGGGTTCATTGTTAACATTGGACCCTTTGGATCCTTATGCACTTTGCTAAGGACTTCATATTTCTGTATCTAGAGTCACAGATGTCTATATTTGGCCCGTGCATGTGGATATCATCCTCTTTCACCATTATAACAATTCTATGCATTTCTCGAAGTAATGTAAGCATTGTTTTGTGACTATTCTCTATTCAAAGTGTGTTTTTATTCTTTCTTCTTGCATTTATTTTACATTGTGTGCTTGTTGTGTCATTCTGCATCCCTTACAATTCCATTTTGAGTTGTGTTCCATGAAACTGATCTAGTAAATGTGTCTTAGTTGTGTTACACGTGTATAGTCTTCTTTCATGTATTTCCATTCATTTTTTCTCAGAACAGATAGTGTGCATCCCTCTTTTTTTTGGTGCTATCATCCTCATATTAGTTTCCCTTTCTTTTATCCTTCTATCACTGGTCCCTTGGCATTGTTATCTTAGTTTTCCCTTTTAGCATTAGGATTAGTAGTAGCAGTATAAATAGATAGACAAACTGGCCTTCTTTAGAGATTCGTCTCAAGTGTGCAAGGTGCCACAACTTGGAGATGGTTTCATTATTGTCTCAAATGACTTGGTTCTTCCAGAGCCAAGACACAGGTGCATGTTTGAATGACCAATAATAAGATAGAAGTATTTTCTATTTTTAAGATCTTCTATAAGAAAATTGTTTAATAGATATGGTAGCCCCTTCTTGTCCTCCGCTCATATCAAGTGGGGAATTCAATTCAAAAAAGTATTGTTATCCTTGAAGGAACATGACATCACATAACATTTTAATGCCCCTATATTCCCTAGAATATTGGAATCACAAAACATCTCAATCAGACTGTCATGGAGATGGATCGTTGTATGTTTTCCATTGTAAATTTGGAGAACAAATTTTGGGAAGAATTAGTCTAGACACTTGTATATCTTCTGAACCTGGCACCTAAAAAAATCTTGTGAGAAAAGACACCAAAAGAGGAATGGAATAATCATAAGCCTTTGATCTCCCATTTAAGATTATTCATTTATACAACATGTATGCATGTCCCAATTATGAAGAGGAATAGGATTGATCCAAAAACACTCCAATTTATATTTTTGGGGTACATTTCTACCTCAAAAAAATAGCATCTCATGAATCCTGAGACAAAGAAAATCTATGAGGGTACATATTTGGTTTGTGATGAGTCATCATTTGACTCATTTCCACTAAAAGAAGATTCAGTACCAACCTCCTCTCATTTTCGTCTAAATTTCTAGTTCGTTAATCAAATTAATGCACTAGCTACTCAAGAAATTAGCAACTCAGAAGAGATAGAGGGTTTATGTTACCTCAGGTGATTGATGCTTGATACAGGTACTAGATGGCTGATTCTTGTTGTGAGGCCTACAAATAAGATAGAATGAAAACAATATTTTGATTAGATAAATAAATGTGGGGGTTTCCCGTCTAAGCGGTTCTAAGAACCTTTTGAATTCCTTGGTGGATGTCAACCCACGTTTATTTAGAAAGGATGAAATAAAACAAGTGTTATAAATAACATGCAGAAACAACAACAATAATGAATCTGGGAATTGATTAAGGTGCAACTCAGAAGAGATAGAGGGTTTATGTTACCTTGGGTGATTGATGCTTGATACGGGTACTAGATGGCTGATTCTTGTTGTGAGGCCTACAAATAAGATAGACTGAAAAAAATATTTTGATTAGATAAATAAATATGGGGGTTTCCCGACTAAGCAGTTCTAAGAACCTTTTGAATTCCTTGGTGGATGTCAACCCACGTTTATTTAGAAAGGATGAAATAAAACAAGTGTTATAAATAACATGCAGAAACAACAACAATAATGAATCTGGGAATTGATTAAGGTGCAACTCAGAAGAGATAGAGGGTTTATGTTACCTCGGGTGATTGATGCTTGATACGGGTACTAGATGGCTGATTCTTGTTGTGAGGCCTGCAAATAAGATAGACTGAAAACAATATTTTGATTAGATAAATAAATGTGGGGGTTTCCCATCTAAGCGGTTCTAATAACCTTTTGAATTCCTTGGTGGATGTCAACCCATGTTTATTTAGAAAGGATGAAATAAAACAAGTGTTATAAATAAAATGCAGAAACAACAACAATAATGAATCTGGGAATTGATTAAGGTGGATTTTAAAGTTGATTTGATTGAAATAAGTGTAAAATAAGTGCTACCCAATTTGGGTCGGTGGTGACCCAGACTGTGTAAAGGCAAGTCGACGGTGACCTCGATGGATGGATCTTAAGATTTGGATGGAATATGTAAACTTCCAGTGTCTGGGACTGATCTGAAGTTGCTAAGGACTTGTAGTTGCTGCAAAATGGTCCGCAGAGGAGAGTCAGAGGTAGAGAGGTAGGATAAATAACCATAAAAGAGGATTTAGATATGATTTTGGATAGATAGGAGCCTGGTCAACAACGACTAGAGGAATCAGTGGTGAATGTGGTAGGAAAATTGCAAGCAAATAATGATAAGATGAAAATGGTAACCTACAAGAAAAAGGAGCTGTGGGAGAGGAGTGTTGAGTGTTTATGTAGCTACTATGTACCTGTGAATTGTTATAAGCAAAGCATATATGATAATATGACAATGATACAAAAAGGAATGTGATATTGATGAGAAAATATCATGAACAATGATTGTGAGGGATGAAAGTAAGATAGAGGAATGTCTAAGAAGATTATGGATGTCTCATAACTACTCAGGCACAAGGATACTCAAGATGGGAGAAAGCTTGAAGATTTCAAGTGTCTAATTTTCTGATGTCCCGATGATGATTTGAAATAAAGAAGTTAGTTTTATAGGGTTGGCGGTGACCAAACTGAGTCGTCAGCGACTATGGGTAAATTTTCTCTAATGGGAATGATTTTCTTCTTTTGACGGGATGTTTTGATGTTTTTAAGGATTGGCCAACTGCTTTAAAGCATATAAACATGATTAGGTTGCTTAGGGATGAATTTAAGTTAGTTAAGGCATAAAAATAGATAGGGTAAAATTTAGAAAAGCAATGGGATTTTTGTGTAGGATAAAATCATCCTAATTAGAAGGTTGGTAAGGGAAGTGGATGAAGATTGATTAATTGATATGAATGAATTAATTAATGGACATAAATATTAATGAGGATGGGATGATTGGGTATGTAAGATAGTAAAATGGTTAATTAATTAATGAGGATTGGGAGGGAATTTAATTAGATGACAGGGATGAATAAATATGCACACGTGGGTGATGAGGATATAGATACCAAAATTAGGTGTCTACACTCATATATTTCTCTCATAGGTAGATCATGAAAATGATGATTCTTCATGCAAGAAATATGGGATGTAAGGAGAATTGTTAGTTCATTTTGGTAATTTAGAAAATAATCCTTCACATCAGCAACAACATCAACGTCTAAAGTGGGTCTAAATCACCATCAAGGACTCCCACCAGAATTCTCATCCAGATACTTCATCAGCATTCAAATGATAAGAAAAATGAGAAATGAGGTAAATCTCACACTTATGAGTTTAGTTGTTTATAGCACCAAACCTAATATATTTTGTGAGGCACTCAGTCAACCAGAGTGGAAGAAATCCATGGATATAGAATATGACTCCTTGATTCAGCATCGGGCATGGGCACTTGTTGATCTTCATGTAGGAAATAAATCCATTGGCTATATAGGGAATATGGATCTATCGATAAGTACAAAGCACAACTAGTTACAAAGGGATATTCTTAGCAGGAAGGATTTGACTATGAGGAGATATTTGCACCCACTTAAAAGATCAAGACAATTAAAGTTGTCTGTGCACTGAAAGCAAAAAAAAGATAGAAACTTAAGAAGATGGGTGTAAAAAAGTGCTTTCTTGAATGACGATCTAAAATAAGATGTATACATGACCCAACCAGAAGGATTTGTTAATGAAAAACATCCTAAATGGGTATGTCATCTAATTAAGTCTCTTTAAATATTCAAACAAACACCCAGTACATGGTACATTAAAATAGATGATTACCTATTACAACAAGGATTCATTTATAACCCCTATGATTGAAATTTGTATATTAAATAGATAGGCACAAAGATTGTCATTATAGTTTTATATGTGGATTATTTTGTAATCACAGTGAGTTCAGAAAATCTCGTTGAAGATGTTAGAAATGATCTAAATAAATCCTTCAACATCACATATTTGGGGCTACTTCATTATTGGCTTCACTTAGAGATATGGAAAAAGAATAAGAATATTTTTATCTCCCAGATGAAATATGCCAGGACACTCATGGAAAAGTATGGCATGTTTGATTGTAAACCTATTTCCACTCTAATGGAAAATGGTTTGTAACTTTCTAGATTCCAAGATTCACCTCAAGTAGATGGTACTCACTATAGAAAACTTGTTGGTAGTATCATTTACTTGAATTAGACCAGATCAAACCTTTACTTTTCTATGAGCTATCTTTCCAGATTCATGTAGGAGGTGAATAAATTTCATTGGATAACAACGAAGCATGTTTTGAGATATGTATGAGCTACAGTTGATTATGGTCTCAAGTATAAGAAGAACTCTCCATTCTTCTTGCAGGGATATATAGAATCAGACAATGTTGGATATGTTGATGAAAATAAATCAAATACAAGTTATTATTTTCATCTTGGGTCTAGACCTATCTCATGTATTATAAAAAAGAAAACAATTTTTGTTCTCTCATCCATTAAGGCAGAGTATTGCGCCACATTAGGATCTATGTGTGAAGCTATTTGGTTACATCGCATTTTGACTGATATGGACATTCCTAAAGAAAAATCACCTAACATTCACTACAAAAATTAGGGTGTGTTGAAGCTAGTAAATAATCCAATTTTTCATGAGAGAACAAAGCACATTGAGGTTAGAGGGCACTAAATTTGAGGAAAAGTCTTAAAACACCACATCTAACTCCTGTACTACCAAAAACATTTCTAGATAGAAAACATACTCACCAAGTCTCTTGGAAATGTGAAATTTGAACTATTTTGGGGGTACATTTGTAAAAATCATGTATTAAGGGTGAAATGTTAGATTAATTTAATTATCACATTATTTTATAAAATGGCCTCGTCAGTTATGCCTTTGTGTCATATTTGTTCCCCCACCCGTGTGATAATTCCTTCTTCCTTGAAACCATTTTTGCATGTATATATTGGCTTGTTTTGCTTTGAATAAAAAAAACAATTCTGCTCCCAAAAGAACAGGTAGTTTTCCTCAAAAAATGTTAATATGACACCAAACCTTTGTGAAAATTTGGTCATGGAAAATTACTAATCAATATATAACTCTCTATAAAATTTCAAGATGATACGAAGACCAGATCAAAAGTTATGGTATTTGTAAATTATGCTCTTGCATCATATTGTACAAAGATCCTTTTATTGTGTTCATTGATGAAATTACATGGAATATCCTCAATGAATTCCTGTATCATGCATCAGTGAAAAATAGAAATGAATAATTAAATCGAAAGTGTTTGGAACTCAAAATAGACGAAGGAATAATCAAAGTACTTCACAGAATTGGAATTGAAAAAATAAGAAGAGCGATTATTTAAAATAAAATTTATTGGAATAACTTATGTCTAGAGGTTCAAATCTGATGGACAAGCATATGAAGGAACATACCTTGCAAAAAAAATACTTCCATGTTAGTAGTTGTATTAAAATTGAAGGTGTTGTAGCTTTATCCTCACATTGATCCATTGAACTTTGTGTGGTTTTTGTATTACTTTGATAATAATTAATACTTATCTTTAAGTTCTTAGTTATGTAGAGAAAAAATCAAATTACTTATGGAATCTAGTTTGGTTGATGTAGTGCTAGGAAGACTTGGTGAGATGGTTGTGGATTAGAACACCTAGGAGGATTCAACGTTATTTAACTTTAAAAAGGACTTTGAGTGGTTAAAAAATAAGCTCACCCTTATAATTAGGTGTCTCAAAAATGCGGATACACATGATGAGTCTATCGAAGGATGGTTGCTCGATGTTTTAGACATTGCCTGGGATTTCAAGGACATAATCGAAGAATATTCCATTGAGTCATTATATACTAATAATGATGGTAACACTCAATCCTCTTTTGTTTTATTTCCTTTCAGTTATCCTCAACTGATAAAACTGTGTAAAATGGGACTATGGATTTAGGACATCACGAATAGAATGAGGTTCATCATGGAATGATTTCATCATGAAGATAGATTTTGAGGCTCAAAATGTCCAAGATGGATAAGATAATGGTGTTAATTTTTCATATCCAACCTTGCGCTAATTTTCCTTAATATTATGAAGCATTGTGAAAGTCACACCATAGTATGCAATTGATAAAAAAGGATAAAATTTATATGAAGGATAGTTACTTGGATCAATTGGTAAATATAGAAAATCAAGAGGCTTGTTATAATAGCGAAACTACTAAAACATATTCCAAGAAATAGCTCATGGGAACAATGGTCATAAAAAATATTATAAGTGAAGGTCAACTTCTCATAAGAGATCATAACCCTGATTGTGAAAATAACAATCCTAGTATGATCAAGACTAATTCTCATAGTGGTGAAGGAAAATAAGTATTTAGAATGAACTTGGGAATAAATGACAAAAAAAGTAAGGTGTCAAATAAAAAAGGTAATGAGTTGTCTAAGTGGACCCTAATGTGCAAGAACAATCATGTAAAATTTCTCAAGAAATTGAGAAAGGGGTCATATTTCAGTGAGCAAGTCAATGGATTTGTAGAAGAAAGGAATACCGTAATATACGTGTATGGGTAAAAAATTAGTAAGAATTGGTGCTCCACTGAAATAGGTTTGTCCTCCACATGTAATTTAGGTAATTTAAGATTTTTTTCTAGGTTCCCATTTTTGTTGTCTATTTATCGATCTATTTTTTGTTTCCTTTCCCTATCATGTGTTGGTTATGTTCATTTTTTGGTTGTGTTTGTAAGATTGTCTAGTTTTTTAGTGTGGTGAATCTATAACCCAATGTAAAAATCACTGGTCTACTACCCATGAAATACTTGAGGTTCTCCATTACCCCTTAGGGTCTAATTACCCGAAGCTGGAGCCAAGTTTTATCATGCAAAATGTCTAGCATGAAAAATTGAAACTTTTTATTGTGACAAATAAGCCCATAATTGAAAATTATGTTTCCCTCTCACTGTGAATCCCTCCTCTAGCTAGCATGGATTCAGTCCCACCCTCACCTAGGCTAAAAGGAAAGTTCTAAAAATAATATCAGGCATGTTTTTAGTATGCATGGAAGAATTCCAAATTGTTAGGGTAAATTTATTTTACTTAAGTTAATTATGCATTTAATATTATTATTTGGTTATATTTATATAACCATTTATTTTGTCTTATTTAAGTTTATACGTTGCATAGTTGCAACTTATTATTTGTTTGTATTTAATTATTGTTGCTTCTCCTATGTATTTTGGAAGTTATGATTTTGGTTGTGCCTATGCAAACTTGCATTTGTCTACACATGGTTGTTCAATTCCTATAAGAATTTTAGCCCATCTGTTGTAAATTGATTTTGGATGATTAATAAAATATTGTAGGCTTTCGTCCCTGTTTTACATTTGGTACCAGAGCAGGAATCTGGACCTATGAAGTAGAGAATGGTTGGAGAGAGGTTGCAGTAGGAAGAGAATTATCTTGGAGAAGAATTTTCTTTCCAGATCATGTGTTGCCTCCATCAACTTCCAAGACATCCATGCATACCCTCAATCCCCTCTTCTGTTCCAGTTGTTTGGAACACAATTTTTTTTGCATTGGTGCATCCTACACCAGGTAAAATTTGTTGTCGGAATTTAAAAAAAATATTATTATTTCCCCCATCCAAGGGTCTTACCTCTAATACTAGAGGATCCTTTGGTCTCTTCTATATTTGGATAAACTCTTCCTAAAAATTGGTGAAGATTGAGCTCTCCACATAGCTCCTAACTAAGCTATTTTGAACACTAAGTTATTGGATGGGCGAGTTGAGGATGTTAAGCTTCTGGGCAGGTTGTTAGCATTTTCTTTGGAGCTGTGATCCACATTTTCCTCTAAATGTTCTTTACATGGTTCTACATGGCCAAGCCCATTTTAAGTGAACCTACATCGATCTCATCCTTTCTTGCACCCTGATCGAGTCATATTTGATGTTGAGTTATGATATGTGAATTGAGTCATATAGACCGAGCCCGTATTACAATCAAACTATCTGAGCCTTGCATTGATCCCACTGTGAGGATTCCCCAATCCCTGGAGACCGAGATCCTCCAACGAGCAACACACAACTCAGAGCCCCCTCTTCTAATCTGTGACCCTATGCAAAAAAACTTGTCCTTGTACAAAGCACAAAAAAAAATTCAAAGCAATGTAGACATATCAATAAGCAACCGAGTCAGGCCAAAATTTGATTGAGCTCCATACCTCTGACCTACAATCATATATAAATAGAAAAAACAAACAAAACCGTGGCGATAACAAAAGATATCAATCACAAAGGAGATAAAGGAATCCATCTCAGGTTTATTTGTGACCTAAAAGTGTCCCAGCTAATACGCATTTGCCACATGGACTCCATTCTCAAGTCAAGTGGATCACTCAAACTTTTAGGTCATTGTTTTGAAAATGTGAGTCATTTTTGATATGGTTTAATTATTAGTTGTTTCATTTAAATATACAAGCGCTTAGAGTGCTGAAGTGATTAAAGGAAAAGAACTAGGAGTGGGAGGTTTGGGGTTCAAGCCCCACCCCCAACATGAGTTTTTAAAATCATATAACATAGTGTCCCCCACCACTTTTGGTAGCACATTTAGCAGAAAAACCTCCTCCAAACTACTTAGTTACAACTAAATAGGTCGAGATTCCATGAAAGACATTTTCCTCTTGAGTCCTAAAAAGGTCATTTTTTATCATTATCCAGCTAAGTAAACACCCTTCAAATGAGTATAGGGAAAATAAAAAGAATTTGATGGTGATTTCAACTAATATTGAATGTTTAAAAGGTAATTTATGAAATTTTATGGAATAAAAATTAATTCAGGGAAATTCTGTTCAACATTGGGTAATTGCTGGTATAAGGAATGAAATATAAAAAGGTATAAGCTACCTTATCTTGATGATTTCAGGAGTTCCAGAGGGATAGAAGAAGAAAAAAAATGGTCATTATACATATATTGGAATCCTGTACAAGTTGGAAACATTGAATTTATTCCAAGACTTGATTATTTCCTGAGATAGTTTGGAACTATGCAGCTTACCCCCCGAGTTTAAGATGGAATAGGTCCTAAATTTGGAATTTCAAGAATATTTTGATTTAAATAATGGTTCTATTTATCTCATCAATGGTCATTATAAATATATTGGAATCTTGTACAAGTTGGAAACATAGAATTTATTCTAAGACTCGACTATTTCCTGAGATAGTTCGAAACTATGTAGCTTACCCCCCGAGTTTAAGATGGAATAGGTCCTAGATTTGGAATTTCATGAAAATTTTGATTTAAATAATGGTTCTATTTATCTCATCATATGTTTTGGAGTCAAAATAATATAAGGTTTTACCCCAAAAAAACTTTCCTAATTTTCAAGATGAAAACATCAGTTCAGGTGTCCTAATTTGGACATAAAAGGAAAAATCTACTTTCATAATCTAGAAAAGTCATAATTTGGGAAATTTTATGTCTAATCTACCCCCCATGGGACATGAGAAACAAGAGGGACACAAAATTTCAACCTCACTCTCTTCCCGAAGTAACACTTTTTCCTTCTAGTTATTGCAATTATCCCCTCTGTTCCCATGGTTCAAGGGGGACACTAAAGTGTGACCTCCCTCATTCTCATAGGTCAAAATATAGACACCCTTATGTCCCCTCTATCCCATTTTTCCTCAAGGGATAAGGGGACACAAAAATTTGACCCACTCATCTATGCATCCCCTGGTCACCATGTGGCCACCTCTAGCTCCTTCGTGCTCATTTCCCAACCCTTGCATTTCATCCACCGCACACGATAGTCTTCCACTTGTCACCTTATGGTGTAATTCACACTTTAGTTTCCTTGGTGTAACCTCTTTCCTCATTTCACCTATTTCAACCTCACCTCCACTCCATTCTAACCTTGATTAAGTGTCATAGTTCCAGGTGAGTTAAGAAATTCAATAAAATCTCACTAACTCTCCATTTCTCAAATAGCTAGTTATTTTTTTTGAATATTGCTGTTTCAACATCATCCAAAACTTCATTTTCATCCAAACATTCTTCCAATTTTTTTATAGACATCTGTAACTAGCAAAATGAGGATTTGATCATATATTTTAATCTAAGCTTCCGTTTACCTTGAAAATTTTCCTGTGATCTCCTCTCCAAAATGCCTTTGGCAAGATTGTCAAAGAAAATACACTAATGTTATCATATTTTTATAAAAAAAATTGAAAATATTAAACCCTAAAAATTCTTTTTCATTTCTATAGACATTGAGTAGATGCAAAACCATGAAATTCAGAGAAAAAGGTCCTCAAGAAAAACAAAAAAAATTGACAATGGTTTCATTGCAAGCCGACACCCATAAGTGAAATTTATAAAAATAACAATTATTTAGAGTTGTGGGTGTTTAAAAATAGTAATTTTCTAAAAATAGTAAATCTTTAATATTTTTAATACTCCAAATGAGCAAGAAAAGTAAAAAAATACTAACAATAACAATCCCATATAAGAACTACTCAAAATAGTAAGTCTTGTAATTAAGCTAAAAAATATGTGGAAACTCCCATTGTACCTATCTCATTACAATTTTCCACCACTACGAGGCTGAGAATTTGTCTTGTGGTCCAAATAGGAAAATAAAACCCCTAAAGGCTCTCAAAACATTAGTCTAGAGGTGAATTTTTCATGGCACAGTTTGGTATAAGAAGTTGAATGATTCACTCATCCCAATTGTGGTAGAAGGGAGTCATATTGCTTTAATTTACTCAATTAGAAGATGTCTTCATCACTGAGGTGAAAAATGGAGATCCAAACTAAAGTCCTGATTGAGTCTTTCAACCTTTGCAAACATGAATTAAGCCTCCAAGGAGCAGGAAGTTATCATAGGTCCATGAAGTGAAATATATCACAACAATGTTCATAAAAACTCATTCAAATTCCCAAAGTGGTCCCATAGCTCACAGAAGAAAGACAATGTAATCACATTATTCCTACCCCACAGGTGGTTAGAGGAATAAAATTTCATTCAAAGAGAAATCCTCCTACCCAGAGAATAATAACTATAAAAAGTGGATGTGAAGAAGGGATGTCTGGGAATACTAATAATGCTTCCATCCAAGGAGATGACATATTTGTGATTAAATAAAATATGGGAATATGGGTATGTAGTTAATCTAATCTAGGAGGAAACATAACAGAATAAGTAAATTCACTAAGCCAATATGTAAATGAGACAAGTAAATAAACTAATGAAATAAAAAACCCTAATGTGCAAGAAGGGAAAGGAAATAACTCAACTGATAACTAGTGACTGTTGTACTATGTCACAGTGATGCACATAAAATTAGAAATCATGAAAACATATGTAGGAGTGCCAAAAAGGACATATCTAGATGTCGTATATAGACTTGGGCACCTAGAATAGGAATGGGGCACCTACGTGCATTATGGAAAGAAATCTCAACACCCTAGTCTGGGAAAAATGTGTGGAATTGATGTTCATAAGGTTAGAAAGTGATCTAAAAATCTGACTGCCTCTCACATTAATTTTTTGTACACCATTAAATGCTCAAAATATTACAAGAGGAGGAAATAAACTGTAAGAGGTATCAAAACCCTAAAAAATATGCAGATTGAATGGGTAAGACTGACCTCAGTTGCCACAATAGTGGGCTTACTAAACTGAGTTTTGCACTACATTTCGGACCTAGATGTAGTTCTTGTGTGTATGTGCATGTCATGGCCTAGGTGCTCTTGTGTTAGTCACACTTTATGAAATAGCAAGAAATAACTAAATGTAGAAAATGTAGTAGAATGTGTGCATGGAATAGAATATAATCCCTCCCCCTATGAAGTGTGATGCAAAATTCCTAGCTTATGCCTTGATGATGGAGCTATCTGGATGCAAATGCAATAGATGGATGCAAATCTAGATGAGTGATAGTAGTAGATGATGTTAGGTCCCTCATTATGGTCCCATACCTTTATATTTATAGGGTTCTCTTATTCTAATTTTGTAATTAACCTCGAAAAGGCAAACCAAAGGAAAAATAAACATGAAAAATGGTTAGAAGAGGCCCAAAAAATGGTGGGAAAGTTCTAGAAGGATTAGGGCACCCCCAGGTGGGACCATGACACCCATGGGATCCCCAGCTATGGCTAACATTATGCGAGATGTGCCAAAATGGCTAGGCAATAGGTCGCAAATTATGAAATTAAATATATACGATGGCCAAAGGGATGGGGGTTAATTATTAATTTCTTCACTCAAGAACCTTATAAATAGTATTATGAGACCAGGATAAATAAATTTCTAAAGTGCATGATTTTGTGACTACATCTTTCCCCCAATTTATGTTGGTGAGTGGAAATCTCAATAACATAAAGTAGATAGAGATACATACTTGATGTCCATGAAGAGTGTAGTTGAAATGTGTTAGAGGACTATACAAAGCATGGACTGATAAAAATATGGTGGAACATGGAATCTATAGATGAAAAATGCAAAAAGAAAAAAGTGATTGGAGTGAACCTAGGGTGGAATGCATGTGTGTAATTATTGCAATGTGTAGTGTACCTGCATGGTTATTAAAGCATGTGTGCTACTGCAAAATATGTTGTTGTTGTTGTTTTCTCTTGTTGTTTCCCCCATTTGACTACTTGTTTCTCATACAACCAGACATGATCCATGTCGAGAAAGAGAGTAAGAGGTTATCATGTACTACGAGTTTTTTGGGTGATCTCATGCCAGTATGGATGAAGAAGTGTAGGGAGGAAATTCTTTGTGTCCTCTAAGCCTTAACCACTTCTGTTGAAATGTGAGAAAATATCTCTGTATTGTCTGGGTTCTTTGGGTGATCTGATGCCATTGGATGAAGTCGTGTAGGGAGGCACATTAACTATAGCCCCCAAGCTTGTAACATCTTCCTAGAAATGCTAAGGAAACCATGTCATGTAAAATCCGATGTGTATGGGATTTATAGACTAGTCTATATCCACTCATTGTAGAAAATTGAACCATGCTGGTGTAGAATATTTATGTTAGTAGATTCAACCAACTAATGCCCCCCCTCTTTGGAGGTGCATGCGACGTCACTGATAGGAGACGTGCAACCCCAAAAGAGGGCCAACAACATGTACACTAAAAATTTCTTGGTAGAAACACAAAAAAGAAAGGCTATTTGAAGACAAGTGTAAACATGCATGCATGTAGAATATAATGTATAATCTATGAAAATAATTGAAAAGCTACCAAGAGAAGTAATGGAAACACACAAGAAGACAGGTATACCAAAAAAAGAGGGTTGCAAACATGGGACACCACTCACCATGTCGCAAGACATGTAAGGCTGTCATGGCCAAAAACAACAAACAAGTGTGCAAACCAAACATAGGGCAAGGTCTGCAAACAATATAAAAAAATAGCAGAAAATGGTAGACAATGAAACAATAAATTATGGAAACCAATGTCCCTGCATCAAAAATGTTGCACATGAAGCAACTGTTAGCATGTTAGTAAGATAACTAGTATGTCAAAAGCATGTATAAACAAGTAATATAAAGTGCTAAGTACGAAATGAAATAATAACACCTAGAAGAGATGACTGTGTGGATGCCCCCAGCGACCAATGTATGAAGGGTAGAAGGTGAACATCCATGCTATGTGTAAGAGACATGTATCTGTGATCATAACTTGAAGAGTATGTAAACGTGCATGTGTGGATGATATAGATAAATGACATACAAGTAATCGAACTAGCATGTGTATTAAAGTGATCATGAACAAATAAGAGTAAGGAAGAATAAAAGTGACCATATATGCAGGATGTTGTGGATGGATGGAATGGAATGTAAGATGGAATTATAGGAGCTGTGTGCCCCTCGAGTGGATGGAAATGTTTGTAGTGAGGATCATTTTTTCCCCTCACCAGTCAAGAATGAACTGTAAATACAAATTCGTCATCGGGAAATGGTCGATTAGTGTGTATATCATGTCTAGTACATTGTGATGAATGTGTATATGCGTAGTGGTGATGATATCCAACAAGTCAAAGAGATGTATGTGGACGTTATAGCCTAAGTGTATACCACTATGAGATGAAACGTGGAGTGATGATTTATCCCTAAGTGTATATCACTATGGGATAAGTGAATAAGTGATGATTTAACACTAAGTGTATATCACTAATGTAGACACCTATAATTTAACCTGAGCAATTTAAATACTTAAATTACGCTAATTATCCTCTTTCCCGCAAATCAAAGACATATTGTTAATATGGCACACTTCCTCTTCTATCACCGTTAATTAGCTACATTACACTAGTTAATTATCTCTTCTACCCAACAAATACAGTAATTAACGACCTTCCATTAATTAATCCCCCTTTCTATCTAGATTAATTAATTATCTATAATTAATTAAGCTCCCCTTTCTATCTACATTAATTAATTATTTCTAATTAATTAATACCCCTTTCTATCTAGATTAATTAATTATTCTTAATTAATTAATTCTAGACTAATTAATTACTAATAATTAATTAGTTTCCTCTTCCAATAAATCAATAAATCATCATTTATTTGATTAAATCTCTCTCATAGTCTCAGTCATAATAATTATTCCTCTAAAAATCTTCTATAAGCTTGCACACCTATTACTTAATCCCTTTGATTAATTAATAAAGGACCTAAAATCCCATGGGTCACTAAAGGACAAACTAAAATCTCCTAAGGTTGACTCAACCCTTCCTAAACCTCTCTTATCCTCAACTAAACCAACCTCTCCATTTATCCCACATGAAGGAGGATGTATAGATTCTTCTATCCATTGGGCTATTTAAAGAGCTGTCCTCCCACCTTTATAGTCACACCTTTACACACCTTACATGTTTATAGCTAATCTATAGGCATTTCATCTTAGAGCATCTTTCATTTGGGCTAATAGCCATCATTCTTGCATTTCATCCATCAAATATTTTGGGTCATATAGAGATAATCAAAATGGTCTTATAGTCATACTTTGATGAGCTTCCATTCCCAAATCCTTGAAGATCAAACAATCAACTTTGATTGCCATGGATCTATCTAGGTTCATTTAGTATTTGGTGATCTAGAGAGTAGAGATTTTAATAATTAGCATATTAGTTTGATTTCTATTTCAAAGTTTTAATGCATAATGTTGGTGTTTAGTCTTGTTTAGCTCTTAGCATGATGATATTTTTTTAGCTAGTTCATGTTTTGAAACTATTAAGGTGTTAGTTTCAATTCTCTTTGCATAGTTAATTAATACATTGATACATATGGCAAGCCTGGTGAGATGGGTCCTTAGTCCCTTAACACCCTAGTTCAAATTTTTTTGTTATTTCAAGTTTTTGGCTAACCCTTGCTATACACATATGGAAAATAATGTCCAATTTCTTAGGATTTTGCTAATATTACATGTGTAGGACCTCATTTAGAGCTTTAATTCTAATGGGTTGTTGTGAATTTTGAGCTAACATACAAAAGTTTGGAGTGTTTTGAGATTTTTGGTGTCTTTGGCCGTATTTTGACTGTAGGATGGGAATAGGCAGACAAACCATGGCACAGACACACTAAACTAGGTGTAGACACACTTTCCGATGTGCACACAATCTGCTTGTACTATACCTTCACTACTGCTGGAAACCTGTCAGGTTGGCGCACATGCGCTAACCCTTGCGCACATAACCTAAGCCTAGAATAGACACTCTAACCTGGGCACACCCATACTATGTTGTACCCTAACACACACGCCCATATCCTGGCGCATGCATCTCTCGGGTGGCATAGGCACAATGTCTTAGTTTCCATACCTCTTTTTTCTAACGCTAGCGCACATGCCCATATCCTAGCGCATACATCTCTCAGGTGGTGCAGGCACACTTTTTGAGTTTGCATACCTCTTTTTGCTAACCTTGGCGCACATGCCTATACCCTGGTGCAAATTCCCATAACCTAGTGCATACATCTCTTAGATGGGATAGGCACACTGTTTGAGTTTTCGTACCTCCTTTTTTCTAACCATGGTGGACACACCTATACCTTGGCCCACACACCCATATCCTAGTGCATGCATCTCTTAGGTGGTGCAGGAACACTTTGGATTTATATTTTCATAGAGGGGCGCACACGCTCTAACCCACACACACATGTCTTAACCCACGTGTAGGTGCTTTAGTATGAGTTGGTGTATTACTTTTAGATTTGTGGAATTTTGTTTCCTAAGGTACTAACATCATTGCAGGTTTTTGCTTTCATGGATATACTAGACCAGACATGGAATGAACCTTGCATATTAATTATAAGAGTAAGATCACGTATTCTCTTCCCTCACATCTTTTGGGGTGATCTTGGGAATCAGAAACAATTCTTATGTCTTTTGTTGCTTTAAGAATATGTTGAATGTCTAAATTGAGAAAAAATATATTTCACATTTGAATTAAGTGTTTGTATTTGTTATATTATTATATTTTGTGTCAAGTATGCTCTTCTCTTGCATCTTAGGGAAATCTTGAGAATCATAAATGACATTTATTTTATTTTTTTGGAAAATTACTAATCCATTATGCAGAATCACAAATTTTTGTCAAAGAAGGGTGGAGTTGAAAAAAAAATAAACTACTAATACACTTTCCTAGTAGGTTTCCAAAAGGTGTTCAAGAAAACCACATCCAATTTAAAAAAGATATAAACAACACCACAATCAACACACTATATTTGCATGTTTAGATAAGGGTATGTCCCATCCACTTAAAACTAGGACATAACCCCTTTGACATAAGCCTTAAGCTATAAAAATGGGGGTGGTCCTAGGAACCCCAAAGTAGTCCACGCAAGAGGGAACCTTGTGGATGAAATGGGAAGTGCTCCGCACAACCTACTTAACTAGTACACATGTGAGATTTAATGTCACAAGTCATCTGTATTGCGACCCCAGTGAGAGTACACGATGGAAACATAAATTTCTCACAGTTCTTGAAAGGGGTAAAGTAAAACTGAGATACTCCCAAATTAGTTAGTGCGACTCTTTGGGTAAATCAAGCTCACTCTTAGATGACTTGTGACACCTAGTTGAGTGAACCACCTAGGAAGCTATCTTTGACAAGGAGCCAACTTTGAGCATATCAAAGCCAATTTGAGTTGAGAGCCATTATTCATCATGAAATGTGTGAAGCATTACTTTTACTTTGTTTTTCACTTGCCCTAAGGTGAGGCGAAACTCTGCCGAAGTGAGGCCAAAATTTTTCATCCCCAATTGATCTACTTCCTTCACTTTCTTTTGACACTTTGTTGATTAAAAGAAGAGTGACTACCCTTGTTTTGCTAATTGATTGTATTTGCCACTTTTGTGCTCGTTTACGCTCATCCATGTTTGTGGATGATATTTTAAACATCTAAAGTATGTGGAGATGATTTCATATCATTGGTAGCCTTTTCAATATTGATACCCAAGTCAAGATTGTTGTCATAGTTAGGATTGCTTCATCACTTTAATCTCCTTTGATGTGTTATATTTTTTGTATCATATCACCATAATTTTGATACTTACGTCTTGTTTCTTACAAAGTCAACCTAAGTGTCTAGATTGTAACGTTATGCTACATAAATTGTAACAATTCCTTAGTATACTTTAGCCTTAGTTTGCCTTAAAACATTACCTTGATTTTGGAAAGTGTTATTTTTACCTTTGTGAGTGTCATAATAATGTTATTTCGATACGAATACCTTACTTTTCTGTAAAGTTTGGTTAATTTATGCTAGTGGTATTGTTGCATCATTCATGTTTGTAACTTCTACTTTTTTGAGATTTAGGTCATGATTGGATCTAAACTCACTTTTAGTATATTTTGTTTGGAAATCATATCAACCTTTAGTTATTACTTATGTCTCGTTCATTTTTGAACTTGGCATAAGTGTTGACATTTTGTTGGTCATCTTACATGTCAAACTATTGATTGATTGGACGCTTAGGAAGTACTCCATTTGACTAATTGGTTTACCAACAAATTTTTGTGATTGTGAGTCATTTTTCACATCAGCTTATCCATTTCTGACAATCACTTTGATCCATTGATTCTTTATCATTCATTAATCTTTTTCATTAATTTTTCTCTGTGTTTTGAACTTTTGTGATTATTCCTTGTGTTTATCCATCTTATAAATTCATTTCTAGGACAATATTTTGGGTCTTTGATCCTCTTGATCTTCTTGTTTTTTCCTAAGTTCATGATCATTTTTGAACACATATTTCAAACCTTGGAAACAAATTCAAGAAACTTTTACATCAATTGAACATTGGAAATATTTCCTTTGTATCCTTTATGTTGCTAAAATTTTGATAAGTCCTTTGACATTTACACCTCCATCCCTTGTTGGATTATAAATCTTGAGTCCTCATGATGTATGTTTTCCTTAGCTTTCCTTTCTGAAAATCACACAAGCATCACCATCTTTACGAAATGTCTAGTTGGTTGTTTTTATGCTGCCGAAATCAACATGGAACCTTCTTCACTTTGAAGAAGTTTGATCATACAATTTAGGTCTAGACCTGTGAACCCAACACACACCAACAATGATTGATTATCGTAAGGTCCCTTATATGTATGACAATAAGGAATCAAGTTTTTAGTGTTCACATTAAAAGACACCCATCATGACCAAACCTCGATTGGTTATTCATGTCAGAGAACCCATTTGGGTAACCCATTCCTCACCTTCATCTCATAGTTGATGGTATGGTTTGGAAACTTCTGATCCAAATTATTATTCAGGTTCCTCCAACTCTTCTTCTAATTCTAATCTAAAAATTACCTCTTCTTCTGAGGATTCAAATCTAAATATTTCCTCTGATTCTTCTGATGATTCAGATCCAAACTACTATTTAGATCCAAACTACTATTTGGATTCATCTAATTCAAATCCTAAGTCATGGTCCTCCCTATCTTCGAAGGACCCTCTCCATCATACGTTTAATATGACTCCAACGTCATGGTCCTCCCTTTCTTTGTAGGACCCCTTTTATCAGTCACCTCAATGACATCTTCTTCCTTTGAAGATATGTGTGACTCCAAATCCCTCCAATCAAACATCTGATACAATTCTTGAATCATGATCCTCTCCTGCTTTGTAGGACCCTTGTTATTATTTATCAAATGTTATTCTTGAATCACAGTCCTCCCCTTCTTTGCAAGACCTTCTTCATTAATCACCCCCATGAATTCTTCCTTCTTTGAAGAGTCGTGTGACTCAAATTCCTTCCCTCCCCTTCTTCACAAGACCTTCTTCATTAATCACCCCCACGAATTCTTCCTTCTTTGAAGAGTCGTGTGACTCAAATTCCTTCTAGTAAAATGTCTGAATTGACCCATGCATCGTAATGTGATGACTTTGGACTTAATCCTACTATTTTACAGATGATATACCATAGTATAGGTATCTCCACACCACCTTGTTCTACTCCCGAGACATCTAGCTCCACATCTTCCTCGTCCCCCACATCATTTTCTTCTATCAATCTTCATAAAACATCTTCTAAGTCTTCCACACCAATTGAACCTCTTTCTTTCACTCAAACCTTGGTGGTTAATCAAAAAATGAAACCAATTGATATGTTTCAGAATGAAGAAAAATTTAGGGCATTTATAGGGGCACACAAAGATATTCCTCTAGCAGATTATGAGAAAGGATTTTCTTTAGACTTCGATGCATCTAGATATTATGAGGAAAATGCTGATTCCTTTTTTCAAGAAATGGAGGAAGAGCCTCATATCATACAACTCTATTCTCCTCTTACTCTTCCATCTTCACATTCTTCATTATGTGATGAAACTCCTGGACATTACATTGATCCATCGCCTATCTTCTCATCACCCAATAACTCTTTGTCTATCATAATTACTCAATCTCAATCTCTTATGGGGTTAACGCCAAGTAGCCCTTCATTTTCATCTGGGTGTGGGTCACCTTCTAGTAGCCCTACCTCTGCTATTTGTGGGACATTTTCGAGTAGTCCACTATCTTCTATTCTTTGGGCATGTATAACTAGCCCCTTGTCTTCTATGTATGGATCACCCCCGGGTAGTCCATCATATTCTATTCTTGGGCCAAATGCTAGTAGCCCATCATCTTACATCTATGGGTCATGTCCTAGTATCCCTTCTTCTTATATTCTTGGGAAACATCCTAGTAGCCCTTTATCTTCTATTATGGGTCACATCCTAGTAGCCCTTCTTTTTCTATTATTGGGCCACATCCTAGTAGCCCTTCATCTTCTATTTATGGCTCACCTCCTGGTAGCCCATCTTCTTCAATCCTTGGACCGTATCATTTTCATCCATCACATTATTCATATACCAAAGATTGTGGCAAGCCCACTACCATTCCTCTCATCAATTATAAATGTCCATGTTCTTCTCTCACTTCTCGGGATCAGACAAGTCAAGCATTAGCTTATAAGAAACTTAGACAAGTTCCTTATCAAGCCAAGATCAAAAATCAGAAGAGATCCAAAGCTCCCAACAACTCTAATGATCATAGAATCCAAAATCAAATGCAATTCCAGAATTCACACCAATGCACCCATAAGGTATGGTACAAGGTGTTGAAACCTATGGATGGTGAATTCAAGCTCCCACATATGAAACCCATGTTTCAAAACAAATCACAGTCATTCATTGAGTGTGAACTCACCATGATCATCGAGATCGGGGATAATATAACTCTTGATAAAAAAACGCGCTTAGTGTCCCTTATCAAGGAAATCACACACATCGTTGTTGGATCCTATCATGTAGATTGACATTGTTGGTCCCAACTTTCAAAAAATAACAAAAATCATAAATTTTTTCAAAAATACAAAAAATAAGAAAACATTAAAAAATTATAAAAACAAAATCAAAGGTACAAAGATCAAACATCGTAATCAGGTATTTCATACACATGGATGTTCTTTCTTTCCTTTCTTTCATAGTCCTCTACAAGTCATCCACCATTTTTATCCCTTTGATGTTATTGTGATTAGCCTATTCACACACATTTTGTGACATTTATCTCTACGGTATCCATTTGACCTTGGTATCTCATAACCTTGGTAAATTAAAGAATGACTCACCTCTTAGAGATCCTATCACTATCTACATATAATAAAATTTTCAAGAAGTAATTTTGGGCATATTTGTTGACACTATCCAATGTTTTCATCACAATCAATTCCACATCCTTCCATCAAGCCATCAGTGGTTCTTAACCTCTTGTCAAATAAGAGAGCTAAAATAATTTTTTAGAAAGCAAAAGAATCAAAATCAATCAATCAATCATAAAGAAAAATCTAAAAGAAAAAACAAATTGATATATAAATCTCTCTTGGGGTATTTCTAATAATATCTACCTGGGCTATGGATGCATGACTGGAAGTAGAGAAATGTTGTGATTAGAATCACATGCATCTTCGTCGGAGTTATGGATGCCTGGCTGGTAGTGGAGTAATGTACGACTCTCCTTCTATAATTCATTCACACATCACCTTTCAAACTAAATCATTCCTACACATTGGCTAGTTTCTTCACTTGTTTTCTATCAACTCTTTCCTTCAAGAGATAATTCATTTCCAAGTGCACACATGGGATATCGATGCGTAAACATGATTAGTATGTTACCAAGTGTTACTTTTTAGACCTTGTTTAAACTCTTTGTTTATCGCATGTCTTGTCTATAGATTTGTACCTTGGGCTAATCACTTTTTCATCAATTGACTTCTAAATCATTTCATAACATCCTCTGTTATTTGAAAATAGTTTAGAACATCCATGTGTATCAGATATCCTCTTTTCCATGTTTGCATGCACTTTTGTCCCCTTTTAATAAGAAAATTTTCTACTTCCTTTCTCTCATGTGTTTCTTGGCGAACTTACGCTAGGGGCATCCTTGCTCCCTCATGATTGAACCTATTTTATATTGGCCTTGATCCACCTTTTATCTGTGAAGAGTTTGTCTTTGAATACTCCCACCTAATCATTGGGGCATATCATATCTTCACTTTCTCGTATGCGTGTTATTTTGCCCTTGTACATCCCATCTATCGCTAGGAGCATCCACACTTCTTTGTCTTCTTATTCATAGCTTTAGAAAACTTATAGAAAATCACAAAAACATTCAAATATGTTTTGAGAAAAATTAAAATTAATATAAATCATCCTACAAAACATCACTCTTTGGTTCTTTCCTGAGTTTGTGTGTGACTCATGGATCATCTTGATCTACCTCCATCAACAAATTTGGTTTGCTTACTATGTCTGTACTTTGGGGCACAATGAGTTGCTCAGTACTGTTTCATAGTGCATAATTTCTTTTCATATGACCTAAGTTTCCTCCGTTATTCCCTTTTCATGTATTCTTTCTTAGGACACCATATTTTGACCATTTTTGTTAATTCACATAGGCCAGAATCAAAGCTTGATAGAAAAAACATTACATTATGTTTCTCTATTAGGTTAGCTTGTTTACTTTCTTGTATTAAATTGCATTTTGTATGTTGCAAGGAGTTAGGCATATTTTACTTTCTCGTATTGCATTGCATTTTTTATGTTGCATGGAGTTGGTATATTCAGCAATGGACAACTGTTCGTAGTATGGATTTTCATGTCATCCTACTTTTGTCGTATGCTTATATTTCTAATAAGGACCGATGACATAGATCTTTGGCAATATGATGACGATAAATTTTTTTCAATGCACTAGATGAAAGCTTGCTCTTTTTCTTCCCATCTTCATTCCTCTTCTACATCATTCTCCTATCAACATTATTCTTCTTATTCACTTGGGGCATCCTTCTCCTACCCATTCTTATTTTTCCTTTCTCTCATCTATTTCGATTGTCGATCCCCTTCTCTGATCACCCCATTGACACTCGAAGGGGAATATCTTACTTCTACTAAGTTTCTTCAACACTTTGAAATATTTATCTATCTACTATCTTTGAAGTGGTGTCATTTACGCCATCCCAAAGTGGGGAAACTGTAGAAACCTTAGAAATTTAAATACCTAAATTATGCTAATTATCCTCCTTCCCACAAATCAATGACATATCATCAATATGGCACACTTCCTCTTCTATCACCATTAATTAGATACATTATGCTAGTTAATTAACTCTTCTACCCAACAAATACACTAATTAATGACCTTCCATTAATTAATCCCCCTTTCTATCTAGATTAATTAGATATTTCTAATTAATTAAGCTCCCCTTTGTATCGACATTAATTAATTATTTCTAATTAATTAATACCCCTTTCTATCTAGATTAATTAATTCGTTTCCTCTTCCAATAAATCAATAAATCATCATTTATTTGATTAAATCCCTCTCATAGTCTAAATCATGCTAATTATTCCTCTAAAAAGCTTCTATAAGCTTGCACATCTATTAATTAATCCCTTTGATTAATTAATAAAGCCCCTCAAATCCCATGGGTCACTAAAGGACAAACTAAACTCTCCTAAGGTTGGCTCAACCCTTCCTAAACCTCTCTTATCTTGAACTAACCCAACCTCTCCATTTATCCCACATGAAGGAGGATGTAGAGATTCTTCTATCCATTGGGCTATATAAAGAGCCCTCCTCCTACCTTTACACTCACACCTTTACACACCTTATTTGTTTATATATAATATATAGGCATTGCATCTTAGAGCATATTTCATTTTGGCTAATAGCCATCATTCTTGCATTTCATCCATCCACAAGTTTGGGTCATATGCAGATAATCAAATGGTGTTGTATCCATACTTTGATGAGCTTCCATTCCTAAAACCTAGAAGATCAAACAATAAAATTTGATTGCCATGGATCTATCTAGGTTCATTTAGTATTTGGTGATTCAGAGAGTAGATATTTTAATACTTAGCATATTAGTTTGATTTCTATTTCAAAATTTTAATGCATAATGTTGGTGTTTAGTCTCGTTTAGCTCTTAGAATGATGATATTTGTTTAGTTAGTTCATGTTTTGAAACTATTAAGGTGTTGCTTTCAATTCTCTTTGAATAGATAATTAATACATTGATACAAATACAAGAAAAATTATAGGATTGGTGATATAACCTAGGGTGTATACCACTACAAGATGATAAAATAGGTGACGATATGGCCTAAGGCGTATGTCACTAAGCTAGAGATGTTGCATAGTGAAAAATCAAATAGTAAACGTGTGGTGAACGTAAGGTCCATTTGATTTGTAAACCCTCGGTAGTCAAGTATGGACCAAGGAAATAAAGTGTGTCATTGGGTAATGAGTGCAACATGTATAAAATAATCTATTATGTGTAATGATGAAACAACCATGTGGTGTATAGAATATGTAAAGACGCGGTGTATAGAATGTGATGCTAAAAGGTTATGTAACTCTAGAATCATATGTAATGTAACCTAGCATAGTATGTAGAATGTGTATGAGGTAGGTATGTGAAATCTATGATTGGAAGATGTACGTAGTTTTGCCGTGTAAATGTGCAACAAGGAAATTAACAATTTCCAAGCATGATAACTATACTCCTGTGTTAATTTTTTCATGTTTTACCCATCCAAGACACCCTGGGTCTTCCCATTCAGTCGAAGTGACCTCCTAATTGATGTTATCTCATCCCCCTAGGTGATTTATGAAATTCCATTCATTCCCCCTAGGTGATTTTAGGAGTTCATTGAAAATTGTAAGCTTCAGAAAGTTGTGGGAAGGGATATCACTGGCCTTCATAGAGCTAGAGAAACCCTATGGAGTGGAACAAAAAATCCAAACCAAACATGGAAGTGAATCAAAGGCCTAGGAACATCATGTAATTTATTTAAGAAGATTTAGGAAGGATCCAGATAAGTTGGGACAATTTCGCTAAAATCAGGGTTCACAGGCTTAGGTAGTGCACATGCTAAAACAACTACTGAGCTTTCAAAGGTGATTATGTGAGATACAAATGAATTTAGGAGAAAAAAATCATCAGAAAGATAATTAAAATCCCTACAACATGATGAAATTAGGTTTTTCACAATGCTTTGGAGTAATGGGTCTGCAAGCAATGTTTCTCATGCATAGGTGTAGTACTAGAAAAAAAAATACTTTTTCAATGATCAAATGGAAGAATAAAGACCTTATACCACCACCATTGAATTTAAAAGGAAATTTCCACTCAATATCATATCAAATTTCTTCAAAAACGTCCATATGGAGCTCAAGTTACTGCTATTTCAAGTTGCCCTCTTGGAGCGAGTTCTGGAGTTAGTCAAATTTTGGAAGGACACATGTTAGCTCCAAGATCTTGATGCAATTTTTTGTGACTCACATCCATCAAGTTTACGTACATCAAGGTGGGAAAAATTTTCCTAGCCCCTATAAGCCCTCTGGACCCTCATGCAACCTCCAGGATCACAAAGTCAGCCCCCAAGTGCTTGCGGGAGCTCAAAGCCTTCACCGTTGGATCGGTACTACAAGTCATCGCTTGGTGTGCCATGTAAATTGATGTCCCTCATGTACCTTTGAGGTGAGGGACATAAGATATGAAAAAATGTTCCCATCCCCTAAGGAGACTTCTAGTCACCCATGTGACCTCTTCAAGAGTGAATTTCTAGTCCTCATGTGCTTGCTAAGCCTTCATTCTCAACTGTCAGATTACTGCCATGTGTCATCACCTGACGTGTCATGAAAACTGATGTCCCTCATGTAAATTTTAGGTGAGGGATGTAAAATATATAAAAATTCACCTAGCCCCTCCATGATACCTCAAGGTCCCTCAAATGACCAGCTTCCAGCCCCTCAATGCTTTAAAGCTACTTTTTGGCTTTAATCCCCAGCCATCAAATCTCTACCACGTATCTAGTTAAGGCGCGCTATGAAAATTGATGTCCCTCACATAACTTTGAGGTGAGGGAAATCATGGAAATGAAAATTATCCTCTCTCAATGCCTTTTAAATTTTCAAATTTTAAATTCCCTCCTTTTAACATCTAACATCTAACATTCCCGTGCACAGATTGCTTTGCAAAATTCTCTGCAACTTCCAACCACCATTCTGCCATTGTCAAAGCTCAAAGAAGATCCACTACAAAAATAAAATACTCTTTCCCATGGTGATATGCATGTCTCATAATAATAGTTCATCAAACTAAGGAGAAGAAATGAAGAACAGAGAAGAAGAAGAACAGTGAAAATCACCATTGTCGTAAAATAAAATTTTGAAGAAATATGGAAAACGGATGCATGGATTGACGAACCATTTTTTTTATATTCATTCCTCTATAAAAAAAAATAACAATCACATGTTTAGACACTCCTCCAAAAATGGAAAAAAAACATTCTCAATGAATAAATCCTCTTTCCGTCCCAAAGGAGAAAAAAGTTACATTTCTCGTTAAACCAGTAGTCGGATCGAAACAAGATTTCATTGGAAGAAAAAGAAGTAAAAAACCATATTAAAAACATGATTTCCATCAAAAATAGAGGAGAAAACAATACCTGTAATTTTCGAGGTCCATTAATGATTTTTGAGTCGAGAAGTACCGCCAAGTCAGAAATTTAAAAGTTTAAAATCTCCTAAACTATTGAGTGGGTAGGTCTAAGATCTCAGAGGGGTGATATTGGAAAAAAACCCATATCAAAAAACTTTTTTCTAAGTCAATATGACCTCACGAAGCCCACTTTCTAAAAATAGCAAGTCTTCTGCATAGGGGACTACTATTTTGGGAATGTCATCAACAAAAGAAACTGCGAAAGAGGCATTAAAAACAAAATATGTATTGCAAGGAGAGATCGTCGAAATGGTCATCTTGGTCCAAAATTGAAACTTACTAAAAATAATAAGTGGTCCCATGAGCACTTCCCAAAAATGGAAAATTGATCTAGAAGGTGAGAGGAACGTAGAGAGAAAGGGAAATCTCTGTTGTAACATCTTGTTGAGGTTCAAGGTAGCTGATTTTTCATACTTAATAAAAATAGTAAGTTTCTTTTTCTGAAGAAATCATGAAGCATAAGTGGATAGGGTAGAAGCCAACGCATCCTTTCACTTTCGAGTAAGAGATTGAAAAACATGCAGTCTATATCATAATACTATGTAGAGTAGGTGATAGTGAGGATGTCAATAGTGTATTTTGACACTCATCTCATGCTTCAATTGGTATGCAGGAGGTGGAATTCATAGTCGATATTGTCAGATCATGTCCAAATAATCCGAGTAGTAAGACAACGTTTTAGGGAGTCTAGACAAGATTCGTTCCAAGGCTTTAGTCCCTTCAGATGAGGATCTTTACGACTAATACTCATGGCCACCAAATGAGTCATTTGACAGTGTTTTTAAAGACTTAGTTAATAATGTTCGCATGTCATCCAAAGGAAGTTTCTTAGTGTGTGCAAGATTTTGGAGATTCAAAGTTCATCACATTGGAGTGCTTCATCGAGTCATCTGGAAGGATCAACATAATTTATCAGAGGAGGAATATGTCATCATTGACATCACTCTACCTTCTTCTCCTTTCTGCTCTCTCTCACTCTCTCTCTTCTCTCCCCCTACTTTCTCTCTTCTCCATGTTCTAATCTTTCATAGGGGTTGCACTTTTTAGATATCCTTTAATGAAATTCTTAATGTTTCTAATGTAATAAATCACATTTATGTTATAAAAAGGGACTTAATGTTTTCCTAGGAAGGTGAAGAGTCTTAAGTCACGTCTGGACATACGAAGAGTCATTGGGGAGTATGTGAATAGTCATTTATCTTACTATAAATTGTAAAGCCATTCCCATTTAAAAGGGTTGGTGATTGATTTTGTAAACTCAAAAGTGCATTGAGAGAACAAAGGAGATAGCCAAATTCTTCCATTCCCCTCATTCTCAAATTTCCTCCATTTCCCCACTATGTACAACATTTGTTTAAGAAATCAATACAAGAAGAAGGAATTTCTAGATTTCTTTGATTAAGGGGTTTCTTGATACTTTGTGATCATAAATTCTATTTGGTCTTATTGCTATTTGCAAATTTGTTTCTTCTCATAAATGCATGTGTTGAAATTTCTAACTAGTGTGTGTAGGAATATGATTTTCTACCTGCAACATTAGTTATTCTATCTCATTTCTCACCCCCTTTCATATTTTACAAAAAAATTCCTCTCTAGTAAGAAATTGCTAGCTTTTCTGTAGGGTCAGTGGAGTGCTTTTGTTGGATCCCTGGTTGTAAGGCCACAGAGAAAATCCACCTTTCACTCATGCATGCATATATGACATCTACACCAGTTAAGTAGAGGGACTTAGATTCATAGAGTGTTGGCACCAAACCCACCATTTTTTTCCTGAAACGTTTTTTTGCCAATAGTTTTTGGCACCCACCGCGGGGCAGATTTAGCAACACCTGCACCCAGAATACGACCACAAGGTCCAAAAATTCAAAAAAATAAAATATTGAAAAAACAAAAAAAAGGAGTTCATGAAAATCCATTGCTGAAAGGCAAACTGTTGATTCTTGCAAGTAACCTCTCATATTCCACAATGTCTTTTCATATTCATATCACAATTTTTTTTGTCATTATAATTTGAAGAAGAATTTGTAGAAGCAAGAGTAGAATCAGAAACAATAATGGTAGATGAAGCAGAATGACCTCAACCCATTATACCATGGGGAAGTAATACAGGCCCGCTCACTCTCGAACCACCTCTTCATGATATACCAATAGGTTCCCACAAGAAATTTCCAAAGTTAAAAGGTCGCACATAGATTCTTGAAGAACACACCATTGCTTTCATGATATCATGTTGAATCCTTAGTGTTGAACACAAAGATGTTTCCGTGAGACTATTCATGGAGTGCCTCCAATAAAAAGTATCAGAATGATTCTACCTCATGCCTGCCCAATCCATCACTTGTTGGAATGACATCAAAATCAAGTTCGAAGGAAGATTCAAATTTACTAAGGACTGTTAAGATCTCTTGGCACAGTTGGCTCAAATGAAGAAAGAAGAAAGAAAAACTATGAGAAACTTCATGGCTCATTTCAAACGGTTGCTTCGTAGGACACCAAAAGAAGATTCACCATATGAAAACAACGTTAAGAGATTCTTCATCAATGCTCAATCACTAAGGTGGGATTCTCAATGCTCAATCACTAAGGTTGATATACCCAGTGGCTAATCTAGTTCAATGCCCCACTCAATGCAAGTTGTAGGAGTAAGGAAAATGAAGAAGAGATTGAACATGAAAGTGAAGGTGGTGATTTTCTAAAAGTTCATGAACTTGAGAATATACCCAGTGGCTCTTATTACTCTGTGGATTCAAAAGAGGTCCAACTTGTAGGGAAGCTCAAAAATGCACAGGTGGCTCTCGCCAGATTTCTAGACATGAAATTTTAGAATATGCGAACATAGCCAAGGTGAAGATTACTGAAATTGAATATCTATGGACTCATTTTGGTAGCATACATTTCAGATTCATTTGGAATGTTTCTAAGAAGGGGTTTATGTCAGTGGTTGGAGGGTTGGATTTAGATGAATTGGTCTTCTACAACATTCTGGATTCATTTGGAATGTCGCTAAGTCAAAGCTTCCGCCGATACTTGGGAGGGAAACTTTAGATGAATTGGTCTTCTGCAACCATATAAGTGATGAGGGACATGGAGGAATTAATTCTAGAGAAGAAGATGAGGTACATGGTGTGAAATTATGAAAGTCCATGAATAAACATCTTGTATCAAGATAACAAAAGGATGAATCTTTTCATAACGACTGAAGAAGAATATTATATTCCCATATTGATGGGTCCATACGTGGCTTCCTAGAGAGGTATTTACCTTGAAGAAGCATTAAGGAGATTTTTTTTACAAGAGGGGAGCCTCAAATTTCTGGATGATGCAAACCATGAAGAAGAGGAAATGGTTCTTGATGATTTTCAACCAGAAAAATCAGCTTATGTGCTTATTCGTGATGAGGAGATATTCTCATTCCCATTCAAAGATAATGAATCCCTAGATTATGTCACCCATGAACATACCAATCCAGTCTACAATGAGCCCTCGAATAGTGGGAAAGAACTATCTGTACAAGAACTGCTAAGAGGTGTGGAAGAAACAGAAGACCCTGAGCTCAGTATCAAACTCCTGATGCAAGCCATGAATCTACAAGACAAGCGTGAATCTAATTTGAAATCCTTAACTAGTGTGAAGTTTGAATATGTTGAAATAACGCAAGATTAGTAATCTGATGTCTCTCCCAAGCCAATAATTTATGGATACAATAAAAAATGGAGATATTTTGTTTCCCATTTGAAGAGGAAGAATATTTCCATGATGAAGAAATTAAAGGAAGGAGTTTTGAGGCCTTTGAAGTTGAAGCTCCTCTAGATGAAGGATTGATAGAATGTAGGGATTCCCAAGATAATGAATTAATCCCTCCGGATAGTTTCCTTGAGCTGAAAAATAAAGATTCTTTGAAGGCGTACAAAGATGAAGTGCAGGAAGTAACAAAGGAGATCTCTATGCAAGAACTATTGGATGTAGTGGAAGTTGAGGAAGACTCTGGGATGATTCTTGATCTCTTAACTCATGCCATGGTCATACAAGACAAGTATGATGTCACTTACAATCCTCCTGTTAGTACTCATGTACCTCATAGTGGAGTAGAGAAAAAGGATAAGTCCGAGGTTTCTCATGGAAAAGAGGTTAATGAGCATAGACCTGGGAAATAAAAGAATTTGGATTTTTCAATTAATTTGAACAAAAACCAGCGCTTTGGTAGTGGTAGGATGTTCACTAAGGAATCAACTACCTAGATAAATTTGGAATGCAACTGGCACTATGAAACCGATTTCAAAGAGGATAAAGGTAGTGGAATTTCCAAGTGAAGGCCCGAGCATAAAGAAGATCACATGGACTCACTCCTAAAAAGACATAGACAATCATGAAAGCATGTGAATTTCATAAAAACTTAAGGAGAGGAGGCTACTTTCTAGAACCATTCAATGGCTTTGCAGAACATCACTTAGTGTTGCCCACTCAGGGGTAACCTTTGAGGAATAAAAATTAATTCAGTGAAAGTGGGTTATCCCCCACCTTGTACCATAGGTGATTGTTAGGTTTGTTTCCATTTTTATTATGTGTTTACCTTCCTTTTACATTTTGTGTGTTTCCTTTTGTTGTTTTGGTGTGTGTGTGTTCTTCTTGTTATCACTCTCTCTTATCAAATTGTACACGACTCCGTAGGGCCCAATGGATAAGACACTAGTCAATAGATTATATGGTCTAAGGTTGAGATTTTGGATTCTCCACATCACGTATTCACTTCCCTGAGTTGATGTCATGCCCCCAAGCTAGATCCAACTATTATCATGTAAATGTGAAATAAGAAATTGACAATTTCCAAGCATGGCAGTTATACCCCTCTTCTAATTTTTTCAAATTTTACCCATCCAAGATACCTCGGGTCTTCCTAGTTAGTCTAATTGACCTCATGATTGATGTTAGCTCATATACCTAGGTGATTTAGGAAATTCCATTCATTCCCCCTAAGTGATTTTAGGAGTTCATTAAAAATTGCAAGCTTCAGGCAGCTGTGGGAAGGGCTATCATTGGCCTTCCTAGAGCTGGAGAAACCCCATGGAGAGGAACATAAAATCCAAACTAGACATAGAGGTGAATCAAAGGCCTAGGAAACTCATGGAATATATTTAGGAATATTTAGGAAGGATCCAGAGAAGTTGGGATAATTTCACTAAAATCCAGGTTAACAGGCCTAGGAAGTGCACAAGCCAAAACAACCACTAAGATTACGAAGGTGATTCCGAGAGCTCCAGATGGAGATAGGAGAAAAAATAAATATCTTCAGAAAGGTAATTCCAAGCCCTATAAGAAGGTAAAATTAATTTTTTCACAACACTTTTATGCAATGGGTGTGTAAGTAGTGTTTCTCATGCATAGGTGGAGTGCCAAATCCAAAATCCTATTTTCCAATGATCCAATGGAGGAATAAAGACTTGATACCACCACCATTAGATTTATAATTCCATTTTTAGTTGATATCATATAAAATTTCATCAAAAAGGTCCATCAGAAGCTTACGTTATCATCATTTCAAGTTTCCCTCTTGGAGCGAGTTTGAGAGTTGGTCAAATTTTTAAAGGACATGTGTCAGCTCCAGGAGCTTGGCTTAATTTTTTGTCCCTCACGTCCATCAAGGTCAAGGAAATAAAGGTTGGAAAAAATGTTCCTAACCCGCATAAGCCCTCTGGAACCTCATGCAACCTGCAGGATCACCAATTCAGCTCCCAGGTGCTTGCGGGAGCTCAAAGCCTTCACCGTTGGATCGTTGCCACATGTCATCACCTTACGCACCATAAAACTTGATGTACCTCATGTACCTTTGAGGTGTGGGACATCAGAAATCAAAAAATGCACCTAGCCCCTAATGAGACTCCTAGTCACCCATGTGATCTCTTCAAGAGAAAATTTCCAACATCTAGTTGTTTGCCAAGCCTTCATTCTAAATCGTCAGATCACTACCACGTGTCATCACTTGGAGCACCATGTAAAATGATGTCCCTCATGTAACTTTTATGTGATGGACATAAAATTTGGTAAAATATTCCTATCCTTTCATGATGCCTCAAGGTACCTCAAGTGACCAGCTTCTAGCCCCTTAGTGCTTCAAAGTTATTTTTGGCTTTCATCCCCTTCCTTTGGATCTTTGCCACGTGTCAAGCGGAGGTGCGTTTTGAAAATTGATATACCTCAAATACATTTGAGTTGAGGGAAATCAAGGACATGAAAACATGCCTCTGTCTATGCCTTTGAAATTTGTAAATTTTAAATTCCCTCCTACTTCTAACATCTAACATCTAACATTCTCGTGTACAGATTCCTTTGCAAACTCCTTTGCAACTTCATACCACCATTATGCCATTGTCAAATATAAAACCAGATCCATGAGAGAAATAAAATCCTACTTCCCATGGTGATATGTAGGTCTCAGAGGAGTATTTCATCAGACTAAGGAGAAGAAACAAAGAACAGAGAAGAACAATGAAAATCCCCATTACTGTAAAATATTTTTTTGATGAAATATTTAAAACAGATGCACGGATTGACAAACCATTTTTTTATTTTCATTCCTCTATCAAAAACCATCATAACCACACCTTTAGACCCTCCTCTCGCAACATAAAAAATTCTCAGTGAAGAAATCCTCTTTCCGACCCAACGGAGGAAAATGCTGGATTTCTCGTCCAATTGGTAGTCAGATTGAAATAAGATTTCACTGAAAGCACAAGAAGTAAAAATCCATATCAAAAATGTGATTTCCATCATAAAAAGAGGAGAAAACAAGATCTGAAAATTTTGAAGTCTATTAATGGCTATTGTGTCCAGAAGTGCCGTGAGGTCAAAAATTTAAAAGTTTAGAATATCCTTAACTATTGAGTAGTTAGGTCTAATATTTTAGAGGGGAAATATTGGATAGAAAACTTTATCGGAGACTATGTGAATATTCATTTCTCTTCCTATAAATTATAAATTGATTCCCATTTCAAAGGGTTGGTGATTGATTGTGTAAACTCAAAAGTGCATTGAGAGAACAAAGGAGATAGCCAAATTATTCCATTCGCCTCATTCTCAAATTTTCTCCATTTCCCCACTATGTACAAGTTTTTTTTAAGCAATAAATTCAAGAAGAATGAGTTTCTAGATTTATTTGACTAAGAGGTTTCTTGATAGTTTTTGATCATAAATTCTATTTGGTCTTGTTATTCACAAATTTGTTTCTTCTAATAAATACATGTGTTGAAATTTCTAACTAGTGTGTGCAGGAATTTGATTTTCTATATGCAAAATTAGTTATCCTATCTCATTTCTCACTCCCCTTTCCTTCTTTAGAAATAAATTCCTCTCTAGCAAGAAACTGATAGCTTTGTCACAGGGTCAATGGAGTGCCCCTATTGGATCCTTGACTGCAACGCGGCCAAGAAAATACACCTTTCACTCACACATGCATATACGAAAGTTGCACTAGTTACGTAGAGGGACTTAGATTCCTAGAGAGTTGGAAAAAAACCCACCAATTTGTCCCTAAAAAAAATTCTCTCCAACACATAGATAACTTAATAATGCATTTAATGTGTAGAATGACTAGGATAAATGATACATAGAATGACCTAGTTATGATGCAAGATGCATGTAGAATAATAGCAAAATGTATACTAAGTGTAGTATGTATCGGTGTATATCGTGAGATTTATGGTGAAATGAAATGTATAATGTCTATAGTTCAGTGTGTGGGGTTAAATCTAGTAGTAATCCCTTAATAGTTAAGTGTGAACTGAAGCAAAAGAATGTGTCATTGGGTAATGATAGTGTTAAAACGTCTGATGAAAATTCCTATATGAAAAATACAAAAATGAGAGATGTGTAAGTGAGGGGGGTGAGTGTATTAGTGTTATGTCCCCTAAATGCACTATGATGATGGTGAACTATGTAGAAACATGAGAGGTTTCATGCCATTGTGGAAGAGTGTTGTCTGTGTCATGATAAGAGAGACGGTCAACACAATGATAGGCCAAAGCAATAGTAGGACCATGCGATGGTGGCAGAATTTGCGATGTGTCTTGTTCATCAGTAGGAGTAGTATCTTTGAAAAAAGTGATTAGATGTGATAGAAGAGTGTGATCATTAAATGGTTAATCATCATAGTAAACATCATCTGGGTCACAATCGTCAACGTATGTAGGATCTATAACAAATGTATGAATTTGAAGCTTTACTTTAGGCGGTGATTGTTGCGTATAACTCGGTGAGGTGGTCTATAGATTTAACAGAAGAGGAGTGAGATCATTCTTAAGAGGAGGTTTCTTATGTTGAATTAGTGATGCTAGAGATGATTTTAGAAGAGGTAGTGTATCAATGTTGAGGGGTGGTTGCTTATGCGGCTCTTGAATTCCCTTTGAAGTAATGACATGATGCTCATTGGACAAATCCGATTTAACAACCCATTGAGATGTAACAAGTGGAGATGACCATGTAACAGAACATTGTGTGATGAATGAGATGAAACCTTAATGCTCAAGAATTTTAATTCTTTATTGTAAAGCATAACAATCACTGTCATTATGTTCATTGATTTCATGATAATTGCAATGTGGGAGACCATGATATTTTGCGAGCCGATAAGGAAGATAATAATGAGTAGATGGAAAGTTGATTAATTGATGAGTTATGAATTTTGGAAGAACATCTTGTTATGTAGCATTGATTGCAAACTTGAGAGGCCCGAGTAGTGGCAAGATTTTATGTTAGGTAATATGAGAACATGTAGAAGACATAGGATGGATATGAGAGGAATAATAATTGTGAGACTGCAAAGTATCCTTAAGTTGGTGAATTTCATATTTAAGAGATGTGATTGTGGATTCCATAACTTGAAATTTATCTTCAAATACAGAATGAAGAGCTTGAAATTTATCTTGAAATACATAATGAAGATCTTGAATGGATTTGTAAATAGATTGAGAGGAATTATAATCAAGGGAGTCTGCAGAAATATGACCGAAAATAGCGTTGACTTAGGTAGGACCTATGTTGATAGTCATATTTATATTCTCTAGGGTTTGTTTAAGAACATCTCTATAAGATCGGTGCATTTGAATAAATTGAAGCAAAGAGATTTGATAGACATTATAATCCATGGTATAAAATATGAGAAAATCCCTTGAATGAAGGTGGAGTCAATGGTCGGGTTCACCAAAATGATTAACTAAAATATGGGAATATGGTAAGGTAGTTAATCTAATTTAGGAGGATATATAACACAATAAGTAAATGTACTAAGCCAGTATCTAATTGAGACAAGTAAATAAACTAATGAAATTAAAAACCCTAATGTGCTAGAAGGTAAAAGAAATAACTTAGTTGATAACTGGTGACTATTAGATTATGTCGCAGTGATGCACAAAAAATTAGAAAGTAGGAACGAATATGCAGGAGTTCCAAAAAGGAAAGATCTGGATGTCGTGTCTTGACTGGGGCACCTGGAATAGGACTGGGGCTCCCATGGGAATTCTAGTAAGGAATCTGTGTGCCCTGGTATGGGAAAAATGTGTTGAACTGGTGCTCATAGGGTCAGAAGGTGATTTGAAACTTTGACTACCTATCACATTCATTTTTCTGTACTATGTTGAATGCTCTAAATATTCAAAGAGGAACAAATAAATTGGAAGAGAACAAAAGGAAGTATCAAAACCCTAAAAAAATATGTAGAATGAATGGGTCGGATTACCTCAGCTACCAAAAAATTGGGCTTAGTAAACTGAGCATTGTACTACATTTCGGACAAGGATATAGTTCTGGTGTGTGTGTGTGTGTGTGTGTGTGTGTGTGTGTGTGTGTGTGTGTGTGTGTGTGTGTGTGTGTGTGTGTGTGTGTGTGTGTGCGTGCGCATGTCATGCCCTAGGTTCTCTTATGCTAGTTGTAATTTATGAAATATCGAGCAATAACTAAATGTAGAAAATGTAGTAGAATGTGTTCATGGAATAAAATATAATCCCTCCCCCTGTGAAGTGTGTTGTAGACTTCTTAGCTTGTGCCTTGATGATCAAGTTATGTGGATGCAAATTCAGTAGATGGATGCAACTCTAGATGAGTGATAGTAATAGATGATGCTAGGTCCCTCATTATGATCTCATAACTTTATATTTATAGGGTTCTCTTTCTCTAATTTTGTAATTAACCCAAAAAGGCTGACCATAGGAAAGATAACATGAAAAATGGCTAGAAGAGGCCCAAAAATTGGCGGGAAAGTTCTAGAAGGATAAAGGTGCCCCCAGGTGGGACCACAGAATCCATGGGCACCCTAGTACTAAATTTGTGCACCCCAAGTATGGCTAAAACTATGCGGGATGTGTGAAAATGTCTAGGTATATGGGTGAGATAGGTCAAAAATTATGAAATAAAATAAATAATATGGCCAAAGGGACAGGGGTTAATTAATACTTTCTACACTCAAGAACCTTCTAATAGTAGTATGAGAACGAGATAAATAACTATCTAAAGTGCATGATTTTGTGACTATTAACCGTCACAAATGTAAAATATGAAGCTCAAGGAGTGGAGTAATGATTATCATATCCTGACTCTACCATTGTGTTAAAATATCTTCAATGAACAAGTCATAATGAACTATTTAGGATACTGAGGCATCCAGGACCATCATGTGTGAAGGAATAAGAATTCATCTACTCCCATGAGAAGCATATGAGAAGGAAAGTATATGAGCATCCTAAAGTTGATGAAATTCATGGAGGATTTTGGATCTAACAAGGGAAAGAGGATGATCTTCATTTGGATTATTATGTATGTAAGAATGAAAAACCATCTCAGTTTCACTTTTTTCAATTCACATAATAGTGTTCTTAAAAACTCATTCAACACTAAGTAGTATGATCACACCTCAAAGGAAGAAGCATGTGGTGAGTCAGAAGAGAGAGTAAAATTTATTTATTTAAACTTAAGAAATCATGTCAATATAAATAAGTGGTGAAACGGTTATAATCCTGCCAGCTACTAGGTCATTGGAACTGATATCTATAACTAAAACAATGTAACAACAATGTAATTTTTTTTTATCTAACATTCCCCCCTTATTACATTGTTTTTACAAATATACCTGAAAAATAATTAAAATTTTGGCTTTCTAAGAGACTCGGTGAGTATATCTGTAATCTAAGAATCTATTGGGCATTACTGGAGCTGGATGTGGTGGTTCAAGACTTTTTCTCGAATGTAGTGACATTAGACCTTAATGTGCTTTGTTCTCTCTTGGAAAACTAGATTTGTCAAATCTTCAACACACCTTGATTGTCGCAATGAATGATGGGTGGATTTTATTTAGGATGCCCATATAAGCGAAAATGTGATGTAACCAAATCACTTGGTACAAATATCCTCATGTGGAATGATACTCTACCTTAATGGATTAAAGAGAAAAAACAATTTAATTATTACTAATCCATGAGATAGGTCTAAACTCGAGAAGAAAAATACAACTTGTAGTTGATTTCCTGTCATCAAAAAATCCAACATAGTTTGAGTCTGTATATCCCTATAAGAGGAACTAATATTTCTTCTAATACTCAACACCATAATCAACTCTACCTAAGACATATCTCAACACATGCTTCACTGCTACCTAATGAAATTTATTCATCTCTTGCATGAATTTGAAAAGATATCTCATAAAAAATCAAAGGTATAGTCTAGTATAGGTCAAGTAAATGATACTAATAATATTTTTTTATAGTGAGTACTATCTACTTGAGGTGAATCTTGGAATCTAGAAAGTTGCAAACATTTTTCCATTAGAGTGGAAATAAGTTTACAATATGACATGCCATACTTTTCTAGGATATGTGTTGGAATATTTCATCTGGGAGATAAAAATACTATCCTTCTTCTACCATATATTCAAGAAAAGACAATAGTGAAGTAGCCCCAAATTTTTTGTCAAAGGATTTCTTCAAATCATTCTTAACATCTTCGATGAGATAGTCTGAACTCCCTGTTATCATAAGATCATCCACATAAAAAACCAAGATGATAATATTTGTGCCTATCTTTTTTAATATAAAAATTTGAATTATAGGTGCTTTGAGTGAATCCATACTACAATAGGTGATCATCTATTGTAACATACCATTCCCTAGGTGTTCTCTTAAGTCCATAATGAGGTTTAATTAGATGCCATACCTTATGAAGATGTTCCTAATTGAAAAATACTTCTGGATTGGTCGCGTATACTTATATTTTGAGTTCACCATTCAAGAAAGCACCATTTACATCCATCTACTGAATTTTCCATCCTTTTTGTGTTTCCAGTGCACAAAAACCTCTGATTGTTTTGATATTATTAGTGGGTGAAAAGGTCTCTTTATATTCAATTAAATCCTGTTGAGAATATCTCTTTGGAACTAAATGTTCTTCATACTGGTCGGTAGATCCATCTGCATTGTATTTTGTTTTGAAAATCCACTTGTAGCTAATGGACTTCTTACCTACAGGAAGATCAAAAAACTCCCATGTCTAATTTTGAATCAGGGAGTCATATTATGCATCCATGGAATTTTTCCACTCTATCTAACTGAGTGACTCACAAATTACACCAAGTTTGATGTTATCAACCATTGAAATCATGAGTGTGATATTTACCTAATTTATTGTTTTTCTTCTCATTATGACTCCTAATGAATTATTTGGAATAAATTTCAAGTGGGAGTCCCTCATGGTTATTTGGACCCACTTCAAACATTGAAATTTTTGGTGATGTGAAGAATTATTTTCCAAATTACCAAGATAAACAAACAATTCTCTTTATAACTCATCATTCTTCAGTGAAGAATCCTCATGTTCATCATCTGACTGTAAGAGTAATCTATGAGAGGAGGTCGGTAATAACTCTTCTTTATGTGGAAATGAGTCAAATGATGACTCATGAGAAACCACATCTCTACTCTCATATATATTCTTTTTTTAAGTATCCATGAGATGATATGCCTTTGAGGTAATATTGTACCCCAAAAATATGCATTGGAGTTTATTTGCATCAATATTCTTCCTCTTCTTATCTGGGAAATGCATGCATGTTGTATAACCAAATACTCTCAAATGATTATGATTACTCTGTACTTATTCTGGTGTATTTTCCTATAAGATATTTGTAGGTTTCTTGTTTAAAATATATAATACTTTCTATACCACTTCTCCTCAAAATGTATTCTCCAGCTTGCAGTGGAAAGAATGCAATGATCCATCTCTATGACAGTTTAATTGTGACATTCTGCAATGCCATTCTTTTGGGGAGTATAGGGGGAATTAAAATGGTGTGTGATGTCATGATCCTTCAAGAATTCCAAGAATTTATTTGATGTGAATTCCCCCATCAATCTGATTGGAGGAAAAGAAGGGGTTTCTCGGTCTACTAAAAAAAATCACTTATCAAAGATCTCTAAATTGAAAAATTCTTCACTCTTATTTCAAAGAAAAAACCCATGTCTTTTAGGAATAATCATCAATGAGCAACTAGAAGTAGTAATTTACTTGAAATGAAGAAGGAAAGGGTCCATAAAGATTGGTATGCATGACCACGAGACGGTTCTTGGCATGGAATGTACTTGTCTCGAATGGATTCTGATGTTGTTTTCCCACTAGACATTCAAGAAAAAGAGGTAATGAATGGGAGAGTGGAGGAAGTCCTCATACCATCTTCTTATAACTAAGATGATAGAGGGAGCCGAATAAAATTTACACATATCGATAATGCCAGAGTGTAGTGGATTCCACCATGGAGGTAGATAAAGAAAATGCAGAGGATGAAATTGTATCTAATGTAAATTAATGATCCTTAAAAAAAATCTAGCAAGTATCATACCTTCTCGTGATATCAAACATTATTTTATGCTTTTATGAACCATAAAATATACCTTGAGCTTATGATTCAATAGTTGAGAGATATGAAGGAGGTTTGTGGGAAAGTCAGGGATTTAGAAAACCTTCATTATAGTACAACTTCTTGTTTTGAGAGGAATGGTGACATTGTAGGTTCCTTCTACAACATACTACTTGTTTTCTGTAATTCAAACATGATCCCCAATGGGTCAATCGTTCAATGAATCAAACAACTTCTTATCACCTATCATGTGATTACTAGCACTAGAGTCAATTAACCAAATATTATGTCATGGTTGTAATGTGTGGGAGACTAGAATAAAATCATCTTCATGGGCACCACAATTTTCTAATTTTGGTACTTCCTCATCAGATTCATCCTCTGATTGGGCTGTGAAATGTCTTTTTGCTTCTTTTGGTGAGGAAACCATTTGGATTTATATGAATCACCATGACCAAATGCGTTATCTTATATAGAATTGCATTTCATGTGGCCATTATACCAACTTTTCAGAGTTTCGTGCATATTCGTGGTGTAAATGTGACACCATCGATTCACTTTTTGATACTTTTACTTCTGTTGTTGCTTTTGTGGATATGTTTGTGACTGCTTCTCTTATTGTCCCTTGTGAGGATTCTAACTCCTCTTCTTCTTCAAGATCAATTATTTTTCTTCAAATTATTCATGCACTTTCTGAATGGATTTGTCCTACTATAAAAAGTTAATCAGTTTGGAAAATTTCACGTCTTTTTTGTGATGGTCAATATGGTGATGAATGTGTCAAACTAGGAAGGAAGAGATCATAGTGTGAGAGGGAAAAACAACTTATCTTCCACTAATTATCCAAGTGATCCAAGATATTCTCATATTTTTTCCACATGACACAATGGTTCCTCTAATTTATCTCCTTCTTTCATACTTAATGTATTAATCTTTGACTAAATATGGATAATATTTTTTAAGTAATTTGCTTCGTAGGTGGCAGAGAGAGTATATCAGTATGAATTTGATGTCATTGCATCCCATATGTGTGGTTACACCTCATCAGAAATGCTGAGAGTGATCAAAATCAAGGATTTTACATCATCCTTGTCATACTTCATTTTCTCATCTACGTCAATGGGATGAGTGACTATGACAGTGACAATATCGTATAGATCATGAAACAAGACAATGGTGCACATCTTCATCTTACAGGTGGCATAATTAGGAACTTTAAAGATTTGAGCATCGGAAAACAACAATTTAGGGGATGATATTTCTTTTGTCTTCGTACAACATGATGGAAAATTTGCCTCTTCCTGTCATTTCCACACTTCTTGGAAATAAATGATCAAAGTGTGTTGGTTCCTCTATACACACAAGCCTCAAATAATCCTCCACACCATCAATGAAAAAAATTGTTTGTTTCATGTCTCCATGCTACCAAATAATATTTTGGCATATAGTTGAAAGGAATGATAACTAGATCGTACCAAGCCAAGAACACAAATGCTAATCAAACACCACGATCAATAAGATGAAAACAATTCACCAGAATAACTTTACATAAAACATTTGTAAAAAAATGAGCAACAATATCATATATTATTATAGAACTCAATGCAATACATTGAGAATGGTCCTTGCTTAAATAAACAAGGAATAGAAATCTAAGAACCAGTCAAGGTTGTAGATGAAGCCATATATCAAGGAAATAACTAGTCATCAAAGAACTAGTCAAGGCCATAGATTTAGGAGAGAAATAGACATCAAGGATCTAGTCAATACTATAGATCAAGGAAATAACTAGTCAATACCATATATCAAGGAAAGAACTATACCTAACAACTAGATAATATCTCCTAATATCTAAAGAGGATAAAAGAAATATCCACACAAATAAGTGGGTGAGGATAAATACAGTAAAGGTAAATAAAGTACCTAGGTGAACATGAGATAAGGTAAATACCTACTCTAACACCCCCCTCAAGTGAATCTAGGGGCCAAAATAGAAGTGGCATGTCCACAATATGAGTCCCGATAACTAGGCCTTATGAGGTACTCATGTACAATAACTGGGAAAAAAAGGACACCACAAGGTATTTAAAACCAGTAACAACAAAGTAAAGAGAGTAAAGACCTACTCCAAGGCATCCCAAGAAGCTCAGATCAAAAATCTCATACAATGCTAAAGAAGTTTTGTGTGCACTATGGTTTGAATCCACTGCTCGATCACAAAACTCAAAAACAACTGACACTGGGTTTCACTAGAATAGCTCCATACAAGGAGACTATCAATGGAGTGATGTTAAAAATGCAAAAAAAACACCAAACATAATTCGATCAACTGCTACAAATAGGTGTGCCATGATCTAAGAACAACCAAGGCAACAAGGCAAGGACACAAGATCTAAATAAATAGGAGTGCCACAATCCAAGAAAAACCAAGGTAACAAGGCAAGGACACAAAACCCGAAGAAGTAGTATCAACTCCACACCCTCCCATACTACTAAATGGGTGGAGTGATGCTACAAATTTGTATGAGTTACCCAAAATCAACTACTCGAACAATGAAAAAATAACACTGGACTTCACCAGAATAGATCTCCTATAAGAGATACTGTCAACATGCTAAAAGTGTCAAAAATATAGATATAAAATATCTCAACAAATAAGAGAGATACACTACACCTGTTAAAGAAAAATGCTCAAAACAAGAAGCATCACAATGCAAAAGGTGTAGAAAATGGAGCAAGAGGCCAAATGGTGGAGGAGCCATGCATATAGAGTCCTCTCAATGAATTCCTATGTCACCTCCACGAGTGATCAGATATCCACCCCAAATCAACATAGATGGATGAAGAAGATGCCTGCATATGACTTGGTGCAAAATGCACAATGGGTGCATGTAAAAGAACATCAGAATGTGTGTCAAATTGATTATGGTTGACAGTTGAAATCTCAGGTTTCTCAAGCCTGAGTGAATATGTAGAAATCATGTGTTGCTCATGATCCTCAAAAAGAGTTGAGCGAACAAACAAAGGAGCTCTATCAATGTGTGATCCCAATGAAGTATCTGCTTGAAAACCAATGTCATGATGAGAATTCCACTTAACATGTGGAATAGAGGAAACAATACCTTGTAAATGTTTGTGAATGACTCCACTAGTGAGACCCATAGAACGAAGCATGCGAGAACTGAATGCAGTGGTATGCTTCTTAAAAAATCCATGCAGCTGAGCAGAAGTAGGATACACAACATGTGGTATTGTAATAGGCACATATGTGGAAGAGCATGCAATAACAAGCCTCATGGGTTTAGAAGCATCAAAATCAGGTTTAGGCTCAAATACTGGCAGATCAATGTTAGTGGGTAGAAGAGCAACAACTACAAGTGGACTAGGAGTATGGATATGGTTGTCCACAATATGATGGTGATGGTGTAGGCTAGAAAGTTTGTTTTGCAGGGAGTGTATTATTGTATCCTTAACATGAATGAGTGATTTTAGAAGAGAATTTCACTTCTTGAGCGATCTATTTTCTTCCACAAATTTTACAATATGCATTTGAAGTCCACATACTTCACAGAAAAGCATATCATTCTCAGAATCCATGATAGGTACAAACTATAACTCCAAAAAATTTAGGACGTCGAGCTCAGCCGAAATTGCATCCAAAATTGATTACAACACTCCTCCATGTTTGGAACTTTACGATTATAGTTCAAGTCTCAAAATAAATAAACCCAATGGAAAGAGCATGAAAAAATAAGCACTTTTTCAAAAAATGACACTCAAAACCGAGTTACCGATCAAAAGATACAAGCTTTTTAATATTTTACTCTGTTATTTATTTTAGTTGCCACTGAAACAAAATAAATTGTTGTTGCCTTCACCACACAAATAAAATTAAAGGGGGTTGAAGTTAAGCACCTACTAGTAGGAATCACAAGCTTTAAGCCCTCATAGGACCATACCATATGACCAACCCAATGCCAATTTCTAGAAACATTCACATATCCTCTAAATCGATGATGATATGATACCAAAGTTGAGTTTAATAGAGAGTATTCTTTATTTATTGAGTAAAATAAGGCACAACATACCGATATATACATGCATAGGAAATAATTTGGATAATTTTCTACTAAGGAACTGTCATACATGTGGAGGAAAAAATGCCACATAGGCATAACGAATGAAGATAAAAATAATTTTATTAAATATGATAACAACATGTGCAATCACCTCATTTTTGTTCAAAAAATGACCATAGGATAATAATATCATTCAGGGAACAATCCTTCTATCTACAAGGTGAAGACCTCTCTTAGTAAGTAAAAAATAATCCAAAAAAGGTTTGAGCATCATATAATTGATTCTTGGTCATAGAGGTGAATTGTGAAAGCCTAGAGAAGTAAGAAAGTGATCATCATATCCTAACTCCTTCCTTACAATGAGAAGATACCATCTTGTTTCTATCACAATGCAGATCTCATAATAGTGTTTCTGAATAGTTATTTGATACTATGGAATGTTTCCATATCTCATAGAAGAAGGAGATTGTGATCATAATTCTTGAACTCGGGAATATTTTCATCAGAAAAGGCTTCATCTTAATCAAATTGGTCAACCCTTTCCTCTCTCTCTTCCTTCCTTTCTCTCCATATTCTAATTCTTCCCTGAAAATGTACTTTTTCCCTATTTTGTCTTCTCCACTTAAGTGACCTTCAATTTAACATTGTGATAGTCCTTTTTCATCAATAAGGAAAAAATCACTTTCATTTCCTAGGAATACGGAAGGTCGGAACTAATGAGGAAAGGTGAGAGTTCATGTGGGGGGGAGATAAAAGAAATGTTTTAGTGATATAAATTGGAATGGATCCCCCATTGCAAAGGGTTGGAAATTTTGGATTGTTGTAGGTTGTTGAGATTGGTGTCACTACTACATCAAGAAATAAAAGCTACATTTCCTCTATATCCTTGTCTATATTCCTCTATCCTCTCTACTCTCCAACATTGCAAGCATTTTGATCTTGTATAACAAAGAAGGAACTTTATTTCCTTGATTAATGATTATGCATAACTTTATGTCTCTAGTTTGTTAGTTTTAATGATTTATTATATTGTTGTGTTCTTCTAATTGAATGTGGACCTATTCTTGTTAATGTTAATGAGAATATGATAGTTCCTGCTCACAACATTAACCCTCTCTTCTTATTTCTCAAACTCCCATTTACCTCCATGCATATAAAATTCCTCCCTTATACATTGTACAAATACGTTACCATAAGTTTAGTTGAGTATTCCAGTGTAATTTTCGTCCTGACGGTCACCCCACAAATTTATTTAATTTAAATTCAATAATGGAAACCTCCCCATACAAAATAATGAGGGTCGTATCCCTGTGACCATTGGTGAATATCAATAATTTATACTACAACAAATTATTTCACCAACACATATCAAGTAATTTTATTTTCTATTATTGGCATGTTATTATTATTTGATGACACAAGTTCAAGTTTCTATCAATAATTTTTTCATCTTAAGAAATTATATTTTCTATTCTCAAAATCTTATTCACTACCAATAACATAATTTCAAGTGTTTATCAACACTTAATTTCATCTTAAGTAATTCTAATTTCTATTCTCAACACTAGATTCAATGTTGATGACAGGAGTTCAAGTTTATATTAGCACTTACTTTAACATCAAGAGAATGTATTCTCAAAAATATGTTAATGTTGTTGACGCAAGTATAATTTTGTATAACCCATTACTTTCATGATAAGTGATTCTATTGTTTATCATCCCTTTCATTGAAAGGGGGGAAACTATATGGGTTGTCTATACAAGGACACCCCCAATGAAAATAAATATGCAAACTGAAGGATTGGAAAACCAAATCTATATATAATTATATAATAAAAATTAAAGCTACTAATTTTTTTCTAGATATGCAATACCATCATTTTTTCATATATAAATTAATATCCAAGCTCAAATGACCAAATTTTCAAGTTTAGATAGGAAGATCTACTGAGTACTAAGATATAAGAAAATACACTATAGTATATATTAAAAATATAGGGGAAAGAATACCTATTGAAGACTACAATTAATAAATACTATTATAACACCCTTCTAATGCCTAATGATTTTTGGAAGAATAGTTACTATGGGGTTAATCAATTATACAAAAACTTCAACTATTTGCATGTTGAGTTCTAGGTGTTTTCATTGATGTAAAATATATTTAATGACACAGAGGATGATGGAGATATATCATAACATGATTATTAGGATAATTACATGGATTATCTAATGGTTTTATCATGGGAAGAGTGGATTCAATGAGATTGGTTTAGTCTAGAAAGCCTATTATGGTGACCTAGCTAGCCTAGGTGATGGTGCATGATGGTTTGAGTTACATGGTGGATTGAGGAGAATTGTAGCTCATGGAGAGAATGTTTTCAAGAGCCATTTTTTAGTCACTCACATGAGTTTGAGAGTGTAGGTAAGAGGTATGGTGTTAATACTAGTTACAAGGTGCTCATCTAGCCTAATCTAGGTGCTTTAGAGGCCAAATGAGGCATGAGGTGAATTGAAGGTATGTGAGATCATTGAGTTCAGGCATGTAAGGTGTGATACATGTTTTTTTAGGTCATGTTAGATAATTTTGGAGAGGTTTCATGATGAGTTAAAGCATTGGTTCAGTTGGTCCTAGCCTAAACCATGCAAAACCCCAAGGGCTAGTCATGCAAATGAGATGGTTGAGATGATGCAGAACTAGTTTATCCATGATGATGATTGGATATTTTATTAGGGTGTTTCATGATGTTCGGCCAAATTTTAGGTTTCCATGAAGAATATTTTGTAAGTTATAGTGTTTATGGTGAAATAGGGTTAGAAGAAGGTGATTTCCATATCGAATTGCAACTTTTGATGCTCACCATGAATTGTGTGCTTTGCATGAGACCTTTTGTATTTCATAGGGATGATTTTCCATTTAGATAAGATAATTTCTCAAAAATAATGGAGTCATTTCATTGTCACATTTTTGTGAATGAAAGTTAAGAAGGTAAACAACTTTTTATGAGTTTGAAACCCTAGCTCAAAATTGGTAGGAGTGATTTTCCTGGTAGGTTCCCAAAATGATTTTTTTTGATCTATTATGATTATTATGAGATTGTATAGGAATCCTCCATATTTCCATAAAGGTAAGATAGAGCATGTGGTGATGAGTGGACCCCACTCAAACATGAAAGTTTATGAAGAAGTTTAGTTTGGGACAAAGTTATCCAAAGGAGGTATGAAATAAATTGACATTATTTTAGCATGGTATTTTTAATTTATTTCCATGATATTTTCATATCATGGTTGAGATTCTATAGAGGGAAAATTGTGCCCTTTTTATGAAGACTAGTCTTAAGGCAATTTTGAGGCAATTCTGGAGCAGTTTTAGAGATGGACCTAGTTGAAGGCCTTCCACTTAGATTTGGAAGGAAATGTAAGATTTTATGGAAATATTATTAAGATATATTTCCAATGGTATATGGTTTGTTTCATGATGATGTTATTTGATAGGTCATCCAGCTCATTTTGTGAAGAATAAGGTTATTCTTTTTCTAGGAAAAATTTCTCTTTCTAGAAGATTGAGGTAGATGATGCATGAGATGGATTAGTTGATGCTTTATATCAGATGGAAAGTTGAAGAGGGATGAAATTTTTTTCCTATTGAAGTAATTTTGAGGTCTTTGAAAGTGGAAGTAAAGGGTGAAAACTAGTTGAGTTTCTAAAACTACTTATGGGAAGCTCAATTTGGTGAAGAGGAAAGTTGGTTTGGTTTACATGTATGGATGTTTAATGAGATATAGAAAGCATGGATGTGATATAAATGTTAGGCATATTCCAATGAGTGGTTACATGCCATAGTTGATATGTTCTTGGGGGTTCTTGAGGCCCAAAGGTGAAGCTTGATTCTTGGAAACAACTATTTTAAGAAGGATATAAGCCTTCTTGATAGAGTTATGAGGAATTTGATTGGTGAAAGATAATTAATGACCATGGATGATGTTTTTATGTCATATTTTACATGTGTGATCAATTTGGGATCTTTAATAATCATGGTGATGATGTTTGTGGTCTTTAGTGATCCAAGTGATGGGGTTTTGAGTTGTTTTTGAGCTTGTTTAGTGTGTTTGAGCATGGATGACCTACATGGGTCCATTATGAATAATTTTTATGAATGTATTAATGGATATTTTTAATGTTTATTGGTCAAGATAAATGATTATACTGATTTTTTTCATTTTTTTGAGTTGAGAAGGGTATAAAGTGCATGTTTGAGTTCAAATTTGAATAAGCTAAGAGAGAGGGAAAGCGTCTGACCCAAGTGTGTTACTTAAATAGGTATGAAGGAATTTTTTCAAAATTGAGTAAGTGTGTGAAAGGTTGAGGAATGTTAGAGAACTTGTGTGTAAGGTTTTGAAGCCAAGTCATGAAAGAAAGAATAAAGAGTGAGTTAGGTGAATGAGGGTTTGAACAAGGGTTTGAAGGTGTGTGAGTTGAATCAATGATCTCCATTAGTTGTTTTAGAAAAAATACATAGATATCTTCATTCAAATGTGGTTTAGTGGGTGTTTGATCATATTAGGGGGTTATAGCCTCCTTGTGGAGTTGGTGCTTCACTAAACTAGGGGTTGGTGCTCCTTGTAGGGTTGGTACTCTACTAAACTAGGGGTTAGTGATCCTTGTGAAGTTGGTGCTTCAACTAAAATTTGAAACATAGTAATATAATAAGAATTTCAGTGTGGATTTTCTTCCCCTTGAGGTTTTCCCACTTATATCTTGTGTTACAGTGTTCTCTCTCTCATGGTTATGGTTATTTGAATGAATGTTGTATGTGCACACATTAATGGTTGAATGGTTTATGTTTTAATTAATATAATTTTAATTGATTAAATTTTTTTTAAAGGAATGATTCACCCCCCCTCAGTCCATTGTGCTTCCAAAATTTGGTATCAAAAAAGTTCCTTTTGGAGAATTTTGATCAATTGAAAGGAGATCCTTGAAGCACAAAAAATGGCGAGTCAACAGGATGATCTTCTTCTAACAAGGCACCATTATTTTGATGGAGTGAACTATTCCTTTTGGAGTCTAAGGATGAGGAATCACATCATGTCATTAGTGTTTGATATTTGGAAATCAGTTGTAGATGGTTATACTTCTCTTGCAACTCCTCCAACAAGTAATGCAGACAAGAATTTGTGTAGTGACAATTCCAAGGCTATGAATGCCATGATGTGTGGATTGGATGAACTTGAGATTATGAAGGTAATGCATTACAAATAAGATAAAGTAATTTGGGATAAACTTCAAGTCCTATATAAAGAAGATTCCAAGGTTAGGATAGCTAAGCTTAAAACTTTCAGAAATCAGTTTAAAGGGATTAAAATGAGTGATGATGAGCCTATTGTTGCATATTTTCTTAGCATTGACAAGGTTGTAAACACCATTAAAGGTTTAGGTGAAGATGTGAAGGAAGAGGTAGTAGTTAAAAATTTATTGAGATTTATTTCTCCTAAATTTGATTCCAAGGTATATATTATTGAAGAAGAAAAGGATTTGGCTCTCTTAACTATGGATTATTTACATGGAACATTAAGTACCTATGAAATGAGGATTGTTGATTATAAACCAAATAAGAAATATATTTATTTAAAATATGAAATCAATACCAAAGGTAAGAAGGATAAGGATGATGATAATGCTCCTAAAATTGATGATGAATAAATATTTGTAATGGTTGCTAGGAGATTGAATGTTGGCTCTGGTAAGTACAAAGGTAAGCTTCCATTTAAGTGTTTCATTTGTGGTGAAGTAGGTCATTTTTCTGCTAAGTGTCCTCATAGGCATGAAAAACAAGGTGATGAAGACCATGAGGATGATCATGACAAGAAGAATCATAAGTACAATAAAGGTAAGAAGAACTTCAAGAAGTTTGACTATAAAAAGAAGGGAAAAAGAAGTTTCTACACAAAAGAAGAGGCTTTCTTATTTGATGCTAGTAGCGGTGTTTTAGATTATGAGTCTGAATTTGATCATGAAATTTTTGGATATGAAGTGTTATTCATGAAAAAATATGTTTTTAAGTCTATGAGAAATGGTCATATTATTTTTGGTGACTCCATACATTCTGAATATGAAGAAGATGATGATGTTGAAGATGAACTAGAGTGTATTTAAAATAAGTTAAGGCATGCTAAAAATAAGAACAAGAATATGAGATCTCAAGTCAAAGGATATGAAGATAAGATCCATGATCTAGAAGAGAAGCATTGGTCTGAAACAAGCAATCTTAATGAGATAATTAGGATGCTAGAAGAAAAGGTAAAGTTTCTAGTCACAAATTTGAAAGAAAAAGAGAGAAAGTGCACCAAATTTGAAGAGGATATAGAGTTTATAAGGGTAGAATTGTTATAGGTTGGTAAGAAGACTATGTCCTTTCAAAAATTTGAGAAAATCACCAAGGATCTTGATGATCTTCTTGGGAAACAAAGATCTGCAGGTGATAGAGAAGGTTTGGGATTCAATGATGAATACAAGGGAAAAGAAGTGATGTAAGAAGATAAGGTATCAAGAAAAGAGGTTGAAGGATCAAGATTGAAGGAAGGAAAGAAAGAGAACTTACACCAAAGAAAATGTGAAGACAAAATCAGTTAGGCAACCCAATGCTTCAAGGTATGAAAGATATTTTAATGGCTATTGTTACACTTGTAATGGTTTTGGACATAGATATAAGGAATGCAAGAGGTTTTCTAGAATTGATCATCCTTGGAGGGATAGTAGGAGTGAGAAAGCTAAGAATGTAGTATGTTATAATTGTCATGAGAGAGGTCACATTGCTAGATATTGTTACATGAGCCTTCAAGTCAGATTTGGGGTAATGAAGGTTATAGAGGAAGAAGTGAAGTTGCGTGTTTCAGTTGTAATAGGATTGGACATGTTTCTAGGGAGTGTCATGGTCCTACATGGAAAGGAAAAAATTTCGAGGTTCTAATGTGACATGTTAGAAGGAAAACAAGGTCATGGGAGCCAAGAGTGAACAAAAACATTCCAACATAAGCAAATGTTGATGTAAATCATGGTATGTCTCAGAAATTAGATCAGAAAAAAGTGGATGGAAGTAAGGTGTAGGTATCTAAGAATTCTTGGGACCTCTTTAGGTCACTCTTATAGATTGATCATGATTTATGCCTCTACTAGGCTTATTAGAGTTGTAATGATCCATATGAAGCATTGAGAAGAGGGGGAGCTAGTTGATTGAGTATGTACTGTAAGGAGATTCTTCATGATGTCAAGGTATGTCATGGTTTGTCATCTAAGTATGTTTTTTGGTATTTAGTATATTTGGTTGTTTCAAATAGAGCGAAATTTTTGGTTAAAGTCAAAATATCTATGTGTCATGTCATGATGGTTTTTGATGTATTATGAAGTAGTTTTGTCTTTCAAGGATTTGTTAGTTATTAGAACTTAGTACATGAATGTTGATGTTTAAGGTATGAGTTTGAGTCTAAAGGTTAACTTATCCATCTCAATGGTGATGATTATTTAGTCTAGGTGAGTATAAGTCATGTTGAGTCTTCATGAGGCTTTTTGAGTTGTCAATGAAGTACTTTATGTAAGTATCAAAGTTTGTGGTCAAAATATGAATCATTGTCATCAGTTGAACATATCAAGTTATGTATCTTTAAGTCAAGATATAGTATGACTATAAAAGGTTAGTCTGTTAAAGTTCCATCTTGTATATTGTGTCATGTTGTGTCTATGACAGTCTACAAAATAGGTGTGATGATGTTAGTCTAAGCATGTTCAAGTGTGTGTCCTTCAAGAAAATGGTATGAGAATAGTCTAAGTATGACTTATAAGACATCATGAAGAGTTTTGTGTCAAGTTCAAGAGTTAGGACTAAGTCTATCTATTGGATTCTAGGAAACCCTATCTAGTTGTTTGATGAAAATTTACTTAAGCCCTATGAAATGAAGGACTTAAGGTTTAAATCAAAATTGAATATGAAATTATGAACCTTTAAATATTCAATCATGAATCAAGTCTTATAGTTTAATATATAATTATGTTTCCTTAGTTTTCAAGGTCTAATTTAGTTCATGCAAGTGTTGATTTTATCCAGGAGACCTAATTGAAAGAGTGACATAAGTGAATGTTTGAATTAAATCACTTTGAATATGTATGTTACAAATTGATATAAGTTCTTGTAATGGCCAAATGGGTACTCAAAATATGGTAATATTTCCTTTAAAAGTGAATGAATCTAAAAATAGTGTATGTGAAATTCTTCTAAACCAGGGCTAGTAGCTTAAATTTGAAATGACTAAAGGTAAATAAGTGAAAGTGGGATAGAATCATCTAAACTTGATGTTTTCATCAAGGTAAAAAAGTGGTGATAGTTCTTGAATAAGGGTATACATGAAGTTATGTAAAAACTAACAAATGTGCAAGGTTTTCATGATGGTTTGTAAATTGTATGACTATAGAAGTAACATTGAATATATGGGTTCTATGACTCATATTATCTTAAATAAGTGCTAAGGTAGGTGCATTTTATCTATGAATCTATTGTGAAGTTTCATGTGATTCAAATATTGATCATTGGGTTAAATATAGAGACTTAAGTAAAACTTCTTTGAGGAGGATGTAAATCTTCAGGTATTCATGCATGTGATTGTTACTTGGATGCCTTAGTTACCTTAGGGAAAATTGATAGGGTTACAAGTTTGTGAAGATGAAGGCATTAAATAGTACTATAATGAAGATCTCAATGACAATAATTTGAAATCTAGATTAGTCTAAAAGGTGTATGATAACACTAAAAGGTCCAAGGTTTATATCAAAAAATGATTCAGAAGATCTAAAAGGTAGATGTGTTAATTGATAGAATGACAGTTGTTAATAGAGCACTATAATGGTTGCCATAATCTAATTTGTATCAAGAAGGAATGAAAGAATGATGTTGAAAATTATATGTGATGAGCTAAGGGGACATAATATTGAATAGATCAAAGAAGTTTTTAGATGCTATAAAGGTTAAGATGGTTAGATAGTAATTCAAAATAAAGATTGTAAGTTGATAGTATAGTGCAAACCAAGTAAAGGATGTTCTCATAAGGATGTTACAAACCTATAAGGGTCTTTAGTTTGCATACCTAATTATCTGATAATGAAATTTGTCTAAGGATGCATAGATTAAAGTTTGAAAATATTGATACATGCTTATACAAGTTTGATGTGAGAAACTTGTATGGTAAATGCATCCATGTAAGAGGTACTAGATAGTGAATATTTTGCATTAAAATGTGGCTACAAGATCTGATAAGGAATTATAAGGCAAGGGGATCCTTGTAAATGATGAAAAGTATATAGGTTCTAAGAATGATCTACAGGTGGAAAGATTAGATGAGTAATAGATCATGCAAGAAGTTTTTTATACAAGTTATTGAGTAATGCAATTCCAAGTCTGTAGTAATAGAGTGGTACATAGGAATGCAAATAGAGTGCTACATGGTTTGGAAGGTATCTCCAAGAGCAAAGGGGTTTTTGAATCTCAAATAAGTATAAAAGGTGACCTAAGACTGTGTATAGTGCAATAGATGAACATAATATTAGTCATATTCAAGGGTAAAATGTGTGCTTTGGATTATAAGACCATTCATTAAAGAAGGGTAGGATAGGATGATTTAAAACACTGAAAGACCGAGGAGCAACTTTAGGGAATATTGAAGTGTTTTTCTATCTTCAAGGCATCCATACAAGGTAAGAGCTTCCTAATTTTTATGTTTTTAGTTAGAAAAGGATGGCATAAGTCCATAGGGGAGATCTATAAGGTGTTGGTTCATGGTATGTATTGGACTTTCTAAAACTTGCCAAAAGTTGGACCAAATTGTAAAAGAACTTTAGTTTAGGGACCTTAGTCCCTAAGGAAGTTAGGTGAAGTCAAGAAAGGATGACAAGTCAAAAGCCATATTTGAGCCTTATCAAGTTGAGATAAGACCAAGAAGAAGTAAGTTTATGTCTTTAGCCCTTTTCATCATTTTTGGCATGTGTGTGAGTTGTTATGCATCTAACCAAGGTCTGCTATAGTGCCTTCAAGCCATAAAAGAGGTAAAAATAGAGTTTAGTGAAGAATAATAGTTTGTGAGATAAATTTGATGATTTTGGTTGATGTTTCCAACAAATGGTGATCATAAGAAGATGAGAAAGATGAAGATAAATGAGGTGTACAGGTATGCATTTTTCATTAATGTAAAAAGGGGAGAAGATTAGGTGGTTTTCCATCAATGACAAAGGGGGAGATTGTTGGCATGTTGAGTTCTAGGTGTTGTCATTGATGTAAAATATCATTAATGAAAAATAGGATGATGGAGTAGTGTCATAAGAATTCTTATTAGGTTGATGAAATGGGTTCAACTTATATGGTTTCATGGTGGCAAGAGTGGATTCAATGAGATTGGATTGGTCTTGCAAGCCTAATCAGGTGACCTAGCTAGCCTAGGTGATGGAGCATGTTGGTTTGAGTTTCTTGGTGGCTTAAGGAGCATGTTATTAGCATGGAGAGATGTTTGGATAGTTAAATCACATGATTTTTAGGGGTACAGTACATGGAGGTTGGAAGACCCAATTGTATTAGTGCTCATCTAGACCTAGTCTAGGTGCTTGGAGGCCTAATAAGGATGACAAGGTGAGGTATAGAGCCATATGTGAGCTCATGGAAACAACTTGTGGAGGTGTGAAACATGTTATTATTCAGGTGTGTTAGGGAATTTTTGAGAGAGGTTTCTATGATGAGTTATAGTGTTGGTTCAGTTGACCCTAGCCTAAACCATGCAAAACCCCAAGGGATAGTCATGAAAATGAAGATGGGATGATGAAGATATTAAATATTTGATAATGATGATTAGAGATTTTAGTAGCACAATGTGTATGATGGTGTGGGAAAAATTTTAGGTTTATGAAGAATATTTTTCAAGTTATGATGTTTTTGGTGAAACAGGGTTGAGAAGAAGGATTTTCTAGCTTGAATTGCAACTTCTAATGCTCACCATGAATTGTGTACCTTGAATGGGATATTTTATATTTCAGGGAGGATTTTATATTACAATAAGATCATTTCAAAAAAATAATTTAGGGGTTTCATTGTCATATTTTTATGAACAAATGTTAAGAAGGTAAACTACTTTTTGTGAGTTTGAAACGCTGACTAAAAGTGGTAGGAGAGATATTCATTATAGGTGCCCAGAATTGATTTTTTTTCTAGTATGATGATTGGATGTTTTAGATAGGACTACTTCCTAGGTTTCTAGAAAGGTATGATAGAGCATGTGGTGATGAGTGGACCCACTCAAACAAGCAAGTTTCTAAAGAAGTTCAGTTTAGGACAAAATTCCAAAGAAGGTATGAAATAAATTGACATTGGTTTTATCCTAAGAGTTTTATGTGATGTCCAAGATGGTTTTAAATAATTTTTTATATTTTAGAGGATAAAGTGTGCCCTATTTATGAAGACTAGTCTTAAGGTAATTTTGGAGTAGTTTCAGAGATGGATGTGGTTGAAATCCTTCCACTTCGATTTGGAAGGAAATGTAACATTTTCTAAAAAGATGATTCATATATATTTACAATGGTATATGTTTTTTATCATGATGATGATATTAGATAGGTCATCCATCATACTTTGTGAAGAATAAGGTTGGATGTTTTTTCAGACATGATTAATTTTTTTGAAATATTGAGGTAGATGATGGATGAGATGGATTATTTGATGTTTTCTTTCAATTAGAGAGTAAATGAAGATGGATTCAATTGGTATTGAAGGAATTTGGAGGTCTTGAAAGTGGCATAAAGGATGTAAAATAATTGAATTTATAAAAGTGCTTTCTAGGGAGCTCAGTTTGGTGAAGAGGAAAGTTGGTTTGGTTTGCATATATGGATGTTTCATGAGATATATCAAGTATGGATGTTATGAAAAGGTCAATTGGATTTATAATAGTGGTTACATTCCATATTCGATGTGTTACTTACTATGTATTTGAGGTCCATAGGTGAAGACTGGTTCCTGGAAACAACTGTTTTGAGAAGGATATGAACCTTCTTGAGTGTGTTATGAATAATTTGATTGGTGAAAGATAATATAAGACCATGGATGATTTTTTATGTCATATTTAACATGTATGAGGAATATTAGATCCTTAGAAACACGGTGATGAGGTTTATGGTTTTTGGTGATCTAGGTGATGGGGTTTTGAGCTATTTTTGAGCTTGTTTGGTGTGTTTGAGCATGGAAAACCTACATGGGTCCATTATGAATGTTTTTTATGAATGTACTGGTATGTATTTAAGTTTTATTGGTCAATATAAATGTTATATACTGACTTGTTTCATGTTTGTGAGTTGAGAAGGGTTTAAAGTGCATGTTTGAGTTCAAATTCGAACAACCTAAGAGAGAGGGGAAAAGTGTGATCAAATTTTTTGATTGAAATAGGTATGAATTCATTATTTTAGAGTTAAGGAATTTTGTGATAGATTGGGGAATTTTATAGATATTTTCTGCAAGGGTTCGAGGAGAAGTTTTTCCATAAAAGAAGAAGAAAGATCGAGCTAGGTAAATGAGGGTTTGAGTAAGGGTTTGAAGGCGTGTGAGTTGAAGTTGTGATCTCCATATATATTTTTAGAAACATTAAATCAGATATATTCATCTAAAGGTGGTTAAGTTGGTGCTTGATCATATTGAGGGCTTATAGCCTCCTTGTGGAGTTGGTGCTTTACTAAACTAGGGGTTGTTTCTCCTTGTGGGGTTGGTGCCTCATTAAATCAGGGGTTGGTGTTTGTTTTTCAGTTAGTGTTCAACTACATTTGAAACATAGCTATAATAAATTTTTGTTTTGGTGGGTTTTATTCCCCTTGATGGTTTCCCACTTATATCTTGTCCTATGGTGTTCTCTCTCTCATGGTTATGGTTATTTGAATGAATTTTGCATGTGCACAATTTAATGGTTGAATGGTTTATGTTTTAAGGAAGATAATTTAAATTGATTAATAGTTTTAAAGGAACAATTCACCCCCCTCTCAATCCCTTGTGCTTACAACATTAACTTGATTTATCATGTCATAGATTTATCATTCAAATCAACCATTCATCATGCATAACCACATGTGATCTTATTAAGTTTGTTACAACCATCCACAAGTGAAAAAGACAAAAGAGAACACAATAACACCAGATATAAAGTGGGAAACCGTTAAGGGGGAAAAATACATTGAAATGGATGTTAATATTACTCATAACAAAGGACTCATGTGAACATTACACATCACATAATTGTTTTTTAGTGAGGCACCAACCCCTAGTTTATTAGGACACCAATCCTACAAGGAGGTTTCAACCCCCCAAGATTACTAAGCACCCACCTAACCACTTGAAAAGGATGATCAATGAAGATATGTTGCTCCCATAACTAATCATGATCACAAGTTCAGTTCAATACACATCAGACCTTCTCAAAGTTCTCTCTCTCCTTACTTGATCAAATCTTCCCCTTCATTTCCTAATTAGGTATAATCACCTTGCACATATTCTTCTCTATATTTATAAACCCTTCATTCCTCTTCTTATCTCTATCATTGACCCCTCTTTATTGTTCTTCTTCCTTCTCTAGCTCTCTCATAAACCTATTTTTTAACTAACTCAAATGAGCATGCACACTAGCCTTATATAAAAAAAACTATCTCATAACACTCTTAGGTCGACCAAGACCATATAGGTCAGTCATCCCAACATAAAAAAACATCTAATAAGTCATATAAAATCATCCTAAGGGACCCAAGTAGGTTGGTATAGGTCACTCAAGCACACACTTCTCTTCTAGGATCAAAATAGGGTTATCTAGCTCCAATAAATGCACAAGGAGCTTCCATGGCACACTCTAGCTTTGTAAAATTTCCTCCATCTCCTTAAAATTTAGGAACATCATCAAAAATAAAAATAATTTTTCTAACAACTGTCAACATCATGAAGCACACAAGGAAGCAAGTAGTCTCATAAATACTTAAAAGAGAATGAGTTCTCATAGTGAAACTCATCATCAAGCCTCAAGAAGTATGCCACTGGAAATATAAATGAGTCTACTATCTAAAACAAATCACTTTATCCAGAAAATAAAATCACAAGGGATCCAAACAAGTCAATCTCATTAACTTCTCACACCTACTCTAAGGACTAGAGAACCATTCTTGAGAGATCAAGCTAAAATCACCTCAACCATCAATTCCATAATTAATAAATTATTGGAACACATCACCAATAACATAAAATACCTTATCAAACATTCATAATTATATATTACTTGGATAAAACCATGCCTTCATACTTGTTCCTAACCATATTCTAGACCAGCCAAGTAGGGCTATCTAGGCCACTAGAGTTTCAACATGAAACCACCTCATGTAATCAATAAGGATGATCCAAAACATCACATCAAGTTTCAAACAATCCATGAAAAAAAATAACATCTCTAACAAGAATTTAAATAGAAAAAATTATCAAGCCACAAGACAAGGTTTTAGCCCTTCTAGGACAATAATGGTACGGTGACTTAGAGGACATGTAACTAAAATTTTATCAACTGTACCTATCTAAAATTTTTCATGTCCATCTAGCACATCTCCTAAGCTTCCTATAACAATTTAATTTTCTTCATGAAGCCTCCATCTCATACCTAAAAATGTAAATCTCCACAATATAGGGGTTTATCTCCTACTTCCTAACTAACCTAGGACATGATACCAAAAAAATAATGAGCCCTGAAGAATCCTCTATAAACGTGATGCAAAAATTTTTATTTCCCAATCCATTTGGAGCTCATAGAATTCATCTTTCTCCTATCACTCTACTATGGGGTTTAACTACGGTTTAAGAACAAATTAGTTTTTTAATAATTTTTCATAAAGATGGGATAATCAAATCAAAAAAATATTTTTCCAAAACAATCTTAGCTCAATTAGAAAACTTCCCCGAAATCCTCAAGTTCCCATGTAAGACCCAATTCATGAGGGTGAGAAAAAAAGATGACCTTTGAGCTAGATTCTACTTTCTCAATAACTTGGTTTTGCAAAAAATCAATTTTATTGAATTTCCTTCATTGAATTAATCTCAAGTTTTACCCAAAGCACCATATGGACCTCCTTTATGCATGAAATCTCTCATCCATACTCAAATGAATAAGAAAATCTCCAACTAATAAGACTTTCCATTGTTTCCCTACCTTGTTCTCAAGAAACTTGCTTCAATGGACCTTGAATATGTAATAAACCTCTGAATGCTGACCTTAGATTCCTTCCATAATTTATATGCAGTGTTCCAATACACCTAAAATTCTTAAATAGGAATACCCTACTCCATATATCATGTTACTATCTCATACTGCTTGTACTAGGTCAAGAAAAAGGCATAGGATGACCTGACTCAACATAAAATTCTCACAAACAAACCATGATAACCTCTTAGAGACTCATTAACATCTCTTAAACATCACTCTGACCATGTTATACCTCATTAATACCTCATACAACATTTCAAGTACACTTACTAGACCGTACTATCTTGCACCATCCTCAAGACCATGCCTAGACACCATGTGAAGATCATAAAACCAGACACTACTGAGAAACCTTAAAGATAAAACATAAATGACACCACATGGAGACACCTAAATCACCTAAACACCCTTTGACATCAATGCTCCACTTGAAATCAATGTAAACAAAAGACAAAATGGCCAACAATCTCCTCCTTTATCATTAATTGTGACCACCTTCAAAAACATTGGTGGTAACCACAAATGCAAGAAACCTTCCATACCTCTTTTCATGTTTCTAATCCTACTTCCCCCTTTGACATCTATGAAAAATGATACAATACAACCTGACATCAAAAGAAATTAAAATGCATAAAAATACTTACTTTCTCACAAACTCTTCCTTAGACTATACTTTATTTTCTTGAATTCAAATGATTCACATGATCCATGAACCTAATATGTTCATACACACACAAATCCTCCCGAGAGATTATTAACTATCATATTGAATTACTTGCATCAATTTTGTTTATACACCTTCCTTGAACATTATCATTGTTATGAACTTGGTCTTCAAAATCACTCCACATTTTTTGTACCTATGCCTGCTTAGTACTTTGATCATATAAATAGATCTATTTAAGTCCTTAAGACATCCAATCATTTCTTAGAGAATTTTTTTATATCTTACAGACCAATGGACACAAATGAAACTACTTGGAGAAAAATAGCCACCACATAGAGTGATTCATGTTATAAGCACAATGAATGGGGGGGGGGTGAATCAATCATACAATTTTTTTACCTCATTTAAAAACCCATAAATTAATCATATAAGTTGTCCTTTTAACATACATAATCATGTGAGATTATTAAGATGTACAACATTCAATCATAAGATCACCAAACAAGATATAAAAAAAATTAAAACCATGTGTAAGTAGGAAACCCTCAAGGGGAAGAAAACCCACTGAACCTTTTCTTATATTACTCAAAACAAAATAATTTAGTGAAGCACCAATTTCACAAGGAGCATCAAACCCTAGCTTAGTAAGGAACCAATTCTACAAGGAGAACCAACCCTAGTTTAGTGAGGCACCAACCCCAAAAGGAGGATACAAACCACTAAGGTGATTAAACACCAACTCAACCACCTAGAAATGAATGAAGAATTATAATATGCTGCTCACATAATTGATAGTGATCTAAGTTTAACTCAAAACTCTTCAAACCCTCGTCAAAACAACCACACTCCTAACTTGCTCACTTCTTCTTCATAGGATAAATATATCAATTTCATTTTCACATATGATCCTCAATATTATTCATGTCTTCATCCCTCTTCTAGGATCTATCCATGCCACCTTGTTGGGCCCCTAAAATATTGGCTAAGTACAAGAAGGTGTGTGGGAGAAAAATACCTATTTTAAAAAGGGTGTGTAAGGTGAAAGCATGTAGGACAGGGTTTTAGGAGGGTTTAGTAAAACTAGTGGTGCATGCGTACAAGATAGAGAAAAGGTTTTGGGACTGTTGTCATGAGAATGTGCAACAAGGAAATTGACAATTTCCAAGCACGACAACTATACCCCTATGCCAAAATTTTCATGTTTTATCATTCCTAAGAAACCTCAGATCTGTTCAGTCAGTCCAAATGAATTCCTAACCAATGTCATGATATTATCCTAGGTGATTTAGGAAATTCCATTCATTCCCCCTAGGTGATTTTAGGAGTTCATTGAAAATGTTATCTTTTGGCAGTATAGGGAAGGGCTATCGTTGGCCTTCCTGGGATTGGATAAACCCCCTTGGAGTAGAGTAGAAGGGACAAATTAAACATGGAGGTGAATGAAATACCTTATAACATCATGGAAATTATTTTGGAAGTATTTGGGAAGTTCTGAAAGACTTGGAGCAGTCTGAGTGAAAACAAGGTTCACAAGCCTAGGCAGTACACAGGCCTAAAACAACTGTTGAGCTTCAAACGAAGATTCCGGGAGCTCCAGATGGAGTTGGAAGTAAAAAAAAACACATTTGGAAAGAGAATTATAATACCTACATGATGGTGAAATAATATTTTTCACACCACCTTGGCGCATATTATTGGAAGACAGTTTTTCTAAGGTACAAGTGGAGTCCCAGATCAAAAATCTGATTTTTCAGGGATCATATTATCGAATAAAGACATGAGAGACACATAATTGGATTAAAATTTCCATTTCCAATCAGTATCATATAAAATTTCACCAAGAAATTCCACTAGAAGCTCAAGTTATCTGCATTCCAAGTTACCCTCTCAAAGGTAGTTTAGGACTTAGTCATTTTTTCGAGAGGACACGTGTCAGCACCAGGAGCCTGGTGAGATTTCATGTTCCCCACGTCCATGAGGTCAAGTACATCACCCCTTTGAAAATTTTCCCAGCTCTCATGTGACCCTTGAGACCCTCATATGACCTCCAGACCTGGCAGTTCAGCCCTCAAGTGCTTATTTGGAGCATGCATTCCCTATCGTCGGATCGGTCACCATGTGTTAGCTCCAAGACCACCGTGAAATTTGATGTACCTTATGCACCTAAATTGGGGGAAATAATACCTTTAAAAATGTTCCCAGCCCGTATGGGGAGTCATTTCGACACCCACATGACCGCCATTCAGCCCCTAAGTGTAGTTTTGGAGCATCCATTCCTTGCCGTTGGATCGAGCGCCACGTGTCACATATAGGAACACCATGGAAACTGATGTACATTATGTACCTGAGATGGGGGACATCAGACATTTAAAAATTCACCCATCCCCTAGGAGGAGTCTTTTGGACACCCACGTGACCTCCTTTCAGCTCCCAGTGCTTCAAATAAGCTTTTTCCTCCTTTATTCCCTGCCATTGGATCTAGTGCCACGTGTCACCGTCTTGCTCATTGTGGAAATTGATGTCCCTCATGTTCTTGAGATCAGGGACATAAAGAATGGAAAAATTCACCCAAGCCCTACTTGTGCACATCTTTTTGAAAATTTTTCAAGTGCTGCTTTTCCCGCTTCTAGTTTCTAACAGTTTTATTTGCACTCATTTCCTCCATTCTTCCTCCACAACATTCTACCATCACTCTACCATTGAAAATTATCAGACCAGATCAAAAAAGGAACTGAAATACCTTTCCCTTGGTGATGCACATGTCTCAAAAGGAATCCTCATCAAGCTAAGGAGAAACGAAGAACAACAAAGAAGAGAACAACAAAATCCCCATAGCTAAAAAATGGAAATCTAAACAAAGCTTGCAAACCAGTGCACGAATCAATGAACCATTTATTTCTGTCCATTATTCTATCCAAGACCATCAATAAGACACCTTCAAACTCCCCCCATGTGTGACAAATCATCCACAACAAAGAAATCTCCTCTCCGGCTCAACGAAGAAAGAAGTGGGATTTCCCGTCAAACCGGTTGTCGGATCGAAGTAAGATTGCACGTGAAGCACCAAAAGAAAAAACCCACATCAAAAATACAATTTTATTTGGAAACAGAGGAGAAAACTAGACTTGCAATTTTGAGGTCCATTAATGGCTTCCGTACCCAGAAGCACTGCCAGGTCCAAAAATTAAAACTTTAAAATCTCTTGGATTATTAAGCGAGCGGGCCTGAAATTTCAAAGGGATGATATTGGACAAAAACCCATATAAAAAAACTGAGTTCCACATCAATCCAACTCCCAGAGGCCAAATTTCTAAAAGTAGCAGGTCTACTACATAGGAATTGCTATTTCAGGAAAGTCATTAACAGAAGAACCTGCGAAGGAGATGAAGATATCAGAGGTGCACTACAGCTGAGAATTCACCAGAATGGACATTTTTGGCACTTACTAAAAATAGTAAGTGGGCCCTCGAACACCTGCTAAAAATAGAAATTTGATCCAAAGGATTGAGGAATGCAGGGAGAAAGGAGAATCAAGGTCACAACACTCAGGAAAGGATCGAGAGAGTTGCCTTTTTCACACTTACTAAAAATAGTAAGTTACACTCAAAGAAAAGTTTTGGCACAATGGGATGTACAAGGATAATCATTTAGGGGAACATCATTGTTTGGGAGCATCCTAGTCATTTTTTCATAGGGAATTCAAGATCCATCTTAGTTCATTCAACTTAGCGAGCATTCGTGAGATAATTTGGAGGAATTTCACAGTGTGCAAGGAGTTTGAAGATTCAGAGTTTCACTACATTTGGAACTTTCCATCAACAAGGATCAACAGACTTCATCAGGAATGACATCTCCTCTTCTTCTTCTCCCCCTCTTTCTCTCTCCTCTTCCCCCCAACTTTCTCTCACTTTCCAATATTCTAATTTTGTGTTGGGGTTTGCACTTTTAATAGGAATTAAGAAACTTTAGAAACATAATGTAAATTAAGTCGTCTTGCTATTATAAAAGGGACATAAATATTTGAAGTGGACTATGAATAGTCTTAAGTCATATTAAGGTATTTGAAAGGTCATGAGGAAGATGAATAGTCATATTCTATTCTATAAATTATAAAGCCATTCCCATTTCAAAGGGATGGTGATTGATCTTGTAGACTCAAGAGTGCATTCTACCTTGAGAGAAAGCAAAGGAGATAGCCATTTTCTTCTACTCTCTTCCTCTCTCAAATTTTTTCCATTCCTACACTATGTACAACTTTTGTTCAAGCATCAATACAAGAAGAAGGAGTTTCTAGCTTTCTTTGACCAAGGGATTTCATGACACTTTGTTCTCATCAAATTCTATTTGGTCTTGTTGTCATTTACAGGTTTTTTTCTTCTCATAAATGCATGTGATGAAGTTTCTAACTAGTGTGTGTGTAGGAATATGATTTTCTACTTGCAACATTAGTTCTCCTACCTCCATTCTCACTCCCTTTCCCACTTTCAGAAAAAGTCATCTCTTGCAGGTATATGTAAGCATTTTTAGAAGGGTCAGTGGAGTGCCCCTGTTGGATCCTCGGTCGAAAGGCCACCACATAAATCCACCTTTTCATGCAGATGCACATACGACAGCTACACCGGTTAAGTAGAGGGAATTAGATTCCCAGAGCATTGGCAAGAAATCTACAAGTTTGTCCACCTGACAAATTTTCTCGCCAACAATTTTTGGCACCCACTGTGGGGCAGATTTAGTAGCATCTGCACCCAAAATATGACCGCAAGGTCTCAAAAATTAAAAAAAATCAAATATTGAAAAAATCATAAAAGAGAGTTCAAGAAATTCCATTTCTGAAAGATACACTGCTGATTTCTACACGTAAATTTTCACATTCCACGCGGCCTTTCGTATTCTAACTATAAAAGCTTCCAAAAGCTGGCTAAAGGAGGATACGCCAGGTTGAGAAGGTCGAGAGGTGTTGCTGATTTCAATTTCGAAGCTTTGCAAAATCTGAAAGAATGAATTAGAGATAATCCATATTTCTTCTCTCAATCCTCCTCTTCATCCGACTCTTCAAGAAGTTCACCTAGTAATCCTATCCAAACTCCTTCAAATTCTCCCATTTTTAAACCACCATTGAACATCGAGTTCATGGAAGAAGAAGAATTTGAAGAAGGATCTTCTAAAAAAAGATTTGAAATAGAAGAAGAAGAAAGACCTCAACACATTGTTCCATGGGGAAGGAATATAGTCCCGCTTGCTCTTGAACCCCCTCTTCATGATCTACAAATGGGTTCCCGTAAGAAATTTCTAAAGTTCAAAGGCGACAACTCATAACATCCGGAAGAACACATTGCTGCTTTCACGACATCATGTGGAATTCTTGGTGTCCAACATGAAGATGCTGCTATAAGATTGTTTGTGGAGTCCCTCTAAGAAAAAGTAGTAGAATGGTTCTAACTCCTACCTTCTTGATCTGTCACTGGTTGGGATGATATCAAGGCTGCCTCCAAGGAAAGATTTAAATCAACTGAAGATTGTCAAGACCTCTTGATGTAGTTGGCTTAAATGAGGAAAGGAGAAAGTGAAATGATGAGAGACTTCATGGCTCGTTTCAAATGGTTGCTTTGTAGGATACCAGAAGAAGACTCACCCTCTCAGAACAATGTCAAAATATTCTTCATAAATGCTTAATCACGGGAGGTAGGATTTCTCATATGAAGAGTTCAACCAAGGAACATTGTAGAAGCACAAAGGAGGGCCATTGAATTGGATGACGATCTCATCCTCTCTGGAAAGATCAAGAATCCATAAAAGGGCAAAGCCCAACATCCTGAAGATGAAAGAACTAATCCATCGCTGCAAAAGTTGGTGAATGAGATGGCCACTTTGAAGAGGGAATTATTTAAATGAGTTTCTTCTCAAAGAAGCAATAGAAATCAGATTGTAGAAGCACCCCAAAGACTTGCCTTGGAGGCCCCACCCATGAATTTAAATTGCAGATTTCAAGTAAGTGAAGAAGAGATTGAATAAGAAGGTGGAAATTTCCAAGAAAGTGATGAGTTTGAGAACGATACACAAATCAGGTTTTGTGAGTATTCTGGAGGTTATGAAGAAGATGAAGAAGATACACCAAGTTTCTCATGCGTGGTATTCACTCATTCTCAGTCTGAGAAAAGAGCATCTCCCTCCACTACTGCAAAGGAAAAGAAGGTTGATGATCCTCCTATGGTGACTCTGAAAAATAAAATAATCAGTCAAGGATCCCCACTTCCATCTTCCATGAACTCTACATTTTTGGAGCCTAACCCTGCAACAAGTAAAAAGATGCCCGCAATCCCAAGTAAGCTTTTTGATGTCTCTTCTAAGTCTAAATCTAAATTTGCTCCTGTAAAATCTAATACCTTGAAAGCTCCTAGTGTGTCTTTTAAAATACCCTCCATTCCTCAAACATCAAATCCTGCTCCTAAACCTATCCAGACTCCAAAATCAGTCCCTTCACCCCCCTTGTCCACATCTACTCCCTTTGACTTCATAGAATATGCAAACAAAGCCAAAGTGCAGATTACTAAAACCGAATATTTGTGGACTCACCTTGAACAATTCGAGAGGTTCATTCGATACATCAGGAGTGGTAGTCTAACACCCAATGTTGTAACTTCTAGTTCTAAAGGCATGCTACAAAAATCACCTACACCTCCCTCATAGAACATGCTTTCTCTGAGTGCATCAAAGACTGATAAAGTTGAACCTTTCTACGTCTCCCTTCTTGTTCGAGAATATGTACTAAACAATTACATAATAGATTCTGGTGCCTTAGACAACATGATGCCTTTGAAGGTCGCCAAGGCTCTTAAACTTACAATGACTCCAACTAGTGGCTCTTGTTACTCTTTGGAATAAAAAAAGGTCTCACTTGTAGGGAAGGTTAAAGATGCACAGGTGGCTCTTGCCAGATTTCTAGATAAGAAAGTTTCAGTGATGATTTTGGTAGTAGACGTCCCAGCCTCATTCGGAATGTTGTTGAGTAGAAATTTCTGTTGAGAATTGGGAGGGAAAATTCAGATGAATTGGTCTTTTGCAACCATACCAGTGAAGGGAGACATGGAGAAATTACTTCCCGAGAAGAAGATGAGGTACATTGTGCAAAAGTCTGGAAGCCCAGAAGCTAACATTGTTTACCAAAATACTAGGTGGATGAATCACTTGGTGACAACCGAGGAGGAAGAAGATATTCCCACCTTGATAGGTCTAGACATGCCATCCCAGAGATATTTGGACTTTGAAGAATCATTGCGGAGATTTGAGTTATAAGAGGTCAGCCCTGAATCGCCAAATGATGCAGACCGCGAGGAAGAGGAAATGGTTCTTGGTTTTTTTCAAGAAGAAAAATCAGCCTATATGCTTTTCCAAGATGAGGAGTTATTCTCATTCCCATTTGCGGATGAAGATGATCTCTGTCAAGCCATCTATGGAGAGACAAAATCAGCATGTGATGAGCCCATGAAAGGTTTGAAAGAAATGTCTATACAAGGACTGCTAAGATCTGCAGAAGAAACAAACGACCATAAGATTAGTCTAGAAATTTTAATGCAAGCCATTAATATGGAAGATAAACATGAAGCTGATTTGGATGCCTTAACTAATGTGAAGTTCAACCATATTGAGATAAGGCAAGATGAGAAATATGATGTCCCTCTCAAGCCAATGTTTGGTGGATATAATGATGAAATTGAAGTATTTTCTTTCCCATTTGAAGATGAAGACTCTTTCTATGATGAAGAAATTGAAGCAAGGAGTTTGAAGACCTCTAAAGATGAAGCCCCTTTTGATGAAGGATCAGTAGAGTGTAGTGATTCTCGAGATGATGAGGTAATTCCTCCAGATAGTTTCTTTGAGTTACAAGATAAAGATTCTTTAAAGGCATACAAAGAGGGACTACAGGAAATGATGAAGCATTACTTCATGCAAGAAATATTGGATGTAGTAGAGGTGGTGGAAGACCCTGAGCTGATTCTTGATCTCTTCACTCATGCCATGGGCATACAAGACAAGTATGAGGCCACATCCAATCTTTCAGTTAGTACTGAAACACCTCAAAGTGAAGTAAAGGAAATGGATAAGTCTGAAGTTTCTCATGGAAGAGATGTCAATGAGCATAGACCTGGGAAAGAAATTAACTCAGAAGGTTCAAGGAATTGGAACGAAAATCAGCATTGGGGCAGTGATGAGATGCTCGATGGAGAATCAACTATATGGATAAACATGGAAGGAAACTGGCATGATGAAACCAATTTCAAAGAGCATGAAGACAATGGAGCTTCCAAGAAAGGACCTAAGCATCAAGAGGATCACATGGACTCACTCCTACTAAGTACAAAGACAATTTTGAAAGAACCTGGCTTTCATAAGTAGCTGAGGAGGGGAGGATACTTTCTAGAACCCGTCAATGACTTCGTAGAACATCATCATTCGGTGTTGCCTCTTCAGGGGTGACTTTTGTGAAATAAAAAGTACTTTAGTGAAAGTGGGTTGTCCCTCGCTTTGTACCATAGGTGATTGATATGTGTTTTTCCCTTTCCATTGTGTGTGTTTCCCTTCCCGTTGTGTGTCCTGTGTTTCCGTTCGGTCGTTTTGTGTGTGGGTGTTTCCTTCTTCTAATCTTCCTTTCTTAAAGTTGTGCATGACTCAGTAGGGCCCAATGGATAAGGCACTGGTAAATGAATTATATGGTCTAAAATTGAGATTCTAGATTCCCATGTCATGTCTTTGATGTGCTCAGCCCATGTCACATCCCCAAGCTAGAGCCAACTTTTGTCGTGAGAATGTGCAACAAGGAAATTGATAATTTCTGAGCACGACAACTATACCCCCATGCCAAATTTTTATGTTTTATCATTCCTAAGAAACCCCAGATCTATTCAGTTAGTCCAAATGAATTTCCAACCAATTTCATGATATTATCCTAGGTGATTTAGGAAATTCCATTCATTCCTCCTAGGTGATTTTAGGAGTTTATTGAAAATGTTATCTTTTGGTAGTATAGGGAAGGGCTATTGTTGGCCTTCTCGGGATTGGACCAACCCCTTGGAGCAGAGAAAAAGGGAAAAATTCAACATGGAGGTGAATGGAGGATCTTATAACATCATGGAAATGATTTTGGAAGGCTTTGGGAAGTTCTGAAAGACTTGGAGTAGTCTGAGTGAAAACAGGGTTCACAAGCCTAGGTAGTACACAGGCCTAAAACAACTATTGAGCTTCAAACGAAGATTTTGGGAGCTCCGAATGGAGTTGTAAGTAAAAGAAAACAAATTTAGAAAGAGGATTACAAGACCTACATGATGGCGAAATAATATTTTTCACAACACCTTAGAGAATATTATTTGAACTCTGATTTTTTAGGGATCATGTGATTGAATCAAGATATGAGACCCACATCATTGGATTGAAAATTTCATTTCCAGTTAGGATCATATAAATTTTCACCAAGAAATTCCATCAGAAGCTCAAGTTATCTGTATTCCAAGTTACCCTCTCAAAGGTAGTTCAGGACTTAGTCATTTTTTTGAGAGGACACGTGTCTGCACCAAGAGCTTGGCAGGATTTCATGTCCCCCACGTCCCTGAGGTCAGGTACATCACCCCTTGGAAAATTATCCCAGCCCTCATGTGACCCTTGGGACCCTCATATGACCTCCAGACTTGGCAGTTCAACCCTCAAGTGCTTATTTGGAGCATGCATTCCATGCCGTCAGATCGGTCGCCACGTGTCAGCTCCAAGACCACCATGTAATTTGATGTACCTTATGCACCTGAAGTGGGGGACATCAGACCTTTAAAAATTTTCCCAGTCCCTATGGGGAGTCATTTGGACACCCACATGACTGTCGTTCAACCCCTAAGTGCAGTTTTGGAGCATCCATTCCCTGCCGTTGGATCGGGAGCCACATGTCACCTCTAGGACCACTGTGGAAACTGATGTACCTTATGTACCTGAGGTGGGGGAGATCAGAAATGGAAAAATGTTCCCAGCTCCTAGGAGGAGTCTTTTGGACACCCATGTGACCTCCTTTCAACTCCCAGTGCTTCAAATCAACTTTTTCCTCCTTCATTCGCTGTCATTGGATCTAGTGCCACGTGTCACCATCTTGCTCATTGTGGAAATTAATGTCCCTCATGTTCTTGAGGTCAGGGACATCAAGCATGGAAAAATGCACCAATTCCCTACTTGTGCACATCTTTTTGAAAATTTTCCAAGTGTTGCTTTTCCTGCTTTTAGCTTCTAATAGTTTTATTTGCACTCCTTTCCTCCATTCTTCCTCTGCAACAATCTACCATCAATCCGCCATTGCAAATGCTCAGACCAGATCAAAAAATGAACTGAAATACCTTTCCCATGGTGATGAATAGGTCTCAAAAGGAATCCTCATCAAGCTAAGGAGAAACAAAGAACAACAAAGAAGAGAACAACAAAATCCCCATAGCTCTAAAATGGAAATCTAAACAAAGCTTGCAAACCAGTGCATGAATCAATGAACCATTTATTTCTATTCATTCCTCTATCCAAGAATATCAATAAGACACCTTAAAACTCCCCCAATGTGTGACAAAGCATCCACAACAAAGAAATCTCCTTTCTGGCTCAACGAAGAAAGAAGCTGGATTTCCTGTCAAACCGGTTGCCGAATTGAAGTAAGATTGCACGTGAAGCACCAAAAGAAAAAACCCACATCAAAAATAAAATTTTATTCAAAAACAGAGGAGAAAACTAGACCTGTAACTTTGAGGTCCATTAATGGCTGCCGTACCCAGAAGCACTACACAGTCCAAAAATTAAAACTTTAAAATCTCCTGGATTATTAAGTGGGCGGGCCCAAAATTTCAAAGGGATGATATTGGGAAAAAACCCATATCAAAAAAATTCGTTCCACATCAATCCGACTCCCCGAGGAAAAATTTCTAAAAATAGCAAGTCTACTACATAAGAACTACTATTTCAGGAAAGTCATTCACAGAAGAACCTGCGAAGGAGATGAAGATATCAGAGGTGCACTATAGATGAGAATCCACCAGAATGGACATTTTTGGCACTTACTAAAAATAGTAAGTGGGCCCTCGAGCACCTACTGAAAATAGAAATTTGATCCAAAGGAGTGAGGAACACAGGGAGAAAGGGGAATCAAGGTCACAACACTCAGCAAAGAATTGAGAGAGTTTCCTTTTTCACACTTACTAAAAATAGTAAGCTACACTCAAAGAGAAGTTTTGGCGTAATGGGATGTACAAGAATAATCATTCAGGGGGACATCATTGTTCAGGAGCATCCTAGTCATTTTTTCATAGGGCATTCAAGATCCACCTTAGTTCATTCAACTTAGCGAGCGTTCGTGAGATAATTTGGAGGAATTTCACAATGTGTAAGGAGTTCAAAGATTGAAAGTTTCACTGCATTTGGAGCTTTCCATCAACAAGGATCAATGGACTTCATCAGGAATGACATCTCCTCTTCTTCTTCTCCCCCTCTTTCTCTCTCCTCTTCCCCCACCTTTCTCTCACTTTCCAATATTCTAATTTCACGTTGGAGGTTGCACTTTTAATATGACTTAAGATACTTTAGAAACATAATGTACATTAAGTCGCCTTGTTATTATAAAAGGGACTTAAATATTTGAAGTGGAATATGAACAATCTTAAGTCATATTAAGGTATTCAAAAGGTCACGAGGAAGATGAAGAGTCATATTCTATTCTATAAATCGTAAAGCCATTCCCATTTCAAAGGGTTGGCGATTGATCTTATAGACTCAAGAGTGCATTCTACCTTGAGAGAAAGCAAAGGAGATAGCCATTTTCTTCTACTCTCTTCCCCTCTCAATTTTTTTTCATTCCTACACTATGTACAAATTTTGTTCAAGCATCAATACAAGAAGGAGTTTCTAGCTTTCTTTGACCAAGGGATTTCATGACACTTTGTTCTCATCAAATTCTATTTGGTCTTGTTGTCATTTATAGGTTTTTTTCTTCTCATAAATGCATGTGATGAAGTTTCTAACTAGTGTGTGTGTAGGAATATGATTTTCTACTTGCAACATTAGTTCTCCTACCTCCATTCTCACTCCCTTTCCCACTTTCAGACAAAGTCATCTCTTACAGGTATATGCAAGCATTTGTCGCAGGGTCAGTGGAGTGCCCTTGTTGGATCCCCGGTCGAAAGGCCACCACATAAATCCACCTTTTCATGCACATGCACATACAACAACTACACCGGTTAAGTAGAGGGACTTAGATTCCCATAGCGTTGGTAGGAAATCCAAAAGTTTGTCCACCTAAAAAATTTTCTCGCCAACAGGGAATTATCCATATTTTGAATATTAGGAAGACCACGAGGAAATCATGACCTGACTACACATGTGGAGTGGATAAGGTGCCAACGTAGAAATTTGGTTCCCACGAAAGGAATATACCTTGCGATAGAAGATTCTAGAAGGTCATCATAGTGAAGAATGGAGAGCTTGAGTATGAAGGATCATGCTCTCATGGAGGACCAATTTGACACTTGGCAACTGATCTATAACTTTAGAAAGACATGGTGGTGCTTGCTAAGGCTATATATACAAGTGCCTGGTAGAAGAAAAAATATGGATATACCTAGAGGATGGAAAAGAGGTGAAGCTATGCAGAAATATTGTGGGAGTTCTATGGGTTGGGTTTAGAGGATTTGTAGGAGTATGATGTATCAAGGGTATGGGTCTAAATATTTTTATTTAAACTATGAGGGGCTTATGTTCAGTTCTGATGCATGATATTGGTCTGCACTATTATCTGGATTTGTGATAGCCTCAATGAATGTAATGTGATTACCAAATATATTTAATATGGATACATGTGGTTCCAATTTTTACTTATATATGTATGGATAGGTGTTATATATATTTCATATCAGTTGGTGTAAACCCCTATGCATTTCCTTTCTGTTATGATTCAGATATAAGTTCTGTAATGCTTTTATTAGCTGAATGAATACATTGGTCTAGAAGCCCATTCTGAGATCTAAGATGAATGTATGGTTCATTCCCATTCTCTTAACTTAAGTTTCTATCATAATTAATGTGTTCTCAAACAAATCATGTAAAGGAGGGGCTCGAAACCCATGTAAATTACTTGTATAATTCAAATTATGATCAGTAATATAACACCAAATAACACAATATTTTAGAATAACGATCTCAATATGCAATTAGAATAGCTTCACCACTTCGACGGGAAACCCCCAAACCATAAAATAGACTAAAATTCTCCAATGATGATTCATCTACTACCTACAATCCCCTATATATAGTATTCCTATGCTATGGCCATCACTAAGGCTGACCTACTAAGCATGAGAAAGTATAAATGATATAATAAAATGATATGGTAAGCCACAAGTTGGCTACTCATATCCTACAATAAAAAATATGTTAATGGCATAGCATGCCCTTCCCCTTCAAACCAAAATTTTCCTCAATGTTGAATAATCCTAGATGTTGTTGTAGAAAACTTTTATCCTCCTAGGTTGCTGTTGTAGCGGGCTCACAGCACCCTTGGATGCAGATTAGGCTTCTAGGTTGATCACTCTAGCATCCAGTGTGATTGTACAACATGGAAACCTCTCTCCAAGTGTGGGACTTGTGAAACTAAGAGAGGTATCTCCAGATTAGAGGATGGTTCCTCAAACTCCTCTGATTTAGATCTAATGCTTGCATAACTACAGAGGTTCAGATCCTAATCCTATTCTAAACTGCAAGGAGACAGGGATAGAAGTGCAAAAATTGAAACTAACTAAAGGTGGTGATGCACCAAAAAGGAGTGGTGAATCATTTCTATCATGCAAATAGACACAAACCATAGATTTCAGCATGAAACATACACAGGATGATAAGATATAATTTAGGATCTGAAATGAAGCAAACAATACAAACAAAGGACTGAGACTCATTCACAAAGCTTACATTATTATTTCCAGTGTCAAAATCACTACATTACAACCTCAGAGAGGAAAAAAACTGTTACAGTCTTTGGAGAGGTCTGATTCTTTAAACAATCACTTGTTGGAGGTGAAAGAAGAAGTTACTATGTCCAAAAATTGTTCCCCCCTTTGAAAATGAGCCAAAACTGGCTTTTACATTGCATGGGTCGAGCCCAGGAGACAGAAACGTACAAAAAACGTGAGAGCCCATTCCTCCTCAACTACAGATGCATTAAAACAGCATGGGATACCTTACAAACCCATAGCCTATCAATTTTGACCGAATTGCAGGAGAATGCGACCCATTCTGCGTTAAATTTGGTCGCTGAAATGTCACTTCTGGCCATGAACACGCGTCAGAGCCGTTTCTCAACTTTACCTCTCTAGACTACACCAAAATTCAAGATTAACCTTGGAATCATATAGAGAATTTCATAAGCTTTCCGTTGATATAAAGAACGTGTAAATCCGAGCTCTGCATTGAAAAATATGTTGATCTGAAGATTTGGGGCACAAAACAGGTGAAAATGAGTTTTGAAACTTTTCCCGCACTCTGCCACCTAGATGACACGTGTCAAGCACTGATTGGACATGTAATTCTCTCTCCTTTCACTTACCCACAAGTTTTCCCTTGAATTTTGACCTTTTTGATGATTTTAGGACATTTTTTTACCTTTTCCCCATGCCGCCCACGCCACTTGGGACACGTGGCATGATCTGATTGGCTTTCGTCTCCTTCGGCTATCCGCGTCCCACGCGTCCCTTTGTCCCAACTGTCCCAGTGTGAAAGTTCTCTTTTTCAGCCAATCCGGGTGGTTCACATCCTTCGCGTCCCCATGTCTCGGATGTCCCAAACCGTCCAGCTCAGCAGTTAGCCGATTTTCCTCTAACCTTCGGCCGGTTCGCCTTTCCGCGTCCCGCACGTCCCCACGGCCCGGATGTTCCTTTGCTCTGCAGACTTCCTAGCGGCCTTTCAGCTGATTCATGCCTAGATGTCCCTCATGTCTTGACTGTTGCGAGGACTAGGACTTAGCTATTTTTCATGATTTTTTCTGGCGCAAGCTTGTTTTCTGTAACTTTTTCACCTTTTCTCAGAACTTGCTCTTTTATTCTTGGACAGGGGAGTTAGAAAAAATATGAGGGGACCCTAGAAACATGGTGTTTTACCTTGAATCAATCTATTTACCTGGGACTTGAGTATTCAATGCATGTTATCAATTTTACCCTGGGGGTGAAAATTGGATAACAGTTGCATCTTGTATGCTTAGATTATTCCACTTGATCAAATATTCCTTAATGTCCCTGGTTCTCAGCCTCTTAGTACGTGTTTGTAGAATCTTCTCTGGCTCAAAAATGATTCTTCCTTCCTCATAAAGTTTTTGTAACTCTATTTTGGCTTCAAATTTCTATCCAATAACCTTCTTCAGGTAGGAAACATGGAATACTAGGTGTATGCGTGAAGAGGGAGGCAACTCTAGTTTATAAGCAACACTGCCAAGTTTTTGCAGAAACTGATAAGGGCCATAATATTTAGGAGCAAGTTTGTTGTCATTTTTCTGTTGCTTTAGGGACATCTACTTGTAAGGATGGAGATGTACAAAAACCAAGTCACTAATTTCAAAATGTCTTTCACTATGGTGTTGATCTACTTGTTGTTTCATCTTGTTTTGTGCCAATGCTAAATTATCCTTCAAACTAGCCAAAACCTATTGTTGATGTTTAATGTGTTCTTCAACATCTATAACCTTAGTTTGCACCCTCATGGAAGAAGTGATAGAAGGTGGATGGTAACCATATAATTATAAAAATGGGATCATTTGAGAAGAGGTATGAAACGATGTGTTATACCACCATTATGCAAGTGGTAGCCATTTAATCCACCTTTCCTACTTATTTGATACAAAGCAACGTAGATACCCCTCTTAGAATTTGTTGACCACTTCCATTTACCCATTAGTTTGAGGATGATAAGATGAACTTTCAGCTAGTTGAGTACATAAAAATGAAAATAATTCTGTCTAAAAATTACTCGTGAAAATAGGATCACGGTCACTTATAATTATCTTTGGGGTTCCATGTAGCCATTGAACTGTCTCTAAAAACACAAAAATGGGCATATTTTGTGATCCTATGGACAATCACCAAAATAAAATTCTTACCCTCTAAATAAGGCAATCCAGTGATGAAATCCATGAAGACTTTATCCCAGCTCTGGCTAGGAATTGGAAAGGTTTGCAACAGACATGGTGTCCTAATTGTTTCCCCTTTGTTCTGTTGGCACACTAAACACTCTGATACAAATGTTTGTACATCCCCCTTGATTCCTTCCCAAAATAATTATCTTTTTATTCTATAATATGTATTTGAAAACCCAGAGTGTCCTCCAATAGGTGAGGTATGCAGTTCTACAAGAATCTTATGCTTTAACTCAGAATCTTTACTCAAGTATAACCTATCCTTGTAACATAGTGCATTACCTTTCCACTCAAATTTATTAGATGTTATAGATCCTTGATTGATATTCTTTATTAGGGATTATGTCTCCTTATCTTGATCCCATTCCAATCTGGCTTCATCCACCCAATTGGCCATCAACATGGACACTCCACATAGCAAGGCATCTGTGGATGTATCCCGTTTGGACAATGCATCAATTACTACATTTTCTTTACCATTTTTGTATATGATTTCAAAATCATAACCCAACATTATTACTACCCACTTTTGTTTTTCCTCAGATGATAACCTTTTCTCCAAAAAGTATTTGAGACAATCATGATCAGTTTTTACCTTGAAGTGTCTACCCATGAGATAGGGCCTCCATTGGTTTTTTGCATGAAGAATATCCATCATTTATTTCTCATAGACATGTTTGAGCAATTTTTTTCCTTTGAATTGGTGACTCTCAAAAGCAATTTATCTTCCTTCCTACATTATAACTTCTCCCAATCTTGATAATGAAGTGTCACATTCAATAATGAAGGTTTTTGAGAAGTTGGGAGTAGCCAAAACTGGGGTGCTGCACATAGCTTCCTTTAGCTTCTAAAATGATTTAGTGGCTACATATTTCTAATGGAAGGCATCCTTATTTAACAATGCAGTGAGTGGGGTTGTTATTCTACCATATCCCCACACAAATCATCTCTAGTATGTTGTTAGTCCTAGGAAGCCACAAAGATTTTTGGGAGTTCTAGGCCTGGCCATTCCACCATAGCTTTGATCTTCTAAGGATCAAATTTGACACCTTCATGGGATACAATGTGCCCCAAGTACTCTACCTCTTATACACCAAAAGAACATTTGGATGGCTTTGCATAGAGAGTATGTGTCTCCAAAACTTCCAACAATTTATTTACATGATGTAAGTGTTTTTCCCATGTCTTATTGTAAATCAATATGTCATCAAAGTAAACTAATAAAAATTTCCTTTAAAATGGCCTTAAAACAATGTTCATCAATATTTAAAAGGTTGAGGGAGCATTTGTAAGACCAAAAGGCATTACCAAAAACTCATAATGGCCCTCATGAGTCCTAAAAGCTGTTTTACTAACATTTTCCTCTATTACTCTAATCTGATGGTACCCTAAACAAAGATATAATTTTGTGAAATAAATAACATGCATTTCATCAAGTAAATCATCAATTACTGGAATAGGAAACTTATCTTTTATGCTGTACTTGTTGAGTTTCTGTTAATCAAGACACATACTCCATGTTTCATCCTTCTTACGTACCATGACCACTAGCAAAGAATATGCACTCTGGTTATGCCTAATGATACATGCCTTCAACATTTCTTATACCATTTTCTTGATCTCACTTTTCTGGGAATATGGGTATTTGTATGGTCTGATGTTATGTGTTTGGCTCCCAAGAATCAACTGAATGCAAGAATCATGATCCCTAATTGGAGGTACTCCCTTTTGAATTTCATAAAAAATAGATGAGTGATCATGAACAATCTTTTGAAGATCGGGTGGAATTGAAGACTCTGTATTTTATATTTCTATGGAAAATAACTTTTCTATAAATCCATCTACTCCTTTTCTGAGAACCTCTGCATCTGATGAGAGCTAATAATCTATGGAGACTTAGCTACCATCCCATTTAATTGTATTGTCCTTCCATTTGAATGAAATTACATGAACAATTCCAGGAAATTTATCTCTATAGTACTTAAGGTTATGAGCCATTGGAGACCCACCACAATATCTTCCCTTCCTATAGAAATAAAAAACATAGGTGAGTCTAACAGGTAGTCTCCCATGGAAAACTTGATACTATGATACTTTCCTATGCACTTGAATGTCCCACCATCCACAATCATAACTTGTATTTCTAGATATGGGTAAATAAAAAAATTGAGGTGGGCAACTAACTTACTATTTATGAAGTTATTAGTGCTCCCTGAGTCAATCAACACCACCACCTTCTAATTTTTGAGGTATCCAATAACATTAAGTGTTTGAGGAGTACTAATACTTGAAAATGCATGGAAAGAAATTATAGGTTGGTGATCCTCTACTTTATTGTCTACTGGTTCCTCAGCCTCTCCTATAGTTTCATCTTCCTCATTACCTTCGTAAATATAAAACTACTTCTTCTCAACACATTTGTTTCCCGGTCCATATTTACTGTCACAGTTAAAACATAATTCTTTCTCTCTCTTTTCTTCCATTTTTTAAGGAGTCAGTCTAATTGGCCTAACAAATGAAGGGGAAGAGATACTACGGTCTCTGGTGTTAGTGAAAGGCAGCCTCCTACTACAAATAAATTTTTCCTCTTCTCAACGTGCGATGATAATAGAATCAAAATGATTGAGTGGATTAAACATATGTAGCTCATGCTTGATGTGGTCCTTAAGACCCCCAAGAAACATGTCATTCAGATTCTCTTCTAGAATATTTTCCACCCTTAAGGATAGGTTCTGGAATTGACTAAATTAGTTCTCTGAAACACTGGAACTATAGTGCAATTGCAACTCCTCGGTAAAAACTGTCCAAGTGACACCGAGACCATTCTTCTACCTCTGAGCACATAACCATTGATACCAAACGAATTGGTCTGGTTCAAGATATAGGGATGCCAATGTCACTTTTTATCTTGATGGTGTTTGATGTAACTCAAAGAATTTATCCATTTGATTTATCCAATTTAGGGGATTGTTACCATTAAATTTGCGTATATCCACTTTTGGCATCATGTTCCATGGTTGCGAATAAGTTGGATTTTGATGGGGTTAGAAAAGTGATACAACATGGTTATTTTGTCCATGATTTTGAACTGAAGATCCTCCTTGGTTGATATGGGGCAGATTTGGGCCATACTATTTACCCTTTACATGTTGCATGATATCATCCAACCACTAATTGATTTGGTCTATGTCTCCTTTAGAGGCCATATCAGATTGTACATTTTGTAACTCATACTCAATTTGTCTCACCTTATGATCAACTGAGGTAAAACCTAGTGTTGAAGAATTTTTATTTACCCCTTCTGACTCCAACTCTTCAATCACTACCCCCTCCTTATCTGGGGTTTTAATCGGAGAAACTAGATTCTATTTTTCTCTTGTGGAAGGCCCTACCATGATGTCAAACCTTAGGGGTTTAAGGTTTAGACTAAAATTATTCCAAATAAGAAAAAACACAGAGAAGATACTAATATTATGTTTTTGAGAGCTTTCTGAAAATGTAAAGAGCTTGAGAAAATCCCACAATTTGTACCCTTGGGAGCAATTTTATGAAAAACCCTAAATTTGTAATAACTTATGAAAAGTAAAACAAAAATGTCTAAAATTTTCAAGGAACCTTAATTTAAATGTTTTCCAACTATGGTAAAAATATATCCCACCAATTTTCTCTGGTTCGCAATATATGGAGGAAACAAAAAATTAGGGTTTTGGCCCAGATTACAGCTTCGATACCGCTTGTAATGAAATTACTTGTATAATTTAGATTATGAGAAAAAAAAGAACACAAAATAACACAATATTTTAGAATAATAATCTCAATATTCAATTATAATAGCTTCGTCACTTCAAGGGGGTAACCTCCAACCCATAAAATAGACTCAAATGTTCCAATGATGATTCATCTACTACCTACAATCCCCTATATATACTATTCCTATGCTATGGCCATCACCAAGGCCAACCTAATAAGCATTAGAAATTATAAATGCTATAATAAAATGATAGGGTAAGCCACAAGTCGGCTACTCATATCCTAATACAAGAAATAGGTTGAGGGCGTAGTAGCCCACGCATGCCTCGGGTGAGCACCCAATGCCCACTGGGTTATAGACCGATGCACATGGGATTTCCTTATTCTTTGAAAGGCATAAAAATGAATACATCTTGGTTCCTTTTCCAGGACCTCTTTTTTAATTTTTTGTGAGAAATGACATGCATCTTTTTCCCTGTGATGTGTGATGATAGAACGCCTGACCTTAGAAAGTTTTGAAACATGATTTAAGAGCACAGAGGATGAATTTTCTCAAATATTCAGCACTAGACTTGAGTTTGATGTGCGTAGATGGGTAGAAGAGAACCTGTACCATGAATTGTATGAGACATTATTTTTTTGCTTCCCTGTAGAGCTTTATGAATATATTTCAGCATACGCATCCAGATCAAGTTGGTACTATAGATCATGTGTGTGGACTCAAGACGACTATCAAAGGTTGCATGATCTAGATATGGATTGGATGTGTGTTTTTGATCACTGGTGGAAAAGAGTACTGGCCAATTACACTTTAGAATATGCCACTTTGATGCATTCCTTCCTAGAAGTTGTTGAGTTTGAGTTTCTGAGGGAGCCTAGAGGATCATTTTTGTGTTTTATTTCATTGGCTATAAAGATCTTGGTCATTACTTTGAGTTTACAAGAATTTCCAATGGTTAGCTAATGCTTCTCTAAGCTCTGGGAAAGGAAGCTAGGGTGGAGGAAGATGGCAGACATTTTGGTTGAAAGGGAAAGGGAGGAGAGATGACTCAAGTATAGGGAAGCTCGTGAAAGGGAGATGACTAGACAACGCGAGGTTGCAAGTGTGATGGATCTATAAAGGAAGACGTTGCGAGAGGGTGTTAAAATTCATGCAGAGGACATGAATCCTAAGAAGTTTATCCTACCCCATCTTGGTAAGTGCATGCTAAAGGACCCTTTAGCTTTTGATGAGAGTTCGTCACATGGAGAAAGAAGAGCCATCGATGTGCATCTGAACCCACCTAGAGACTAACCCCTAGCACTTGGTTTTCCAAATCAAGGGAGAAGTATTGATAACCTAGTTGGTATCAGTGGGAGTGATCAATCAGTGCCTAGGAGATAAATAGGTTCAATTGGAACATCCATGGCTACACATACCACTCTAATGTTTAGAGGAAATTTTAGAGAAAGTGTAAGTACACAAGGTTTGGGAAACGCATTTGGGAGTGGCACGGGATACACTACTAGTAGTGGGGAAATATCACAGACCATTTACGAGTAGTTTAGTGGAATGTTGGGGACACTAGGCGTGACCACTCTAGGCCCATTATCAGTTACATGAGGATTTGAAGGTGGAACTAGTAGATATGGATGCACAAGACCTGGTGGATCCAGAGGATTTGTTGGAGGAGGAAACACCAGAGGAAACCAAGGCTTTGGATTAGGAGGAAAAGGACACCAACCACCTCCCTAAGTGTTTTTTGAGATGTTTTTGCACCTACCAGACTATAGGGGTATTGAATATGCTATAGAGCATGTGCACAAATGTGAGTTGTTATGGCGCGCGAAGGGGATCACTACCCGAGAATAGAAGGCAAGTTAGTTTGCAACAACATTATAAGGGCACATGCATAGCTAGCATAAGAAGTATGACCCCCATTAGATGGTGGTGGACTACACTGTGTTGAAGAATTCCTTCCTCATAGATTTCCATATATAGGTGTTCAAGTAAAAGAGCATCAACACTCTTAAGGAGATCTAATAGGGAACAAAAGAGAGTGCGTGGGAGTATGATGCATGTTTTAAGACTCTCTTTTCAAATATATCCTATGACATTCATCCTTCCAAATATGCTTAATGGTTTTTCAGAGGATTGATAACACCATTTATACGGGCTCTTTCACACAAGACTTTCACAGACCCACGCGAGGCATTGGAAGCTACCATGCGCGTCGAAGCTATTAGAAGCATTGACATTGGCATAAGTCCTTTTATGGAGGCTCAAATTTCTGGAATGGTCAAGCAGTTGGAGAATCTATCTACAAATTCAACACATGAGGTTTGTAGTGGGATTTGGTGTATAGATTGTGAAGTGGAGGCACATGCAATGGATAACTGCCCTCAAAATTTGGTGCGCACTACTGTGGTAGACAACGAGATTTTCTATGGGGATCATGATGCAAGTAGATTCCCATTACTCCAATGTGTAATTCACAAGAATGTGTCTTGCTATTGCAATAACTGCACCTCTATGACCCATAATACCAAGGATTACAAACTGATTGATCAAATCCATAATGCTATTGATCTGGGTGTGTGGGAGACTAGACTTGCAAGCAGTTCAAAGGATGATGACCATCATTATGAAGGGAAAGTAGATGGAGGGGCACATGGAAGAGGTTTTTGTGGAGGATTTTGTGGTTACAATAACCACGGTGGAGGATGAAGTGAGTTCCCATGAGGAATATGTTATAATTTTGTATCTACTGAACATTATAAACATGAGTGTCCTAATCTATTACAATGCTCATGGTTTGGAAAGAAACATAAGTACAAAGAGTGTCTAGAAATTTATGAGCATATGAACCAACATCACTGGAAGGAAAAATGCATTGGGATGGTAAGCATCAAGAAGGATGACTCATAGTAAATTCCACGAGTGGCGTATGAGTTAAGGATAGAACCTATGTTGGTGATGGTGTGGGTAGAGGATACGTGAGCTAGGGAGATACCAAGACCAAGGACACTAGTTTCAAGAGAGGAAGTATTAAATGGAATGTATTTGGATCCTGTTCATTAGAAAGAAGTGTATTAGGAGACTATAGATTTCATTTGAAGTTTACAAGGGGAGATCTAGTGTCTAAGGGAGAATTCCAAGAAGTAAGAGCAAAGAAGGAATTATGAGGCTTTGTAGAAGGATCTGGATTAAGTCAAAGAATTCTATTGAATGTTAAGGCAAGATAATATTATTCCCTTACCAAGATACAACACACCAAGATAGAGTGAGAGAGAAGGTACAACACACCAAGATAGAGTGAGAGAGAAGGTACAATGCACCAAGATAGAATGCAAAAGGAAGGTTTCTCATTTAAACCTTCCTCCTCATAGCCTTGAATATGACAAGGAGATTACTTTGAATGTAGTTGTTGATGGGTGTCTTCTGAGTAATATTCTCATCGACACGGGAATAGAGGTCAATGTTCTTACTTTGGATGCCTGACATCAAATGTGGAGGTCCGCATTACAACCATCTTTGAATGTGTTATATATGGAAAACAAAACTAAGGTAATGCCCATTAAAGTCCTCAAGGATGTAGTTATCACCATTCAGGGAGACAAGTTCATTAGAGATTTCAAAGTCTTAGTGCTCGTTGAGGAAGACAACTTCCAACATTTCTTGGGTGCCCATGGTGTTATAAGAACAATACTAACCTATGGTTTAACAAAGGGCATATCAATTTTGAGAACAAGGAGGAAGGGTGGTCATTCCTTTGACAGATGGAAATTTGGCACCCTATACTAAGCCCTTAGGAGAAGAATTCCCTGATAGAATCTATGTATGCTCCATCAGAGATCCTAAGATAATTCACCCCACAGAGGGAGTTATCCAATTTGAAGATTCTCAGTCTTTGAGTGATACCACTAGTATAACATGTGAAAATTTGGCACATGAGACTTATGAGTTAATTGGGCAACAACTAAGAGGATCTATGAATAAGGTTACAAAAGAACACTCAGTCAAGCACCTAAGAGGAAAGAAGTTTCCAAGTTACTCTAGAGGGGCATAGCATGAAATTTTCTTACGGGACATGGAAGATCAGTGGAAAAATGAGGATGAGAGGAGGAGTTCTCAGTTATAACCTACTTGGTACTACAGTGCACTGGTGGGCTACACATTAGGAGAACCTCTTGGAGTGGTGCGAGGTAAGGATCACATTTTCTGTAAGGTTTTCCAGGAGAAACACATCCACGTTCATACAAGACTACCATGGTAAAGATGTCACTTCATTTCATATCCAAGTGTGTGAGAAAGCCTGGATGGGAAGCACAGAAGTGTTTTCATATTCATTATGGGTGCATAAGTTGTATTCCACTTTACAAGGTTGTGCACGCACTTGCTACATTCATTCAGAGATGCATTGTAAAATGGATAATTGGCAAGAGTTGGCGGCTGATCTCATTCAAGCTTTTGAGTATAGGAGTACCAAACCATTAGTGGATAAGGCATTATAGGTGATCAAGCACCTTATGACGGGGGATAGTGCTATGGTAGAGGATATGCTAGTGTAGAATTGCTAGGTGAGCCTTCTTTGGAGATGCACCTCAATGAAGAAGAATAAGAGGAGGTACAACTTGAGCACACATGCATTGAAAAAGAAAAAGGAAAAATGGTCTATGTAATAGATGGAGAAGAGATGGAGACTTTGGATACTAATCATTCAGAGGGTATGCATGAAGTCATAAACAACGCTGATGAATGATCACATGCCTATCATGAGCCCTTAAAAAAAGTAAGGCTAACATTGGAATGGAGGAAGAACCTAAGGGAGCCATCATTAATGACTATTGGTTGGAAAGGGAGGTTTTAAAGATCATTGATCTGTTGTGTGAGTTCCAAGATTTATTCGCTTGTAGGTACTGTACGTACCCAAAATTGTAAGGTACTGTACTACGGAACGGTGTAATAAGTGCCCCGATGATGATAAAGGTCTCTTCGCAAGGTGTTCACTATTCCTTTGGAGAGATGAAGATCAAGTTGAAGGAAGGTGTACACCTGATTTGGAAGACACCTTATCAGATGAATCCAAACTTGCACGTATGGGTTAAGGAAGAAATAGACAAGATGATAGCATATGGTATCATTGAAGCAATAGAAGATTCAGAGTGGATAATCCCAATGGTCATATATATCAAGAAGGATGGGAGGATAAGGATCTATGTTGACTACAAGGATTTGAATGCAGTGTGTGTCATCAATCCTTTCCCAACCCCATTTAATAAATAAATATTGGAGGAAGTAGCTGAGCACGAAGTCTACTCTTTCATGGATGGGTTCTTAGGGTACCACCAAGTCAGGATTGCAAAGGAAGGCCAGAGAAAGATAGCTTTTTCCACTGAATGGGGAAGTTTTTCCTACATGGTTATTCCTTTTGGATTAAAAAATGCACCTGTTGTGTTCTAGTGCATTATGGTACAAGTATTTCAAGACTTCATCCATAAGTTTCTTTAAGTTTACCTAGATGACTGGATTGTGTATGGATTGGTGAAAGACCATTGTGATAACTTAAGGCTGATGTTTGAGAGATGTCTGAAATTTAGGACATCCCTCAACATTAAGAAATGTGTCTTTGTTACTCCATTTGTAAACCTCTTAGGACACATTATATGCAAAGAAGGTTTACTAGTGGATCTTGCTAAAGTTTTAGTTATTGTAGGATTAGGGGATCCTACTAGTCAAAGTGCAGTGCAGGGATTCGTTGGGAATATGGGGTATTACAGGATGTCCATCAAGGGATATGCCAAGATCACCACACCCTTAGAGGAGTTTTTAAAACACAAGAGTACCTTTCTTAGGGGAGAGGTGCAACAGAAGGAATTTGGCACCTTGGAGGATAGGCTTGTCAGGGTGCCCATACTACATTTTCCTTCTTGGGATAATCCTTTCCATGTACATGTTGATGCCTCAGGAAAAACTATGGGAGTTGTACTAGCGCAACATGGAGAGGGAATTGTTGATCATCCCTTGTGCTTTTAAAGCAGAAAGTTGACACTAGAGAAGCATAATTACACAACTATTGAGCGTGAAACATTTTATATGACTTATGCACTGCATAAGTTTAGGAAATATCTATTGGTAACAAAATTTATATTCTATACGGACCACATGGAATTGAAGTATTTGGTCAACAAACCTATTTTGCAAGGGCGCATATGTCCTTGGGTCCTTCTATTTCAAGAATTTGAGTTCATAGTATTGGTGAAGCCAGGAAAGAGTAATTAAGGGCTTGACCATTTATCAAGGATTGACTCAGGAGAGGACATGCAAACCATTGACGATACCATGCCAAATGTGTAACTGTTTAGGTTGTAGTGTGTAACCTCAGACTTGGAAGATATCGCAGTTTTCTTAAAAATAAGTGTGGCACTAAAAGGGATGAAGGCCCTAGAAAGAAAGTAGTTAGCAATACATGCCACACCCTACATATTTATTAGTGGAGACCTATATAAGTTAGGTTGTGATGAGGTTATGCGCCGATGCATATTGGAACATGAGTGTGTAACTATTATGGAAAAGCACATGGTGGGATTGTAACAGGACACTATGCAGGAAATGCTGCCACACAGAATATTTTATTAGCAAGGCTTTGGTGGAAAACCATCTACAAATATTGTTGTAGACACTAAAATTAGGTCACACTCCCCTTTGGTCCTTTGAAAAATAAGCACCTTTCATCACAATCACCTAGCCATGACCCCTTTCACCTCACTAATATTAATTTAATTTAATTAATTCATTATCCTCATTATATTTATTATTTAAATATCTTACTTTAAATAATATCCACACATACACTTCACCTAGACACCTCACCAAGCCAACTCACCCTAAAACCTATTCTTAGTAAGTTGTCATAACTAACTAAGACTTACCTAAACCCTAAAAATCAATGCCTACATTCTCTCTAACCACATTCCCCCATGCTTACAAGAAGCTCCTAGTCTAATCTGTGTGTTAACGGCACGAGATCCGAGAAAATAAAGAGGATCTCTCTAGTTTAGTAAACCTAGAAAATCCTGCCGTGACCAACATCGGTTACCCCTAATCCTCATCGGTTAAGCCGGAACCGCCGTCAGTTCCCTTTTTAACCCCAAAACAACCTTATTCTCAAGGTTGGTAGAAGGTTAGAAAAGATTTTAAAATTTGGAAAACATTAGCACATTCTAGAGAGATATCACATCTTCTAAGAGTGAATTCCAGTGACAACACACGTGTAAGGAAAGAGATAAAGTGTTTTTCCCTTGCACAACCATCCCAACAATGATCTGATCTAACCAAGCAAAGAGGAACACACATGCAACCCATATAAAAGCTTTCCTTCAGTTGGTGATCACCTACAACCTTTAAACCTCTCATCAGCACCTCCATCCCTCACTCACAGGCATCCAGGACAAGAATCCAAGTAAGTAAAACTTATACTTCTCTGGTTCATTCCATTTCATCATTATATTATCATCTATTGTTTACCTAGCCACCTATTGACCTCCTCCTACACTTCCAACTCCATATACCCATTAAAACCTCACCAAATCCTACCTAAATCACCCAATACCTCATCCTAACCAACCAAAGTCCTTTGTGCAATCACAAAGGAGACCTAAATCTTTTCTGTGGCATTCCTAATTTTCCATAGTAACTGGCACCGGTTACACCTGACCATAGTCTGTCACCCTTAACTGACATTGGTCATCTGTATTTTCCCATACAACCCAGAACAAAAACCTACCCACATAATTCCACCTCAACCTCATTCACCTGTGATCTTCATGAGACCTCTGTTAGACCTACAGAGACCCAGAACCAGTTACATGACCATCAGATCCTATTCTAAACCTAGCCTGTTAGATTAGATTTATTTCTTATTTTGTTTTAAGTGAGATACCTTAATCATTTCGAATTACAATAGGTTTTACCTTATTTACCACATTAAATTATTTAAAATAGTGCACTGACAGCCATCTAGGAAGTATCACACTTCCCAGATCTAGCACACGCTAGGCAGTTCACTGCACATATTGTTTAACTCCTTCTGGTGGTCTTGCTTTGCATTATAGGTAGCTCCTCCTAGCCAAAAGGAAGCTCTCCTAGTCAGCTATGGATTCAGAAGACATACGTGCACAATAACCCATTAACCAACATTTGAATAGGTATTCCTCCTATGCCCGTTTCCATATCTGTTTCATCAATACTTCAAAGAAACAATCTAGAATCAGTTGAAACATTTTGGCACACCCGGTGGGACCCATCCAGGGTTCCTTGCATATTCATTCATTCCTAAGAACAATTGTGTTTTTTTTTTCCTTTCTGAAAAGCATACACATTAATTTTCTTCCTTGGTAACCTAACTTTTCTTTCTATTTTCCCTAAAGGAAACCTTTCCTTTGGTGTAATTAAAAAGAACCATTTCTTCATGTTTTCTGCATTGTATTGAAAGAGCATCCCTCTTCCTCTTCAAATTATTGTGTCATTCAAATTCACACTTCGATTTGGGCTTAAAAATAAGTCGCATTACATTGTGATTTATCGCATTAGCTCACATTAATTGAGGGCAACCTGTACGTTGGAAGTCATGACTAGCTAATGGCTGACAAACGAATCGTAGAAAGCACATCTCTCTCTCTCTCTCTCGAAGTCTTGCAAAATAGTATAAATTCAAAACAAATACATATTCTTAAATAACATCTTTCCTGGGAACTCCTGTCAATGATCACATTGATATGAGGATTAGTAGATACTCCCCAGCTCGTTGCTTTGTCGAGTCATACTTCAGAGAAAATTCAGCCCCCACCATAACATACCTGAAACCATCACCTTTTAGATCTCCTTCTTCATAGGAAGCCATCCTCACCAAAAAAATCTAGTTCACAGTTCATGTGTCAGTCCTTAAATAACATAAAATAAAATAAAACATAATAGAAAAGGAACTCCTAGGATCACATTTTTCTTATTCTTTGTACTTGGCTTGCGTTTTGAGGTGAGAGATCACGTTCTTCATTTTTCTTGTTCATCCTTGCACACTCCTCATCACAAATAGTGTATTCCAGCTTCACTTCAGTGCGCCTGGACCATATTATCATCATTCTAAGAATTTTGGGTCTGATTCCACATCAAATTTTAATTCACAACCACTATTCTTTCATCACTGTTTCAATTTCACAGTAACCGTCATCTGTTACCCTCTGACCATCGTTAGTTATACCCAATCGGTGTTGGTTCTAGGTCCTTTTGTTAACCTACCCAAAAGGACATTTTATTCATCCTCTTCTAGTTTTGACAGTTCCTGTCACTACCATCATTCCCATTGACATTGTAAACATCTATCAGATTTGGCATACCTTGTCATATTTGACCTTCTACCTTGTCTTTCATTCACTGTCCATTTTCTACAGTGACAGACCCAGCAGTTACCCCTGACTGGTGTCAGTTTGGCCTAACTGGCATCAGTTAGCTTGATTCACTTTCTAACCAACATTTGGTACCGAATCCACTTTTTGTCACCAAATTCACCTATTCCTACTCTTTTTTTGTGTCATTTATAGAGAAGAAACCCTACCTGATCAGTACTAGTTCCAATAGTGCTTACCCAAAAACAAGCAAGCACACTCGTATTTCATGCCAATTGTCAACCACTCCTAGCTAGTCCTTCACCTTCCATTTTATCACTAGCCATGGATCCAATCCAGTCTATCACTATAACCACCAGAAATGAGGATTTCACATGACTCCTTGACCAAAACCCTGCCACTTTATAGTTTTACCTTTACCACTCATCCACTCGAGATGCCTCGGGTCAGTTGATATACAACATGCCTGTATCTATCCCTCCAACTCCCACTCCTACTCTTGCATCAACCCCATCTAGCATTGTGTTGCCCGCATCTACCTTGCCCCCAGTCATTTCATAGCTAGGTCTTATACCCACTATGACTTCCGTATCTACCACCTTCGTGATACTCAACATACCTTTGACGACTACCCACAACGAAACCTCATACGCCCCTAATGTCTCACACATACCCGTAGCTACACTACCACCTTCAGTGTCAGTGACCCCTACCCCTTTTCAGAATGTGGTCCTTTCCATTCCATAATCGTTAGTCCCCCATTACCACTAGGGTCATCACAACCCTTCCACCTCCATATACATACTATCAACCACCTCCCATTTCATCTATTATTCCCTCCAGATACGTACCTCCTATTTCACTACCTACTTCCCAATCACCCTACATGGTAACACCATACACTAGAGTACCACCCCCATTATATGCCCAAAACCAACCCTCTCACGCTATAGGAGGCACCCAATCATCACAACCTACCAATGACCTAATCAAATTGATGTTGGAAAAGATACAGACATTAGAGGAATTGGTTTCTGGCTCCCGCAACACTCTCACCTACTATGAGATTTACAACGTGCCCATCCACCCATCCATTCCTATCTGCCCATACCCTATGCATTGGGAAATGCCTAAATTCAATTTTTTCAATAGAAAAGAAGACCTGCAGCAACATTTGTAGTCATTCAAACATGGGTGTTATCTGATCGCTCACAATGATGCCTTACTCTTGAGAACCTTTCCCATGTCCCTCACTGGACCAGTATTAGATTGGTATAGTGGGTTACTCAGAGACTCTATATTCTCATTCAATCAGGTAGCCAAAGCCTTCTTGGATCATTTCTCTATCAATATCATCAAGAATGTTACCATGACTGATCTGTACTCCACGCGTCAGTATGAGGACGAATCTATCACAGATTTTGTCACTCGCTGGCATAGCTTGATCAAACAACTCACCTTCCAACTGCCACAAATGAAAGTCATTGAGCTCTTCACATGAGATTGTGCCAAACATATCTCACCGACCTTTCAGTTCCAAACCTTTTGAATGTTCGATGAAGCATTCACTATGGCATGAAAGTTAGAGATTCGGGCCATCAAAGAGAAGAAAATCCAATTACGCAATAAGAATTAGGACATTCAAGTCGAATGATACCTCTTCTTCTTCCAAACCACAAAAAATTATTCAAAAGCTAAGGGCACCACTAACGCAATGGTACTCAAGGCCATCCTAGCACATATGTCAAATTAGGCTACCCCCTCATCTAATCTCTCACCCATCCAGACTTTTCAATTCAGACAAGAGAAGCGGAAATACAACCCAATTAGGGAACCTTACTCTTCTATCTTAGAAAATATTATCAAAGCCAGAGCCATCACTTTTCCACCCATAAAACCACACATTGGTTTTGACCCTGCTCGCCCCATGCTCGCATTGTATAAAGAACATGACTTCTGTAACTATCATCGAGTAAAGGGTCATAGTGACGACAACTACATCAATTTCAAAAATATTGTCTAAGAAATGCTCAAGAAAGGTGATTTAACTGTGGATAATCCTAATGCACCTACCAACCAAAACATACACATCTTTAAGATACCATTTCCCAACCATGCCCCTTCATCTGATCAAACCGGTGAGACCTCAACTCATGATACCCATACAATGAGGTTCACGCTATCTTTAACGACATACATGTCACCTCCCAATTATGTCACATTCCTTCCATAAAGGAAATCCTATCCCGAACTCCTCCTTCTGTATTAGAACCCACTGCACCTACTCCTTCACCCACAGAGGATCACCTTTCATCTCCTTCATCACCTACGGAGGATTCTTCTGCTAACATCAAGACCATCTCACCCATGGCTTCTCCACTTAGCAAACCTTTACCCACAGTACCTCCTCCACCCATAAAGGAGCACCCACTACATCCTCCACCAACAGAGGAGCACCTATCCATTCCTCCACTTATAGAGGAGCTTCCATCACCTTCTACACCTACCATAGACCTAGTTGAGATACCTTTGCCTCTTGGTGAGCATTCTCCATTAGCCACCAAAATCCTGCAGACCTACTTTCATCTCTCTTACCCACAGAAGCTGAAGCTAGCCAATTTCCCATCTCTGAGACACATTTTATGGGAATTTCCATTAGGTCCTCATTAACCCCACCTACATATGTGACATTCTCATGTTTGGCCGATCACTTAGATTATGTGGATAGAGACTTACTATGGAGACGTCTTCTACTTCCAGTCTCAACACAGATATAGATGTCACTTACTGATACTTCCACTATCTACCCAAAAGTATTCTGATTAATCAAACCAAGCACAACTACCTCTATCACAACTCCTTCCATGACACCTGTCATAGCTCAAACCACACCCTTACCCATAGCCCAATCCATATCTAAACCCAAACCCACACCTATGACATCATCCTTGACTAAACCTATTACCACTTTAGGGGTCACCCCGACTACCAACCTTACTCATCCACCTATCAAACTAGATTTAGCTACATCCTCCAAAGACAACACCACACCTACTCCGACACCCAAACAGAAGCACCAAACCCATAGAACTCATACCCCAGCTACGCCAATCACACCTGCACCTTTCCCATCCGTCTTAGGATCTCATCTTCCCAACATGGTCAAGAAACCTCCACCCATCAATAAACCAAAAACACAACAACCCATTCCTTCCTCACAAACCTCTAACCTACCCAGATGCCCAACATGACTTACACCCACACCTGCAACATCTTTACCACCCATACCTCCAATACCCTCAGCTATTGCTTCACTATCTCTCACACCCCAAGCACAAACTGTGTCATCTACCTTCACAGCACCCCTATTATCCCCATGGGCAACTCACCCTCTTCCCCATCTACTTTTCCTTCTAGACCTTGTACACCCATATCACCTTTACCCAAGAAGGTGCAATCCAAAAAAAAAATTCCACTACCCCACGATAAGGTAGTCAAAACAACCACACACCCTCCTACCCGTTCACCTACTATACCCCTACCTAAACCAACATGACCGACACCCAAAACCATGCCAACACCTAAAACCATAGCTCGATTTGTTCCTCCTCTTCCAAATACCATTCCTCAACAATCAACTACACCTACACCCAAACCCATGTTCACTTCCCATTACGATCCACTAGTAGGGTCCTATGCCAAAATTCTAACCAATCTCCTTGAGACTTCTGTCATCACGTTACCGCCACTCAGATCTTATGATCCCCTCAAAACCAAGCCAAAAGGGTTTGATGACACCAAAATTTGGGCATACCATCGTGTGCCAGGGAATGATGTGGAAAAATACAAGGCCTTGAAAACCATCCTTATCCAGTTGTGTCCTCCAGAAGACAATTTTGATGATGACGACCTTCTTGATGAGGACCCTGCTTCACCGACACCCCTTCCCACACTGCCCACTCAACAACCACAACCTCCATCCTCACAGCTCCTAGAGCCACCCCCAAGATTCAAAATTAACATGGTTCGCATTAGAGAACTTGCCACGCCACCACCGTAAATGTCGTTTCACCTAACTCACCTCACAGGGTTTTTCTCCTCCGGTAGGTTTTTTCCCATCGTGCCATTATACCACTCACCCTACACCTTCTCCATTTGCTAACTCCCCTCAGATCAATATGATATACGTCACTACATGTGATCAAAAGGATAAGGGTAAAGAAAAGGCAACTGACCCACCAACCAATCCTATACCCAACATACCATCTGCATCCATACCTAAAATCACTATCCGCACCCCCATGTACCCCATTTCTAATGGCGTCACACATCGCACCATGCTCAAACAATTACACCAGTCTCCCCTCAAAATGTCCCTATATGACTTCATCCAAACCTTAGAATCCCATCATCAAGCTCTCATGGAGGTTCTTCAATCTATTGAGGTTTTATTCAATGACCTTACACCTGTGGCCTCCATTATCACACCTCATCATGTTGCCTCCCTCACTAAATTTCCACCTTCATCTTCACCCCACCTTATTCACCAAGTGGCCTCCCTTATCTTCTCAGAGGAAGAGATCGTGCCACACCAAAATGATGACCCAGACCTAGCCCTCTTCATCTCTATCCACATCTTATGACATATGGGTATGCCATGTGATGATTGATGGGGGCGCTAGCATTAACATCATTTCATCCCATGCATTCGCTCAAATGTGCATACCTAACAATTACATGCATAAACATCCCGTCATGTTGCATTCATTCAATGACGCTATCACCTCTACACTAGGCACCGTGTCATCCTCCACATTTGCATGGGCCCCCACACTTTTTAGAATTGTTTTACATTTTGGAAGGGGAATTCCAATATAACCTATTGCTTGGCAGACCCTAGATTCATGTCATAGGTTTCGTTCCTTCCACTTTGCATCATTCTGTAAAGTTTGAACACATAGGACGTAGTTATACCATTCCAGCTGACCCCTCACCTTTCAAAACATGTAACATACTTTACTGACCCAATGATGTGCTCATACCTATTAAGCCATCTACCTCCACAACCGCTACCTCTTCACCTACACCTCCACTTACCAATACAACTGCTGCTTCTACCGTACATATCTCCTCCATTCCTACCACTACCATAACCTCCATGGCTAGCCCATCAACTTCTCAATCCGTTAACTCCACCTCTGTATCAACCTCTGACACATCATCCATTCCAGCTACCTACATACCAACCACTGATCCCTTGGAAGGTGTTTTTCAATGCCTCACTCTAGGGGAGTACCGCCTATATAGTGTCAACACATTCCTTACTCCACAAGAGTATGGAAGTCTTCACCAACACCCTCACTATGATCACCGCATTGGATAACGCCTCCTCTATGGTCCTCCTCACCTTCGTACTAGTCTCACCTATGGGGGACTTGATACTACCACTTACACACCCAAACCACCGCCACAAACTTGCCCCTTTTCCGCTGACTTTCAATCACTTACCAATCATCATTTCACCCACACCTTCCTGCACCAATGTGCATGGAAGGGTTTTGGATTTGGATTTTATGAGCAAGGCCACCATACCATTATTCCATGTACCACCCGCAAACATAATGAACGTAGTGGTATCAACTTTCCTGAACCACCTACCAAACAAGCCCACATTGAACTCATTAAGGACACTAGCTCTTCTCCACCTTCTTCACCCACTCCACCTTCATCACCACCCTCACTGATGGAGTCGATGGATCCTGAATCTATCCCTCCTAATTTTTTTTTTCATAAACACCATTTCCTTGGGGCCTCTGACTTATCAACACAAAGGTGAGGACCCTTCCACTCTTCCCTTCCTGTATCCTTCAATGATCGATGACGATACACCTTTAATTAACATCATTCAATGTCAGGATGATGAATCTATACTCACCTACCTTGGTGCAGAAGACTCATATACTCATCGGTCACTACCCTCAGAGACGCAAACCATGTTAAATGAATTGACTATCGAGATCAACATTCATACTCAGGACGACCCATACATCTTAAAGATCAGACAATCTTTAGATGCTTCCTAACAGGAAGCCATCACTTATTTTCTCAGATATCATAACCACGCTTTCACTTGGTCTTACTTAGACATGCCCAATATTGACCCACCATAGTGGTCCACAATATCGTAACCATTCTCCGATGCCAAGCCCATCAAACAAAAGCTGAGAAAAATGCACCCTCACATTTCCCTTCTCGTCAAAGAAGAGCTTCAGTGCCTTCTTTCTGTTTCCTTCATCTTACCCATTGATTATCCTCATTGGATTTCTAACATTATCCCTATCACTAAGGTGATAGGGGGACTCCCTATTTACACGGACTTCCGTGACCTCAACCTAGCCTTGCCAAAAAGATGAATTTCCTTTACCCGATATTGATCAACTTGTTGACCTTACCGCTGGTCATGAGATGTTATCTCTCATGGATGGCTTCTCGGGTTATAACCAAATTTTGCTTGCCCCAAAAGATCAACACAAAACCTCATTCATCACCCCTTGGGGGACCTTCTGCTATCGAGTCATGCCTTTTGGCCTTAAAAATGCTGGTGCCACGTATCAGCGGGCTATGACTTACATCTTCCATGACATCATGCATCACATATTGGAAGATTATGTGGATGATCTCTTGGCCAAATCTAAATGCCACTCCGAGCACCTAACCATCCTCAAAACCATATTTGATCGTCTCATTAAATATTGCATCCAATTTCAGCCTAAGAAGTACGTCTTCGTGGTTCTCTCAGGAAAGCTCCTGGGATTTATCGTTTCCCTATGTGGTATAGAAGTTGACCCTACTAAAGTCAAGGCCATTCTCGAAATGCCTCCACCTACTAACCTTCAAAAACTCCATAGTCTGCAAGGCAAGTTACAGTCTATTTGCTATTTTATTTCCCAATTATCAGATCGGTGCCAACCATTTCTCATATGCTCAAGAAGGATCTCTCCTTTAAATGGGATGATGACTACCACAAGGATTTTTAGGACTCAACACAATACCTTCTCCAACCACCCATACTCATCCCACCTAAATATGATCAACCTTTCTACCTATACATATCAGCTACCGATCATTCCTTGGGAGCCATGCTTACTCATCGTGATGAACAACATAGGGAGCAGGTGGTTTATTACATAAGCCATACTCTTTTGGACTACAAAACCTGATACAACCATCCCAAAAAAAATTTCTTAGCCTTAGTTTTCATTGCCACCAAACTCCATCATTACCTACTCAACCACAAAACCTATGTTGTGACCAACACCGACCCCTTACACTTCATGTACGCCAAACCTTATCAAAATCAGTGTGCCGCGTGATGGCTTATGCTTTTAGCTAATCTTGACCTTGAATTCATTCATCAAAATTCCATCAAGGGCCAAGCTATCACCAACGAATTGGCTGATGCACCTATTTCAGGGGATCAACCCTCTAATTTTGACTTTCCAGATGAGTCAATTACTACCCTTTCCCTAGATGAACCCCCTTACCAAATGACACTCTTCTTCGATGGTTCTAAGTGTCAGCATGGGGGCGGGGCTAGTATTATCCTCATTCCTCTTGATGGTGAACCCATGCCTTTGTCTTTCAAATTAGATTTTGAATGTACCAACAATATTGCTGAATACGAAGTGCTCGTACTAGGTCTCCAAGCCACCTACGCCCTAGATATCAAATCAATCAACATCTTTGGTGATTCTCAATTGGTCATAAACCAAGTCAATGGTATGTACCAATGTTGTAATGAGATACTTCAAAAGTATAAACATCATGTAGACATACTTTTGACCACCTTTGATTGTTACACCCTTCAAACCATCCCATGTTCAACCAACAAGTTTGTAGATACCATGGCCTGCTTAGCTTCCCAAATACCTGCTTCACCCACCGATTCTAAAATCTTTTTCAATGTACAATGAATCCAATCACCTTCTTATTTACCTCATGATGTTTACTCAATCGGAACTGCTACCCCTGACCTGATTGCCCTTTGGTACAAATAATACTCCGACTACCTTTCTCTCTCCATTTTACCTCCTAATCTCACCCGTAATGGACAACACACCTTCCTTAAAAAGGTCTCTCGTTATGTCATTCTCGGGGGACTCCTCTATAAGTGCAGCTTTGATGGTATTCTCTTACGATGCCTCACAAGTTCTGAAATTCCTTATACCATTAAGGAAGTTCATGATGGCATATGTGGAGGTCACTTCAGTGGCCTTGCTATTGCTAAGCATATTCTTCACTTGGGCTATTACTGGCCGACCCTTAACCATGATTGTTGTGACTATGTCAAATGTTGTGTAAAATTCCAACAACATTCAATCTTCATCATACACCCAGTCATACCTTACAGGTCACTTGAGACCTTTGGCCCTTCTCTCAATGGGGTTTGGATCTTGTCAGAGAAATCAATCCTCATTCTTCCCAGCGCCATCAATGGATCATCATTGCTACCGAATACTATAAAAAATGGGTGGAATCCATACCACTCATCTCAATGAAAGATGAGAAAATATGTGAGTTCATTAACCACCACATCATTTGTCACTTTGGTGTTCCACATCACCTCATCACTGACAATGGAAAACAATTCAAAAACAAAACATTGCAAAAACTTTGCGATGCCTTTGGCATTCAACTTAGTTTCTCATCACCTTATTACCCAAAAACCAATAGCCAAGCCGAATACACTAACAAAACCCTCAACAAAATTCTTATGAAAGTGGTTGACGATACTGGGAAAGATTGGCATACACACATTCATTTTTCCCTATGGGCATAGCACACTAGTATTCACACTTCCACTGCGGCCATACCCTTTTCTCTGGTCTATGGTAAAGAGGAATTCCTACCTCTCGAAGTCTAGATTCCCTCACTCTACATTTCTCTTCATGACATGATAAATTATGATGAATTTTGTTAGGACCGTTTAGCACAGCTAGAGTTATTAGAAAAACATCATCTTAATGCTCTAGATCACCCTCAAGTTTACCAAAAATGTATCAGCCGTTCCTATGAAAAACATGTCCATGAATGAACCTTCCAAGTCGGTGACCTTGTCTTGAAATAAAATCAACATGTAACCAAAGTAGAAAAAAGTAAACGGGGAAAATTTTCTCCTAATTGGCTTGGACCATACATTGTGACTCATACCTATGGATCAGGTGCTTATCATTTATCTTCACTCGATGGTAAACCCAAACCTAAGCCCCTTAATGCCTTGCATATTCGACCATTATATTATTGATTTGTAACCCTACCTCACTTTTTGTCTCTTTCCATGCTCGTCCCTTTAGCACTATTCACTCCATACACCTCACCAATGATTAAACAAGAATCATGTGAGTACCCATCACTTGTTATCTTTTGTTGAATATGTGTACCATGGCACTGCACATAACATGATTCTCATGGATACTTTTCATCTACCTTTAGATGAGATCCCATGGTCATTTCATCTTTCCTTTTGAAAAAGATTCTTATTTTCCACCTTGGCATTGTCCATGAATTCAAAGACCTCACATGGGACCAAACTCCTTGAGTCAAACTTCTACTAAAAAGATGATGACTCCCTTAAAAGAACATCATCCTCTTCGAACAATTGTTGTTATAAATAGACTACTCCCTCAAAGGACAACAATATAAAGCACTTAAAAAAAAACTATAGCAACCGAAGCTTCCCACATCGATTAGCTTCATGAAGACCTCAAGGAGTTCAATTAGACTTCCCGTATTGATCATTCTATCTCAACTATAAGTCAAAACACTCAAGATTTTTTTCATGGACTTACCCATTGTGATCTAGGTTCTCTTGCTCAAAACACATGCTACCTATACCATATAAAAATTAACTACCTTTCACCCTTCTTACCATTCCCACTCTCATTTGCTATTGCCTCAAGGGACTTCTTGGAACTTAGACATTTGGTGATCATGCGACTACTTTTCACCATAGAATATTCCATCATGCAATGTCTTTAGGGTATTACATTCATCACCTCCACCAAGGTATGATCTACTCGGTATTATCCTACTCAACCAGGTGGATTTATTGCCCCCTCTTATCTTTTAACCATCTTTGTTTATTTTTTGATTACCTTATACAGGACATGGTTCTTGATGCTTACATCTGGGGGTAATCTCCTTCTTTCACCAAAATCACCCTCACCTACATCATTTTACCTATAATCTACCCAAACCTAACAAACCTAAACCAAAAACATGCCCAAAAACCTACCAACTCATTTTCATACCCGCTCATATTCTTCCCTAGCTCATGGGAAAACTACATTAGGTTGAGGTCCCTTTTCACCGAGACTATGTAGGCAGCACTCCGATGGCATAGGGCCCTTAGAGGTTAGCTCGGCCAATCCTTTACCCTAAAAAATTCATCTTCCATGTTCCTCACATTACATCATGCATCACTTAGTTTCCCTTTTATACCCAAAATTGGAAATTAAACCACATACATAATAAGTTGTTTCATATTATAAAAATTATCACAACATACATTTATTATGCCTACCATTTCTCTATCATCACTATGCATAGATTATACCACAACTCACATATGACCCATATTATCATTCATTATATGAAGTACTGAATCACCACTTCACCTACTTTTGACTCAACCATGCCTAAATCAACTTGACTCGATCCATGCCTAAACTAGCCTGACTCGATCCATGCCTAACCAACCTGACTCAATCCATGCCTAAGCCAACCTGACTCGATCCATGCCTAACCAACTTGACTCGATCCATGCCTATAACCTGACTCAATCCATGCCTATAACTTGACTCGATCCATGCCTAAACCAACCTGACTCAATCCATGCCTAAATCGACCTGACTTGATCCATGCCTAAACCAACCTAACTTGATTCATGCCTATACCAACCTAACTCCATCATGCCTAACTCACCTAATTTCCATCCATATCAACACAAAAAATCCATATCTCATAAACACATCAAAAAATCAAATCATAACATGTATCTCATCATATAAATCGTGTATCTCAAATATACATGGTTATCTCATCATGTCCATCATCTCAAAATCATCGGCACGCAGGCTGATATATAATACAAAATGTCATTCAACATGTAGGTCGGTCTCACATATATAATAAAATAATGAATCAATACAAAATATCTTTGGCACGTAGGCCGGTATGTGCTCGAAATATAAAAAATAACTCATACATCCTTACTATCTTCGGCATGTAGGCCGGTATGTGATCAACAATACAACTATCTCTCGACACACAGGATGGTATATAATCACAAAATAACTATCATACATCAAAAATCAGGTGACTGTATATCAGACATCTTGGTGGATGTCCTGCATCTCTGTACCACTTGTACCCTCGGCCTCCCGAGGTCCCTACTGGCACCTCAACTAGAGCTGGTCTCCATGTGCTAGTAGCCTCTGCCTGATCAGGCCCTGGAGCTCGCTGACCCCTGTGCTCTCCACACTGTGAGTGTAGGATCTCATCCTCTCACTGGATGCCTATTTTGCCCTATACTCGGCATAGGATATGAAGTCTATCCTGGCTGCCATAAGTTGGTCCTGATAGTATCTACCCTCACCTAGGGCATCCCATAACCTAGATACAGGCACAGTCTCTGGTGGTCCCATAGGTCTCGGCCCCTGTACCTACCCTGTGGGACCCTACCCCACACCTACCTATGAACTGGGACCTACTCCTGGTGCTTGTGGTGGTGCCCCTGCCTTTGTGTCTGTATCTAGGCCTGTAAGACCCCAATCTATTCCTAGGCTATTGCCAACTAGCCCTGTAAACCTACCACCTAAGCTTGTAAGGCTGTCACCTAACCATCCCCCTCCTCTCGATCTCCATCTCCTCCATCAACCATCTGGGCCTATAGACTGGCCACCTGTACATGTAGCTCTGTTACCTATGCCTCAAAACCCTCCAGCTGTGTCTGTAGTATACCCAACTAGGTAATCATCGTAGCTACTTGCCCCTGTAGGGTGTCTCTCTACACCATAATGGTAGTTAGATCCGGCTGCCCCGGTCTGGGTGGTATGGCTCATAACTGAGCCAACCACCACTTCCTATACCTGTCTATGCACCCGGCATCATCTATATGCGGGTCCACTGCTGGCTCCTCCTATCCTGGGGCCATTATAGGCTGTGGTAGAGGTAAGGGCCTCTCCATGTCATCTCTCTAATACTGAGGGAAGGGCGGAGGAATGTCCTGTACTAGCCCAAACTGCCATCGAACTCTGTCTACCGGGATCATCTCATACTCCCTAGCACAGTGACCCTGTATCCATCTCTCTAGCTGGAGCTCAGCTAGCTCCTCATGCATATGCCTATATGAGGGGAATCCCATATATGGCCTCCATATAATGTCCACTCCAGAAAACCCCTCCAGTAACTACCGAAAATAGGCAACATCATGTGTGGGCCTCTCAGATCACCGCTCTCCAATAACTGACACCCATCTCCTGTACCCCACCCATACAAATCTCACTGGGAATGCATCTTCTTGGGGCATCCCTATAGGCCACACAAAAACTATGTGCTCGTACGCCCAACAATGTAGCAAAAATGTACAACATAAGATGAACTTGCGTAGCTACCTATATGCCCACATATCTCTGTATAGTTGCACCAGGAATGCTGGTGCCCAGGAAAAGTGGGTCTCATCCACCATCATGTTGTGGAGTACCCCCATCAGTGATCGGGGGAAACTATCCACCCTCTACATCTGGCAGTGCATAGCAGCACACTACCTCCATCAACAGAACCACTAGCCTCGTCTCCTCCGGATGGGCTAGGTACATCTCTCCATAGCTCAAGTTGGCACTATGGAATCTCAGGTTGGCCATCCCCTCACCAAAAATAGTCACAATCAGCTCCTTAGAGGCCTCAGAGGAGACAGAATAAACCTGTGCACCCAATATGGGTAACCGAAGAATCCAGAACACGTCCTCCAGGGTGATAGTAATCTCACCCATCGGCAGGTGGAACGTGTTGGTCATGGAGTCCCATCTATCGATGAGCGCAACCATCAAATTGGGCTTTCAGACTACATGTCTATAGCAATGAACCCCACTCAACCCAACTACCTCCACATGTTGTAGCTCCATTGGGGTCACTGCGTCATGCACTGTCACGAGTAGGGGTGGAACCCTATCCCGCATATGTAGCTGTGCTCTCCCCTGCATCCAATACAAGCACGACATTAATTTATATGTATCAATCCATATTCAACCATTATCATTTTCCTATACCTTATTTTCACCCTACCCATCTCAACTACCTAGCCCACATCACTTTTGGACCCTTGTGCCCAATAATCCGACTGGTACCGGTTCATCCTAACCGACCCCGGTCACCCCTTAACCGACATCGATCACCTGTTTGGTGACTGATACCGGTTCACCCTTACCGACCCTGGTTACCCCTTAACCAACATCGATCACATGTTTGGTGACCAATACCAGTTCCATCAAACCGACACTAGCCAAACTTGACCGACGTTGGTGACTATTGCGGAAAATCCCGTGAATACCGAAAACCCCCCTCTCTAAAAAAACCTCTCCCCTACCCCTTTTACCCCCCTACAATGACCTAAACTACCCTTGGACCTCTACCCACACTCCCCATATCCCATCAATTACCCTCCCCATTCCTCTTTTTACCCGTTATCCCCCCATTCCCAAATTCCATTTTTAACCACCCATCAAATCTAAAAACCAACAAATCCTATAAACAACAATCAACTAATCCTTTAATCTATCAAATCAAATACATGTAGAGTAGAGCACTTACCTCGTCGCACTACCGCCATCTTAGTGGCACATTTGGCCACTGTACCAGTGGCCCATTCAATCCCTCTCTGGCCTCCGCCATCACCAAACCGCTACCCGTAACCTCTACCCAATCAAATCCCTCACATTGATCCTATGTACCCGTTTCTCACCAACCACTCACCCGCCGTTCACACTGCCAACTCGATCCTCCATTCCATCTAGACAAATTTTCTCTCATTTCTCTCTTTTTTCGTTTTCTTGATTAGCTAAAAGACAAATGAATAACAAAAAATGCATATTTTTTGTTTTTATAACAAACTCGACCTAACCAACATCGATTACTCTTGACCAGCATCGGTCACGTGCCCTACCAAACTATCGTCAGTAGACCTATACCGACATTGGCTATCCTTGACCAGCATCAGTCACCCTCACCTGCACATTGCCCTAAATTTTACCTTTTTACCCTACCCCTACATCTTTTTTTTACCCTACCACCCTTCACCTTTCTCATTTACTTCACCCCACCTTTACCCAACTCATTTACCTCACCTTCCTAACCTCCTCATTTACTACCTCCCTTTTTCCTCCTTTAGGGACTCATTATTTTACCCATACCTCGGCCCTACCCATGCCGTGACCAAGATATTTGGACCTGGACCATCACTAGTGACCTTTGACCTCATGTGTTCGCTATACCTTGCGGCACTGTTACCTGTGTTGTTGACCTAATGATCTTAACTAGCCTATTGCGATGACCATTTATCCTGACCCCACCTTTGGTGTACTGGAACATACCTAAATGTTCCTTCACCTAACCTACATTGTGTTTCCTAACCATATCCTATACCTTGGATACCAGAATCACTTCAACCTTGTTTGGATAAACCTATCAACCTTAGATGATGTAGAGTTTTCCTACTCTTCAACCTGGTAGCATGCTATAGTTTATACATGTGTGTGTGTGTGTGTGTGTGTGTGTGTGTTTGACTATTTCTACCTTTGACCCAGACCCATTACCTAGAATTTCCCAAGTAGACCTTTCAACCCTCTTTTCCCCCCATGCCCACCTACCTTTTCCTCACATTCACCTTTTTATCAAACCACTCACCAATTCTTCCTTCGGCCTCGTTCATTCTTGGTTTGAGGGGGATCACCTTCACCCACACATGGGGCAACCACATCTTATTTTTTTTAGTGTCGCTTACCAATACAAGCTACACAACAAAAAGGTCCAAAATGCAAACACTAAAATTTGGTCACACTCCCCTTTGATCCTTCGACAAATAAGCACCTTTCACCACAATCACCTAGTCATGGCCCCTTTCACCTCACTAATATTAATTTAATTAATTCATTATCCTCACTATATTTATGATTTAAATATCTTAATTTAAATAATATCCACACATACACTTCACCTAGGCACCTTACCAAGCCAACTCACCCTAAAACCTATTCTTAGTAAGTTGTTATAACTAACTAAGACTTACCTAAACCCTAAAAATCAATTCCTACATTCTCTCTAACCACATTCCCACATGCTTACAAGAAGCTCCTAGTCTAATCCATTGGTTAACGACATGAGATCCGAGGAAATCAAGAGGATCTCCCTAGTTTAGTAAACCTAGGAAATCCCACCTTGACCGACGCTGGTTACCCCTAACCGTCGCCGGTTAAGCCGGAACCACCGTCGGTTACCCTTTTAACCCCAAAACAACCTTATTCTCAAGGTTGGTAGAAGGTTGGAAAAGATTGAAAAAGTTGGTGAACATTAGCACATTCTAGAGAGATATCACATCTTCTGAGAGTGAATTCCAGTGAGAACATGCATGCAAGGAAAGAGATCAAGTTTTTTTCCCCTGCAGAGCCATCCCAGTAATGATATGATCTAACCAAGCAAAGAAGAATGTACATGCAGCCCATGTAGAAGATACCTTCACCTGTAGCCTTCAAACCTCTCATAAGCACCTCCATCCCTCACTCACAGGCATCCATGACCGGAATCCAAGTAAGTAAACTTTATACTTCTCTGGTTCATTCCATTTCATCATTATATTATCATCTATTGTTTACCTAGCCACCTATTGACCTCCTCCTACACTTCCACCTCCATATACCCATTAAAACCTCACCAAATCCTACCTAAATCACCCAATACCTCATCCCGACCAACCAAATTCCTTTGTGCAATCACAAAGGAGACCTAAATCTCTTTCTATGGCATTTCCAATTTTCCACAGTAACCGGCACTAGTTACACCTAACCGCTATCGGTCACCCTTAACTGACATGGATATCTATATTTTCCCATACATCCTAGAACAGAGACTTACACACCTAATCTCATCTCACCCTCATTCACCTGTGATCTGCCTGAGACCTTTGTCAGACCTACAGGGACCCAAAACCAGTTACTTGACCTTCGGATCCTATTCTAACCTAGCCTGTTAGATTAGATCTATTTCTTATTGTGTTTTAAGTGAGATACCTAAATCATTTTGAATTACAATAGGTTTTACCTTATTTACCGCATTAAATTGTTTAAAATAGTGGACTGACAGCCATCTAGGAAGTATCACACTTCCTGGATCTAGCACACATTAGGCAGTTCACTGCACATATTGTTTAACTCCTTCTGGTGGTCTTGCTTTTCATTACAGGTAGTTCCTCCTAGCCAAAAGGAAGGTCTCACAATCAGCTGTGGATTCAGAAGTCATACATGTGCACAATAACCCATCAACCAACATTTGAATAGGTATTCCTCCTACGCTTGTTACCCTATCTGTTTTGTCAATACTTCAAAGAAATGATCTAGAATCAGGTGAAACAATTGTATTGAGTTTTGCAAGTCCTTTGACCATTTCCATCCCCTTGAGAAACATTGAAAGAGAGATGAAATTCCTTTATGACCAATAGCCAACATTGAACCATTTGATAAATGGGCCGCTGAATTTGTAGGACCAATTGTGCGAACCACATGAAGGACTGGTTCACAGTATATCATCACTTGTAATGATTACTTAACATGATGGGTAGAGGCAGCACCTACAAAGGATTGCACCGTGTCGACAACTACTATATTCTTATGGGAAAACATAATCAGGAGGTATGGTTGCCCTTTAAGTATAACAAATGATAGGGGTACACACTTTCTCAATGAAATATTAAAAATTATGTTGGTAGAATTCATTATGGCCCATCATATGATTACCCTATATCACCCTCAAGCAAATAGAATTGTTGAGGAATTTAACAAAATAATAAGTCATGCTTTAAATAATATCAGTGACATTGGAAAACAAGATTGACATGATAAGGTATCAGTCATTCTATGGGTATACATGACAACATATAAAAGGTTGAACAAGGCCACACCATTTCGATTGGTGTTTGGCACGAAGGCTATTTTACCAGTCAAATTCATGTCACCTTCGCTGTGTATAATGCACGTAGGAGGGTTAGTTGATAAGTAAGTGCTGGAAGAAAGAATTGATAAGTTGATGCAGTTAGAAAAAAGGTGATCACTTGCTAGATGGAGTCAAAAGATAGAAAAAGCAAGACAAAAGGCATGGAATGATCATCATATCAAGAACAAGAAGTTTGAGGCTAGGTAGTTGGTATTTTTGTATGATTCCAAGTATTTGCACCATCATGGGAAGTTAAAAGTCCATTGGTTGCAACCTTACATCATCTCATATATTCTTGATTTGGGTACTTTCCAGTTATGAGCACTGGATGGGATGAGGCTATGAGGTCACTTCAATGGGAGTAGGTTGAAGCCCTACTATAAATAAGTCTTCTTGGTGTTTGTAATAAGGCAGTATTTCTAGTTAGCTTAGAATTTCCCTTTATGCTTTTTCTTTTCTTGTGTTTCCCTTTCTTGTTGTTTGTTCATTTCATTTCCTTTTATTTCATTTTATGCCTTGAGTTCCGGTAACCACATTATTTCTTTAAGCTATGTATGTTTAGAGGACCACACATCTGTTTTACTGTGGAGTGGAGTGATATGAAGTATAGGCCTATAAATACAAATTTGAGCTGCTAATGGAAGTTAAGATGAATATCCTAGGTTGAAGGATGAAAAGTTCATAAGGGTAAGAAGTGTGTAAAAGAGAAGGTGGATGAGAATGGTTAGTGTCAATAAGACCTTACAAAAACCACGTACAAAGGATGAAAAGCACATGAACAACATGAGGTAGGTGAGGGTAAAAATATGATAAAAGATAGGAGTTCCTTTGGCACTATGGATGCGCGCGTAAGAGTCTTTAGTCACGTTGGATTTTTGTGCACCAAAAGGTTGTAAATGGTTTTATATGTAGGATACAACACATGGGTAAGGGTGCTTTAAGTCGGCCTGGTGAAAAAAAGCCACATTTAATGTTAAAGTATGGTGGTAGTTCGTATAACATTTAATGGTGGAAAGAAGGAAAAGCCATAAATATGAAGTCAGAAACTTCATTATTTTACCTTATGATTACGAAGTGAAGGAATCTCTCTCAAACTAGGGCATTGAGAAGTGATTCATGCAAAGAAGAACTAGATAAATCTAATAGTGTGTGACTAGAATAGATTCACAAACCAGTAGGAAAGGAGTACACAAGTGAGGAGGAAATTGTTGAAAAGAGCCATCTTGTGGAAGAATTGTTCTAGTTAGGGTTTAGCGGCTAGGGCACGGAGTTAGAATGGTTTCTTCACAAGATTGATGTTTGAGATTGGATAGAGTGATAAAGTAGAAAAAGGAGAAGATGTTTCAAGTGTTAACCTAACTAGAAGAATGGATCAAAGAAAGCAACCATCTCACCTAAAAATTAGAAGGGAAAGGGAAAGAGGAAGGAAATCATTGTTATTACAAGCACAAATGAAGAGTGGTACACGAAGATGCAATACCTAGATGGGGTATTTCTAGGAAAATAATGGGAGTCTCATTTGTGGAAAATGACTGTGAGAGAATACAATCATCACACTAATATGACAGAGAAAGAAATGGTTTTGGAGTTGGTTCACCCAACAAATAAGAGGACACCGAAGGGCATGCCCATATACAATGAAAAAGTAAAAGTTAAATTGGATAAGGAAGGGTTATTACTACTTTACAAATTACCATAATTAGGAAAACCTGAACGCCTCTATCAGTGGTTGATTTCATGTGTTCATGAAGACCATTTTTATTTCGTAGCATGAAATATGTGCATAAATCCCTAGTTGATTTCCAAGTTCACAAGCCTTGTCTGTGAGGGAGATAGAATGGATGATGATATGAGAAATAAGGAGGACATCAAGGAAACAGTAGTCACGTATGACTATAAGAAAGGATCATGATACTTTAACACCACAGATATTCTAGACCCCATTATGAGGATGGCCATGCACTTGGTAACCAAGCTCAATGATCAAGAAAGATGGACTCAAGTGAACAAGGCATGGCTATATGTATGCCAAAAAATATCAGAGGGGACTATTTACAACTTGTATGCCTTCATCATAGATGAAATCATTAGCAGCGCACAAGAGGGTGAGAATATACTATTTGGAAATTTCCTCCTCATAATTGTTTTCTCAGAGATTAGAGTTCTCGATAGGCCATAAAGGTTTGTTTGGGAGTACCCAGAAGAAGAACCATCACCTACGAAGAGGTTCGCAAAGTATACTTGTGAGACCATGACGACCACTCACAAAGGGCACTTGGAAAAGTGGTATAAGCACATGAGGGATGCATTTAGGGAAGAGTGCAGAATTCTAGAGAAACTACTAGCGCTCTTGGATGGAGAAGTAGAGTTTGCAGTGTACTAGCACTTCTACATTAGCAGATTCAAATTGATAGATGAAATAATGAGCCCTTGTTGTAAACTTCCCTTCTCCTTCACCATGTAATACCTCTAAGAAGGGGTGAACAGGTTCAAAGAGGCAAAGAGACTGAGGTTCAACCTTAGTGTGGTGGATCAAGACCACAAATACCTATGTAAGAAACTCTTCTACCCCAAAAAATGTGCATACATGGAAAATTATGTATCCCATGAGGTATAGATGATGAAGCCCTTGAATTTACCAATTGTAGGAAGTACCATGGCGTGAGTGTATCTACGCATCAGGCCAAAATTTAAAGAGGGAACATACTTGGAAAATGATGTATCTATCCCTTAAGACCCTACAGGAAGGAGGAAGCCTGAGCGAAAGAAGAGGGAAAAATAAGAGGTGCATAAATAACCAAGTATTTAGACTACACAAGTGGTAAGCGCGCCGAAGACAAGCACTAATCCTAGTACTTATGTGCAGAGAAATAATCCCATAGTAAAAGTAAAGACTCTAGAAGAAGAAGAATTAGAGCACGAAGAGCCTCTCACTTGAGAAGAATCACTAACGAAGAGATCACCTACCAAGGGAAAAGAAAAAGAAGGATCCCTTGTACTGAAATCCCTAGTAAGGAAGAAGTAAATGGTGAAAAATGAGGCCGATTTAGAAGAAATAGAAAGCCTAGATGCCTAAATTAGTGACATGGATGATGAAGAAGATGAACCAGGAGGTGAAGACCATCCCATCTATGAAATACATGATTCTGAAGAAGAAATATATGAGGAATATAATGAAGAAAATGAGGAAAAGGAGATTGAAGAAGAGGCTGAGACCCAAAGAAAGGGAGTAGGTGGGGAAGAAGTTACAAATAAAAAATGACCCCAAACCTCACAAAGGAATAGGTATACTAGGCCATGGAAAAATAAGTAGCAAAAATCATCAGGGACCCAGTAGAATAAGAATTAGAACACAATGCGGATGTGGTGATGAAGGAAGTTGAGGAGGAGAGCATAGAAAATGAATATAGTATCATGGGAGGAGATCCCAGTTTGGTTGTTAGCTTTCCAAAGGCCACTCGCATGGGAGAAAGAGTGCAGAAGCATCACAAGTGTAAGGAATGGGCTACATTGATGATCTAAACAAGGTGTTGTGCATGCACTTTCATAGTAATGTACCAATAGAGCAAATCTTTGCTATGGCATCATTTGATGAAGAAGGTGCATACCCTCATACGAGGAAAATGATTTCTTGGTCATTAGAGTCCCACATCGATGAGCCAGAGTTTAAAGTAAGACAAGGGGAAATAATAATGGTACCGGATTTAAAAGAATTCAACCCCTTGGTAAACGCTCAACAACTATCATACGAACAAATCTGCAATACGTTGAACAAGGTTTGGGTTGAGGTTGAAGCCAAACTCTTTAGGAGGAATGAAAGAGTAAAGTTTCTAGAGGAAGATTTGGATAAAAATGAAGAAGAGCTTGGGGAAATAACCAAGGGCTTGAAGCAAGAAGAATTAATCAACACCAAACTAAAGCATGAGTGAAATGATGAGAAGACAAGGGTGGGCCAGGTTTACAAGAAAGTAGAGATGATCATAGATGTCATTTTCTTGAGGCATCCAGATTTGAAACCACCAGTGCAGAAGTATGGATCCACCCTGGAGTGCCTTGATGACTTTATCTGCTTCTTTGCAATGCAAAGGTGATCATTGGCGTTGGAATCCACAGAAGAGGCATCGATGCGCAAAGAGAAAGAGGAAAAGATGAAGGTTATGGAAATTGTTACTCAGTATAATAAATTCCTTGCTGAAGTGAAATCTATCCACCAAGTCACTAAGGCCACCTATGACAACTGTGTCGATAGAGATAAATTGGAAAGAATTCTAGTCTCCACTCATGAAATAGAGCTCAAGGATTTCCAAGAAAATAACAAGGGGAATAGATTAGAATGTGACAAAATTCTAGCTGAGGTTGAGAATAAATAAGAGGTTATTGAGACATTGTGGGGCTCAATCAAGAACCGACTGAAGGAGTTGTATCTCTAGATCACTCGAAGGATGGACGTGCTCAAGGATTTGGGTAAACAATTGGAGGGGATCATGGAAACAATGAATACCCAAGGAGAAGGCCTAGGCTTTGAAGAGGTGAGCTCCCTAGTCAGCAACCTATATCAATAGGTACAAAATGAAGTTGATGCCAGGATTAAGTTGGAGGTAGACTTGAGTAAATATTTTCCACTCCTCTTGTAGCAGTAATCATAGTTTCTCCATTCTTTTGTTTGTCCCTGATTATTCATTCCTTTATTATTTCCCCAAATTATTCAGGGATAGTCATTCTTTATTCATTGAGAAAATTTTCCTGAGGATGAAGATCATGCATAGTGTGGGGTGATGTTGGGCCCCTAAAATATTGGCTAAGTACAATAAGGTGTGTGGGCATGCAAGGCCTATTTGAAGAAGGGTGTGCAAGGAAAAAATGCGTAGGAAAAGGTTGTAGGAGGTTTTAGAAGAACTAGTGGTGTTCGTGAAAGGCAAAGCAAAGGTTTTGGGACTTAACCATATTTGGCATATCAGGTAGAACATGAGGAAAGCATGACTCGACTACACATGTAGAGTGGATAAGGTGCTAACCTGGAAACTTGGTACCCAAGAAAGGAATATAATTTGTGATAGATGATTCCAGAAGGTCATCATGGTGAAGAATGAAGAGCTTGAGTCTGAAGGTGCATGCTCCCATGGAGGACCACTTGGACACTAGGAAAATAATCTACAACTTCAGAAAGGCATGGCAGTGCTTACTAAGGCTATATATACAAGCGCTTAGTAGAATAAAAAAGATGGATATAAATTGAGGATGGAAAAGAGGCAAAGCTATGCAGAAATACTGTGGGAGTTCTATGGGTTGGGTTTAGAGGATCTATAGGAGTATGATGTATCACAGGGATGGGTCTGAATATTTTTCTTTGTACTATGAGGGGCTTAAGTCCAATTATGATGCATGAAATTGGTTTGCACTATTATCTGTATTTGTGATAGCCTCAATCAATGCAATGTGATTACCAAATATATTTAATATGGATACATATGGTTCCATGTTTTACTTATATCTATATGTATCAGTGTTATATATATTTCATATGAGTGGGTGTAAACCCTTATGCATTTCCTTTCTGTTATGATTCAAATCTATGTTCAGTAATGATATTATTATCTGAATGAATACATTGGTCTAGAATCCCGTTATGAGCTCTAATATGAATGTATGGTTCATTCCCATTCTCTTCACTTAATTTTGTGTCATAATTAATGTGTTCTCACACAACTCACATAAAGGAGGGGCTCGGTGCCCGCGTCTGCCTTAGGTGAGCACCCATTGGGTGATAGGCCGACACACATGGGATTTTGTTGTTCTTTAAAATGCATAAAAAATGAATACACACCTCTACACTGTTCTTTAATCTTGTATATGTTGCTCATAATCCTATGGACACAACTATTCTTAATAAGAAAATATAACATGTTTATATACATGAATTAAGTCTAAAAAAATCCTAGGTTTGCCTTGACTAAGTAGGTTTGTCATTCGAACTCAAAAACATAATAATAAAATCATATAAAACTAAAATGATGCAAGTAGATCACTAGGGGTGAAGACATCTCTAATAAGGACACAATTTCAAAAATAAGCCCATAATGCACTCTACAAGCTCCAGCGAATGCTTAAGCACCTCATAGGTCTTCAAACATATTTTTCATGGATCCATCAACTTCACACAATTCCGGAACAAGTCCTCAACATTATCAATAATCTAAGCAAGCAATAATAAATCTATCTCCATCATTAAACTCAAAAAGAATCATGCTATTCCAACTAAGTCTTCAAATCCTAGAAATTCAGTCCAAAAAATGACCAACTTCATATATAAACACTCATCATCATGAATCAAGACATATAATAATGGAAATTTATTTGAGACTACTTTCTATAACAACTCATATTTTCCTCCAATTCATAGTGTAAGACCTAAAAACAATTCAATCAGTTAAAATTATCCAAAATGAATTCAAGACCCCAAAACTAGGTCTTCAAAAGAGAGCTGGTTCACATGTCAAAAAACCTTATAAAGATACAAACCACACATCATTGGAAATATCATGAAATCTAATATCTGATATAACTGATTAGAATCTTCAAATCAGGACATAAATATTCAAAACATATCAATCTCCAGAACAACTCATTTAGGCTCTAAGTGCTCTGTTATCCAAAATGAGCCCCCTGCTTATTTTGGCTAATTTGTATTCATTCTTTCCTTCTTGTGCCTCAGTCAATTTTTTTCCACATTTTAGGCACTCAAAATTTTCTAGGTATGGCTTCATTAGATAGATAATTTTCTCACCTTTCCAGATAGGTAAAGAATTCCTCCTAACTCCTTGTATTTTGCAAGATATGGCTCGACGGAGTTTGGAGGGGAATTTTTCCCAAGGCGGGCCCGCGGGAAAAAAATTGGCACTTAGCCTTTTGGGGTCGAAGGGTAAAAAAGAAAATTTTGGCCTGAAATCCTGCAAGTAAATGAAATGGCACCACATGTTAGGTTGGAGTGGTGGGGGTGGAAGGACTTTGATTTTTTTCGGCGTTTGGTCAAAGTGCATCAAAGGGAAAAGTACAAGCACATCCTCGCCGAGCAATGGGATGATGCCACATGTCCTATCAGCGGCAGGAGTCGGGGCACAAAAGGAATTTGGAATTTAATCCATAGTGGTTAATAATGAAAAGGTAAAAAATGGAGCGCATCCCCACCAAGCAACTAGATGGTGCCACGTGTCCTGGAGTGGCAGAGGCACGAAGCATTTTTGGAAAATTTTCCAATTTTGGGGAAAAAGGGGCAGAATGATCATTTGAACTCATGGATCAACTAGAGGGTGCCATGTGGTAGAAGAGGTCATGCCATAGGAGATTTTTTTGGGAATTTTTCCCAATTCGAAAAAGGAGGTAAAAAGTTCAAATTTAAGCTCGTGAACCCTAATTTTGCCCTAATTTCATCTATTTTTCCCTAAATCTTCAAAGGGCCATATCTTTTGATCCAAAGCTTGGATTTTCACAATTTTTATATCATTGGAAATATGTTGAAATTATCTACATGATGGACTATTAAATTTTGATTTTTGGTGGATATTTGTGGGAGAAAATTGAAGAAATGTCCCTGGCTTGGGAAAAAAGGTAGAACTGACCCCCAACCACCAAAATTGATGAGGTATGGCACTCGTTTCTTCTCCAACATGGCCAAATGCATAGAAAAATGGATTTTTGAGGGTGCCCTTACTGTTTTAATGGATCTTGTCATTGGTTGGAGATCTTAAATAAATTTTCCCGTGTTTTTTCCTTTCCTTCATTCCGCTTCATCGTTAAAAGCCAGTTTTGGATCATTTGTAAAGGGTTGGACATTTTTGTTCTTGCAAACTCCCCTCTTCCCCTTTGCACGTGAATTTGAGGAGTTTCAGGCCTTCCATGGAGATTATGGCACGTTTTTTGCCTCTCTGCCATTGTAATGCATTGTATTAAACTTGGGAATGGTAATGCATATTTTGTGAATGATCCTCCAATCCTCTCATGCGTTTATCATTATCTTTTGATCTTTCATTATATTCTAGAAATTTGCATATGCTTTGGTGTTACATCTCTATGATCTATGTTTAGTTGCAAGAAAAAATTTCATCACTCCTTTGGTGTATCACCGTTTTAGCTTAATTTTGTTTCCCTTTTCCATGCTTCTCTCAACCCTTTCTCCTTGGTGATTTTAGAGTAGGAATTTTGAAATCGGAACCTCTACAAAAAATTCATGCATACACCTAAATAGAGGGATAAGAACCAGATTTCTCTAGAGATTTTTCTCACCTTGTAAGGTCTCACACCTTGGAGAAAACGTAATGTTGTGTAATCACACTAAATGACCCAACTCTCGACTGCAGATCTGAAGGTCATTTAGGGGGTGTTGTAGATTTACACTAACAGTTTTGGCATGCCTGGTGGGACCTTAGAGGTCTCCATATTCATTACAACAAAGTTGATTTGCAATTGTTATAAGTTTCTTGCTTGAAAGAGCCTTGATTTGCACATCTGGCGACTCCAAAAGGATAGAATCAACTAGTTTCAATAGTCTAACCTTGAAGATTCATGAGAAGGATCCAAACAAGGTTAAGGAATAGATAATAGGGACTATTTAACTATGTACAATTATCCCTAGAAAGAGGAGAAAGACGAAGAAGGATTCAAAGGTCCCCATCTCCACCAAACAGAACTTTATCAACTCCTCCACCTGGTAGACCTTTCATCCAATCAACAAGGGTTCTCAAAACAATTAACATGGCATAACCCAATCCTTATGTCAACTTTACTAGCAGCAGCCCACTTTCTCTCAATGCACAAAACCCAGTTCCAATTACAACATTGAAGTATATCCCATACTTTACTAGAGAAAATCAGACCAATCCTGGTGATCATGTCAAGGACATTACTAATGTTTGTGCAATTAATGACATTGTCAAGATGGAGATTGCTATCAAATTGTTGGCATCCTCATTCAAAGGGAAATCCTTGCAGTGGTTTAGGAGCCTTGATGTAGGATCTATCCAAAATTTGAACTAGTGGTGCACATTCCTCCATAACCAATTTAGAGAGAAAGGGGACAAGTTGTCTCTATTGGAGCAAATGACAACTATAAAGAGAGCTCCTAATGAGCAGCTAACAAACTTTGATTTCAAATTTCAAAGAACGTGGGTTAGAATCCCATTGGCAGTGATGCCATCAGCTCAAGGTGCTTTCTTATACTTTCTGAAGGCTTTAAATTCTGACATTTCTATGTTGATCCAATCCATGAGAGGTGCAACTTTACTTGCAGCTTACAACATGGCCATTAGGGCTGAGAATTGTTTGATCCAAGCTAGTAAACTTACACATAGGCCTCCTATGCCCTTATATCCAGAGTTGTGAAGCCCAAGTACTAGTCAAACACCTACTTTAGCTCATGTTCCCATCCCTATAAATCAGAGTTCAAATGAAACTTCTACTTCATCCTCTAGTGCCTCAAATGAGCTTTAAGACGTTATGGAACAATTACAAAATTTGGGAAATGAGTTGGTTACGCTCAAGAGGCAGCAAGCTCAAAGTTTTAGGCCTTCTTAACAGCCTCAAACACAACCTAATAGACAGCCATATTAGCCTAATAGGCTACCCAACCTAGCTGTAAATCAAAATCAATTAAGGCCTCGTACCAATAGACCATTTCAACCCTATAACCCCAATGTTGCATCTAACTCTAAAGCCTTAGTGCCATTGCAAAAGAATATAGCTCAAGAGTATGATTGGTGTTTCCCATGCAATGAACCTCATAACCAATCTATGTGCTTCAATGGTGGGTTGAACCAAGCTTTTATGGTGACAACAACTAGTGTAGAGAGTGAGGCGAGTCAAGAAATAAACCAACAACAAGGGACATCTCAGCAAGATACAACTTCAAATGAGACTACACTTGTGAATTGTCAGGCTGAAGATTTTTGTGGTGTGAATCAAACACCTTCTCAGAGTGTAGCATCTAACACACGGTCAAATAAGAGGAATATTTGTGAAGGGAAGTCATTAGACCCAAGTGATTTAGAACCTTCCATCATTCCAAAAGGTGTTGGTAAGCAAAATGCAGTTCCAAATGTGCAAGGACAACCCAAGCCACCTTCTAGACCAGCTCAAATGCCAACTGTTGTAACCCATGTATAAGAAAAGAATGTGCATACTAAAGGGTAGAAAAGAGATGGTTCATCCCCATTTAACATCATTGAACAAATGAATAAGACCAATGTGAACATATCTATGTGGGAGTCACTATCCATCCCAGGACAAAGGGATCTACTACAAGATGCCATGAAGAATTGGTCAACCTCAAATCAGCTAGCTCATATGCAAGAGAAGATACTCACAAATGCTACTTAGCCTGAGGAGAATCATGGAGGAAAACAAGGTAAAATTTTGATGCCTCCTCCATTCTATGTTTCATTGATCATTAGGGATAAACTAGTACATAACTGTATGATTGATTCGGGGGCAATTAGTTCTGTGATGCCCAAGAAAATAGATGATCAGTTGGGCCTTCAATATGAAGTCATGTCCAAGGGGGTGGTGTAATTAGATGGGACAACAGTAGCCATAGTTGGGGTAGTTAAATAGTTGAACCTTACTTTGCATGCATGCCCCAATGTCACTGTTTTGCAAGATGTGTCAGTGATATATTTGCCACCACTCTTTGCCATATGTTTGTCAAGGGATTTCATAGCTAGAATTGGAGGATAAATATCTACTGATTGGTCACACATGTTGTTTAGGTCAAGGTATTGAGCCAAGGCCACAATCAGGTCTGAACCTATTGCAAACTTTCACATTGAGCCTCATACTTCAAGCCTAATTAATGCCAACTGTTCAGTGTTTGATCAAGAGGATTGTCCAAGCACACATGAAGATGACACCAAAGTTGGAAGAATTCCATATTTGAGTCTAGATGAATGGGCAAGCAAGGTACATGCTTTTGATCCCTACAAGGAAATAGAGGAATCTAAACTAGGAGTCTATTACATGCATGAAGAAAATCAGCCTCTTCCTAGCATCACCAAGCTAGATAATAAATATGAGAATGAGGTATGGCAGTTGTTCTTTGATGGATCAAGAAGTAGAGAAAGTGCAAGAGGAGGAGCTATGCTTGTTTCACCTCAAGGCATTAAGTATTATTCAAATTTTAGATTTCAATTTGCATGTTCTAACAACATTGTTGAATATGAAGCTTTGATACATGGATTGCATTGGTCAAGGAAGAGAGGCATGAAAAACTTACACGTCTTTGGTGATAGTGAGCTGATTGTTAATCAAGTTAAAGGACAACATGTTTCCAAGAATGACCTGCTCAAAAGTTATAAGAATAGAGTGTGGGATCTCATTGAGGATTTTGAGGGATTTGGCATCAAATCCATCCCTAGGAAAGAGAACCAAGTTACTGATAGGCTTGTAGTAGTTGGAACAACTTTTGAAGTTGTAGAGAGTATCAAAAGAGATAAAATGCAGCCAAACATCCATGTGATTGTGAGGCCATCAGTGCCAGACAATAATGCAAGTTGGAAAGTGTTTGAGAGTGACCAACAAATCATCAAATTCTTGCAAGAGGAAGTTGAGTTCTCAAAAATAAGGAAAGGTTGAAACAGTAGTATGGTGATCAAGTGGTATAGCTGAGAACCAAAAAACTTCTAAAAGGACTTGTGACTTTAAAGTCCATCTTCAATCCTAATGATCAATTCAGGAAAGAGAAAACAAACATCCAAGTCAAGGGAGAGGATTCAGAGCCAATCTCAGTTGGAAAAGGAAACTCACTTCAAATTGGTAAAGTGGAAATTGAGCAAGAAAGGCATGAGTTTATGTAACTTTTCCAAGAATTCATAGATGTATTTGGTTGGAGCTATGAAGACTTGAGAGGTTTCAATCCCAAGCTAGCTCAACACACAATTGAACTAGATCTAAGTGCTAAGCCCATCAGGAAGAAACAAAGACCGGTCAATCCACACATTGAGCCTCTTATGAAGAAGGAATTGAATAAGTTAATAGAGGTAAGCATCATATTCCCCATCAAGCATTAAAGTTGGGTTGCAAACTTGGTTCCAGTTAGAAAGAAGAGTGGAGAAATCAGGTTGTGTGTAGACTTTAGATATTTGAACATAGCATCCCTTAAGGATCACTACTCACTTCCTTCTATGGAGAAAATTTTACGAGTTTTTGTTGGCTCTGAGAGGTTTTCATTGCTAGATGGTTATTCAGGGTACAATCAGATCATGTTAAAGGAAGAGGATTAGTTTAAAACATCCTTCACAAAACAACCTTCACAAGCAAATGGGGAACCTATGCATATAGAAAATGCCATTTGGGTTGTCTAACATCGGAGCTACTTTCTAAAGGGCAATGGATATGGTGTTCAAGGGATTGATAAAAAAATAGTGCTGATATAGCTAGATGATATTACTATATTTTCTAAAAGTGCAGTAGATCATCTCTTTCATTTGAGACAAGTGTTCCAAAGATGTAGAAGATTTGGGGTATCCTTGAATCGCAAAAAATGCATTTTCCTAGCTCATGAAGGCAAGATCCTAGGCCACATTGTTTCCAAAGAAGGGTTAGAAATTGATCTAGAGAGGGTTGAAGCAATAAGAGCACTGCCATTACCAAAGCATAAGAAGGATCTTCAAATTTTCTTAGGAAGAATCAATTTTGTTCAAAGGTTTGTTCCAAACTTTGCAGCCCTTGTCAAGCCAATAGCTATGATGTTGAATAAAAGTGTGGCATTAAAATGGACAGCTGAAGGTAAGGAAATTTTCAAGGTAATCAAATAATCTATCTCACAGGCTCCAATTCTCATTAACCCATATTTCTTTAAAGACTTCATCCTTTATGCATTTGGTGGTGATGATACAATTTCTGCAATTTTAGTATGGCAGAACGAAGAAAATGCAAAGCAGCCAATTGCCTTCTTTAGCCAAATCTTGGAGGACTATGAAGTAAGGTATTCCTTCATTGAGAAGCATGTTCTCTTAGTGATTAGGATCTTGAAGAAATTTAAGCATCTAGTTTTAAACAACAAGATTCAACTACTGGTTTCTCATGTGGGAGTCAAAGAATTCCTCCTCAACAAAGATCTAAATGAAAAACATGTAGGGTGGATTACTCATGGCATGGAGTATGACATTGAGATCAAATTCACCAAGCTAGTATAAGGAAAGGGTTTGTGTGAGCAATTGGCCTTAAGTCAACCAATTGAAGCAAGTAAAGAGAAGAATGTTGTTTTGGTGCTACAAGACAACAAAAAACAAAGAGATATTCAAGAAGAAAATGGTGGTATGCTCACTCCTTGCTGGAACCAAGACATAATGCACTTCTTACAAATAGGCATATGCCCTCCAAAGATGAACAAATATAAAAGGAGACACTTCAGATTGAAGGCTATTCTGTATGCACTTGTTGATGGTGTCTTGTTCAAAAGGGATATCAATGGAGTGTTGCTGAGATGCATTGGGACAAATCAGATAGAGAAAATGTTAAAAGAATTCCATGGTGGTCAGATGGGGGTTATTTTTCTCTAAGAGTGACAACTCTCAAGATCATGAAAGCTGGTTATTATTGGACCAAAATATTTATTGATTATTATGCATGGATTGAGAGGTGTAAGAATTGTGCATTCTTCACAGGAAAAGAGAGGTTAGTAGCACTTCCATTACACCAAATCTCAGTTGACCAGCCATTCATGCAATATGGTTTGGACTTCATTGGAGTCATTAATCCAAACTCAAGCCAAGGGCACAAATGGATTCTAACAACAACAGACTACTTCACCAAATGGAATGAGGCAATGGCATTGAAAGAGGCAAACGAATCTAGAATTCTAGACTTCTATGAGGGGATAACAACTAGATTTGGTATACCTACCACTATAATATCAGATAATGCGTTGGCATTCATAGGATAAAATATAATTGAATGGGCTATTAGAAATGGGATCTATTTGAGCACTTAATCAAATTAATACCCTTAACGTAATGGCTAGGTTTAGTCCACAAACAAGAATCTATTAAGGATCATCAAGAGGACTCTTGATGAAAATCAGAGGCTTGGCATACTAAGCTCAAATCAGCTTTATGGGATGATAGGATAACTCTCAAGAGATCCATAGGTAACTCTCCATTCAGACTTGTTTATGGGAAAGAGGCAGTCTTGCCTATGTCACTTTAGTTGCCAACATTGGAACTCATGAAGCAATTGGAATTGTTAGAGTTTGAGCCCATGGTGGTTAGATATGAATAACTAATGGAACTCTAAGAAATCAGAGAGCATGCAACCCAAACAATGGAAAAGGGCCAAGCATTGATCAAGAGAAGATTTGATAAGAAAGCTAAGGCTAGAATTTTCCAAGTTGAAGATTTAGTTTTGAAATGGGATGTAGACCGAGAAAATCCAGGAAGGCATTCAAAATTTGATGCCATTTGGAGTGGCCCCTACATGGTCACAAAATGCAAAAACAACAATGCTTCTAATTGTCTACATTGGATGGTGAGGAACTTTAGATTCTAGTTAATGGAATCCATCTAAATCATTGCTACTAGAAGGGAAATTTCTCACCTTGTACATATTATTGTAGATTCTTCTTTATTTGCTCCAAGTGCTTATGCACATTGTTTTTTGTAGCTTAGATTTACATCTCCCTAAGTGCTTTGGCATAAGTTTTGTTTCCGCAAGGATGCATCTTTTGCAGATCATGTTCCAGGTCAAAGTAATTTTCTACTCTCACAATCTTCATCTTAGAGATTTTCTAATGAATTGAGAGTAACAAGAAGTTAAGTTCATGACTCCATTGCCCAATGTATTGCTTCAGGTAGCTGGTCACTTCATTCAATAGGTAGATGACCCCTCTGAGTCGCCAAAATTGTTATCCAAAATGAGCCCCCTCCTTATTTTGGCTAACTTGCATTCATTCTTTACTTCTTGTACCTTAGTCAAATTATTTTCACATTTCAGGCACTCAAAATTTTTTGGGTATGAATTCATTAGAAAGATAATTTTATCCTCTTTCTAAAAAGGTAAATAAATCCTCCTAACTCCTTGTATTTTTCAAGATATGACTCGGTGGAGTTTGGAGGGGAATTTTTCCCAAGGCGGGCCCTCGGGAAAAGATTTGGCACTTAGCTTTTTGGGGTCAAAGGGTAAAAAAGAAAATTTTGGCCCGAAGTCCCACAAGGAAATGAAATGGCACAATATATCAAGTTGAAGCGATGGGTGCAAAAGGACTTCGAGTTTTTTCAGCGTTTGGTCAAAGTGCATCAAAGGGAAAAATACAAGTGCATCCACACTGAGCAATGGGATGGTGCCATGTGTCTTGTCAGCGATGGGAGTCAGGGCAGCGAGAGGACTTTGGAATTTTCTTAAAAGTGGTTAATGACATAAAGTTAAAAATGGAGCGTATCCTCGCCAAGCAACCAGATGGTGCCACGTGTCTCAGAGTGGCGGAGGTGTGGAGCATTTTTGAAAAAGTTTCCAATTTTGAGAAAAAAAGGGCAAAATGATCATTTGAACTCGTGCATCAACCAGATGGAGCCACGTGGTAGTGGAGGTTGGGCTGGCAGATTTTTTTTGGAAATTTTTCCCAATTCGAAAAAGGAGGTAAAAAGTTCAAATTTCAGCCCGCGAACCCTAATTTTGCCCTAATTTCGCATGTTTTGCACTAAATCTTCAGAGGGCCATATATTTTGATCCAGAGCTTGGATTTTCACATTTTTTATATCATTGGAAATATGCTGAAATTATCCACATGATGGATTATTCAATTTTGGTTTTTGGTGGATATTTGTTTGAGAAAATTGAAGAAATGTCCCTGGCATGGGAAAAAAGGTAAAACCGACCCCCAACCACCAAAATTGATGAGGTATGGCACTTGTTTATTCTCCAGCATGGCCAAATTCATATAAAAATGGATTTTTAAGGGTGCCCTTGCTATTTTAATGGATCTTGTCATTGGTTGGAGATCTCAAATCAATTTTCTCATGTTTTTTCCTTTCCTTCGTTCCGCTTCATTGTTAAAAGCCAGTTTTGGATCATTTGTAAAGGGTTAGATGTTTTTGTTCTTACAGACTTCCCTCTTCCCCTTGGCACGTGAATTTGAGGAGTTTCAGACCTTCCATGAGATTGTGGCACATTTTTTGCCTCTCTTCCATTGTAATGCATTGTATTAAACTTGGGAATGGTAATGCATGTTTTATGAATGATCCTCCAATCCTCTCATGCGTTTATCATTGTCTTATGATATTTCATTATAGTCTAGTAATCTGTGTATGATTTGGTGTTACATCTCTATGATCTGTGTTTATTTTCAAGACAAAATTTCATCACTCCTTTTATGTATCACCATTTTAGCTTAGTTTTGTTTCCCTTTTGCACTCTTCTCTTAACCCTGTCTCCTTGGTAGTTTTAGAGTAGCAATTTAGAATTCAGAACCTCTACAAAAAATTCATGCATACACCTAAACAAAGGGGTAAGAACCAAATTTCTCTAGAGAGTTTCTCACTTTGCAAGGTTCCACACCTTGGATAAAAATCAATGTTGTGAAATCACACTAAATGACCCAACTCTAGACTGCAGATCTGAAGGTCATTAAGGGGGTGTTGTAGATTTACACTAACATGCTCAAGAATCAGCCTTGAGGAATAAATGCTCAGTTACCTTAAAAACATCATCCAAGATCAACCACCCCCTGGAACTTCTAAAGGAAACTTATACCAATATATATAAGCACTAAGAAACATATATTATGTGGAGGATTTCACTCGAGCAAACATGTTTCATTCACCTTCCTGAGTAAGCCAACTATGGCTTTCTAGGAAATCAAGTTTTCAACTGAAAAAAACTTCACCATATAAAAAAAGAGCTCAAACACATCATACCAAGTGTCAATCAACTATCCATGACCATCAGATGCATAAAAAATAAGAAAAATTACGAAACACACTTCAAACTAAAAGACTATCATTTTAGCCCTTAAGGCCAAAATCAGTAGTGTTATTTTGAGAAAATGTCTCTTTCATTTTTTCCAGTGTACCTACCTGAATATTTTTATGATAATTTAAATGACCTACAAAGGAAAATGGAATAGTTTAGTTTTCATCCTGGAATATCCATCTCAACCTTGAAACTACAAAAACCCACAAAACTAGGGTTTTTCTTTCTTGTCCCAAATCAGCTAGAACACCAAACCACCACAAAACTAAGCTCTGAGGAATCCTCTATAACATTGATGCATAAATTTAACTTTCCAAGTTAATTTGGATACATGACAAAATAGATCCCCCAAATCACTCTAGAAGAAGGGTTTCGATGAGGTTTCAAACCACTTTATCTTGTTAATGATTGTTCATAAAATTCTGATGACAAAATCATCTCATTAATTTTACAAATCACTCTTAGCTCATTGAAACATCATCCTCCAAAACCTTTGGATCCCATGTTAAGTGTTTGTGAGTGGGTGAGCAAAACAATTTTCCAATTCAAACTTGATTTTGCTTCTTCTCAACTTGGGTTTACCAAAAATGTCATATCTTGCAAAAATCTCTTCACTTTGACCTAAAACTTGTCATGAAGCATAAAGAAAACATCCTATAAGTGAAAAAAACTTTCCTCTTTTCTTAAATATGACCGAAACTCTCCACCCACATTAACTTACCTGTGCTATCATGCCTTGTCTTCACCTTCTTGTTTCCCAAGGACCATTAAAGATCATCACACCTCTAAGAACTGACATGAAACACCTCATTGACCTCATATGAAACATCACGATGATATGAAAATGCTTAATCAGGACTGATCTGATCCAAAACACATACCTATAATTCAAACCACATGCTTTAGGACTAGGAATAGGCCTAGAATGACTGCTACAACACATGATATCACATGAAATGACTATGATGAATCATTGTAGAAAATTGGAAACCTCTTACACACCTCTTTTACCATGATGGAACTCATACCCACCTTTGGTACCCATTTAATGACCATCCCATCTTACACCATACATGAAACCATGCCTAGACACCATTACAACTTGACTAAATCTAGACACTACCAATCAATCTTCATGTTTGACCTTAACTAACACCTCATGGATACTCTCATAACATGATGACACACTTTTCCATCAATTGACTTCAACATCAATGATACAAACTAGACACAATGACCAAAAATATCCCCCTTTGTCATTGATGGAAACCACCTTTAGAAATAGTGAAGGTAACCACCAAGATCATGTTTCCATGATTCTGATGTTACTCCCCTCCTTTGACATCTATGAAAAAGTCTATAATGATGACTAGACATGAAAAAAAAAGAAAACTCATAATGACAACAATGTAAATATGCACTTACTTATTCAAATGAGTCCCCATTGGACTATACTCTCTTTATTTTCTTCAACAAAAACCATAAGGATCCATGGACCTCAAATAATCATCAACATACCTTCCCCTAAGAGTATATCCTCCATATTTGTCTTCATACCTGTCAAAAACCTCCATTTATGCTTGAACCATGCTTGAAAACATAAAATTTTCCTTCAACACTATCTTTGCACCTTTTAGGACCATAAGCCCTAAAGGTCATCTTAAAACCAAAATTTTCAAACTTCTCATGCCTCTAAGAATATTCCAAACTCATAAAAAACCATCAAAATGATCCCCTTGAAAAAATATCACCATATTATAACTGTGAAGGAAAATTTAATAAGTCATACCTCGATCATGTGTCATAGAGAAAGATTAATAGAAAATTCTCATTCCTGAAGTAAATTCTCAGTGATCACTTCCATGTTTCATGATATCAATTTTTTTTTATCATATGATCATCTTCCTTTGCAATATATATGTCACACAACCAAATGCTCTACATACAATGCCTCCATTAAAAATTGTGCACCTGATGGAAGATTAACCCCAACTCCCCCCAATTCTAGAATCCTTAATGAACCTATAGCTCACTATTTCAGAGCATTTAAAATCTTCAATACGCTGGTATAGTCCATTTGTGAGCTCTTTTGAAGGATTTGTGAGCTCTTAATTTTCTCCTCTTGCTTATGCATCATTGAAATACAACATGAATCATTATACAAATAATGTAACAATACCTTCATGTCCTTACAACTCTTTTACAGTACCATGAGTAGACACAAAAAACATACCTTAGATTCTGAAATCTTTACATAGTTTCACTAGACTGTATCAAGTTTTAGATTACTGTATAAGACCATTATAACCTTGTAAGATATTTCATGCCTAGATTTGACATTGCTTTAAAAATTTGTAGACTTCTTATAGTTTATACATTATACCAATCAACATATCTTCATGAATCTAGACCTTACATCCTCTTATATACTTCAAGAGATGATAGAGATAACACCATCGTATCCAATCCATTCTTAGATATTCCTTCTAGTTTCACTATCATCATACAACTAGAAATGTCTAAATTTTTATTTCAAAGCATAAATACTTCTATCTTCAAGTAATTGAAATTCATGATCATGGCTATGGTTCATTTAAGGATATCAATATCTTCAATTCAATTGATTATTATGAGATCAATCCTCCAACATTATTATGTCACTTAGTAAATGAATTAGTACAAATCATGAGCACATTTTTATTTATCCAAATAGGTTCATGTAAGTATTTGTAGCCTTTAGACTCCAAAACACAAAATTATACCTTCAAATAAATGACAATTATATAGAGAAAACCTTATCCTTATCAAATACTGTCATCTTTATACTATACCTTAGCAAATATTTGATCTCTTTGTTTGATACATCATAGCATATTTGAATATTTTTCATCTTCCTCTTTTCTTAAGTGATATTATACCATTATGATACACTTTGGACAACATCTTACAACACTAGTCTTGAAATTTCCCCTAGCTTCTTGGCATAGGTAGTGATCCTCATGTCTTGAAAACTACTATTATAGTCTTAAGATAAATTTATAGCCTTTCATTCCCTTAGAAAGATATAAATTTCTATTGAAGTCAATTAAACTAACTTGGATCACCACACACCTGAGACATCATGAATCAAAGACTTTCTTTTGAAATTGACACTAACAAATACACCAAGATAGACCATGAATACATAGATCCTTGAAAACACAACTTTGAGAAAATTTAAAATATAATATAGACTCATTCGATGGATAAGTAAACTTACATGGAGAAAAAACAATATTCAAACTGATAGAGATAGCACACTCTTAAATAAAAGATTTGATGAACACAATAAAGGAACACCTTGACATGAATTGTACCATCTCTCATTTCAAATTTGCATAGTTCTTTCTTGTTGGAATATGGATGTTTAATTTCCATTGATGTAAAAGGAGCATTAATGACAAAGAAGGATGAAAGAGAGTAAGAGGAATATTGGAGTGAGTTAGACAAAGTAGGAGAAGGAAACATGGAATGAGAACACCTGATGGAAACTTGACTTCTTTAGGAGCTATTAGCTTGTAAATGTAGGATGATGATGCGATAACATGTAAAGATGATGTATTATAAGTTTTAAAAAGTGTATGATGAGGAAATAAGGTCATAATGATGAATATAAAGGTGCATGAGTTGAATTAGTAAGACTAGCTCAGTTTAGTAGGCCTAGTCAGTAAGATGACCTTGAATGGTGGATTGAAGGCACGAGGCTAATAAATAAGCGTGATAGAGGCTTTAGAAACATATTTGAGTGTTTACATGATGAATAATAGGGAAGGTGTATGAACTATGAGTGTAAACTGGCTCAATTAGGTACAGTTGAAGTACCTAGTGCAAGTTTGGATGGGTGTATGAAGAAAACCAAGTTAAATAAGGGTAGGAAAAGCATGGGAAATTTGTAGGGACAATGTAGAAAGGTCTCAAATGATGTTATAGGACATGTATTAGATATTGGAGAAATGTTCAAGGTAATATTCATGATTTTCCTTGAGGACAAGCCATATTAACAGGTACAAATGGTGTTGGCCATAAAGGTATCAAGGAAAATTTAAAGGAACCCCCTATAAAAAAACATGGAGAACTTGTGGAAAATATCCTTGTAACCAGCTTCATACTTTTTGGTGAATGAACCTGTACCCAATTTTTTTGTTTCGGTGACAATGGTAAAAATATAAAAAATAGTTGTAGATCAAATGGCAAATCTCCTAAAACTAGTTTGGTGAATCTCCAAACAGATGTCTGCCATGTGTTCCCCTAACTGTCACTTTGCCTTGCCCAACCACAAACTTGAAACTTTATTGAATTGGTTCATTTCATGGGCTTGGAGTCCAGGAAATGCCTTTTCCTTGAGGATGCCCGAAATCCTGCGATGTGTCCACCCGATATTTAATTCTAAGAGTTGGGGCTCTTTTTGTATATATTTATGCTTAGTTTCCCAAAATAGGTGACACTTCTTTGCTCCTAATATATCGAGGCTTATCAAAAGTTTTAGCAGATTCCTAGGAAGTTAGCGAAGTCTTTTAAATTTTGTGGGTCTTCTAAAGGTTTAACGACTTCCAATCTATATCTCTGTGTGTGTTTACACACACACACACACACACACACACACACACACACACACACACACACACACACACACACACACACACACACACACACACACATGGATAATTTAATCAAATTTAAAAAAAAATCCTAAACATGTCATCAAATGAGACAAATTGAACATGAAGGTTCCATAGATTTCTTGGTGATTTAAGAATGTTTTAAAACCCTAACACATCTATCATGAGGAGATTCTATGAAAAAATATATGTTGGGATTCAAAATCCATTAGCTATTCACATGGGAAAAATTATTATTTGTGGAAATTTGGGGCTAAACTTGGTCACTGCCATGGTCATAAAAATAGCCAGATTCATATTCCAGAATTCTTGCTTTTAGGGAAATTATGAATATTCACCGCTAAAATTTTCCTTATAAGGTATAGGTATATTTATGGGAAATTGAGAATTTGAGAAGGTAGCAGGGCCTATCATAGAGCTGTGGAATAATTTATAGGACAAACTAAATAATATTTTTGAAGTCATGAATTTTTTAGTGTTATCAAGATTTTATAATTCTATTCCCTAACTTGAGGGTCAAATTTGAAGACCTCAAAGGTACGTAAAACCTCTACATGGTGTCCTAGGTATTTCATAATAGTTAGGGAATATAATTAAGATCATTTTAGAGTTGGAATGAGGAAGAATGGTGGCATGATATTTATGAACTAAGAATAAGAAGTAAAACTACTCGAAACCCTCTCAAAACCCTAACATTGTAGAAATGGAAGAAAAATGAAGGTTGTGATCATGAAATCATCATATAAATCTAATTTGAACACTCGTGGATGTAGGGAATTCCTTGAATCTTAAGTTGGTGGAATTTTGGCACTCCAAGTGTGAATGTATGGTTCAATTATACCTTTGTTTTACAAGATTTTGATTATACAATATTGTAAAAGAAGACTTAATGGTGTAAGATCAAGTTTGGGAGCAAGCTTAGAAATTGTTATTGATTTACAAATATATTGAAATTTGTGAAGTCCTAATTACAAAGTAACATATGATAAATTAGAAATAAAGCACAAATCTTGCCTAAGCAATAAGCTAGATAAAAATGAAACCCTAGCTGCAAGAAATGGGATAAGAGACTTAACTAATTTCGCAAGTTATCCTGAAGTATGCTCAGATGGAGACTGATAATCAGGAGGAGGAAACTATCCCAAACGAGCACAGAAGATTATGCAACTGCTAGAATAGGGCACCTAATTTGGGTCAGGAGTGTCTGGGCATTAGGGTATACTCTTAGGCACCCATGAATGTAAAATGGCCAAAATCTAAATCTTCTTGTCTCGCACTAATGTCATTAACCTTCACTATTTTTCACCTCTATGTCACAGTATGTCTATAGAATTCAAATATAACCTGTTAAACAAATGATCTCCTACAAAACCCTAAAACACACCAAATCCGAAAAGAAAAAAATGCAAATGGGGAGTCATACTGATCCCGATGGTCACCCCACAAAGCGAACTTACAACCAAGCATTGCACTACATCTCAAACTCCATGAAGTTTTGTGTGCATGTGTGTATAATTGTACCCTAGGTGGATCTTATGCAAGATATACTGAATAACGAGAAATATCTAGATTTAGCTATGTAGATAAATATGTGGATGTCAAAATGAACTTCCCCTCCTATGAATTGTATGAAAACAATTCAATCCCTTATCCCTTGAGTGAATTCTAAACGAATGCAACCTTAGGTGGTGATAGTAGATGTTTAGATGTTGGTCCCTTATAAGGGTCACATAGCTTTGTATTTATATGATTCCCTTGGTTTAATTTCATAATTCACGACTAAAATATCAAAACATAAGAAAAAAAGATGCCCAAAAGATAAAAGAGGTCCAAAAAAGGTGAGTAAGATTCAAAGAGGTCGGGCTGCCCAGAGGGGACGAGGGCGTCTTGGCTAAGTGCTTGTGTTTATAGTCAGAAAAGATAAAGCAATGAATATATGAATGGATTGTGGCATGTGCAAGAACAAATAATAAATGAGAAAGACTAAAAAAAGACCAAAATTAGATGTCAATTAGTAGTTTTCTCTCTTAAGAATTGTAGACACCTATAATTTAGCTTGAGAAATTTAAATACCAAAATTTTGGTAATTATACCCTTTCTCGCAAATTGAAGAAATATAAAAAATGTCACACATTTTCTCTGTTATCATTGTTAATTAATTACATTACATTTGTTTGTTAACTCTTGTATCTAACAATGACATTGTCGACACCTAAAATATGCTTACACTTAGCATTTCATCCAATCCATTGAATTAACGACACTTCGTTGATTCCCTATTCTTTGCTTCACTCTCGAATGCTCATTTATGACACATTTTTGGTCGTATTCTTCCCATATTAAACTTATTTGGCTAATATCTCTCTTATTATCTAAAAGAATTCTTCCTTTTTACCATTCAAAACCTCCCTAGTTCTCTCTAGACCACTTCTACTGGCTTTGTAGGCTATCTATCAATCATAATTGGTTACCCAGACCCCTCCGAACTCTCAATGAGTCTCTAATCACTTTCTAATTAAGTTTAACTAGCCTAAACCCTAGTTAACTAGCCTAATTAAAGCTTATCTAAGCCTAAAGCATGTTTATCCTAATCTAATCTAAAATTTCTTTTTGAGCTTTAGTCCCACATGCACCCAAATTCCAAACTCTCCCAAGTGGAAAACTATAAATAGAAGGGTCACCCCTCCCTCTCAACCTTACATCTTGTTTTCATAATAAAAATATCTCATATTTGGAGATCTTGGTATTAGAAATCATTTGTGATAGCTTTAAGCTATAAAACATTTGTATCTTGGCCATACTCCATTGTTAAGAGCTCCCCCATTTTGCATCCATCCATTCCAAATATAGTTAGTAAGGGAAGATCTAAAGCTTAGCCATGTAGCCAACTTGGAGAGATATCTTCACTATGTTTGTGAAAATGAAGCTACTTAGAGCAACCGACATGTCATAAATAACACATAATTTGATTTCTTAGATTCTAAGTAGCTTCATTTTCATTAAGCTTTCATGGAGTAGAGAGTAGTATACATGCTAGGGTTTGAATGTTTGTTTCAAATTTATATATGCATAGATAGTTTCTTGTTTAGCTCTAATCTTATGGTGCATGGTTGAATTTAGTTAAGATTGAGGTTTTAAATCCCAAGTTTGGTTTATAACCTCATCCCATAGCTTTGCAAACCTTTCCATTGCATACATTTAGCACACCCCATGGGACACTTATGTCCATCCTCCATTAATGGAGGTCTTTTAAGTTTTTCAAAGTTCACTTAAAAGGTTTTTAGAAGAAACAACTTGTTATTCACTTATTTACATTTTTAAAACTAGTCTAAGAAATAAATCACCCTTGTTTGCATATATTTTGTGGATTTGAACTAGAAATAAGCTTCTTTGACTAACAAATAACCTGTTTGCTTTTGAAAATTTCAAATTCCAAGATTTTTGTAGGTTTTATAGGGGGTACACGTAGGTGTCATAAAGGGTCGTGCATCCATTGAACAAGGCACATTTCCATCCATTGAACAAGGCACATTTCCATCAAAATAGGCACGTACATGTATTTCTGGTGCAAAAATACATACGCGTACGCATAGGTGTCATTGTGGGTGCATACCCATTGAAACAGGGGTGTACATGTCTTTCTGGTGCAAAAACACTAGCGCACACGCGTCTCCATCAAACTAGGCATGTATCCATCACAAAATAATGCGTCTCCATTTTGGGTGTGTATCCATCATTGTCACTTTTTTTTACACTAGGGCGCGTCTCCGTCGAACTGGGCACGTCATTGTTGAAACAGGCGTGCACATGTCAGTACTAGGCGCATCTGCATTGAACTATATTAACCACCAATCTTTGTAACCGGCGCATCTGCATTGAACTATATTAACCACCAATCTTCCAAATACCATAACTTTTGCTCCCAAACTCGAAATGACTCATTTTTTGTTGCGTTGGAAAGGTATTGAGGAAAAATACCCAATGGAAACATAAAAATATGATTTTTTGGTTAGGAAATAAGAGATAAAATATGCGGAATAATCCCTTACAGAATAAGAGATAAAATATGCGGAATAATCCCTCACAACAGTAGAAACTAATATGCAGAAAATATTACAGATCGCAAATAAAAGTGCAGAATAAATAACACAACACAGAGAGACAAGATTTAACGTGGTTCACCCAATTTGGGATACGTTTACCAAGAATCACTTGCTTAGATTTTATTACAAGCCTCCACTCTCTCAATACAATGCCTAGATCCGTTCGGAGCTATGCTCAACAAACTCTACAGAATTCACACCTGAATTCAAAACAATCTATAATACATTTGCTTGTCTATCTATCATATACATAAGACCATATAAATAGACAATTGCTTAAGTAGTTTTACAAAAAACCATGGGTATCAGAAAATGGGTAGAAAACAAAACCGTCCCATAAACCTATGGGTAACCGAAGAGGCGGTTTTACAAAACAATGGGTACCGAAAAAACATGGGCCCCAAAATAGCCCATAACGATTACCCATTACCCATGGGTTAATAAACCACCCATGAAAATTTGCTTCGGGGGCTTCACCCTCGAACCCCCTTCCATCGAGGGGGCTTCAACCCCCCGAACCCCCTGACCCGCTCACCAGCGAGCGGGACCGCCGTAAAAATACCTGAGTGTAACACATAGAAGGTGTACCATACTCTAACATGAAAATAGGCTCCACAAACATAACATTTTTAGTTATAGAAAATTTATGGTTTACATTATTAGGTAACTAGTCATTTTCTAACGTATCTTTAAATTTGAAAAATTGTTTTCTTAGCCATTATAACACTTTGAAAGGTTTTTGTGACACGAACAGTGGTTTGTAGGTTTCATTTTCATCATATTTTTCATACTAACTTAGTTGAAATGTTTCATCTTTATTTATGAAGGTTTTGAAATGCATATTCTCTTCCTTTGCGCCTTTCTAGGTGATCTTGGGAATCAAAAACATTTCATTACTTTCTTTGTGCTTGCAAAATGATTTTATTATATTTCAAATTTGGTTAAAAGGAACTTATTTTTGTATTTTATTTAGGTATTTTCCATTTCTTACAAATTTGAGTGAGATACCTAGTTGTGTATGCTCTTTTCTTGCGTCTTAGGATGATCTAGGAAATCAAAAACCACATCTTATCTTCTTTATATAACGTTTTGGAAAATTACTAATCTTGGTATGTAAGACCAAAATCACATGTCAAAAGAAAGGAGCTAAGACAAAACAAGAACCTTCTAATACACGTGTTTACATTCAGATTGTTAAATGGTGTGCTACTTGAAACCACATTTAAGTTATAAAGATAAAAAACACACCATTACCCTTCACATTGTATTGTGGGTTTCAGAAAAGGGTACATCCCTATCCACTCAACTGGAACACAATCCATTTGACATAACGCCTTAAGCTATAACAATGGGGGTGGTTCCAAGAACCCTAAATTAATCCACCACTAAGTAACCTCATGGATGAAACAGAAAGCGCTCCACTTACCCACTTGACTAGTTTTTCATTATGAGTTAGAGTCACAAGTTGTCTGTATCACGACCCCAATGATGGTACAAATGAAAGCACAAGTTTCTCATTATATCATAAGAGGGTAAAGAAAATATGAGATACTCATAAATCAGTCATTGCGAATCTTTGGGTAAATCAGGCTCGCTCTTAGACAACTTGTGATACCTAGTTGAGAGATCTTATTAAGGAGGCCATTCTATCTTAGAGCCCACTTTACTAGTCCATTATCACGTCTTGGCTGTCACCAAGTGATAAATTCTTTTGATTCAAAACCTTTTTTTTCAAACATGGTAATGAATCCATTTAAGTAAAATCTAAGTCTATCTCATCATGAAATTAAATGACGTATCACTTAGCTTGGTTTCTTTCTCACCTTCAAATGAGGTGAAACTCTTCCAAAGTGGCGCTTAGTTTATTTTCATCTTTTGATCTACACATTTGCATTCTTGTTTCCCATTTGGGATAAGAGAAGGTATCTTTCAAGAGTGTTGTCATAGATAGTGATCACCAATTTTTTATCTGTTTATGCTCATCCATGTGTGCAGCTGAGTTGTTAAACATCTAAAGTGCGTGGATGCGTCCTCATATTTTTGATGGCCACTTGATCTTTATTTCAAGATCATCATCATAGTTAGGATTGATTCATCATTTGATCTCCCTTTGATGTGTTACCTTATTCGTATTGTCTCAACACAATTAAGATACTTATGTCGTGTTTTTCATTAACGTGATCTAAGTATCCACATTGTGGCATTACACTGTGCACATTTTAGCACATCCTTAGTATAGTTTGATTTCAAACATTTCTCTAAATCTTGAAGGGTGTCGCTTACTTTGTTTGTGTCATTTTGATACCACTTTTCCACTAATATCTCACTTCTTCGTGAAGCTTGATTAACATGTCCAATTGGTGTTGTTACATAGCTTACATTTGTAAACCTCACCCTTTAACATTTAGGACTTATTAGTTGTTGAAATTTTCATGGTATCCTTTTATTGGGAATTACACTTATGCTTTGTTAATACTTATGCCTTATTCATTTTGAACTTGACTTAAGAATTAACATTTTGTTGATCATCTTTGTGTCAAACTATCATTTTCACACGTATTTTCATAGGGAGTATTTCCTTATTGATTGGCTTTGTGTTTCACACTTGTATGATTGTTCCCTATGATTATTCATTCAGAAAACTCATTTTCTAGGACAATCCATTTTTTATCTCACCAAGATTGCATCATGATGATGTCAATTTTCCTTATACCTTCTTTGAAAAATCACGCACGCATATCCATACCTATGAAATGTCTAGTTGGTTTTTGTTATACTACCTGAATTGACATGTCACTTACTTCCCTTTAAAGGAGTTCCATCCCACTATCTATGTCCAAGTATTTGTACCTAAATGATACCAACAATGACTGATTATTGGACGGTTCCCCGTACTTACAAAAATATAGAACCTAGGTTTAGGCATTCAAATAAAAAGATTCCTATTTTAACTAAACCTCGTTTGGTTCTTCATGCAAAGAGCCTATTCAGGTACCCTGTTCCCCACCTTCAACTCATAGTTAGTGGTATTGTTTAGATGCTTCTGATCCAAATTATTATTCAAGTTCCCCTCACTCTTCTTCTTCTGATTCAAATCCAAACTACCATTTGTACTCCCACTCTTCTTCTTAAGAATCAAATCCCAACTATTGCTTAGATACCCCTAGATCAAATCTTGAATCACAGTCCTCCCTTCCTTCATAGGACCTTTATTCCAAATCACCTCAATGACGTCTTCCCCCTTTGAGGACTCGTGTGAATCCAAGTTCCATCTATCAAACATCTAATGTAGGTCTTGAGTCAAGGTCCTCCCTTTCTTCGTGGGACTTCCTTCATCAGTCATCTCAACAACCTCTTCCTCCGTCAAAGAGTTCCAATAATCAGATTCCCTCTAGTTAATCATCCAATTTGACTCCTACGTCATAAATTAATGGATGGCTATGTGATCTTATTCTCTCTCCTACATTGCATCACCTTATAGAAAAGTAATCTAGGTCCAGGTCCAAATCATCCATTCATGAGACATCTACCACCAATCCTACTTCCTCTCTTAAGTCATCTTCTTCCATCAATCAATATTTCCCACTTATTAGACCTGTTTCTTCTATTCAACCTTCTATGGCCAAAGAAAAACAACCTCTACTAATTGATTTCTCTAAAAATAAGGGAACAATTACACTTCACGATGATATCCCTTTAAAGGATTGTAAACAAGGATTCTTCCTAGAACTCGATATGCTCACGTATTGTGGAAAAGAATTTGATTCCTTTTATCAGAACCTAGAGGAAATGCCCAAAGTCATGGAACTTGATTCTTCTTCTGTTATTCCATCTTCACCTTCTTCTAAGCATGATGAGATGTTAGTGTCTAGCATTGATCTGTGGCCTATCTTCTCGTTACCAAATCATTAATTATCTATCATCATTCCTCAATCAAAATCTCTCCTTGGGTCACCGCTGAGTATCCCTTTGTCTTCTTCTATCCTGTGGCCACATCCTAGTAGCCCTCCATTTTCTACTTGTGGGTCACCTCTTGGTAGCCCATTCCCTTCTATTCTTGTGCCATGTTGTAGTATCCCTTAATCCTCTTCTATCTATGGGATACCTCCGAGTACTCCCTCCTCATCTATACTTGGGTCACCCTCTAGTATTCCCTCGTTATCTTCTTCCATTTTTGGGCCACGTCCTCATGGCCCAATTTATTCCATCTTAGAGCCATATTCTAACAACCCATTGTCATCTTCTATCATTTTCTCACATCTTGGCAGCCCATCCTCTTTGATTCTTGGACCGTATCCTTTTCTTACATCACATCTTTCTTCTATCAATGGTTGTGGCAAGCCCATGGTCATTTCTCACATCAGTTTTAAATGTCCACATTCACTTTCTTCTCCTTCTCGAGATTAGACAAGTCACATGTCAACTTATAAGAAACCCAAAAAGGTTCATTATCAAGCTCAGGTCAAAATGATCTGAAAACGTGTGTTGTATTTTTTTCACTTTTATAAGTTTCCAAAGATCGTGATTTTCTTAACCAATTTTAAGTATTCTAAACTCCACAAATTTATTAAATTCTGATTATTATGCATCCATAGAAGTTCAGAAAACTAGTGTAGCAAATAAATAATCAGAACTGAAAAACATTAAGATAACAAACAAGATTGTTTACGGGGTTCGGAAATTCCTACATCCCCGGGTTCGGATTGAACTGATCCATTAATAATATTGAAATGTAAGTAAAATAACTCTTAAAACAACAAATAATGAATCACAACCTGCAAATGATCTGATCAATGTCCCAAGAACTCTGAAAAATAGCAGAAACTGTCCCAAGAACGATCCGTGGCTCCTACAGTGTTTTTCACAATGTGATCTCCCTGCAACTGTGTTATAAAAACACCTACAAATGGAGATTTAAAAAAATTATATGAAAACAAATCATATATCTGAGATCATCTCTAAATTCTGAACACTTTTCATGTTTACACCAAGTCACAATTCGGACCAAAAGTGCATTGAAATTCGTGCTTTCCAACTAGCTGTCTTGTAGATCCCTGTTAAAAAATGCATTCAAAGCTTCCAAAAATAGGGCTAAACTCAACAAAAAACATCAAATATTATGTTTTTTGAATCATTTCAGAATTCCCTACATTTCACCTTTTTACTCTGAGTTCTCAATCTGAGTGCAAGGCCTTCAAAAATGGCAATCTCTGAGATCTGGTCCTTATGCTCCTTTGTACAGACTTGCACCAATGCTATTCAAATACAATAAAGCTCCTTTTATATTTTTTCTAAACAAGTGGCGCAATGGTCAAAGCCCTTATCTTTTACCATGGAGACCACAGTTCAAATCCCCCCCATATCTCCACTTCCTTCTCCTTAGGTGGATTTCAAGAGGTTTATCCCACATTGTGGGTGCGTGGATGAAGGGAGGTATTTAATAATGCAAAGGGGGCGCTTTTGTATTGGCTTGTGAGCCATTTTAGTGGCTTGGAATGTGGGTTCATTTGATGGTTGGATAAGGATGCACATGGCTATGTATAGACAATATTTTTAGGCACCTTGAATAATGCTTGGAGATTAAACCAAATAAAATGCGTGGAAAATGTAATATGGATTTGGATTAAATGCATGGAATATGGAAAGTTGACTTACCAAGTAAATATAATTTCGACCCATGTAATGTGGTATGGAAATAATTAACTCGGTCAATAGTATATATTCCACTTGTCGTCTCACGATAGGAAAATTGAGTGAATTCGACAAGTGGTGGCAAGCCATGTGGTGGCTTGTGGACCCACCACGTTGGTGATAATACCATAGTCCATACAGCGGCCGGGGCTCCCCTCTATAATAAAAGTTGAGCCTCTTGTTCCTATGCACCATTTTTATACTCATCAAAGACCGGTGATTGAAAATCAACAAACAAATCCCCTTTGCCTTTTCACCACGTGTCGCAGTGTGATTGGTCCATTATTGACCAGTTGACTAGAGTTGACTTTCTCGTTGACCAAACTTTGACCGGACATAACTAGAGCTCCTGATATCTGTTTGTCACATTCTTACAGTCATTAGAAATCTCTCAAGATGATCTTCTACACTGACACCATTTAGAGATGTTTAGGGAACTTTTCAAAAATGATCCCTTGATCACAAAACTCTAAAGATCTCGAAAGCCCCCAACAACTCGAACAATCTCAAAATTATAAATCAAATGCGATTCAAGAATGCACACCAACACAATCATCAAGTATGGTGAAAAGTGCATAAACCTATGAATTAGGAAATCAAGCTCCCAAATACAAAATCCATGTTTCAAGATAAATCGCAGTCATTTGTTGAGTATGAGCTCACTGTGATCATTGAGATTGGAGAAAATATTACACTTGATAGACAAACACGCCTAGTCTCCCTTATCAAGGAATTCGTAGAAATAATTGTTGGATATTACCACACCGAGTGACTTTGTTAGTCCTAATCTCTTAAAACAATTCAAAAATACAAAAACATGAGAAAACATACACAAATAAAAGGTATAAAAATCAAACATTGCAATAAGGTATTGTGTACACATGGATGTTGTTTCTTCCTTTCCTTGCTATTAATTTTGCATGTCTTCCTACCATTTTCATCCCTTCCAAGTTATTTTGGTTAGCTTATTCACATGTATTTTGTGACATTTATCTCTATGGTATTTGTTTGACCTTGGTCTTTTATCACCTTGGTAAATTAAAGAATGACTGACCTCCTAGAGATCATATCACAATCAACATCTAATAAAATTGTTGGAAGAACTTTTGGAGATATTTGTTGACACTAGCCAATTTATTCATCACAATCAATTCCATATCCTTCCATCAAGCCATCAGTGATTGTTGACCCCTTGTCAAACAAGAGCAATGAAATAAGTTTTCAGAAAGAAAAAGAAACAAAATCAATCAAAAATCAAAAGCTAAAAGCTTCAAAGAAAACACAAATTGATATATTACTCTCTCTTGGGGTATTTCCAATTATCTCTATCGGGGATATGGATGTCTGAATGGTAGTAGATAAATGTTGTGATTAGAATCGAATGCATCTCCGTCGGGGCTATGGACACCTGGTTGACAACAGAGCAATGTACAACTATCCTTCAACCCTTCATTCACAAATCACCTATCACCTTTCAAAATCAATCATTCCTACACATTGCCTAGGTTGTCCTCATTTTTTACCTATTAAATATTCCCTTCAAGAGGTAATTAAATTTCCACATGCACACACTAGATCTCTATGAGTAGGAAGGATTAGTATGTTACTAAGTGTCTTTAATTTTAGACCTTGTTCAGACTCTTACTTTAGTCCTTATCTTGTCTCATGATTTATGCCTTTGACTAATCACCACTTCATCGTAAGGCTTCTAAGCTACATTCATATCATTTACATCATTCTTCTAATTTGATCAAAACATCCATGTGTATAATATTACTTTTTTTCCATGTTTTCAGACACCTTTTTCACCTTCCACAAAAACAATCTTTTCCTTCCTTTCTATCATGTGCTTTTAGGCCAGCTTATGCTGGGGGAATTATTGCTTCTTCCCAGCACTTTATTGGATTACGTTCATCATCACGTTGAACCTATCCATAATGGCCTTGGGTCCCGCTTCTACCTGTGAAGATTTTTCCTTTGAGTACTCCCAGCTAATAGCTGGGACATTTTTACATCTTCACCTTCCTCGTACGTGTGTGGCATCCTGCCCTTGTACATCTCATTTATCACTAGGGGCATCCATGCTTTCTTGTCTTCCTGTACATAGTTTTAGAAAACTTTCAAAATTAAAAAAAATTCAAATATGTTAGAAAAATCAAAACATTCAAATATGTTAGAAAAATAAAAAACATTCAAATATGTTACAAAAATCAAAACATTCAAATATGTTAAAAAAATCAAAACATTCAAATATGTTTAAGAAAACTTCTCAAAATTGAAAATCATCCTACAAAATTTCACTCTTTAGTTCTCACCTATTCATGTGTGTGACTCGTGGATTATCTTGATCTACCTCCATCAACAAAAGCTAGGCTGCTTACTTTTTCTGTACTCTGGGGCACAACGAGTTTCTAGGTATTGTTTCGTAGTGCACATTCCTTTATCATTAGACTGAAGTGTCCTTCATTATTCCCCTTTCTTGGGGCACCATCGTCAACCCTTGTCATTATTTCAAATAGGTTGGAAATGAATCTTGATAACAAAAACATTACATTATGTTTCTTTGTTAGGTTTGACGTGTTTACTTTCTCGTATTGCATTGCATTTTGTATGTTGCATGGAGTTAGACATTTTTTACTTTCTTGTATTGCATTTAATTTTGTATGTTGCATGGAGTTAGGAATATTTTACTTTCTTGCATTGCATTTAATTTTGTATGTTACATGGAGTTGGTGTTTTTATCAATTGACATTTGTTCGTATATGGATTTTCATGTCATATTGCACTTTTTTTGTTCTTTTTAATAAGGACCGATGATGAAGGTCACTAGAAATATGATGAATAAATAATTTTTTTAAAAAGGAACTAGATGGATGTTAGATCATTCCCTCTTCCTTATACTCCTTTTTCTTCTCTATCCCCTTTATTCTTCTTCACACTATTCTTTCTTATGTTCTCTTTCTATCATCTTTTCAATCGTCGATCGAGTTCTTATATCACCCCATCAACAACTGAGGGGGCATCCTTCATTATACTTATTTTTCTTCTATCCCTTGAACAATTCCTACTTGTTTATGCTCTTTGAATTTCTTTGAAGTGACATTACTTACGCCACCCCAAAGTGGGGAAAATGTAGACACCTAAAATATACTTACACTTAGCATTTGATCCAATCCATTTAATTAATGACACTTCATTAATTCCCTATTCTTCACTCCAATCTTGGATGCCAATTTACAAAACCTTCTCAGTCGTATTCTTCCCATATTCAACTTATTTGGCTAATATCTCTCTTATTAGCTAAACATTCCTCCTTTCGACCATTCAGAACCTCCCTAGTTCTCTCTAGACCACTTTTATTATCTTTGTAGGCTATCTATCAATCTAAATTGGTTATCCAGACCCCTCTCACCTCTCAATGAGTCTCTAATCACTTGCTAATAAATTTTAACTAGCCTAAACAAAGCTTATCTAAGCCTAAAGCATGTTTATCCTAATCTAATTTAAAAGTGATTTTTGAGATTTAGACCCACATGTACCCAAATTCCAAACTCTCCCAAGTGGAAAACTATAAATAGAAGGGTCACCCCTCCCTCTCAACCTTACACCTTGATTTCATAACAAGAATCTCTCATATTTTGAGATCTTGGCATTAGAAATCATTTTTGATAGCTTTAATCTATAAAACATTTGCATCTTGGCCATACTCCATTATTAAGAGCTCTCCCATATTGCATCCATCCATTCCAAATATAGTAAGGGAAGATCTAAAGCTTGGCCATGTAGCCAACTTGGAGAGATCTCTTCACAATGTTTGATAGTAAACAACAAATAATTTGATTTCTTAGAATTTAACTAGCTTCATTTTCATTAAGCTTTCATGGAGTAGAGAGTAATATATATGCTAGGGTTTGAATGTTTGTTTCAAATTTATATATGCATAGATAGTTTCTTGTTTAGATATAATCTTATGGTGAATGGTTGAGTTTAGTCAAGCTTGAGGTTATTTAACCTCATCCCATAGCTTTGCAAACCTTTCCATTGCATACAAACACCAATCAACAAACTTATGTTAATAAGTCCCCCTATCTATCTAGATTAATTAATTATTTCTAATTAATTAAGATCTCATTTCTATCTAGATTAATTAATTATTCTTAAGTAATTAATTATCTTTTCTATTTAATCAACAATTCATCATTTATTTCATTAAAATCCTCTTATAACATAAATGATACTAACTATTCCTCTAAAAATCTTCTATAAGCTTGCACACCTATTAATTAATCACTTTGGTCAATTAATAAACCCCCTTAATCCCCATGAGTCACTAGAGGAAAAATTGAACTCTCCTAAAGTTAAATCAACTACTTCCAAATCATGCTTATCCACAACTAACCCAACCTCTCTATTATCTCACATGGAAAGGGATGTAGAGATTCTTTTATCCATTGGGCTATATAAAGAGCCCTCTTCCTACATTTCTTCTTACACCTAAATGATTATAGAGCCTAATATATAGCCATTTTATCATGTTAAAGCATTCTTCATTGGATGAGCTAGCTATTTTCATTTCTTGCATTCATTCTTCCAAGTTTTAAGTCATATGGAGATATGTCAAATGGTCTCGTAGCCATGGATTGACAAGACTCCATTCTTAAAACCTTGGGATTCAAGCATACAATCAAACCATTTAATTGCTAAGGATATAAATAGGTTCATATCATTAGCATTCAATTAGAGATAGGGGTTAATTTGTTTAGCATGTTAGTTTGAATCTTCATTTTATGTTCTAATGCAAATGTGTTAATAGATTATATTTTCTTAAGCTCGAAGCAAGATGGTATATTGATCTAGTTAGCATTGTATTTAAGATATTAGGTGTTAGATTTGATTTATTTTTATTTTTTAACTAATTCATCTAAACATTTGGCATGCATGGTGGGACTCACTAAATTTTCCTTTGCACTTAATTTCATTTTTTTTGTAGTTAAGTTTCATTTTTGGTTACTAACCCTCTTTTGCACATGTTGATCTAACTTGTTTTTCTTAACTTGTTTTGTTGAGTTTACATGTTTTGATTCTTCCTTGTAGGTATAAAGGAGGTGACGTACTGTCAAAATTAGATCTTAATGGGAGAATTTCAAGATTTGTCTATGTTTTCATGTTTAGAGCTTCATTTTTCAACATTCTATATGCTAGTTTTCTCAATTTATTTAAAATCCTTAATTCTTGAGCTTGTAGGTTAGTGTTTTATAGTGCTAAGTATTATATTTACATATTAATGTGGCAGGTTTCTTTCAAAATTGAATCTTGGTTAGAAAATTTCAAGATTTCTCCATGCTTTCATTTTTAGAGCTTACTTTTTCATCATTCTACATGCTAGTTTTGTCAATTTTTTGAAAATATTAATTTTTTGATCATGAATGTTAATTTTTGATAGCATTGAGTCTTCTATTCATATATTAATGTGATGGGTTTTTATCAAAATTGAATCTTGGTTGGAAATATTTGACCATTGTACAGATTAAGGAACGTTGTTTTGACATTTTTGAGTGCATGTTAAATGCATACACGTGAGCATAAGAGCATATGCATAACCCATCTTTTAGAGGCCATAATTTTTTTTACCAAACTTGAAATGAATCTATTTTTATTTGCATTAGAAATTTATTGAATTAAAATATGAAATGAAAACATAAATTCATGATTTATACTTAGAAAAATTTTAGGTTTACCCATTATTGTAAAACTGGTCATTTTCTAACATGTCTAATGTTTTGATGAATGTTGTATTTACATGTTTTACATGATTTAGAAAAAATCTTGTGGATGATCTTATCTTACACCTTTTAGTGACCTTGAGAATAAAAACCAACTTTGATCTCTATCTTTTTAATATTTGGATTAACTTGGAAATTTTATTATTCCTTTTGCTTAAGGGAATGAACCTTTTAAAAAGTATTTTTTTATGGTCCTTTCATTTGAATTTTTCCATTTATATCTAGTTGGGATCAAGTTTTTGTATGATCTTATCTTACACTTTAGGGTGATCTTGAGAATCAAAAACAATTTTATTCTTCATTTTCTAACATTTTGTTAATTGGAAACTTCATCTTTCATTTTTGGCTTAAGAGAATGAACTTTTATCAAGATTATTGTATGTTTCATTTAGTGAAAATATTTCCTTTACTTTTAAGTTGTATTATTTGTTGTGTATTATCTTCTCTTACATCTTTGGATGATCTTGAGAATCAAAAGAAAATCTTAATCCTCTTTTAAATAATGTGATTTACTTGGAGAACTACAAATGCTTGAGTGTAGGACCTAAAAACACTTGTCGAAGAAAGGAAGTAAAAACAAAATTTTCTAACTACATGTGTGTTGCAAGTTTCCAAATGGTGAATGAATAAACAAAATTAATTCTAAAAGATAAAAAACACACCACATTCAAAACACTTGATTTGTAGGTTCAGATAATGGTATGCCCCATCCACTTAAAACTAGGACATAACCCCTTTGATATAAGCCTTAAGATACAATAATGGGGGTGGTCATAGGAAGCCCAAACTATTCCATGTAAGAGGGAACCTTGTTGATGAAACGGGAAGTGCTCTGCACACCTACTTAACTATTATACATGTAATATTTAGCATCAAAGTTATCTGTACCACGACCCCAGTGAGAGTACATGATGGATCCATTTATTGCCCATTGTGCTTGAAGTTGGTGTGTGTTATTTTCCGCATCATTAGGTGAGTCATCTCACTTAGGTGATATCATAGGTCCATGTGTCATTTAGGGGTCATTATGAGATTCTCTTATCGTCATTGTGTCATATGCATCATTAGGGAGTTACACTTCTATTATGGGAATGTAACTCCCCCTCTCCACTTGAGTTGTCATGATTGTAGCACTGGGGGTTACTCAACACCTCCTATATGTACACACCTTTGGATCTATGAGATAGAGGAGAGTTTTGTGTCTTATCGAGGTTTCACACATTTTTCAAATCTTTGCATGCACATTCAGTTGATCCTCGCTCCTCTCGAGATCTCTTCAAGATGTTGTTCACACGTCCATTGATGTGCACGTCGTCCCTTGTGATCCTTGCTTGCGGGTTTTTGTACCCTCTTACATGGTATCAGAGCAGATCTTGTGGATCCATGCACTCTTTAGCATTTTTCATGCATTTTCTAGCTTCCAGCATGATATCTAGATCTCATTACGTGTGTCGTAATGGTTATTCCATTTATCATGCTCCACTTGCAATGATTATGGTTTTATACCTCTTGTAGAGTTGTTTGTGTGATCGTGAGTGTTTTTGGGGTGTTCATGTGTCTGCGAAGTTATTTTGCATTGACTGTGCTTTTAACGTGGATGTCTTGGCTCTTGTACCATTCATGCCTTGTGCTCAGGTTTTGGTTCTCCGGTCTGCAACTTCACCAGACCCCGTCTGCGTGTGCATTCAGCCTACTCTCACCTATAATCTCCCAGAGCTTTGGAGGCACATTCACAAGAGCCAACACCCTGCTTAGCGGTTTCACCGCTCACTCTGCAACTCCAACCCACATTTTTGGCATTCCAATGATTACTCCCTGAGTATGTGGTTTTGTTAGTTCAGCTCTGCATTTCCTATAGCCATTCAAGGATTTCCTGGTTCGCATTGGGTTCTTGGCTTCTAGCTGGTCGCTCCCAATGTTTCCTTGGTTATGTGTGATGTTCGGCCTCCTGCACTGAGATCCCATGGCTTGTGGCTTCACCCCTTGGGAACTCTATGTTTTTGTGGCTTCACTCCATGATCCTATAATCGACAGCCTCCATTCCTTCATGTTCAGGCTCTCTTGTTACCTCTGCGACTACCACAGTTTCCTGTCACCTAGTTGTTCCCTGTCTGGCTCACACATGGCTTCAAAACTTTGTTGACCTCTAAGCTCAAACTGTGGCCATTACATGGATTTCCTGGTGCTTTGACCACCAAATCCTCTGGCTCAATAGCCCCTGATCCACGTGGTGAGCACACCTACCTTCCTTTGACCCAGACGTGGACCACCTGTATAGAACTTAGCACAGTACTTAGACGCGTTGATGTGGCTCAGCGTTTAATTCTGTCACCTCCAGATCATCGTGGGCCCCATGAATCCCTTTTAGAATTGTTTGTAGGTTACAACAATCCCTTTTTAATGTTTTAAGGTAAAAAACATTCACTTGGCATTGTAATAATTTTTGGGCTTCATTTTACTTGTTAAGTATGCCCTTGCTATATGCGTCAAAGACAAAGGGCAAGGTCCTGGGTTGGTAGAAGGCTAATCCCCCCTCACAAGAAAAAAAAACCCTACCTGAAATTTGATACCATTTCCAATGAGTACCCACACGACACCCTTTGTACCCATTTCAGGCACTTTTTTAATGCATTTGCAGCATTTATTGGCATTTTCCATTAGTTGTGGGAATCGTATTTATGATATAACTTTTGACTCATTGCTCATTTTTAGCGCTTTTTTAGTCAAATTTGCTTGATTTGTCACACATTACATGATGAAATTGTCATTTTTTGTAAGTGCACTATTTTATAAAGTGCCGCATTATGGGGGGTTCACTAGTACTCTTGGGCTTTCACATGCAGACGCATTATCGGCCGAGTTTGACGTCTTGCTTTTGTGCACCTTGCACTTTTGATTCCGCATCATGGAGAGTGCTCATTCCAGACTTGAGAATCATAGGATCACCTTACAGCCTCCACCACTTCTTACTGGGAGAGAGAACTATTCAGCTTGGCGTGCTTCCATGGAACGTTACTTCGCCCACAAGGGTCTTTTACCCTTCTTGCTTGGGCTAGTTTCTACACCCAATAATCATCGTCATCTAGAGGACTTCCTTGACACTTGTGACCACATCTTTGGTCACATGATGATGTAAGTCTCTCATTCTCTCTAGTTTCGTATGGCAGACTTAGATCCACCTCACCGTGTTTGGAGCATTCTTTAATCCCTCTATGGAGACCCTTCACATACTGTCACCGTTGTTACTGCTGCTGATTTAGTTGTCTCCACTATTTCTTCATGTGATGATAGTTTTACTGACATAGAATCACTTGGTTCTACTTCTGATGATGAGGATTGTGTACCCAGTTCTAATGTCGAGAGTACTATAGAGGACTCTTCTCCTCCTTCTCTCACTATTCTAGAGAGTGTTGACACTTCCCACATCTCATCAGATATCTAGAAGTCTCCTTCTTAGTCTTATACATTCATCACACCCGCATCCTTTCCACTTCCAGTGTGCGAGGCCCCTTTCACTCCTCTACCTTCATTGGATGAATCATACCTATCTGACATCGCTCTTCTGTTTATTGAGCCCCCTCATTGAGACGAGTATCTGCCTGACCTTAGTCATCTTTTCATAGAGTCTACTTGTGATGCACTACAGGTTTCTCATCCATCTACAGGTGTTTTAGAGGATTCCATTATATCCATTGTTGGGAGTGCCCCTTCAGGGACTCTTACCACTTCCACTTTTCTGGAGACCTTCATTGATCCACTCTTGCTTGTGGATCCATTTTCTATTGTGGGGGATGTTTTGCTACCTTCACATCACATGGAAATCCTTTCTACAGGTGTTCACTCTTCACATTTTGACAGTTCTGCACATGTGGCATTACCTTCAGTTCCTTGGCACTCATTTGCTAGACCTATGTCACACTTTCGTGGACCAGACTCAAAGTTCTTCATGTTACTACCTTCGGTTTCCTTTGTAGAGTGGGCTGACTTTCAGAATGTCATTTCTATCCTTCCTAAGGGAAGGAACACAATTCGGTGCGGGTGGGTCTTCTTCAGTCCAGAGGCAGAGGATCTCATCATCCACATTCTTTTGGGAGACCTCCTAGAGCTACAGAGTTCAGATCCATCCATGGCATCTTCTGCATTCCTCTCATCTCCCTCTTCTTCTCTCTTCTTATTCTTTCTGAGAGATTTCCTCTTTGTACATGGGTACCTTTTCAGGCTCATCTAGAGTTGGGACTCATATTTTGCACCTTTCTTAGATTAGAAAGTGTTTTGTTCTCTTGTGGTGGATGGTTTTTCTACTGGGTTTTCCTTCACTACTTGTTACCTTTTTCTTGTATGTGGGTACCTCATCAGGTTTTGTGCCAGGACCCATTTCTCATTTCTAACTTGCCGCCTTAGCCTAAGTTACGATGAAGGTTAGGTGTTGGTGTGTGTTATTTTCCATATCATTAGGTGAGTCATCTCAATTAGGTGAGATCGTAGGTCCATGTGTCATTTAGGGGTCATTATGAGATTCTCTTATGCGTCAGTGCATCATATGCGTCATTAGGGAGTTACACTTCTATTCTAGGAATGTAACTCCCCCTCTCCACTTGATTTTTTCATGATTGTAGCACTAGGGGTTACTCAACACCTCCTATATGTACACCCCTTTGGATCTATGAGATAGAGGAGAGTTTTGTGGCTTATCGATGTTCTACCCATTTGTCTAATCTTTGCATGCATATTCGGTTGATGCTCGCTCCTCCTGAGATCTCTTCACGTTGTTGTTCACACGTCCATTGATGTGCACATAGTCCCTCATGATTCTCGCTTGCGGGTTTTCATACCCTCTTACACTTGAAGTGGGTAAAGTAAAGTTGAGATAATCCTTAGGAAACCTTGGAAAATTGAGCTTGCTCTTAGATAACTTATGACACCTAGTTGAGTGAACCACCTAAGAAATTCATTTAGTCTTTGGAGCCAAGTTGACCAAATCACTGTTGTAAAGAGCCATCATTCATCACGAAACGTGTGAAGCATTACTTTGACTTAGTTTTTCACTTGCCCTAAGGTGAGGTAAAACTCTGCCGAAGTGAGGTAAAAAAAAATTCATCCTCACTTGTACTACTTCCTTCGCTTTCTTTTTATATTTTTTTTATCAAAAGAAGAGTGACTACATGTGTATTGCCAATTGATTGTGTCAGCATTTTTATGTCCATTTACGCTCATCCATGTTTGCGGATGAGTTGTTAAATGTCTAAAGTGTGTGGAGACATTTTCATATCATTTGTATAATTTTTGATCTTGATATCCAATTCAAGATCGTCAATCAAAGTTAGGCGTAATTCATCATCTTGATTCTCCATTGAATTGTTTGCTTGTATCGTATTGTAACAATTTTGATGCTTATGTCTTGTTTCTTGAAAAATTGACCTTAGTGTCTAGATTGTAATGTTACACTACATGCATAGTAAAAATTCATTGGTATAATCTACCCTTGGTTTTCTTTCAAACATTACCTTGATTTTTAAATGTGTTGTTACCTTTGTGCCTGTCATGTCAATATTATTTTGATATTAATACATTACTTTTCTACAAAGTTTTGTTAATGTATCTTAATGGTATTTTTGCATCCTTCATATTCATAACTCCCATTTTTTAAGATATAGGTATTGATTAGACTTAAAATTACTTTAAGTATACCTTTCTTGGAAATCATATCAACCTTTTGTTATTACTTATGTCTTGTTCATTTTTGAACTTGGCATAAGTGGTGACATTTTTTTGATCATCTTATGTGTCAAAATATTAATTGATCAGATGCTTAGGAAGTACTCCATTTGACTAATTAGTTTACCAAAAAAAATTTTGTTCAGAAATTCACTTTGATCCATTGATTCTTTATCATTCATTATTCTTTGGTCATTAATTTGGATTTGTGTTTTGAACTTGTGTGATTGTTCCTTGTGTTTATCCACATTATAAAGTAATTTTTAGGACAATCCTTTGGGTCTTTGATCCTTTTAATCTTCTTGTTTTTTTCCCTAAGTTCATGATTTTTTTAGCACATCTTTCAAACCTTCGCAAAACAATTTCCTATCAAGTAAATTTCCATCAATCAAACATAGGAAATCTTTCCTTTGTATCCTTTATGTTGCTAAAATTTTGATCAATCCTTTGAAATTCATGCCTCTAGACCTTGTTGGATTATCATCTTGAGTCATCACAAGGTATGTTTTCCTTAGCTTCCCTTTTGGAAAATCTCACAAGCATCCTCATCTTTATGAAATGTCTAGTTGGTTGTCATTATGATGCATGAATAAACATGAAATCTTCCTCACTTTGAAAAAGTTTGATAATACAATCTAGGTCTACACCTTTAAACCCAACACATGCTAAAAAATACTGATTATCACAAGGTGCCTTATACATATGAAAATAATAAATCAAAGTTTCAGTGTTCACATCAAAATCTGCCCATCACGACCAAACGTAATTTGGTTCTTCACGCTAAAGAACCCATCTAGGTAACCCATTACCAACCTTCATCTCATAGTCGATGGTATGGTTTGGACATTTCTAAGCCAAATTATTATTTGGTTTCTCCGCACTCTTCTTCTGATTCTAATCCAAATATTTCCTCTTCTTCTAAGGATTCCAATCCAAATATTTCCTCTGATTCTTTTGATGATTCAGATCCAAACTAATATTCAGATTCATCTAATTTGACTCCTAAGTCATGGGCCTCCCCTTCTTCATAGGACCTCCTTCATCATAATTCTACTCTTATTATTGATTCCCCCCTCTCTTTGTAGGACCTCATTTATCATTCATCTAATTTGGCTTCGAATTCATGGTCCTCCCCTTCTTTGTAGGACCGCTTTTATGAGTCACCTAAACAAACCCTTCCTCCTTTGAAGATTCGTGTGACTCAAATTCCTTCAATTCAATCATCTAAGTCAAATCCTATGTCACAATCTATAGAATATTGGATATAAAATATTTTTATTCTTCCTCCATGACATCATCTTATAGGGAAACCTACACCAACCAATTCTAGATCCACGTCTTCTTCTACTCATGAGACATCTAGCCCTAAGTATACTTCGTCTCTTGAGTCATCTTCTTATATCAATCATCATAAAACATATTCTAAGTCTTTCACACTAATTGAACCTCTTTCTTCCAATCAACCCTTGGTGGTCAATCAACAACTCATACTGATTGATCTCTTTCAAAATGAAGAAACAATCATGTAATTTATAGGGGCACAAGAAGATATTCCTCTAGAATATTATGAAAAAAGATTCTCTTTAGACTTTGACGCATCTACATATATTGAGGAAAAGGTGAAATCCTTTTATTAAGAAATGGAGGAAGACCCTCAAATCATGCAACTTGATCCTCCTCTTATTATTCCATCTTCACATTCTTCATAATGTGATGAAACTCCTGGGTCTTACATTGATCCATGACCTATCTTCTCATCACCCAATCACTCTTTGTATATCAAAAATCCTCAATCATAATATCTTATAGGGTCAATGCCAAGTAGCCCTTCATCTTCATCTAGGTGTGAGTCACCTTCTAGTAGTCCTCCTTCTATTTGTGGGACATTTTCAAGTAGTTTATCATTTTCTATTCTTGGGGCACATCCAACTAACCGCTTGTTTTCTATATATGGGCCACCTCTAAGTTGACCTTCATCATCTATTTGTGGGTATCCTATGGGTAGAAAATTACCTTCTATTCTATCCCTTTGTCTTCAATTCATGGGCTACATCCTAATATCCCACCATTGTCTTTTATTTATGGGAGACCTCCTGGTAGCCCATGATCTTCTATTCTTGGGTCACATTGTAAGAGTCCATCATCTTATATCTGCGGCTCACCTCCTAGTATCCCTTCTTCCTCTATAATGGGGCCACATCCAATTAGCCTTCCATCTACTATCTGTGGATCACCTCCTAGTAGCAAATCTTCTTATATTCTTGGACCATATCCTTTTTATCCATCACATTATCCTTCTACCAATGATTTTGGCAAGCCCATATTTATTTCTCATATCAATTCTAAACATCCACATTCTTCTCCCACTTCCCGGGATCAGAAAAGTCAAACATTAGCTTATAAGAAACCTTGACCAGTTTTTCTCCAAGCTAAGACCAAAACACTAAAGAGCTCCAAACCTCCCAAAAACTCAAATGATTATAAAATTCAAAATCAAACGCAATTCTAGAATGCACACCAATGTACCCATCAAGTATGGCTCAAAGTGCAGAAACCTATGGATAGGTAAGTCAAGCTCCCACATATGAAACCCATGTTTCAAAACAAATCACAATCATTTGTTGAGTGTGAGCTCACCATGATCATTGAGATTAGGGATGATATTACACTTGATATACAAACATGCTAAGTCTCTCTTATCAAAGAAATTTTGAACATCATTGTTGGATCCGATCACGTAGAGTGACATAGGTGGTCCCAATCTCCCAAAACACTGAATAATTCTTAAAAAAATCTACAAAATTCAAAACTAAAAAAATGAGAAAAACATTATAAATCAATGGTACAAAAATCAAACATTGCAATTAGGTATTACATACACATGGATGCTATTTCTTCCCTTTCTTTCATATTTCTCTGCAAGTCATCCACAATTTTCATCCGTTGGATGATATATTAGTTAGCTTATTTTGAAATTTTTTTGTGACATTTATCTCTATGGTATCTGTTTGACCTTGGTCTTTCATCACCTTGGTAAATTAAAGAACAACTAACCTCTTAGAAATGCTATCACTATCTACATGTAATAAACTTGTTGGGAAGAATTTTTGGGTGTATTTGTTGACACTAGACAATGTCACCATCACAATTAATTCCACATCCTTCAATCAAGTCATCAATGGTTCTTAACCCCTTGTTAAAAAAGATATCTGAAATAAGGTTTCAAGAAGAAAAAGAATCAAAATTAATCAATCAAAGAGAAAATATAAAAGGAAAAGCTAAAAGCAAAAGGAAATTGATATATAAATCTCTGTTCGGGTATTTCCAATAATATCTACTAGAGATATTGATGCCTAACTGATAGTAGAGAAATGTTGTGATTAGAATTAAATGCATCTCTGTCAGGGCTATGGATGCCTGGCTGGTAGTGGAGCGATCTACAACTCTCCTTCCATAATCCATTCACAAATCACCTTTCAAACTAAATCATTCCTACACATTGGCTAGTGTCTTAACTTACTATCTATCAACTCTTTCCTTCAATAGGTAATTCATTTCCACATGCACACATGGGATCTTAATGATTAAACATGATTAATATGTCATCAAGTGTTACTTTTTTGACCTTGTTCAAAATATTTCTTTAACGCATGTCTTGTCACATGATTTGTTCCTTGAGCTAATCACTTTTTCATCGACAACATTTTAAATATTTTCATAGCATCCTCTATTCTTCAAAAATCATTTAGAATATCCATGTGTATCAAATGTCCTCTTTTCCATGTTTGTAGGAACTTTTGTCTCCTTTTAATAAGCCAATTTTCTACTTTTTTTTTTCATGTGTTTATTGGCTAGCTTACGTTGGGGGAATCCTTACTCCCGCATGATTGAACATATTTTATATTTTTCTTGATCCCCCTTCAGCCTGTGAATATTTTTCCTTTGAATACTCCCACCTTATCACTGGAGAATTTTCTCATCTTTAATTTCTTGTGTATACGCATGGCATTCTACCCTTGTACATCCCATCTATCATTGCGGGAATCTATGATTCTTTTTATTCAAAAAAAATTCAAAATAAAAAACATTCAAATATATTTCTAAAAAAAATCATCCTACAAAACATCACTCTTTGGTTCTCTCTTGTTCTTGTGCACGACTAGTGGATCATCTTTATCTACCTCTATCAACAAAGTTGGTTTTCTTACTATGTCTGTACTTTGGGGAATAATGCATTGTTTGGTATTGTTTCATGTTTCACTATTACTTTTCATAGGACCTAAGTATCCTTCATTATTCCCCTTGCATGTATCCTTTCTTGGGGCACTATCTTTTAATCCTTGTTGTTAATTCACACAGGCCGGAATCAAATCTTGATAATAAAAACATTTCATTATGTTTCTCTGTTATGTTAGCTTGTTTACTTTCTCGTATTGCATTGCATTATGTATGTTGCAAGGAGTTAGGAATATTTTACTTTTTGATATTTCATTACATTGTGTATGTTGCATGGAGTTGGTATTTTTCAGCAATGGACAATTGTTCATATTATGGCTTTTCATGTCATTCTAATTTTGTCGTATGCTTATATTTTTAATAAGGACTGTTGACGTAGATCTTTGGCAATATGATGACACTAAAGTTGTTTCAATACACTGGATGAAATTTTTCTCTTTTCTTTCCTTCTTCATTCCTCTTCTACATCATTCTCCTATCATCACTATTCTTCTGATTCACATGGGGTATCCTGACCCTACCCATTATTCTATCCATTTCTCTCACATTTTTTTGAGCATCCATCGCCTGCTTTCATCACCCCATTGACACTCGGGGGCATCTCTCACTTCTACTAATTTTTCTTCTACGCCTTTAAAATTTTATCTGTCTACTATCTTTGAAGTGACATCACTTACACCACCCCAAAGACGGGAAAATGTAGACACCTATAATTTAGCTCGAGAAATTTAAATGCTTGAATTATGCTAATTATACCCTTTCTCGCAAATTGAATACATATCATAAATATCACACATTTTCTCTACAATCATTGTTAATTAATTACATTACGTTATTTAATTAAATCTTCTATCTAACAACGACACCAATTAACAACCTTCCGTTAATCAACCCCCCTTTCTATTTAGATTAATTAATTATTTATAATTAATTAATACCCCTTTCTATCTAGATTAATTAATTATTCCTAATTATTTAATTCTCTCTTCTATTTGATCAATAAATCTTGATTTATTTGATTAAAATCCTCTTATAACATAAATCATACTAACTATTCCCCGAAAAAGCTTCTATAAACTTGCACACCTATTAATTAATCACTTTGGTTAGTTAATAAACCCCTGTAATCTTCATGAGTCATTAGAGGACAAATTAAACTCTCCTAAAGTAAAATCAACCAATTCTAAAATATTTTTATCCACGAATAACCCAACCTCTCTATTATCCCACATGTAAAGGGATGTAGAGATCATTTTATCCATTGGGCTATATAAAGATCCCTCCTCTTACCTTTCTTTTTACACCTAAATTAGCATAAAGCCTAAGCTATAGCCATTTTATCATCTTAGAGCATACTTCATTGGAGGAGCTTGATATTTGCATTGCTTGCATTCATTCTTCTAAGTTAGAAGTCATATGGAGATATGTTAAATGGTATTGTAGCCATGGATTGAAAAGAATCCATTCTTGAAACCTTGGGATTCAAGCATATAATCAAACCCTTTGATTGCTAAGGATCTAAATAGGTTTATTTAATTAGCATTCAATTATAGATAGAGGTTAATTTATTTAGCTTATTAGTTTGAATCTTCATTTTATGTTCTAATGCAAATATGTTAATATATTAGCTTTTCTTAATCTCTAAGCATGATGTTATATTGATCTAGTTAGCATTGTATTGAAGCTATTAGGTGTTAGCTTTGATTTCCTTTTCTTTGTTAACTAATTTATGTAAATAGGAATCATATGAATAGTGGCTTGTGATTAGGATCTAGGAATTTACCCAAGTGAATAATTAAGTGTCTACAATTCTAAGATTCCATGAGATGAGTTAGGAAAGTTCTTTACATATTTGTGTTGAACCATATCAATCAAAGCAGCCTACCACTAAAGAAGCAAACATGTAAAAAACAGTCAGTTGGGTTTGAGAGAGTATTTATTAAATGGCATGGTTTCAAATGAAATATGAGAATGAATAGGTGTTATAGGTTTAATACACCTTTCTTAATCCCATAAAATGGTGCAGTGAATTGATTTTGTACACTAGTTCAAATGATCCAAAAATTTCTTTTTAGGACAATCAATAAGGGTTGTGAAATGATATTGCAAAATTGATTTTCTCCACTCAACACATGTAGTAGAGTATATGATCATGGAGTATAAGATATTTTTTAAGTGTATATGCAATGGTTGTCCACGAAATTTAGTTTTAGTATGTGAGGTACACGAAAAATCATGACTAGTTTTTGGGACTAAAAATCCATCCTGAGTGACTCTTGAAAAACAAGAATAACTGATCTATTTTCCCTCAAGTGATGAAATGTAAGGACTTGGTTAGTTTATTAAGACATAGTTCCTTTAATAAATGTGACTTTGGATCGATGGATGTGTTCTTTAATACATGAACCATCTCACTCTATGAAAATAATTTTTTTGTTCCTGAAACCATATTCATGTCTTGTCCAAATTAGTATCTCTTTGACTAAATGAAGGTGAAAGGATTGTCTCTTTTCATTTGAAGGTGACCTATGGATCACATACCTTTTCTTCCAAGATTGATAAGGTTTGAAGACTCATGCATTAAGAGTGATGAAGCATTTGTATGACTGGTTTCCATGTCCTTTATGAATTGTGAAAAAAAACTATGAAAAAGAGTTGAATAGAAGGGTCTATGTTTTATTATGATGATCCCAAAGCTGATAGTGATAGTGTATAACTCTTGAAGATTAATTCCACCTAAATGTAATGCAAAAAATAAGCTTATAAATTTTTTCAGACACCTATGTTGAAATTGTTTGTGTGAAGAAGTTGCACCTGGATGTGCATATGAGTCTAAGTGAAGGTTGAATGTAAAATGGAAAATTTACAAGCATGTAAAGGAGTTATAGAGTGAAGGGAAGGTTATGTATTTTTATTTTATGCTCACAATACTTGGTGCATGTTACCTTTAACTACAAGACAAAGTTTCTACATTGAATAAGAAAGAAACATACATGACAAGTATAAATGAAGAATATAAATGTCAAATGTCAGTTCAGGTCGTAAGAAGAACATTTTCAGTTATGCAGTGTGTTTAGAGGTATGTTGGTGATCCAAAAAGTTGATATAATTAACATGAAAGGTCTTGTAAGGTTTTCATTTGTTTTGACACCTATTCAGATGTAATAATTTCATATTAATAGTTTTGTTGATGTCATTTCATGTCCCTTCTATGAGTTGAATGGTCAAGAAGTTAAAGTATTGAAAAGGAAAGGAATACGAAGTGTACGATGAAAATCTTCAGGTATTTGTGTTCCTAAGAGGGCATTGTGATGTGTTGTTGACGACTGTAATTTTAAGGAGCTTAAGGACATGAAAAAAAAAGGTTTATCAAGGAGAGTAAGAAATTCCTTCATGAATGAAATTTGGTAGAAACATGTATACATGAGAGAGTGGGTACTTGAAAGGGAAATCCAAGGATAGAAGCTTGAAAAGAATGATTGTGTGAAATAAGCATTACATGAAAACATTTTTTAGTAGATGAATAAGATGAGAAAAGAGATGAATCAAGGTGAGGAGGGTGAAATGAGAAGATAAAAGAGTTGAATAAGAGATCACAATTTTTTGTGTTAGACAAACAGAGGAAGGTTATTAAAGAATTTTGTAAAATTATAAGTTTTCGATTAGAAAATATGGAGTTGAAGCTTCCTTATAAGTTGAAGATTGTAGAAGGTCAAGTAGTAGCTTCCATGCAAGTAGAATCTTTCTAAACTGAAGTAGCAACTAACTAAATTATTAGAGTTGATGCTTCAAGTTAAGTGGATGCTCCACAATTAAAATATTTGTAATATTTTTAGGACAGTTTGTACAAGATAGTGCATTAATTTTAGTGGGTTTTTCTCCCTTAAAGGGTTTCCCACATTAAACCTTGTGTTCATGTGTGTTTTCTTACTACTTTCTTATGTTTGAATGTGATTAATATCTCATGGTTAATGGTGATCTAAATTGAATAGATTACTGAGTTTATGATGATTTTTAAAAGTTTTGAGAATCACTGATTCACCCATCCCCTCTCAGTGGTTGTGTTTTCCAACAATTGTTATCAGAATAGGTCCTGTTGGAGTAAGCCTTATAGCTCAAAGGAGGTCCTATTGAAATAAAAGGATGACTATGGAAATAATATCTAGAAGTAGCTCAAGAGATAAGTATATTAGTGAAGATGAAGTTTCAGATGAGGATGATGTTGAAGTGAACCTTGAAGCTGAACTAATTAGTGTCCTTATGGAATTGAAGCACCAAAGGAAGAAGAACCAAAAGTTATGAACAATGATGAAAGAGTATGAATAAAGAATCATTATTCTTGAGCTTCGTTGGTGTAGAACCACTGACTCAGTGAGCTACTTCATCACAACGAGCTCAACACCAATCTCTTCCATCACCTTCGTTGAGCTCCAAATTCCACTTAGAAAAATCTTGTTCCAAGCTGCCAATCTCCCTTTGACGATCTCGCAAAATGAGCTTTGGGTGATCAAGCTTCATCTAATCTCATATGACCAATTTCCTTTCTTTCCATGGGCTCATCGCTGAGCTCCATCAACTGATCTCCATTATTCTTCACATCTACCAAGCTCCCTTTGAAATGAGTTTCTTCTATTTCTTCCATGTCGGACTGAAAACAAGCTCACCTTGATTTGGCTGAGCTTCCATCACATCAAGATTCAAACTGAATCACACCAAACTTCACACGAGCTCACGTGCAATTTATACCATCCTCGCCACACTTTTGACTCAGTGAGATCCTCCCTCTGTGTAACCAGGATCACTGTGTCAAGCTCCCTATCCACGGAGCTATTTCATCTCCCAAACGAGCTCACCTTGTCTACCAGTTAACACCATCGAGTCTCTCTGTGTCGACTCAACCATTGAGAATATTTTCATTCTTACCGAGATCTACATGATTGGGACCCATTGAATCATCCACTAAGCTCATTTTGTAATGCACCGAGCTTACCTTAAGTCGAGTTCACCTTAAACTCCACATGATCTTATGTAGAATGAAGCTCACTTCTTTACCAAGCTCTCCTCTCTGACTATGTTGGTTTGTCTCGACCGACTCCATATCATCCACATAATCAAGCTCCCCTTTTTGAACTCACAAACGAGATCTTGCTCGACTCTGAGATGATTTATACCATCACAAGCTTTACCAAATTGGTTGGTTCTTCCATGTAGCTTCTCATGACTCAGTTCCATCTTGCAACATGGCTCCTCAACCTGCTTCTAATGCTCATCTCCATGCCCGGGCTTGAAAAATTGAGATTGCCTCCATCTCTGCGACTACAAAGCCAAGATCCCTCGCATCAAGCTGAACACTCTTTTCCTCACCACATCCAAACCGATGAGCTTGAGATTATTCTATTCCTAGTGATTGAGCTCCGTTTCTTGAGATCATAGAGCAAGATTACCATCGATCTTCAAACTGAGCTCTACGATTGACTCAATGTTCTTCTCATTCACCTGGACCGCCATGAGCTTGTCGCACTCATTACTTGGTGAGCTTCACCTTCAAGTCAAGTGCCATCACTGTAACCCAAGCCAAGATCCTTTCTTCATCACATCAACTGAGCCATTTCCTACATAATGAACTCTTTTGACCCCACGTTTGCCTCTGATCACCATGCATCAGTTAATACCAACTCACACCTCAACTTGACCGTCTCTGCATGGCATCCCACACAAATGCACCCTTCAATAAACATTTCACACTAATGTACCACTAACATCCACTGCTCCCACACCGCTTGGCACTTGACTCAAACCTCCTCACAGCTCGGTGAACGAATAACCATCTTTGACCTGTCACCTTCCTCACAACTCGGTGCATGACTCGGACCTACTTAACCAATTCAGCCATAACGGACTTCGTAGACCAAACTTCCCGCCTACGTAGAGCTCTTAACACCTAAAATATTTGAAACCCAAAATTCTGAAACTCTGAATTTTGGAGTTTCAGAGTTTCAGGCTTCAGAGGTATCTAACTCTCTCAACATCTTCAAGCCCAAAAAACTCTGAAAATCTGAAATTAAATTTTCCAAAAATTCAAACTAGTTTTTCATGCGTGAGCCCCTAGGAAGTATCTAATCTAGCTTGGTTTACTCGTGGCCTAACCACTTTACAATGATTGTCCCGATCTACTTAGTCTCTTCTAGTGAGCTTCAACTTGGCTCAGATTACCCATTGAATTGGAGCCTCAGAACAAGTATTTATAAGCTCCTTCAATCCATTCGTGATCCTTCTAGTGGGCTCATCCAAATGCTTAGTCAACTTACCTCCTATTATAATCCTTGATCCCTGACATCGGTGAGTTCTGAACTCACTTGTATGCATCTAAGCTCAAAATAAAATACCTCTGGATCTTTGTGACTTACTGATTATGCATTCTCACAATGATCTGAGCTACCCTCTTTCATTACATTAGCTGAGCTGAGTTTAGGTATCCATATCCTTTATAAAACCACCAACCTTATTCATTAGATCCCACTGGCTTAACCTTCATTGCTCACTACCTGAGCTCTATCTCCCACCTCGAGCACTCGATCCTTGATTTTCTCCTTTCACGAGCATCATTGCATCTGTTAAATAATGATTTCACTGGCTTTCACTCTGGACTACCCCAAACACACCGAATCATATGATCATGTCATCCTCTTGTGTTCTCAACACTTGTGTGTGAACTCCCTTGTGTCTTGGCATGGTGATGTGCTCAATTAGCGAGCTCAGTCCATTTTTCTCATAACACTAAACTTTTTCTTGATCAATCTTTAATCTGATTTTTTTCTGTTTGGTGCTTGAGCTGATGTTGGCTCGATTTCCACTTCATGGGGTTTGATCTCACCTTGATACGAGCTCACCATGACTCAGCTCGAGCCATTTCATAAGCTATTTCCCTGAGCATGTCCTCTATTTTTTACATCGTTCAACATAATTTATGGATTGTATATTTCATTTCTCTTGACCATCATCTTCCCAAGCCACTTGAAGAACTCGATCTACAACACATGCATCTTACCCGAGCTAATACAATAACTCAACCCTCCTATATGATATCAAGCTTACATGTTCGATTGGAAACTGAGTTGAGCTCAAGTTGGCCTCCAAGTTGGGTTTGCATTTGAGCTCATTCTTTTGCATTGATCCTTAATCGACTCACTTGAGCTCGATTATGATTACCTCACCGAAATATCTAAGACTCGATGAGCTCATTCCTATTTTGAATGACTTATTCCTAGAAGAGACTTATCATGAGGGCTCGAGCTAGCTCCCCAACTTTATCAAACATGATGTTCCATTTTAAAGCTTGAGAGAATGTAATAATTTACCTAATTCAACATAAAACCAATAAAAAATGATTTTAATTTGCTTTAATGCACTTATATGTTGATTTGGTCCCAATTGAGCTATCTTGGAAAATCCTTCTTCCCATGTGTTTGAATACCCTTCTAAGGCATCATGAAAGTATATAAGAACCTTGGAAATGTTTATGCACCAACTTTGACAATTTTAGCCTGTTCATTTTTTACCTAGGGGGCAAAAATGGACAATAAGTTTAACCAAAGAATATTAAATATATTTCATAGTTATTTATTATCTCTCTGATCTCTATGTTAAATCTTCCATTTAGTCTTAAGCGCATAAGACATAATTTATGTTCATGTGTGCTTCTATTTTTTTCTTGTTGGTATTTGGATGTAGACATCTAGACCACATATACTAAAGTAGGAATTGTTGGTGATATCTCAATTGGTTTGGTTGATGTGAATTGGTTAATTCATCTCAATTAACACATTCCCTAGAATAGGTTAATGGTTCCCTATTCATGGATGATATAGTTCCCACAATCAAGGTGATGATCAAGACCATTTACAAGATATGGAGTTGTATGTTTCTTAGTTGAAGGTGGTAATTTATCCCATGTTTATACTTAGTAGGGGAATGTTAGAAATATAGTTTTTATTAATCACATTGGTGATTTATATATTATTATATGTAATTTTTGTATTGTTATGTGAGTTATACCAACTTACAAAAATAGTTGTGGTTCCACCATTATAACACTTGAATCCAATTAAAGAGATGTAGATGCTTTTTTATTTGCACCATGTTTTTGCATAAATTTTTATGGAGAGTTTTGATTTTGTAAAATTTTGTACCTATTAAATTATCCTATGTTTCAGCACTATAAGATAAACTATTTTTATCCTTTACACTAGAAAGTTTTAAACACTAACCTAAAAGGGGAAAAATGTAGACACTAAAATTTACAAAAAAATCATTATTACACCATGTTATTGAATTTTTTTTTAGATGTGGCTCTTGAACAATGGAATTGAGACTTACTGGTAAAATTCATTTTCATTCCACTTTTATCCCACTCGATTATATCATGATTTGTTCTTCTTGATGCTTGATTATCATTTTATGTTGTGTGATAGAAATATGTGACATATTTCATTGTTTATTTGATTTATTATAATGTTCATCTAGGACCATAAAAAATTAGTCAGGATTGTACTACATTACTAATTGAGATGTACATTCTAGGCCTAATTCTAGTTTTGGGTCCTTCCCATCCATTAGGTCTTTTTTTCACTATCTTATCTTTTACATTTTATTTTTATTGTATGATTTTACATGCCAATAAGACTCAAATTTTATAGTAGAATCCTATTTATGTAAGTTCATATCGAGCATTTATTATCTAGTAAGCACTTATTTATGTACCACATACTGATATTGGAAATTTTTTATTGATATCAAGGTAGTGTTGTGCATGATTAGTGTCATGGAGAACTTGTTGGTAGATTGTGGTCATTGATGTCAAAATAAATATTGTGCCTTGTTGATGTTAGAGTGATGTGAAGATTTTGTTTTTAGTTTTCATTGATGTCAAATGATTACTATTGATGATGTTAAGGTCTGCATGGTTGATTTCAATTCATTGTAAGGTCATTTTCACTATAGAGAGAGAGAGAGAGAATTTGAAGACAATGAGAAGAAAAAGAGGTCTTGCAAAAAGGTATGGGCATGATATCTTAGTAAAAGGAGTTGATACAAGTATGTAGAGGTTTTTTAGCATGAGAATGGGGATTTGAGTTCATAGACATAAGTATGAAGGTCAATTCCTAGCATGAAGAACAAATAAGGTGAAGAAAGTATGGCCAAATGAGGTAGGTTGATAATTTTTCAATACCAGTATATAAATATTAGCAATAAAGGAGGGTCTTCATGTTGTTTTAGAGTTATGGACTAAGTTTCAAGTCATATTTTATTAGAAAAAACTTGAGATGTTGCATTTTTAGTCAAATCGAGTTCTTGGAAGTGGTCTTTCCTAGTTGTAAGTCAACTTTTTGATGCTCATTGGGTACATTGATCTTTTGCATGGGAACATAATCTCTTACAGAGATGTTTATATGGGTCATAGATAAGAATTTTTGGAATTAGTTTTGGGTTTGAAGGCTAGAGCTTTATGAATAATCATTAACAAAAAAACTGCTCAAAAACCATCATAAAATTCTAATTTCATGTCGATAGGAAATATATTACTAAAATAGTATTAGAATGGATTGTTTTTACAGGTTTAATGATTTAAGAATGTATAGGAATGTCCCATATTTATCCAGGTGGTTTTTTGTTTATCAAATGGATGAGTGGACCCCACAAAAAAAATTTGTTTCTAAATATTTTATTATAGCAGTCAAGTTTTGCAAAGGAAAAAATTTTTTTGAGGAATTATTGGACCTAATATACATTCCTATGATGATTTAAAGATAATTTTGAGTCTCTAAGATGTCATACCAAGTCTATTTTTCAAGACTGGTTTTTAGGATAGTTTTAACTATTCTGCTATCAAGAAGGTGTATAACATGTATGCATGGTGCAGAGAAAAAAAAGTACATGGTTTTTTTCTCATAGTATAAAGTCATGTTAATTCTTGTGAGAAGCTTTAAAATTTATCATATAGGTGTTAAGGTTCAAAATTTTCATTGTTGGTTTTTAAGATACTAGGTGGACAATCTTGATTCTTGAGATAGCTTCATAGTGTGAAATGAAGTTTCTAAGATCATACAGAATGAATAAGGTGTGTAGAGGTCTTAGAAATTTATTTTAAAAGATTTTTATCCTTGTATATGTCCATTATTACTCAAGAATATCTTGATTTCTTCATTGGAGCAGACCTAGTGGAGTTAGGCTTCTTGGAGACCTAATGAAGGAATATGAATTCTAATAGAGCTATTGCAGATATGTAGGAGCATGGGTGTAAAATTTTTATATTATTATCATATGGTTTATGGTTTATAATTTATGACCTACGTGAATATGGAAGACCTATGAGGTATGTGTTCTTTAGTCATGTATATAAGCAAGGCTATTAGGCCTATTTGAGATAGTGGAGTGAATGGAGAAAAGTGAGAGCTAAAGGTTGAGTTTGAGGGATGAATAGGGTATTTTAGACCATATGAAGAGTGTAATTAATACATGAAGAACATCCTATAGGTGGTGAATATTAGTTTGTGCATGCATATTACCTAGAGAAGAAGAAAGAGCAAGTAGGGAAGAAAGGCATTTTAGTGTGTCTCCAAAAATAGTTGAGTAGATGTATGAATGTTTGAATATAAGATTGTGTGATAGAATTTTGATAGGATGTGGAGGTGACAAATATTTCATAGGTTAATATAATACTAAGAATAACATAATAAGAGAGAAGATGAACAAGAAGAATAAGGTGGATAACATCCTTAGGTGGCTAAGTTGGTGTTTCATCTTCCTTTCAAGTTGGTGCTTGTTAAAATGATAGTACTTGGTGTTCCTTATGGATTTGGTACTTCACTAAATTAGGGGGTTGTATCCTTCTTGAAATTTGATTCTTGCAAAGATCTAGCAAGAACTAGATAAATTAGGGGTTAGTGTTTCTTGTGGAGTTGGTGCTTAACTAAATTTTGAATTTTGTCATATATAAGAAAAGTGCAGTGGTTTTTCTTCCCCTTGACGGTTGCCCATATATAAGAGAGAAGATGAACAAGAAGAATAAGGTGGAGAACATCCTTAGGTGGCTAAGTTGGTGTTTTGTCTTCCTCTCAAGTCGGTGCTTGTTAAAACTTTAGTACTTGGTGTTCCTTGTGGATTTGGTACTTCACTAAATTAGGGGGTTGTATCCTCCTTGTAATTTTATTCTTGCTAAAATCCAGTGAGTGCTAGATAAATTAGGGGTTAGTGTTCCTTGTGGAGTTGATGCTTAACTTAATTTTGAATTTTGTCATCTATAAGAAAATTTTTGTGGGTTTTCTTACCCTCGAGGGTTTCCCATATACATATTGGTGTTCTCTCTATTTGTTTTGTTCTTATTAATAATTATTTCATGCTCATGTGGATTGATGGCATGTTTCTTTGAAGGTTTTCCAAGTTAAATGACATTGGCTATATAATGGTTAATGCTTTAATGGTTCATACAAGTAAATAAAATTGAAGTAAATTTTTTAAGACACCGATTCACCCCTACCCCCCCATTGCTTGTTCTTACAACAATTGGTATCATATCCTGGTCCCTTGGGTAAGGTTTAACTAGATTGAACAAGATCTAATAATCACAAGTATGATGAGAAATCAGGTTCAAGGAGGGTTTTCAACCAACAAAGCCCCTCTCCTCAATGCAAGTAGTTATGCATTTTGGAGCATTATAATGAGGAACTATTTTATGTCATTGGGATTTGAAATATGGAAATTAGTGGAAGTTGGATATACTATACCTACTACACCTACAACTAACACAACATGAAATAAGGCTTATGAAATAAATTTTAAAGCCATGAATGATATCTTTTTTGGACTCTCAGAGGATTAGTTTGTAAAATTAATGCATTGTGATACTACAAAAAAATTGGGATAAAATGCGAACCATCTATGAAGGAGAATCCAAGGTGAAAATGGAAACTTTTTAGACCTATAGAATATAATTTGAGATCCTGAGGGTGAATGAAGATGAAGATATTAATTCCTATATAATTAGATTAGATTAATTTATCGATATCATCACTGGTCTTAGAGATAAGATGGAGGAAACAATAGTTGTTAAAAAGGACTTGAGGTCCTTGTCACCCAAGTTTTATCCTAAGGTCTCAACTATTGAAGAAGAAAAGGATTTTAGCACCTTAAAGATGGATGGGATTCATGTGATAATGAAATTCTATGAGATGAGAACAAATAATGGAAGACCTCCCAAGAAGGATGATGATTTCAAGGTTGAAAAGAAATGATAAAGGAAAGAAGGTCAAAAATAAAAATGATTCAGAAATTGATGATGACAAGCAAGAGGCTACATTTTTTATAAGGCTAAGAAGAAGCTTAAGTAGGTACAAAGATAAACTTCCATTTAAGTGTTGTAATTATGGAAAGATTGGTAATTTTTCATCTAAGTATCCTAAGAATAATAAGGATGAGCATGATGAGAATTAATAACCTCGTGATGAAGACAAAAAGTATCATAAGCATGAAAAATAAGCTTTAAGAAGCATGATGACAAGAAAAATTCATTCAAGGGAAAGAATAATTTATACACAAAATAACACAACTCCTCTGTTGTTAGTGAAAGTAGTTCATAAGAAAGTGATGATGAAAATGACAAGAAAGACTACAATGAAGACTTAGAAGATGAAGATGTTGAGGTAAATTTGGAAGTGAAACTAATAAGTGCTCTTGATGAATTAAAAGTTCAAAGGAAGAAGAATCACAAGATGAATTTCTTAATGAAGGAGTATGAAGAGAATATCAATTTCATGAATGATTAGCATAATGAGATCATTAAGGAACTAGAATCTCAAGTTGAGTTAGTGGCATCTGCCCAAAAGGTCAAATAAGAAGAGTGTACTAAGTTGAATACTCAGATCAAATCCCTAAAGGCTAAGAAAGAAGACTGTATCAGCTATGAAACAAAGTTAGAGTCCTTAAAGTTAGAATTTTATCAAACATCCAGCTATTAGCATAGTATGTAATGTGTATTACATTGCAAGATGTTGTATGTAACTAACCTCTTAGTTATAGGTGGTTTCCTCCAAACCATTTTCCATATCTATATTTATACACATTTAATATTGTAATATATCATTCAACTATTTATTTTCATTGTCTTTGCCAACAAAGTTGAAGAATTTAGAGAAGTTTGAAAATATCTGTGAGGCTTTAAAGGGTATTTCAAGTGGTCAAAAGGCTTAAGATGATAAAATAGGCCTTGGTTTCATTAGATCTCACAAGAAGATCAATGAAGGTGGCAATATAGGTCTTGAATCTCAAGCCAAGGAGAATGTTAGATAATTAAAGAGTGATGGTGCAATGATCTAAAAGAAAATTCCATGGATGGGCGTTATTAAAACCTCATAAGATCACAAAAGTAAGGAAGATCATTCCAAGAGCTTTCTGACGGTATAAGGCATGTTGAAAATGGATCTCATATAGAAATTTTTTTGTTGGTCAAAGTTTGGACTCGACAGGGTTAAATGGACAATCAATCAATGACATGTGGAAAAATAAAATCGAGAGAAGGTGAAAAAATAGTTTTGTGACTCTGTTCTTCAAAATTCATTTTCAAAGAAATGGGCCCCACTATTTGTTGGCTAGATGCCCTCAACTAGGGTCAACACATTTTTTATCAAAGAGTTATCTTTTTCATCGATAATCACCATTTTCACTAAAATTATTGATGGATTACCTCGTGGTGGGTCCTTAGGCCACCGCGTGTCTTGCCACCACTTGTCAAGTTTACAACCAAGCTCAAGGAAGAGTCAGCTAAGATATGCCACAAATAAGAAGATCCAATACACTTGGGTGAGTCCATATGCCACCTAACACAACAAAACCAACTCAAAAAAATGAGGCAACAGTCAACGTGGCCAAAGCCTTAAGTGGATAAGTGGACACAACCTATTTTAAGGCTTACCCTATCATGAACATGATGAATGTAGGATATATGTCACCCACACAAAAACTGACAGCAAATGCATGACAATAATGTGACATGATGGGGAGAAGGAACATACAACATGGAAGGGTTGTAATGGGTCAAGTGAGATATGTGGAAAAGTAGAAGAGGATATAGGAAATGTGGCACATCAAGACCACAACAATGACAAAGGAGACAAGCTTGGTGGATAAAATGTAGGGTGTAACTTTTAAACCCCGAACCTGCCTTTAAGAAGCATGGCATTCTAGCCAAGATGGCGAACTAAGTTGGTTTCCATAGGATATGGCAATAAACCATATGCAAGAGTTACAGACCAATCCAACCCTTTATAAAGGGGTCCCTCCCTCCATTACAAAAACAAGATACTCAATTCTTTAAGGAAATGAAGAGGAGAATAGAGAATAAGGCCTTAGGAGTATAGGATGACATTTTCGAGAGAATATAAGCCCTATTTATTATTATAGGAAAATGATGAAAAACAATATAAGACCTATTATTATTGTTAATAAACATTATAAAGGTATATGACCTACATTATTGTTATAGGTAATGATGGAAATTTAAAGGCCTATTATTATTATTTAATAGGCATGGTGGAGAGATAAATTCCTATTATTATATAGGAAATTGTATAAAGTCGGGAGTTATTATTTAACTCACCAATCATTATATCAGTTCAATTGAAGCCTAATTCTCATACTAGAGCTCGGAGATGCAATTGTGAAGCCGAGGGATGAAATGTATCACTAGAGAATAATACTTTGATATTAAAGATTTGATTCGTAGTATACTGGTCATATAACCAAGTTAGTTACTTGAGGCCGCATAAGAGAGACCAAATCATCATTAAGCTTGTTGATGAGGCTTAGTCTGATCTTAACTCTACGTAGAGGTTGGAGGCCATGCAAAAGAGGGAAGACGATTGTCGTCTTCACAAGAATTAGTTCTAATATTAGCTCTACGTAGAGGTTATTTTGTTATGTAACATACTAGAAGATGATCCTGAACACTTTCTGACTTAGCACTGTGTAGAGGTTATTTTTTTGTACATCGGAATGGAGGTCAACATGAGGTGTCAAATCAGTGAGTTGTGTCAGTGTACTAAGCTTCTAATACTATTCTGGGTCTATTAAACTATTGGCTTACCAAGTTTGGTTGAACAATCATTATAGTATTGTAAAGTTTATTTTTACTATATCATCTGATTTTTATAATGGATTGGTTTAGCTAGTTTGTGAACCCGGAGATGTAGGCATTCTTCCAAACTCTATTATAAACCTTTTGTAATGTGATTCTTATTCTAGCATTGAGTTTATTTAAAGTTGATTTATTTTGGGGTGAATTCAGTAAAAGAATAAATTTTCAATAAGGATCCGTTGTCAGAAAAACAAATTGGTCGTCTACGAATCATGTTTGGTATTAGAGAAGGATATCACTTGTAAGCTTACCAAGAAAATTTTATATTAGGATATGGGTTGTCACCTAGATTTATATAATATGGAATTGTACCACTTCATTCTATGGTACATCATACTCACTCTGATGGGTACTATGCTACACATGGTGAATCTGTATCAACAATATCAAACATATTAGATTGTTAAGATGTGATGGAGCATGGAACTCCGATAGTCTATACTATAAGAAAACCATCATCACCGAGGGACCAAAGAAGAATGAGATGGTTCTCAAGTATGTGCACATTATTCTATAACTAGGCATGATAAGGGACAATGTTAGTATTTTTTCCAAGACCAAGCACCGAGGTGGTTCCGATGTTAAATGGTAGAAATGAGAAAGGCACTGGTAGAAACCAGTAGCAGTCAACCTACTCTAGCCACACTTGGAAAACACTCCGTAAACTAGAGAATCATTCTCAATTAAGGAAACACTACAACTTGTGGAAGTAGAGAATCAAGAGCTACAAGATAGATTTGAGACTTAGGCATAATTCCTTGGAGAAGTGATCAAAGAGGTACAATGTGAACTGCAAGCTAAGAAAGTGATCCTAGCAACAATGCAGGATAGTGTAATGGTGGAGTAGAAAGGTATGTCAACTGATAATCACCTTATAAGTGATTTATTGAAATTTCCTTTCCATGAAAATGTAAATCCTAATTTTGGTGAATTTAGAAATTACACTAGAGGTATATGATCAAAATTGATTTTTCAAATGGGATACGAAGGAAAAGGCCTTGGTGTTAATATCCAAGGTATCACTAACCCTATCCACGTGGATGAAATACCTTGATATGTAGGTATAGGATATATAAATGGTAAAAATGAGGAAGAAGAAATGTTTAAGATAGTAACGAGCATAGAGCCCAAGCTACCATCCCTCTCAAAGCAACCTACAATAGGGAAAAAACTATAATCTTCAAAGAAGAATGACGAGATCAATGGAAAAGTTGACATCTTGAAGAGGTATGATCAAATATTTTTTGACTACAACAAGGATCCCATTATAATCCTATAGATATTTTGGACATATCCATATGCATACTGTTGATCTAATAACCATTGTGTGATTTGGTGTGGGAAGCAAAATAAACACACCAAGAGGGTTTAGGATAATAAAGAAAAAGGAAAATCTAACTCGTCTTAAGGAGAACACACATGATGACATCCACCAAGTATGTAAACAATTTGTTACAAGTTTATCATGCGTAGTGTTTTCTTACAACATTGGTAATCAAAGCTCTATATGAAGTCCTCCTAAGACTAGGCGAAGATATCCATCCCGATTTGGCATCAGAGTGGTGCAACAGAAGGAATTTAACAAGTACCATAGGTCCTAGGGATCAAATTGAGTGTCTAATTTAAGGAGTAATTAAAAGGCCATTGTGTTAGTTGCAGAGATTTCTTTGAGACAACATCAAGGTTTTGGATCAAATAATTGGAGGAAATAAACTCTTTATGGGACAAAAATCCTCCTTAGTGGGGAGGTGTTATCTAGATGATAATTTAGTGGATCGAAGTTCCAAAAACCTTTTGGTATTGATAAAGTATGGAAGATCATTCTAAGAGCTTTCAGCCGGTGTAAGGAACATTGAAAACAAATCCCATATGAAAACATTGTTGTTGGTCAAAGTTGAAAGAGGGTTTAAAACCCGCAAGTGAGGATCACGAGGGATGACGTGCACATCAATAGACATGTGAACGACAATGTGAAGAGATCTCAGGAGGAGCGAGCATTAAACGAATGTGCATGTAAATATATGAAACACGGGCAGAACCTGGTTTAGCCATAAAACTCTCCTCTATCTCATAGATCAAATGGGGTGTACATATAGGAGGTGCTGAGTAACCCCCAGTGCTGCAATCATGACAACTTGAGTAGAGAGGGGGAGTTACATTTCCATAATAGAAGTGTAACTCCCAATGACGCATATGACGCACTAACGCGTGAGAGAATCTCATAATGACCCCTAAATGACACATGGACCTACGATCTCCCCTAAGTGAGATAACTCACCTAATGATGTGGAAAATAACACACACCAAAACCCCCCCTTCATCATCACTTAGGATGAGGTGGAAAGTCAGAAATGAGAAATGGGTCCTAACACAAAGCCTAATGAGGTACCCACGTACAAGAAAGAAGATCCCAAGCAGTGAAGGAAAACGCTAATGGGAAAAACATCCACCACAAGAGAACAAAACACTCTCTAATCTAAGAAAGATGCTAACTATGGGTCCTAGCTCTAGAGGAGTCTGAAAAGGTACCAATGTATAAGGAGGCAATCTCTCAGAAAGAACAAGAAAAGAGAAGAAGAGGGAGATGAGAGAAATGTAGAAGATGCCATGGACAGATCTGAACTCTACAACTCTAGGAGGTTTCCCAAAAGAATGTTAATGACGAGATCCTCTGCCTCTAGATTGAAGAAAAGCCACCTACACCGAACTATGTGCCTACCCTTAGGAAGGATAGAAATGGCGTGCTTGGAAATTTTCCCACTCCACAAATGAAACTGAAGGCTGTAGCAACATGAAGAAATCTGAGTCTGGTGCATGGAAGTGTGACATAGGTCTAGCGATTGAGTGCCAAGGAACTGAAGGTAATGCCACATGCGTAGAAATGTCAAAGTGAAAAAGAAGAAAACCTGCATAGAAAGGATGTCCAAGTGATGTGAAGGGAATAAAACATCCTCCGCAGGAAAAAACAGATCCAGAACTAAGGGTGGATCACTAAAGGTCTCCAGAAAAGTGGAAGTGGTACATGAGTCCCAAAATAGGCACTCCCAACAATGGAGATGATGAACTCCTATGAAACACTTGTAGATAGATGAGGGACCTCTAGTGCATCATAAGTAGACTCTTACGAAAAGAAAACTAGGGTCAAGAATATACTTTTCCGAATGAGGGGGCTCAACAAACAGAAGAGCAATGTCACATAGGTATGAGTCATCCAATGAAGGTAGAGGAGTGAAATGGGCCTCATACACTGGAAGGTGGAAAAGAGGCCAATGTGATGACTGTATGAGGTTGAGTAGAAGACTACCCGATATTTGATGAGATGTGGGTGGTGACAACAATGTCTTAGAATAGTGAAAGAAAGAGGAGAAGAGTCCTCTGTAGTACTCTTGACATTAGAACAAGGTACAAAATCCTCATCATCAGAAGTAGAATCAAGCGAGTCTATGTCAGCAGAATTGTCATCACATGAAGAAATGGAGGAGACAACTGAATCAGTGTCAGCAACAACAATGGTGGTAACATGTGAAGGGTCTCCATAGAGGGACTGAAGAATGCTCCAAACATGGTGAGGTGGATCTGAGTCTACCAAGTGAAACCAAATAGAACGAGAGACATGCATCATCATGTAACAAAAGACATGGTCACAAATGTCAAGGAGGTCCTCCAGATGACGATGATCAGTGGGTGTAGGAATTAGCCCAAGCAAGAAGGGTAAAAGACCCTCATGGGTGAAGTAATGTTCCATGGAAGCACGCCAAGCTGAATAGTTCCATCTCCTAGTGAGAAGTGGCAGAGACTGTAAAGTGATCCTATAACACTCAAGTCTAGAAAGAGCACTCTCCATGATGTGGAATCAAAAGTGCACGGTGCATAAAAGCAAGATATCAGACTCGGTCTGATAATGCGTCTACGTGTGTAAGCCCAAGAGTACAATCAACCCACCCAAAATGTGGCACTTTATAAAGTAGTGTGTTTACAAAACTGATAATCCCATCATGTAGAATGTGATAAAACATGCAACGTTGACTAAATAAGTGCTCAGATTCAAGCAACGAGTCAAAAGCTATAGAACAAAATAATTCCTGCAACTGATGTGAAAATGCAATAAATGTTGCAAACATATTAAACACGTACAGGAGATGAGTGCAAAGGGTATCATGTGACTGCTCATTGGAAACAAAATCAAATTTTAGGCATGGTTTTTTTTTATTGTGAGGGGGGATTGGCCTCCTGCCAACCCCAGACCTTGCCCTCTATCTTCGACACTCGAAGAAGGTCATAATACAAGAAAAACTAGTGCCTAAAACTTATTACAATGCCATGTGAATGTTTTTTAATCTTAAAACATTAAAAATAGATATTGTTTTAACATGGAAAACAAGACTAAAAGGGATTGAGGGCCCACATTGTCAAGCCATGTGGCTACACCGAGTCCACGAGGGTCTGTGATGCCAAACCAAAAGACAAGAGATAGGCTGAGGCACTAGAGATGAAGTTCGAAATGGATTGACGAGATGTGCAAGGTAAGTGGGTCCCATTTGATAGGCCTGGGTTAATGTAAGTCACCATGTCAGATGCAAGTCCACTACCTCGTGTTAGATGCAAGTCCACATTTTTTATACCAACAGAAGTGTTGAAGTTGTAGTGAATGGTCGAAGGTTTATGGGAATCCATAGGTCTCCACGTGGCAGAGAGCTAGAGAAAACCGTCGACGCAGGTTCAACAGAGTAATATGTATACAAAAATAGGGAGGAGGCGAGTTTATGGAGCAGTTGGAGGGGTCGCTGTGGTGGAAGCCAAGCTGGACTATAATCTCCCTGAGTCACAGTGGGTACAGTGGCCAAGGTGCTTCAAGATGGCTAGAACGAGCAGCGTGTAGAGAGAATGCAAGGAAGCCAAGCATAAACCTGCGAACATGGCAAGGAAGTCGAGCTCGAAAGGTGGCAATGAGCTAGTTGTAGAGGATGAATGCAAGGAATGAGTTGGTGGAAACCATGACCCAAACCAGGCTAAACAGAGGTGACCAAGAAAAAAATGAGTCTATTCCACCAATGCACGAGTTGTCTAACTGACGAGCAACGCAAGCCAAAGCCGAAGAGGTTGCAATGCATTCCGAGATGAATCCCAAAGGAAAAAGTGACCATACAAAGTGAAACTCAAGGTAGAACCTGAGATGTAATGCAATGTAGGCCTAATGCATGAGCTGTAAGTTTAAAATCAACCCATAGACCAAGAAGATCTCGTCCAAGAAAAACAATGCACTGACTGCAAAATCATATCCATCGAGTTCAAGCAAACATGTTTACGTAAAAACACCGTAGAATTAAAACTCAAGCTAAGTTGAAAAAAAGGGTAGACCGAGCTAAAAAATGGTACAGGGTGAGTTGTAGAAGGTGAGCTGGGGCTGAGTTGGCCCTTGAAGACAATAGACACACCTCTAACACTCTCAAAACAACATTGAGAAAACTTAAATATGAAGCCCAATCCTACAAAAATTACCTCCAGAACATGCATGCAAAGGTGGAGGACCTGGAAAACCAAAAAATTACAAACACCCGAAGACCAAACACAACCAAATCAGCCACGAACAACTTGAACAGAGCTATAAACACCCGAATCAATTCAAGAAGCGCACAACCGGAATATCCATTACAACACATGTTGAAAGAGATCTGAATATCACACCGGAAGCCAGAAACACACATGGAAAATGCTGAGGAGTGCACGGATCCACAAGATCCACTCTAATACCATGAAAGAGGGTTTTAGACCTATAAACAAGGATCATGAGGGACAACATGCACATCAACGGACATGCGAACGATAGCGTGAAGAGATCTTGGGAGGAGCGAGCATGAACCAAATGTGAATGTAAAGATTTGAAACACAGGAAGAACCTGGTTAAGCCATAAAACTCTCCTCTATCTCATAGATCAAATGGGGTGTACATATAGGAGGTGCTGAGTAACCCCCAGTGCTGCAATCATGACAACTCGAGTAGAGAGGGGGAGTTACATTCCTAGAATAGAAGTGTAACTCCCAATGATACATATGACACACTAACACACTGACACGTAAGAGAATTTCATAATGACCCCTAAATGACACATGGACCTACGATCTCACCTAAGTGAGATGACTCACCTAATGATGTGGAAAATAAAACACACCAACAAAAGTTTGGTCAAATTTTAAACTCGATAGGGTCAACTAGCCAATCAGGTAATGACATGTGGCAAAATAAAAATGTGTGAAGATGAAAAAAATGGTTTTATAACTCAGGTCTTATATGCTCATTTTCACATGAGTGGGCCTAACTATTTTCTTGCTAGGGGCCCTCAGCTAGGGTCGACACACTCTTTTATCGGAGGGGTTCCTTTACTACCGATAATTGTCATTTTTCACCAAAATGATTGAAGGATTGCCATGTGGTGGTACCTCAATCCACCAAGTGGCCTACCACCACTTTTCAAGTTTGCAAATGAGCTCGAGGATGAGGTAAATGAGATATTCCACCAAATTGGTGATCTAATACACTTGGGCGAGTCCAAAATCCACCCATCTCGACTGAGACAACTTGGCAAAATGAGGCAACAACCTGAATGGTAAAATCCACAAGTTGATAAGTTGACACAACCTATTTTAAGTATTACCCTATCCCTAAAATGGAAAATTTTAGATATACCTCACCCACACCAAAACCAACAACAGATGCATGGTAAAAGTGTGGTATGACAAGGAGAAGGAACATGCATTATGGAAGGGTCATAGCGGGTCAACCAAGATACATGGGGAAGCGAACGTGGATGAGGCAACATAGCACATGGAGACCACAACAATAGAAAAGGAGATAGGATTGGTGGATAATATGAAGGCTGATATTTTTGAACCTCGTACCTTCCTCCAATAAGTGTGATGTTCCAAAAAATTTTGCCAACTGAGTTGGTTGGCATAGGATATGGTGATAAACCATATATGCAAGATTTTTAGGCGAAGCGAACCCTATATAAACGCCTCCCTACCTCTGTTAGAAAAAAAATCTCCTCAAATATTTAAGGAAGTGAAGAGGAGAATAGAGAAGAAGGACTTGTGAGTATAGGCCAATATTTTGGAGATTATATAAGCCCTATTATTATTATAGGAAAATGGTGAAAAAAATAAAAGACCTATTATTATTGTTAATATGCATTATTAAGGAAGAAGACCTACATTATTGTTATAGGAAATGATGAAGATATAAGAACCTATTATTTTTATTTAATGGGCATTAAGGAGAGATAAATTCCTATTATTATATAGGAAATTATATAAATTCAGGAGTTATTATTTAACTCATCAATCATTGTAACGGCTGAATTGAATCCTAATTCTCGTGCAGGAGATCGGAGACATGTTTTTGAAGTTGAGGGAAAAAATCCAGCACTGGAGAATCATACTCGCATACTGAAGCTCTTATTCTTAGTATGTTGGGTGCATTGCCAAGGTAGTTTCTTGTAGGCCACAGAGGAGATTCATAATCATCATTTAGCTCGTTAATGATGATGGTTTTGATTTCAACTCTGCATAGAGGCTAGAGGCCATGTATTAGAGGGAAAATTATCATCTTCATCACCATACATTGGGTATGATCTTAGCTCTACCTAGAGGTTATTTTTCCAAGTAACAAATTAAGAGATGACCTTGGTCACTGTTCGACTTAGCACTATGTAGAGGTTATTTTTTCATGCACCAGAGTGGAGGTCAATAAGAGGTGTAAAATGAGGGATATTTGTTGATGCACCAAGCATCTATGAACAATATGGGTCTATTGGATTCACTAGCACACTAGGTTCGGTTGAAAATTCATTATAGTATCGTAAATTTTATTTTTAGTGTACGATCACATGTTTATAATGGATTGGTTTAGCTAGTTTATGAACCTAGAGACATAGGCATTATACCAAACTCTTTTATCAACCCTTTTGTTGTGTGTTTCTTATTCTTCCATTATATTTCTTTAAATTTTATTTATTTCGAGGTGAGTTGGGTAAAATAATAAATTACCTAAAAGGATTGGTGGTAAGAAAATAATTGGTTGTTTAGGAATCATGCAAAGACAATCAATATTGAGAATTATAATTCACTTAGACAACCTAATGCAATGAGGTATGATAATTCTTTTGATGGATACAATTATGCATGTTATCAATTTGGTCACATTGTAAGATATTGTATAAGGTCTACTAGGAATGAGGAAAGTATCCACAACTCATATCAATCAATAGGTAAGAGAATGTTTTTTAATAATTGTCATAAAATTAGTCATATTACTAATTTTTTTTTTATCAAAAACCACCAAGGTATAATAGCTAGTATCAAGAACCTAGATCTCAAGATAGGAAGGTATTCACTAATAATTTTGATCCAAAGGAAGAACCTAAGCCAGTTTTTTTCCTTTTGTGAGAAAGAAGGAAGATCCAAATCACATCATGAAATCAGACAATAAAAACAAAAATTAAAGCCAAAACCCATTATGAACAACACAAAGGAGGAACTAAAGATAGAAGTACACAACTATAATTCATCCATAAGAAAAAGAGGACTGTTCTCCAAGATAATGTCTAAATCAGTTAATGTAGAGTGTCAAGAGTATTTTCTATCAGCTCATGTAGTAAATAAGGAGGATGATATAGTCATCAAGTCAAATGTGAAAACCAAGTGTTGAACAATTTTTGTCACTCCTGTTTCAGATTAGTGAAATGATAACAAGAAAATAAACAACTCTAATATGAGAGGGTTTGAAGCTACCACTAGATGAGATGATGATGGATATGTGTATAAAATATCCTCCTCGTAGTGAGCTTGGTAACCTTCACAAAAAAGAGAAATTCAACAAAAAAGGATTCGTAGATAAGATGGTAGGTTTCCTGACAAAGCCATCCCCGAGAAGTGAAAAAAATATTAAGATGGATGTCAACCCAAAATTTCATAAAAGATAGAGAAAATAACGATGGATCAGCGATAAAAAAATCTAAACTAATACAAAAAATCAATGATGTAGAAGAAAAGACAAGATGTAAATTGTATTACATAAAATGCTAATATCAACAAAACTTGAGTGGGTCTACGTTGACTGGGAAAGAGTAGGAAAAAATTAGTTTTATAAAAGACAAATCTAAAAAGTACTATTTTGAAGTTGATCTAGAACTATAACTAATGCTAAGATGAGGAAAGGAATCTGGATCTAAATGAAATATAAAGTATGTAATAAAGTTACATAAAAAGAGATCTATTGATAGGGTTGATGGTGACTAGTCCTAATTGACAGTGATTGAATGTGATAAAGACAAGATTTGAATCTTTGGATGTGTAAAATGAAAATATCAATAAGCTATGAGGGATTGTGAGACCAATAAGAAGATAGGGAAAAAATGGATGACAAAAGATCAAATAGAAGTGGATCAGGTTGACGATGACTTGGTAGGGTATAGAAACTAGGAGAGATGTAGGGTTTGATGGATAAAAATGAATGGAAATGAATATCTCTAGAAAGGGATAAAAGATGACTGATGCAAAGGAAAAGATCCAATATAGTCGAGGAACCTGTAAAATTGGAAACACAATGATGATGGGATGGTAAAGGATATGCCAATAATTAAAAGATGTGGTACCAAGAAAAGGGAAGACTGCAAATCTCCAAACGCAATGTAAAAATTTTCCAAAGTAGCTCCAAGATAGTGAAAAAATTTGTAAAGATGAGCAATAAATGAAGGCAAGATCACAAGAAAGCTCAAATTCTCCAAAGTTACATCCTAAAATGAGGGGAATGGTCATATATATATATATATATATATATATATATATATATATATATATAGGGTTGAGAGTTACCCAGATGGGTCACCAGCGACTATAGTGGTCCATTTATTTAGGGAGGTGGAAGATTTATGAGCTTGAGAAAAAGACCCCTTATGAAGCAGGATTAGGGTTTAGGGAGGTAAATATGGGTTAAGGTTGTTTAAGAAGGATAAAAGGGTAGATGAGAGGTAGAAAACATTAAATAAAGGAAAAGGGAGAGGTAAAACTATTAAATGAAGGCCTAGGAAGGAAAAAATGGGGCATGTATGGAGGATAAATGGATTAGATGGGGATTTATGATTCATTAATTGTGATAAGGGGAAGATAAAGTAATGGTGTGATCAAGATCACATTAAGGTGGAAAGTAACAATTAAATATATTTTAGGAGTGAAATGGGGATTTAAATGGGAATAGAGGTATGTATGTCTAAAATGATGACAATGGGGAATGGACATGGGAAAGAGACAAAGGATACCAAAACTTGGTGTGTACACCAATGAAGAAGGATCCTAAAAATAGTCTATTAACCTTATGAGTGCAAGTTTCTTGAGAAAGGAATGGAGATCTAGAAATATACTAAACTCATGGTGTTCTAAAATACCCTATGAATGGGATGTCTTCATCATGCTTCATGAAGACATTCATCAACCAGTAGAAGCATGGATGTGGTGTGTTATTTAATACGTTTGGTCTAAAGGAGACAATGTAATGAGAAAGTGAGTAATTTTAAGAGAGATCTTGGCATTATAAAGGATGAATATACTAAGGGTGGCAGAAGAAGATGAAGGAATCCTAGGAGAAGAGCTCACTGGTATGAACTTCATTTTGACGACTTAAATCATATGTGAGAAGGTTTATAGATGTTTTTCAATCATTTCATGATGAACTGATCAGCCCATTCTAATACATAGAGTTTTGTTGCAAGATGGTTCATGTTGACTTGAGAAGGACAGAATTGAATTAAGAGGTATGTATGATGATTTGATCTATTCAATCTTATTCATGGAGTTTTGTTTCATTGTGAGGTACATCAAGAAGGTGTGTTAAATATTCAAAAGCAAGGAAGTAAATTTGGAAGAATGAGGTATGCATGTTTGTATCTAAGACTATGTATTGTGGCCTAATATAGGCATGTATCTCATGAGAGCAATGATTAGTCTATACTAACAATATGTTTTGTTATATATATATCCTATATGGTCAAGGAGGATATAAAGATCTATTTAAGTGCTTTTGAGGTCATGATCATATAGTTGGAAGTAGAATAATAGGTATGTGTTACTAAAATCTTAGTATTTAATATAAAGGGTTAGTTTGCATGAGTTTTTTTAATGAATCCAAAGGAGTGTAGTTTGAGAGTCATGAAGAAGTAGGAAATAGGGATATGAGTAAGAAGAGTACAGTATGATCATGAAAAATCAATATCTAGGATTGATCACTAAGGCATTGACATGAATTGAGGCAAGTATTTCTTGAGCTTAGAGGTCTAAGGAATGATTCTACAGTATACGTTTGTATATAATGAAGAAGTGAGTTGTTCATGACTAACACAATGGTATGCCAAATATTTTTCATAAATGAATATGCATATGAAGACCTATTGAAAAGTGCATTGTTATAGTGGGACCTAGTTGACATATTAGTACAATGAATATATCATGATAAGATTTGAGATTTAGTGGCTTTTGAAACGTGAAGCCGACTGTGAATGAAGTCATGGTTTGGTGATGATGAACTGTAAAAGGAATATTGATCTAAGATTATTCTCTTGGAACAATATCCTTGATTGAATATTGTTTATAGGCCTAGATTATTCTCTTGGAACAATATTATTGATAGAGTTAAGGACTGAAGGGGAGCTAAGAAAGTTGATTTTTGAGACCCATAAGTAGGAATGATGTGCCAAGAAAGCATAAAAGGTCATAAAGATAGGTTGAAAACATTATTGATAGAGTTAAAAGATTTGTTACATATGAAAGGTAAGTACAAGGTGTTATTTGTTTCTAATCATTTGGTAACAGTTGGTAGATCATGATCTATTGGTTTCAGGATATTTGTTGAGAAGATGTTGTGTTGATTTCAATTGATGTAAATAATATGATGAGTTGATCTAGTCATGATCTGAAAATTTCTTAATATGTCTTGAAATGTGGCATTGGTATTTGTTTTGTAGTGACAAGGTGAGTTCATTTGTGAAATAATGCTTGATGATATAGGGAAAATGTTAAGTTTTATATTCCATGTTTTGTTGATGTTTGCAATCATTACTTCCATGAATGGTGAGTGGGATTGAGTTAATTTGAAGAAGGTATGATTTGAGTAAAGGTGATTTTTCTTTAATTGCTATGTATTGATCCTTTGGTACATGTATGATCATGTAAGGCTAGTTTGGTATATTTTTCAGCTCAGGGGAGGTATATTTTGTTTCAGGTATAATTGGTATCTTGTGCTCCATGGTTCTAAGGTGAGTGTGATGTGTCAACTATTGGTATCAAGAATTTAGTGTCATCATTTTACTATTAATCATTGAATTTTAGTTCTAGAAAGTAGTTTTCACTTTGTAATTTATGTCAAAATGGGGAGAATGAGTTGATGGCACATGTAAGTATCAAAGAGGGAGACTGAGAAAATGCAAAGTAAGTATCATTTTAAAGTGATTTCAGCTTATAGTATGGTTTTCATCAATGTGTTTTCCATCAATGAAAAAGAGGTATGTATTTTAAATGTTTTCATTGATTTACCGGTGATGTTGTTCATGATTGGTGTCATGGATAGTATGTTAGCATGTTGTGTCAGTATTGTCATTGATGTCAAAATAGAACTTGTGTCTTGTTGATGCCAAATAACAATGTGGAGAGTTTATGGTGAGTTTTCATTGAATTCAAATGATGTCAAATGATTCCTTATGATGTTTTCAATGTCTGCATGGTGGATTCCGGCTACTTATGAGGTCATTTTGAGTACAAAGAGAGAAAATTTGAAGACAATGTGAAGACAAAGAGACCTAGCGAGAATATTTGAGCATGGTTCTTGATGAGATGAACGTGATACCGGTGTGTATAATGTTTTTTAGAATTTTTTGATAATGTAAACCTGGTTTAGAATGCATAATCAAAGGTATGTAAGTTAGTTTCAAATTGATTTAGAATGAAGACCAAATAAGCTAAAGAAAGCATGGCCCAATGAGGTAGGTTGATCAATTTTCAGTGCTAGTATGCAAATTTATCATGGGAGGGGTGTTATCATTTTTTTCATATGTTTAGACCAAATTTTTGGTCATAGTTTGAAAGAAACAGAAAGATATTGCATTTTTTGTCAAATTAAGTTCTTGAAGATGGTGTTTCACAGCTTAAGGTCAACTTTTTGATTCTCATTGGTACATGAATAATTTTCATGGGAACCTAATATCTTTGGTAGATGTTGGTATGTTTCCTAGCTAAGAAATTATGGCATTAGTTTTGGATTTTTTTTCTAGATCTTTATGAACAATTGTTAACACCAAAACACACATAAAACTGTTCTAAACCCCTAGTTTCAAGTCGATATGGAAGATATTGCTCAAAAAATATTAGAAGTGAATTTTTTTCATGTGTAATTATGGGATCATGTAGTAGAATCTCTCATATTTCTCCATATGGTTTGGTGTTTTCATATGAGTTTGTGAACCTCATTGAAAAGGTATTTTTTCTGAAGAATTTTCTATAGCTCTCATGTTTTACATTGAAATAGTTGAGAAAACAGATTTTTTATGATTCCATGGACCTATTCTACATTCCTATGATGATTTTGAGATAAGTTTTTAGTCATTTAGAGGTCATACCAAGTTAATTTCTCATGACTAGTTTTTGGGACAATTTTGAGTATTCTCGAAGAAAAGATGTTATTGAACTTATATTATTTGAGTTGAAGTGTCTAATACATTGGGTGATATTAATGAGGTTATGTAGTATCTTTTGGAATTTTTCATTCAGCTTGGTGAATTAAACTTTTCAAGGTGGTACAATTTGGATTCTTAAAACTGTTCTTGAAGACCTAGTAGGACAATCATGTTCTCAAGGTGGTTTCATGATGTGAAATGAAGTTACAGAGATTTTTAATCATGAAGGAGGTATGAATAATTCCTTGTAAATGTATCTTGAACGTTTTATGAGCTTTGGATATGATCATGTAATTTCAAAAGTCATATCTTTCATATAAACCTAATATAATAGGTCTTTTTGAGTCCTAAAGAAGCAAATGACCTAATGGAGCTATTGAAAACCTAATGGAGATGATGATATAAATTTTTCATGTTTATTATATTCATTTTACTCTATGATGTCTGACCTAAGTTTATATGTTCAACCTATAAGATGTTTTTTCTTGAGACAGGTATATATACAATACAGTTTAGGCCTATCTGAGTTGGTGGAGTATATAGAGAAAAGTGTGAGCGAAAGGCTGAGTGTAAGGGATGAATAAGGTATTGAATACCATTTTAGGAGTGAAATTAATTCATGAAGAACATCCTATAGGTGATGAAGATAAATTTTAGAATGTATATGACCTAGTTAAGAAGAAAGAGTGAGTGAGAAAGAAACCATACTTTTGTGTGTCTCCAAGAGTATCTAAGTAAGGTTGTGAGATTATCTTTATGTTTAAGGATTATCAATAATGTGAAAGGCCTGATTACATCAAAGATAGAGAACATACCAAGAAGAGTAAGAGAAGAGAAAAGAGTTCCATCATTTGTTGAGATAACAAGAAGAATAAGGTGGAGAACATCCTTAGGTGGATCAGTTTGTACTTAGTCTTCCTTACTTACTAAAAATTCAGGAGTTGGTGCTCCTTGTGGAGTTGATGCTTCACTAGATTTTGAATCTGGTCATATATAAGCAAATTTTAGTGGGTTTTCTTCCCTTTGAGGGTTTCCTACATACATATTGGTGTTCTCTCTCTTGCTTGTGTTCTTATTAATGATTTTTTCATACTCATATGGACATATGTTATGTTGCTTTGATGGTTTTACAATATAAATAACATTTTGTATATAATGGTTAATGCTTTGATGGCTCATACAAGTAAAGAAAATTAAAGTAATTTTTTAAAGAAATTGATTCACCTCCACCACTCAATGCTTTTGCTTCCAAAAACTGAGTTAAGAAATCAAGAGTACAATATTCATACGACATATCACAACATAGGATGTCATACCTCTATTTTTTACATATGTAAATAAGGGTTTTATGGGGCCAAAGTAGCATATCCCACTATCATTATGGAATAAAATGGGAAAAAACTAGGCAAAGAGATCTAAATTTCATGCACATTAGCACAACACACTAGAAGAGATACATTGAGTTTGAAATTTAGTGCAATGATCACTTACATACAAATAGAGTGACCATTGAGGGCAATATGAATGAAAGATTTGTATTTTATTTTTTATATAACTAGTTCTTGAAATTATTTTATGAAGAAATCTTTATTTTGTAGGTGTAGCTACAAAATCTAGCATTACATACGAATTTGAACATACAAAAGTGTGATATAGGTAATAATGAAGGATCATAGAAATAAGTAAATTTTGACAAGATATTGGTCCAAGATAGTAAAAAATATTTGTTTGTGGGATGAAGTCATGACTATTTTTACAATCCTTCCCTTGCATGAATTTTGCAAATAATATTTGATATGGGATCACTAATTTTTCTTCATATATCCCAGATGTAGCCAAAACATAGTCTAAAGGTTATCCTAAGTAAATAATTTATATTTATAGCACTTATTGATCTTTTAAATACTTTACCAGTTTTACATGATTACAAATCACCTAATTTCTGTTGTAAATAAATGTGTTATTTTATTCCTTAAAAAATATAATAATCAATCCTGATTGAATTAATGTATTACAATTATTTTAGTTCTTATAAAGTAGCCCAAATCCTTATTTATTTATTTAAGGTGTAAACAACAAATGTAACTAACTCTCTTAATGTAAAACAAATAACTGAAAACCAAAAGCTCCATTAGCCTACTCTATAACTATTCAAAACCTAAAGTTATCAATTATCATCTACCCCTTATATTTCCACTAAATATATCCATTTATGATGGCAAGATCAATCCTAAAAAACACCTTCACATCTTCATATCCTCATTTTTTGTGTTATATTTGTGATGATACATTACTCACTGAATTATTTTTGTGAAACCTCAAATAGTATTTAATCGATTGGTTTGAGGAAATAAAATATTTAGGATAAGGAATTCCAATAGTATCTACTTTGGAAAGTATAATAAAATAAGAAGTATAATTTTCTCCTTATTCGCTTATGAATAATTTGATATACCTAATTGAAATGATATGGGTGGAAAATTTTAAAATGGAAATTTAACCCTTAATGGTGAATCAAATTTACCATGAAATGATTTTTCTTATCTTAAAGTCACGTCCCCTCTCCTTTTTATTTCCTCCATGTTTTTTTTAAGACATGTTATGTCCCTTATTAAAATTGTTTACATATTTTAAATCCATTAATAGGTGGTGAAAGAGAATTCTTGGGTCATGACTCGTGTTCTCAAATGGTAGTTGTAGATGTGTGGTAATTTTCATACTTTATTTATTTATTGGGTGTAATTCCACCTCACTAGGTGAGCATGGATCTAGGTGTCATATTAGTTATGACAAATTACCTTATGCAATTTTTCATATTTGTAAGTGTATGTCATAGGAGTTACTTTCTCATTTTGGAAAGTGACTCCTCTTCTCCATCATGGAGGCATCATTATTTTTACATGCGACTTACTCATCACTCCCTTATATGTACACCTCTTCATTTGATATATGAGCATTCCATTTCCATTCCATTTTTCAAATCTTGGTTTCACATATGCACACACATTTCTCTCTTAAGTTAAATGCTTGAATGAATCTTGCAACTCCTTCATCTCAATCGAGTGAAACTCTTTCATACACATAGATTCCCTCCAGGTCTTCATCCTTCATCTCTCCATCACGGTATTAGATCTCAGGGACTAGAATCATGTTACTTGCCACAATTACTTACTAATTGCCACCATGTATTTTCATTTTTCTTTACTTGCATATTTCAAGGTTCTAGTTGTTGGGTTTGTGTGATGGATTATATGCATTTTTCTATTTTTATGTGTGTTTAGGGTGAAGGAGAATTATAGGTTTGAAAATGCATATTTTTTTGAGTTTTAAGGTGAAAAGCTTGTTCTTAAGGACCAACTCAGCCCCATTTCACCAATATGGAGACCAAGGTATCGTAACAGCTCACCATACTTTCCCCTGGCTACTCGAACCTCAACTTGTGCTCGTGCTTGTATATCCTTTCTGACTAGATTTTCCTTATCTTCAGCTCATGTTTGGTAGGATTTCTCACCTCTACGTTGACTCAATGGTCTTGCATTATTTTTTGGATTCTTGGTCCAGTTTGCGTGAATGAGACTCATGCTCACTCAACCTACATTATTCTCCTTCCGTGTCATCCCTAACATGCAGTGTTGGATCTACTTTTTTTTAGCTTGACTTAGTATCTTCCTTTATTAAATGCAATGTACAGGCTCACTTGACTCTTGCATGCCACTGTTATTATCGAATCCTGGTTGCATCCACATTCAACTTATATGTGCACTTCATGCTTAAACGTGTGCCCACCTACATTTATTCATGGACTCACCACACAACTCGAGCCTTGAATTTGTGTGTTGGATCAGGTCACGTTTGTGTGTTTTTTTCATGCTTGGTTAGGATCACCAGTCTCTAAGTCACTATCCTCTGCACTAGTTTTTCACCCTACTTGGTAGTTACCTACAAAGGGATCCTTCATTGCATGCAACATTCTAACTCTGTACGTAAGATCCAGGATGACCATTACACTACGAAACATGACATCGACCACACATGGCTCACTCAACATCAGCCACCTTCAAATCATATTTCATCTCGGTGGCACCACCTGGACTTACCTTTGAACTCATTCGTTACACTCCATATAGGATATTTAAACTCGGGCGTAGCATCAACTCGGCACTGACATCCCTTGGCTCGACAAGCCCATCACTCCTAGTTTGGGTAATGCAATCCAAGCTTGTGCTAACACACTTAGATAAGTAAAATCCTTCTACACCTTGGTCAATGGTTCTACAGACCCCTAGCCAACTCTCCCAGGAGAGAACTTACCAACCAAATTATCAAGCCAAGCTAGCTCACCTCCCCCACCAAAGAAAACTTTTTTATCTCCACATTATTTCCTTTTTTTGGCGAATTAATTATTAATTAATACTATCATTAATCAAAGAGCAGAATAATTTTTTAAGGGAAAAACTATTTGTCTTAAGGGTTATTATTGGCTTTGTGGGCCCAACCTCTTGAGACCCCTTCCTTCCATAATCATGGAGTATTCCTTTTTTGGTTCTACACATCTTTTTTTTCCATGGATCCCCTTGCAGTTCCCTTGCTTACCCCTTTTAACTATTAAGAATTTTTGGATGATATGTATTTTTCCTTGAAAAATAAATAATTGTTCTAGATAACCATGGGTTTGCGAGATGAAGCTATAGATGCAGTATAAAAGGAAAATGGCTTGATAAGTGTGATGAAGCTATTAGGTTTTTGTCTCTCTTTGTATCTTTAGAAATGCACTTTCACATTTCTTCTACAAAAACACCCAAGGAGGTTTTGGATGCTCTACACATTTTTTTTGGGAAATAGGATGAAATGAGAGGGCATGAACTTGAAAATGAATTAATTACCCTAAGTCCTAGAATTTTTGACACCCTTCATGACTTCTTCACCAAATTCAAATCACTTAGATTGCAGTTGGCAACTTTTGGAATAGACAAAAAGGAACCACAACTCATTCTCATATTCCGTACAAAACTTGGTCCAAAATACTTTGTTTTTGTCTCTACCTTCCATGTAATAAAAAGGGAGCTTGGTAAACGTTGGTCTATTCCCTCTCTTCATGATTATATTGTTGATTTCATCAAGGAACAACATAAATTGATTCAGATGGGAACCTTGAAATATATAAAATCCCATGCTCTTATTACTGGAGAGGCAAAACAAAAAGCTTCAAAGGAGGATAAACAAGTGAAGGATCATGAAAATAAGGACAAACCAAAAACCAAATCTTCCACTTTCTCTTCTAGTTGCAAACCTCCAAAAGAATGGATCAAATGTAGCTAGTGCAATGGAAAACATGGTGAAGAAAACTTATTGAAGAAAAATATTGATCTCCTCACTAATATTCCTAAAACACAAAACATCGGAGTTCAATATTCCCTCAAATCATCTTCATCATCTCAAAAAATTTCTAAGGAGAGAGAAAATGAAAAAGGAAAAGTGCAAGAGAAATATAAAGTGAAAGAATCAAACAATGAGAAACCAAAGGGAATATTTCTAGTGACAGTTGTGCCACCTACTCCTACACAGATCATTGATTCAGGTGTAACTCATCACATGGCCTCATCAAACATTGAGTTTTCTTAATAGTAGCCATGTGATATATCTTCTATTCAAATTGGTGACAACACTACTGCACAGGTTTTCAAGAGAGGATCATTTGAAATGAGTGGTGGTACTTTCAACAATGTTATTAGTATCCCTTTAATTTTAATCAATATTCTTCCAGTTTATTAGATCACTCATCTTGGACAGGGAATATGGTTAAGTTCACTCCGTATTTAGTTTATGTCAGAGAGATACACAATGACATTATTGTTGTAGTTGGTATAGTTGACCATCACACTCAGTTGTACTCATCACACTTTTCTCCTCCTTCAAATTCTTTATATGACTCACCTGGACTTGAGAATACTTATGATACCACTTCTGATGTTTAGGACATATATTCCAGTATAGTTTATTGTTATGATGATGGGGACCCCTCTCCACCATCCAATTATCACTTGCCACATTTTTAAGGAGTTATCTCTTGATTCTCCTACTTCTAGTCCACTTTAAACACTTTAGGGAAAGGGCACTGTAATTTAGGACTCATCAGGCATTAGAAACACTTCTTAATAGTTTTAGGACATTCCACCTTCCTTCCTTGTCACTTCTTTAGGATCAATATTTCTTCATGGAGCAGATGTAATTTCCACTTAACGTACGAAACATTGTTCCTTGGATTGGAACAACACTTTATCACTTTGGGGATATTCTTCTTCCTCTTCACTTAACATAGGGTGGCTCATGATTGGTTTAGCTTATTGGGAGGATAGATAGAAATTATTCTTCTCTCCTTCTTCTTCTTAGTAATTTAGGGAAGTTTTCTATTCCTTGTAAGTAGTTGTTTTTCCCACTAGGTTTTCCTTCGCTATTTGATATTTTTGGTGTGCATGGGTACCTCATCAGGCTTGTTTGTCAAGACCCATTTTTTGATTTTTTTGTTGAATTTCCTTACCTCATTGTAATTTTTGATGAAGGGGGAGGTGTTTCTGTAGGTGGTAATTTTCATCCTTTATTTATTTATTTTGTTGGTGTTAATAAGGTTAGTTGTACATATATATATCCGATCTAAGCATACAAAACAATAAATATGGAAACAAACTAGAAGAAACAATACACAAGATATAACATGGTTCACCGAGTGTGGGCTACATCCACCAAGAAATAGCCAATATATTATTTAAAGCTTCACAGAGGATATACAATGAAGATCTGCAACGTTGCACACCTCTCTTGGATGTACAGTATTTTCTTCCTCACAATATTTTCTTTTCTCTCTCTAAGAATTCCTTCTTATAATTATTCTAATTCTTACTTATAATGCTATCTTTCTAGATTATATAAGCATATCCAAAATTAGGGCACTTTAGCTATGCAATTACAACCATTAGATCACCTTTATGTCAAAGGTTTTATCTAATTCCTGTTACTTAAATAAAAGCAATCACGCACAGGTAACCAATGTCAGTTACCCTAACCGATATCGGTTCTTACTTCCTTGACCGATGTTAGTTCCAAGGTGACCGATGGGGGTTACCCAACTGACGCTGGTTACTGTTTATTCTGGAAAGTTAAAAAATCATGTTATTTGTGAGGTAATTGAGCTCCACAACTCAATAATCTCCCACTTGGAGATAAATTGTTGCACTATTCCATACAACTCCATTCTTTGGATCCTTTCCTTTTCCTATTTCTTCCTCTTCAACTCTTAAACTTGAAGAATAACATAAGTGGTGTGTAGCTCTAACTTCTCCTTTTCTAATGGATTTGTTAGAATATGTTTAGGGTTCTCTTTCATATGAATTTTCTCTAGTTTCATCTTCCCATCCTCATACACCTACCATATGAAGTGATGTCTCAACTAAATGTGTTTCATTCTTCAATGAAACATTGAGTTATTTTCTAGATGAATCACACTTTGACTTTAAATGTACAATCTACAATCCTCTTGCTCATTTCCTAACTCAACCATAAAACTACTCATCCATATCATCTCTTTTCTATCCTCTGTAGCTACAACATATTCAGCCTATGTAGTAGACAAGGCCACAAACATCTGAAATATAAATATCCAACTAATTTCCATCCCACCTACTATGAATACATATCTAGTGGTGCTTCTCCTACTATCCAAATCTCTAGACATATCTGAATCAACATAGCCGCATAAAGAAGTATCTGAACCTTGATAGCATAAATGCATGTTGGATGTCCCTCTCAAATACTTGAGAATCCTTTAGAATTCTTTCCAACACTATTTAATGAAATTGGCCATAAATATGCTCACAACTCCCACTTCTTGTGCAATGTCTGGTTTAGAACAAACCATGACATACATAAGAATTCCAAATTCTGAAGCATATGGAACTTGTTCCATGTACTTGACCTCCTCATGTGATATAGGAAACTAAATTTTTCTCAATTTGAAGTGTCTAGCCATAGGTGTACTTATAGGTTTTGAATTATGCATATTAAACTTTTACAACACATTTTGATATAATGTTCCTGAGACAAATACAATTTCCTATTCTTCATGTCTCTAAGAATTTGGATGCTAAGAATTTTCTTTACAACTCCTAAATCCCTCATTACAAATGTATGAGCTAAATTTTATTTAAGCTCACCACTGTCTTGTATACTAGATCCTGTAATAAGCATATCATCCACATACATTAACAAAATAATATAGCTTCCATTTTCAAGATTATTGAAATAAACACAATGGTCAAATTCACATCTCATATAACCAAGCAGATACATGACACTATCAAACCTCATATAACATTTCCTTGGGGCTTTCTTGAGCTCATACAAGATATTTTTCAACCTGCACACAAGTTTCTCCTTACCCTTCACTTCATATCCAAGTGATTGCTACATATATATCTCTTCTTCCAAATCACGGTGAAGGAAAGTTGTCTTGACATAAAGTTTATCTCAATGTAAATTTTCTACTGGAAATAAAATGAATACAGCACGTATGGAATTCATTTTTACTACAGGTGAAAATATCTTACTAAAATCAATACCTAATTTCTATGGAAATAATTTTACCACAAGCCTCTCCTTGTATCTTTTTTGTCTACCCTCTTCTTCCTTCATCCTGTAAACCCATTTATTCTGCAATGTTCTTTTAATTGCTGGAAACTTAACGAAATCCCATGTCTAGTTTTGTTCCAAGGAGTCCATCTCCTCATCCATGCCATGCTCCCACTTCTTGTGGGTTTCATCCCACATTTCTTCTTTAAAACTTTCTAGTTCACCACTATGAGTCAATAATAAATAAGATAAGGAAGGTGTAAATATTTCTAGATGTCTACTTACCCTTTGTGAACTTCTAACTGAGATCTAGGGGCATTGGAGACTCAATTTGTTAATTATGAATTTTTTTATCAATCTCAGATAGTGACCAACACCATTCACCTCTTTCCGATGTTAGTTTAGCTAATTGAAATTGGTTGTGCTCTTCTATAGCTGATGTCATTCCTAAAAAGACCAACACCAGTTCTATTTAACCTATATTAGTTTAGGCTAATTGAGACCAATACATGTAGACATATTTTATAAATATGAGAATGAGTTTTCTTCCAAAAAATTCTAACCAGTTCATCTTTGGGTACCAAAACTTGATCATTGTACATTCTCTTTTCATTCCATTCGATATCATGACTCCTAACAATGTTAGAATCTTCTAAATCCTAAAACTGGAATCTAAAATCACAAGATCCATAACCAATAAATGTAAATATCTTAGATTTAGCATCCAACTTCTTTCTATATTTTTTATCAACATGCACAAAATATTTTGAACCAAATACTATAAGAAAAGAAATATCTACCTCTTTTCCAGTCTAAGCTTCTTCTGGTATTCCACCATCCAATGCACTTGAAGGCCCAATGTTAGTTAAATAAACCACCGTGTCTACTAATTCTACCCAAAACATCAAGGGTAATCCAACATGTATCCTCATATTTATTGAACATTCATTGATTATCTTGTTCATTATTTCAGCAACACCATTCTCCTGTGGTGTTCTAGGAACCATTCTTTCTTTACATATTCCATTCAATGAGCAATAATTATTGAAATCCTTGGTGCAATACTCACCACCATTGTTAGATCTAAGGCATTTTAACTTTGAATTTGATTTATTTTTCATAATGGATTTCCATCTTGTAAAAGTCTCAAAAACATCATATTTATGTTTAATACAATAAACCCATACCTTTCTTGTGGCATCATCAATAGAAGTCACATAATATTAGGATCATCCATGAGAAGCTACCTGGGTTGGTCCCTACACATCTAAGTGCACAAGCTCCATTTTTTATAATTCTTTGTTGACCCAACTTTGAGAAATATCACTCTATTTTTCTTTCCAAATATACAATGCTCACATAAATTAAGATCTACTTCTTTCAAATCTAATAACTTACCCTTAGCCTTTAAGATCCGCATTCTTTTTCAACTTATATGGCCTAGACAATTATGCCACATGCTTGCATTTGAATCTAAAGTAGATTACATAGAAAATGAATTAGTAATACAGGTATACATATACAGTGTTCCTACCTTCTTGCCTCTTGATTCAACAATATATCCCTTGGTAACCTTCCAAGAGTTAGTTGTGAATGTAACCATGAAACCAGATTCACCTAGTTGTACTTCAAAAATTAGATTTCTCCTGAGGCTTGACACATGCCTCGCATCTTTTAATATCCAAGTATTTTCATTCTGAAGTTTTAGATGAACTAATCCTTTACTAATAATATTGCATGGTTAATCATCTCCTAAATAAACATGCCCAAAATTACCCTAGACATAATTTCTGAAATAACCTTTATTAGGGGTCGTATGGAAAGAAGCTCCCAAATCTAAAAATCATGATTCAATTTTACTATCCAAGGAGAGAATAAGGGCATATTGAATTACCTTAGAAGATGTAACATTTTCTTCTTTACCTTTCTCTGGTACATTCTCTTTGTTTTCTTCAACCAACCATCCTTCTTTGAATGTCCTTTCTTTCCACAGTTCTAGCAGGTTATTCCTTTTACATCTGGATTTAGAGATAACATTCTTAAACTTTGATTTCCCATTATTCTTTCTCTTGGATATCTCCTTCTTGCTTCTCCTACTTTCTACATTCAAATCATTACTAGATGATAATTCTCTTGTACTTTTCCTGCGTATTTGTTCATTTAGGATTATACTAACCACATCATCAAAATTTAAAATATTAGATGCATAAGTTTTATTAATGACAACCATTACCAAGTTAACCCAAATACATGGCGAAGATGATAAGAATAAAATTTATTTCACTTCATCATCAAATGCAATATTAACCATTTTTTATTGATTTGCAATAAAATGAAAATCATTCAAATGAATTGATGCACATTTACCTTCTTGCATCTTTGAATTAAATAATTTCTTCATCAAATAAAATTTATTTGAAGTAATAGGTTTTTCATATAAATTAGCTAAATATTTCATCAACTGTACCATGGTTGCTGATTTGATAATATTTTAAGCCATAGATGCTGTCAGGCTCAATCTTATACATCCTAGAGCCTTTCTGTCAAGAACTTTTCATTCTTCATTAGTCATCTTTGTAGGTCTTTCCTTCTCATCCAACTGTAAGTATATATATTTTTGATATAGATAACCTTCCCCTTTCATATTCCATAATTGATAATTACGGCCGTCAAATTTCTCAACTATGTATTTTCCATCTTCTGCCATTGATATAGCTCCCACTTAATCAGAAATCTCTCTATGAGTAAATATGTTAACACACAAAACCCTTAAATAAAAAATACTATGAAACTAGTTGTTGGGGTTAATCACATCAGTTGTACAGATATGCATCATATCTAAGCATATAAAGTAATAACTATGGAAACAAACTAGAAGAAACAATACAGAAGATATAACGCGGTTCACCTAGTGTAGGATACACCCAACAAGAAATAACCAATATATTATTCAAAGCTTCACAGTGGATATACAATGAAGATCTACAACCTTCCACACCCCTCCCGAATGTACAATAATATATTCTTCACAAGCTTCTCTTTTCTCTCTCTAAGAATTCATTCTTACAATTCTTCTAATTCTTACGTCTAACCCTATCTTTCTATCTTATATAAGCATATAAAAAATTAGGGCATTTTAGCTATGCAATTACAACCATTAGATCACCTTTTATATCAATGATTAGATTTAATTCTCGTGACTTAAATAAAATAAATCATGCATAAGTAACTGATGTTGGCTACCCTAATCGATACTGGTTCCTAATTTCTTTACTGATGTTGGTCCCCAGGTGACCAAAAATGGCTACCCAAATGACATCGATTATTGTGTATTCCAACAAGTTAATAAAGCATGTTATTTGTGAAGAAATTTAGCTCCATAACTCAACATATGTTTTCTATTTCCACCTCACTAGGTGAGTCATCTGACTTGGGTGAGCATGGATCTAGGTGTCATATTAGTTATGATAGATTCCCTTATAGAATCTGTCATATGTGTAAGTGCATGTCATAGGATTTACTTTCTAATTTCAGAAAGTAACTCCTCTTCTCCATCATGGAGGAATCATTGTTTCTACATGGGAGTTACTCATCACTCTCCTATATGCACACCTCTTCACTTTATTTATGAGTATACCATTTTTTCAAATCTTGGTTTCACATATGCATGAACATTGCACTCTTATGTTGAATTCTTGCTTGAATATTGAAATTCATACATCTTGGTTGAGTGAAACTCTTTTATACACACATATTCCCTCCAGGTCTTTGTCCTTCATCCCTTCGTCAAGATTTTGGGGATTTTTTCTCAATCCTTTAGGTGCCTCTAGATGTTATTGGACATTATTTGTGTTTTCCTTCTAAAGTAGAAAATCCTAATGTGAATTTGGGCTCTACAACTAAGCTAAAAGGATAAAGTCCATAAAATAATAAATTAAGATAAAAATAGGAAATGGTAAAAATGGAGTTCATTAGATGATGGAGGAATTCCTTTCTTAGAGTGGGAGAATGTTAGGTGTTTTTTCATGGCTAGTTTCTTCATTTGGTTTTGCTCTATGAGTTTCTTTCCCTCATGGATTAGGTTATTAAGTTTCTTTATCTTTATTCACAATTAGATTAATATTTTCCTTTTGCTGAAGGTTTATACATTTCTTATTTTATTTTGTTGAGAAGACTTTGGGTTGTTATTATTATTTATATATTTTTTTGTTTATTTATTATTAGTAAGTTTCTTCAACTAGTGTATTTTGTGGTTGGATATGCTATTCTTGGGGCCGGTGGTACCAGATTGTACTATTTTTGAGATATTTGAAGATCAAACCCCTTGTTTATGTCCTAGACCTAATATATAGCTCTTACTAAAATAATTATATGGTCCATTTCTCTAATAAAAATCATTTACCTATACAAATACCATATTCTAGTGGAAAAAAATATAGTTTGTGGGTTTCTACAAAAAAGTAAAATTTTTGGTGAGTTCTAAAAATGATACAAGATAAAGTTTGTTCCTAATATTATAGCCATATGTAATAATATGTAATCTTTCATATCTTTTATAGTTGCAGACATCCATAAAAAAAATTATACTACCCAATATATTAATATTGATTTCTAATAACGTTTTTATCGCAAAAGTGTGAGTGAATATTTTTGTGTAATATAAATCCCCTATAAAGACCTTTGCACACACAATACATTTTTGAATTTTAATTAAATTCATTTTATTGTGGAAGAAGCTAGGATTTATCTAGAAGGTTGTATACCTGTAAATAAGACGTCTGATTAATTTTAGTTTTTATGTAAGTAGGAAACCACTGAAGTGTTGTTTATTTTTCAATAAAAAATTCATATTGCAGTATTGAGCTTTTGTAGGCTTTTTATACCATCTATAATATAGTATTGTTTATAGCTTTTATATTTTTTTAGCACACATCCTTAGGAAGGATTCAAACCCATCAATCCTTCAAATTTGTATCATATCTTAGATGAAGGGTTCTAACTTCCAGTTCTTTCATGGTGGTAATAAACAATAGTTTTACTTGGACCCATATTGATATATTTAATGGGAATAATTATGAATCTTTTATTATCATGATGAGGAAAATAATATATTCACATGATGTATGGGATTTACTGGAGAATGGTTTTTCATAACTCATGAACTAGCATGCTCTCAAAGAATTAACACATAAACAAAATGGCATATTGAAAGAAAATATAAAAAAAGTATATGAAGGTCATGTTTTTAATTTAGCATGTGAAATATGAATCAATATTTCCACGTGTTATAGTAGAAATAAGATAGAATTAGGCATGAGAGAGACCCCAAATTGCATATTAAGGTACTATAATGCATAATATTGCTAAGCTTCAAATTCTTAAAAATGATTTAAAAATATTGGTATATGAATAATTATTATCAAATAGATACATATTTTACAGATCTTATGGGTGTAGTAAATTAGATTAGGTCTCATGGTGATAGATTAGAAGATTAAAGGATTGAAGAAAAATCCTTGGGAGTGTGCTTATCAAGTTTGATTCAACGTTAGTTTCTATAGAAGATTCAAAATATGTATCACAATTATCTATAGATGAGTTAATTTTTTCACATCTATGTTATCCCATGAGAAATGATTAAATAGATCTTATAGTTCCTTCATGGTGAATGTTATCAACTCAAAATTTTTATATATCATAGTAAGAGGAAGGTCAGTTATAAGAATGACATAGGAAGAGATAAGTAGAGAGGAAGTGGAAGAAACAACACTTCAAATAATGGGGGAAGAACAAATAAAATTTTCTACATTGAAATTGTAAGAGGATGATGTAGTAGCCACTACCACACTCATAATAAAAGCTATGAAATCTCTTATGTCCAATTTAACTACTATGACTATAGAAAGAAGTTTTTATTATAATTTTTTTACATTGTTCAATGTGTTATGGTTACACCTGTCACTTGGTTTTATACCGACATGTTCTAACCAACTTGTGGATAACTTCTTTTATCTTATACATATTCATTATTTTTCATTAAATAAACATAAAAAAATTGGTAATTTCTTGTATCATTTGTATTAGAGTGGAACAAAAAAGTATAATGTGGAAACGTGGTTGTTTTGGTGTGGAGGATAAATTTTACGCAAGAGAAACTACTTTTTTGTGAACATTAAGTTTGAAATAAAGGGACAATGTCCTTCCTTATTGTATAATCTATGAGGAAGAAAACTATGAATTTCAAAAAAAATAGTGAAAAGGATGAGTGAAAACATTGTGGCGAAGGTTTCTCATAATTATGACCATTTTCAGTACGGAGGAAAAAGCGTGACAATGATCAGGTGCAAAAGACTATCCTTGTCTTCATTTGGAATGGAGTGGCATTGAAACTATTTTCATGGATGTTTCTACATGATAGTGACATATTATCATTGTTATTGAAGGATTCCTAACAATTTATTATTTTATGAGCCTATAATTTCTTTATTTCTGATACAAAGTCTCTCTCATACACTTGAAATTGGCATTTATTTTTCCACAAACCAAATTTTCAAAGAGATAATATTAAGAAGTAGATGTTGAATAAGAGAAAAATACTCCATGTATTCTCCAAAATTTATTCTCTCTAATGCTCACCTCTTGAAAGCGCCAAATTATGCCACTTGGAAGAAACCGATGCACACAATTCTTGAGTTTTAGGAGATCTACGGAATTTTCACTAGAAAAGTAGTGTGTCCCCACTAGCATGGATGAGTAAATTTTTTTTGAAAAGGATGATGCAAAATCCTTGATGTTGATCACACTTGGAATCTCTGACAAGGTTCAACCACACATACAGGATACGACGACATCAAAAGTGTGTTGGGATATTATCTCCACTATCTATGAGGTGAACAACCAGATGAAGATTCTCCATCTCTAATAAAAGCTTCATACACTCAGTATAAAAGATAGTGATAAAGTAGAGGAATTCTTGTGCCATGTGGCAAAACTGCAAGTAGATCTTATAGCACTTATAGAGAAGGTAGAGGACAATTTTTGAGTCCCAATCACACTGAGATCTGTTCCTTCCTAATTTAGGATGTTTTTCACAACATTGAATATAAAAAAATAAGTTGTGAATTTTAAAGAACTATTAAATTTTATTTAGTAGGAAGAAGCTATCCAGACAATGCATGAGGAGTTTGAAGACAAGGTGTTGATATTGAGATATTATAAAATTAACAAATCTTGCAAGAAACAACTAGAGAAGTAGTCCCATAAGTAACCACATTAGTAGAAGTCTTAGAAAACAAGTGGACAATGTCATATATGTACCACATATACACATGACACTACTAAATGTTGGTTATAAATGGCCTCACACAACATAATTCTATAGAATAGAGTGTTGGTGTGAGTGATCCATGTGTCCTTCACTCATATATGGAGGGTTATCTCACATGGGTGATGTCATCCTTGGTTAGGTTTAGGGTTAGCTTGGTGTCATGCACTAGGGTTACTCAGCACCCTAAATGTATCCCTTCATTTGAAATTTACGAGAATGCTAAGACACTCCACTGTCTTTTCCTACATGTGCAAGATTTTTTCTGTTATGCAAGCTCTTCCATTGATTGATCGATTCTTCCTTGCGATTACACTGGAGCTACTTTGATTCCATAAGAGTGCAAATTCATTGTGGTGCATCATTTCCAATTCGATTCTCACTGACTCTTTCATAGTATCAAAGCTGAATCTTTCATGGATTTGATTCTCGCTGACTCTTAAAAACATTCAACGGTAAGTGTTTAATACTTTAGTTTTTTTTTGCAAAGGTGGGGTATTTCAAAATATAAAGGTTTGTTTTTTTTGAAATCCTTTGGTGGTAATTATTTTGAATGTGGGTTCCTTTTAAAAACTATACAAAGTATCCCTTTTAAAGTGGTATTTTTTAATAGACTAAAAGGGTATATTTTCTTCAAAAGAGTATTTAATATTTATTTTAATTTAATTAGGATTTAGCTCTTAATTAGATTTAATTTGATTAAATCTATTTTTATTAATTACAAATTAATTTTCTCCTATTTATGATTTATAGTAAATTTAAAATCGTCACTTCATTAACGTTTATCGTCATTTTTAAAAACTCCAATAGCTCTAAAAAATATCAAAATTGGGCATTTCAAAATGATAAAATTTAGGCATCATTGTTGATTTTTTTTGCTAATCATGCACTCAAGTGTGCAGTGACACTTCGTGCACCTCTTTGCCTTCTGAGTGCTTTTCCGGCGTTCTAGTGATTATCTGGACCCTTCTTGTGTCCATTTTCATTATTTTTACCCTTATTATTGTTTGCGACTAGTGAGAGCATTCACCACATTTTGTAGCAAGAGGGTATTTCATTGTGACATGAGACACTTTTTCTCACAACCAAGATTTGATTTCACCCCTTTCCGTGTTCTTTTCCGATTGTGCTTGTATACGGTGTTGCTTGCTGTGCTCCATGAAACACATTTTTGGTCTCTTCTCTTGCGCATTATTACGTTGATTACAAGATGAGTTACCAACTGTTTCATGACACATGCTCAGACCTGATTGTATCCAATGCACTCAACTATAAATTTCTGGAAAGCAGGGGGGTTACTATATTATCCTAGGTGGTTGTGATTCTTCTATGCATTCCTTCTCTCTCTCTCTTCACGATGGATTCTCTTTTAATTCCCTTGCTTACGTCATTTAACTTTTTCAGGTGGAGATTGAAAAATAATTATGAAACGAAGAAGTAAAGGGTTATACCACATCACCATGGGAACTGATACTAAACCAGATGAAGACCTTAAAAAATCTAAGTGGTTAAATTGTAGTGATGAAGCTTTAGGTCTTCTTTGCATGTCCATTTATCCTGACGTGCTCTTCCATATTGATTCGTCTGAAACACCTAATTCTGTGTGGAAAACGTTAGATAGTATGTTTGGACAACAAGATGAACTAAGAGCCCATGAGTTAGAAAATAAACTACTAGTGTTAAATCCTAGTGATTTTGAAAACCTACAAGCATTAATCTCTAAGTTTGTCCACACTAGAATGTTGTTAAAGGAATGTCAAGTAGAGAAGAAAGATTCCCAATTGATCTTGTCGATTCTTTCTAAGTTAGGTCCCGATTACTCTGTCTTTGTGTATACTTTTTATGCTATAAAAAGCTACCTTGGAAAATGCTTGGAAAATGCCCTCCTTTGACTTTTTTTCATCCCAGCTCATTTGAGAACATGAAAAAACTCATTCAAATGGGGTCTCTCTCAAGTCCAAGTCACATGACCTTGTAGCAAAGAAGTAGTAAGGAAAAGAAGACTGATAATAAGATAGAGAAAAAGGATCAACCTAAGAGGAAAACCAAACCAGAACTAAATTTAACATGAATGCTTTGACTTCTAAGCCTAGAGAAAAGAAAGACAAGCTTAAGTGTTCCTATTGCAAAAAATATGGTCATAAAGAGCATATGTGTATGAGAAAACAAATTGATCACCTTACTTAGTTACTTGAAAAAAATCAAATAGGTGTTCCTGAGTCTATCAAACAAAATGCTCCGAAGGCTAAGTCATCTACTACATGTGAGTCTAAATCTGATAAGAAGAAAGGAAAGGCCCTTGTAGCCCAATTTTTCCTTCATCAACTTGGATTATAGATTCCGGTGCCTCACACCACATGGCTTCTTCACCTATTGAGGTTCTTCAGCTCTTTGATTCAGATTCTGACTCCTCAGATGATGATTGTTGTTGAGCGTTCTCCTCTTCTTGACCCTTAGAAACTTGAGTCTTCCGATTCTGACAGTAGAGATGATGAGGACTATGTCCCTTCTCACTTGAGTGAAGAATCTTCTGACTCTGAGCCTGATTCTCCTGGTCCTCCTTGGGCTATGAAAACTTTGAAAAGTGTTAGAGATTTAGTTGGAGATACTTTGTATATGAGACATACTCGCTTAGATTTTGTTGGAATCCACTCTTTCTTTTCCTCTACTTCTGATTATGTTGGCCCATCTATTTCCTCATGTGATGATCGTTCCACTGACACATACTCACTTGGTTCTACTTCTGACGACAAGGATTTTGCACCCATATCTGATTTCAAGAGTACTACTGAGGACTCTTCTCCTCCTCTCACTATTTCAGAAAGTGTTGACACATCCCACATCTCATCAGATATTGAGTAGTCTCCTATACAGTATCACACCATCATCATCACACTAGCCTCTCTTCCACATTTAGTTTTTGAGGCCCCTTTCACTCCTCCACCTTCATTGGATGACTCATACCTATCTAACATCGCTCTTCTATTTGTTGAGCCCCCTCATTGGGATGAGTATCTTCCTAACCTCAATCATCTTTTTGTAGAGTACAATTGTGATGTACTATAGGTTCCTCATCCATCTACAGGTATTTCAGAATAGTTCATTATCTTCATTGTTAGGAGTGCCCCTTCTGGGACTCTTACCACTTCCACTGTTTTAGAGACCTTCATTGGTTCACACACTGCTTGTGGATCCATTTTTTGTTGTGGGGGATGTTTTGTTTCCTTCACATTAGTTGGACATATTTTCTATAGGTTTTCACACCCTTCATACTGTGACAATTATGCACTCATGACATTACATTAGGTTCCTTCGCACTTGCTTGCTAGACCTATGTCACACTTTGGTGGACCAGATTCAGAGTTCTTTGTGCTACTTCCTTTGGTTTCCTTCATGGAGTGGGCAGACTTCCAGCACATCATTTTTGTCCTTCCTAAGGGAAGACACATAGTTTAGTGTGGATGGCTCTTCTTCAGTCCAGAGGTAGAGGATCTCATCATGGACATTCATCTGGGAGGCTTCTTAGAGTTGTAGAGTTCAGATCTGTCTATGACATCTTTTACATCCCTCTTGTCTCCTCTTCTTCTTCCTCTAGGAAGATGTTGTTTATATATGGGAACCTTATCGTGCCTTTAGTTTCCGGGCCCCATTGACACATCTTTCTTAGTTGTTTAGGAGTGTTTTCTTGTTCTGTTTGACTCATCATTGCCACTACCATAGCTTCAATGAAGGGGGGTGTTGGTGTGAGTGATCCATGTGTCCTTAACTCATATATGGAGGGTTATCTCAATGGTGATGTTATCTTGGTAGGTTTAGGGTTAGCGTGGGTTCATGCACTAGGGTTACTCAGCAACCCTAAATGTATCCCTTTCATTTGAAATTTAGGAATGCTAAGACACTCCAATGTCTTTTCCTACATGTGCAAGATTTTTTCTGTTATGCAAGCTCTTCCATTGATTGATCGATTCTTCCTTATGATTACACCAAAGCTACTTTGATTCCATCAGCGTGTAACTTCATCATGGTCCATCGTTTTCAATTCGATTCTCACTGACTCTTTTAGAGCAAGAATCTAGTTGTGGTGATTCAAAGAAATCTAGACGACGTACTCACCACAAGAAATATAAAGGACATATAGCCACCCATCAAGATGATGACTCAGATGAGGAAGTGCCAGAAATGGTAAATTATGATTGCATACTAAAATGTTGTTATATTGTCTGAAACATCACAGTCATCACAAAATTCTTGGTTGATTTAATCTAGTGCCAGAAAGAACATGAAGAATAATATGAATATTTTTTATTCATTTCTTGGGTGATTAAATCTGGTGCTAAAAATCACATGAAGAATGATAGGATGTTGGGTTCTAATTGCAGACAACAAGGAGTATGTTGCAAAATAAATAGAAAATGTCTACATTCCTCTTAGGATGAGAAGTTTTACCCTCACAAAGGTGCTCTATGTTTCAAGATTGACAAAAAATATCCTATCTATCTCTCATCTCTTGAATCACAAGTTCAAGGTGGAGTTCATGGTCTAGAAATGCATCAAATAACACTTAATATCATGATAAGGTACAATACTTGCTATATTTTTTTGAAGGATCATTTATTTTTTCTAGATATAGTTTCATCCTCTGTAGTTGTTCTCTCTACCTCCATAGTGGAGTCTACTACACTTTAACATTATCAATATGAGGAAATTTTTGTCAGCTCCCTCTATAAAAAATGTTCTAAGGAGGTGATTTGAGGACTTTCTCCACTCTTCCATTCCTTACATATGTGTTCTAGATATCAGATGGGAAAACAACATCGAGATCCATTCGAGGAAAGTACCTTCCATGCCAAGAAATTTATTGAGGTTGTTGATAGAAATATCTATAGACCCTAGTGTGCTTCCTTTGAGGGATTTCAGTAGTACGCTCCTCCCCCACCCCTTTTGCCACCCCCCTTACACTTTAATACACGCTACTTAGTCTAACTCTCAAAGTCCCCCCCCTCACACCTGTCCCACCACCCCCCCCCTATTTATCACTGATTCACTCCCCCCTATCCCAATCGAGCATCCACTGCAAACACCACTGATCCTCGCCTCCCTTTATTTTTCTCTCTGTTTTGAAGCTTTTTTCCCTCCTCCCCCCCTATAGTGTTGATATATGACTATTCTTAAAAAACATGGATGTTATTTCTTATGAAGAAGGGTGAAGAATTTTCTAATTTTTAGGCCTTTTATTAGTGAGTTGTTGAGAAGGCAAAGTAGTGCCTTCTTTCCTCCACTCAAATTAGGGGGGAATTCACATAAAATAAATTATTGGCATTCTTGAAGGATCATGACATTACATGATACTTGAATACCCCCTATACACCCCTAAAAAATTGGATTAAAAAATGTGGCAATCAAACTATCCTGGAGATGACTTATTTTATGTTTTACACTGCCAAATTAGAGAATAAATTTTAGGTAGAAGCATTCAAGACAACTATAAATCTTTTGAACCAAACACCTATAAATATCTTATAGGTCAAGACACTAGAAGAGGTATGGAGTAATTACAAGCCTTCAATCTCCCATCTTAGATTTTTTGGTTGTATAATGTATGTACCTACTAAGAAGAGGAAGATTATTGATATGAAGAAACTCCATTTTATATTTTTGCGGTATAATACTACCTCAACGGAATATTGTCTCATGAATCCTAAGACACAGATAAATATATGAGATTTGATATGTGGTTTTTGATAATTCATCATTTGACTTATTCCCACACAAATAAGATTTAGTACCAATCACCTCTCATAGAATTATCTTACAATCATATGATGATCATGTATAATCTTCACACAAAAAAGATGAGCTACAAAGAGAGTTGTTCATTGATCTTATTCATTTGGAAAATAATTCTTTGCATTAACAGTAACATCAACATTCAAAATTGGTTCAAAGCACCATTAGGGACTCCCACTTGAACTGTCTCCCACCTAAAATATCTCCCAGATGCTTCCTCAGGAGTTAGAATAAGAAGACATGTGAGAAATGAGGTAAATCTCACACTCATGAGTTCATTTGTTGACAACACTAAACTTGATACATTTCAAAAGGTATTCAGTCAATCAGAGTGGAAGAAGTCCATGGATATTACTTATGACTCCATGACATGGGAGTTTTTCGATCTTCATGTAGGAAATAAATCAATTGGTCGAAAATGAATTTTCAAAAATAAATACAAGGGAGATTCTATCAACAAGTACAAAGCACAACTAGTTGGAAAGGGATATGATTAACAAGAAAGAATAGAATATGAGGATACATTTACACCCACTATGAATATCAAAACCATCATAGGTATATGTACACTAGCAACACAAAAAGGATAGAAACTTTAGTAGATGGACATAAATAGTGTTTTCTTGAATAGTGATCTTAAATAAGAGGTATGCATGACCTGGTTATAAGGATTTGGCAACGACTAACATCATAAAAAAGGTATGGAGTCTAATTATGTATCTTTAAGGAATTAAACAAACACCCAAAGTATGGTACATTAAATAGATTATCAACTATTATAACATGCAGTCACACATAGCCCCTTAGATTCAAATTTGTATATCAAAAATATAGGCACAAATATTTTTATTTGGTGTTGTATTTTGATGTTTAGTGATCATAGGGAGTTCAGATAAATCTCATAAAAGATGTCAAGAATGAGTTGATAAATCGTTTGACATGATAGATTTGGGGCTACTTCACTACTTTCTTCTCTTGGATATATGGTATAGAGAAGCATCAATAGTTTTATGTCTTAGATGAAATATGCTAAGACACTCCTGGAAAGTATGGGATGTCTGATTCGAAACCTATGCTTATTCCAATGGAGAAAGGCTTGCAACTTTATAAATTCTAGGATTCACCTCAAGTAGATGGTACTACTCACTATAGGAAGCTTATTGGATTCTTAGTTACTTGACTTATACAGACAGACCTATGCATTTTTTCGCTATTTTTCCATATTCATGCACAGAAAAAATAAATGTCACTAGGTAGCAGTGAATCATGTTATGAGATATTTCTCATGGTACAGTTGAGTATGGTCTATAATATGAGAATAAATGTTAGTTCTGCGTGTCGGGATATAATGACTTAGACTATGTCGATCTACTTGATGATAGGAATTTAACTACTGAGACGGTCTTTCATCTCAGATCTGGATATATATCATGAGCATAGAGAAAACAATTTTTTCTCTCTAAATAATGAGGACAGCGATTCACTCTTAAAGAGGAGTTGTGTGCTAAGTTATTTGCGTCAGTCACATTCTTTATGTATGGATATTCTTGAAGAAAATCCACGTATCTTCATTACGAAAATAAGGGTGTGTTGAAGTTTGTGAGGAATAGAGGTTCCATAGAAAAAAAAAAATTCACATCTTGAGGTGAATGTCATTTCGATTCAAGAAAAATTATGAACCACAACATCCAACTCCACTACTACTCAATAGATATTAAGTAGGTGATTACCCACCAGTCTCTTAGAAAGGTGAAATTTGAATGTTTCAAGGGTCATTGTACAAAAAATGTAATAAGGAGGAAATGTAATTATACCTAGTACATGTAGGGTTTGTATGGTACACTTGTCACTGGTTGTCTACTGATTATTTTCTAGCCAATCAGTGGCTACTTATTTTCCTCGTAATATATTCCATTTTTTCATTGAAAAACATAAAAACATTTGCCTTGTCTTATACAAAAGGCAAGTGGATAGAATGATTAAATTTTCTAGGAGAGAAAACATATTTGAAAATGATAATCAGGTTCATATTTAAACATGTTATGTTACTCAAAAAATCCAAAAATGTCCATTTTTAGAGATAGAGAGGGATGTAGTAACCACATCATTTTGTGTAAAGACATGTTTTATATGGCTTAATATGTAAATTTTAAATCATTTCTAGGCAATGAAATTTTTTTTCTAGTAATTGGGAAAAATAACAATCAATTTTGAAAAACCCAGCATGGTTAAAAAAAAAACACATTTGAATGTGTATTTTGTTCTAGGTTTTACGGCATGATTGTGATGATATTGGGGAGGTTCTATATAAGGGTACTTTTTTTAGAATAATTTTGTGTAAAATAGATAAAAATACACATAATAAAAATTGATGAAAATGTTGGAAATGAAAAAAAAAAAAAAAAAAAAGAATACTTCCTTTGATAAATCAAATGAATTGTTAACAATTATGCTTCATATTTTACAGAGAGAAAATCCAAAACATTACGAGAAAAGCTCCACATCTATCTCTGCATCATTAGCTAATCCTATATAACTCCTAGTTAAAATCCGACCAATATATCTCTACAAGGTGAGGACATATCATCTACTTAAATCATATTCTAATAAGATATCTTACAACGTTTATTCAAAACCAAAACTCAAATCAAAATCCTACAAGATGATGCATAGAAGATATATTGTGAAAAATTTTAGAGCATTAATCTCAAGATATCACCAGTAGAGATCTCTTAAAATCAGTAAAATACACCACAAGATATCTGTACACAGTTATCTCATTGTAAATTCACCAAAGACTTGAAAAAGTGATATCTTCATGAATTCAAAGTTATCATCAGATATCAATCTCACGTTATGAACATGAATCTAGGGTTTTGAAATTTTAGTTTTGGTGGTTAATTTTTTTTAGAAGAAAAAGATGGTAAAGGGATTTCCATTATTAAAGTATCCAAAGTAAGGATTATATAATTTGTTCCTAGAAACGTAACTTAAAGAAAAGAAAAATTTCCTCTTCATAATTATAATAGATCTGATAAAAAAATCATATCTATGATTTCTTCATTGGATCTAGTGGACAAATGGAAACCCATTTAATAGGGAAACTATATTTTCCTACTTTTGTTGATGCTTTCAAGACAACTATGAAATCTTTGAACCAAACAGCTATAAATATCTTATAGGTCACGCACGAGAAGAGGTTGGATTAATTCCGCCTTCAATCTCCCACTTATCTTTTTTGGTTGTGAATGTATGTACCACCTTACTAATAAGAGGAAGATTATTGATATAAGAAAAGCCCATTTTATAATTTTGGGTTGGCGGTATAATACTCCCTCAACGGAATATTGTCTCATGATCCTAAACCAGATAATATATGAGATTGATATGTGGTTTTGATAATTCATCATTTGACTTATTCCCACACAAATAAGTTAGTACCATCACCTCTCCTAGAATTATCTTACAATCCCTATGATGATCATGTATAATCTTCACACAAAAGAGAGCTACAAAAGAGTTGTTCATGATCTTATATTCATTTGGAAATATTCTTTGCATTAAACTAACATCAACATTCAAAATTGGGTTCAAAGCACCATTAGGGACTCCTCCACTTGACTGCTCCCCCCTAAAAAATATATCTCCAATGCCTTCCTCCTCCCTCGGAGTTTAGAATAAAAGACATGTGAGAAATGAGTAATCTCACAATCATGAGTTCATTTGTTGACACACTAACTTGATACATTTCAAGGTATTCAGTCACTCAGAGTGAAGAAGTCCATGGATATTACTTACTGACCCAGACATGGAGTTTTTGCGATCTTCATGTAGGAAATAAATCATTTGTCGAAAATGGAATTTTTCATAAAATAAATACAAGGGAGATTCTATCACCAAGTAACAGCACACTAGTTGGAAAGGGATATGATTACAAGAAAGAATAGAATATTAGGATACATTTAACACCGACACTAATGAATCATCAAAACCATCATAAGGTATCTGTTACACTAGCAACACAAAAAGGATAGAAACTTTAGTAGATGGACATAAATAGTGTTTTCTTGAATAGTGATCTTAAATAAGAGGTATGCATGACCTGGTTATAAGGATTTGGCAACGACTAACATCATAAAAAGGTATGTATTCTAATTATGTATCTTTAAGGAATTAAACAAACACCCAAAGTATGGTACATTAAAATAGATTATCAACTATTATAACATGCATTCACACATAGCCCCTTAGATTCAAATTTGTATATCAAAAATATAGGCACAAATATTTTTATTTTGGTGTTGTATTTTGATGTTTTAGTGATCATAGGGAGTTCAGATAATCTCATAAAAGATGTCAAGAATGATTTGAATAAATCGTTTGACATGATAGATTTGGGGCTACTTCACTACTTTCTTCTCTTGGATATATGGTATAAGAAGCATCATATTTTTATGTCTTAGATGAAATATGCTAAGACACTCCTGGAAAAGTATGGTATGTCTGATTCTAAACCTATGCTTATTCCAATGGAGAAAGGCTTGCAACTTTATAAATTCTAGGATTCACCTCAAGTAGATGGTACTCACTATAGGAAGCTTATTGGGATTCTTATTTACTTGACTTATACCAGACCAGACCTATGCATTTTTTCAGCTATTTTTCCATATTCATGCACGAGAAAAATAAATGTCACTAGGTAGCAGTGAATCATGTTATGAGATATTTCTCAGGTACAGTTGATTATGGTCTATAATATTAGAATAAATTTTAGTTCTTCGTGTAGGGATATAATGACTTAGACTATGTCAGATCTATTGATGATAGGAATTTAACTACATGAGACGTTTTTCATCTCAGATCTGGATATATATCATGGATCAGTAAGAAGAAAACAATTTTTTCTCTCTAATCAATTGAGGCAGAGTATCACTCTTCAAGAGGAGTTGTGTGCTAAGTTATTTGGTCACGTCACATTCTTTCTGATATGGATATTCTTGAAGAAAATCCACGTATCATTCATTACGAAAATAAGGGTGTGTTGAAGTTTGTGAGGAATAGAGGGTTCCATAGAAAAAAATTCACATTGAGGTTGAATGTCATTCGATTCAAGAAAAATTATTGAACCACCACATCCAACTCCACTACTACTCAATAGATTATTAAGTAGGTGATATACCCACCATGTCTCTTAGAAAGGTGAAATTTGAATTGTTTCAAGGGTACATTTGTACAAAAAATGTAATAAAGGAGGAAATGTTAATATACCTAGTTTACATTGTATGGTTTGGTATGGTTACACTTGTCACATGGTTGTATACTGATATTTTCTAGCCAATCAGTGGCTAACTTATTTTTCCTCGTATATATATTCATTTTTTCATTGAATAAACATAAAAACATTTGCTCTTGTCTTATATCAAAAGCAAGTGGATAGAATGATAAATTTTCTAGAGAAAACATATTTGAAAATGATAATCATGGTTCATTATTTATAACATGTAATGTTACTCAAAAAATCCCAAAAATGTCATTTTTTAGAGAGTGGATGTAGTAACCACATCATTTTTTGTAAAGACATGTTTTTAATTATGGCTTTAATATGTAAATTTTAAATCATTTCTAGGCAATGAAATTTTTTTTCTAGTAATGGGAAAAATAACAATCAATTTTGAAACCAAGCATGGTTAAAAAACACATTTTGAATGTGTATTTTGTTCTAGGTTTTAAGCATGATGTGATGAATATTGGGAGGGTTCTATATAAGGGTTACTTTTTTTTTAGAATAATTTGTGTAATAATAGATAAAAATACACATAAAAAATTGATTGAAATGTTGAAATGAAAAAAAAAAAAGAATACTTCCTTTGATAATTCAAATTGAATTGTTAACAACTTATGCTCGATTTATTTCTACAGAGAGAAATCCAAAACATTTATGAGAAAAGTCTCCCACAATCTATCTCTGCATAGCTATATCATATATAACTCCTAGTTAAAATCCACAAATATATCTCTACAAGGAGACATATCATCTACTTTAAATCATATTCTAATAAGATATCTTACAAGTTATATCTCAAAACAAAACTCAAATCAAAATCCTACAAGATGAATTCATAGAGATATATTGTGAAAACATTTTAGAGAATAATCATCAAGATATCACCATGTAGATATCTCATTAAAAAATTCAGTAAAATACACCACAAGATATCTGTACACAGATATCTCATATGTAAATTCACAAGTACTTGAAAAAGTGATATCTTCAAATGAATTCAAAGTTATCATCAGATATCAATCTCACGTATGAAATCTAGGGTTTTGAAATTTTAGTTTTGGTGGTTTAATTTTTTTTAGAAGAAAAATATGGTAAATGGATTTCCATTAATAAAGTATCCAAGTAAGGATTATATAATTTGTATCCTAGAAAAGTAACTTAAAGAAAATTTCCATCTTCATAATTAATATAGATCTAAAAATCATATTATGATTTCTCACTTGGATCTATGTGGACAAATGGAAACACCTTTAATAGGTGGAAACATATATTTTCCTACTTTTGTTGATGCTTTCAAGACAAAGATATGAGTTTATTTATTAAAGAACAAGTAAGAGTGTTTGGTATTTTAAAACATTTTAAGGACCTCGTTGGAAAAAAATGTGGTCATTATATAAATTTCCTTATGATCAAATAGAAGTGGAGAATATATATCAAATGATATTGTTTGTATAACTCATATAATTATGAAATAATTCACAATTATATATACATATCGTTAAAATGGGTTTGTAGAGAGAAGCACATAACTATCATAAAAATGGCCAAAAGAATGTTTGAGTGATTTTTTTTTTTCAAATGAATACTACGTTAATTTTTTTTTTATCTTGTACAACTTATGTTCTAAATAGATGCATAACAGATGACCCAAAATAAGTGTAAAAGATACAAGTTCTCAAGAAGCATGGCGTAATAAGAAACATAGTGTAATTCAATTGTAGAGTTTGTGGTTGTGTAGAATATTCTCATGTGGTAAAAGAAGGAAGAATAAAATTGGATAATAAAGAAGAAATATATATTTTTTTGGTTATAATGAGCAATCACAATTCTATAAACTATATAATCCCGTTAGAAATAAATATTTTATCTGCAAATATGTTTAGTTCCTAAAAGCAGAAGCATGGGATGTATATATTGATAATTCAACAAATATCCCTATACATATATCTCAAAATGAAAATGAGTTAGAATAAAATGGTTGAAAACAGGGTCTTTGTGGCCTAAAATTTCTCTCTCTGACAAAATATTATCCAAGATATGGTCATGTTGGAAAAACTATCACTAGAGAAACACCTTGTAATGAACCTCATCTCACACTCCCATGAGATATTGTCTAAGAGATATATTATTAAATACTAAATCTTAAAAATAATTAATAATATTTCCCCAGATATATCTTAGGGACCCATTCAACTCAAGAAAATTCATGGTATCACCCAAGATAGAGGACCCCAAATGATAGATAAAACATAATGTATTTCTCAAGAGACACATCAAGTGTACTTTAATCACATCCATGTTGGAAGCATAATGGAATGAGGGGGTGGGTGAATCAGTACTTACAAAATTAATTCAGATTTCATATTAATTATTAAAAAACACTTAAGCATCCACTAATGTGTGCAAACTACCAAGTATCACATATGCAATAAACCATGAAGCAAGAGAATTAACACAAAACACAAGATATAAGTGGGAAACACTCAAGGGAAAAAAATCCATTAAAAAAAATATTTATATTGATATTTTAAAATTTCGTGAGGCACCAATCCAAAAAGGAGCACTAACCCCTAGTTTAGTAGAGGTAAAACCCTACAAGGATCACCAACCCCTAGTTTTGTAGAGCTATAACCCTACAAGGAGCACCTACCCCTAATTTTATGAAAAAGCAACTCCATAAGGAGAATAAAACACCCCAAGATGATAAAGAACCCCTTAAACCACCTTATGAATAATATATCTAAAGTATTATTACTACCACAATTGATAAATATCGCAAATTCAACTCACGACCTCTTGTTCAAACCCTAGGTCTTCAATCTCTCACAAATTAGCACTTTCTTCACTTCTCAAAAATTAAAATCCTTGCACACATGATTTCAAAAAATATTCAACCTGTCACACACTTTATCTTATCTCAATTCATGCTCACACACCTGAAACAATCTCACACCTCGGTCAGACTTCTTGCACACACCCAACTAGCTCACAAAACACCTAAAACTATGCTTTTATAAACTCCTCTTTGATTAAAATTCAAATTGAAACATTTTACCTCCTTTTAATTGATGAATGAATCTTTAAAAGCATCCCATATACTTTTCATAATATCTACAAGTTACCCAATTAGGTCAGCCTATCCAAAAACAACTTTCGATGCTAAAAAATAAGCAAAACCCTACCATTAGAACGTTAAAAATTCCCTCATGAAATTTTTTTTTTTACTAAATCTCTGATATTCATAAACCATGAGTAATATATCATTTAAAAATAATCTATGGTAACATTTTACATTAACCAATCATTTTATTTTCATTTAATGGGCCTACTGGCTCATTACCTTGACGAAACAACTGCTACTAAAAACCTGATTTCACCTTTGGGCATAAAAATAATTAAAGAAAACCTCAACCATGTCATGTGACCACTTCATGGAAATTATATATCATTTAGAACACTACTAAACAATTTAGATCTCATCAAACAATTACTGGTTCAAACCACATCAACATTTTCCTTCACCAAAACCAGGTGCCCAAAATGTTGTTTTCAAAAAGTAACTGGTTAAGACCCTTCCTAAAATTTTAAATACCTAAAAATATATTCATTGGATGAAAAATTAATCCCTATTAACATTACAAGTGATAGAAAGCATCACCTAATCCTTCTCATTCTCCAAACAACTCAATCTTTCAGAAAACGTGGTTCTATCCAGAAAAGCCAAAAATCATCTTGTCCACAAACTAACCTGGAAATCATATCAAAACTAATCATCATTGAAGTTAGACCAGCATATTTACATAAGAAAAATACACAAAACTATAATGAATCTTAATTATTCTCCATTTAGGGCCATAGAAATATATAGCTCAGAACATCCTTCAAAATAGGATCCAACCAAATCAACTTCTCACGAATATCTCTCGTAGGTTAATAAAAATTAACCTATAGTTGTAATATTGTTGTAAATTATAACAATATTAAAACTATTAACAACTTGAGTTACTCACTTATTGTTTATCGTGAGTAAGTTATACAAATAATAATATTATCACAAACTAAATAATGTGAGCACTAAAGAATTCCTAACATTCCCACCCTTAGTGGTAACATGTGGAAAAAGTTTGTGCTACATGTTTCACCATTTTCTTTATGTTTTCGAAGTAACGAAATAGATAAGGGTAAAGGTCAAGGAGGAATACCAATTAAATGTTTTTTGGTTGATGGTTTTTGCGTGCGTTCTTACTTCTTGATCCACAACTGAATATGAGAGCTTCCTTTTAGCTAGGAGGAACTACCTGTAATAGAAAACAAGACCACAAAAAGATAGTTAAATGATATATGACAGTGCATTGCCTAGTGTATGCTAGTTCCAGGAAGTGTGATACTTCCTAGATGGTTTTCAATCCACTATTTAAAACAAGTTAATGTGAGAAAGAAACAAATTCCTACTATAGTTGATATGATTGAGGTATCTCATTCAAGTACAATAAGAAAATCTTAACATAATAGGCTAGGCTATGGTCAGATCAAAAAGGTAGGTAGTTGGCAGGGTGCTGGAACTAGTTAGGGTTAGGTTCTATGTTGTTTAGGTCAACTGGTGAGATGACTGTTGGGTTTGTTCTTGGTCAAGGCATAAAACATAGAGATCGACGTCTGTTTGGTGTAACAAATGATGGTTTATACGGAAAAATGACGGTCAGGTTTTGGGCTATTTAGGTCACTCAGTAAAAGGTTATTTGGTTTTGTTATTAGAAAATGTGTAAAACACAGAGACCAATGTCAGTTAGGTATAGCCGATGACAGTTTTGGGTATTTGGCATTGTATGGTCTGGGTGAAAGGAACTCAATGAAATCTAGTTGGGGGGATCGAGTTGGAGCTAAAAAGAGATGGAAGGGTAGAGAGGGAGGTAGTTAAAGGTCTCAGGTATGCTCAGAGGTAGGTAACAGGTGATATGGATGATTTGGTGGTGTGAGTAGAAGAATGAATAGTACGACCAGTGATGAAGAGGTGGAAAATTGGACATGCAAGGGTATGAACTAATAACAAAAGTAACAAAAACCTATAGATTGAAATAGACTATGCCGGTAGAATGTATACTTACCATGATGTAGATTAGATGGATGAATGGAGGTGGTTGGTTGATCAAAAGAATGGGTTGGATATCGTAGCGATGTGTCTTGAAAAGATGTGTGAGTACAATGCCTTCCAAAATCTATCCTGATGCTAGCTCTAGATGTCTGGATATGTGAAATGATGATGGTTTTTCTTGGATACAGCTCTGACCTCGTTTATTTCTCTCAGAATGTGACAACCCAAAAAAAAGGTTGTTTAGGTGAATAAATGGTAACCGACGATGGAACTGGCTTGACTTGTGTCAGTTCAGGGTGACCGGCGTCAGTTAAGGCAAGATTCCCTAGGTTTACTAAAATTGGTAGATCTCGCCTCTTTTAGCTCAAGTTGGTTCCTTGATCTATGATTTCTAATGGAAGTTGCATTTTTTATGAGTGCGAAGGTGGTTATGGAGATTTTTAGGTTAGACCAAAGTCTTAGCTCATTAAGGTAGGTAAGACTTAGTTATTGTTAGTTATGCAAACATGCCAAGAATAGGTCTAGGGTGAGGTGGCTAGATGAGGTTTCTAGGTGAGGGTGGTGTGGTAGAAGATAGGGTAGTTAGATATTAACTATTGTGAGGATATATATATATTAATTTAATTAAATTAATGGTGATGTGGGGTGGAAGGGGCCATGTTTATATGAGTATGATTGAGCTGGTTATTGACAAAGGACCAAGGGTAGTTTGACCCATTTTGTTCTCTCACATTTTGCCCCCTTTTGTTGGCATAGCTTGTATTGGTAGGGTGACACTAACAAAAATAAGACGTGGTTTGCTCCGTGTGTGGGTAAAGTTGATCCCCTCAAGACTAGGAATTGATGTAGTAGAATAAAGAAATCGGTGAGTTGGTTTGATAAAAGGTGGATGTGATGAAGAGGAAGGTGACACTGGGGGGTAAGTGGGTAATATACAATTGGGTAATCCAGGTAATGGGTGAGGGTCAAAGGTAGCAATAGTAAAATCACGCACACTATAATCTGTAGCACGGGACTAGGTTGAAGAGCTTATAACCCACGGAGCAACCTACTACCCCTAATTTTATGAAAAAGCAACTCCATAAGGAGAATAAACACCCCCAAGATGATAAAGAACCCCTTAAACCACCTTATGAATAATATATCTAAAGTATTATTACTACCACAATTGATAAATATCGCAAATTCAACTCACGACCTCTTGTTCAAACCCTAGGTCTTCAATCTCTCACAAATTAGCACTTTCTTCACTTCTCAAAAATTAAAATCCTTGCACACATGATTTCAAAAAATATTCAACTGTCACACACTTTATCTTATCTCAATTCATGCTCATACACCTGAAACAATCTCACACCTCGGTCAGACTTCTTGCACACACCCAACTAGCTCACAAAACACCTAAAACTATGCTTTTATAAATCCTCTTGATTAACATTCAAATTGAACATTTTACCTCCTTTTAATTGATGAATGAATCTTTTAAAAGCATCCCATATACTTTTCATAATACTCTACAAGGTTACCCAATTAGGTCAGCCTATCCAAAAAAACTTTCGATGCTAAAAAATAAGCAAAACCCTACCATTAGAACGTTAAAAATTCCCTCATGAAATTTTTTTTTTTTACTAAATCTCTGATATTCATAAACCATGAGTAATATATCATTTAAAAATAATCTATGGTAACATTTTACATTAACCAATCATTTTATTTCATTTAATGCGGCCTACTGGATCATTACCTTGACGAAACAACTGCTACTAAAACCTGATTTCACCTTTGGGCATAAAAATAATTAAGAAAACCTCAACCATGTCATGTGACCACTTCATGGAAATTATATATCATTTAGAACACTACTAAACAATTTAGATCTCATCAAACAATTACTGGTTCAAACCACATCAACATTTTCCTTCACCAAAACCAGGTGCCCAAATGTTTGTTTTCAAAAAGTAACTGGTTAAGACCCTTCCTAAAATTTTAAATACCTACAAATATATTCATTGGATGAAAAATTAATCCCTATTAACATTACAAGTGATAGAAAGCATCACCTAATCCTTCTCATTCTCCAAACAACTCAATCTTTCAGAAAACGTGGTTCTATCCAGAAAAGCCAAAAATCATCTTGTCCACAAACTAACCTGGAAATCATATCAAACTAATCATCATTGAAGTTAGACCAGCATATTTACATAAGAAAAATACACAAAACTATAATGAATCTTAATTATTCTCCATTTAGGGCCATAGAAATATATAGCTCAGAACATCCTTCAAAATAGGATCCAACCAAATCAACTTCTCACGAATATCTCTCGTAGGTTAATAAAACTTAACCTATAGTTGTAATATTGTTGTAAATTATAACAATATTAAAACTATTAACAACTTGAGTTACTCACTTATTGTTTATCGTGAGTAAGTTATACAAATAATAATATTATCACAAACTAAATAATGTGAGCACTAAAGAATTCCTAACATTCCCACCCTTAGTGGTAACATGTGGAAAAAGTTTGTGCTACATGTTTCACCATTTCTTTATGTTTTCGAAGTAACGAAATAGATAAGGGTAAAGGTCAAGGAGGGAATACCAATTAAATGTTTTTGGTTGATGGTTTTTGCGTGCGTTCTTACTTCTTGATCCACAACTGAATATGAGAGCTTCCTTTTAGCTAGGAGGAACTACCTGTAATAGAAAACAAGACCACAAAAAGATAGTTAAATGATATATGACAGTGCATTGCCTAGTGTATGCTAGTTCCAGGAAGTGTGATACTTCCTAGATGGTTTTCAATCCACTATTTAAAACAAGTTAATGTGAGAAAGAAACAAATTCCTACTATAGTTGATATGATTGAGGATCTCATTCAAGTACAATAAGAAAATCTTAACATAATAGGCTAGGCTATGGTCAGATCAAAAAAGGTAGGTAGTTGGCAGGGGCTGGAACTAGTTAGGGTTAGGTTCTATGTTGTTTAGGTCAACTGGTGAGATGACTGTTGGGTTTGTTCTTGGTCAAGGCACTAAAACATAGAGATCGACGTCGTTTGGTTGTAACAATGATTGGTTTATACGGAAAAATGACGGTCAGGTTTTGGGCTATTTAGGTCACTCAGTAAAAGGTTATTTGGTTTTGTTATTAGAAAATGTGTAAAACACAGAGACCAATGTCAGTTAGGTATAGCCGATGACAGTTTTGGGTATTTGGCATTGGTATGGTCTGGGTGAAAGGAACTCAATGAAATCTAGTTGGGGGGATCGAGTTGGAGCTAAAAAGAGATGGAAGGGTAGAGAGGGAGGTAGTTAAAGGTCTCAGGTATGCTCAGAGGTAGGTAACAGGTGATAATGGATGATTTGGTGGTGTGAGTAGAAGAATGAATGAGTCTACCAGTGATTAAGAGGTGGAAAATTGACATGCAAGGTATGAACTAATAACAAAAGTAACAAAAACCTATATATTGAAATAGACTATGCCGGTAGAATGTATACTTACCATGATGTAGATTTAGATGGATGAATGGAGGTGGTTGTTGATCAAAAGAATGGTGTTGGATATCGTAGCGATGTGTCTTGAAAAGATGTTGTGAGTACAATGCCTCCAAAATCTATCCTGATGCTAGCTCTAGATGTCTGGATATGTGAAATGATGATGGTTTTTCTTGGATACAGCTCTGACCTCGTTTTATTTCTCTCAGAATGTGACAACCCAAAAAAAAGGTTGTTTAGGTGAATAAATGGTAACCGACGATGGAACTGGCTTGACTTGTGTCAGTTCAGGGTGACCGGCGTCAGTTAAGGCAAGATTCCCTAGGTTTACTAAAATTGGTAGATCTCGCCTCTTTTAGCTCAAGTTTGTTCCTTGATCTATGGATTTCTAATGGAAGTTGCATTTTTTATGAGTGCGAAGGTGGTTATGGAGATTTTTAGGGTTAGACCAAATCTTAGCTCATTAAGGTAGGTAAGACTTAGTTATTGTTAGTTATGCAAACATGCCAAGAATAGGTCTAGGGTGAGGTGGCTAGATGAGGTTTCTAGGTGAGGTGGTGTGGTAGAAGATAGGGTAGTTAGATATTAAATATTGTGAGGATATATATATATTAATTTAATTAAATTAATGGTGATGTGGGGTGGAAGGGGCCATGTTTAGATGAGTATGATTGAGCTGGTTATTTGACAAAGGACCAAGGGTAGTTTGACCCAATTTTGTTCTCTACATTTTGCCCCCTTTTTGTTGCATAGCTTGTATTGGTAGGTGACACTAACAAAAATAAGACGTGGTTGCTCCGTGTGTGGGTAAAGTTGATCCCCCTCAAACTAGGAATTGATGTAGTAGAATAAAGAATCGGTGAGTGGTTTGATAAAAGGTGGATGTGATGAAGAGGAAGGTGGACACTGGGGGTAAGTGGGTAAATATACAATTGGGTAATCCAGGTAATGGGTGAGGGTCAAAGGTAGCAATAGTAAAATGCACGCACACATATAATCTGTAGCACGGTACTAGGTTGAAGAGCATGCAAACTCTACATCGTCTAAGGGAGATATGTTTATCTTAAAAAGGTTGAGGTGATTATGGTATCCAAGGTATAGGATATGGTGCAGAAGTAATTCATAGGTCAGGTGCAAGAATGTTTAGGTATGTTTTGGTACACCAAACGTAAGGTTGGGATAAACAACATGAAAATAGGCAAAGTAAGGTCATTAGGTCAAACAACATGGGTAACAATGTCGTAAGGTATAACAAGAACATGAGGTTATAGGTTGGTAAAAATGTTCTAGGTCTAGGTAGCTAGGTCACGGAAATAGGCATGGTAAGGTCATTAGGTCAAACAACATGGGTAATAGTGTCACACGGTATAATGAGCACATGAGGTCATAGGTTATTAACAATGTTTTACATCCAGGTAGCGAGGTCGACATGGGTTGGTCCGAAGTACGGGTAAAATAATTACATCCCTAAATGTAGTTAAAGATAGGTATAGGTAATGTAGGCTTAGAGGTAGGTTGTGATAAGGGTGGGTAAGGCCAAACGGTGGCGGGGTTGGTTAAGTTGGGTCAAAAATAGAGAAAGGGTAGTTGACAGGAGCATGTTGGGTAACCGATGCCGGTCATATGGAACCAGTGACAGTCTAGGTAAACTGACCATGGTTTTTGTGGGAAAACAACCAATGTTAGTCTAGGAATAACTAACTACGGTGTTCTAGGGCACATGACCAATGTTGGTTTAGGTATAACCAACATCGGTCAAGTTGACATGGGTCTATAAAAAGAAAATCCATAAAATACGGGTTCATTTGTACATTTTGGCTTTTGTTAAAACGACATAGCGCTGAACAAGTTGTGCTTTAGTAAGAGAAAAGGATGAGGGATGATATCCCACTGTTGTGGAGAGATCTGGTTGGTTAGAGGACCCAAGTATACGGATCCACAAGAATGGGGGGATCAATTGTGATTAGGTGGAGGTCAGGAGGATTGGATTTGGTGATTGGACATGGCAGAGGTGGGAGAGGGATCGGGTGGACCACCAGTGTTGTGGCCCGATGTACCACCATGGAGACGGTAGCACAATGAGGTAAGAGTCAATCCTTTTCCTATTTTTGTGAGGTAGATTGGGTATATATGTTAGGTAAGGAAAATAGGCTTTTGGGTGAAAAAGGGATTTTGAATGTGGGAAGGAAAATTGGGTAAAATAGGAATGGGGAGAGGTGTGGTTAGGTGAATGATGGGAGGGGTGGAGTTGAGGGTAGGTTTAGGTAGGAATTGGTGGGTAAAAAGGTAGAAGGGAGTTGTTAGGAAGAAATGGGTTTGAGTATCATGGATTTTGTCACGACAGTGACTGATGTTGGTCAATGGGTGGCCAATGTCAATGGTGTCAAGCCAGTATTGATTATGGATAAGGTGACCAATGCTGGTTTGGGAGAGACCATGGTCAGTTAGGGGTAATCACTAACAATCATCATGTTGAGAAAAAGGGTCCAAAATATTCCTAGGGTGGGTGGGCGAGGTAGATAGTGGGAAAAGAAGATGTTGTAAAGGAAAAACATAACATGGGTATGAGGTTGAAATAGGTATGGAATGAGTGATAGTGGGTGAGGGTTGGGGTGGGTAGATAGAATTTGTGATAAGAAGGTAATTTGCAGGAGGAAAAAGAGGGAGGGTAATAGGTGTAGGTGAGGTGTCAAGCATGATGGTGTATTAATGTTGATTAGAGAATACTTGTTAGAGAACACACAAGGATTCCACATGGAAGAGAAGGCCAGGATCAAGGACACGAAAGGACAAAAAGGACCCACACACGGAAGGCAAGTTTAGCATTTAGGAATTAGCTGATTTTGAGCATGACGACCTATTTTTAGAAGATGGCATGTGGAACACACCAACAATGCAGAGACGTGTGCATCATTTATCGTCTATTTTTGAAGGATTGAATCAAAGTGTTTTGCATGAAGATGAGCTAAGAATAGGATTAAAACTTCAGTTAACTATAAGAGGCTTATAGATAGCACACTTGCATGTATGGATATGCATGTGGATGATGTGTGGCTATTAATAGCATGCAACTTATTTCTAGCATAGATAAGCAATGAAGGGAAAGTCCCCACTCTATATATAAGAGTGTGATGGATGTATGGATATATAGAGATATACACATATGACTGAATTACTATAGCAGATCCATATGCACATTGGTATCATTTGACATTATTGTAAGGAGATTTTGTGTTATTAATAGATGGAAGATATTGATAGAATTTAAGTGTCATTCCTATGTGTAATCGAGTAGTGTATGTTATTGATTCAATCATGATTACTATTTAATGTGTGTTCTGTCATATATCTAAATGTAGCATATAATGTACAATGATAGATTAGTTATGAATCTATGTGTTTCTTCCTTCATCATGCTAACATCCTACTATAGCAACCCTAAAGAGGGACTTGGTACCTTTGCACTCTTCGGGTGAGTGCTTAGTCTAGGCTGAGTGATGTGCCAACGCGTTTAGGGAGTTATCTTGTAAATTCTAGGCTGCAACATTGGTTCCATTGTTGAGACCTCTTTTTCAGTTGTTTTCAGGATGGTTCACAATGAAGACGTAACCGTTAACTCTAGCAAGTATTGAGCAATGGATACATGATCTGGAGGAAGAATATGCACGGTAGTTCAATAGTGGATATGAGTTTAACATACACACTTGGATAGAACATAATCTATATGATAGATTATATGAGATATTTTTCACCATATTTATAGTAGAATTATATGAGTGGCTTACTGATTATGCATCTCAACGGAATTGGAGGTATCGCGTATTCATCTAGATGTAGGAAGAATTTTAGGCCCTTTATGATGCTGATTTGATATGGACTCATGCTGTGGATACGTGGTTTCATGGTGTTCTAAACAATTATATTATGGAATATTCAATTTTGACGTACTCTTACCCGAAAGCAGCTAAATTCAAGTTTTTGCGGTATCCAAGAGGATTATATTTGCGAGGTATCCCACTGGTGATCAAGATCTTGATGGTAACTTTGAACCTGGAGAGTAAACAGATGGCTAACTAAACTTCACCACATGGGAGGGTAGGAATAGGTTTGGTGAAAGATGGTAGACCTAGCGGTAGAGAGGAAGAGAGAGGAAAGGTGGCTTAAGTTTAATAAGGAATGCGAGAGGGAGATAGAGAAGAAGCATTATGTTGCAGAAAGTATGGTTTTGAGGAGAGATATGGATCATGAAAGATTTACAACTCATGTATTAGACATGGAGCCAGAGCATCAGGAACTCCCCCATCTTTGAAAATATGATAGAGATCCCCCCTTGGCCTCACACAAAAGTGTGCCAGCAGAGACTACCTAGACCACTGGCGCACATCATAATCCACCTAGTGACCTAGCCATTACACTTGGTTTTCCAGTATCTAGTACGAAAAGTAACCAGAAAGATAATTTGGGAAGCAAGAGAGTAGGAGTATGTCAAGGAGGAAGTACATCAATACAGGACAGATGACTTTAATGATATTTGGAGGAACAGCCTTAGGTGCATCATCCGCATAGAATGTTGGATTTACCTATAGAAGTGGAACTACCTCACATATGGTAGGGGTTCAGTATAGTACTACTGTCGGAGCATAGGGGAGTATATCTATAGGTCATATTCCCACTACAGGAGGAGGATTAGGAGGCATAGATGGTTCCAGTTCCAGTGGATTTTGTGGTTCTAGATCAGGTAGTTAAGGTCCGCAGCAACCAAAAAATATTTTTATTGAAATGTCTCTTCATCTCAAAGAATATAGAGGTATAGAGGATGCTACTGAACATGTGCCTATGTGTGAAATCTTGTGGCGTGCTAAGGGGATCATTGTTGCTAAGCGTAAGGCAAGTCAATATTCTACTACATTACAAGGACATGCACACAGCTGGTATAGGAAGTTTGACCCTGATGAAACTTGCATGGATTATGCAACATTGAAAGATGCTTTCTTGAAAGAGTTCCATATCTTTGAGTTTTAGTAGAAGAGTATTAGTGTGCTCAAGGATATCAAGCAAGGAAATACTGAGAGTGTACGTGAGAACGATGTTCATTTTAAGATAGTTCTATCTAAGCTATCTTATGATATTCAAACTAGCCAGCATGCACAATGGTTCGTTGGAGGATTGATTACACCATTTAGAGGATAAATGTCACATAAGACATGCATTGATCTGCATAATGCACTGGAGGCAGCTTTGTATGCTGATCTAAGCTTTCTTATGATATTCACACTACCCAGCATGCACAATGGTTCGTTGGAGGATTGATTACACCATTTAGAAGAGAAATGTCACATAAGACATGCATTGATCCGCATAATGCACTGGAGGCAGCTTTGTATGCTGAGGTAGTTGGGAGCATTGAAACTAATTTTATTTCATTTTAGAGACACACATTACAACTATGGAAAAGTAGTTAGAGAAACTATCAGGAAATTCAACCCATGAAACACACTCAAGAATTTGGTGTACAAATTGTGAAGTGGAAGGTCACACCAAGGATAGTTGCCCTTGTAGATCTGTACACTCATTATTATTGGATTGTGAGATCTGTCATTTGAATCATGATGCTAGTCAAGGTTCTTTTTTACAACATGTGATAAGGAAGAATGTATCTTAATTTTGCAAGATATGTAGGTCCACAACCCATGATATTGAGGATTGTTAGTTGATTGGTTAATTCTAGGATGTTATAGACATTGGGGTACGACATACAAGTGTAATAGATAATTCTAAGGGTAAGAATGAACACTGGGATTGGGATCATAATCTAACATGCTATGACAGGAATGAGGGGCTTTTTGAAGGATGTCGTGGAAGGGGACACAGATATCATGGTGGATATGGAGGACGAGGCCATGGTGGAGGAAGAGGTGAGTTCCCTCGTGGAACATGTTATACGTGTGGATCTTCAGACCACTATAGGCATGAATGTCCTTAGAATATTACATGTTCTTTCTATAGGAAGAACCATAGTTATGAAGAGTGTCTGAACTTATATGAGCATCTAAGTAAGTAGTATAAGCAAGAAAAAAAGGCATCGGGATAGTTAGAATCTAGCGCATGGTAGAAGATCAGTGGATGCCCAAGATAATAGAAGGACCTGAGGCATTGATAGTGAAGATTACTACACGTGCTGAAGTGGCACGTGCAAGAGAAGCATTGCACCAAAAGCCTATGATCACCAAGGAGGAGGTTTTACATGTAAGGTACATAGATCCTGCTCATCAAAAATAGGTTTACCAGGATACCATGGAAGTGCTAAGGAATCTTCAAGGTGATATACAGTACTTAAAGGAGTAGAAGAAAGCATCAGAGACAGTCCAAACTGATATCGATGATCTGTGAGAATTATGTAGAATGTTTCACTAGGAGAACATTATCCCACTATTAGGAAATTGGTTAAAGGGGAACACTCCATGTGTAAGTTTTGATACCAGATGGCAGATCCTACATGTAAATCTTCCCCCTGATAGCATTGACTATGACAAGGTAATTACTCTAAATGCTATTATGGATGGGTGGCTATTGAGAAACATATTTATTGATACAGGTGCAAAAGTAAATGTGCTTACATTAGATCCATGTGTATAAATGGGGAAGCCTTCATTTCATCCATAATCTAATGTGTTGTTTATGGAAAATCAGACTAAGGCTACTCCCATAAGAGTTTTGAAGGATGCATCTATAACTATATAAGGGGCCGAGTTCACTAGGTATTTTGAGGTATTAGCACTTACAGAAGCAGACAATTTTCTATCCTTGCTTGGACACCCTTGGTGTTATGCGAATAATGATGACTTGATATTCAATAAGGGGTATATCATCTTTGAGAACAAGGAGGAAAGGGTTGTGATACTGTTGACAGATGGGAAGACTACACCATATGTTGAGCCTTTAAGTGAGGAGGAATTAAACCAAATTTATGTACACGCTATTGAGGACCCAGAGATAAATGAGCCATCAAAAGAAGGCATCCTATAGTGGGAGGATTATCATTCCATTAGTGATACTATGAGTATTGCTTGCGACAATTGGGCTCATGGTACATATGAATTAGTAGGGCGCGAAGTAAAAAACATGGTTGCATGTAAGAATGGACTTCGTTCAGTCCAACGGATAGGTAACACAATACCTTGGTATACAGGGGCAGAAGATCTCCCTGTATTTTTGAAATCCATGGAAACAAAGTATATAGATCAAATTAAGAGAAGAGCTATGTTAGTACATACCTTGCACAGAGATAATATTATAGAATTGGAAAATATTAGAATCACCCTATCTATTAGGTTTGTAAGGAACAATGCACCTATGTTGATCTACATTTATCATGGTGATTAACCTATTTAGCATCACATTCAACAATGTGAGAGAATCCCGATAGCAGGAAAGGAAGTGTTACAACTTTCACTTTGGGTGCATAGATTGTACTCTATTGTACAAGGATGTGAATGTGCCTGGTATGTATATGTAGAACTACATCAAGTGATTGGAAACTAGAAAAATTTGACTGCAGGGATGATCTAGACCTTTGACTACTTTTCTTCTTAACCTCCAATAGAAGAGTTATTAAAATTTATCAAGTGCTTAACCATGAGAGATAGTGTAAAAGAAGAAGAGCATATTCAATAATTATTTGGTGAGATAGATTCTGAAGCATGTTTTGAGAAGGAAGAAAAAATGAACTTCATACTACTTTAACACGCTTTCCTTGAGAAAGAGAAGGGAAAGATGGTTTACATCATGGATGTGAGGAAATTGAAAACCTAGATATTAAACATTCACAAGGGGTGTGCGAGGTCTTGGATAGTGTAGACAAGGATACACACACCTATCATGAACCCATGAAGACAAAGAAGGTGAACATAGGTTTGGAGGCTAAGCCTAAGGAGGTAATAATTGGAGACTACTGGTCAGACTCGGAGGTAGCAAAGATCATTGAGTTACTTAGGGATTATCAGGACTTATTCCCACAAGGATATCATGAACTTAAAGGCATACATAAATCACTTCGGGAAATGAAGATAAAGCTTAAATATGGTGCAAGCCCAGTTAGAAAGAGGCCTTAAAGAATGAATCCTAATTTGTGTGAAAAGGTAAAAGAAGAAATTGATCAAATGTTGAAATATGGAATTATCAAACCCCTCGATGAGTCAGAATGGGTTAGCCCAATGGTTATCAATATCAAGAATGATGGACAAATTAGAAAATGTGTAAACTATATTGAGTTGAATCCTGCATACAACACTGATCCATTCCTGACGCCATTCATTAAGGAAATACTGGAAGGTTTTGCAGGGTGTGATATATACTCCTTTACAGATGGATTTTTTAGGTATCATCAGGTTAGGATTTCTCATGAGGATCAAGAAAAGACAACATTTACTACTGAATGGGGAAGTTTTTCCTATACTATGATGCCTTTTGGATTGAAAAAATCACTTGTATTCTCATGCATAGTTATTAAGGCATTCAAATATTTTATTCACAACCTCTTATAGGTTTACCTAGATGATTGGACAGTATATGGGCTTGTGAAAGATTATTATGACAATCTGCGCTTAATGTTTGAACTATGCAGATAGTTGATTATCTCTTTGAACATCAAGAAGTGCATATTTTCCACACCATTTGCAATATTGTTAGGGCATATAATCTGCAAGGAAGGTTTACTCGTTGATCCAACTAAGGTTGCAGTGATTTTAGGCTTGGAAGCGCCTACTAGCCAAAGTGAGGTGTGCATATTTTTATGTCATACAGGATATTATAGAAAATTCATCAAAGGGTATGCCAAAATTGTTGCACCCTTAGAAGAGTTACTAAAGGGGAAAGGTACATTTTATTGGGTAGAACCAAATCAACATGCATTTGAGATATTAAAAGAGATACTTACTACCGCACCCATTATGTGCTTTCTTTCATGGAATATAAACTGTTTCATGTGCATGTGGATGCCTTTGGCATGGCCATCGATGATGTGTTAGCTCAGCATGGAGAAGGTATTATCAATCATCCAATTTGTTTTGCTAGTAGGAAGCTGGCTCGTGCTGAATAGAATTATACAACTATAGAGTACGAAGCTTTGTCTATGATCTATGCATTGCACAAGTTTTGGAAGTACTTGTTAACAACACCATTTTGTTTTATACAAATCACGTGACATTGAAGTACTTGGTAAAAAATCCTATCTTATAGGGGTGAATATGTAGATGGGTACTCTTATTTCAAGAGTTTGATTTCACAGTTGTGGTGAAGCCAGGGAAAAGTAATTCTAGACCAAACCATCTACCTAGAATAAACTCAGGAGAGGAAGCACAGATAATTGAAGAAACCATGCCAGATGCACAATTATATAGGTTATGATGCACGCCATTAGAATTAGAAGAAATTTTTGTATTTCTGTGGATTGGTATAACACCAGAAGGAATGAAGGCATTAGAAAATAAATAGCTTGCTATACGTGCAACATAGTTTATGTTAATCAGTGGTGACCTCTACAAGTTAGGTAGAGATAAAGTATTACTTCGTTGTGTATTAGAGCATGAGTGCAAGGATATTATGGAAGAAGCTCATCATGGTATTACAGGAGGCCATTATGCAAGTGATACGACTACCCAGAAGATCCTACTTATTGGATTATGGTGGGAGACATTATATAAATACTGTAAAGAATATTGTAAGGTGTGTGATTATTGTCAGTGCTTAGGAAAACCAGGGAAAAGAGATTAGATTCTTTTGAGACCAATTAATTGTGCAAAACCATTTGAGAAATGGGCCATTGACTTTATAGGACCTATTTCACTAGTCATGTGCGGGACTGGATCATGCTATATCATTACTTTCATAGATTATCTCACACGGTGGGTAAAAGCACCACCTACAAAGGAATGTATAACAACTACAATGGCTAGGTTTTTATGGGAGAATGTTCTTACAAGATATGGATGTCCTTTAAGCTTGACAAGTGATAGGGGTACACACTTTTTGAATGAGACAATAAGGATCCTATTAGATGAGTTTATGGTTGCACACCATAAAACTACACCCTACCATCCTCAGGAAAATGGAACTACTGAGGCTTTCAACAAGATTTTGAGACAGAATTTGACAAAAATTTGTGATTTTGGAAGAAAGGATTAGGATGACAAAGTGTTAGCTGTTATTTGGGCATATAGAATAACTTATAAGTGATTAAACAAAGCCACACCGTTTTATCTGGTGTTTGGCATGGAAGTCATTCTCCATATAGAATTTACGTTACCTTATTTACACATTGCGTGCACTGGAGGTCTAGCTGATGAAAAGGATTTAAAAGAGCATATCGAGAAGATGATTCAACTAGATGAGTGACGAGACATACCACGATGGAGTCATAACTAGGAAAAGGCTAGGCAGAAGGCATGGCATGACATAAACATAAGGGATAAGAAATTTGAGATTGGACAAATGGTACTTCTTTATGACTCTAAGTTCTTGCGCTATCTAGGCAAGCTCAAAGTACATTGGTTGGGGTTGTATCTCATCACTCACATACTTGAAATAGGTGCTTTCTAGTTATAAGAACTTGATGGAACACGGCTACCTGATTACTTTAACGGGAGTAGGCTGAAGCCCTACTATAAATAAGACTTCTTGGTGTTTGTAATAAGGTAGTATTTCCATTTATATCAGGTTTCTCTTTTGTATTGCCTTAATGTATTTCCTTCATAGCCACTATGCTTTGTCAACTTAGTTGTTCTTTTATAAAGTGCACTTGCGCTTATGAAGCTCATTATATGTGAATAATGTTTATACGTAGAGGACTACACATATCTTTAGTGCAGGGTGGTTGTAGTTATCCAAGTAAAAGACCATGGGAATTAAAAGGTGAAAGGAATATGTTACTATGGGTGCACTTTAAGTCAAAAGAATATTTCTTCTCACAAGAGACCAAGGATGGAGATGAATGAAAGGACAATATAATGTGAGGCAAGCAGAGGCCATGATAACTACCAAGAGAAGGTACAATGAAAAGTTACTTGGGTGCAATGGCACGCACTAAAGAGAAGTATGTGACTAGAGGGTAGGAAGGTGTGCTAGAAGGTTATAGTTAGGATGCGAACATGTACCACATGGAAATAAAAAAGTTGGTCGGTAAATGAGAGGATATTTGGTAGGTAAAGGAGTAATAAATGCATCAAAATTTGAAAATTTGAAAAAACAATTATATAAGGATGGGATGTAGATTCATTTTTACCATTGTGACTAAGATAATTTGAGGAAAGAACCAATTGCAAAGAGCCAAGTGATCAGGTTAAGGTGTGAAGGGTATGAAACACGGTGTGATAAATAGATCTGTGTGAAAATAAGCTTGTGTCCCCATTGGTGAAGGGTTTGAGCAAAGCAAGGAGGAAGAGAGGAGTTAGGGCATGAAGTTTTCACCTAGGGCACAATTGAATTGAGGTAGGGTTTGATTCACAAAGTTGTGGAGTTAAAGAGGATACATTTACAAAGGGAAAACAATGGCACCCAAGAAGGCATCTGTAGTAGTAACAAAATGAAATAAGAAGGTTTTTGTTGAGGAAGAAGAGATGGAACTCGAAAGACATTTTTCAGAAATGCAATATCCAGAAGGTGTAAAAGTTGGCTAGGAGTGGGATTCACCCATCAAAAAGAGAAGTGAGTGAATAAAATCACAGGAACGTGGAGAACAAAGAGTTTGATTCCTTACTCACTGCTAGGATGAACAAGCATACGATGGATGACATGCCAATTTTTGATGATGTAGGTGAGAAGCTTCTGAAGAGAATTGGGGTCTACCAAATATGAGCTCCCATATTTTGGGAAGTATGATCCCTTGTATCATTGGCTCATGAGCAGAGTACATGATGACTTCTTCTACCTTATAGGACACAAAGTTAGAATCTCATCTACACTTATCTCATCAATTATAGGTTTGAAGGCCGTAGGAGAGGACATAAAGAATGATCTCATAGATAAAGCCGTGATCTTGAAGACCAGAAAAGAGTTGGGATACCTGAAGGGTCTGTGTGGTATGGATATAGATAAATTGAATAACTATCTGATTGTGTAAGCAGCATCACACCTTGTTACAAAGTTCAATGATCAGGAGCGGTGGTCACAAGTAAATACTATGTGGTTACATGTTGCGTGTAAGATGTCAGAAGGATCAATCTACAATATTGTAGGCTATATTATAGAACAAATAGTCAAGGAAGCATGCACATGAGGGAAGATAAGATTTGGGGTTGTTCTACTATCACTAGTATTCATTTAAATTGGAGTACCCGATGGGCCGAAGGAAAAATTATGGGAATACCCATGGAGAATAAGTCACCAGCTGAAAGGTTCAGTAAGTATCTATGTAAAGGGGCCATGATAGAAGACGTAAAGAATAGGGCGGAGAAATGGTATGACAAGCTCGATGTGGTGTTTAGAGAAGAATGACGTATCCCAAAGGACCTACCATCAATAGAAGGGACACAAGTCTATTTTTCTATATATCATCTTTTTTGTATCGTGTGCTTCCTAATGAAAGATGGAGTTTGGAGCCCTTGGTGTGAATTTCCTTACGCATTCACTACAAGGTATTTCCAAGCATCTGTTCACATATTTACAGACATGTGCCAACTGGTATTCAATCCAGATAATGTAGACTATGACTACCACATGTTGAGAAAGAAGTATGTGTATCCTGGAAGAAGTTCCTTCACCAAGAGGATCATTTTGGAGGTGTTGAATATTAAGCCAATAAGTCTAGATGTAATAGATGTAGGGGCAGTGTTGGTGTATCTCTAGTTGAAGCCAAAGATGGAGAATAAAAAATATGTGGAGGGGTAGTTCACACTTCCAGCACCACCAAAAGGAAACAATACAATAGAGAAAATCCCAATGCCTAAGCCCATAAAGCCAATTGAAGTGGAGGAGGAGGAGGAGTGCGATGATAGTGGTGGTTTGGAGCATATAGGTAGGAGACATCCTACAAATAAGGGTGAAGTAGAGTGTGGCATTACACTACCTCAGCCATAATAGGGGGATGATGAGGACTTGAATGCAGTCCAAGGGGAGCATAGATTTAAAAAGGTTTTTAGGAGACCAAGGACCCAAGGTGCTACTACAACCATGGTGCACAGATCACCCAAACTCTCTCCACAAAAGGAGAAAACCATGCAAAGGAGGAAATGGAGTTAGATAAGGAGGAGGAAGAATTAGAGGAAAGTGCACCTAATTGTCATAAACTCCTAGAGAACATATAAGAATAGGGTGAGGAATTAAAGGAAGGAGAAGAGGATGAGAAGAGACCAGAGGAGACAACTACAGAGAATGTTCAGGACATGGAGACATAAGTGTAAAATTTGGAAGCTAAAGTCCCTAAGTAGAAACAGTCTAGAAGAAAAAGTGGGAAGCACATTCCACCAGCCATGGGGTATGCAGAAGACAAAGGTAAAATTGTTTATGCTCGCTTCCAGAGCACAATAGCACAAAATAATTTATTTAGCTGGGAGCCAATAGATGAGGATATGGTGACTTTGTGCACTCAAAAGTAACTTTCATGGTCAATGCACACACACATGGATGAGCTTGACTTCGATGTATGTGAAGAGTCATGCATTTTGAGATAGCTAAAGAAGGTACCTCAAGCTAGACACATGACAGTAGATCCTACTTTCATGTCCAATGAGCAAGTAAGTAATGCATTGGTGAAGGTTTCTGCTGAAGTGGCTAGAAGAAACATGGACAAAGCTACAATAACCAGAGTGATGCGCAAGGAGCTGAAGAAAAAGGATGTGGAATAGCACACATCACACAAGAGAGGGACTTTGCACAGAAGAAGAACGAAGTATTTATCATCATCACAGAGGAGATTGGGGACAATTTCAATAGATAAGGGCCACACTTGAAGGCCAAGGTACCATAGACATTTCCTTTAACAATACACTATGTGGTAAAGTTGGTGGACTTGGTACTTGAAGATGAACCTCTATGCATGATAGTGCCAAGAAAGTCAAAGCAAGATGCAAAATGACAGAAAGTGTTAGTGATGAAAAATATTGCATCTTATGAAGGACTGTTGTAAGCATTACAAGAAGTATTGAAGAAAGAAGACTAGGCTTTAAATATCTGCACAGTCCTAGAGGTGTTTATCAGCATAAAGACCTTACAAGAAAATAATGAGGTCCAGAAAGTAATGAAGGATGAGACATTGAGTCGTGTAGAAAGATTGTCAATCTTCAAGTAGAAGCGAGAGGCCCTGGCAGTAGCACAAGAGCCACACAAGACTTGGCTGGAAGAACTTGGGAAGATAATTGCATAGAAGATGTATCTTTTAGAAGGAAGATTGACATCAATGTCCAGTGTTGTGTTGGTTCTGTAGAATGAAAAGGGAGATATAACAAGGGATGAGTTAGAATACATCGATGTGGACATCCCAGAAAAAATAGAACAAGCACTCACTGAATGACAAGTTTTGGAGGCCAAAATAAAGGAGGAGTATCTAGAATTGATACTGCAAAGTGATATAGAGCAGGTTGTCTCATAACAATTCTTTATTTGTAAACATTCTTTCATTATTATTCTTTCCATTATTTTGTTCTTTACTTCAATTTTAGGAGGAATACCCATTATTGGGATGATAATGAGATTAGTGTGGGGTAATGTTGATCAGACAATACTTGTTAGAGAACACATAAGGAGTCCATGTGGGAGAGAAGGTCAGGATCAAGGGTGCGGAAGGAAAAAAATGACCCGTGCCTAGAAGGCAAGTTCAACTTTTAGGACTTATCCAATTTTGAGCATGATGACCTATTTTTAGAAGATGGCATGCGAAACACACCAATGATGCAGAGACGTGCACGCCATGCATTGTCTATTTTTTGGAGGATAAGATCAAAGTGTTTTTCTTGAAGATGAGCTAAGAATAGAATTAACACTTTAGTTAACTATGAGAGGCCTATAGATAACACACTTGCATGTATGGCTATTCCTATGAATGGTGTGTGGCTATTAATAGCATGCGGCCTATTTCAGGAATAGATAAGCAGTGAAGGGAAAGTCCCCACCCTATATATAAGAGTGTCATGGATGTATGTATATATAGAGATATACGCATATGACTGAATTACTGTAGCAAATCCATACACGCATTGGTATCATTTCACATTATTGTAAGGAGCTTCTGTGTTAAGATATACACATATGACTGAATTACTGTAGCAAATCCATACACGCATTAATATCATTTCACATTATTGTAAGGAGCTTCTGTGTTATTAATAGATGGAAGATATTGGTTGAATAGAAGTGTCTTTCCTATCTATAATTGAGTAGTGTATGTTATTGACTCAATCATGATTACTGTTTAACACTGGTTCTATCATAGATATGAATGTAGCATACATTGTAGAATGATAGATTAGTTATGAATCTATGTGTTTCTTCCTTCATCACGGTAACATCCTGCTACAAAAACCCTAAAGAGGGAACGGGTACCTTTGTGTGCTTCAGGTGAGTGCTTAGTCTGGGCTTAGATATTTTCTAGCGCGTCTAGGGATTTATTTGGTAAATTCTAGGATACAAAAATTAATTTGATGTGTTTTTAGATGCAGCCAAGAGGTCAGCTGCGGATGCGAGATAGGGTGCCGCCCCTAATCGTGACGGTTCGAGGAGGTGCAACAGCCAAGGATTGGTGGCATGTTATAGAGGTTTGCCTAATTGGGGTCAGACGCTACCTACATGTATTCCAGTAGAAAAATTTGATGGTCACCCTCATTGACAGATGGGATTCGGCGACTGACACATTCCATCTACTGACAGGTGAGATCACAGTCACCCTGGAGGATGTGTACAGGATCCTATGGTTACTGATAGAGGGGACATAGGTATATTCAATCTCCTTAAAGGCATCTAAAGAGATGATGCTGACAGTCCTTAGCGAGGGGTTAGCGTAGTTGAGGTTCCACAGCCTGAGCTATGGAGAGATGTTTCAGGCCCATCCAAAGGAGACTAGGATTGTTGTGTTGTTGATGAAGGCAGTCTGCTATTTTTCATTGTCAGATGCAGAGGGTGGGAGATTCCCATGATCATTGATGGGGATCTTGCATGATATGGTGATAGACCAGACTCATTTTCCATGGGTGCTAACATTCCTGGTGCAACTTTATAGGGAGTGATGGGCATATGGGTGGCTACGGAGGTTCAGCTTATGTTGCACTTTCCTACTGCATTGTTAGGCATATGAGCACATTTTGTGTGTGCACCCAGTTGGTATGCCTCGAGTTGATGCATTCAAGCCAAGTTTGGTTCAGGTGGGTTATAGGTGATGGGTTCCTATTATTAGAGATCATCGAATGACTAGGGTGACACATGATGTCACCTACTACAAGTGTTTATTGGAGGGATTATCCGGCACAGACATAATTTGGAGACCGTATGTGGGTTTTCCCTCATATAGATAGATGGATGATGAGTTAAATTAATTAAATCTACTTAGATGGGTAGAGGGGCATCGTGTAGGAGAGCACGAGATGATACCCGTGGACAGGGTTAGACAGCAGTTCTGGCTACTGCAGGATATACCACCACCTTTCTCATAGTATAGGAGGGATGATGTGGAAAGGCCCCTACCCCTACCACATCTGATAGTGTTGACATGGTAAGAGGAGTAGGTGAGAGACTGGTGGATTGATGATGCCAAGGTTATAGATAGATATAGACAGTGGTGGGCTACACACTTATGAGTAGTACCACTGAGGCTGGGGCAACCAAATTTAGCCACCATCACAGTGTAGAGGGATTCCCTACAAGGGTAGGTGATGACCTTGATTACATAGTTTGGTATGGTTCAAGGGCATTTGGCAGGTTCAAAGGCACAAGTTGTTATGTTATAGGTGCAGGTGGCCACTCTACAGGCTTAGGTTGTACAAGGACAGGTACCCACATAGGGTGGAGATGGAGATGGGGTACATGTGGCTGCCCTACAAGCGTAGATTATAGGTTTATAAGGCTAGTTGGCCACTACACATGTGTAGGTTATAGTTGTTCAGGCCCAGATATAGGTAGGAGTGGGACAGGGTCCCTTAGGACAGTCACAGGCATAGGGATAGGGTCCCGAGAGATAGGTGCAAGGGCCAAGGCCAATGGCACCACCACAGATAGTACCAATAGGCCAGTTGAGAGATGCCTTAAGTGAGGTATGATATTATCAGGATATTTTGATGGCCACAGGGATATATTTTCTATCATATGGAGAGTATAGAGCACAACATGCCTCGAGTGAGAGGACGAGGTCATGCACCCATAGTGTGGAGAGCACAAGGGATCATCGATCCCCGAGACTAGGTCAAGGTGAGGCCACCAATTCATGGAGGCTAGCCCCAGGTGAGGTACCAACAGAGCTTTGGCTAGGGCCGATGATGGGTGGTGAGATGCTAGGTGGATGTCATACAGGGGTAGTAGAGGAGGAGTATATAGGTGAGATAGATATGGAGGATATCCAACAAGGTGATGTCTGATAGCCATACATACCTCCTATTTTGTATAGTTGTGTATTTTTTATATATACTAGCTTGCGTGCCAAAGAGAGAGAATATGTACATGAGAGTTTTTGAGATTTTTGATGAGATACCAGCCTACGTACCGAAGATGGTGAGGCTATATCTGAGTGATTTGAGATGATTTTGATTATTATTGGGATATATGTTCACATCTATTTTTATACAGACATTTTGATTTATAGATGATGGTGTTTATAGTATGATGGTGTACATGTTTTAATTTCCATTGTTATATATATATATATATATATATATATAGGTGGAAATCAGGTGGATTAGGCATGTTAAAGTCAAGGTTGTGTAGGCATGGTGGAGTCAGGTCATAGGCATGGATTGAGTCTAGTTGGCTTAGGCATGATTGAGTTTAGTTGGCTTAGGCATGATTGAGTTTAGGTTGTTCAGTTAGGTTGGTTTAGGCATGGTTGAGTTTAGGTTATAGGTATTGTTGAGTTAGGTTGGTTTAGGCATGGTTGAGTTTAGGTTGTAGGTATTATTGAGTTAGGTTGGTTTAGGCATAATAGAGTTTCTAATTCATTAATTTGTGTAATTAATTATGATTTGGATTGTGTTAAGATGCTTTGTAGGAAAAAGAATGATAGTGGTAAAGAAATGGTAGACAAGATGAAATGAATGAATGAGTGATAATGGTAAAGATGTTAAGCAGTTGTTGTTTGTGTTCTTTAATTTCCAATTATTGATATAAAAGGAAACTAACTAGAGTAGAATGTGAATAGGAAAGGGGTAGAGGGAATTGGTTAGGGTAGAGAGTGGCCGAGCTAACCTGCAAGGGCCCCATGCAATCAGCGTGTTTCCTGCATAGTCCCAGCGAAAAGGGACCTCGGGCCGATGTAGTTCTCCCATAAGATAAGGAATATTATGATGACATAGTGGAATGGGCTAATAGGTGTGAGACATGGATGATGTAGGTCATAAGAATTAATGAGTTTAGGTTGTAGGCATGATTGAGTTTAGGTTGTAGGAATGGTTAAGTGATTTTTAAACACAGGTGTTGAGGGTCTGGTCCTGTATAGGATAATCAATAAGCAATGAGGAAGGAAAATGGTAAGAGATGGTAAAAGAGCTTCTTAATTGATAATAACTCTAATGACTCTACCATACAGATGGGCTTATGAATGTAAGACACTACAAGCCTTACATAATGGACTATTCTAAGGGTGAAGAAAAGTCACACGATCATGAAATGTCACGTTTGCGGCAAGTCCCTTAAGTAATGAGGAATTTAGGAAAAAAGGAAAGGGTGTGAGAATGAAAGGGTTAGCGTAACTTAGTGTACAACGACGTGTATTTAAGAACAAGAAACCCAAAATCCAAAATAGGTAAGTCCATGAAGAAAATTTCATATTTTTTTATTTTTTATTTTTTATAATAGACTGATCGATGCGGGAAGTCTATATGGGATGGGTATATTATCTCCTTGAGCTCTTCATGAAGCTGATCGATGCGGGAAGCTTCTGAATAGTTTTTATATTTTTGTAATGAATGTATATCGTTGTCCTTCAAGGAAGTAGTTTATTTATAGTGGTAGAAGAGAAAGAAGAGATGTCCCTTTTGAGGGATTCATCTTTTACTGGAAGTTTGACTCAAGGAGTTGTATCACTTTTTGTTTTTAGCTACTTAAGTCATGGACAATACTATAGAGGACAATCAGGTTCTTGTTTTAAAAGACAAGATCATAGTACAGAAAGATCAACTATGAAAGATGTGGTTTTGAGTGATGAATGACTATGGGATTCCATATTGAAGAAGATAAAAAGTATCGATGAGAATCATGCTCTGAGGAGAGCCATAGTACTCATATTGAAGACAAGGCTAAAAGGTGACGGGTAATCACATGATTCTTGTTTAGTTGTGGATCCTCAAAATGGGTAATTATGGAAGGTGAAAAGCACTCAAGGAATGAGCGATCAATTGATAGAAAGTGATATAGGACTTGATATCAACAATAAAATGGTCGAAGATGCAAGGCATTAAGGGGCTTAGGTTCAAGTTTACCTTCAAGTGAAGACAAATGATAAGCACTTGATCCATAGGAATGGGTAATGATATAGAGTCCAAGCCAATTAGGAGAAAATTTGCCCCATTTACTTTTGTCCTCTCTGGTTACATGTTGATTTTCATTGAGGATGAGGTCACCGACCTGAAAGGTTCGTTCGTGAAGATGTTTGTCATAGGCATGTTAGATACGTTTTTGGTAGATTTGGAGATGGTCAAGAGTGTTGAGACGACGTTCATCTAATAATTCAAGTTGTGCCAAATGATCTTGGAAAAATTCATCATCATTGAGTATGTCTTGTAGCAAGATGTGAAGAGATGGAATCTAAACTTTGAGAGGTAAGACAACCTCAGTACCGTAGACCAGAGAAAAAGGGGTGGCAATAGTCGAAGTGGGAATAATAGTCCAATAAGCCCATAAGGTGAAAGGAATGTGTGTATGTTAATCCTTCCTAGTATCATTGATTACCTTCATAAGAATTTTGTTCAAGGTTTTATTGGTTGATTTGGCTTGACCATTGGTTTGTGGGTAATAGGGTGATGAGAAAATGAGTTGGATGCCAAAAGCATCGCATAGTTTGCATAGGGTTTTCTTTTTGAATTGTTTTTCGTTATCAGTGATAATGTAGTGAGGGATACCAAAGTGAGAAGTGATGTGATGTTTGATGAATTCACATATTTTATCGGATTTGGTGGAGATGAGGGGAATGGCTTGTACCCATTTAGTGTAATATTCAGTAGTAGTTATGATCCATTGGTGGCATTATGAAGAATGGGGGTTGATCTCACTGAAAAAATCCAAACCCCATTGAGAAAAAGGCCAAATGTTTCGTGCAACCTGTAAGGCATGACTAGGGGTGTGATGGAGATTAACATGTTGTTGGCATTTTATGCAACATTTGACGTAATCACAATAATCATGATTCAGGGTTAGCCAATAATAGCCTAGGTGAAGAATGCATTTTGTAATAGCCAAACCACTAAAGTGACCTCCAAAAATTCCATCGTGGACTTCCTTGATAGTTTAAGGAAATTTAGAACTTGTAAGGCATCATAAGAGAATGCTATCAAAACTGCGTTTGTAGAGAAGACCACCAATGATTACATAATGGGAGACACTTTTAAGAAATGCAAGTTGTCCATTACGAGTGAGATTGGTTGGTAAAATGGAAAGGGAAAGATCATTTGTATATTGCTTGTACCAAAGGTCACTTGGGTTAGGAGCAGTGGTTCTGATAGAGTATACTTCACGAGGAAAATAAGAGGGTGATTGTAGTCTTTACATGATGAAAATTTTTAGATTCAGCAGGCGAAGCAAGTATTTGAGAAGCTAACCAAGCCATTGTATTTGCAAATATATTGGTAGAATAAGGGGTGGTTTGAAGTGCATAATAGTTGAAGGTGGTCAAAAGTATGTCCACGTGATGCTTATAATTTTGAAGTATCTCATCACAACACTGGCATATACCATTGACTTGGTTTATGACCAACTGAGAATCATTGAATATGTTGATTGATTTAACATCTAAGGCATAACTAGCCTGGAGACCCAATACGAGTGTTTCGTATTCGACAATATTGTTTGAACAATCAAAATCAAATTTTAAAGACAAAGGCATAGGTTCACCATCAAGTGGAATGAGGATAACGCCAGCCCCACCTCCACGTTGACACTTGGATCCATTGAAGAAGAGTTTCATTTGGTAAGTGGGTTCATCCAGGGAAAGGGTAGCTATAGAATCATTTGGGAACTCGAAGTTAGAGGGTTGATTCCCTGAAATAGGTGTGTCAGCTAATTGGTCAGTGATAGAAGAACCCTTTATAAACTTTTCATGGATGAATTCGAGGTCGAGGTCAGCCAGAAGCATAATCCAATGTGCGACACATTGATTTTGATAAGGTTTGGCATACATATAGTGTAATGGGTCAGTATCAGTAATGACGAAGGTTTTGTGGTTGAGTAGGTAATGGTGAAGTTTGGTGGTGATGAAAACTAAGGCTAGGAAAAGATTTTTCAGCGTGCGTATATCTAGTTTCATAGTCAAGAAGGGTATAACTTATGTAATAAACCACTTGCTCTTGGTGTTGGTCCTTCCCGATGAGCGAGCATGGCACCTAGAGAATGGTCAGTGGTGGAAATTTATAGGTAGAAGGGATGGTCATCCTTAGGAGGAATGAGCACTGGTGGTAAAAGTGGGTATTATTTTAGGACTTCTAAGGCTTTATGGCATTCATCATGCCATTTGAATGAAACGTCTTTCTTGAGAAGATGATGGAATGGTTGACAGTGGTCAGAAAGCTAAGAGATAAAATGACGAATTGATTACAAATTTCCTTGTAGGCTACGAAGTTGACGAAGATTAGTGGGTGGCAGCATTTCAAGAATAGCCTTGAATTTAGCAAGATCAACTTCTATGCCCCATAAAGAAATGATGAAACCTAGGAGATTTCCAAAAATTACCACAAAGACACACTTTTTTGGTTGAGGATGAACACAATATTTTATGAGGTGGTCAAACATGACTTTAAGAACATGCAAGTGTTTAGTTCGATGCTTGGATTTGGAAATTAGATCATCTACATAATCCTTTAATATGTGATGCATGATGTCATGGAAGATGTAAGTCATGGCTCACTGATATGTAGCACCAACATTTTTGAGGCCAAAAGGCATGACTCGATAGTAAAAAGTCCCCCAAGGGGTGATGAAGGAAGTCTTGTGTTGATCCTCTGGGGCTAGTAATATTTGATTGTATCCTGAGAAACCATCCATGAGCAATAAAATTTCATGGCTAGCGGTGAGATCAACTAGTTGATCAATGCCTGGTAGGGGGAAATCATATTTGGAATAGGCGAGGTTGAGGTCATGGAAATTTGTGCAAATGTGGAGTCCCCCTGTCGCTTTCATGATAGGAATGATGTTAGAAATCCATCAGGGATAATCAATGGGTAGAATGAAGGAAACCAAGAGAAGGCACTGCAACTCTTCTTTGAACAGAAGAGCAATGCGAGGATGCATTTTTCATAGATTTTGTTTGATGGGTTTCGTGTCAAGAATGGTTATGATATTGTGAACCACAATTTTTGGGTCAATACCGGGCATATCGGCACAGGACCAGGCAAATGCGTTGCTATGGTCCCAAAGAAAAGAGGTGAAAGCTTCCTATTCAGTAGCGTCTAAGGATTGGCTGATCTTTGGAATGTGCGGGTCATCTTGAGTATTAATGTTGATTTTGATGGTCGATTCATTCAACATGGTATGCGTCTCAGAGGGTAACGACTAATGAATATAAGAGTCTTCTGCACCAAGGTAGGTGAGGATAGACTCATCATCCTGACATTAAACAACATTAATTGAAGGCGTATCATCATCGATCATGTCATGATACATGAATGGGAGAGAAGAGGGAGCCTCGCCATTGCATTGATAGGTCAACAATCCCAGGGAAATGGTGTTTACAAAAAAAATTTAAGAGGTATAGATTTAAGATGTATGGACTCCGTGGGTGAAGATGGTAATGTGGATGAATGAGAGGGGGAAGATTTCTCATTCTGTATAAGGTCGATGCATGCAAACCTTCTTGGTGGGTGGAGCGTCAAAACCAATGCCACTACAGTCATTGTGTTTACGAGAGGTATAGGAGATGATAGTGTGGTGACCTTGTTCATAAAAACTGAAGCCAAATCCCTTCCACATGCACGGGTGGAGGAAAGTGTGAGTGAAATGGTGGTTAGTGAGGGAGTGTAAGTCAGATGAAAATGGTTGGGTTTGAGACAGAGGTTTGGGTTTATAGGTGGCCATATCAAGCCCCCCATATGTTAGGTTGGTGCAAAGGTGGGGATGTCCATAAGGGAAAATGTCACCGATACGGATGTCATAACTGGGGTGTTAATGCAGATTCCCATACTCTTGTGGGTTGAGGAAGGTATCGATATTGTATAGGTAGTATTCCCCCAGAGTGAGGCGTTGAAAAACACCTTCTAAGGGATCAGTAGTTGGTATGTGGGTAGTGGGTATGGATGGTTTGCTAGATGAAGGGGTGCCAGTGGTAGAGGCTACAACTACAGTGGGGATAGTAAGGTTAGATACAACATAAGTAGTGGTAATTTCTGTGGATGGGCTCATGGTTGAAGGTGAAGTAGTTGTGGTGGCGAATGCCTTGATTGGGACAAGCACATCATTGGGTCAATATAGCATCTTGCAGGTCTTGAAAGGTGAGGGGTCGGCAGGGATGGTGTAATTATGTCCCCTGTGTTCAAATTTGAGGCATCGATGTAACGTCCAAGGGACAACCCATAACACGGATCCAAGTTCGGCCAAGCAACAAGTTATATAGGAACTCCCCTTCTAGGACATAGAAAATTTTCGGGATGGTGTGGGGACCTACGCAGACATGGAGAACAATGGTACCTAGGGTAGAGGTCATGGCGTCATTGAAGGAACACAACATAACAGGGTTACCATGCATGCAATTAGCATGTATTTGCATTTGGTCATACACATGGTAGGAGATGATGTTAATGCTAGCATAACCATCGATCATAATGTGTCATATGCGTATATTATCAATGAAAATGGAGATGAAAAGAGTGGGGTCAGGGTCATTAGAATTGAAGGGAGCAATCTCTTCATCTGAAAAGTTGAGGGCAGCCACGTGGTGAGTGGGTGGAGGTGTAGAGGAATTAGAAGACCTAGTGAGAGAGGCTACGTGGTGAGGGGTAATGATGGAGGCCACAGGTGTGGGTTCATTTAGTAAGACTTTGATAGATTGAAGGACCTCCATAAGGGCTTGATGATGTGACTCTGAGGTTTGTACGAGGTCATATAAAGACATTTTGAGAGGGGATTGGTGTAGTTGTTTTAGCATTGTGCGATGTGTGACCCCTTCGGAAATGGGATATGCAGGACCTTGAATGATGAATTTGGGTGTGGGTGCAGATGGTATATTGGGTACATGATTGGTTGATGGGCCACTTGCTTTCTCATTGTCTTTGTATTTTTGAGCACAGGTGGAAATGTTGATCATGTTAATCTAAGAGGTGGATGAAGAGGGTGTGTCATGGAAGGTATAACGACATGAGGGACAAAACCCTAGTGAGGGATACAATCCTTGTGAAATGAGAAGGGAAAATTGGCATTTTGGTGGTGGTTTGGCTAATTCTCTTATGCGAACCATGTTAATTTCAAACCTCAGGGATGGATCCAAGAGTTATGGGGGTGGAGATCTTGGTTGTTGAGTAGGTGACATGAGAGGATCTATGGAAATTGGTGAAGGTGAAATGGGGTCCTCATCAATAATATCATCATTGTCAAAATTTTCTTCAGGAGGACAGAATTGGACAAGAGTAGTTTTTAAAGTCTTACAGTTCTCTACATCGTTCCTGACACACGATGGTAGGCAAAAATTTTGGTATCGTCAAATCCTTTTGGTTTGGGTTTGAGTGGGTCATAAGGTCTAAGGGGCGGTAATGTGATGATAAAAGTTTCAAGGAGATTGGTTAAGATTTTGGCATAAGATCCCACTAGTGGATCACAATGGGAGGTGAATGTGGGTTTGGGTATAGGTATAGTTGATTGTGGAGGAAGAGGTTTTACAATAGGGGGAGTAGGTTGGGCTATTAGTTTGTTGTGTGGTGTGGTCTTAGGTGTTGGTCGTATATGCTTGGGTAGGGGCATGGTAGATGAACCGGTAATGGAAGATTTGGTTGGTTTAACTACCTTATAGGAGGGTAGTGGATTTTTAGCTTTAGGTTGCATATTTTTGGGAAAAGGAGACACAAGCATACAATATGTGGAGGGAAAAGTAGATGGTGGAAGAGGGTGGGTTACCCACAGGGTAATCAAGGTGCTGTGGAGGTAGGTGGTGTGGGTTGGGTAGGAAGCCTGAGTGAAAGAGAAGGAAGTGTCATGGGTAGTGAAGAAGTTATTGACATTATTGGAGGTATGGGTGGTAAGAAGGTTACAAGTGAGGGTGGAGGTTGTGCGGGTCGCTTAGGTATATTAGAGGTTTGTGATGGGGAAATGGGTTGTTCTATTCTTGGTTTACCGATGGATGGGGGTTTCTTGGCCAGGGTCGAGGGGTGAGGTCCTAGGATGGATGTAAGGGGTGAAGGTGATAAGGGCATGATAGGTGAGGTTGGGGTATGAGATTTAGGAGTTTGGATCCTTGTTTTAGGGGCTATTTTAAGTTTGGTATTAGTTTTCGAAGATGTAGCTAAATCTAATTTGATGGGTGGGTGAGTAAGGCTAGCTGTTAGTATGATCCCTAAGGTAGGTGTAGGTTTAGGTAAGGGTGACGATATAGACGAGGGTAGGTGTTTGGGTGGAGGTGTATATTCGGTTATGGGAAGAGGTATGAGTTGGGCCAGGGGTGGTGTGATGGAAGGCATTGCAATAGTCATGATTATGTTTGGTTTGGTTTCCTGAAACACTTTTGGATAGATAGTGGAGGTGTTAACAGGGGACAACTACATTTGTGTTGAAACAGGAAGTAGAAGGCGTCACCAAAGGAAGGCTCTATCTATATAGTCTAGGCGATCAACCAAGCGTTAGAATGGTACTAACCTAGGCGGGGTTGACGTGGATCAAGTGACAATCCCTGTAAAATGTGTTTGAGATAAAGGGAAATGGTTAGCCTCGGACTCTGTGGGTAAGAGAGCTAAAAGTAGATTAGCAAGATCATGAAGGTCTGATGGTGAATGTTCAACTACAAGCAGTGGTAATTTTATAGTGTCCTCCATGGGTAGAGGAGAGTACGGGTCAGTCGAAGTGGACTCTCCTTCTGTTGGTGTAGGCAGTGGACCTGCATCTTCTATGAGTAGGAGAGGTGCCACTAACAACTGCTTGGAATTTTGAGGGGTCCAAGGCAACGTGCTAATTATAGGCTCTTCCAGAGGTGAAGGGGAACATGAAGAGGGTTCCTTTGTGGGTAGAGGAGTAGATGAAATAGATTCTGGTGCAAGTAGGGGAGTGTGGGATAAGATTTCATCTATGGAAGGAACATGAGGCAATTGGGAAGTAATTGGTATGTCATTGAAAATAGCGTGGACCTCATGGACATTGCCATCATTGTTTGAGGTATCATCAGCTTGGTTAGAAGATGGGGCATGATGAGGGAATGACTTCTTAAATATATGCAAGTTTTGGTTAGCGGGTGCATTCAGGCTATCTAAGACTAGATCTCTGTTGTCTAACATTTCTTGGACAATATTCTTGAAGGTGATGCAGTTATTGTCACTATGACCTTTGACACGATAATAGTTACAAAAGTCACATTCATTATACCATGAGGGCATCGGTCACTCATGGTCAAAACTAGTATGTGGTTTTATAGGTGGGAGAGTAATGGTGCTAGCCTTTGCAAGCTTTTCTAACACAAAAAATAAGATTCTCCTATGGAAGTGTACTTTCGTTGTTCCCATTTGAACTAAAAATATTGGATAGGAGAGAGATTAGAAGGGGGTTTGGCTAGGTTTGATTGATGAGGGGGACCGGCTTTGAGAACTATGGCATTGGCAAACCCTTTGGGTTTTGAATAGTTAATTTGATGTTTCATAGATGAATAAACATCATTTGATTTGAACGCAATGTTCTTACTACAAAGCTGAATCTTCTTTTCTTCAATAGCATGAATTTCCAATTTTTGTACCATAGTGAATGCCTCATCAAAAGTATGGAAGGTTTTCACCTGCAGAGTTGGTGAGATGTGTCTAGCGCAAGCCTAAGTAAACAAATCTATGAGTTTAGCTTGAGGAAGTTGAAATGTGAGTTGATTGATTAAGCAACACCAACGACTGATAAAGTCAGTGATAGACTCATTGTCATATTGACGAGTGGAATAAATATCAGTCATGGTAACCTTCTTGACAATATTAATCGAGAAGTGGTCTAAGAAGGCTTGGGCTACTTGATTTAATGAGTAGATGGAATGTCTTGGTAGCCCACTATACCAGTCTAATGCAGGTCCAGTCAGGGACATTGGGAAAGTCCTCAAAAGTAAAATGTCGTCAGGGGAAATTAGGTAACATCCATGTTTAAAGGACCACAAATGTTGTTGTGGATCCTTTTTACTATTAAAGTGGTTGAACTTTGGCATTTCCCAATGTATGGGGTATGGTTGAATAGGAATGGACGGGTGAATAGGCTCATTAAAAATTTCATCATAGGTGAGGGAATTGTGCAAGCTGGAAACCAATGCTTCTAGTGTCTGCATCTTTTCCATCATCAACTTGATGAGGTCAGTGGTAGGTTGTGATGGGGAGACACCTCTTATAGCATAAGGGGGCAGATATTGAACCTGATAGGGAGGTTGAGAATAGGGAACTGACATAGAAGGCGCATATCCAAAATGGGTGACAAAAGAGATAGGGGTTGTTAATAGTAAGTGTTTATAGGTGGGTTGGTCATCGTGACTCTGGTAGCAATTGGGAGCAGTGTTTACGGGATGGAGAGGATGAGATTCTTGAATGGAGTAGGGGTCACCAACACCAGGGGCAGTTATGTTGTAATGGGTATTTGTGATATAATGAATTTGGATTGTGTTATGTTCTGGGTGGTCAATGAGGGGACAATAGATACGACATGCACGAGTGATACTGCAGATGTCGCGGTCATGGTGGGTTTGGGGCCTAGCTATGAAACTATCAAGGGTGAATTAGGTGAGGGCAACACTACATTATTAGGGGCTGATATAACAACAAGAATAAGGGAAAGAGAGATGGATATAGTCATGCCGTATATCAACTAACCTAAGGAGTCTTGAGTGGAAGAATGGGAAAGGTAGAAATGTAAGGCCATAGGATTCTGATCAAGGAGTCATGTAAACTCTTCTTCACCTGCAGCAATGGTGGTAGATAAGGTTAGATCCATGGGTGATAGGATAGAAGGAAGTGAGGGACTAGGTGGAAGTGGTTGAAGACTACCATGGAATATGAGGGCGTTAGTCTAGATGCGAGTCAACACCATGTGAACAAGTGTTGACCTGGTAAAACTGTATTCTATAGATGACACAGAAAATAGTAGAAACAAAGAATAGTGGGGTCTGAGAGGTGAATCTGGTCAATGCATAGATTTTGATATTCAAACACAGTCAACCAAAGTTGGTTAGGTTGACCAGTGATGGTTGAGGGAAAACCGATGATGGTTTCTGAAACTGATACCGATCACTGTGAAAGAAACCAGTCTCAAAGAATGAAACATGAATGTTGGATGTGTACTGAGAAAACTGGGTATGATAGTGGGTATCAAAAAGGGAGAAATATGATGATGCCCTGAGGGCCAAAAAAAGAACAAAAATAGTGATGAAGGCTATTCTAGGTAAAGTAACTAGAAAGTTAGATGCCAACATTGGTTACAGTTTAACGGACGACAGTCAGATGTGAACTGACGATGGTCGCTGGACCAACATCGATGACTGTGAAATTAGAAAGAAATGAAGAAAATGGGTTTTGTGAATTAAATTAAGTGAAGAATCAAACTCAAAAACTTGAGAATGAGGAGATGGGGCCTTGACACACTCAAAAAAAGTCAGAATACTCCAAATATGATGGTGGAGTGTGTAAGGAAGAAGAAAAATGGAGAATCATAGTCTCACACCTCAAAACACAAATCAAGAAGAACACTAAGAAAAAGAATGACCCTAATAATGATTTTCTTATGTTTGTTCAGTTTATGCTATTTAGGACTGACTGTGTGTATTTAGAACATAATTTTTTAGTTAGAAAGGCATCCTACGAAGAAGGATATCTAAAAGGAGAGGTTTCAGGTATGTTATGGCAGGTGGGCCATCCACTGAGATGATGACTTGACATAGGCAACGAGATGGGGAGTACCTGCCAATCAGACCATGTGATCATTGACAAATGTTCCTGGGTAAGATGTTGTTTAAGAAAGATGTGTATATTTTGATTTTGTGTAAGTTTGGTAAGACCAAGAGAGAGAGAGAGAGAGAGAGAGAGAGAGAGAGAGAAAAAATGTTCTTTGTACGATTCTTTGTGTCAACCATCAGCTGGGCATGACTTCCAGCATATAGGTTGCCCTCAGTTTTAATGTGAGATAATAATGCAACAAATTAGAATGCAATGCAAGTTTTTAAAACCCAAATCAAATTGTGATGTTTGATGTAGCAAGTTATGAACAAGAAGAGGGATGCTCTTTCACTACTGCAATGCAAAAGAAAGGAAGACGTGTTCTTTTTAAAGCACCAAAAATATGATTATTTTTAGACAATAGAAAGAATGAGAATGATTCCAAAGAATAAAATTAATGTGGAAGCTTTTTTAAGGGAAAAAAACACACAAATTTCACCTAGGAATAAATAAATGTAAAATAACCCTTGATGGGTCCCACCTAGCATGCAAAAATGTTTCACCATTTTTCTTTATGTTTTCGAAGTGATGAAACAAATAAGGGTAAAGGCTAAGGAGGAATAACTGTTAGATGCTGGTCGGTTAATGGTTGTTGTGTGCATTCTGACTTCTTGATCCACTACTGAATTTGAGAGCTTCCTTTTGTCTAGGAGGAACTATCTGTAATAGAAAACAAGACCACAAAAAGATAGTTAAATGATATATAATAGTGGACTACCTAGCGTATGCTAGTTCTGGGAAGTGTAATACTTCCTAGATGGATGTTTCAATCCACTGTTTAAAACAAGTTAATGCGATAAAGAAACAAATTCCTACTGTAGTTGATATGATTTAGGTATCTAATTCAAGTACAATAAGCAAATATTAACATAACAGGCTAGGCTATGGTCAGATCAGAAAGGAAGGTAGTTGGTAGGGTGCTAGAACTAGTTAGGGTCAGATTCTAGGTTGTTTAGGTCAACTGGTGAGATGATTGTTGGGTCTGTTCTTGGTCAAGGTATAAAACACAGATATCGACGTCAGTCTGATGTAACCAACGATGGTTTAGGCAGACCAACGACGGTCAAGTTTTGGGCTATTTAGGTCACTCGGTAAAAGGTTATCTTGGTTTTTTTATTAGAAAATGTGTAAAACATAGAGACCGATGTCGGTTGGGTATAGCCGACGATGGTTCTGGGTATCCAACATTGGTATGGTCAGGGTGAAAGGAACTCAATGAAATTTGGTTGGGGGGATTAAGTTAGAGCTAAACAGTAGATGGAAGGGTAGAGAGGGAGGTAGGTAAAGGGCTTAGGTATGCTCAGAAGCATGGGTAACAGGCGAGAATGGGTGATTTGGTGGTGTGGGTAGAAGAATGGCTAAGTCTACTAGTGGGTAAGATATGGAAAAGGGACATGCAAGGTATGAACTGATAAAAAAAGTAACAAAAACCTATATCTTGAAATAAACTATGCTGGTAGAAAGTATACTTACTATGATGTAGATTTAGATGGCTGAATGGAGGTGGCTATTGATTAGAAAGAATGGTGTTGGATATTGTAACAGTGGCTCCTGGAATGATTCTATGATTGTAATGCCTCCAAATTTTTTCTTGCTGTTGGCTCTGGATGTCTGGATATGTGAAAGGATACTGATTTTGCTTGCATGCAGCTCTGATCTCCTTTTCTTGCTCTCAAAATGTGCCAACCCAAAAATAAGGTTGTTTAGGTGAATAAATGGTAACCGATGATGGTTCCGGCTTAATTAGCATCAGTTTAGGGTGATCAACATTAGTTAAGGCATGATTCCTGAGGTTTACTAAAATTGGTATATCTCGCCTATTTTAGCTCAAGTTCATTCCTTGAATCTGCGGATTTGGAATAGATGTTGTGTTTTTTTATGAGCGGGAAGGTGGTTAGGGATATTTTAGGGATAATTTCAGGGTTAGACCAAATCTTAGCTCATTAAGGAAGGTAAGACTTAATTATTGTTAGTTATGGAAACATGCCAAGAATAGGTCTAGGGTGAGGTGGCTAGATGAGGTGTCTAGGTGAGGTGGTGGGGTAGAAATTAGGGTAATTAGATATTAAATATTATGAGGATATATATTAATTAAATTAAATTAATGGTGATGTGGGGTGGAAGGGGCCATGGTTAGATGAGTATGATTGAGCTGGTTATTTGACAAAGGACGAAGGGGAGTGTGACCTAATTTTGGTGTCTACACTACACTACACCCGATTTAGAGATCATGTGATTTTCCTTTTGATTATCAAAAATGAAAATTTGGTTTTCCATCGGTTAACTAAAAACTGAGAATAAGGTTGTTTTCCAGTGGTTGACCACAAACCAAAAAGAGGAAAAGGTTTTTAAATGGTTTACCTAAAACCATATCGCGATGTTCCAGTGCATCCTTCGACTTTCATCATAGTTACTCTGTAGGGGATTATATATCAGAATCAATCATAGTGAAAACATATCACTCCACACATACAAACGGAAGCATTGTGTCATTCCCCCCCCCCCCCCCCACAATGTGAAGTTTCCATAACACATTATTTTTAAAATACCACATTGAACTAAAATAAAAACACACTCACACACATCACCAAATTAGTATGCATGGCCTCATCGATGGTGACTAATGAGAGGACACAAATTTTCCTCCATACTTTGTATATCTTCCAGCCTCTAGTGTGATGCTAGCTCAATGAAATGTGAACGTGAAGCTCAAGTTTACATATTGCACACCATATTCTAGGATAATGCGTTCGTGAGGAAAATTTATTTTATCTTGACAATTTTTTGACTCTGACTCATGATGACTATTAAAATATTCTAAAATCACCTATATGACTTTGACTCTTTTACAATAAATGATATATCTAGAAAATTACAAAACTAATTATATAACAATGACAACATTTTAATATCTTAACTTATTAAAAAAAATTTACAATACAAAACGATAACTAAAAAGTAATTAAATATTACTTTTTAATAAAACTACATAATAACACAAAATGACTAGGCTGGACCTTATAACACTTTAATTTTTTATTTTATGATTGACTCAATATAAATAATAAATATGAATTTATTGAAACTAGACTAATAACAATTTCCATGGGAAAAAAATGCAAGAAATAAAGTATTGACTAAATAAAACTGACTCCTATGAAATTTTGGATAACAAAATAACTTCAAACATGACACAACTTTATAAACATTCACAAACTATAATTGCAACAATACTACCTAGAAATTTTGCACAACTTTTAAATCTGACTTTGATGAAACTACCAACACAAGAAATCTTTGAAATTCATTGCCATGGGAACGAGATCAGAACTGGTCATTGCATTCTATTCATCAAGCAAACCGTATGTGTTGAATTGTATAACGATCAAGTGGAGACTTAAATTTTAAGGCTAAGACTGAAGATGAACATGTCACCAACATAAATGAAAATGAGGAAACTAGAACCCAAGGCTTTTCCAGTGTAAGGAAGTGGCACTGCTAGATACACAAGCTAATGGAATTGTTAACACATGTTTTCATACAAAACCACGGTTGATGCAAATTAATAGAGGTGAATAAGTCTGAACTAAAGTTTGTTTCAATGCCTATGGAGATCCCTTTCAATGCAATGTTTCCCCTTATCACATACACATGTTGACAAATTTCTTTGAACAATAGTCTCATCTGTCTAAGTAAGAATTGCATGTAATCTACATGAACTCAATCCAATGATAGTGGAAACATACCAAAATCTGAGAATACCTCACAGAGAAGAAAAAATGTGATTGCAAACATAATATAATGACAATGATCCGAGTATTAATTGATCAGATCTCTCTAATGCATGGGCATGTAAGAAAATCCTAGGAGCAATGTTATGAAAAAAATAGAATTGCATCTACATAAGCAATAAAAAAGAAACATTGTTCCTCTATAATTATTTTAAATTTCCATCACATAGCTAGGATAATTCACTATGATACCAAATGAAGTTAGAGAAACATATTTACATAATTAAAATACACCAAACTATAATATATTTTAATTATTCTCCATCCGGGAACATACAAATAGATAGATTAGAACATCCTTCAAAATAGGATCCAGCCAAATCAAATTCCCATGAATATCTCTTCTAGGTTAATAACAATTAACCTATAGTTTTAATATGGCTGTAAATCATAATAATATTACAACTATTAACAACTTGATTTACTCACTTACCTTTTATCGTGAGTAAATTATATAAATAATAATAGTATCACAAATTAAATAAAGTGAGCACTAAATAATTCCTAGCAATCATGAGACAAATATTATTTAACTAGAAATATCCCTAAATTATATTTCCAACACAAATGTAATCACCACCTAACTTCACCTGTAGCTTCTGCAATGTCCATTTTCCTAAAGACTTCTTCTAACAACCCAAAAACTTCCCTTTGACCAATCAGCCTAAATGAAGCACTTGACAATAAAAATGCATAACCATGACCTGAAACCTCTTTTTACATCAAGAAAAACTCACATACATCACACAATGGTAATTTGGTTTACAACTCCTTTGGACAACCTTTTCCCAAACTAAACTTCTTCATAAACTGACCCATTTGAGATGAGTCTACTAATCACCACAACCTCTACCATATCATTCTGGAAATAGGGAGGAATCCTATAAATGTCCCAATCATCATCCAAGTAATATAAAATAATTCTAGTAACTAAGGGAACAAATTTCTCAAACTACTTTCAAGCCAGGGTTTCAAACTCATAACAAGTTGTTTGCCTTCTTTATATTCGTTCATAAAAACTTGAAAATGAAATAAACTAATTATTTTAGTGAAACATTCTAGAATCAATTTAGAAATATCCCTGAAAGCCAAAAGGTTCCATCAAAATCACATAATTCAGGGTGAGCATCAGAATTTCCTATTCAAGCTCGAAATGACATTGTTCTTGATCCTGTTTTACCAAAAACATCATATCTTGCAAAATTATCATCATCGGAACCTAAATTTTTTCCCACATCACAATGACACACCCTAATAAAATATCCAATAATCACCATGTGACAAATAGAGCTCAATATTTCCAGCCATGGAGACTAGCATAGCCAACCCTTAGGATTTTACATTGTTGTTGTCTACTCAAAATTTCCCCTTCTTTCGAGAAGTTCAAAATTGAACTTCTTTAAGTTAAACACCTTTTCTATTGTCCTAGTAATGTGAAAAGTCAAAAATATTGGGAAGAATCTATGTTTTTGGGTTATTTTGTGTGATTTGCGGGTCTGCCAGACATTTTTGTCCCAGATGTCCCATGTTCATTTAGGCTCCCTGTTCGCCAATCGGCTGATTTACCCAAAGTCTGCTTCTTTTGCACCCGTCAGAAATATTTGTCCCAAGTAACACAAGTTCACCCAGGCTCAATGTTCACTTTTCACTAGATTCGACCGAATCGCGTACTCCGCGTATTTTTGTCCCTTATGTCCTGGAAGCATTTGTGCATCTTTTTCCCGCGTCGCTCATATCGATCGAATCACGCTTTCACGTCCCACATGTCCCAAATGAACCAAAGGCCATCCAAGCTAATTTTTCCCACTCTTCCCAAATATCTTTCTTTTCAAGTTGGTAGGTATGTATTTAATGTGCATTTATTGTCTTTCTCTCTCCCAAACGGCTATATAATGAACTGCCCCCTATGCGTTTTTACACACTACTTTCTTGCTATCTATTGCTCAAACCCTTGCCATCAAAATTTTTGCACTCATATCCATTCCCCCTGTAATTTCACCCTGAGTCTAGACTGCAACCTTGCTTTTCAAATTACTATCAACATGAAGATTAAATTCCAAGGTCAGGAGCAAATCTCACCGCTCGAGTCTGTCGTTCCTGATGTCGGGGACAGTGAAGTTCGCCACCTTGAATTTGGGGATTTCTAGGAAAGAATGACAGACTCGAACCCTTCTCCTATGGCACAAATGATTCATGATAGTGACTTGGCATGCACCAGTGGTTTCCCAATCTTAGTGCAATGCACAGGTACAATACTCTCCTGCAGTGCTCATTTCAATCCTGACTTGAGTGAGCTAACAAATCTGCATGGGGAACTCATTGCCAAGCTTGATGCTGCCACCATTGGCACTTCCCTAAGGATTCCTGAGATGGACAATTCTATAGTAATATCTCAAAACCAAGCACAAGCCCTCTTTGACCAGGACAGTGAGAAATAAAAGGCAAGGGTGGCAAAGTCTTGGCTTAAAAACCCTAAAAAGGGGGTATCCTGTCTATCCAAGGTTCTATTTCATGATGATTTCAATGAGGAGCTATCAGATTTTATAATTCTACTAGCTTGGGTCATGGGCTTACCCTCTACCAATGAGTTCCATTTTTGGATGTGCCCCCTTATCAACATGGTGTGTGAAGGAACTCAAAATATCAATTGGGCAGAAATTATCAGTATGAACCTAGTACAGTAGTTGTCCAACGTACAACAAATCAAGAAGTTCTACATGACTTCATACCTAATGTATACCCTAGTAGCATCAAGGAAATGATTTGGATTCACATACATTGATGCTCATAAGGGTGACCCTGTATACGCTCACTGCCCTCAATTCACCTTGGACACTAGTAATCGCAACTTTAGGAGGGTAAATGATGCTTTCACCATGTACATTGTCAGGCTTTAGGAGAGTGACATGGTGAGGATATTTTCTGATGAAGCTATGAACCTAATATCGCACTACGGTGCCTACTTCATCTAGTTTAGAAAATTCTCCTATATAAGGCTTGTAGACTATGAGAACACTCCTCTCAAGCTTCCTCTGTTCTGTAATGATAAAATGGCCTTGATAGAGATATGCAGGTAGCTGGACAAGTTTCACAGAACCTGTAGGGATAAGAAAATTACTGTTTTACACTTCCCCATCACTCTAGGAAACTACACCTGTAAAATAGCTCTAGATGCTCAAAATATAGAAAGAGCCCTAGCTCCCATCACTGTCCATTTCTTCAGGCTAAGAACTTGTTTTGACTTAAAGAAATTTATTGAGCAGAACATAAAAATCAATTATCATCATAGGGAAGACACAGAGGACTATTGGGATGACTGTGCTGATGATTTAGAGGCAAGGAGGAGACATTATGGTAGGTTTTCTCTTCAATTAATTCAAGAGCTTAACCTCTACTAAGTTCCTGCAGGACTCCAGAATGATAATTCTGACCTATACTTATATGAATATGACAACGTGGTCAAACACACTCCCTAGGAGGATTTGGATTGGTTGAAAAAGGAGAAGGATGATCTGGCAGAAATCCTAGCTCCCGTCTTGGTAAGAACCAAAATCTGGTTTGACAAGAGAGTTCGTGAACTCAGAAGGCACTCAGGTGAGTCCTCCTCCAAAGACACCTCAACAACAAGAAAGGAGGCATTTTCACCTAATTCATGATTACATGTATAGAACCCTCCTGCCTCATCAACTAAAGGTCCTACATCTTCCACTCCTTCCTCATCCACCCAAGTGTATCAGAAGAAAGTCAAAGAAGTTAAGAAGGAACCTATGAAAGAATATCCCCTAAAGAAGCATTTAGAATTTCCTTCAGGACCAGAGAGCATTATTGTTCTTAGTGAAAGTGAGGAGAGTGAAGTGCCAGTTTCTACAAGTGCTCCAGAAGCTCCTACAGATAAAGAAAAGGAGGTTCAAAGCACTGAACTCCCGAGCACCATTGACTCCTCTGCACTAGAAGTCCCGAGTGCCCCACTCATATCTCAACTAGAGGTAACAGCAGTGCATAGCTTGGGTGCCATGAGTTCTCTGTCTCTTGGTCCTCTTGCCCAACCTACTTCTTCCTCCTCCTCTTTTGCATGGGTGTATTCTCTCATCGATAGTAGGAAAAGAAAATATTCCTCCCAGATCTCAGGACCCAATTTTGATGCTGTGGCAGCCCTATTAGGCACTACTCCTCCTACTCCCACCAAGAAGGCCAAGACTACCTCTAGAATAGTATCTGATGCTCAGGGATAACAATTCATGGAGATAGCCAAGCCAAAAGTAGACAAGCAAGAGCATGACTTGCAAGCATCTAACCTTGAGCTCTCAAGGATTCCCATGGGAGAGTCTACCCCTAAAGGTGAGATCCAAAATCTTTAGGAAACAGTCACCAGGGTCATTGGGAGAGTGGAGAAAGGGAAACAAACCATAGAATAGCTAGAGGAGCAGGCCCAGGTTCTTACGGGTTTCATCAAGTCACTGCTATCCAAGGATAAAGTTTTAGATCCTACCCCACTAACTACTCTTCCACCACCTGTGATTCTTAACCAAGATGAAGTGCAGAGTATCAAAGATATGCACATGTATTCTATCTATGGAAGGGCTATGGAGGCCATGGTGGATGATATGCTGGTTACAGGGTTGAATTCCATTAGTGAAGCCTTCAAACTCAATGAGAAGGTAAATGATTTGTAACAGAAACTCTCCTCCACTATTGGAAATATAGATAAAGAGCTCAAACTCTGGAGCAGCTATATAGTAGACCTTCACCTCATGGGACAGACTGATGAGAATATTTTAATGGCAAGAAAAGTCTTCGACGACGCAAAAGAGAACTTGTCAAAATCATGGGTATACAGCGTGGAATGGAAAATCAAGGTGCTAGAAGAAGCTTTGGGAGAACTGAAAAATAGTTGGCAGAAGGGTGAGGCCTTCAAGACTTTGGTGGTATCCACTTTCAAAGATATACATTACCACCTCCATGATGAGATCTCTAGTGTACCCCTCTCCTTGCAAGAAATCAAAGCTCAATTCAGAGCTTTTGTCAAAGATAATTTGTTCAAGGAGGATTCCATTTCTAAGGAAAAGATGAAGGAGATCTACTCTCTCTAATCTGCTATTAAAGAAGCAAATAAAGATCATCATACGCACGTCGAATTCGAAAAAGAGATGGAGAATTTCCTCAGATTTTGGACCCAGTCCACTGCCAACACATCGGTCCCACGAGGCAAAGACATAGCAGAGGTGTTGAAAAGATTCAGACAGTGGATCCTAAAATTAGTGGGCCCCTCTCAATCATGAGCACCTTTCTTCTTCTCCTAATTCTTCTCCTTTCTTCCTGTCTTCATCTTGAATTTATTGTAATTAGTTGGGGTATTGCGATTAACAGCCCTTTAACTAAACATTAGTTAAAAGAAGTAGTTACCAAAGGTAACTATTTTGTAAACTATATAGTGGCCTCTCCTGGCCACTTTTAAGGGAGAGGAACTTGGCTTATTTTTGAAAGTGTAAAGAAATCATAAAGCAATCAATACAAAAGGATTTTCATTCTTTGTCCATCTGATTCTTTTTATTCACAAGCTATCCATTAAATATTTTTAGATCATTTGTCTGCATTATGCTGAGAAGCTTTGTATTCTTGTAGATGTTATTCATAGAACTATGTGTCTTTTCAAATTTCATCTTATTAATGCGGGTACAAATGATCGTATTCCAATTCGCTGTATTCTTGCACACATAAGGAATTATTCTGTCATCTATAATTCTGAATGGTGCCTTTATGCTCATTTCCACATCTTGATTCCTCTGTAATTTTGTAATTGATGATCTATTTAGGAAACACTTTCATGATATCCAATTTCCATAGTGAAACCATGCTTCGTACATGTGTAAATAGGTTCGTTTCTGAATAAGGGAACCTCTCCCACTAAAGAGGAGGGACTTCTTGTCCCCTGACTGTTGCTCTTATTGAAGTTCTTTTTCTACGACCAACAATTGTAAAGGCTATAGTCATCTAAAATATCATCATAGCTCATCATGAAAATGCTCCAACAAATCCTAACATACCTAATGCATCATAATACACATGTCTACATGAATCTATTAGCTCATATAGCTCCACAACTCAGTCCCATGCAATCTAATAGCCTTACCTGGTCTAAATGAATATCTACAACATGGTCACCAACTTGTATCTGCACCATGAAGATCATGTCAGTTCCCAATCACTATAAAAACATGCTCTTCATTATGCTAATAGGATTCTCAAGAAACCAAGAAGCTCTAAACTCCATGCATTATCACCTAGAATAGTTAGGTCACCTAAATAAGGTTTCAAGTACAAGTAAATTTCATTGAATCATCACAAAAAACATGGAACAAACTTGAAACTCCATGTTATCATCATCTTCAACATGCTTTGACCCTACTCCATCATCTAATTTATAATTAATGAGGTTTTTCATCAATCACAACACACATCCAATAACATGTCAACAATCTCCCCCTTTTTCATTGATGGAAAACCACTTGAACATCTCCCCCCTTTTACATTAATGACAAATGAATACATGTACGTGCATGTTGCTCATCATTATCAGCTTCATAGGATCTCCTCTTGGTTAGAAAAATCAACCAAAGATCTAAGAAAATCTCAAAAAAATTAAATTTCCCTCAGAAACCTTATTTTTAGCCTCTTTTCAAGCCTAGAAACACCAAGCTCCCCTAGAAACAATGTGTATATTATCTTAACATGCCAATATACATGAATAAATTGAAATATTACCTATTTATAAGATCAATTACACCATCATCCACCTTCAAGTTATGTAAAATTAGTCATCTCACCTCCAAACTTTGTTTTTATCTTCATGAGACCACTATATTAGACTTGTACCTAAAGCAAATGTTCCATGAACATGCCAAAAATGATGAAAAAGACAAAAATACCACCTTACCTCCATACATGGGCTTACACTTTTTTTCTAAGAAAAAAATTGTCTCGACTCTTATCATTCAATGTCTTCAAACTATCTCAAAGACTCATATCTCTAAACAAACATCTCAGTGCATTATAGTCTAACTTTTATGAACTCAAGAACATTATGGACACCATTACCATTCAATCCACAACTCCCTATGGACTTAAAACCACCATCTCAACTAGAAAATAACAAAAACAATATTATTACATTAGATTTTTGGTATGGATGGAGGACAAACGCTTCAACATAGTCCTAAAGCCCTTACTTAGTCCTTGGCAGTCTTCTTTGGATGGAATGATGCAATCATGAACCAAGACACTCTAAATAATGAAGTAAACATTCTCATTATGCCTTGTCTTCCTTGAAATCATCAAACCAACTCTAATATGAATAAATTCATGCTCCCCAAGACTAATTTGTACCATGCACATCATATTATACATGTAGAGGTATCTTTTTACACCATTTGAACACTGACTACCATTAAAACATCATTCTTACCTGTAAATTCAGCTTCATCTTGTTTAGAATATCTCCTTTTATTAAATGAATTTATCAAGAACACCTTTAAGTTCATTCTTCCTTTGACTTGGTAAACTCATACATCTTATCCACCTACAAGAAGCACCTATACGGACCTTTTTAGCACTGTGACACACCTACCAAACCCTTGATTTATCAACATTGACTCATCTAAGACTCAAAATACCAACTTATTAACTTCTTCACTATCTAATACCTTTCTCAAACTTAAGAGGAAATTAATACACTGTATCCCATTCAATAATGACAACCACCATACTAAAATAACACCTACATGCATGTGATACTATGATACTCTACCTCTTGCATATATTGTACCTATAAAGAAACAAGATCATCATAGGGACTGAGATCATCTTCCTTACTCAGCTTCATAGCACATAACACCTTCATATATGGATGCATCATCTCCTTAAAGCGCAAACACAAAAAAAATACAATTTATCTATGCACATAGTTGTAGAAGTATCTAACTCTACCTTTTTCTCATATCCTACACATGTAGTGACTCATTCTCACACATGGAGTAGTCAAATGTTTCATAACTAACTTTTCAAACCTGAATCATATTTCTTGCAACATCATGGAACATAATACTTTTACACATGCATAACCAAACTTTTTAAGCTTAGGCCCATCAATTTTTTTTGTAAATTAACTCACATTCTTGTAGATGCACTGAAACAAGATTTTTGAGCATATAATGTGCTTGATCCCTCATTATATTTCACAGAGACTTCACACTTGAATGAGATGATACAAGAAGAACCATACTTTCTTACTCATGACATAATATTAAGATCATTATACCCAAACAAAATCTTTAAATGATCTCAGAAGATGCAAAATAGATATTTATAAACCAATACCTTAACATGTCACAATGATTAGTGTTCCAAGAGACACATGATAAACCTTCCTTACACTTTGACCTTATAATGACCATTTAACACTTATTAAGAGTTCTAAATTCTTATTTTTGTATTAAAATCTTTAAGAGACATTAAAAGATTCTCTATACCTCATTTACTTCAAAAACTGCATAGTAATAGACTATTAGCCCTTGAAGCACTGAGAAACACAACTATTTTTCAAAGCATTCATCTTCTCAGAAGAACCATACTAGTTTTGGACACCCATTTGGCCATATTTCTTGCACCATAAGCCTTGAATTATGCACTTAAGGACAACTCATCCAGTTTGCAAAATACATAACCCAAATTAGGTCTTTAGACTCTTCATAGTCAAATATCAATACTTTCATGAACTCCACCATATTATGACTTCATCCAACTATGAAACCACTTGAATCATGAGGCTAACATAGTATAGATGATTTTTACAAATGTTTAGCACTTTAATCCGCCATTTTCACGTTCAAATTCAAAATTTTCTCCATACTGCTCAATGTGCACTTTAAAACCTCAGTTAAGACATAGAGGCTACAAAAATTCTTAAAATTTGACTTTAAAGGCCCAAAATTTATCATCAATGCTGAAATTTCATTTCTTACATTCTTGAGCACATTTTGACAGGTTTGAAGAGAAAGAACTCAAATAATATACCTGGACACTTGATTTTACCGTATCTCAGCCACGGTCCTTTCTTGTCATAATAGTTTGATCAATTCATCATACTTGATGACTCATCACATTTTAAAACTCAGGCTCAGAGATGCACATACACTCTTTGAAATTCATGACACAAGACCTAATGACCCATAATCCATTTGTCAAACCATTCATAATGACCAACACAAACTTCTTAATGTGAATGTATCTTTTATGACTACACATACATCATGGACTTTTATACATACTAGACACTTGAATTTATAACTCATGATAAACTCAAATACTTCATTTAACTCAGAATGAACATAATGAGGAACCATAGATCATTGACTCATTCAATACTAAAACCATTGATATAGACAAAAATATGTCATTTCATTTGATGACATAATGAGCCATGTTTATAACCTCATCATAACTCATACACCCTCTTAGACAACTCAGGCTTGACAATACACCATGGTGAATCAAAAAATAACTTATTAACTCATACATACTCCACTTAAGGCACTAAGATTAAGACCTAAACTAATACAACATGATCAACCATATGAACTCACAAGACCATGCACAATAACATGAAATGTCATACCTTAACCTTATGAAGGAGACACACATATAGACTTGGATAGATCCCCCTCACTCCAATGTTTCATATGGAATGATATACCTCTAAGAAATGTATAAGAGCTATGTGAACACCATGAAGACCTAAACTAATGTATTGAAGAGGTCTCATTCCCCCTTAGACACATGTATAACTCCATCTCCTTCTTTCTTCTGGTCTAATCCCTAAGTTGCGACTTTCCTTCCATCACCAACTACTCTTGATGAAGCATTACAATCTCTTCTTGGTTCCCAAGTCCTTCTTGTAAAATTATCATGCATCATATGCCTTTTAAAGATACCAATTTTCATTCTAGTACCTTGAACATTCTAATTTTTTTTGGAGAAGCCAAAGTTACAGTCTCTTGCCACATGATCAACTTGATTACAAATGTAACACACCAATGTACTTTTCTTCTTGAAACCATTAGCATGACTAGATATATACTTCAAGAAAACAACAGAAACATGGCCTATCTCATTACACTTATAGCATATAACATATTTAGAAAGATCACTTTTATGGTATCTCCATGAATGAATATCTCTAGAAGAACTTATACACTCCTTATCCCTATGAACAAATCCATTACATGTATAACAATAATAGTTAAAATATTTTTCATACCTTGAGGCATTAGGCTACCTAATTGGCTTAGTATTATTATTGTACTTGATGTAGGTATCCTTCTTTCCTTCCTTGGTGATTGGTTCACCTACTTATTTTCTTAAAACTAGGTGCTCTTATTTCATTTTCTTTTCCTTGACCTCAACTTTGAATCCTAAACCATCTTTGTCACCTACAAATTTCTGATTGCTCAAGAGATCACCAAGATCCTTTGAACTTCCCTAAAATTTCATATATGATATTACCTTGTTTACAAAATTTGATAGTTCTTTAGATTGAGATTTATTACTTCCTTTTTGTTAGATTGCAAGTTGAGAGTCATGTTACTCATTTTTATTTCTAGCTTTCTCACAGTTTCATCAAGTTTTTCAGTAATAGCCCAATGTTTCCCTTCAAGTTCTTAAATCCTTGCCTCATATTTCTTGACTTGAGAATTCAATTTCTTAGTGTTATTTTTAGCATGCTATTGTTCTGATTGGACACATGTCAACTCAATCCTTAAACCATCACCGTCTCCTTCATTCTCTTTGCAAGAATTAGGTGAAAGATCACCTCACAAGGTAAAACCTCCACTAGAATATATCATTGATTCCTTTTTCATGAAGAGATATTAATCACATATATATTTTTTATTAGATTAAAAATCAAAATCATATCCATCAAATTCAATACTCGCTTTATAGAAATAGGCCTCTTTCTTGGTATAGAAAATCTTCTTACCCTTCTTCTTGAAATCTACCTTCTTGAATTCTTTCTTCTTTTGGTAATACTTCTGATTTTTGTTTTCATGGTAACTTTCATGATCATAATTCCATTTCATATCATGTTTACAAGGTAATTTAGTAGAAAAATGACCCACTTTACCATAAGAAAATAATTTGAAAGGAAGTTTACCCTTGTACTTACTAGTTCTAAAAGTTATCCTTTTAAAAACCAAGGGAAATAGTTCTCCATCACCTAACTCATGAGAAATATCTTCTTTTTCCTTCTTGCACTTGTACTTCAATTTAGATTTGAAGGTAATATCTCTCTTATCTGGCTATAAATCACCTATTCTCATATCATAAGTAGTCAAAGTACCATGTAGATCATCTATCTTCAAAGTTGTCAAATCCTTTGCTTCTTTTATGGCAGATACTTTGGAATCAAATTTAGGAGTTAGTGAACTTAAAAACTTTTGAACAACTTATTATTTCACATATTCACCTAGCCCTTTCATGCTATTGAATAATTTGTCAACTCTAACAATATAGGTAGAAATAGATTCATTATCATTCATTTTGAGAGACTCAAACTAATTTCTAGAAGTTTGAAGCTTAGAAATTATTACCTTTAAGTCAAATTCATACAAAAATTGTAGCTTATCCCATGCATATTTTTATGATTTATAATGCAACAATTTTCCCATCTCAGATTCACCAAGGCCACATATGATGGCACTAAAATCCTTTGAGTTATTACTACATGCCTTCTTTTTTGCATCTGTAGTTGGAGTAGTGGCAGGAGGAGTATAACCATGCTCCACAACTTCCCAAACATCAAAACCTAGATCCATGATATAGGTATTCATCCTAAACTTACAAAAAGAATAATTCACACCATAAGACAAATGTTATTTTCTATTAGATGAACCACTCCACATTTTTTGCGCTTTAAAGATCTCCTTTTAAGTGAACAAACTTCTCCAAAAGGACCTGCTCTAATACAAATTAATAAAAGCACAATAGGATGAGAGATGGGTTGAATCAGTCCTTACAAAATAAAATAATATTTTAGATTACTTACTAAAAAACAAAAAACCACTTAACCATACATTAATGTGTGCACACTACTAAATATCACATATGCAATAAGCCATGAAGCAAGAGAATCAACACAGGACACAAGATATAATTGGGTAACCCTCAAGTGAAGAAAAATTAGTGAATCAGAATATTCATAGCAATGTTTTTAAAATTTAGTGAGGTGCCAACCCCACAAGGATCCCCAACCCCTAGTTTAGTAGAGCTGTAACCCTACAAGGAGCACCAACCCCTAGTTTTGTAGAGCTAGAACCCTATAAAGAGCACCAACCCCTAGTTTTTTGAATCACAAACTCCAAAAGAAGGCTAAAACCCCCCAAGATGATCAAGAAACCACTCAACCACCTTATGAAGAATATATCTAAATTATTTCAGCTACCAAAACTGATAAAGATCAAAAATTAAGCTCACAACCTCTTGCTCAAACCCTAAGTCTTCAATATCTCATAAAGTAGCACTTTCTTCACTTCTCAAAGCTTGAAATCCTTGAAAAAATTATTTATGTTAATAATCAATGTGTCACAAACTTGATTTAATCTCAATTCATGCTCACACACCTGTAAAAATCACACACCTAGGTCGGCATTCTTGCACACACACAACTAGCTCACAAAAGCACCCAAAACTATGGTTTTATAATCTACTTCTTGATTCAAATTCAAAATAAATTTTTTCCATAATTTTTCTCAACCAATTCATCTTACAAACATCCAATATAATTTTCATAACAACTACAAGTGACCCAAATATGTCGGACTAGCCAAAAGTAACTTTCCATGCACCAAAAAGATTCAAAACCCTATCATTGGAATTCCAAAATTCCCCTCATGTGAAATATTTTTTTATTCAATCTCTAATATTCATAAAAAATGAGTAATATATTATTTAAACATCAAACATCATCTCAATTTACATGAACCAATCAGATTAGTTCATTTAATACGCCCACTGGCTCATTACCTTCACAAAATAGATGTTATCAACAACTTGATTTCATATTTAGGCCTCAACATCATTAAAGAACGCGTAAAATATGGAATGTTAGCACTAAATGGAAATTATATAACCTTTATAACACTTATAAAAAATTATATCTCATGAAACAATTTTTGGTTCAAACCACATCAACGTTTTCCTTCACCAAAAGAAGTTGTGCTAAAAGTAGTTTTCAAAAAGCAACTTGTTAACACCCTTCATAAAATGTTAAATACATAAAAATGGATTTTTTGGATGCAAAATTCATCCCTCTTAACATTATAGTTGATATAATTCATCACCCAATCCATATCATAATCCAAAAAACTCAATCTTTCAAGAAACGCAGTTCTGTCGTGAAAAGTCAAAAATATTCTTATCCAAAATATGACCTAGAAACCATATCAAAAATCATCATCATGATACAAATATAATATATCTGGAAATTTCTCTAAATTATCATTCCAAAAAAAATTTAATCACCTCCTAACTCCACCTATAGCTCATGGAATGTCCATTTTCCTGAAGATTGCTTCTCATTGCCCAAAAGTTGCCCTTTGACCAATCAACCTAAATGAAGCAAACTTAATAATAAAAATGCATCAAAATTACCTAAAACCCTTCTATAAATAAATATATACTCACATACATCACAAAATGGTCATTTGGTTTGCAACTCCTTTGGATAAACTTTTCCCAAACCGAACTTCTTTAGAAACTGACTTGTTTGAGGAGGGTCTGCTCATCACCACAACCTCTACCATACCTTTGTGGAAATTTGTATGAGTGATATACATGTTCTAAGCATCATATAAGTAATAGTAAACAATTCTATCCACTTAGGAATCAAATCTCTGAAACCACTGTTAAGCTAGAATTTTAAACTCATAACAAGTTGTTTACCTTATTAACATTCATTCATAACGATATGATAATGAAATGACATCATTATTTTTTTGAAACATTATATAATAAATTTAGAAACATACCTGAAAGCCACAAGGTCCCACGCAAAGAACACAATTGAGGGTGTGTATAAGAAGTTCCAATTCGAGATGGAAATGACATTGTTCTTGACCCTGTTTTACCAAAAACATCATATCTTACAAAATTATCATCATGGGAACCTGAAAATTTTCCCACACCCCAATTAAAAGTGATAATAACATATCCAATCATCACCATGTCACAAATATCTCTCAATATTTCCATCCACTGATATTTTCATAGCTATCCCTTAGGGTTACACTATAAAGGATAGGGTCAGCTGAAATATCATCATAACTCATCATGAAAACAATACAAAAGGTCCTAATATACCTATTACATCATAATAAACCTGCCTACACGTTTCCATGAGCTCATGTTTCTCCACAACGCAGCACCATGCAATCTAACAACCTTACGTAGTCCAAATGAACACCTGGAACATGGTCACCAACTTGTATTTGCATCCTAAAGCTCAGAGTGCCCAAGAACTATCCAAACATTCTCTCCATCATGATAACATGTTTATCAAGAAACTAAAAATATCTAACCTCTATGCACTATCACCTAGACTAGCTAGGTCTCCTGAGCAGGCTTGTAAGTACAAATGAATATCACCAAATCATCATAAACAGCCTAGAACAAACCTAAAACTCCATTTTATCATCATCCTCAGCATTCTCTGACCCTATAACATCATCAAATTTTTCATTAATGAGGTTTTTAATTAATGAAAACACTTATGTAACGACATGCTAACAATACGACTAATTTTCATCTAGTAGATTATCAGGACATGCAGGAAGTTTTTCACTTTCAAGTTCTCATAATAAGGACAACTTATATTGAAAAATAACATCACTAAGAACTAAATATAGATACATCTTAATTATGAAAAGAATATTTAAGGAGGTGTATAATGAATCTCAAGGTAAATAAAATATCAATTTAATTTTTAATTTTGAATTATTTTCTCAAATTGAATTAATATATTTTTAAGGTGTAATTGAAAATGAAAAGTAGGTTAAAATCCAAGGATGAATAAATTGATTTTATTAAAAAGAATCATACAAAGGATCTTGTAAATATTCCAAAAGGAAAAAAAGTAATAGGTGTAAAGTGGGTCTATGATAAAAAAATCAACGAAAATAAAAAATGTTCAAAAGTATAACACATAGCTAGTTATAATTGGTTTATCAGAGTAACATAGAATTGAATATAATGAAACTTTTCCCTAGTTTCTAGATTAAACAACATCAAAATATTATTACCCTTATCATCTTATAAAAAGTGGAATGTTTATCTAATAGATGCTAAATTTAAATTAATGAATGGTGTTAGAGAAGAAGAAGAAGTTTGTATAGTATTCCACCAGGATATGAAACTTTGGGTAACAAACATAAAGTTCACATATCGATGAAAGATCAATATGGTCTTATGAAAGAACCAAAAAATTAGTATACTTGCATCAAATTATACTTATTGAGCAATGGTTCCGTGAGAAGGAATTATGAAATAACACTATAAATCCAGATGAATGATCAAGGTCATATTTTTATTGTGTGTGTATATGTGGCTGACTTGAGGTACACATGAAATCTATCAATTAAATTGTTTAAGTCATCAAGAAAAAATAATTTGAAATGAAAAATCTGATTTTTGTGGAGTTTTTGAGGCTTAGAAGTGAGTGAATCAAATGATGGAAATTTTATACGTCAATCAAAATGTTCCAATTGTGTTTTGGAAATGTTTTAAATGGTGAATTTCAAGGTAACATCAACATCGGTTGCCACATAATTTAAGTTAAGAAATTATAATAAGGGATCCAATGATGATCCAACTATGTACAAAATACTTATCGTTAGTCTAGTGTACTTGAAAAACAAAAGGCTTGATAACATATATGGTGTAAGCCTTATTTCAATGTTCATGGTGTCATAAGATGACTCTCACTAGAAAGATGGGAAGATAATTTTGAGATAAGTTAGTACAACTAAAGAACATGTGGAATTTTATATTTTGCATCCAATGATTTGAAATTGATTGCCTATACAGACATTGACTATGTATGAAGCATAATTGATATAAATTAAGAACACACTAGGCTATTTTTTCTATTTTTGTCAAGTTGCAATTGTATGGGCCTCTATGAAGTAGCGCACTATCATCCTTTCATAAAAAATAAGATGTGGCAGCCAAAATAGCAACATGTCAACTAATATGGATGATAAGAGTAATGTCAAATTTAAAACATGAACAATAAGAGTTGAAAAATATATTTTTTTATAGTAATTCATCTATAACATTTTTTAAGAATCTTGTTTTGCACAATTTAAGGAAGTAGGATTATACATACAAGGTATTGATTCCTAGAGAAACTAGTTAGAAATGACATAATATGGTTCGAATTGTGTAGATTAGAAGATCAATTTTTTACTATCTCCACAAATCCCTTATAAAAAAAGATATTTGATAATTTCAAAGGTTTCTTAGGATTCATAAACATATATCACTCCAGCGATACCTAGGTATTCAATATTTGGAGGGAGTTTCAGAATATGTAATCTTAACTTCTTGTTATGCTGAAGATGTTTTAACAATGGGAATGGTCTGGGTGTCAGTTGACAGGTGCTAGCCATCCAAGGATGAGAATCACTTATCTTGATGATTCTCATACATGGATGTTGAAGAAATCAATCTCAGTGATCCATTTGACTACATGTTTACTCTTCTTATGTCACCAACTATTTCTGGTCATGATGAGATCAAACAAAGGTTTAATTTACAAAAAATTTCACTTCCTTTAGACCATGCGAAATCGTTCTTCATCCATACCTTTGGTGTCAATTCAATAAAATGACATTCATTCTCAATTCAATAATACAACCTTCACTCTCAAATTTCATCAAATTAAATGTTATTTCCCACTTCTGACTAATTTATATTTTTAGGACTTTCTGTGTTTCTTGGACGTGGCATTTAATCCCCCAATTAGATCAATCTTCAATAAAATTCCATTCTCCATGCTCCATGTCAACTCTGCCACTTCCAGATGCCAATATTCCTCACCCACTCACCATTTATCTCTCAACTTCAAACTCAAATTTAATCATGCCTCCCTTTTATTAAAATTATCTTTATTTAACTATGTTGAAGGCATTTTCATAATTAGAAAGGCCTAGTAGCTGGCTAACAAGTAGTAGATATCTAAGGGTGGGTATCACTTATGTTGTTGATTTTTATACATAGACGTTGAAGAAATCAATCTCAACCATTTGTTTACATAGAATTTATAGAATGGAGTGGAGGTTATAGCTATGTTAGATAAGATGCAACGGGTATTTGCATAGGATAGTCATCCATGTAGAGATTCAGAAACGTTCATGTCTACAAACCGTAATTATTCTTGGTGTTTTATGGCATGGAATTTTTAATGGCAAGGTTAATGTTCTTGTGTGTTATTGCAGGAAGTAATACTTCTACTATCTTCCCATTTATTGAAAAATATTGTCACCTTCTCCTTTGGAGAGAAGAGTTTTTGTGGTCTTCCCTATTAGTTGAGGGGAAATCATCAACATTTGTAAATGTGAGAAACAACAACAACAATAACAACAGTGGCAACAAAAGAATAAAAATGGTTCGGTAGATTTGTTTATTTAAAAAATCCTTGCATTTAAGTTTTTTATGTTTTTATTTTTCATTTTTTGATCTTTGAATTTTTTAAAGAATTTCTGCAGCTCACAAAAAATCAAAGGTACCTCTATCTTATGTTTTTTCTACTCAAATTTCATGCACCTGTACACTTTAAAAAAATTTGATAAGCCCATTTTTTTGGTTTGTTAGGCCCCATCCGTGTGAATCTTTATTAATATTGGAAAAATATTTATGAATAAATTTGAGACAGATGGAAGGGATTTCTCATATAATTTGTGTATTTTTACATGTGTATACTTCCAAAGTTTAGCAACTAAATCAACTGCTTCAACCTAGATTTTTTACTTCAGATCTGAAATTAAGAAAACCTGGAATATTTTTCACACCTAGACATTATACATGATACAATTTAATGGATTTATTATTAAATATCCATCCTTGTAAATCAAAGATAAATTAACAATTAACAATGTAGGAAATGGTATGGAGTCTTAGTTTGAAAATTTTAATTAGCATATTTAATCTACCTTGCACTCTTCAAACTTTAAAAAAACAACAGATTCCATAAACTTAACATAAAGACAACCTTGTGGTTCGGTTTCAAACCTATAACCTATTTTATTTTACCTTTTTTTTTAATTTGTCCCCTTTTAGCACAAATGACATTAGGAAAGTCCTAGGCACTGATGGGTAGGTGTCACACATCCAACGATGGAGATCACTTATGTTGTTTATTTCTATACATGGATGTTGAAGAAATAAATCTCATTCATTTGTTAAGTACAATTTCTAGATTAGAGTGGAGGTTTTTACTGGTTGTAGTGCCCACTTCCCTTTGGCACCTTTTATTACCAATCATGATACTGTAGAATATATGACAAACATTTTAATAGTTTTGATTTAGTATGGTGTTAGATGTCAGATCCTAGATTATTGTTGAATCTGATTATATATAATGCATGGTGATTATTAGAGACACTCATATGTGGATGATGATATACTATTGACATGGATGTTTAATGGAAGTTATTTGGATAGGTGATTTTTGGAGATTATGAGTAAACCTAGAAAGGGGAAATTATTTGATGATGATATAATTGCTGAATAAATTTACAAATGATATAGTTGTTACTTTGATGTTGCTGATACACAGTGTGAGTGATTTTGTTAAATTGCCTTGATGTTGTTGTGATTCACATACTTAGATGATTTTGTGATTATTTTATATATTCATTTTGGACGTTCTGATATGGCCATGAGGCCGAAGGAGGTATTTGTATTTTGCAAGTTAAATATATCACAACAAAACATCAAGGGATCGAAGACCAACCAAAATGGAATTCTAGGTGAATTCAACACGGTTACCATGGCAATGTGTTTTGTGTGTGTTGTTTTGTTAGGGATTTCTATGAGGGGATCGCCTTTAAATGTGACCATGGGTTTGTATATTTTATTAATGTTGTTACTTTTTATTATTGTTATATATGTTTTATTAGTGATGTGTTTCCTTTCTTTATTTAATTATGTTGTGGAAAATTAATGTGAGAAAACATATGGTTAAAAGATAAATAAATAAAATTGGGATATGGGAAAATAATTATAGACTTTGTTGTCTTTGTAATAAATTTGTAAGTGATGTGTAAGTTGTGTAAGAGCTTGTGTAAGTCTAATTTTGGAGTATGAAACACTCCGCCTCCATGGAAATTCGAATTTGTCCTTGGGGGCTATTTTTGGAGGATTACGGGACAAGTAAAACTTGTCCCATACCTCTCAATTTAATTTACCAACTATGCCTATGGTTAGAGGATTGATTTTAGACATTTTTAATGTATTTTATTAATCATGTTGCATTGTTTTGATTGCACTCTCTTACATTTTATTAAATTTTCAGTCCTTTTGGGTGTGGGCTTTTTAGAGTGTGCAAGTAGATTGTCATATTTTGACCCACCTCTTTATTGTGCATTGGATTCTAGAATTTGACTTTAGTGTTGGAATTGAGGATGTGTGATGTGGCATCCTACATGGATCCACATCGTCCCCTTCTCTTCTCTGTTCTATATAATGAAAACTCTTGGCTTGATTTTGGGGGTTGGAGAATTTTGTATGTAAGCTTGGGGTGCATTTTTTTCTTGTGTTTGGAGCTCTTACCTTGGAATAGCTTGGGTGAATTTTTTTCTTGGTTGTTGAACCTTTTTGCATTCTTCCTTAGGGGTGCATTTTCTTGTTGGAGCTCTTGTTTTTTGAGGAAGTTTTGGAGAAAGCTTTGCATGCTTGTGAGTTTCTATTTTGGACTGTATTTTTGACATTCAAATCTTGTTGTGTGAAGTAAATACTTCCATGAGGAGGTAGGAGTTTATTCCTTCTTTTATTGCTGCCATTTCTTTCTTATGTTGTTGTGAATCGTGAATGTTTTGCGTGTTTTATGGGATGTTTGGGTAGACTGCCATAGGAATGGTGTAGGAGAAGGCTATGGAGAATCCATGTGGGGGAGCATAAGGGAATGCCATTGGCATCAGAAATTTTTTGGAGGGATTTTTGGGTTTGGGATCCACCATGGAAAAGAAATAGCTTGCATTTCTTACTCTTGGGGGGGGGGGGGGGCATAAGGAGGGGTTTGGAGATATAAGGTTTATGGGGTATGATATGTTATATTGGTGGTATGATTATAGGTGGATGCCCAATTCCAAATTGGGAGGCATAAGTAGCTTCCCCCATAGTCCTTGCTCCCTTGGCTTGCACGATCAAGCTTGAGTTATATTTTGAAATGATTTTAAATGCAGTTGTGAAATGCTATTTTTTTGTTAGATTGTGTTTTTTTAAAAAGGAAATTTATATGTGAAAGATTGTTGTGTGTGGGAGCCAATTTGTTACCATGGTTGAATTACACCTTCTATTTTATCTTGGCTGGGGGATTGGGGGCCAATGATGAAGGAAGGATTCTCCTTTCATTGGATATCTTGGTTGGGTGGAGAGCATTGCCTTTCCCCTTCTTTTGTTGTGATCAAATTGGAATAAAATGGAAGTTGCATGTTGTTATTTTTGTGTAAGAGAAATGTACAGTTTGACAATCCCTTGTGGAAACCCATTTCTTTGTAATCCTTTCCAACATGATGTGGATGAAATTGTAATAGTTATGTTATGGAGAAATGATGTTGTAATTGATTATGAAGTTTTATATTTGAAATGTGAAAGACACTTGCATTCTGTTCTATACATTGAGAAAGAAAGATAATTATGTTATTGTTTTCCAACATTGAAAGATGTAAGTTGTATAATTGAAGTCAATAGAGGATTGCAAATTCATATCTCATTGCATAGTTGTTATTGCATTGGAACATCAAACTTTGATGAAATTGGAGTATCAAATTGTGATTGGAATCCTTGTTGTTTGGAAAATGGAAAAAGGATAAACACTTAAGTCTAACATGGATTGAATTCAATGTTTCTTTGTATGGAAAAATGAGATAATTAAATCTCTGGTTGAAAGGAAGAAATGGAAATTAAATCCCTCAAGAAATTGACCTCTGTATTAAATTTAAAACTAGCAATAATTCATTTAAAATGCACAGTTCAGGTCTACACTTGATAATCCACTAGAAAATGATATAATCTAGCATGCTAAGACATCAAGGAACTCAATAAAATAAATGAAACACTTAGGGAAACAATTAAAACATTGTAGAATTGAGCTCAATCTCTTCCTCAGCCGTTTTCTATATTTTGTTGAGCAATTCAATTTTGAATCAATTGAAAAAATCAACTTCTCTAAAACACTTTAAACCCTCCATAGATCAATTCTCCATGTTTGTGGGTATTTTGAGTGATGGAGGAGATCTAATTTAGTCAAATTAAAAAGTTGAAAATTGCCAGTTTGCAAATTAAAAGCTTGAAGATCATATTTGTAAAATTTACCATTTAAAACTTATCAAAAAGTAAATTTTATGCTTCTTGTGCAAAGAGGGCATCGAGAGATTTCCAAAAAGTCCTCATTTCCCCAAAACTGAGCTTTCTAGCTCAAGTTATGGCACTTTGAAGTTTTTGTGCCTTGGCGGGAAAATTTGGGAAAATTTTCCCTGGCAGGCCTACAACCCAAAAATTTCCCGTCCAATTGCCTTAAAAAATATTTTGAAAATTTTGACTTAGGAAATTTTTCATCTTTTCCTCTGCTGGCCCACAGCCAATCAAAGGCTGCCACGTGTCCTCCAGGGGCTGAGGTGGAGGAGCGGATTTTTCTTTACCCTTAAACCTTTTGAAATTTTTTGGAAAACTTTCACTTTTACCTCCACCGGCCCACAGCCAACCAGAGGGTGCCATGTGTCCCCTTGTGGCTATAGAGGGGGTGTGTATTTCATTTTGGACTTAAATTTTTAAAAAATTTTGGGGTGGCGGCGGGTAGGGCGGAAGACCCTTGAATTTTTAATTTTTTTGGGCTTTGGGGAAAAATTGTCAATTTTCTCCCACGGCCCACTTCTCTGCCTTCCTCTTAGACTCTATCCCTTAGCGAGTGCAGGGACCCATGTAATTCTTTCTCCCTTTTTCCCCTTCTTGGTGCAAAGCACTAAATCCACCCACCACCCCGCCTTTCCCTTCTCGCTTCTCCACTCGGCGCCAAGACTCGACACGTGTCCCCTAGGGACTTGTGGGGGCATGAAGTGTTTTGTGCCTTTGATCCATGCATTGAGAAAATTTCCCAATGCCACCCCGCGACCCACCAACCTGCCCTAGGCGCATTCCCCCTCCTCTTGCCACATGTCCCTCTAGGGAAAATTTGCCCTAGAAAATCCGCCCACTCATAACTTGAGTTCTGTAAGGAGTTAGAAGGACTTCTTTATATCACTAGAAAGGTGAGAAAATTTCCTATCCATTGGGAATAGTTTATGGAAAATTTGGGAGGATTATGTAGAAAAAAAATCTAGTTTAATCTCTAAGCCTGTTTGAGAGCAGGCATGGGGGCAAGATTACTCCTTGAACCTAACGAAAACATGTAACCCTAAAATTTGAACCTTGTAAACTTGTTATAAGTTAATAAAAGAAATTTGTGTTTTGGTAAACATGATTTTTTCTAAAACCTATTAGTGAAAAGTAATGTCTTGCAACTTAGTTGTAGACACTTCAAATAAATAAAAAAATGATTCCATAATTTTCTAGCTAACCCTAGGTTGTTTCTTTGGTCTCAAGTTGTTGTTTAAATGGGCACTACAATGGTAGCATGTGTTTGAGAATGTGTGGTGTGGATTTTTGAAGGGAATTCATCCATGCCGTGATTCAGAACTATTCACGTTTACAAACCCTAATTCTTCCTGGTGTTTTATATCCTGGATTTTTTTGGTAGCAAGGTCAATGTTGTTGTATGTTGTTCCAAGCACTAAAACCTCTATTATCTTCTCATTTATCAACATATCTTGTGACATTCTCCTTTAGATTGAAGAAATGTTATGGTGATCCCTATTAGTTGATGAGAAATCTTTGGCCTTTGTAAATGTGAGCAGTTGTTGGCCTGGTGAAGTATTGTATTAGTATCAAGAGTGCATTTGATAGTGGCATCAAGGAAGAAGTGATTGGAGAGTCACACATGCTTGAAAGAGTTTCACTTTGAGGTTTCACATCCAAGAAAGACAGAGTTTGGACTTAGCCTTTTTTTTGCATTGATTAGGATGAAAATAGGATAAAGTGTTGAGAACATTTTGGATCAAGGTAGAAGACTTGGAGGCTATTCAAATATATTTTTGGAACATGATGAATATCATGATTCATGTCAATTTTGAGCTAATAATAATATTAGAAGTAGATTTAATTATAGATAGTCTATTATTAGGTGAAGCTTGTATGCTTTAGCTATATTTGTAAATGGTGGATGGTTATTTTTTACATGCAACCTATTGTGAGAGTGCATGGGTGGTGAAGGTCATGTCCCCAACCCTATATATATATATATATATATATATATATATATATATATATATATATATATATATTTGCACGGATTAGATAGTATTATCAATATCGATGGATTATAATAGAGTTATGCTACTAGTATGATTTTGTGCACATGACTTTGTGACGGTATTATGTATGTATTCAAATATTATTTTATCATAATTTAATACAATGGATCAATATGGGTGGATATTGATTATTGATGTCTCTACTTATGGTTAGTATATGGTAAATATGGTATTAACCCTTATGTGATCTATATGTTACTTATTATCTTTGTTTCCAAATTGAGTTCATGCATTTGATTATTAGAATGGGATATGCACTTTGAGATCTAGTTATTATGAATATACAATCTAAGGCCCTAGTAAGACAGTAAAAAAGAGGGACTTGGTGCCATTATGTGCTTTAGGTGAGTAGTTAGATTTGTCTGAGTGATGTGCTAGCACGTTTAGGGGTTTTAAGTGAAAAAATAAGACTACATTTTGGTTTTGTTATTGGGAAATCTTTTCAAATTGTTTACCATAATCTTGTATGAAAATGGTGTATCAATTGACTTTTGTGGCTATTGAAGATTGGGTGATTGACAGAAAATATTAATTTGTGTGAAGATATGGTTCTGGACCTGATTTCAATGCACATGCGTGGGTTGCAGAACATATTTATCATGAGATTTATGATTCACTCTTTTGTTACTTTCTAATAAAGGTGTGCGAGTGGTTTTCTGCATATGCATCAAAGAAAAGCTAGTATTACAGACCAAGGAATTTGACCTAGGATGAGTATGAGGATTTGTGTCATGTAGATGAACCTTGGACGTATGATGTAGATCATTGGTGGGTTGGTGTTGTGCACAACTATACTTTGGAATATGTTGTGTCTAGGTATTCATGTCTAGAATTTATTGATTTTGAATTCTTGTGAGAACACATAGGATCTTACCTTTGTGTTATTCCTTTATCCATTAAGATCTTGATGGTGGTAATGAGTTTAGAGCATAGCCATATGGCTAGCTAAACATCCCACCATGCACAGGGGTAGGAGAAGGTGTGGATAGATATGGGGGACCTTGTGGAAGAAAGTAAGAGAGAAGAAAGGAGGTTTAAGTATAATGAAGTGCAGGAGAGGGAATTGGAAAAGAAGAATGATATTGAGGAGTCTTTGGAGTTGTGGAGGACTATGTATCATGAAGGATTTGAAACTCACGTAGAAGACATAGAGCCAAAGCTTTAAGATCTCCCCCACTTAGGAAAGAATAATAAAGAATCTGCTCTAGATTCTAATGAGAGTGTGTTTGATGAAGAAAGAAAGAGAACCGTGGGTGCACATCTGATCCCACCTGGCAACCTAGCCCTTGCTCTTGGTGTTCAAGTTCTAGAAGTAACCATTGATAAACATGTGAGTATAGGTAATCTAGTTGTTTCAAGTAGATATCATTTTCCTTTGAACACAAAAGTACAAAAAAAACATCTATGGCATTACAGGGGAAAAAATCTTTTCTTTATGGAGGAAAGATTAGATGAATATTTTCTAGTGTGTCATCAAGATAGAGTATGGGTAGTAAAAACATTGGGAACATGTCTAGAAGTACCAAAACTTCGTAGACTCTTGGAGTTCATTTTAGTACTACTATTGGGACACATGGACATACATCCACTAGTCTAGTGCCCACTATAAGAGGTGGTTCAAGTGAATCAGGAGGCTTGGGATCAGGTGGATTAGGTGGTTCTGGTGGTGGAGGAAATACTAGTGGCAGTTTTGGTTTTGGGTCTAGAGGACAAGGCCCACATCCCTAGCAACCACCACATCAATCTCAACAAGTTTATTATAAGATGTAACTCCACTTTCTAGAGCATATAGGTGGTGAAGATGTTGTACAGGATGTGCACAAGTGTGAGATGATATGGCATGCTAAAGGAATCACTACTCTAGATAGAAAGGTGAGTCAGTTTGCTACTACTCTTAAAGGGTGTACACATAGCTAGTATAAAAAGTATGACCCATACCAGACTGTTGTAGATTATGATGCTTTGTGCTCTATGCTTTTATCTGAGTTCCATATCGATGAGTTTTAATAGAAGACTATCAGTGTGCTTAAGGACATTAAGTAGGGCTTATTAGAAAGTGTTTGGGAGTATGAATCACATTTTAATACTTTTTTGTAAAATTTATCTTATTGCATTCACCCTAGTAAGAATGCATAGTGGTTTGTTGGAGGAATGTTGACTCCTTTCAAAATGGATCTATCTCATATGATTATTATAAATCCTCGTGATACTTTGGAAGAGGCTCTATGTGCAGAGGCAATTAGGAGTGTGGACACTAGATAAAGCCTATTTCTTGAGGCATAGATTCTAGCTATCGTGAAAATGTTGGAGAAGCTATTTGCTAATTCAACTCATGAGATGCATAGTGGAATATGGTGTATAGAATATGAGGTTAAAGGAAATGCTAAGGATAGCTATCATCACAAATCGATGCATGCCATGTTATTGGATTGTGAGATTTTTCATGTAGACAATTATGCAAGTAGATGTCCTCTTTTTTAGTGCGTGATCTAGAAGAATGTATCTATGTATTGTAAAATTTACAAAAATCATATTCATGATACTATTAAATGAAGAGTGGTTGATCATATTCATGAAGACATTGAAATTAGCATAAGCCAAATTAGTATAGCAAGTGGATATAAGGAACAAGGAGAACAACATAGTAAAGGGTGTATTAATGGGGATAACAGGAATAAGGGATTCTTTGGTTTATATAGAGGCCAAGTTCATGGAAATGGGAGAGGAGGATTTACTAGAGGAACTTGTTTTACTTGTTGATCTCCATATCATTAACAACGTGAGTTCCCTCAAAATATGGTTCTCTCATGGTGTGGAAAATGACATAAGTTTGAAGAATGCCCTGACTTGTATGAACATATGAGAAAAAAACACAAACAAGACAAGGGAGAAGCTATGATTAGGATTCATCACACAGATGGAGATCAATTGATGCCAAAGGTTGGACTGAATTTTGAATTACAACCAATGTTAGTTACCACACGTGTTGAGGCTACGCACACCCATGAACCTCTAAAGTATAACCCGACTATAACAAAGCAAGAAGTGATCAATGCAAAGTACCATGATGTTGAACATCAGAAAGAAGTGTACCTAGATACTATAGACGTTATCAGGAATCTAAAAGGATAAAACCATAGTTTAAAGGAACAGGAACGCATGATGGAATGAAAAAAGAAGGTTAAAATCCCATAGAAGGATATAGATGATTTAAAGGAAGTCTGTGAAATGTTGAATCATGAGAACATAATCCCCTTGTTAGGAGAGTGGTTGAGAGAGAAAGTATCGTGCATACGTAATGAGTGCGAGAGGCAGATACTCCATGAAAATCTACATCCCCATAATAATGAGCATATGTAGAAACTAAAAATTTACACTCTCATTTATTCTCTATACTAAAATCCATACACTCACCACATCATTCTTACGAAAATCATGCAAACCATTTAATCACACCACATTATTTATCAAAATCATTTATCCTAAGTCTAATATTCCATGAACATTTTACCTTCATGTAAATCCCTTATCACATCACTTTTACACATATAAAATCCTATTTTTCCACTGTCCTAAATAAGACTTAACCACCTAGATTAACTTAATCATTTTCTAAACCACCCAAATCAACCTAAATCTATTTATTTATTTCCTGAAATCCATCTAAAACCATTTTAACCTATTTATAACTCCCTTACCTTGACAAAAAAACCTATCCCACATATCAAAATAGTCTTAAAACCTAAATTAGATAAATCAAAAACAAAATCAAGTCAAATCTAGCCTATGTTTTCATCCCCTCAACAAAATCGACATGTCCCCAATAACCTAAAAACTTAGTTCCTTGAAACCCAAAAAAATAACCCTATTTTAGAATTGGTTTCAACTATTTTTAAAACAAAAATCTAACATCCCAAAATAACCGTTGATTCAAGTAATCAACAATGATTATATAAGTCAGTTTTCTAGCTTCTCATAGGGATCCTCAACTTTATTCCATGATTTATTTCTTTCAATTTGGTTCATCATCCTCTTGTACATCATCATTCAACAATTGGATATCAGAATAAAAATAAGGCATTATGATTTACCTTCATTGATCATCTTGGAAATTTTTTGAGCCTCCTATGAATAAGTTTTTCACCTGCAGTCTAATATCATCTTCTTAGTCTCAACCATTAATGTATGCACGCATCAACAATATCCCTTTCAACTTTTAGAGATCAATCACACATCCAGGAATTGGTTTAGTAGTCCCTTGGCATCAATAATTTTCCTCTCCCGGGACATCTAAACATCAAACAAATAAGCACAATATTCTGACACGTCTACAGCCTCCTCCTATCCTGTACATCTCATCCTCTCAATCTTATTCACCAGTTGGAATCAGGTAAACACCTTACTTTTGAATTATTATCTTAATCATTTATCATTCAACATATCAAATCAGCTATGTCTCAACCTTTATCAACCTACATAGAATGTGTAGTAATCATAATAGATTCCCTCAATCATAGACTATTAGTCCCATATTGCTAGCGATTCAGTTAATTGCCGGCGATTCCTGTCTATCAGGCCTGTTTTAAAATTTGAATACTTTTTTGATATCCATATTTTAGTTTCAGTATTAATTCTACCTTTGCATGCATCTGTCAAGCCTTTTCAATTTCCTTTGAGTCATCCCTAACATTTTATGAATTGTCTTAATCAAACACATCCCTCAACTTTCCTTTATAAGCATATCAATCATATGTATCCTTGCTTGTTTGAGTCATTTTGTGATTCCTAGACTCCCTTTAGGTCAAGTATCATCATCAGACCAACATTTAGCCCTATACTACATCAGTTCCTTTTCCCTTGCATTGTTGGTTATATTGTCTCTTTTATAATTTTACATTACCATTATTAGATTAATTTCTTGAACGTATATTGACATCCTTGTAGGGAAGTTCACTGACTCCCAGGGACTAGCATTTTCTGGGAAATCCACCATATATCTATCTAATCCCATATTTTTTTGAGTAGGTTTCTTTATAAGAAAGGATCTTGTACACATCTTTCATGGAGTGCAACATTGAGCATCGTCAATCAACATATGGAAGTATCACTAAACACCACATCCTCTGTGGTTGGTATATTTCTATTTTCTTTCTTAGATAATTCAAGTTGAATGAGTAGGAATATTTTTAAAAAATTTGGCATGCTTGCTGGTACACTAAGTCCCTTATTCAATTATTTTATTTCATCAAAATATCATATTTTTCAAATCTGGTTTTTTTAGTAATCGCTAATGATTTGGTCAATCCCACATGATCGGGTGAATCACCAATGATTTAGTCAATCGTCGAAAATTTTTCTAAATACTTTTGATTACTTTGTAGTTTTCCTTTTAATCACTATTTTATGTTGTGTTTTTTGTTTGTGCCAACCTGGTTTTGTAGGTTGCTATCTCGGGAAGATTTGCTTGCTAGATTGCTTATTGCAAAAACTAAAAAATTAGAAAAATTATAAAAATTAAAAAAAGGAAGCTTTATTAGAGGTGAGTTCTAATCTTTCTTTTTGTTTTATGTACTATATTTTTACTTGTTTTCTCTCATCAAAATCAATCTATTATTTTGGGATTAAAACAAACAATTACATTCTTCTTGATCACATTGTTTTAATTAGGAAATTTATTTGATTGCATTCATTTTATCTTTCCCCCACACACAACCAAATCACTCAAAACATCAAACACACATTTACCCAAATTCTTCGTAGGTGATAACTATTAGGATTTCATCACGTGATAAGGAAACTAACTTGATGTTGTAACCGAGTATAAATAATTTTCTATCAGTATATTGGCCAAGCACCTGGCTCCATTATCGATGCAGGACCATAAAGTGAGGGGTTAGGCCCCAATACCAATCCCCATACCATAAACAACACATATTTTGGCCTCACATACCTTCAAGTATATCAAGGACTCGAACCTTAAACATCACCTGAAACCAGCCTTAGAATGACCATATCATTAGGTTCCCTTAGGCCACTTCTTCCACATCTAAATTCTAATAACGATAATTAAAATTCTTCTTCTTTAGTTGTATGTTACATTTGTATCTCTCTTAGGACTTTTTTTTTTATCATTTTCAATTGATTATCGTTTAATATGGAGAAATCCTCTACATCAGTATATTATTTTTCCCCTTATGCTTCATTTTTACAATTGTCTTTCATTGCTTCATCCACAGAATCTAATCCTTCCCACTCTTATAATCCTATAATGAGCCACTCAGCTCCGTTTAGTTTTGGTATGTTCCCTAAGCCATCTACACCATCTTTTGTTGCTTATGGAGTTTCCACCTTTCGAACAATCATACTATCCTATAACAACCCATCAAAAAACCCTATAATTATTATTCTTCACAATTAGGTTACTTCCAAACTATCACTCCTCATCCCATGTCAATTGCACCCCATTAAGAGGTATTTTCCACATCCCTTCCTTCATAAAAAACTCAACAAAATCTTAACATCCCTCATCTTTTATCCAATCAACGTATCTTGACTTCAATAACTCTCTCTCTACTTCAGACATCCAAAACTCATACATGCATACCTAATCAGGCTCAATCAACCCCTCTCATCATACAACAAAAACATATTCAACATTTTCCCACATTTTCCCACATCCCTTTATCACAACCTTCAATAAAAATAATATCTTCTGAATCTATTCCTTATCAAACTCCACATCAAAACCATCATACTCCACATTTTTATCAATCAAATCAATCACATGTTAATCGCTTTGCATCTAATCCTACAAACAATCCCTTACAAGATCTATTAAATATATTAGACAATTTAGAAGCCACTACTAAGGGATCCAAACACATCCTCACTTATGATGAGGTTTTTAATGAACCCATTCATCCATATGCATTGTACAAATAATATCCTCCGAATTGGGAATTACCTGAGTTTACTATGCTCTATGGTACGGAGGACCCTCAACAACACATACTATCTCTTAGACACTTGTGTTATCTCATCATCCACAATCAAGATCTCATACTTAGAACCTTTCCTATGTCATTAGCATGACTTACCTTTGATTGGTATAAATCTCTCCCTTGACAATATTTTCTCTCTTTCACTCAACTACCCCTATTATTCCTCGATCGGTTTGTTATAAGAGTTACTCATAAAATCACTATATTTTACCTTTCTACCATCAAACAATCTACAAATGAATCCCTTATCAACTTTTTCACTAGGTGGAAAAACATTATCAATCAATTGACCTTGTCACTACCGTAATTAGAACTGCTTAATTTTTTTACTCGATTGTGTTCTAACCACATTTCAACCATTCTCTAAATCCGCACATTCCAGACTTTTGATGAATTCTTCACCATGGTCAAGAAATTAGAAATCCAATCCCTTGAAGATGGCCAACTCGATCCTTAATCTCCACATGTTCCATCTGATTCCCCTAGGTCTTCTTATGAGTCAAATGAAAATACCATGGATAATGTCATTACTTTTCTTCCTTACCCAACACATTCGATAAATTCCGTCCATATAAATATTGTGCATCCCTTGAGTCACATCATCAACAATATTGCATGCAATCTTCCTTATTAGGAGATCCGTTCATCACCAATATTTCCCCTTGAAAATTTAGAACCCCTGGATCATTTTTTCGATGATCCTCACACATGGATATCACCTCTTTCCACTGTCCAATCACCCATTACCCCCTTGCAACTCTTAGAATCCACTTTGGAGACCGTTACTAAGGAGGTATTCATAGTAAAATATTTCTATATCAACAAAAAATTTAAACAAGTAGAATAATTTAATGTCTCACATAAATATAGCCTACCTCAATCATGTCTCAAAATAATGTATCCCTCATCTGAATCATATCCAGTCCAATCCCCAGATACTGACTTGTCACCTAGTTTGGAATCCTCTCCTGAATCATACACTATATTCTCAAATACCATCACATGCACACCCTCATTTCATCATCTGACATGAGACCCCCTTTTCTATCTAAATCAAATGTTACAAAATCAAAACCTATCACATCTACCACCTCATCCTCATCATTTTTCATAAAACCCCCTCGTTTACCTAAAATCAACAATAAAAAATAATAAAAAAATTATCTAGGGCCTTCACCTTACCTTCTATTTTGGGATCTCATCCTTTGTCACAATCCAAAACTATTACATCAACAACTCCAGCCTTACTTTATATTTTGGGTCCCCATCCTTTATCTCAACATCATAACACACATCAGTACCCCTTCTAAACCTTAACTGGTTCCTCCTTGTCCATTTTTGGACCTCATCCGTCATCCAATTATACCAATTCCACATCGTATCCTGTCTCTTATCAACCTCACAATGCCCCTATGATGTTTCAACACCATATGACATCTATAAATTCACCCCCACCCAGAAAAAGATGTGTCCTACTAAGCATTCTCATAAGTCAAAATAAAAATTCATTAATCTAAACCCCCCAAAAGGGACTTATGTTGACATCCTCAATAGGATCATATAGTATTCTCTTATCAGATTAACACCAATCAAAAAACCCAATTCACATATTAAAAAACCTGCATGGTATGATAAAACACCATGTGTCTATCATAGAATCACATTACATAGCACAAAGAGTTATACAACACTTACAAACATAATACAATGACTCTTCCTTATTGATGATTTTCTCCCAGAAGAGGACCATCCTAATACATCATCAATATCATCAAAATCTCCCCCCTTGTCAGTGTCCTCACCAATATCTGTAGGTCAAGCAAGCCATCCTCAATCTCATATTACGAAACCTTTATTAGGCATGTTTTTCAGCACCTTCCATTGAAGGTCTCTCAATCTCGTCGATGTTTGTACCTTCCTCATCAACATATACACCCAATTCACTAACGGTGTCCTCACCGATATCTACATGACAAGGGGATCATCCTCAATCAAATCTTGAAAAACCTTTATCATATGTCTTCTCATCACCTTCCATTAAAGGTCCTTTATTTCAAATCCCTAAAGTTTATCCATCTATATAAACCCGAAATCATCATATACGATGAAATGGTGAAACCAAAGCTTCATCATCTACCTCTCATACCTCATCCATATTTTCAATGGATCCTTTATCAAGGGATTATTTATTTACCATATACTCAATCAATCAAGATAAAAATTCCATCATCCTAATTTGAAAGTTGTCATTCCTTTCAACGCATGTTGTCTCTATACATAGTGTCATACTAGGGGGAATCCTCTCTAATGAGACTTCAAAATTCTTACCTCACACACACCCCCCCCCTAGTGTATCTTCACCAAACCTATCCTATCAATCAAATCATAATGTCATTACTCTAGAATGGAGTAAACATGGGAAATTTTCCCCTACCTGGATCAGTCCATATGGGTCAACACTTGATTGCCTTGAACTTATGACCATTCTAGTGCTAGCACATCAACCATCATGAAAATAGTCACATCAAAGATTGTATTCTACAATCAACTAGTCATTTTATCATCATAAGAATTAGAAATCCTGTTGTCCTCTGTCACTATGCTAAAAAAACCTTAAAGATGAGCATTATGGCTCTATTCATCACATCTTTCACATTAAAAAGTTCCTCCTTAGTAGAAACCCCACAATAATTATATCCATCTACCTTATATACAACCCAAATACATATCTTGGGGAACACATGTGTAGTTTATGTACACATTTCTTCTCCCCTTCTTGACATAGTCTATTAAGATCTTTCCCTCAGCTCAAATTAAAAGTCAAAAATATCTATCGATGCACCTTATAAATAATAGAATGATCCCTCAAAGAACAACTATTTCAGAATATCAAAAATCATATTGTAAAAATAAAATTAGAGTGATCCCTTGAAGGAAAACTACCAATAAAAAATCATAGACTGATCCCTCGAGGGACGGCTATCTGGTAAAGTCAAAAATAAAAAATGTAGACCATACCCTCAAAGGATGGCTACTTATGTAAAAAGGCTTCCCACATCAATCAACCTTCAAAAATTCAAATAACAAAGAATCCTAGGAAAGATTCCCGCATTGATTAGCTTTTCCATCAAATAAAACTTCCTTCATTGATCAATTTGCATTAGAATAAATGTATAGCTGGGGAATTTCCCTATGAAACCATTGAAAGGAGAACCTAATCTCATACACAACCTATATATGTCAAATCTATTGGGGTGTGGAGCATGTTTTTAGTCTTCTAGAATCAGCTTTGAAGTGATGGAGTTTGAATGGTTAAGTTTGGAGACTTCATGAGCATTCTGCAGTCATTTTCTATTTTTTGTGTTGTGAAATTATTGTTAACTGCGACCATTTTTTTCTAGCTATGGGAAGTTCAAAGGTTACGACTTTCAAAATTATTGTGTTAGCTTTAGAACTTCCTAGAAGGAGTGTAATCTTATAAAGTGAGGTGTTAGGGTGTCCTAATGTATCAAATCAAGAGTAATCTTTGGTATTTTGAGTCATCAAGGTTGAGTAATTGGGTGTCAATTGTGTCTTAGATGTGGTTTAACATCTTTGGGAATTCTAATGTGAGTTCATAAGTGATTGTTGTGTAATTGTAACTGAGAGAAGACTATAATAATAAAATACAAGCAAGTTCTTGGTAGACATAGCCCACATTGGGTGAACCACATTAAATCTTGTCTTGTCTTCTTTTGTGCATTGTTTATATATATTGTTATATTTCTACAAGTTCATTTCTGCTAAATAGTTTCCTACTACTATGATTTGAGGAACTGTTTTTGTATATTTTTTCTCTAATTCCTAACAACTTGTATCATATCTTTGGTGGTTTTTTGCTAAAGTGGTGAATAACAGGGAAATTTTATCTTGAGTGGGAGCTACTTACGATGAGGGAAGATTGAGGGTTGATAATTTCAATGGGTGGTACTTTGCTTTATGGATGATGCAAATGGAGGATTAATTACATCAAGAGGACCTCTATATTCCTTTGTATGGAAAAGAAAAGACACATACAAACATATCGAATGAGGATTGGGAGTTTCTAGATAGAAAGGCACTCAAGGAAATTTATGTCTTTCATCTTTGGTTGCTTTCAACATATCACAGGAGAAGACCATGGAAGGTATCATGAATGATTTAGGGAAGTTATATGAAAAACCATTGGGATCTAATAAAATATTTTTGATGAAAAAGTTATTTAATATGAACATGTCTGAGAATGGTTCTGTTGTTGATAATTTGAATGAATTTAACACAGTTGTGAGTATGTTAAACTTGGTGAAAATTGAATTTAATGATTAGGTTGGGGATTTTTTGATTTTGTGCTCCTTGTCAGATAGTCGGGACAACTTGGTTATGGAGGTAAGTAATTTGGTATCTAATAATTCAAATTTGAAGTTTGAAGATGTGATAGGTGTGATCCTGAGTGAGCAAATGTGAAGGAAGAGTTTGGGGGATTCTTCTACTTCTAGAAACACTTGGATGGCGGAGAATAGAGGGAGATAAAAGAATAGAGGGAAAGGTAACCCTAGGAATTTGAATGATCGTAGAAGGTTAAAGTCCAAAAGCAAGTTGGAATGTTGGCACTGTGGGAAGATTGGTCATGCTAAGAAATATCACTAGGCTCTTCGGGATAAGGAGAACAAGGAGGAAACTAAGGAGGTAAATGTGGTAGCAGGTGATGTTTTTTTAGGATGCCTTAATTCTTTCTTTAGACAATATTGTTGATTCTTAGGTGTTAGATTCAATGGCTTCTTTCTATGCCACCCCACATAGATATTAATTTATTGATTTTGTTCAATGTGATTTTGGAAACGTATATCTTGGTGATGACGAACCATGCAACATAGTAGGGAAAGGTTATGTTTGGGTGAAAATGCAGAATGGGAACACATGGATACTTAAGGATGTCTGGCATGTGCCTAAGTTGAGGTAGAAATTTATATCGGTGGTCTAGCTGGGTAGTGATGGTTGTACAAACAATTTTACAGCGGATTATTTGAAGGTTACCAAGGGAGCTATTGTGGTTGCATAAGGTAAGAAAAATGGTACTTTGTATTTAACCACTACTATTAATTATTTAAATTTAGTTGCTGCAGATGAAGATGTAAATTTGTGCCACTAGATACTTGGTCATATGAGTCAAAAGGGCATGCAGATTCTAAAGGACACATATGGATAGATTAAAGGAGTTAGATTTGGACTTCTGTGAGGATTGTGTTTATTGGAAATAGAAGTGGGTGAGATTCCTCAAGGTTGTACCTATCAGGAAGGAGGGTAAGTTAGAGTTGGTGCATAAAAATGAATAGGGGGAAACTAAGGTAAACGTTATTTGTGGTTCATGTTATTAGGGCACTTTCATTGATGATGCAAATAGAAAAGTTTAGGTATATTGCATTAGAAAGAAATATGATGTGTTTTAAACTTTGAAAAGATATAAATCCTTTGTTGAGATTGAAATAGGTCTCAATCTAAAATGTCTTAGGTTAGATAATGGAGGGAAGTATTACAAAAATGTATTTATTGATTACTGTATGGTAAATGGGATATGCAGGAAAAGGATGGTTCCAAAGACTCCATAAGAAAATGGAGTCTCAAAGAGAACGACCAGGACAATCATGGAGTGTGCTATATGCATGAGGCTACATGTGGGGTTTCCACTCATGTTTTAGGTAGATGCAGTAAGCACAACTGTTTATCTGATTAACAGAGGACCCTCTATGGCCTTGGATGGAGGTATACCTGATGAGGCTTGATCTGGTAATAAAATTGATTACTCAATTCTTAGAGTATTTAGATGTGAGGTATTTGATCACATTGATAAAGATGATAGTACCAAGTTAGAGGATACGTCTGAGAAATTAAAATTTGTTGGATATGGTGAGGATGACTTTGGTTTCCATGTTTGGAGTCTTAAGGAAAAGAAAATATTTTGGTCTAGAGATATTGTCTTTAATGAAAAAGCCATGTATAAAGATCAATTGTACGGAAAGAAAGAAGAAATAAAGAAAGAATACATAGTGTTAGAGGACATTGTATATGGAAAGGTGTCCAAGGGGCCAGTTCAGGTGCATCATGTTCCGACATAGCCAGTTTAGGAACCTACTCATCGGGAACCCAAAACTCATGAGGTGAGAAGGTATTATAGGGTAAGAAGGGAACCTAAACATTTAAATCCATCTTTAAATTACTTATTACTCACTTACAGTGGAGATCTAGAGTTCTTTGAAGAAGTAATGTAGGTAGATGACAGGAAAAATTTGGAGCAAAGCGTGGATGAAGAGCATAGATCTCTTAAGGAGAACAAGACTTGGGATCTGGTGGAGCTACCTGAGAGAAAAATAACATTGCAAAATAGTTGGGTGTACAAAATCAAAGAAGAATATGGAGGCAATAAAAGGTACAAGGCCCAGTTGGTGGTTAAGGGATTTTCACAGAAGAAAGGTATAGAATTTGACTAAATTTTTTCTCTTGTTGTTAAAATGTTTTCTGTTGGAACTTTTCTTAGTTTAGTAATAGTCTAAGACTTACACATAGAGAAGTTGTATGTGAATACACATTCCTTCATGGTTAGTTGGAAGATTACTTGTAAAATAAATAGCCACAGGGTTATGAGGTCATAGGGAAGGAGAGGTTAGTGTGCAAATTGAAGAAGAGCTTGTATGGCCTAAAAGAAGCACCATGGAAGTGGTACAAGAAGTTTGACAGTTTTTTGCAGGAGCAGGGTTACTCCAAATGTCACTTAGACCATTGGGTGTACATCAAGAAGTTTCTTGATGGTAGTTATATTATTTTGTGCATGCATGTGGATGATATGCTTGTTGTAGGAAAGAAAATATAGGAAATAAAGGTACTCAAAAAGCATCTAGGTGAATCCTTTTTTATGAAGGATTTGTGGGTAGCAAAGAAAATACTTAGTATGAGAATAAACTGAAACAGGAAGGAGAGGAAGCTAGTATTATCTAAAGAAGAGTAGATAAATATGGTCTTGGAGAGGTTCAGTATGTAGGATGCTAAAATCATTGCTACTCCTTTGGCATGTCACTTAAAATTATCACACGAGCAGAGTCCCAAGACTAAGGAGGATAAAATATGGATATCCAAGGTACCGTACTCATAAGTGGTTGGAAGCTTGATGCATGTAATGGTATGCAATAGACTTGATATTTCACATGTAGTGGGAGAAGTGAGCAGGTTTATGAGTGATCCGGGTAGAGAGCACTGACATGTAGTGAAGAGGATCCTTCATTATTTGAGAGGGACCATGGAAGAAACTTTGTGTTTCGGTGGATTGGAAACTACATTGTGTGGCTATGTAGATTTAGACAGGGAAGGATATTTGGATAGAGGGAAGAGAAAAATAGGTTATGTATTTACGGTTGGTGATACAATAGTGAGCTAGATTTCATGGTTACAAAAGGTTGTGGCTTTCTCAACCACAAAGGCTGAGCATGTTTTTGTCTAAAAGGAAAGCAAGGAATTGATTTGGCTATAGCATTTTATTGATGAGTTATGGAATAAGCAATAATTTTGGAGACTACACATTCATAGTCAGAGAATTATTCATTTGGCGAATAACTCTGCTTTCCACTCTAGGATGAAGTACATTCAGCTGAGATATCATTTCATCAAGCTTTGGAAGAAGATAAGTTAAATCTAGAAAAGATTCATACCAGTCAAAATCCTTTGGATATGATGACCAAGGTGATCACAAGGGATAAGTTGAAGTTATGTTCAACTTTGATTGGCCTTCAAAGATTAAAATGAATGGTTGAGAATTTTTCTCATTGGAAACAATATCTAACTGGGATATTGTTTAGGTGTGGAGCCTATTTTTGGTATTCTAGAATCAATATTGAAGTGTTGGAGTTTGAACGGTTAAGTTTGGAGACTTCAGAAGCATTTTACAATCATCTGTTGTTTTTCATATTGTGACATTATTTTTAAGTTGGTGCTAACTACAAAAATTTTTCTAACTGTGCGAAGTTACAAGATTACGACTTTCAAACTTATTGGGTCAGCTTTAGAACTTCCTAGAAGGATTATAATATTATAAATAGAGGTGTTAGGGGAATCCTAATTTATCAAATCAAGAGTAATCTTTGGTATCTTGAGTGATTAAGAGGTGATTGGGAGTGATCAAGGTTGAGTAATTGGGTGTCAATTGTGTCTTAGATGTGGTTTAACATCTTTGGGACTTTTGGTGTGAGTTCATAAGTGATTGTTGTGCAATTGTAACTGAGAGAATATTGTAATAATAAAATATGAGCAAGTTCTTGGTGGACGTAGCCCATATCTGGTGAATCACGATCAATCTTTTCTTGTCTTCTTTTGTGCATTGTTCATATATGCTATTATATTTTTGTAAGTTCATTTCTGCTAAATAGTTTCCTACTACTATGATTTGAGGATTTTTTTCCACATATTTGTTCTCTAATTCCTAAAAAACCCTTCTCATGTTCTAGGAAGGTATACATTTCACTTTCATCTATATCCAAGATCCTACGTGTGACTACTCATTGTTAGTCATCTATTAACATTCATTGTAAAGGCTAGCAAGTGTAAGATTCTTCACTTTGTTGTTTCCCATCACATATGTATCAAATCCAGTACAAAGAAATCAATCCATGTTTTATTCTTGACCAAAGTCAATATAAAATAAAACATCATATCAAAAACATAACTTTAACAATTATCAACCCTGCCTATCAATATCATCATTTGTTACTTTACTCATTAAAATCAACATTTATCTGCTTCCTCAAGTTATTACTTTCATGACCATCATGAGGACCCCCATCTATGCCTCATAATCCCACCTTTTTGGCAACATATATTTTTGGTCCTTTGACCTCAGTAAATCATTGTCTCATTATCTTTTACATTGTTAAGTCATATTTCTATAGGAAACGAGCCCTTTGGTTCCCCTATCACTTGAATATTTTGCCTCATAAGCCCACCTTTGTGGTAACATCATTTTTTTGGTCCTTTGACCTCATAAAAAAATCCATTTTCATCCTTAATTCATATGTCTATAAGACAAAAACCCTTTGGTTCTCCTATCACTTAATTTGATGATGTTATTTATCTTGTTTCTTTACCTCATCTTGGGGTATTATTTCATCATCCCTCATTACTCCTCATCCTTCAATCTTTTCATCTTCTAAACTAGGGATTGATTCCATTTTAAGTTATTAATGTTGGTGTGTGTGACATGCCTAGTCATCATCCACATTACCTGGTGAGTCATCTCACCTTGCAAGAGGCATAGGTCTTAGGAAGTCAAATGACAAGTGTCAGATTTTGTTATAGAATTTGTCATTTTCATTTACGTCAGTGTATCATAAGAGTTACATTCCTTATTTGGAATTGTAACTCCTCCTTTAGTGGCATCATATTCTTCAATTACATCATATGCATCAGTGGTTTCATTGATGTTATTTCCTTGTTTTGGCATGGGGGTTACACAACACCCCTATTTGTACTTCATTTTTTTGATCTATGAGTATGAGTAGACCTATTTTCTTATTTGCATATTCTTTCCATTGTTTGAATCTTGCTTATTGTGTTAGAGCTTGATGTTACCATTGGAGTGCAACTTCATTGTGGTGTATTATTTTAGACATTGGTTCTCATGAAAACCTCTTTCATGGTATCAGATCTGGTTTCGGTAAAATGTGTACTCTTCATTTATCATTTTGTTATTACTTCTAGTTTCTTCTTATTTCCTCATGCAAGTTTTTCAATTATTACTTTGGAATTGTATTACTCACCTCACGTTAAGGTGTTTCAGCAGTTGTAAGTTTGAAAGTATTTGGTTGGTTTACTTTATCATGTTGCTGAGTTCGTGATTACTTCTCTACTCATGAGCTTAGTTTTTCCTTGGCATGGACCTGTGGTTTATTATTGTGATTCGACATTACCTTCTTGTGTATGGGCATGCTCATGCATTGGTTGTTGTTCAAACTTTAGCAAACTTTGTATTACACCTGACTCTGTCTTGATGGCTTGGCTATGAATTATTCATTTATGTAACCTACATTATGCCTGTGTATCAGTATACTCATGCATTGGTTGTGGTGATCCTTGACTACATGTTCATGGTGTTCTTGATCTTGCTCATTGGGATCTGGTTTTGCCTTGTTTGTTATGGATTTGCCCTTTGAAACCACTATCTCAGTTTTTTGTCGCTCGAGGATCCTCACTAGCCATTCCTTTGCTCTATGAAGGGGACCTATGTTGTAAACAATGTTAGGAAGTTTTCACCTCTTCCACATTTTGTGCTCAGCCATTTTTGGTCTTGAGCCTCTACTTGTGATTGCTCGGTCTACTCGTGCTCTCCTTATCTCACCCATCTTGTTACATTTATTGGGTTCCTTAACTTATCTACAGTTGTCACTCGATCTGTGAGGTGGATCTTGGAAGCTCAGATACAGTCATCACTTGAATGGACACATGGTTCATCATGGTTCTCACGTTGGTTCAAATCCTCCTCTCTTGCTGGCTGTGAATGTCTGCATGGATCTTTACATGGCACACCAACTTTCCCAGAGGATCTTCTAACATCCCTACTCAGAGCTTTCCAGACCTACAATTACACCTTGTACACATGGCTCTGGCATTACATTTTCATTTTAGATGCCAACACCACTTTGGCACCTTGGTGATTGTTTCACTGACCTCTGACTGTGTTAGCTAACTCATCGGGATCTCCCACTCCCAATCCCACTCCCACTCGGTGGCTTCCTCAGCGTTGCATTCTCTCCAACATCTCGATCAATGTGGACACCAAATTTCCCAGAGGATCTTCTAACATCCCTACTCAGAGCTTTCCAGACCTGCAATTACACCTTGTACACATGGCTCTAGCATTAAATTTTCATTTTAGATGCCAACACCACTTTGGCACCTTGGTGATTGTTTCACTGACCTCTGACCGTGTCAGCTAACTCATCGGGATCTCCCACTCCCACTCCCACTCGGTGGCTTCCACGGCGTTGCATTCTCTCCAACATCTCGATCAATGTGGGCCTCTTTCCTTCCATTTTCAAGGATTGATTATTGGTCAATCATCTCCTTTTAAAATATTTTTAGGTTAAAAACATTTATTTAATTGGCCTTGTTGTTTATTTTGGGTATTTTTCTTGTTTTATTCTTCCTTCCTTCGAGTGTCGAAGACGGAGGGTGAGGTCCAGGGTTGGCAGGAGGCTAGTCCCCCCTCACAATTAAAACAAACCCTATCTAAAATTTGATTCCATTTCCAACAAGAATACATATGAAACCCTTTTAATGTGTTTAGGGCATGTTTTTAATCCATTTGCAGGCTTATTAGCATTTTTCCATCAGTTGTGGGAATTATTTTTTGCTATAAATTTTGACTCATTGCTCAGTTTTGAGCACGTCTTTGTTCAAAGTTACATTTTTTTTGCACTCTAGATGATGGGATTATCATTTTTGTAAACACACTATTTTATAAAGTTCTGCATTCTAGGGGGTATCTTTGTATTGCTTAATTCAGCTCATTTTGAATCATCTTGAGATTTGTTCTATTGCTTTTATTGCTTGTGGACTTATGAGCACATCCACCACAGTCTTGCAACAAAGGGATTCTTTCGTGTGACTTGAGATGCTATTTATCACAAGGATTCCTCTTCCCCTTCTTGTTTTCACTCATTTTGTGCTTGCTTACGGTGTCAAACTATTACACCCAATGAACCTTGATTGTTGTCTCCACTCTTGCGCATTATTACGATAATTGCAAGGTGAGTGACAAACTGGTTCTTGGCACACAGTTGCATCTAATTGTAATCAATGCATTAAACTATAAAGTTCCTAACTTGGGGGGTGTAATATTGTCCTAGGGTGGTTCTTTCCTTTCTTTCTCGTTCCTTCTTCCTTCGTTGGTTCTATCTCTTCATTATGGATATCTCTAAAGTACCAGTGATTCTAAAGGAATGTAAAGTGGAAAATAAAGACTCTCAATTCATATTGTCGATTCTTTCTAAGTTAGGTCTTGAATACTTTGTCTTCATTTCAACTTTCCATGCCACGAAAGCCACCTTGGGTAGTGCTTGGAAAATTCCCTCCTTTGACAGTTTTTCATCCCAACTCATTTAAGAATAGGACAAACTCAATCAAATGGGGACTCTAAAATCCAAGTCACATGCCCTTGTGGTGAATAATGGAAAGAAAAATGAAAAGAAGAAATAAAAAAAGGACCAACCTAATAAAGAAACAAAGACCAACAAACCCCTAGCTAAGCCCAATCCTAACACTTTGAATTCTGAGAAAAAAGCAAAGAAGTAAAAGTTTGAATGCTCCTATTGTAAGAATTCTGGCCATGATGAGCATCATTATTTTTAGAAAAAAATTGATCACTTAACTTAGTTGCTTGAGAAGAATAAAATAAGTTTTCCTTAATCCGTTAAACAAAATTCTCAGAAGGGTGAGTCTTCTAAAGCAAAGGAGTTTAAAAATGAAAAGAAGAAAGGTAAGGCCCTCGTAGCTAGATCAGCTCCATCATCAACTTGGATTATCAATTCCGGTGCCTCACACCACATGGCTTCCTCAAAGGTTGAATTCTCTAGCATTGAACCATGTGGCATGTCCTAAATCACATTGGGTGATGACACTCATGTGTCACTTTCTGGTAGTGGATTGGTAGAGATAGAAGGTGGAATATTTAACCAAGTTTTGAGTGTTCCCAATCTCTCTACCAAGATCTTATTAGTTTACCAAATCACCCACCTTGGTGAAGGAATGCAAGTGGAATTTGGTCCTAACTCAGTGATCATTCATGATCTTGACTATGACTGCACTATGGCTGAGGGAAAGGCAGATCACCATTCATGGTTGTATACCTTTTCCCACTTCTCTTCTGATTTGACAGCCAATGCCTTGCTCACTCATGTAAATGAGGTTAGTAAGATATGACATGAGCATTTTGGGCATCTAAATTATCATTACCTTGAACAATTGAGCCAAAATTAAATGGTCAATGGGTTACCTCGAGTTAAGTTTTCTAAAGGTCTTTATGAGGGTTACACCCTTGGAAAGTACCCTGAAAAAACTTTGATAAGGGAAAATCCTAGAGAGCTACTCGTCTCTTAGATCTTGTTCATAGTGATGTTTCTGGCCCCTTTCCATCTCCTTCTTTCACTAGAGCTCTATATATACTAACCTTCATTGATGACTTTTCACGTTATACTTGGGTATATTTTCTTAACCTTAAGTCTGAAGTCTTTGAGAATTTTCAAAACTTTAAGGATCTTCCTAAGAAACAAGCGGAACATTCTATCAAGGTTCTTCAAACCAAAAATGGAGGTGAGTATGTGAGCAATAGGTTTGAGGATTTCTACACTTCTAAGGGGATTGCTTTGCAGTGTATATTTGCTTACAACCCTTCCCAAAATGGAGTTGTAGAAAGAAAGAACTAAACTCTAAAGGAGATGGATACTTATATGGTTCACTTGAAGTCCCTTCCTCCACAATATTGGGCTGAAGCAGTGAATTGTGCTTGTTACATTTAGAATCAATTTTGACATAAGGCAATAAGAGGGATGACATCCTTTGAATCCTGGTTTGGACACAACCTTGATGTTGAGCAATTTTGAGTCTTCGGATCTAGGGCTATGGCTTAGATTCCCAAGAAGAAACACAAGGCATTGGGTCCATAATCCAAACCTTGTATCTTTGTCGGGTAACCTGATAGCATGAAGGGATATTTATTATTGAACCCTACAACCCATGATATCTTTATTAAGAGGAGCGTGAAGTTTGATGAGTCATCTTTTACTTTTACTTCCACTGAGGTTCTTTTGCCCACTGATTCATATTCTAACTCATCAGATGATGATGTTGTTGAGTGAGTTCCTCCTCTCCTTGCTCTTGATGCTCAAACTTTTGAGTCTTCTGATTCTGAAAGTAGTGATGATGAGGACTATGTCCCTTCTCACTTGAGTGAAGAATATTCTGACTTTGAGCTTGAACCTTTGGGACCTCTTTGGGCCAAGAAAACTTTATAGAGTGTTGGATATTTAGTTGGAGATCCTTCAGATGAGAGACATACATGCTTGAGTTTCGTTGGACCCCACTCCTTCTGATCCACCATCTTTCCAAGAAGCTTTTAGGATTCTTGAGTGGGATTGTGCTATGAATGAGGAATATTCCTCACTCATAAAGAATGATACTTGGGATCTTACCCCTCTTCCAAAAGGAAGAAAATTAATCTGGTGTAGGTGGATTTATCGAACAAAGTATCAAGCCAATGAAGAATTCGAGAAGTATAAAGTGTGACTTGTAGCTAAGGGTTTATCCCAGGTAGCTGGGGTTGATTACTTAGAAACCTTTTCTTTGATTGCGAGGATGACTTCCATTCGACTGACCCTTGCCATCACTGCCACTAATAGATGGGAATTCCACCAGATAGACGTTAAGAGTTCCTTTCTTCATGGGGACCTAGAGGAAGAGATATATATAGAACAACCTCTGGGTTATGTCCATGATCCATCCCTCATTTACAAGTTAAAGAAGTCTCTTTACAGCCTTAAAAAATGCCCTCGGGCTTGGTATACTAAGATGGACTCCTTTTTACTTGCATTAAGGTTCTCTCGGTGTCACTTTGACCCAAATGTGTATTTTCTGTAGTAGGATGACTCCATGCTTATTCTTGTTCTCTATGTTGATGACTTGTTGATCATGGGTAGCTCTTCCTCTATCATTGATTTTGTGAAGATTTCCTTGGCCAACAAGTTCTGCATGTTTGACTTAGGCTTGCTTCATTACTTTCTTGGGATCTAGATTTCACAATCTGACTCGAGAATTATGATCTCGTAACCTAAGTACTCTATTGATTTTCTTGCTTGGTTTCACATGTATAATTGCAAGTCCTCACCTACTCCTCTTCTTTCTAGGGTCAAGTTGGTTTCTGATTGATCTTCCCCCTTGGTTGAAGGTACCCTTTATCGATAGTTAGTAAGTAGTTTGATCTACCTTACTCACACTCAGCTAGATCTTTCGTATCCTATCAGGATCATTTGCAGATTCATGCAGGAGCCTCATGAGCTACATTTAAAAGTAGTAAAGTGGATCCTTCACTATGTTCATGGAACTCAAATAGATTGTATTCATTACTTAGGAGGGACTGAGATTGACTTGGTTGGATTTACAGACTCAGATTGGGCCAGTTATCTAGATCATCGGAAGTATACCTTAGGCTACAGTTTCACTCTTGGTTTAGGTCCTATCAGTTGGTTTAGCAAGAAGCAGAATGCCATTGCCATGTCATCGATAGAAGAAGAGTAAATAGGAGTAGTTAATGCTACCACAGAAGCTGTTGGGTTATAGGGTATCTTGACAGAGTTTGGTATCCACTTTCAGTGGCCTACCATTATCTACTATGACAACATGAGCACTATCTAAATTTGTAGAAATCTAGTTCAACATCAATAGACGAAGCACATTGAGATTCACATACACTTCATACAAGAGCTGATACATGGAAAAATCGACTATAGTATGTTCAGACAACTGATTAGGTTGCAGACATATTCACCAAGCCCCCTTCACTAAGGTGAAATTTCTTCAATTTCGGTCTCTTCTTGGGGTGAGGACTTCTGTAGCCACCCATCTTCTTTGGGCCATATAGTCCTCCTTCTTCTCCTCTTCTTCTTTCTAGAAAGATGTTGTTTGTATATGGGAACCTTATCAGGCCTTTAGTTTCCGGGCCTTGTTGACACATCTTTCATAGTTGTCTAGGGGAGTCTTCTTTTCTGTTCCAGCTTACCATTACCTCTTCCTTGGCTTTGATGAATGGGGGTATTGGTGTGTGTGACATGCCTATTCATCATCCACATCAACTGGTGATTCATCTCATCTTGCGAGAGTCATAGGTCTTAGGAAGTCAAATGACAAGTGTCAGATTTTGTCATAGAATCTGTCATTGTCATTTGTGTTAGTGCATCATAGGAGTTACATTCCTTTTTTAGAATTTTAACTCCTCCTTTAATGGCATCATAGGCGTCAGTCATGTCATATGTGTCAATGGCGTCATTGATGTTCTTTCCTTGTTTTGGAATGGGGGTTACATGACATCCCTATTTGTACTTCCTTTTTTCGATCTATGAGTATGAATAGACCTATTTTCTTATTTGCATATTCTTTCCATTGTTTGAATCTTGCTTATTGTGTTGGACCTTGACATTACCATCAGAGTGCAACTTTGTTGTGGTGCATTATTTTTGACATCGGTTCTCATGAATACCTCTTTCAATCAATTCCTAGTTTAAGGGGGAGCACCTCATAACATAATTATGCATCCGTTAGTTCCATCATATCTCATTTTTTTCTCGTAGCTTGTCTAAAACCACTCAAAAAAGGGGAAAATGTAGACATTCAAAATTCGCACACTCATTTCTTCACCATACTAAAATTCATACACTCACCACATCATTCTTATGAAAATCATACACACCATTTAATCACACAAAATTATTTATCAAAATAATTTATCTTAAGTCCAATATTCCATGATATTTTACCTTCATTTAAATCCCTTATCACATTAATTTTACACATATAAAATCCTATTTTCCCTTGTCCTAAATAAGACTTAACCACCTAGATTAAATTAACCATTTTCTAAACCACCCAAATCAACCTAAATCTATTTATTTATTTCCTAAAATCCATCTAAAACCATTTTAAACCTATTTCTAACTCCCTTACCTCAACAAAAAAACTTATCCCACATATCAAAATCATCTGCAAACATAAATTAAATAAATCCAAAACAAAATTAAGTCAAATTTATCTTATTTTTTTACCCCCTCAACAAACTTTACACATCTCCAACAACCTAGCAAATTGTTCCTTAAAACCCAAAAAAAAACATATTTTAGAATTGTAGGTAATCACCAGTGATTATACAAGTAAGTTTTCCAACTTCTCATGGGGATCCTCAACTTCAATCCATGAGTTATTACTTTAAATTTGGTTCATCATCCTCCTATACATCATCATTCCACACTTGGATATTGGAATCAACACCATACATTACCATTTACCTTCATTGAGCATCTTAGAGAAATTTATGACCTCCTGTGAATCAGCTCTTCACCTACAGTCTGTTATCATCTTCTTAGTCTCAGCCATTAATGTATGAATGCATCAAAAATCTCCCTTTAAAATTTTGGAGATCAATCACATGTCTAGGAATTGGTTTAACAGTCCCCTGACATCAACAATTTTCCTTTCCTAGGACATCCAAACATCTAACAGCTAAGCACAATCTTCTAACACATCTACAAGCTCCTCCTATCTAGTATATCTCATCCTCTTAGTATTATTCATAAGCCAAAATAAAATAAAAACCTTACTCTTACATTATTGTCTTAATCATTTATCATTAAACATCTTAAATCAGTTATGTCTCAACCTTTATCAACCTGTATACATTGTGTAGTAATCACCAGTGATTCCCCCAATCACTAACAATCGGTCCCTAATCACCAGTGATTCAATCAATCATCGGCGATTCATGTCTATGAGACCTATTTTCAAATCTGACTACTATTCTGATATCCATATTTTAGTTTCAGTTTTCATTTTTCCTTTGCATACATCTGTTAAGCCCCATCAAGTTCCTTTAATCCATCCCTAGCATTTTAGCAATTTCCTTAATCAAACACATCCCTCAACTTGCCTTTGTGAGCATATCAACCATCTATCTCCTTGCTCCTTTGAGCCATTTTGGGATTCTTTGACTTGCTTTGGATCAGGTATCATCATCAAACCCACATGCATCCCTTGACCACATTAGTCCCTTTTAACTTACATTGTTGGTTATATCGTCTATTTTATCATTTTACATTATAATTATCAGAATAATTTATTGAATGTAGATTGACATCCTTGTAAGGAAGTTCACTGAATTTCAAGGATTAACCTCGATCTATCTAGAGGGGGGCTAGATATCTCTCTTTATTCTCTCTATCTCTCTCTATATCTGAACTCTCTATTTATATATCTATCTATTTCTCTTTCTATATATCTTTCAATAAATTCTCTATCTCTCTATCTCTATCTAATGGGGAGTGTCTTCAAAATAGATAGAGGGGACCCTTTTTATAGATAGAGGGAGGGGACCTCAAGAGATAGAGAGGGATTGATTTCATCTATCTCTATCTCTATCTAGAGGAGAGCCATCTAGATAGAGATAGAGGGGGGCCTCTAAAGAGAGATGAATAGAGGGGGGACTATTCCTATATCTACAGGGGGTTCTCTTTATATATCTATATGGGGTCTCCATCTAGATAGAGGGAGAGAGGAGGGACTCTATATCTATAAGGGGGCCTATCCAGATGTCTCTACGGGGGCCTCTTCCTCTATTATAAAGAGGGGGGCTATCTATTTATAGAGAGAGGGGAGCTCTCTATATCTAGAGATAGGGGGCTCTCAATATATAGTTTGTAAGGGCACAAGGCAAGGGCGGCCTCATCAAATATTGAGTTAGAGGGGAAAGGGAAAGCCCACCCCCTAATGATCTCTAATGAGACCACCCTATATGGAGGGCATGATAAAAAACATAGGGGTTAGGTATAATGGGAGGGGCTTATATAGAGTAGGCCCCTCCCCCCTATTTGATAAAACTAATATGACCAACCCAATCAATCTATGGCCATTAGTAGAGTTATCCCTTCTCGAAGGGCATATAACCCAATCAATATATAGCTATCCCCCCTTTAGCATCCAGTCCTACCCAACCAAAATAAAGGACATATCTATGATTGGGACGATACAAGTACCTGTACATGTACTAGCCCAACCAACCCTCTATAGAGGAGAGGGACTGGGGAAGGGAGTTATTGTAAGTGAAAGTAAAATCTCATTTTTGTTTTTTTGTATGTTCTTTTACCCCCCTAAGGGGGTCTACCCTTAAGTATGAGGGGTAGGTGGACCATGGTAATATGGAGTGGGGTCCTCCCATAAAGGTGAGGGTCGGTTGTCTTTTGTCCCTGTGTGACTTAAAAAAAGACCATAAGTATAACAAATTGACTTGTTGTTTTGTTTGTCCTAAGCCCCTTTGGTCCTTAAGATAAAGAAAATTAGGAATTTTTTTAATTTTTCCCTTGTCCCTTCAGTCCTTAAGGAAAAGAAACGGGGTTTTGTTTTAGTTTGTCCCAAGTTCCTTCAGTACTAAGAACAAGGAGAAAAATGGATGTTTCATTTTTCTCTTGTTCTTTCTTTCATCCCTGCAGGACTTAAGACAAAACAATAAGGAGAAAAAATAGACTTACTCATTGTTTGTCCCAAGTCCCTTCGGTCCTTAGTATAAAAAACGTTGTTTTTTAGTTCTTGTCCTTTGGTCCTTAGAGACCTATAACTTTGTCCTTTGTCTCCAAGGTCCTTCGAACTAGATTCTATAAAATGGTGTTCTTGGGGTTAATCTACCTTGAGGGGGATCTCCTTTGATAGGGGGAGGGGGGGACCATGGTAATTTTGTCCATAAAGGTGAGGGATGGGTCTCCCTTCTATAGACTAGACTATATCAACTTCGTCTCTACAGAGTAGTCTATAGAGTATAGGTCCATATAATACGGAGATGTCTCTATAGACTAGACTATATTGACTCCATCTCTACATTCTAGTCAATAGACTATCTATAGGTCTCTCTATTAGGGATAGTACTGTAAATTCTCTATAGTTTATAGAGTCTTTATAGGACTATAGGGTATCTATAGATTGATAGAGGGGTAAATTGGTTTATAGAGGTACTCTATAGATCATTATATATGTAATAAAACTATGTTATATTCATCTTCATACTAGCCTCTCTCCCATCCCTCTCCCCCCTTACCCCTCCGCTATCTCTCCCTCGAACCCCCTCTATCACCTCGCCCCTTACCTGATTTACCATGCTCCTCTTATTTCCAAGTTAAGTTTTGAAACCCTCTAGGAGGGTGCCATATACCCCTCATCTATTTCTATGAGAGGTCAAAAAGTGAGGAAGGGAGTGGAGAGGGGGGTGGGAATAAAGCTCCACCCCAAATTAGTTTGTGACTGGGAGCCCTTGAGTGAGACCCCCCTCTCGATTCTCCCCATTTTAGGAATCGGTCCCCCTTACTCCTGAGCTAGCCATGGGTCCCATCTATCTGTATATCTCTTCTCTTAAACCAAAGGGAAATCCAAATAAAAATGATAAAAATAAGATAAATCGAACAAAAATGACAAAAAAACTAAAAAACAAACCCAAAAAATAAGTCCAATCCCAAGTGAGACCACTCATAATCCACCTTGATTCGACTCATTTTGGTCTTGTCTTGTTCCTTTTTCTCTTGTTTTTCTCTTTTTTCCCTTCAGTTTAAGACCAGGCTCCATATACGCAAACCAATTTTCCATGAAAAAAACTGATATCTGGCATGGAGTCTAACAAACTCTATCGTAAATCCCCTTGAGGTATGTCGCAAAACAAGGAGAATTCAACTTCTTTAGTCAATATGGGTCATTTTCATAGTTCATATGGGACTTTAGTCATATCAACCTAGGTATGAATTTATCTTAGGTTATTCAAACCCCTAAGAACCTAACCAATCGGTCAAGCTCGAGGGTTTTAAACTGAAATGATATAAAATAATCGGTACCTTGAGTTTAGTTTCCCCTGACATTAGAGGCTTACTTTAACCAAGATATGTTGAGCAAGAAGTATCGGTACCTCTTTTCCTTCTCTCGTTGCCACATTATCAAGAAAATCATTGAGTCACATTCGGCTCATACCTATTTTCCTTGACTAACTAGGTTGGATTGATACTGTTAGTACTCTTCCCAATCTATATCTACTCAATATTTCCTGCTCTATCTACAACTTTACCAATTGGTAGAAACCTTTATCGCATTTAGGCATCTGACATGGTTATAGATATTTTGAGGAAACTACCCCAAGCCAACCTTGCCCTGTTCGGATAGCAGACCTGTAACTCCTATCTTTTCAAGCTTTCCATATAGTGGTCATCTCGATTTAGCCAATGCAATCCACCATATATCTATCTAATCCCATATTTCTCCAAGTGTCTTTGATCACAGGTTTATTTGCATGAAAGGATCTTGTACACATATTTCATGGAGCACAACATTGAGCATCATCAATAAACATCTATGGGTATCACTAAACCCTGCATCCTCCAAGGTTGGTATATTTATATTTTATTGCTTAGTTAATACAAGTTGAAGGATTAGGAATATTTCTGAATAGTACGATATAAATATTACATTAAATGCGGTCACTAATGGATGGCTTCTGAGAAACATTCTGATAGATACAGGTGTTGAAGTTAATGTACTCATTTTGGATGCTTGTATTCAGATGGGTAGACCACCATTGTAGCCTTCTTCAAGTGTATTATAGATGGAAAACATGAATATGGATAATAATATTGTGTTATTAAAAGATGTGACTATTTTGATTCAGGGAGAAAAGTTTAATGGGGATTTTGAAGTATTAGAGCTTGTGGAGGAAGATAGCTTCCCAGCGTTACTTGGATGCCCCTGGTGCTATGCAAATAATATAGATTTTATCTTCAATAAGGGGTTCATTAGCTTTGAAAACAAATAAGAGTGTGTCATTATACCTTTGATAGATGCAAAGGATGCCACGTATGTTGATCCTTTGAGCGATGAGGACTTGAATAGGATATACACATGTACAGTCAAATACCTTGAGGTAATTGAGCCATTTAAGGAAGGAGTGATACAATGGGATGATTTTCATTTAGTTATTGACACTATGAGTATTTTTTGTGACAACTAGGTGCATGGAACATATGAATTAGTCGAGTGAGAGATCATATATACTATTATTTGCATGATTAGGTCATGCATTGTTTAACGCTTGAGTCATAACTAGGTACCTTGGTACTCTAGTGAAGGTAACTATGATGTATTTTTGTATATCATGGAATCCTATTGGAAGGATGAGGGTGACAGAAGAAATATGATAGTTTATTCCCTACACGGGATAACAACGTGTTGGTGGACTACACACAGAGACAACCTATTGGAATGGCGAGAGGTGAGAATCACCTTTTTTAACTAGGTTTCTAAGGAGCAATGTACCTTTGTAGATATGTAAATTCCATGGAAAGTCTGGTGCTTTGTACCAAGTTCAGAAGTGTGAGAGACTCTAGAAAGAGGGGTAGTAGGCCTTACCACCATCACTCTGGGTACATAAGTTCTATGCCACCCTAAGTGGCTGTGTGCATATGTGGTGTGTCCATGAAGATTTGACACAAGGGATAATTAATTGGAAAGAGATGACCTCATGTATGATCCATACTTTTATTTACTTTTCTACTAAACCTTTGGTCAATGAAGCACTATATATTATGAATCGCATTACCCTAGGAGATAGTGTGAAGGATGAGGAAATTATGTTATATATGTTTGGATAGATGGATTTGGAGGCACGCCTTGACCTTGAAAATACTGAAGAAGAATAAATGGTTCACTCCTGGGAAGAAAAGGAAAAGGGTAAAATGGTATGTACAATAAATAAGATGATGTGGATAATAACCTAGATGTTAACCACACAGAAATTACATGCAAGGTGATGGACACATCAGATGAGAAGTAATGTGAATATCATGATCCTAGGAAAAAAAAAAGGTTAACATTGGGATAGATGCAAATCATAAAGAAGAAACTATTGGTGATTATTAGTCTGAGAAGGAGGTGGCAAATATTATTGACCTCTTGCATGACTTTCAAAACTTATTTCTATGAGGATGTCATGAATTAAAAGGCGTACAACCTTCTTTAGGTGAGACAAGAATAAAACTTAAATAATGTGTGCACCTAATTAGGAAGAGACCTTATAAGATGAATGCTAATCTACATGTTAAGGTGAAGGAAGAAATTGATAATATGTTGAAATCAAGAATAATTGATCCTATTGAGGAATCTGAGTGGGCGAGTCCCATATTCATTAGTATAAGAAAGGATGGGATGATAAGGATCTTTGTGGAATTCAAAGAATTGAATGCTTCATGTGTTATTCATCCTTTTCCTACCCCATTTACTGAGGAGATCCTAGAAGGAATTACCTAGCACGAGATATACTCTTTTACTGATGGATTTTAGGGATATCATCAAATACACATAGAAAAGGAAGATCATGAAAATAAAACTTTCACAATTGAATGGGGAAGTTTTACATATGTAGTTATGCCCTTTAGACTGAATAATACACGTTTAGTCTTTTCGTGCATTATTGTGTAAGAATTTCAGGACGTCATTCATAAGTATTTATATGTGTATCTCGATGATTGGACCATGTATGGTTTGGTTAAGGAACATTGAGAAAATTTGAGGATTATGTTTGAGAGGTGGAAGAAATTGAACATCTCTCTGAATATTAAGAAATGTATCTTTACAACTTTCGGCACTCTACTTGGGCATATTATTTGTAAGGAAATCTTGTTGGTAGATCCAGCCAAGGTCATTATGATCTTAGGATTAGAATAACGTAACAATCAGAGTGAAGTGCATGGATTTATTGGTCATATGGGGTATTAGAAGAAATTCAAATAAGGGTTCTGCAAAGATTGCCATGCCCTTGGAGGAACTTTTGAAGGCTAAGGGAAAATTCTATTAGGGTGAGGCATAACAGCTGGAATTTGAGAAACTGAAGAAAAGGTTGACCACTTCACCTATTTTTCAATTTCTTTCATGGGACAAACCATTTCATGTTCATGTCGATGCTTCTAGGATGGAAATTGGCATTATGTTAGCACAACTAGGTGAAGGAATTGTAGACCACCATATTTGTTTTGTAGGAAGGATATTGACACCAACTTAATAGAACTATATAACTATTGAGAACAAATATTTTTCCATGATTTATGCATTGTATAAGTTCAGAATTTACTTATTACCTACACCATTTATTTTCTTTATAGATCATATGGAACTTAAGTATTTGGTTAACAAGCCTTTTTTACAAGGGTGAATTTACACGCGGATACTACTATTTCAGCAGGTTTAGTTTACATTAATTGTGAAACTTGGAAAAAGTAAATCACAGCTTGATCATTTATTGATAATAAATTTTGGTGAGGATGCAGAAAGTATTCAGGACAACATTCTCGATGCACATATTTTTATATTGAATCATGCACCCATCGATTTGGGAGATATTGCCGTCTTTTTGTGCACTAGACAGTCTCCTTAGGGAATGAAGAAATTAGAGAAGAAACAACTTACAATACATGTGAAACATTACTAGTTGATTGGTGGAGATTTTTATAAGCTAGGTTTTGATGAAGTTTTGTGTCAGTGTGTAATAGAGCATGAGAATGAGGCAATAATGGAGGAAGCTCATGGTGAAATTACAGGAGGTCATTACACAGGAGATGCCACACACAAGCTTCTGATGGCTGGATTTTGGTGGGAAAAATTATACAAGGATATTAAATAACATGTCAAGGTGTATGATCATTTTCAGCACCTTGGGAATCCTTTATCTAGAGATGAGATTCCTTTGAGGCCTATTTCAAGTGTTGAACCATTTGAGAAATGGGAAATTAACTTTGTAGGTCCTATTTCTCAACCCGTGCGTAGTATTGGCATGCCCTATGTTATAAATTGTACAAACCATCTGAAAAGGTGGGAATAATTAGGGCTTATGACGATTTTCACGGTAGCTACAATAGAAATATTTCTGTTGGAAAACATTATCAGTTGGTATGGATGTCCGTTAAGCTTGATAAGTGACAGGGGAAGTCTTTTTCTTAATGAGACTATCAGAATATTATTTGTCAAGTTTGTGGTGGTACACCACAAGACAACCCCCTATCATCCATAAGCCAATAGTAATTTTTAGTTGTTTAAAAAGATATTGGGACATACATTGACAAAAATATATGATGTCGGAAGGAAATACTGGAATGATAAGGTATCTATTGTACTTTGGGCTTATATGACCACTTACAAAAGATTGAATAAAGCCACACCATTTTACTTGGTGTTTGGCGCAAAGGCTGTATATTTTTTGGAATTCATGTTTCCATCCCTACGTATTGCACACACAGGAGGGTTATATGGTGAAAAATTTGTTGAAGAACACATAGATAAATTGGTGCAGTTGGATGAGCAGCATGCTATTGTTCAGTGGAGCTAGAAGACAAAAAAATTAAGACAAATGGCATGACATGATAGAAATATTTGGAATAAGAAATTTGATGTTGCAAAGATGGTTCTTTTTTATGATTCAAAGTTTGTGTGCCACCCTAGGAAGTAAAAATTTCATTATTTATGACCCTTTGTTGTAAAAACAATATTAGAATAAGGAACTTTCCAATTATAGGCCCTAGATTACACTTTATTTCCTGGTTACTTCAACAGGAGTAGGCTAAATCCCTAATATAAATAATTCTTCTTGGTGTTTGTAATAAGGTAGTGTTTCCACTTAGATTACATTTCCCTTTGATGCATTTTCTTTATATGTGTTTCCTTTCATCATTGTTATGCTTTGTCAATTTAGTTTAGTTTTGTGTTGTAATAAACACATTTGCGCACCAGTGGCAGATTAGTATCTATTGGATTCCTCTATAGAGGACCATGCATAATTATAGTGTGGAGTGGATTGGAAAGAATAAATTATTGGTGCTATGTTGCAGATTAGTGTGTGTAGTGAAAATGTTACAACTACTCAGATTGAAGTTATTTAAGGAAATTTTCTCATATTAAAGACCATGTGTAGATAGATGGATGCACATTGTAACATGAGGTAGGTAGTATCAAGGGAGACTAATTGCTATGATGCACAATGGATAGGTACTTTGGAAGAGGGAAGCACATAAAAGTAGGTTTACGACTGAGAAGTAGTAGGTGCGCCAGAAGGTTACGACTAGGGCGCAGAAGAATACAACACAACATGTGGACAACCAAAAGGGTGAAATTAAGTTGTGTACAGTGGTAGTCAAGGAGAAATTAATGTAGACAAAAAAACAAATTTTGAGTCAAAAATATATAAAAGGAGTATAATGTGAAGTCATTTCTTACCTTTCATCCTTTGAGCTTTCAAACTAAAAAGTGTGAAGTACAAAGAGAGATTGATTGAATGGAGAACCAGGTGAATTCATGACACACCATTGAAAAAGCTCTACATGGAAGGGTGTTTGAGCTTGTTGGGTGTGTGAGGAAGGAAGGTTCACATGGTTAGGGTTTCAAATAGATAGATTTGTAGCTATGGCACAATAGGGCACAAGGTGTTTGAAGCAAAAAAAATATATCAAGGAGTGTGAGGGTAGGGTAGTGGAAATTTGCAAGTTTTTAAAGCATGTCATTGATTAAACAGAATGATGACACCAAGGAGATTTATGGTGAAGGATCCTGTAATAGAAAAGGAACCACAAGATTGGTTTTTAGAGATGAAGTACTTGACTGAAGTTATTGAAGGAAGTTCGTGAATGTCCTAGTGGGAAAAAAGCAAGATTAGTGATTTTAAATGTCAAAATGAGCATACCGTGAAGGAATTATAGGCATATACCATCTTATGGATGAACATGAGGACTATAGATGGGCAAAGAGTAATGGATAATTTGATCTACAAGTTCCTTGAAAGTGTTGGGTTTATGCAGCTATTTGAATTACCATTTTTTGGTAAACACGAGCATCTGTACAAATGGCTCATGTCATGTGTGCATAAATATTTATTTAACTTTTCTAGGAGAAGAAAGAGGATTATAACAAATTTTATTAGAAAATTTACAGTTTTGGATGACTCTAGTGTATAGATTATAGGTGATCTATCAGATGATGATGTAGTATAGGAAACGAATGTCACCTCTAAGTACCACAAGGGATGTCCATGTTTCAATGTTATAAATATAGAATACGTAGCTACAAGGGTAATGACATGAATGCTTAGCTGTAAGATGGGCACCTCAAAGATATTGAAGGAGGTGAATAAGTTCTGGTTGTACAAAATGCACAAATTTATAGGCAAGACATACTATAACATCACAAGCTATGTCATAGAGAGTATAGTGTAAAAGGAATGTATCTTGGCTGATAAGGTCGAGAAGATTACTTGGGGCACCATCTTACTTTTAATTGTGTTTAGTGAAAGTGGTGTGCCTAATGGGCCAAAAGACAAGATGTGTGTTACAAATTGGAAGACAAGTCGTCAACAAAGAAATTTGTGAATTTTACTTGCCAAGGCTCAATTTATAAGACTTAAAAACATCTCCAAGAGCAGTGGTTTAGGAGGATGCGCAACCCATTTGAAGGAGATTAACACATACCATGAGAGTTTCCTGATGTGCGGGAAGGATAGGAGGAAGTTATAATTTAATGTCGATAAAGTCGACACAAATGTCATTTTCATGCGTCAAAAATATGTCTACCTTGATAAGGAGGCATATGTAGAAGTAATGGAGTCTGATAATATCCATATCACTCTAGAGGTCATGGCTATAGGGAATATTGATCCCATGCACGTATATGTGTATCTTAGGCTGAGGTTTAAGGAAGGTAAAATAACTGAAAGAGAGGACTTGTTTCTATCTGGTCCTCTTAAAGGTAAAGAGACTGTGGAAATGAAGAGGTCGTTTGAAGAACCACCCCCAAGGAAGGAAAGGAAAGACTTATAGAATGTCCTTGAATGAGAAGAGGGAGAACATGAAGGTAGTACTAGACTTGATCATAACAAGAGGGAATTGTGTAGACGACAAATAGGTGTAGATATGGGTGATGGTATTATTAGTACAAATCTACAACACCCCCTAAATGACCTCCAGTATGTGGTTCAGAATGGGGTCATTTAGTGTGATTTCACAACATTGAATTTTCTCCAAGGTGTGGGAACCTGCTAGATGAGAAAATTCTCTAGAGAAAGATTGGTTCTTACTCCTCTGTTTAGGTGTATGCATGAATTTTGCAGAGGTTTAATGCTAAATCCTACTCTAAATTCCAAGGAGACAGAGATAAAGGATGCAAAAGGAAACAAAATTAAGTAAAAATGGTGATACACCAAAGGAGTGATGAAATTCTAGTCTTACAAATAAACAGAAATCATAGAGATGTAACACCAAGCATGCATAGATTTCCAGAATGTAATGAAAGACCAGAAAATAATAATAAACGCATGAGAGGATTAGGAAGATCATTCACAAAACATGCATTACCATTCCCAAATTTGATACAATGCATTACATTAGCAGAAAGGAAAAAAACGTGTCACAGGTTCCATGGAAGGTTCTGAAACTCCTCAAATTCATGTGTCCAAGGGGAAGAGGGGAGTCTGCAAGAACAAAATGTCCAAACCTTTACAAATGAGCCAAAACTGTCTTTTAATGGTGAAGTAGAACGAAGGAAAAGCAAAAAATGTAGGAAAATTGATTTATGAGCTCAACCACCAATCAAATCCCTTTAATTTTTATTGCAAAGTGATGGGATTCGTGGAAAAACCCATACACCAAAGTACATTTCTCTGAAGATCCAAAAATTGACCCATACTTCATTAATTTTGGTGGTTGAATGTCAATTCTATATTTTTTACATGCTAGAGTTGTTTTCTCATTTTTCTCCCCACCAAAATCCACCAAAAAACAAAATTGAATAGTTTATTGTGTGGAGAATTTCAATAGATTTCCAATGATATAAAAAATACAAAAATCTGAGATCTGGATCAACAGATATGGCCCTTTTGAAGATTTAGGGTAAAAATAGGGCAAAATTAGGGCAAAAATGGGTCAGCGGGGCCAAAATTTGAAAATTTTCCCTTTTTTTGAATTTGGGAAAATTTCCCAAAAATTCCCCATGCACCCTGCCACTTCCGCTACCACGTGGCACTTCCCCATTTGGTTGATGGAAATGCGGGCTCGAAGACCTTACCTTTTACCTCTGATTTCACATTGGGAAAATTTCCCAAGATTTTCCCGCGCTGCGCTCTCCCGGTGACACGTATCACTCTCTTGTTCTAGCGGAGGTGCACTCTAATTTCTCGCGGTGGTACTTTTTACCAATTTGCAAAATTTCACCAAATCCTTCTGCTGGCCCTTGACTTCTGCCACCGATTGGACATGTGTCTTATCCACATTTCTTCGACAGACCTTTGTAAATTTCTCCATCCTCCCCCATGGGCCCACAAGCTGGTTTTTTCCCTTTACATCCATTGTCCACTTTGGTGAATTTTTCAACTTCACTCCGCTGCCCTGACCTCTACCACCACGTGGCACCATTTCATTGGCCGCAGGCCTGCCTAGGGAAATTTTCCCCAAATAACTCCATCAGGTCATAACTCAAAATTTACAAGGAGTTAGGAGGAAAATGTTACCTTTCTGGAAAGGTGAGAAAATTATCTATCTGATGGAGCCATTTCTAGAAAAATTTGATTCTCTGAAATGTGTAAAAATCTGATTGAGGCACAAGGAAGGGAAGAACGAAAACAAATTAGCCAAAATAAGTAGGGGCTTATTTTGGATAACAATTTTGGTGACTTAGAGAGGTCATCTACCTACTAGATGAAGTGACCAGCTTCCTGAAGCAATCCATTGGGCAATGGAGTCATGAACCTAACTTGTCTTGTTACTCTCAACTCATTAGAAAATCTCTAGAATGAAGATTGTGAGAGTAGAACATTACTTGATCTGGAACATGATCTGCAAAAGATGCATCCTTGGGGCAACAAAACTTGTGCCAAAGCACTTAGGGAAAAGTAAATCTAAGCTACAACAAACAATGTGCATAGGAACTTGGAGGAATGAAATAAATCTAAGCTAATATGTACAAGGTGAGAAGTTTCCCTTCTAGTAGCAATGCTTTAGATGGATTCCATTAACTGGAATCTGCAGTTCTTCACCATCCAATGTAGACAATTGGAAGGCATTGTTGTCCTTGCATTTTGTGACCATGTAGGGGCCACTCCAAATGACATTAAATTTTGAATGCCTTCATGGATTTTCTCGGTCTGCATCCCATTTCAACACTAAAATCTCCAACTTGGAAAGTTCTAGCCTTAGCTTTCCTATCAAATCTTCTCTTGATCAAAGCTTGATTCTTCTCGATTGTTTGGGTTGCATGCTCTCTAATTTCTAGGAGTTCCATTAATTCTACATATCTAACATCCATGGGCTTAAACTCCAACAATTCCAATTGCTTCATGAGTTCCAATGTTGGTAACTCAAGTGACATAGGCAAGACTGCCTCTTTCCCATAAACAAGTCTGAATGGAGAGTTACCTATGGATCTTTTGGGAGTTATCCTATCAGCCCATAGAGCTGATTTGAGCTTAGTGTGCCAAGTCCTCTGATTTTCATCAAGAGTCCTCTTGATGATCCTTAATAGATTCTTGTTTGTAGACTCAGCTTGGCCATTACCTTGGGGGTAATAATTTGATGAAGTGCTCAGATAGATCCCATTTCTAACAGCCCATTCAGTTACCTTTGATCCTATGAATGCCAATGCATTATCTGATATTATAGTGGTAGGTATGCCAAACCTTAGTTACTATCCCCTCATAGAAGTCTAGAATGCTAGATTCATTTACCTCTTTGAGTGCCACCACCTCAGTCCATTTGGTGAAGTAGTCTGTTGCTGTTAGAATCCATTTGTGCCCTTGGCTTGAGTTTGGATTAATGACTCCAATGAAGTCCAAACCCCATTGCATGAATGGTTATAGTCAACTGAGATTGGGTGTAATGGAAGTGCTGCTAATCTCTCTTTGCCTGTGAAGAATGCACAATTCTTGCACCTCTTGATCCATGCATAACAATCACTAAACACCTTGGGCCACTAATAGTCAACCTTCATGATCTTAAGAGTTTTCTCTCTTAGAGAAAAATGACCCCCAACTGATCCACCATGGAATTCTTCTAACATTCTCTTAATCTGATTTGTCTCAATGCACCTCAGCAACACTCCATTGATATCCTTTTTGAACAAGACACCATCAACAAGTGCATACGGAATAGCCTACAATCTGAAGTGTATTATTTTGGCTTTGTTCATCTCTAGAGGGCATAGGCCTATTTATAAGAAGTGCATTATGTCTTGGGTCCAGCAAGGAGTGAGCACACCACCATTTTCTTCTTGAACATCTCTTTGTTCTTGGTTGTCTTTCAACACCAAAACAACATTATTCTCTTTTCTTGCTTCAATTGATTGGCTTAAGGCCAATTACTCACACAATCCCTTTCCTCAGACCAGCTTGGTGACTTTGATCTCAATTTCATACTCCATGACATGAGTAATCCACCCTGCATGTTTTTCATTTAGATCTTTGTTGAGGAGGAAGTCTTTAACTCCCACATGAGAAACCAGCAGTTGAACCTTGTTGTTTGAAACTAGATTGCTTAAATTTCTTTAAGCTCCTAATCAATGTAAGAACATGCTTCTCAATGAAGGAATACCTTACTTCATAGTCCTCCAAGCTTTGGCTAAAGAAGGCAATTGGCTGCTCTGCATTTTCTTCGTTCTGCTGTACTAAAATTAAAGAAATTGTATCATCACCGCCAAATGCATAAAGGATGAAATATTTGGAGAAATCTGGGTTAATGAGAGTTGGAGCTTGTGAGATAGCTTCTTTGATTGCCTCAAAAACTTACCTTACCTGTAACTATCCATTTGAATTCCATAATTTTCTTCAACATCATAGTTATTGGCTTGACAAGGGTTGCAAAGTTTGGAACAAACCTTCAAACAAAATTGATTCTTCCCAAGAAACTTTGAAGAGATCCTTCTTATGTCTTGGAAATAGCAGTGCTTTTATTTCTTCAACCCTCTCTGGATCAATTGCTAATCCCTCTTTGGAAACTGATGTGGCCTAGGAGCTTGCCTTCATGAGCTAGAAAAATACATTTTTTGGGATTCAAGGATACCCCAAATCTTCTACATCTTTGGAACACTTGTCTCAAATGAAAGAGATGATCTACTACACTTTTAGAAAATACAGTAATATCATCTAGGTATATCAGCACTATTTTGTTGATCAATCCCTTGAACGCCATATCCATTTCCCTTTGGAAAGTGGCTCCGGCATTAGACAACCCAAATGGCATTTTTCTATATGCATAGGTTCCCCATTTGGTGGTGAAGGCTATTTTGAACTGATCATATTCCTTTACCATGATCTGATTATACCCTGAATAACCATCTAGCAATGAAAACCTCTCAGAGCCAGCAACAACCTGCAAAATATGCTCCATAGAAGGAAGTGGGTAGTGATCCTTGAGGGATGCTCTATTCAAATCTCTAAAGTCTACACACAACCTGATTTCTCCACTCTTCTTTCTGACTGGAACCAAGTTTGCAACCTAACTTGAATGCTTGATGGGGAATATGATACTTGCCTCTATTAACTTATTCAATTCCTTCTTCATGAGAGGCTCAATGTGTGGATTGACTGGTCTTTGTTTTTGCTTGATGGGCTTAGCACTTGGATCTAGTTCAATTGTGTGTTGAGATAGCTTGGGATTGAAACCTCTCAAGTCTTCATAGCTCCAAGAAAATACATTCGAGAACTCTTGGAAAAGTTGCATGAATTCATACCTTTCTTGCTCAGTTGCCACTTTACCAATTTGAAGTGACTTGCCTTCTCCAATTGAGATGGGCTCTAAATCTTCTCCCTTGACTTGGATATTTTCCTTATCCTTCCTAAATTGATCATTAGGATTAAAGATAGACTCCAAAGTCACAATTCCTTTTGGCATTTTGTTGGTTCTCAGCTATACCACTTGATCACCATACTGTTGTTCTAACTTTTCCTAATTTTTGGCTGAGAACTTAGCTTCTTCTTGCAAGAAATTGATGAATTACTAGTCACTCTCAAACGCTTTCCAACTTACATTATTTTCTAGCACTGATGGCCTCACAATCACATGGATGTTTGGCTGCATTTTATCTCTTTTGATACTCTCCACAACATCAAAATTTTCTCCAACTGCTGCAAGCCTATCAGCAGCTTGGTTCTCTTTCCTAGGGATGGAGTTGATGCCAAAGCCCTCAAAATCCTCAATGAGGTCCCACACCCTATTCTTATAAATCTTGAGCAGGTCATTTTTGGTAGCATGTTGTCCTTTAACTTGATTAACAATCAGCTCACTATCACTAAAGACTTGTAAGTTTTTGATACCTCTCTTTCTTGACCAATGCAATCCTTGTATCAAAGCTTCATATTCAGCAGTGTTGTTAGAACATTCAAACTGAAATCTAAAAACTGAATAATACTTAATTCCTTGAGGTGAAACAAGCATACCTCCTCCTCCTACACCTTGTCTACTTCTTGATCCATCAAAGAACAACTTCCATACCTCATTGTTATCTTTATGGTCTGGCTTGGTGATGCTAGGAAGAGGCTGATTTTCTTCATGCATGTAATAGACTCCTAGTTTAGATTCCTCTATTTCCTTGTAGGGATCAACAAAATTATATCTTTCTTTCCCATTCATCAAGGGTCAAATTTCGAATGCTTCCAACTTTGGTGTTAGCTTCATGTGTGCTTGGATAATCCTCTTGATCAAATATTAAACAGTTCGCATTGATTGGGATTGGAGTATGAGGCTCAATGTGAAAGTTTGCAATAGGTTCAGACCTGATTGTGGCCTTGGCTCCATACCTTGTCCTAAACAACATGTGTGACCAATCAGTAGATAATTAGCCTCCAATTTTAGCTATGAAATCCCTTGACAAACATATGGCAAAGAGTGGTGGAAAATATATCACTGACACATCTTGCAAAACAGTGACATTGGGGCATGCATGCAAAGTAAGGCTCAAATATTTAATTACCCCAACTATTGTTACTGTTGTCCCATCTAATTGCACCACCCCTTTGGATATGACTTCATATTGAAGGCCCAGATGATCAGCTATTTTCTTGGGCATCACAAAACTACTTGCCCCAGAATCAATCATACAATTATGTACTAGTTTATCCCCAATGATCAGTGAAACATATAATGGAGGGGGCTTCAAAATTTTACCTTGTTGTCCTCCATGATGCCCTCTAGGCTGAGTAGAATTTGTGAGTACCTTCTCTTGCTATATGAGCCTAGCTGATTTGAGGTTGACCAATTCTTCATGGCAGCTTGTAGTAGATCCCTTTGGCCTGGGATGGATAGTGACTTCCCACATAGATATGTTCACATTTGTCTTCTTCATTTGTTCAATGATGCTAAACGGGGTTGAAACATCCCTTTGTTTCCCCTTAGTTTGCACATTCTTCTCTTGTACATGGGCTGCAACAACCGGTATTTGAGCTAGTCTAGAAGGTGGCTTGGGCTGTCCTTGCACATTTGGAACTACATTTTGCTTGCCAACACCTTATGGAGTGATGGAAGGTTGTGGATCACCTTGAGCTAATGACTCCCCTTCACCAATCTTCCTCTTCTTTGAACACGTGTTAGCTGCTACACTCTAAGTAGGTGTTTGATTCATACCACAAAAATATTCAGCCTGTCAATTCACAAGTGTAGTCTCATTTGGAGTTGTATCTTATTGAGATGTCCCTTGTTGTTGGTTTATTTCTTGACTCACCTCACTCTCTACGCCAGTTTTTGTCACCATCAAATCTTGGTTCAAAGCACCATTGAAGCACATAGATTGGTTGTGAGGTTCATTGCATGGGAAACACCAATCATACTCTTGAGCTATATTATTTTGCACTGGCACTAAGGCTTTAGAGGTAGATGCAACATTGGGGTTATAGGGCTGAAATGGTCTATTGGAAGGAGGCCTTACTTGATTTTTATTTACAGGTGGGTTGGGTGGCCTATTAGGCTAATATGGTTGTCTATTAGGCTGAGTTTGAGACTGATAAGAAGGCCTAAAACTTTGGGCTTGCTACCTCTTGAGCGTAACCAGCTCATTACCCAAAATTTGTAATTGTTTCATAACTTCTTGAAGCTCATTTGAGGCACTAGAGGATGAAGTAGAATTTTCATTTGAAACTCTAATTTCTAGGAGTGGGAATAGGAGCTAACAGTAGGTGCTTGACTAGTACTTGGGATTTTCTAAGTCTGGATATAAGGGCATAGGGGGCCCAGGTGCAAGTTTAGTAGCTTGGATCAAACAATTCTCAACCCTAATGGTGATGCTATAAGCTATAGGTATAGTTACACCTCTCATGGATTGGATCAACATAGAAATGTTAGTATTTAAAGCCTTGAGAAAGTATAAAAAATCAACTTGAGCAATTGGCCTCACTGTCAATGGGATTCCATCCCATGTTCTTTGAAATCTGAAATTGAAGTCTGTTATTTGCTTATTGGGAGCTCTCTTAATAGTTGTCATTTGCTCCAATAGAGACAAGTTGTATCCATTTTCTCCAAACTGGTTGTGGAGAGCCATGCACAACTAGTTCCAATTTTGGATAGAACTTGCCTCAAGGCTCCTGAACCATTACAAGGCTTTCCCTTTGAATGAAGATGCCAACAATTTAACAACAATTTGCATCTCAACAATCTCATAGATTACACAAACATTAGCAATATCTTTGACATGATCACCAGGAGTGGTCTGATTTTCCCCAGTAAAGTATGGGATGTTCTTCAATGCTGGAATTGGAACTGGGTTTTGTGCATTGAGAGCAAGTGGGCTGCTGCTAGTAAAGTTAACATAATGATTGGGTTATGCCATTATGATTGGCCTGAGAAACCTTGTTGATTGGGTGAAAAGTCTACAAGGTGGGTGAGTTGATAGAGTTTTGTTTGGTGGAGATGGAGACCTTTGAATCCTTCTTCCCCTTCCTCTTATTTCTGGGGATAATTACAGATACTCAAACAAACCCTCTTCTCTGACCCTTGACCTTGTTTGGATCCTTCTCATGAATCTTCAAGCTTGGACTACTGAAACCAGTTGATTCTATCCCTTTAGAGTCACTAGATGTGTAAATCAAGGCTCTTTTAAGCAAGAAACTTACAACAATTGCACATCAACTTTGTTGTAATGAAGATGAAGAACTCTAAGGTCCCACCTGACATGCCAAAATTATTAGTGTAAATCTACAACACCCCCTAAATGACCTCTAGATATTTAATTCAAATTGTGGTCATTTATTGTGATTTCAAAACATTTAATTTTCTCCAAGGTGTGGCAACCTACCAGATGAGAAAATTCTCGAGAGAAATTTGGTTCTTACTCGTCTGTTAAGGTGTATGCATGAATTTTGCATAGGTTTAATGCTAAATCCTACTCTAAATTTCAAGGAGATAGAGATAAAGGATGTAAAAGGAAACAAAACTAAATAAAAATGGTGATACACCAAAGGAGTGATGAAATTCTATCTTGCAAATAAACACAAATCATATAGATGTAACACCAAGCATGGATAGATTTCTATAATGTAATGAAATACCAGAAAACAATAATAAACACATGAGAGGATTGGAAGATCATTCACAAAACATGCATTACCATTCCCAAATTTGATACAATGCATTACACTGGTAGAAAGGCAAAAAACATGTCATAAGTTCCATGAAAAGTCTGAAACTCCTCAAATTCACGTGCCAAGGGGAAGAGGGGAGTCTGCAAGAACAAAATGCCCAACCCTTTACAAATGAGACAAAAGTGGCCTTTAATGGCAAAGCAGAACCGAGGAAAAGAAAAAAATGACAGAAAATTGATTTATGATCTCAACCACCAATCAAATCCCTTAAATATCACTTGCAAAGTGATGGGATTCATGGACAAACCCATACGCCAAAGTACATTACTCTGCAGATCCAAAAAATTACCCATACTTCATTAATTTTGGTGGTTAAATGTCAACTCTATATTTTTCACGTGCCAAAGATGTTTTCTCATTTTTCTCCCACCAAACTCCACCAAAAAACAAAATTTAATAGTCCATCTTGTGGATAATTTCAACATCTTTCCAATGATATAATAAACGCAAAAATCCAAGCTCTAGATCAAAAGATATGGCCCTTTGAAGATTTAGGGAAAAACTAGCAAAATTAGGGCAAAGATGGGTTCACGGGCCGAAAATTTGAAAATTTTCCCCTTTTTTGAATTTAGGAAAATTTCTCAAAATTTCCCCACACCCCACCACTCTACTACCATGTGGCACCTCCCCACTCACTGATGGAAATGTGGGCAAAGACCTCGCCTTTTCCCTCTAATATCACATTGGGAAAAATTTCCCGCGCTCCGCTCTCCTTGTGACACATGTCACTTTCTTGCTCCAGTGGAGGTGCGCTCCAATTTCTCACCCTGGCACCTTTTACCACTTTGGAAAATTTTTCCAAATCCTTTCTCTGTTCCCAACTTCTGCCACCGATTGGACATGTGTCGCATCCCCATTGCTCGGCGGGCCTTTGCAAATTTCTCCATCCTCTCCCACGGGCCCATGGGCTGGTTTTTTCACTTGAACCCTTTGCCCACTTTGGTGAAATTTTCAACTTCACTCTACTCCCCCAACCGACCAGCACCACGTGGTACCATCTATCATTGGCTCGATGGGCCTATTTTGGGAAAATTTCCCCACAAAACTCCTGTCGGGCCATAACTCAAAATTTACAAGGAGTTAGGAGGAAAATTTTACCTTTCTAGAAAGGTGAGAAAATTCTCTATCCAATGGAGACATTTCCAGAAAAATTTGAGTCTCTGAAATGTGTAAAAATATGATTGAGGCACAAGGAAGGGAAGAATGAAAATAAGTTAGCCAAAATAAGTAGGGGCTTATTTTGGATAACAGGTACTTCACAGCCTTTAAGGAGATAATCATGCGTAACACCCATTAAGAAGGCTAAAGAAGAGAGGAATAACTGATGTAAGTATGTGCATATAAAATATAGTGATGAGGATAAGTCATCACATGGGACTGTGCATGATGATGTTTCAATGCTTAGCCTTGAGGTTCGAGAGGATGAAGAGATTGGTGGAGAACAACCATTATTTGATTTAGACGTCTTGAATGTAAGTATACATGAATATGAAGATGAAATTTACATTGGAGGAGATAAAGAGAAGGAAGATAGTGTTGAGTAGCCAACTAGTGGACCAAAGGAATAAATTAGAGATGAAAAGAAGGCACTTAAGTACAAGAAAATATAGGTGAGTGTGCTAGTAGGCAGAGAGATGAAGAGATGGTGTAGAAAACATATGTTGGGTACATCAATGACCCAAAAACAATTATACGTGTCAGGTTCCAAGGACTGTTGCCATGGAATAATTATATGTATAGGAGCTAATAGATCTAGAGATGGTGAACACATGCACCAAAAACTAGTTGTCATGGAGTATGCAAAATCTCATCAATGAGCTTGTTTTTATGTATGTGAAGAATCATGTGCTTTGATAAGAATGAATAATGTTCTACATTCAAGACATGTGGCCATCAAGCTAACTCAATTTTCTAATGAACAAGCAAACAATGTTTTGAAAGTCACTGACTAGAATGTGGATAAAACGTCTATGATTCAAAAATTGCTAAAGGATAGGAAGGATAAAGAGGAGGAAATTCAATGCTTGATAGAGGAAAATGAGAGGGAAGAGGGGAAGGAGTGTGTTGTTTTGGATATGGAAAAGAATATTGGTGACGAAATTTTGTAGGTGCAGCCATAGTATGAAGGAAAGGTATTTGAGATATTTCCATTTGCATTGCATTATTTGCGTACAATAGTTCATTTGATGTTGGATGATGGTCTAGTGCATGCTTCGAGTGAGGAAGAACAACTTGTGGAGACACAAAAGAATGTTTTTAAAGAGATAGAAGGGCCAAGAGATAGATTGCACATTGGATAGTTATGTACAAAGCCATACTTGATACTTTGATAGATAAATTGAAAGTCACAAATTTGGCATTGAAAATATGTGAAGAGCCTGAGAATTTTATTAAGAAAAGGACATTGGAATAGGAGAGTGTAGTCCTTGTGGTGAATAAAAATGATACTTTGGGACATGAGGAGAGGCTGATATTACTAGAAGAGAAGCACGACTTACTTAAAGCAACCAAGGACCCTCATGGTGACAGAACCAGGGAATTGGGAAAGTTGATGGTGTGACATATGGATGTTATGGATTTTATGGTGTCAAAATTGGTGAATTTGTTAAGGGTGTTGAATCATAAGGGAAAAGACATCACTTTAGATGAAATGGATGTTGTGTTTGGTGACATTACTACTTAGGCTAAGAAGGGACTCAACGAATGGGAAGATTTTGAAGTAGATATCAAGAATGAGTACCCTGAGCTATTATTAATAGTTCCTAGATTGGTAACGTGTGTTTACATCCTTTCATTATGAATAGTCATTCTTCACTACTTTATTCTTTATTCTTTGGAGGAATAAGGTATGAGTACCCATTAGCAGGGATGGCAATGATATTTGTTTTGGATAATGTTGGCATCGTGAAGTATTGCATAAGTTTAAAGAGTGCATTTTATAGTGGCATGAATGAAGGCGTGTGCAGAGAGGTGTGAAGGTTTGACAGAGTTACACCCTGAGGATTTGTGCCTAGGAAAGAAACAGTTTGTACTTACTTGTTTTTGCATGGATCGGGCTAAACATAGGATCGAGTGCTGAGCACATTTTGGATCAAGGTAGAATAATTGGAGGTTAGGGAAAGTTATTGTTGATGTCAAATCACAGTACCCCTGGGACTCTGCAACTCGATGGGTTGAGAATCTCAGTGCGATTGCACAACATGGAGCTTTTCCCAAGTGTGGGACCTTGCGAAATCGGAAAAGCTCTCCGGATGAAGGCCGGTTCCTATTCCTCTGTTCAGATGCACACGTAAAAATGCAGAGGTCTACTCAAAACCTAATCTAATTTTTCAAGGAGACAGGGGTAAGAAAATGTAGAAAATAAAACCTAAACTAACAGAGGTGATGCACCGAGGAATGAAGAACACCTGTCTTGCCAATAAACACAGACCATAGAAATGTAATGCAAGATCATGCACAGATAACCAGATTTGCAGTGAAAGATCAAGAAGATGCAAATAAACACTGAGAGGGTTGATAATCATCCACAGACATGCATTAATTTGCTCCAAAGATTGATACAACACACTGCAAAATGCCAAGAGGCAAAGCTGCATTACAGTTTTAAATGGGAGGTTTTAACTCCACAGATTCACCTGCCAAAGAGAAGAAGGGAGGGGCAAAACAAGAATGTCCAACCTTGTGAAAGAAGCCCCTCCTTAAAATTTATAGGAAGAATGAGAGAGAGAAGAGAGAGAAAGTCCAAATCTGCCCCAACCACCTCAGGTTGTATTTAATTCATCTCATTATGGTGGTAGGTGAGAACCATATCAAACCCCAAAAGTGGCAAACTGTATTTTGCATTTTTAAGAACTTGTTCCCACCCAATTAAAGATATCCAGTTGTAGTTAGGTAGAGGATGCCGTAGGCTTTCCGAAAAGTCCAACCTTGTTTGAATCGGAGCTCCCAGTCAAAAGTTATGGCCATCTGAATATCTGGGTCAGGGTCTGCTTCCTGTCAGCGTTCAGAATGTTGCGCCTCCTGAAGGTGCGCCTTGGCGCATCCATATGCATGTTGACAATCCTTTTTGGGTGCCAAAGGTGCAAATATGTTTGTGTCAACAACCGTTTTTGTGCGCCAAAGGCGCATTCATTTGCATGTCAACACTCTTTTCTGTGCGCCAAAGGCGCAAATATGTTTATGTCGACACATGTTTACGTGCGCCACTTTACCTGCGCCAAGGGCGCAACTTTTCCTGTGTCAACATTCCTTTCTGTGCACCAAGGGCGCGTCTATTTCTATGTTGACATCTTCTTCTGTGCGCCAAGGACGCATTTACATTTGTGTCGACATCCTCTGAGCACATTTTGGATCAAGGTAGAATACTTGGAGGTTAGGGAAAGTTATATTTGGAACATTAGGAAGATCAATATTCATGTAGAGTTTGTTATATTTGGAACATTAGGAAGATCAATATTCATGTAGAGTTCGAGCTAATAATAGGATTAGAACTAGAGTTAATTATAGATAATCTTTTATTAGGCAAAGTTTGCATGATTTAACTATCTTTATAAATGGCACATGGCTATTTCTGGCATGCAGCCTATTTTGAGAGTGCATGGATGGTGAAGGGAAATTCCCCACCCTTATATATATGTATTGAATTTTAGATATTAGAAAGCATTATCACTATCACTGGATTATAACATAGTTATTTTGTTTGTATGATTTTGTGCACATGACTTTGTTATGGTATTATTCATGTATTCAACTATTGGTTTGGCATGATTTAATATAATGGATCATTATGGGTGGATATTGATTATTTTATCTCTACTTATGGTTATTATATGGTGAATTTGGTATTAATCCTTACGTGATATGTATGTTACTTATTATGTGTGTTTCCAAATTGAGTTCATGGATCTGATTGTTAGATTGGGATATGTAATTTGAGATCTGGTTATTATGAATATCCATGTTAACACTCTAGTAAGAAAGTAATAAAGAGGGACCTGGTACCTTTGCACACTTCGGGTGAGTTCTCAAATCAATCTGAGTTTTGTGCCAACGTGTGTAGGGTTGTTGAGTGAGAAAATAAGATAACAAAAACAACAACATAATAAGCAAAATGAGCATGTAGACATTTTTAATTTTAAAAAACCCTTGCATTTTTGTGTTTTTATGTTGTTACTTTTCATTTCTTAAGCCTTACTCTGACTCAAAAACAAAATCTCTATATTAACTTTTTTTGACTCGAATTTCATGTGCTTGTACACTTTACAAAAGTTTGATTAGTCTGTTTTGAGCCTTTTAGGTCTCATCCCTGTGAACCTCTAATGGCATTGGAAAAAGATTGCTAAAAAAAATTAGATAGATGAAAGGGATTTCTCATATAATTTGTGTATTTTTACATGTGTATACTTCCAAAGTTTGGCAGTCAACTACTTCAAGCTGTATTTTTTTACTTTAGATCTAAAATGAAGAAAACATGGAATCAATTTCTTGCCTAGACATTAAACATGATACACTTTGATGGTTTTATTAGTAAATATCCATCCTTATAAATCATTCATAAATTTACACTCAAAAATATAGGAAAATGTATGGAGTCTTAGTTTGAAAATTTTGATTAAAATATTTAATCTACCTTGCACTCTTCAAACTTTAAAAAGACAACTAACACCATAAACTGTAACATGAAGCCAACCTTGCAGATGGGTTTCAAACATATAACCTTTTGGATTTTTCCTAATTTTTTTACTTTGGACCCTTTTATCACTAATGAAATTCACTTAAATAATGTGATCAAGATGGAGATGATACATTGAAGCACAATTATAAAATAATATTTGGGTAGGAACAATCCGAGCCATGTAATAAGTGTCACATACACATGTATTTAATTCCCATATTTCTCTTTCCAAATTTCCATGCATGTATTTGTCTTATCTATAAAATGAAATATTGTCCAATTGATACTGTTAACACACACACAAAAAAAAAAGAATTAACAATAGAAAATACCATTTTCCCCATATTTTCTCAAAATTTTCTACCTCTTTTAGTTTTGAAAGGGAAAGTTTTCAACACCCGAAAAATGACAGAAAAGTTAACAAAACTAATTGAGTGATCCCTCTATATGGCTAAATAAGATAGTAAAATGTTATGCTTAAGGTCGACACTATTGTTTTAGAAAATCTATGGTTAGTGCTCCATATAGGTGAATAATAATTACAAGAGTAATTATAATCTTAGAAGAGTAAGTTAGTAAATGTGTTAGTAAATAATAATTACATTAACAATTATTATTACGAGTTAGTAAATATTTGTTATATGTTTTTATATTAAACAACTATAACAAATATATCATTATGTGAGTTTGGAATAATCATGTAGATAGCTTTGAGATGGTTTTAATGGTTATAGTTACCTCCTTATTTATAGGAGAGATATTTCCTATATATGTGGAGGTATGTAATATTGAGTATTGATTGAATGAGATTGAATATGAATTATTATTGTGTTATATTGTTTGTAAATTCTTCTTCTTATGTGATCTTTTTATAACTCCATTTGCATCATCCTCCACATCTGGTATCAGAGCAGGTATGGCTCTATGAAGATATCGATAAAGGGCAAAATCTACTACAAGTTATGGTTAACCCACCTATATGAATCTGTATTAGCTGTAAGGAAAATTTTAGTGGTGAATTTTTGTAGAAGTCAACTTCCACTCAGTTCGCCTAAAATTTTGGCTGACACGTCATTCGTATGGGTTAGTTTACCTACTATTTACACTTAAAAATAAAATTATGCATGTATTTTTCCAACGTTTCGAATCAAACTAAGATCATATTTACTAAGGTATAATACATATGGCCTGGAGGGTTACAAGTGGGCCACCTCCCTTGCAAGGTTTGAGGGGGATAGCCCCACCAGTGGGGGGTCCAGTGGCCGTGTGCCTTGGGGAGGGTTCGGGGGAAATTCCCATGAATTCCATATTTTATATGTATTTATTCATTATATTTATTCCTTTTTTGGCACATAGATGATTGTCCAAGCCTTTCGTCTTACACTTGTGATGGCCATGAAAGAGATGTGTGTCTATGCAAGGGTGAGATGGTCAAAGTAGTAGACATGCATCTATATATGGGAGAGACATTTGTCTAACGCATCAATGTCTAATCCCTGATCGACGGCCATCTAACCCAGTCTAATCTAGTTTTTCTAATAGAGAAGAGAGGACCATCTAACCTTGTTCATCTAATAGAGAAGAGATGACCATCCAACCTAATCCATCTAATAGAGAAGAGATGATCATCCAACCTACTCCATCTGATGGCACATGAACAGACATCTAACTCAACCCTTTTAATGATAGATGAATAGTTTTCTAACACCCATCCAACTTTGCAAAATCACATAAAATTGTGGCTTGTCAAAACACATTTTCCATGAATCACCTTTTTGGATATTCGTCATTTTTTTCAAAATCCATTTCAGATATTTGTCACCCATTCTATAATAAATTTTTGGAGGAGGGTCTCAAAAATATACCCTGATTAGCTATGAGAATGAAATTTTATTATTTAGTTTTTTTTACATTATTTATAGAAGTACGTGAACTACTATATTATATATTATTTATGTGAGAGTGTACTAGTAAGAAGTGTGTATATATTAAATAATGGAGAGAGAGGAGTGATTTTATCTATATTCAAACTTGACATCATCCTTTTTCAGATCTAGTGTTCAGATTGCATCTAATATTTTTTATTGCAATTCTTAAGTTGTTGATTCATGTAGAAAATATATTAGTGTTAGAATCTATCTTAGAGCAATTTAAAGTTTAACAACTTCAAACACGTGTAAAAACATGGATCTAGAAAGATCTATATCTTTTTTAATGAGATATCCAATGATTATATACCTGAAAATAAATCGCTAGTGATTAGTGAAAATCACCAATGATTTTGATGAATTTTTGGGCTTCTAAAGATTCAAGTTGTAGGCTTGAGAAATTTTCTACACCAAGGGCAACATATATTGAAACGTGCTCCCATGTAAGATAGAAGTCATCTTGTAATATTAGTAGTAATAAGGGTGGCTCTTGTTCCCAAAACCAAGGTCCTCCCATTAGAAGTGGGTTGTTTTGTCAGATCTCAGAGCTGAATCATGAAGATAAAAAACTATAAACCCTCATGAGCCTCATCTCTATAGTCAGGGTGTATCCCAAAATCAGGGAAACCAGAGGAATGAGTCTATGCCCAGGTTGGAGGTCAATTAAGATCCTTCTCCTCTATAAAAACATGCACGGAAGCATCACATATGAGTGCTATGCTGGATGTATAGAGGAGTGAACACTTGCTTTCAGTTCTAAAGAGAACTTCAGATTCGAGTGAATCTTGTTGTATCTGTGAGCCGAGTGAATCCATTGATACATTTCACATTGGTGTTGGTGAACTTCACCCACTCGTATCCATGATCCTGGACAAACACTTGGGCAGTGTGTCCGCACCAGCATATCCTATGTTATTGACATGTAGTGTGATATTAATGAGTGGTTTGACACACACACACTTGGCACATCATGATGTGGTTACACACACACACACACTTTAAAACCTTCACACGCACGCACGCACGCACGCACGCACGCACGCACGCACGCATTGCACGCACACACGCACGCATTTTGCACGCACGCACACACGCACGCATGACCACACACACGCACGCACGCTTTTTTTTGCACGCACGCGACTTTGTAAAACGCACCATTCGCACGTTCGTGGTCACACCACACGCAAAACCATCACATCACGCACGTTTTACGCATCATCGCACGCACGCACACAAACGCACGCTACACATGACACACACACACGCACGCACACACACGCACGTTTTCACACGCACGTTCACGCACTAAGGGGGCACGTTACGCACACACACGCACAATGCACACACATGGGTTACACACACACATTACACACAGTACATTATTATCTTACACACAGTACAGTTAGCACATGTTTTAGTTACACACACACGAACGCATTACCGCACGCACGCACGCACGCGTTACGCACGCATTTGTTATATATTGTTACACCACACACACGCACGCACACCAAACGCATTTTTACGCACACGCACGCAATACGCACGCAGATAGCTTTGAGATGCACGCACACGAGCAGGTTACGCACACGCACGCTTACGCACGCAGGGCACGCACGATTACGATACACATGTGAACGCACGCATTTAACGCATTGCGCATTTAACGCACGAGCATTGCACACCACACGCACGCACGCACGCACGTCACGCATTTTTTGTAACGCATTCGCACGCGCGCGCGCGCTGCGCACGCACGCACGCACATCATCATCGCACGCACTTTTGCACGCATTTGCACGCACGTTACGCGCACACATTTCACACATTACATCACATTGCACTACACACACACACACACAGTTCACACTCCACACACACTGCACACACACGCGAAATGTGTGTATATCAGTGCTGTGTAGATATAAATACACACATGTATATGCATACGTGTCATGTGTCATATACATTCATGGGTACATATAAAACTATGCGCATGTATGTGTATCATACATTATCTATATTACATAGGTATATGCACACGTGTATAGCTAGATTGGAAAAAATTAACCCTCTTGTAAACCATGGAAATTCCACCCTATCCATCTTTCCTCATTTAGAGAATAATGTCTATTACGAAAAATGCAATTCTAAACCTTAATACAATTTTCAAGGAGTTGTGTAATTTCCTATTCTTGTAGTAGCTTATAAGAAACATCCTGGAAATTGTTTCTTATGTCGAACGAATGTTTATATCTTGTCGGAGCCACAACTATTACTAATTTTCAAATATAATTCCAATGTCATGTTGTGTATGTTCATAGCATCATACTCTCATCCCTAAAATATTACACTTCTTTGTGCCAATACTCATAAGAGTATTAGAGTAGGGCATTAATATCCATATCTCCATAAGGTTGACAGATCTGGTGGGAGTTGTTATCCAGACTGTAATCGCGAAGCATTAGTTGTAGTCAGAACACTATGTGCTAATCCATGGTTTTGAATCTCACATAACATTCACGACCTTTTCACCATAACCTAATGGTATCAAACTACACTATGGTTTCTATCGAAACTCTTACTTTGTGTCAAAATACCTAGATTGTACAAGTAGACACCATCAGTTATATACACATATAAAATATAGTGTATAAGAAATTATTCACAAACAATACTGCATAATACACGTTATGGAATTCGAGTCTCACTTGGCTCATGGATGATAACCCCTTAATGTTTTCTTGATAGTAAGGTTGGGCAAAATGGACCTCTTGTTATCTGAATACTATGGACACTTCACATCTGTCTGGATAGATCAGTAACTTCTTTGGTACCTCTTTTAACTGTCTAACCATATCGTGTTTTGTTCAAGCCCATGTTTGTATTAATTTTCATTACCATTTCTTCTCATAGTCAGGTTCTATGAGCATATATCACAACTTTTAGTCTCTGAAGCTAATATTTTAAAGTAATGATATTCCAAGCTCAATGATTAACAGGATCGAACTAACTCAACTCCTTTATGTTGTCTTAGTCTAAATGTTATACTAATCATTGGTTATTAAACACCTAACTTAAGCACTATCATACATGCATTGTCTCTGCAAAGTCTTCTATAGATATTAAAATTGATCAATAGCACATGGTGTAGAATGTATAGAAGGGTGTGCAAATTTTAAGCACCCCTTACCAAATTGACATCATGAATGGGAAGATCCTTTCTTATTGAAATTTCCACAATTTGTATGTGTCATTTTGTCTGGACCAGATATGAAAAAATGTCATACAGTGATGCAGGCAAATAGATGTATCTAGGAAAAGGTGTAGCCGAAAACGGGCGCATGGGGGCAACCCAAAAAATAATCCTGCAAGAAAACGTAATGGACCCGGTTGCATTATCTTTGCTAACCAGTTCTCGAATGCATACGCAATCGAGCAGTGTGCATGTACAGACGCTCAGATGCATATGCAATCAATCAGTTGCATACAGACGTCGCATCGATCAGTTGCACTATGACATGAGCCCGATTTGCATACGCTAACCAATTTGATATGCATTACACAATCACCCGGCTACATATGCACCATGAAAAATTTTAGTTGTGATTCTTCGCTAATTCACGAATATTTAGATTTTTGAAATTTGGATTTGGTGAATTTTAAAATTCATCTGGAGCAACATTTCACTAAAATTTATGGGAGCAATTTATTTTGGTAGGTAGGCTCACCTAGTATTTATAATAAATCTCATATAAATACATATACTATCCTTGACCCAATACACTAGTTATATATGTATAAAGTATTCATCTGGAGCATAAAGATTTTTTCTTTGAGAAATATGACCTAGTCACCCAACAACATATTCCAGATGCATGAGTTGTTTTCTCCACCTCCAGACACTCGATTGGTGTAATAAATTCCATTCGAAACAACCTAGCCACAACAAACGACCCAAACTACTAGCGTATCAGTTTGATTCATATGCCCAGCTACATTTTTCAAGCCACCCTGTTGTACCCCATACCCCTGTCTTACAAACCCGGTCTACAGTATTTTACAGATCACATGGTTACATTTTTGCATTCCAGACTGCCTCACTCGGTTTTTTCCAGATCTTCCCGACCATATAGCTTCAGATGGTTACATTCTCACAGACATCCAGACGCAGCAGTTGCCTGAATGCATTCAGTGGTTTAGTAGCATATTCCAGATGCCTACCCCTTTTATTTTATTTCAAATTGTTCTCTTCAGTTGCATGACATTTCCTCATCAGGGATCCTTTGGTGCTTGCAAAGTGGAAGGAAAATAAAAAATGGAATCTTTTATCATATTTTATTCAGCCATAAAAAGGAATCACACAGAATCATATGCAAGTGTAACCCCCATACACACCAAATACATGTACTGTATGAACTAAATAATTAAGTGTTCTTATTTATTTTCAAATTAAAAATTCCAATAATATACCTAATAATAAAAATTTCAAAAAACTCTTTTACAGATGTAGCATATCCCACTGATGATGTCATGCCTCCACTTAAGGACAATCCTCATTATGTTCCTACATTAGACATAAAAGCATAAGATATGCAATAATTTGAAGATATGCCTCCACTTGAGGACATTATTAATTATGAAATGAAACAAAGAGAATAAATTTATAGTCATCAAGCACCAACTTTAGCTAGAATACCTACTCTAAATTCTTTGAAAAAGAAGAGAATAAATAACAATCCCATTGATGTTGATGAGATCCAACAAACTGAAGATATTCCTACATAGTGTGATCAAACACCTATTGCAGGTGATAATGTAACCTGAAAATTTGTGCGAAGAAAGAGAAAGACATGGACCATTGAAAGGAATTTTAAGTTCAACAAGGAAGATAATTTTCCATTCATTGAACCAGTAAAACCAGAAAAAGGTAATGATATTCTAACCGAATGTAAATGTACTATTTGTAGCTGGAAACCTGGAAAGGATAAAAAATACAATTCAAACTTAAAAAATTTGAGAAAAATTGTGGTAAAGTATATGTGTCAGTTGTTGGAGCTCAAAATCACACCTTGGATCCAGTCATAGACAACTCAGGATTTTAAGGCAACATGGGACTATCTCTCAGTTCTTGGACTTGCAAACTGAGATAGACTTCCTAAGAAGGCCAAATTCCTCTACCTATTTCTAATGCTAACATGAATCCTAATACTAAAAACAAATCATTACCTAAATGTGCCAAGGGATCGAGGATACAAGGAGATATAAAAAAATGGAAATCATAACTAAGAGGGGTAGTGATAACACTAAGAAAAAGGGTCGATCACTCTCCAAAAAGGTGAAATAAAGAGGGAAATGCATAAGAGAGGGAAAAGGAGTGTGCCACATTCAAAAACCCAATAGACCATGTATTCATGTGTGCAAACAACACATGAAATGGAGCTTGCAAGTAAGGAGAACAAAAAACATACCAGGAAATGCAAACAAAGAGTTAAGTAGAAATAAAATGTGAGACTAGGGCAAAAAGATAGCCACAAAATCTGATTTTATTTCTTAAGGGAAGCACATTTTTCTACATTCATGGTAGAAGGTGAAAATACATTGTAGAGACAAATCTTAAGGTCTAAAACTCATGGTTAGTCGGCCACCATTTTGGCATGGTTCCATTACAACAAAGAGGGATCCATTTTAATGAATAGAGATCTATAATTTATATAAGAATAAGGAGAGAAGAAGAGGAGAAAGAGAAGGAAAATTAAACTCAAATTTCCAACCAACAACAACAAGTAATAAATGCCCTAAAATATCTAGGCACCTCTAATTATCCATTGTTAGATGCCCTTTTTATTTATTGGGTGCCCAAATTGCATTAAATTATGGTGGTTGGGCTGTATGGAAAGATACCTTTTACATGTTGGAGAAGTCTTCCACCTTTACACATATCTATCCTCAATAAAATTAATAAATTTAGTTTCCATTGCATATTTATCCTCAATATATTTCTACAAATTGTTCACTATGACCATCAAGGACATTCCAGAAAAATCTAAATGAATTATTTGTAGCTAGAAACATAAAAATGATAAAAAAATGCAATTCAAACTTGACATAATTGAGAAACATTGTGGTGAATTATATGTGTCAGTTAAACAAGTAGATGGTCAAATAAAACAAACACATAGATGGAAAAATTTAGAAAAATTCATACATGTCATATATGCATAAGAGTATCAAAATGAAAAGAAACGCTTGAAAATGCTTGTTCAGAATAATCTGTGAGCCAAAAATATATGATTCACAACTATCTACCGTATTTTGAAAAAGGGTAGACCTATTTTTTATTTTTAGTATTATAAAGTTTTATTTCTACTTAATGTATTTCCTCATCTTCTACAATCCCATTGGTCAGACAACAATGCTTCATAAATTACCAAATTTCTAGCAATGATAAAGAAGGAGGTTTTGAAAGAAAAAGTAAAAATATAAAAAAAAAAATTCACTTTCTATTGATGAGGTCACAACTATGGAAAACATAGTGTGGGTTTGCATTCATATCTATAATTTTGAGAACCATCAATGAATACCTCATTTATTAATAGTACATAAAATGACATAAAACTATAATGCAAAGAACATTTACAAGTTGGTTATTTCAAGTTTGAGAACTATAGTAGGGATGGATGATTATAGTATCACCACTAAATTGGTGTGTGTTGGTATATATGGTGCATCAATAATGTAGGGGGAAAAAAATGGTCTATGCATTTTACTATAAAACTCCATTGCACCATACATAATTCCAATCTATTGCATGATGCATAGAATGCATCTTTCATACATAATAGTTAGCAAATTTGAAAATGTTGTAAAATTTGAAGAGTTGATTTACGATCTGTATGCATATATGTCCAACAGTCCCAAAAAATTACCATAGTTTCATAAATTTATAATTGGTGTGATATATGGTAAAAATATTCTTAAATATGTAGAGAAAAGGTGGATTTCTATGTATGAACCTGCATACAGAATCTTTGAAAAATATCCAGCATTGGAAGGTTTTATGTACAAATATCGTAGAGAAGTTGAAAAGGAAAAATACATATTGTACCATTTAACAAATATGGAAACATTACTGAAATTAAGTGGAATACTCCCTATTCAAAGGGAAATCAATTGTTTGAGTAAACATGCTCAAGATAGGTCAATCTATATTGTTGATTTCATACGGTTGAGGAAACATGTCTGTCAAAATCTAGATATGTTGTACCTATCCCAAGAGAGTTTTAAAGGGCTTGTATTTGAAAAATTGAAAATGTTAACATACATCAAGGATTTGAACTACTATCTAAAATCCAATATTAAGGATTATCTTTGTAAAGTTGTTAATGGGAAGGAAATACCAATGCATACATTTTAGTAAAGAGTTGATTTAGCTGGAGTCGAAATTGAAGAAGTTCCTGTTACAAGCATCTTATATGAGAATGTTATTTCTGATACAAGGATGAAACTGAGAAAGATTTCACAAAGTTTATCTGTCAAAATTCTTGATAAATTTAAAAATGATGATCTTCTAGAGGCTATGGGATTAGTGAATCCTATATTCTGGAATGTCCTTGATGGTCATAGTGAACAATTTGTAGATAATTTATTTTAGAAGCATATGTCTATTCTAGTAAATCATTTCTACAGGACTATACAGATAAATGGTGTTAAGATTAAAGGTCATTTTCATAAATATTTACTGACAAATCAGTCATCACATTTTGGACTTACAATGCTTGATCAATTTATGTACCTTGATAATCCAACAAAAAATGGAGCTATAACAAGGACATGGAAAAAATTAATCCATGCAGCATCCTACGAGAAAGTCTTAGTGAATATTTTTGGCTATATGAGCTTAACAAATGATGATTTTGAGGTCAATTTAAGATGAACGTGTCCTTAGAGCATTATCTTTTTTGAAATCAAAGCTTTGAAACATGTTGGATAAAAATTTGGAGACATGTTTGAGATTATATGTTTCACATTATCCAGTCGATGCATTTCCTTATGAAAGGGTGATTGTGACTTGGACTTCACTTGTTGATAGAAGAGGAGTCACTAACATAATGAGAAACAATTTTTTACTATCTTAGTTCTGAACCAGGAGGTGGATGCTCTGCTAAGCTTGACACGACAGATGCAAATGTCTCTAAGGAAATTACTCAAACATTGTTTCAGCTACCTGATTTTTAGGCTTGACACTTGTACCTTGGTAACTAATAGCATGTTTTATAAATATTTATATAATCCCATCTATAAAATTCATATGAAATTGATACATTTTTTTTTTGAATAAATGATTTTAGTATCTTTATTCCTTTTAAATTTTTTATACAATGCAATAATAAGATACGAAAACATTAATTATGAATAGATAACACACACACACACATACACACACACTCATATATATAATACTTTACAAATTACATTGTTTCAGTTTGTGTTGTGAAAAATAAAACACCAAAGACGAAATGAAACATTAAAAATATAATATTAAGGGAGAGGAGCCAATGGTTGTGCATCCTAAGTTGAGAGGTGTACAACACTCATATAAATACCATAAATTTTGAAAAAAAATACTCTTTAATAGATTTTTTTTAATCTAAATATATTTTTTAGCATTTATATTGTATGGAAAGTTTTTAAAGGTATTAAAACAAGTAGTTTTCCATACAATGAAAAATAAGGGTGGACCATATATATTATACTTTACAAATGTGGCACATGTTTTGGGTGATTATTTATATGTGATGTGAAAAAAAAACACCAAATGTGCAATGAAAACATCTAACAATACCATTATCGGTATAATAAAAGTGTTGATTCAGATTGTTTCAAAATACTTTACAAAAAGTGCAAAATGTATCAGTAGATATTTGATACTTAAGTCTTATATTTTAATTCTACATATAATGCATTACAATGTCATACAATATAATAAAATACTATCTGATTCTATGAATATATGATGTTTCCTCTGCCTCTAGTATTTTTTCATCTTGAAGTACTCCTGATTTAACAATATCTTCAGTTACGACATTGATACTAACAAGATTTTCAATATATTGTTTCACTGCATCACTTGTTGAAAGTAAACTGGGATCTGCGTCACATTTTTGCTTGAACAATATGTCTAGTTCCATGTCATGCTCCTTGACTATTTTCTACAATGTATTATTCTGTTTATTTTGGAGCACAATTTTTTCCTTCAATGAAATAGCAACAGTTAAAAAAATTTGTGCACTCTTCATATGAAGATCTAAGACCTGTGCTTCTTTCTTCAATTTTTCATATTTTGACTGCATTTGAAAAAATATTATTAGTTGCAAATTTAAATATGTAAAATTAAAATTTTAATGCAAAGAAAGAAACTTAGAAAACTTACGACAACTTTATATTTTTTTGCTATTAGAATGACAACCAGGTTTTTGTCTCTAGCCTAATGGTTATAGTAAGCTTGGGCTTCACCATTTAAATTTTCTAAGATGTTTAACATTACATCCAAAACATTATCATTATATGCATTGTCTACTATAATGGTACCTGAAAGATCCTTATTCACCAATACATCAATTTTTCTTGGCTCATTTTGAACTGAAGTAAATAATGAATTTCTTTGGGAATGGTTATGATAACGGATATGTATTTCCTTCATAAAAAAAGTTGCCCGTAATTCCCATGTTTTTAATGTTTCTATATCAGGAAAAATAACCTCATTCATGTTAGCATAACAAATATCTGCGACATAACAACTAGCATAACATGTGTAAATTATCATCCTTTTTATGTCCACATTAAAGCTATTGAACCTCGCACGGGTGGGAGGTATTTCAAAAAATAGCATAGTCATAAGAAAGAAATAGACTCTTACAAGGGTTTTGAGCAAGAAATTCGCAGGATTTGTAGGAAGAAGGAGAAAATGGGAGGGGCGTCCTGTCAATTGGAGCCATGTCGCGATCTGACTTGGAGGAATAACGAGATACTTTGGAACCTCTTGCACAAGGGAGACATCTCAAATTTCATTGAACACATTCAGGGTCATGACTTGAACATTTTCACTTTGCTACGGATTGGAAGGATAAAAGGAAAGTATGGTGGTCATCGGGTTACTGTCAACGAGGAGCTGATTGTTGAGGCTATAGGCCTGGAACTAGAGGGATACCACATTTTCAGTAAGAGGATTGACAAGGTCACCAAGACCAAGAAATTCTCTGACAAGGGCGAGGAGCTTGATTTTGTTGTTGCAGGCATAAGGGTAAGTTCTATTCCCACACTATATGATGAAGTGACGAATATAATGGTTAGATATATTTCTTTGGAAGGGCGTTATAAAATAGTCCCTGTTAAACACCTTGTCTTTTTAAACCATTTTAGAAGGAATTTCGTGGTCTACTTCCTGCACTACCTTCTCAATTCCCTTCAGCGTCATGTTCTAGATTTTTAAAATCATTCCCGTGCTATTCCTTTGCATCAAGGCCTTATCTTTCTATTGCATAATCTTTGTGTTGCCAAGTTCCCTGGCTTCCTAATTTCTCCTAGTGATCCAATAGCTATCACCTCCTCTACCCCCACTCCCATTCTTGTCACCCCTTCTAAATCCAAAACCAAGAACCCCAAGAAAATAGACACCCCTCACACTACCAAGATTCTCAGAAGCTCCAAAGAGATGGAGGTTTCTCAAAACTTGTTGCATATCAGCAATGTTGGTATTGAAATGGCCCTGCATTAGGAGTCTCAAGTACCTCATAGACTAGAATCCCTAGAGAAAGAGATGAAGTAGCTGAAGAAGGACCTTTAGCCTATGGAAAAGCAGAAAGGGAAAAGAAAATTTGATGAAGAGAATGATAATGACAAAGATCAGTTTACTGATATATATATATATATATATATATATATATATATATAAGAATTTGAACTCTCTAGACACCAGACTGGGGGGAGCTAAAGATAGACATGATCACAACATGGCTATCTTCAAATCCATAAGTGAATTTTTATAGCAGCAAGTTCGGAGCATTTTCATGCTCAATGGGATCCTTGGAACTATTTGGGGGAATGATAAAGAGAGGAGTTTGACCATATCACAGCTGGATGCTTCAGACTCAACACACATAACCACACTGGCAATGTTTACCTCACTAAAGATGATCCAGTCCATAATTGAAAGAGCATCCAAGAAATAGAATCACTTGGGATGGCAGGATTCGTTGTTCTTTTACAATCTTTCTGCTATGACTTCGCTACTTTTTTACGGTTTTTTTTGTAGTCTTTGTCCTTTTTTTGCCTCTAGTTGTAAATAACTCCTAGTTACTTTTGGAAATACTCTCCTATTTGGATATTGATCCTTTTTTGTTGAATCTTCATAGTTATATCAGGCTGGTGAGCCCTTTTTGTAACAGGGTATAGTTCCTTTAAAACTATTTACCAATAAAAAAAAAACTATCTGCCAAAAACTTACTCAAAGGAAAAGATGTTAATTAAAATATAGAGTATGGTACTGTATGAGGTGGAGAAGGTATGTTGTCTAGATAAATAGGTGAATCAACCTGTAAAATAGGAGCTATTTGGGTTAATCCTTGAATAATATTATGGGGATTAAAGGTATTTGGATCACCAGTACCGCTCTTAATACCCCGTAAATCATCATCAAGATCAATTTGATACAAAACGGTGGTGCCCATGGCACTTGTGAGACAACCAAAGGATAAATTTTGAAACTGAGTTCCTATCAAATGAATTGTGCCACCATTATGAGTCACAAATGATATTGGTTTCCCCATTGTCTCAACCTTTATATGTGGTAGTGCAGGTAGCATATTTATTATTTTAGGAGAAGGAACTACAAAATTTAAATTTGAAAACACTGTTGACGATTATCTTTACAAATGAACCATCAAATTCGTTGGATACATTAGGTTAGTGGGACGTGTTCCCTAAAATAACCTCCAAATTTTAAAGAAGTTGGCTCTTCTCTATGGTGTGAGATGAGGGTTAGTGAAAAATGAAACATATCACAAAACTAACAAAAGCGATGTGCCAAAAAATAAGAGGTTAATCAAGAATCCATCTTCCTGAAACGGGAAAAGGTGAGCAATGAAAAGGGTGGATGAAATACACCACAAGATAGAGATATATTCACACATAACACCAATTCAAACTCATTAATCACATCTTCAAAAACCCTTAATGAACATTTAGAGACATGCATAGTATACCAAAAATGAATAAAGACTATTAGAGATAATAAAAACATGCAAAGGATGGATGAAATGCATCACATGAGATATTATATTACTCCAAAATTGCACACAATACAATAATCCAAAGTAAAGAGGAAAGAAAAAATGCCATTACAAAGCTTTAGGAAGAAATCTTGAGATCCATGCTCCTACCCTAGTAGAGAAGAAACATGGACAAAGAGAAGAATGACTAACTCTAGGGTTTTTTTAATGATCCTATATTACAATATATAGAATGAGAAGAAGAGAAGAGAAAAATATCATAACTACTTTTCTAACCACTTCCCAATTGTAATAAATGAGATGAAGTGACAAAAATAGATTTGAGAAATCTATCTCACACTACCCCATGATCTGTTTTTAACAAATGAGAGCCATATTCATTCAATGCATTCTCAAATGTTTTCAAATTGCCTCCCTTGAAGTGGGCTCCTCTTTTAAGGAATACACCCTCAAATATTTATTACATATCTGAACTCCTCAAGTGTCTTGCATTATATTTTGAGCCATTATTGGAACGAAACCTATTTTGTGGCATTTTGTTAAGAAATTCTCCATTTGTGGTGCTTTGAGTGTAGGTGTAATTTCTTCTCCCTTCCATATGTTTCGAAAGATTTGAGCTTTTAAAAATTCTAGGTAGTCTTTATTACTACTTCGCACATGGTATAGACCTACCGCTAATCTTTTGCAACCTGCTTCAGGCTGGGAGTCCATTTTTTCTGAGCTCCACATAAAGGCCAAGCGCATCCCTAGGGTCTCCACTTTTCTTGCATATTTTGAAAGTCCAATGAGTTGAGAAGCGGTATATTACATGGATCCTTCTATTTTTCCTTGACTTTGCAACTGGAATTGTTGTACATTAACATGAGGATCCTTTCCTTGGTGAACCTCTCAGCATTGACTCCACATGGAGGGCTTGTGGGAGTTTGGAATTTTTCTACTCCCCTTTTGTTTTTGAATTTCGTCGGGCCGACACGTGGCACCTTTCACGAGTCCATTACCTTTTTCGATTTGAATTATCCTGAGTTTGGATTTTCACTGTGATTTGGCTAAGTCTTCCCCCTGTTACAAATATATGGTGACATTATTAATAGATTGTAATAATATTAATAATGAGTTAATACAACTCATATTAATAATATAGTTAATATTTGTGTGTGAGTGAATTTGTTGAATAAACAACTCACATAACTATTTTGTAGTATGACTAATCCTAGGGATGTCTGAGAGATTCATGGAGAGAGATATGAGGTATTGAAGATGAGTAGCTATTTTGTAGTATGACTAATCCTAGGGATGTCTGAGAGATTCATGGAGAGAGATATGAGGGATTGAAGATGAGTGTTGACTTCACCATTGTAGGAGATCAAACACTATAAATGTAAACTCTATTAATGTAATTGACATCCTAAATGAATTTCTAAATTTCCTATTATAATATTTGGTGTTTATTTCTTATTTTACTGTGCATTTTTTATTAGTGGTATCAGAGCAGGCCATTTTTTAGGAGCCAAGAATGGAAATTAAATTGTGATTTTAGTAGAGAGTCTTTAAAATACACCATATTTTTTATATGATTGGAGAAATATGTGGAATCCATAGCAACAAATGTGTATACATCTAGTAGGATTCTCATCTGAAGGCATTGTAAAATTTTCTAGTTGTGTATAGCTCATCCTACAGAGATTTGGTTTGTAAGTTCTTTCTGATCGATTCATTTTATTTCGTGTGTGTATAGGCCCTTCGTTGAATTAGACTATGGAAGGAACTTAAAATAAATCACGTATTGTATTCTTTTCATTCTCAAAGATCCACATATCTATGCATCATTTTGTCATTCCTAGCCAACTATGAATAAAGGAGGGGGATCTTCTTACACACGTATCTATCATTCCAAGGAGAATAGATAATGTGATTAAGTAAGTCTGTTTTTTTTTAAACAGCAGAAAAGAACAAGTCATAACATTTTTCTACAATCTGGGGTTTTTTGTAATTTAATGGGTTGAAATAAGGATATGCGCAAAAATGAAAGCCAAATTTTCAGCCTAACCTAGATCATAGTTTTTGAGAAACACTGAAAAAAAACATCAATTTGAATGGTGGAAGGAGATGGTCAATGTTGAAATATAGATCTGTTTGTAGATACTATTTGTGGAACCAGATAATCATATTTTTTCTTGTTATAGATCACAACACATGCACAATTGAAGCTCACAATGACATGGAGTCAAGTATTATATAGCTGATCATGGAATTCAACATGTCAAGGTACACGATCTGCTTTTTATTTTTATTTTGTATGTCTAGTCAACTCATTGTATACATCCACCATTGCATGCGTCCATCATTGTTTTATTAAATTCCTCTCTTATTTTAGATTATGCATAATAAGGCTAGTGTTATGCTAATATAGATGGTCACATATCTAAATGGAGTCTTTATTCATTTTCAAAATTAATATTAAAAATCATTAGTTGGTCATTAGAGTCATACTCTAAAAGTACATAAAAAAATTATTTATTAAGAGTATGTATGTCCAATCTATATGTCATTTAAAAAAAAAGAGTCTAGGGAGGTATTTTTATAGGTGATCTTAGGATTCGTAATATTATCTTGTTTAAGAGTCACTTAGTCAAGTTTCAAAATATTTGGTTATGTTGTTAATCTAAAAAGTGTGTCATTGTAAAAGTCCAAAAAAAAAAAAAAATTACCTTACAAATGCATTTTTGGTGGAATCCGACGTTCAGGTAAGGTATGTAATTATTGAGCATCATGATCATATTTGACTGAGATAGCAACATATATATTAGAGGATGGAGGAAATAGATGTTGGAGGTCAATCACCAATGACGGGGCCGCACAAAGTTGTGTTGGCTGTGTGTGTGTGTGTGTGTGTGTGTGTGTGTGTGTGTGTGTGTGTGTGTGTGTGTGTGTGTGTGTGTGTGTTTTATTTCAGATTTGTAGTTTATTTCAGTTGTGTGCAGTATGATTTCAGAGTTCCTGTTTGAATAAGTGAAATTATCACATCGAGGGGAGGAACAGGAACATGTTCTCAATATTCAATTTTCCCTTTATTCAGTTTATATTCAATAAGAAGTGGTTCCTACATATTCCCTGAAGGAAATACATAGTGGATAGATGAAAGCACAAAAGAAAAGCAACAACATGATATTTGGGTTGTTGGTTGTCCTGTAAAACCATCCTTTATTTTAGGTATTTGGTTGTCCTGTAATACCATCCTTTGTTTTAGGTTGTTGGTTATCCTGTAAAACCATCCTTTGGTTCAGGTTGTTTGTTGTCATGTAAAACCCTCCTTGTTGAGGTTGTTGGTTATCCTATAAAACCATCCAGATCATGAGCACGCATGGGTGGTAAGCTATAGAAGGAAGTGTGATTGTTGTTTCTATAATGTCAACATTGAGGTTAGTGTATATTGGGAATTAATAATGTTAACAATAGGGGATTGAATGTTACAAATATATTGTGACATTATTAATAAATTGTAATATTATTAATAATGAGTTAATACAACTCATATTAATAATATAGTGAATATTTGTGTGTGAGTGAAGTTGTTGAATAAACAACTCACGTAGCTATTTTGTAGTGTGAGTGATCCTAGGGATGTCTGAGAGATTCATGGAGAGATATATGAGAGATTGAAGATGGGTGTTGACTCCACCATTGTAGGAGATGAAAAACTATAAATGTAAACTCTAATAATGTAATTAACATCTCAGATGAATTTCTAAATTTGATATTATAATATTCAGTGTTTATTTCTTATTTTATTATGCATTTTTTATCACCCCCATATTGTTGAAGGCTTGAATCCTTCCATATTTAGTCTGATACTCTGAAAACTATCTTGATTACTCATAGATGGAATCTTCTTGTTATCTAATTTTAGTGAGTGGTGGAGGAAATTAGATAATGGTTTGGCAACTCATGGGGGGCAATTAGCCTACTAAATGGGATGAACTAGTTGTTTGTGTCTATTCATTGGGAATGGAGTCCACTTTGAATAGATCTAAACCATTATTTTAGAGTATTCAGAAGTGCTTATTCTTGCTTCTGTAGCCATTAGTTGATCCTTTGCATTTTTTAAACTCTCATAAGGAGACTCTACAATTTGTTTTTGTGAGAGTAGAAAATTGTTTTTGGCATTGCATTTCACTTATTCTCGCATCTGCAATTTTGAGGCTGGAGGATGGAGTGGATTCTAAATTAGGATAATAGTCTATCATTGTAGAGGCGTAGAGGCTCACCACAATTTGTTTTGGAGATAGTGAACAAGGTTGCATCTTGAGTTGATTTTATTTGCTCTGCATTTGTTTGATTTGAAATTTGCAACTGTTATAGGCAACTGTGGATCTCCCTACTAAAAATACTAGAGGACTTGCTGTATTGTACCGCCAAAGTAATAGGGAAAAAATTTACATATAAAAGATAAAATCATACAAGTATCAAGTAAGACATGAAGAGTATGTAAAACACTTTTTCTGCTCAAAGTAAATCTACTCCTAAACTAGCCAAACTAGGAAAAGCTAAAGAAAGCCTAAACTAGGCAGGGAGAAATAGCTTCCCTTCCTTATAAAGTGTGGCCACGTGATTAATTTAGAAATGGATATGGCATGTAATAAGAGTGAAAAATTACCTTCCACTCCTCTACCCATGGTATCAACAAAAAAATAAATACCTCCTCAAGCTACTTATTATTTTATTGGAGGTGTTGTAGCTTACCCTTGGGGCTTTGAAGATTATCCTCCTGCTCTAAAGTGAGCATGACTGGTGTTGGCTTCTCCCTTGGCTCTGATGAGGATTTCTTGGAGAATTTCATGAATGGAGTTATTCACATGTTGATTTTGACTTTCCTGTGCATATGCAAATAGTTGATCCTCTATCTTGATGATTGTTATCCAAAATAAGCCCCTTGCTCATTTTTGGCTAACTTCCTTTCATTCCTTCCTCCCTTGTGCCTCAGATGAATTTTTATACTTATTAGGCACTCAAAGTTTTCTGGAAATGGTTTTATTAGATAGAGAATCTTCTCAGCTTGCCAAAAAGGTAAAGTTTTCCTTCTAACTCCTTGTATTTTGCAAGTTATGGCTCGATGGGGTTTTGGAGGGAAATTTTCCCTAGGGAGGTCCATGCCTAATCAGAGAGCTCCACGTGTGGGCGGAATGGTGGGAGGAAGAGAGAAATTTAATAAATTTCTAAGGATCGGTCGGGGCAGTCAAAGGAATTTTTTGGCCTGAAGGCCCTCCAGCCAATAGGAGGAGGCCACGTGTCCATGGGGTCATTGGAGGTCGGACCGGTGGGGAGAAGTTGGGAAATTTTCCCAAAGGTTGGTGCAAAGGAATTTTTTGTCCCGAAGGCCCACCAAAAAATAAAAACCTTCCATGTGTCATAAAATCATCAGGAGGTGGGGGTGTGGATGAAATTCTTTCATTTCACCAAAGTATGGAAAAAGGCACAATAAAAATCCACCCCCAATGGCTCGTGCCAATCAAAGCATGCCACATGTCCATGTGGCCGGCCAAAATCTTAAGGCGGGTCCGCAGAGGGAAAAGAGCTAGTTCAGGCCCACACTAATAAAAAGGTGCCACATGTCCCATCTAGGAAATGGTTAGAGTCAATAGAAAATTAGAAATGTGCCCTTGAGGGCCAATAAGAAGATGCCACGTGGCATCGAAGCGGTAGAGCATGGAGCGACAAAGGAAAATTTTCCAAAATCCAAAAAAGGGATACAAGTGAACTAACAGACCCACAAATTAATTAGAATGTGCCATGTGGCATTGGAGTGGCAGGAGCAGAGATTTTTGGTTAAATTTTCCAAAAAATTCAAAAAATGGAAAATTTTAAACTTTCAGCCCACCAACCCAATTTTTCCCTTATTTTGCCCTAAATCTTCAAAAGGGCATAACGTTTGATCCAGAACTTAGATTTTCATGTTCTTGGTGTCATTGGAAAGTTGGTAAAATTATCTACACGATGGAGGGTTCAATTTTTTGTTTTGGTAATGTTTGGAGAGAAAAATGAAAAACACCTCTGGCATGAGAAAAAGAATAGAACTGACATTTCAACCACCATTTTTAATGAAGTATGGATTCGCATTCTTCTCCAGCATGGTCAAAAACATTAGGGAATGGAACATTTAAGGGTACCCATGCATTTTTACATGAATTTGGTTGGTGGTTGAATGATTCTTTCCATTTTCCCGCATTTCTCCTTACTGGGCTCGAACCTTCATTGTTAAAAAGCTAAATTTGGCTCATTTGAAAAGGTTGTTCATATTTTCTACTCTGCCCTCCCTTCTTTTCTTCCCTAGGGTTGAAAATGGAGGTCGAACCTACTCCTCCCCTACTCTGTAATGGAATTTTTGCCTTTTACCATTAAAATGATGTTCTGTGCAAACTTCTGGAGCAACAAAAAACATGTTTTGTGGTGCATCTATCCACCCTTGCTCATTTTTTGCTTGTTTTCTTCTTGCCTCTCTTCATTGTAGGTATTTGTGCATGTTTGAATGTTCATTGTAGGTTTGGAGCTATGTTCATCGGAGTTTTTGGGACATTTTCTGTGTGAAATCTATCCTTGGGCCTGTGATGCATCTGTCCATCCTTCCCATTGCTCACCTCTTCTTGTTCCATGGTAGTTTTGATAAATGTTCAACAATTTTCCTTCTCTGGTGTATCACCATTTTAGTGTAGGCTTTTGTTTTTCCTCTTTTCTCTCTCTCCCTATCTCCTTGGAAGTTAGATTAGGATTAGATTAGCTTGCCTGCACTGGAATAGCTTTTGGAAAGTAGTTTAAGAAGAGGAACCAGCCCTTAATCTGGAGATTTGCAAAGATTTAACGAACCCCACCTTGAGGAATTTGAAATCCACACAAGGTCCCACACTTTGGGAAAGCTCAATGTTGTGCATTCACACCAGATGAGTTTGCCTTAGAAAAGAAAATCCATAACTAATTTGGGGGTGCTGTGAATTTGCACTAACAATTTTAGCATGCCCGGTGGAACCTTAGAAGTCTTCCACTTCATCTTTTATAGGTTGGTGTGTTCCTATGAAGATTTTAGCCTTTAGAGGCACTTGCAAACACATCTGGCAACTCCATCTGATCAGCAACCCATTTATGAAGTTGCAAACCCTTTTTTCCCATTCATTTTCAATTATTTTCCATTCATTCCTCTTTCCATCTCTTTCATTCCTTGTGCAATCATGACTTCATTTCCATCATGGAATTCACATTTACAACAACAACAGTATATTCCACCTCCAACATGTTTTACAAATCCTCTAAATCAACATTTTGGTCAAATTCAAGGTCAACATGCTTACCCATATGAGCAATACCAAAATCAGTTTGGTTGTGAAGCACATCAAGAGCAAGGGTACACATGCAATGAAGACAATCAAATGGAAGATGTTGATTTTGTGGAGAAAATCCAAAAGATGGAGGCAAAAATGGTGCAATCAAGAGCAACAGCTCAAATGAAGGCTTTCAGAATTGGTTGCAGGACTCCTTGTCCATGGGGAGGCCCTTTTCCAAGACACTTCAGCCCTCAAGAGAAGATGGAATTCATGATGGAGATGTTGCCCCAACTTGCACAATGGACAACAGAGATAGAGGCCTATAAACTTGGTGCTGAACAACCTTATCAATGGGTAAGTTCTACACCATCAACTGGTTCTTCTCTTTCCATTCCTCAAGTAGCACCATCTCAATTTGGGCTTCAATTTTCAAGATTCCCATTGAATGTTGTCCCAAATGTTGAATCCATTTCTCCATTCCCTAGTCTTCCACCCCATCTCAATTCTTCTTTCCTCTTTCCTTCCAAATAGTCATCCCCTCCACAAGAGCCAATAGAAATACCCTCTCCTCCAAAGAAACAAGAGGTTTCACCTCCTCCACCACCACAAAAAATTGTAAAATCAATTGAGTTACAACCCACCCCTCCTCTTGCATTCCCAAATCCATGTTGGGAGAATGAAAATCAGAAAATCAGTCATCAAGGACAGCAAGAAGAAGAGCCAAACAAAGAAGAAAAAATCATAAGTTTGGTAAGCTTGGCTCTCAAATATCAGGATCACAAAGATCCCATTGATGGTTAAGCCTTCAGAAGAGGTTAGAGTTGGAGAACAAGTGGCAAACAAGGTTGATTTTACAACAACAGTGAAGCAAGAAAAATAGCAGCTTGTTTGTGATGAGTTGAGTGTTCATGTTGGCACTTTTTCCCAAAGAGAATGCTGATCCAATTCAAGTTGCACAATCAGCCATGGAGGAGGAAAGCTCTGAAGAAGATCTTGCAGTCCCAACTTGTCCTCTAGAGCAGCAGATTGAAGAGTTTGACTTGACAAAATTCATGCTAGAGGAAGAGTTCTATCAAGAGCAAGATTATCTTCAAGTAGCAGAGGAAATAAAATCTTCTCAAAATCCAAAAGAAGAGGAGCACATTCCAGCTATGAAGGAGAAAAGTGCAGATCCAAGGGCTTTGAGCACAAAGAAGACTACAGGAAGAACCTTCAGTTCTTCTTTCTACTTCATCTCTCTCGAGTTCTAGTGCTGAAGAAGAGTTTGATCTCTCAAACTCAATGTTGGAGGATGAAAGAAACCATGGTGATCAAGTTGCAGATCAAGAGAACACCATGGGAGAGGTTGAACATTTGCAGCAGGATAGCGATGAGGTAGTTTACCTGTCTGATTTGGAGGACTGTTTTGATGAAGAAGAACCGGTTGAAATCACACCATCTTCTCCTTCATCATCCATCTTCCAAACACAAGAACCTGTTGTCATGGAGGACAACATTCATTTTGAGCATCCTACATCTTGTAGAAGCTCTTTAGGATCAAGATTGGAAGATTTAAATCTTCCATGTTCTTCATTGGAGGAAGAGAAAGCGAAGAAAAGTTCTACCATTGCTTCCACACCATCCACTCAAGAAGGTCTGCAAGAAGATTCCATTTTTGGAATGGAAAATCAGAGTTTATGGGCATATCAAATGGATCAGACCTTGCCCAATCAAGGTATTTGGCTTCATTGGAGCCAAAGGAGAAGCCACAACTAGTCATGCTTGCCTCTAAGCATGAGGATGATATGCAAAGTTCCAAGGATCAGCTGCCATACCTCTTCAATCCAAATGCAGAGCAACTAAAAGAGGTGTTGGATTTATTTTCAGCTGACACCTTACTGATTTGGGTAGAAGACCAGCTTCTTGTTGATTTTCCACTCATCCAACCAGCCATGTTCAGTGCCAAATTAGTTGCATGGCTGCCCATTTTGAAGAAAGGAAGCTATTTTGCATAACTAGTTGTAGGGTTTGTTTAGCTCACCTTTTCTTCCAGTTAGAGTAGAGTAGGTAGGTTTGCTTTTCAGCAGAAGAAGTGCTTGTGCACACTCTGCATGTTCCATTTGGAGCATGTATGATTTTTAGTTTTGTACATAGTTTTTTGTGTTGCTGGTTTTGCTCTTGCATAGTCCATTTCAGTGGCATTTTGGTGAGAACAACTCTAAGTTCAATGGGCTTCAAGTGTCTCAGAAGGAAGTTTTCAAAGTTTATATCAGTTTATAGGCTACAACTCATGACTCCATGCCCAATGGATGCTTCAAAGGCTATTGATCATTCATCTAGCAGGAAGATGACCCCTCTGAGTCGCCAAATTGTTATCCAAAATAAGCCCCTTGCTCATTTTTGGCTAACTTCCTTTCATTCCTTCCTCCCTTGTGCCTCAGATGAATTTTTCTACTTTTTAGGCACTCAAATTTTTCTGAAAATGGTTTCATTGGATAGATAATCTTCTCAGCTTTCCAGAAAGGTAAATTTTTCCTTCTAACTCTTTGTATTCCTTCAAGTTATGGCTTGGTGGAGTTTTGGATTTGGAGGGAAAGTTTCCCATAGGGAGGTCCATGCCAACCAATCAGAGATGTGCCATGTCATGCGGATGGAATGGCAGGATTGGCAGAGGGCGATTTTAGAATTTTTTCCAAATATTGGTGGGGTGCAGTCAAAGAAATTTTTTGGCCCAAAGGCCCACCAGCTAATAGGAGGAGGCCACGTCGTCCATGGGGTCATTAGAGGTCGGAGCTGGCCGGGAGAAGGCTGGAAAATTTTCCCAAAGGTTGGTACTAAAGGAATATCTTGGTCCAAAGGCCCAACAACAAATCATAGCCTACCACGTGTCCTCAGAGCATCAAGAGGTAGAGGGGAGTGAAGGAAATTCTTCCTTTTCGCCAAAACAGGGAAAATAATGGCACAATGAAGGCTCCAACCGCAATGGCCCGCACCAATCAGAGCAACTACCACATGCCCATGTGGTCAGCGAAAACCTTAAGGTGGGCCCGCAGAGGAGAAAAGAGTTTGTTCAGGGCTGACACCAATGACAATGCGCCACGTGTCCCATTTGGGAAATGGTCAGAGTCAATATAAAATTGGAAGCGCACCCCCAAGGGCCAATAAGAATATGCCACGTGGCATTAGAGTGGTGGAGTACGTAGCGACAAAGGAAAATTTTTCAAAATCCAAAAAAGGCATAAAAGAGAACTGGTAGACCTGTGAATTAATTAGAACATGACACATTGCATTAGAGAAGTGGGAGTGGAATTTTTGGTCAAATTTTCCCAAAATTCAAAAAAGAGGTAAAATTTCAAATTTTTAGCTCTGCTAGTTCCGATTTTCCCCCTAGTTTTTGTCCTAAATATTTAGATAGGTCATAAATTTTGATCCAGAAGCTCAAAGTTTTCACATTCTTGGTGTCATTGGAAAGCTGGTGAAATTCTCTACATGATGGAGGGCTCAAATTTTGTGGTTTAACAAATGGGGTTTGGAGAGAGAAAATCAAAAAATGCCTATGGCACAGGAAGGAGAGCAAAACCGACATTTTAACCACCATTTTTAATGAAGTATGGCTTCGCATTCTCTCTCCAGTATGGTCAAAAACATTGGGGAAAGGAATTTTAAGGGTACCCATGCTGTGTTATATGAATTTGGTTTGTGGTTGAATGATTCCCTTTCCATTTTCCCACATTTCTCTCTTCTGGATCGAGGTCTTCATTGTTAAAAAGCCAAAATTTGGCTCATTTGATTTAAGGTTGTTCATCTTTTCTACTCTTCCGTCCCCTTATTTTCTTCCCCAGGGTTGAAAATGGAGTTCAAACCTCCTCCCCTTTCTTTTTAATGGCATTTTTGGCTTTTACCATTAAAATGATGTTTTGTGCAAAACTTATGGAGAAAAAAAAACATGTTTTGTGGTGCATATTGTCCACCCTTGCTCATTTTTTCACTTGTTTTCCTTCTTGCCTCTCTTCATTGTAGGTATTTGTTCATGTTTTAACGTTTCAATTATAGGTTTGGAGATGTTTTCATGGAGTTTTTAGGACATTTTTTGTGTGAAATCTATCCTTGGGTCCTATGTTGCATCTATCCATCCCTTCCCATAGCTCACCTCTTCTTGTTCCATGGCAGTTTTGATAAATGTTCAGTAATTTTCCTTCTCTGGTGTATCACCGTTTTAGTGTAGGCTTTTTGTTTCTCCTCTTTTCTCTCTCTCTCCCTGTCTCCTTGGAAGTTAGATTAGGATTAGATTAGCTTGTCTGCACTGGAATAGTTTGTGGTAGGTAGTTTAGGAAGAGGAACCAACCTTCTGTGAAGAGATTTTCCCATTTGCAAAGGTCCCACACTTTGGGAAAGCTCAATGTTGTGTATTAACACCAGATGAGTTTTCCTTAGAAAAGAAAATCCATAACTAATTTGGGGGTATTGTGAATCTACACTAACAATGACTTTTATGGAAGTGATGTCATCCTTGTCTTCCTTTTCCTCCCATGCCATGGTGGTTTTTTTTTAAAATCTAGACCCTTTGATTGAAATCAAAAATCCTTCAATGATTATATCTTCATTAAGAGTTTCTAGATTTAATTCAAGGGGAATTTCGTGAGTAGTAGGTTATTTTTATTGGGGAAATTATGTAGCTTCCAAGGTTTTGATTTCCATGAGCTCTTCTTCATCAAGACATTCCTCCAAGTCATATAAGAAATCAATATCATTGTCTTACTGCTATGCCAAGGTCTCTCCATCTTACATGATGGTCTTTTAGTCAAATTTTTTTTCATCATGTATAGATTCATCTTCAAACATGAAGCTCGTGAGATCAAACTCTTCCAAAAACTTTGGTTTCTATAGAGAATGGTTGGGAGAGAGATTTGTAATATCTAGTGCACCTAAATCATGATTTGAATTCTTTGAATTGGATTCACTCATCCCTATGTGCTCCTCTTCTTTTGGATTTGGAGTTGCTTCTTGTTCGCATTGAGGTGATGAATGCTTCAAAGGAAAAAGGGACAGAAGAAATGAAGTGGGATGAAAGGCTAGCATATGGAGAAGGGAACTCAACATTTGGAGTAGTATGACATGATATAACATGGCAAGGGGGAAAATATGCACAAAGAGTCAGTGACAGACTTACCAATTGACAAGGTTTTCTTGCACTTCACTCATATGTTTCAATACCCTCAATCCACTACATAAGTGGGGGCAATATTTATTCTAAGAAATCAAGATTCTCTTGTGGGTTATAGTGTGTAGGAATAGGGCCTTCCGATGGACAAGCAGCCCTAAAACCTATCCTAAACGATTTGATTTATGTTGTAGCCTGAGATTGAATCATTCCTACCTCCATTCTTTGGATGTTCTCTAATAGGTGAGAAAATTCTATCTGACCATAGTCATCATATCAATACCCATGTCCTTGATAGGTTCCATAGTCAAGCTGGTTTTTCTATTGCTCATATGGGTAAGCATAGTGGCTTTGAATCTAGTTATAATGTTGATTTTGAGAAGTCGTGAGCCTCATTAGAGGCTAATGGTACTGCTGAAACTATGAATTCCACTTCACAAATGAAGTCATGTCTGTAAAACTTCATAGAATGAGGGAATATGAGAGACATGGAAAGAAAGATGAATGAAACATTGATGGAAGAAGGGTTTGTAATTTTTTTAGAATGGGTTGTTTGGACAAAAATAAGTCACAAGATGTGCTTTGTATGTTCCTCCAAAGGATGAATCTCCCCAAATAACACAACAACTTGATGAAATGAAGTGGTATGATGCTTCAAACCATCCCACCAGACATGCTAGGAAAACTGTTGACGATTATCTTTTCAGATGAACCGTCAGAGTCGTTGGATACCTTAGGTTAGTGGGACATGCGTCCAAAGGTAACCTCCATATTTTAAATAAGATGGCTCTTATCTATGGTGTGAGATGAGGGTTAGAGAAAAATAAAACATATCACAAAACTAACAGAAGCAATATGCCAAAAAAGAACAGGTTAATCAAGAATCCATCTGTGTAAAATAGGAAAAGGTGAGCAATGAAAAGGGTGGATGAAATGCACCATAAGACAAAGATAGATTCACACATAACACCAATTCAAACTCATTAATCAAAGCTTACAAAACCCATAATGAACATTTAGAGACATGCACAGTATACCAAAAATGAATAAAGTCTATTAGAGATAATAAAAAACATGCAAAGGATGGATGAAATGCATCAAAGGAAATATTATATTGCTCCAAAATTATGCATAATACAATAATCAACAGGTAAGAGGAAAGAAAAATGTGATTAAAAATCTTTAGGAAGAAGGCTTGAGCTCTATGTTCCTACCCTAGTAGAGAAGAAATGTGGAAAGAGAGAAAAATGGCTAACTCTAGGGTATGTTTTTAATGAGCCCCTAGATTACAATATATAGGATGAGAAGAATAGAAGAGAACAATCTCAAAACTACTTTTCCAACCACTTCCCAATTTTAATAAATGAGATGAAGTGACAGAAATAGATTTGCAAAAATTTTCTCACACTGCCCCATGATCTGATTTTAAGAAATGAGATCCATATTCATTCAACGCATTCTCAACTACTTTCCAACCACCTCCCTTGAAGTGGGATCATATTTTAAGGAATAAACCCTCAAATATTTATTACATATCCAAACTCCTCAATTTTTGTGCATTGGATTTTGAGCCATGATTCCAACGAAACCTATTTTGTGGTGTTTCATTAAGAAATGCTCCATTTTTGGCCCTTTGAGTGTAGGTGGAATTTCCTCTCTATTCCATACTTTTTGAAAGATATGAGCAATTAAAACTTCTAGGTAGTCTTTATTACTGCTTCACACGTGGCATTGACCTTCCACCAATATTTGTAACATGCTTTCGGCTTGGAGTCCATTTGTGCTGAGCTCCACGTAAAGGCCAAATGCATCCCCATGGTCTCTGATTTTCTTGCATCTTTTGAATGTGCGCTGAGCTGACACACGACATCTTCTACAGATATTTATATTTTTTCTTGAGTTTGGAATGGGAATCATTGTACATTAACATGAGGATCATTTCCTCAGCCGACCACTCATCATGGACTCCACATGGAGGTCTTGCGGGATTTTGGAATTTCATTACTCCCCTTTTGTTTTGGAATTGCACTAAGCTGACACATGGCACCTTCCACGAGTCCATTACCTTTTCCAAGTTGACTTGTCTTGGGTTTGGATTTTCACCATGATTTGGCTAATTATTCCTCCATATTTTTAAATGCTTGACTCCTTTCGTATTTATTCTGAGACTGTTATAACTATCTTGATTACTCACAGTAGGAATCTACTTGTTATCTAATTCCAGTTGGCGGTGGAGGTAATTAGATAACAAACACAAGAACTTAATATTTAGTAAATTTAGCAGAAGAGTTAAAATTTGAAGTATTGGTATTAAAAATGTAAATATACTTACTATGTTGGGTATGTCTAGGGGTAGTTGTTTCTTCCACTGTAAGTGGTTGAATCCTTAGGGAGCTCATTGGTTTAACTTGATGCTAGGAAGTTTTTTGAGTACTATCAGATGAATCTATAAATATTTGGTAATGTTTAAAATTACGCATAGTTTATAATATATTAATAAATAATTATATACTATATGTTCCATTACTTCAAGAATCATAGCCTAATTATATAATTACATATTTGTATTAATACCTAGAATAATTGATGCAGATGTTTCTAGTGCTTGCAATTGGGTGGGTGTAGCATAATTCCTCATGCGTTTATGCATTGAACCTCCAATTATAGATACTTGTGCATCTAGGTAAGATTATTCATAATCCTTAAGAGTTTGATAACCTCTTAATGCATCTTGTCTTCTTGCATTCAATGCAAGTGCTTTCTTCTGAAAGAAAATTTAAAATCAGCTAAATTTTGCAAATAAATTAATCAATTTTTTTCACACAATTTGAAAATTTAAACTTACCTCTTAATCCACAATATAAAGGAAATTTACTTTCATTCTTTCATCAAGTACAATAGGAATATTTGCATCAGAGTTAAAATTATGACATGCTTCATAATATAATGCAAGTATATAATTACAACATGACAATGATGCACCCTCACTACAAATAGTATGTGTAGAATCATTACAAATCTTTTTGGATATATTTATACACCAATAAAATTGTAGGAAACTTATGGAACATAGGATGTAAACAAGATCCCAGTACGGTATGAGTAATTATCTACCGTACAAGAGTATCCTATCCTGAAAAATTTTGATCATAGCTTGTAGAAAAGTGTTTTGAACAACTTGCATAGTTAAGCCCCATCTTGATTTAGAGGTGTTAGAGATTTTTGCACATATGTCATCAAGAAAAGGAGAATTCATTATTCATGTTATGAGCTTATTAATATTATGATAAATAAATAATAAATACTAAAAATCACTTAGTAGATTATCACCTTCGACCTATACACTAAAGCAGGACTCTAGATACTTTTTATCCACATTTAAGAGAAAAGATTTTTTTGTGACATGGTTGACATTTGTGTACGAAAGCTTGGTTAAGTGATGGATATCTTCTAGAGATGTACCAAAAGAAAATTATCATGATGGAAGGTTCACTTTGAATACATATGTGGACTTGGTAAAATTGGATAAAATAAATTACAGTAAACTGGTGTTGGTGTTATACTGCGGCATGTAAATTATCCCTTGAAAACATTATCTGTCAACCTAGTCACTGAATGTTTCCTTTAGCCTCAATAATGTGTAAATTTGGGGGAACATAAGGTTTTTTAATAGATTTTTCAATTTATCCTATGAGAGGATGAATGGCTGACCATTTTTGGATTGGAGTAGGACATTATTCTAGATTTTAGGAGCTGTGAACGGAGTTTGTACTTTGGAATCTGGAGATGGAACTTGGAGGTTGGAGTGAGGATAAATGATAGAATGAAATAAGGCTTGAGGATGGAGGACCCTAGGATATATATATGCATGAGAGGTGTAGCTAACGTGGCATTAGATGTGGTGGTAACTGGGTGTGATGGTCACATGTGGGCAGATGCATGGCTGTAAGTGAGATACTATTAAAACCCGGCTACATGTACAACCTGTTGGTTACATATTCAGTCACTCAGTTGCACATGTAACTGGGAAGTTGCATATGCAGCAAGGTGGTTGTATGTGTAACTAGATAGATGCATATGCAACCGGTTGTCTTTATATGTAGATGCCCAATTGTATATGAATTTGCCCAGTTGTATATGCAGCCGTCACCTGTTACAAATGTGTGTATGTACGAATTTTAACTTCTCCCTCTTTTGTTGTGATTCTTATTTTTCAAATTTTCACCATTTTTTGAAACCCCATTTTAGAGATTCGCCACCCATTCTATAATATTTTTGTAAGGGGAGGTCTTAATGTGAACCTTGGTTTCAAGATAAAAAGGCATAACTCAATGTATTGAGGCTCTTCATATCAATAAAGAGAAACCCTTATCACAAATGTGTGTGAAATCAGGGACATAAGAAATCTTAATAAAACAATATTTGTATCTAGCATATGTAAATTTGGGGAATCAAACATAAGTAGGTTTCCCTAGGAATTATTGTTTCTAACATTTCTCCAAAGTAATCTACCTCAATAATTTTCACATCACACCCCTTTTATCCTTAAAACAATTGACACTAATGACACATGTTCCTATATGCATGTTCGTAAGAAAGAATTGTTATTCATTTTCTCCCGAGAGCATATTCCTCACTCCTTGAGTCCTCCTCCCTCAAACATGAATTTCATCACTCCTCTTCTTCCTCTAGGGTTTCTATATGTGGATTTTAGCTTCTTTTATGCATCCCCTTTGGATTTTTCATCGCACATTTCACATGTGATTTTCTAGTTGTAATTATTAACAACCATTTCAAAATTCAAATATTTTACACAAGATATTTTTGTTAATTTATGACAGTTTTGTTGACAAAATTGTCTAAGGGAATATTTTGTCTTTAATTTAAATCCCTATGTGTGTAGTACATTTATGAACTTCAATTAATTTGAGTTGTTTGCTTGGGGAAGAAGCTAGTAATTCATCAGAAGGTTGTATACCTCTAAATAAGATGTCTCATATTGTATTGTGTTTGCGAGTAAAAATGTACTAAAGTGCCTAAATTTTCAATATAAAGTTTATTTTTCAAGATTGATATTGTATGTGCGTATGTTATTTCATCTATATTATAATATAGTATATTATTTGATGTTGATTTAGCGCACACAGTCAGATAAAATTCAAACCCACAAATCCTTCTAATTAAAAACAGTATCTAATATTCTAACCATATGTGTAGTGCGAGGGAATTATATTTGTTAAAATATGGGTGTGAATTGATGATAATAAATAATTTTCTAAATTGAATGGAAAAATTTGACGATGTGATGGTTTTGAGTTTATGTGGTTTATCATTCAATGGAGAGGACAACTAACTCTTTTGTAATAGCATGTATTTTGGTCTACATACATTGAACAATAAAACAATGGTTTTGTGTCTCCATACATTGAACAAGAAAATAGTTAGTTTGAAAGTAGGGAGACAGATGAGTATAAGTTGAAACTATATTACAATAATTTAAAAGTATTTACTTTTGTCGTGGAGGCGTCCAAGTGATCTACATTCTCTTTCTACCAAAATAGATAAAGTAAGTGGAAATTTATGCTTTTGATTATTGTATGTTTTTTGATTAAAAATCACACTTTTAATTTTTACTTCTACTTTTTGATGCACTTTTGAGGTAAGTTTGCCTACGCCTTATTGGCTTGATTTTTTTTGCTTTCTGAGGTATGAATTTCTAGAGCCTTCTATCCTGGCGATAGGATTGTAGACCCCCATAAAAAACACCATAATATTTCATACATAATGTTATACATGCAATGCATTTCTGTGGGACCCACTTCTCCTTTTGTGGTGTCTAGTCAACACAACCCAGTCACGTGATCCTATGAACGAATCGATAGCCAAAGAGATGTCATTTCCCAAGGTAGATCCCAAGGAAAATATCAAGGTAGAGAAAGGTGGAGGAAAGGACAAAGAAAGGTGGTGAAAATTTAAGATGCATTGCTTTGGTTTTTTTTTCCTTACGCAACTGTGAGACTTTCCATTCCATCGATTAAACACAATAAAATTTTAAGCACCAAAACACTTAAAAACAATTATGTGAAGCTCCATTTTGTTGTCCATTGCAGGATAATTTGAAGGGCGGAGAGGAGTTACAGAGATTATTTATTCAAGAATCCTTAGATCTGACATAATTCTACATTATTCCTCTTCTAAACTATAGGTGCAAAATATCTAGCAATAAAAAAAATTAGATGAATGAAACTATGTGATTTTTAGATTTTAAAATTGTTCACAGGTAGACATTTTTGAATGTTTCTTTTTTATATAGTCACAATACAATCATGTGTGAAGTATTTTACATGAAAACATACACTTATAGTATTAATAACAATACTTATATATTAAAACTTGAGTATTAATAACACTTTTTAAATAATAACATTAGACATGGCTCCCATGAATGAAAACTAGAAAAATGATACCTTTAAAAAAGGGGGTAGCTGATAAGTAGATGAGCTAGCCTATTACGAATTCTAAACACCCTAAAAACATCGAGCATTAAAAGGATGAATTTTTCAATATTCAATGCCAAAAGTGCCTCAAGAATGTGTATGGAAACAACCTTGCAAAAAATACTCCCATCAATTTCAGTATATATATAAAAATTGAAACATATATAGATTGTGGCAGGAAACCATGGGTAAGTACAGAAAGTTGGGGGACCAAAAAGTGGACATCAAATCCTAAATTTTACATAAAAACAAAAAACATAAAATTTTCTCTTCCACGGACTTGAACCATGCCGAAAAATCAAAAATATGTCACAAAAATGGTACCATCGCGTAGGAGAGATAGTTAGCTTTGTAGAAATATTGATTTTAAAGTTAATAGAGTATGTTAAATATCATTTTATAATTTTTTACTAATAGTAAGTCTTTAAGACACTTTTTCTTGTGAATGTTCATGTCTATGTTTAAGACTTTAACTTTTGTTTTAGTTGTCAGAATGTGAAAAAACCTATACCATCCCACCCATTGTGAAATTCTATACATGTTCAAAAAAAAAAATTGATTTCAATATTTTTTGATGAATTTATGGGGGGAAAATGGAAAGTGCTCCATTTTATTTATGTTTTCAGACCACTTTCATGGAAAAAATCATAAAACATAAAATATTTCTATAAAAAAGTGGCTCAAGAATGTGGATGGAAACAACCTTGCAAAAACTCCTCCCATCAATTTCACTATATATAAATTTTTTTGAAACATATATGAATTGTGGGAAGAGACCATATGCTCTGGGACTAAATGCAACCTCAAACATTTGAGATCCTCAAATTATTAAATCCATATTGAGAAACATGAAATGACACTCCCTTCTATTGTTGGCTCGAGTATACATCCAATTAGAAAATATTAGAACCCAATTATGATAACAAAATCACATTATTATAAACAAGATGTGTGTAAAAGAGAATGACTATTAAGGGGAATAAACTACGATAAATATTTTTTTGTTTTGAAACAATTTTTTTGCCTCCTTCACGGCTTTATTTTTATTTGTTTAGTATTTATTTTATTTAAAATGAAGATCTCTACACTTTGTTTTAATTTCTAATTTAATAACACCCACATGGAAATCACTGCAAGTTTACGTGGATTTGTAAGACCTAGGTTACTCTTGTTAGGTCCCTGAAATATTGACTAAGTATGAAGGCACATGCACGTGTAGGACCCCAGTTACAGGATGGTGTGCAAGGCAAAAGTGCACAAGATAAAAGGCTTAAGGAAGAAAATAGCGTGTGCAGCATGAAAGGAGGTTCAAGAATTAGCCAATTTAAGAAAAAAAGGTAGAACACATGAAAAGCGTGATCAGTTGTGCATGGATAAGATGTCAGCCTGGTAACATGTGGCCCAGGAAAGAGCATGCCAGTGATGGGATCTTCTAGAAGATCATCATGAGATGCAGTGGAGAGATCAGGCCTGAAGGAACATGCTCACTTGGAGGACCACATTCAACACTTGGTGATGGATCTAAGAGCATGGAAATCCAAGTTGGCAGTGGGGGAAGGTGATACATAAAAGTTGCTGCAGCAGGAAAAGGGAGATAAAGATAAAGAGACCAAGATAACATATATATGGGGATATATAGATAGAGGAAGAGATATACATAGAGAGAGAGAGAGATAACATGGGTGAAGCTCTGTAGGGTTACCGCGAGTGGAAATTTAATGCATAAAGGAATGTACTAAGCTTAGCATTGTAATTTCTTTTTCTTTTTGGCATAGTTATACAAGCCTAGTGATGTGCATGACTGTGGTCTGCCATTTATGGCTCTTGTAATGAAACATTGAATATAATGAGGTTACCTATTGTAATTAGATATGAATATCAGTGGGATTTATCTATATTTCATTCATAGAAGTTCTCTTTCCTTTCATGTTATGAATGAATGGATGTATCTTTCTTTCTATTGTAATATATGTTATGGAGTCTTTTAAAACACTCAGTCTGAAGAAACCACAAGGATCTAGAAGTTGTTCTAAGCCCTATGATTCTTATATATCTAAAAATATTTCATGTATACTCTTATACTACTCATAGATGAATGCTTCCCACTAAAAATCACATAAAAGAGAGACTCGGCACCGACGTGTGCCTCAAGTGAGCACTCAAATTCTACTGGGTGATAGTCTAGCGTGCATGGGATTCCTTCCTTTTATAGTGGGATTAAAATTGACTACATCTTGGTTCCATTACTAGGACCCTATTTTCAAAGTTGTAGTGGGATATAGCATGCATCATGATCTGTGTAAAGAGTAATAACAGATCGGTTAACATTGGAAAATGTTGAATTGTGGTTCAAGAGCACAGAAGATGAATTTTACAAGAGATTTAGCACTGGACCCGAGTTTAATAAACATAGATGGGTAGAATAAAATCTCTACGATGACCTGTATAAGAATTTTTTTTGTTGCTTCCCAGTAGAGTTATATGGATGGATTTTTAGCCCTATGCTTATAGATCAAGTTGGCAGTATGGATCATGGATATGGACTAAAGAAGACTGACCAAAGGTTACGGGATGCATATTTGATGTGGACCCGTGCTGTAGATCACTGGTGGGGAGGAGTACTAGCTAGCTACACTCTAGAAAATTCCATTTCCACACATTCTTGCCAAGAGATTGCTGAGTTTGGAGTTTCTATGAGAACCTAGAGGAACATTTCTACATGCTATTCCTCTAGCCATGAAGATATTAATGGTTACTATTAGTTCAGATGCGCTCCCAATGGCCATCTAAACCATTCTGAGTGATGGGTAAGGAAGCTCGGGTGGAGGAAGATGGCAGATGAGACAATAGAAAGGGAGAAAGAAGAAATATGGCTCAAGTATGGTGAAGTGCATGATAGGGAGATTACTAGATGATGAAAGACTGCTAGTGTGATGGATTTATGGAGACAAACGTTGCAAGAAGGAGTTGAGGTTCACACGGGGGACGTGGAACCTAGAGTAATCCTATACTACCCCCATCTTGGCAAGCGCGTAAGGGATACCCCTCCTTCGGCTTCTAGTGAGAGCTCGTCACATGGAGAAAGGAGAGTTTTTGGTACATATCTAAACCCACCCAGTGATCAAGCCCTGGTGCTTGGTTTTCCTAAACCAGGAAGAAGTATTGATCTAGTTGAAACTAGTGGAAGAGACAAATCTGTACCTAGAAGATACAATTTTACATTCCCTTCTTCTATGGCTGCACATATTCCATTATTTGAAGGATTTTTTAGACAAGGGGCAAGTGTACAAGCTTTTGGTCTCACATCAAGAAGTGACATGGGAAAAAGTAGTGGTAGTGGGGTGCTATCACAGACCATCAACGCACAATTCAGTTGGACCGTGGGGGCACTTAGCACATCTCCTACATGCCCTATTGGACAAAGTGGTTCTAGTGGATCTGGTGGCTCTAGAGGTACAGGACCCAGTGGACCTGTTCGATCAGGTGGTGGAGGAAACACCAGAGGGAACCGAGACTCTAGTTCAGGACAAGGACCCTAGCTACCACCTCAAGTTTTATTTTAAATGTCTCTGCATTTACCATATTAAAGGGGCATTAAGGATGCTACAGAACATGTTCACAAGTGTGAACTGCTATGGCATGTGAAAGGTATCACAACCCCAGAATCAAAGGCTAGTAAATTTACAAGCACGTTGCAATGGCGCGCGCATAGCTGGTATAGAAAGTATAACCCTTATCAAATAGTGGTGGAATACATTGCCTTAAATAATGCATTCCTGACATAGTTCCAGATTCATAAGTTTGAGAAAAAAATCATTAGCGCTTTGAAGGAGATACAACAAGGAATGGTAGAGAGTGTGCGGTAGTATGATGTGTGCTTTAAAACTCTCTTGTCTAAGTTGACATATGATATACATCCTTCTCAGCATGCACAGTGGTTTATTGGAGGATTGATCACCCCTTTTAGAAATACCTTGTCTCATAAAACTTTTACAGATCCGTGCGAAGCATTGGAGGCTACCTTGCGCATCGAAGCTGTTGGTAGTATTGATTTTAGCATTAGTCTATTCTTGGAGGCTTGGATTGCTACTATGGCCAAGCAGTTGGAAAAGCTATCTATGAACTCAGTCAATGAGACTCACAGTGGTTTGTGGTGCACGGATTGTGAAATAGAGGGGCACGTTAAGGATAATTTCCTTCGGAGGATGGTACACATTGTGATAGTAGATTGTGAGATTTGTCATGGGGACCATGATGTAAGTAGATGTCCCTTGTTGTAGCGCATGATCAGGAAGAATGTATCTTATTATTACAATATTTGCACCTCCATGACCCATGATACTAAATATTGTAGGCTCATTGATCAGATACATGAGGCCATTGATCATGGGGTGCGCCAAACCAGCATTTCCAGTGGTTCAAAAAATGATGATTGCACAGCTATGAGGAGCACACAGATGGGGGCACATGTGGAAGGGATTTTCGAGGAGGATTTCATGGACGAGGTGACCACAGAGGAAGAAGAAAGTTCCCATGTGGAACATGTTTAAACTTTGGATCTACAGAACATTACAAGTGTGAGTGCTCAGACTTGTTGCAGTGCTCGTGGTGTAGAAAGAAGCATAAGTATGAGGAGTGCCCGGAGTTATATGAGCATATGAATCAGTAGCACCGGAAGGGACAAAGGTGTTGTGATGGTCAACATCAAGAAGGAAGACATACAATGGATGCCTCAGGTAACACGGGATGAAGGTTTGGAGCTTGTCTTGGTAATAATAAGGGCAGAAGTTGCATGCACACGGGAACTACCAAGATAAAACAACCTAGTTTTAAGAGAAGAGGTCGATCATGGAAAGTATCCAGACCTCGCGCATCAGAAGGAGATATATATAGACACCATGGATGTTATTCAAAGATTTCAAGGGGAGATCCAGTGTCTCAAGGAGCAATCCAGAAAGGGAGGAACAAGGAAGGAGAACTCGAGGCGTAGAGAAGGATGATCTTAGATGAAGTCAAGGAGGTGTGTAAAATGTTAAGGCAGGAGAACATCATTCCTTTTCTAGGATCCTAGTTGAGAGAGAAGGTACTGCGTGCCAGAGAAGAGCACGAGAGGTATGTCTTGCACACAAACCTTCCCCCTCACAGCCTCGACTATGACAAGGAGATTACATTAAATGAAGTTGTAGATGGATGGCTCCTCAACAATATACTCGTTGACACTGGTGTGGAAGTTAATGTTTTGACTTTGGATGCATGGCATCAGATGGGGAGACCTGGATTACAGCCATCTTCAAATGTGTTGTATATGGCAAACAAGACTAAGGAAATTCCCATCGGTGTCTTGAAGGATGTGGCTATTACTATTTAGGGAACTAAGTCTACTGGGGACTTTGAAGTCTTGGCGCTTACCGAGGCAGAAAATTTTCCAGCATTACTTGGGCACCCTTGGTGTTACAACAACAATGCAGACCTTCGGTTCAACAACGGGTACATCAGTTTTGAGAACAAAGAGGAGTGGGTCATTATACCCTTGGTTGATGGGAATTCAACACCCTACTTTGAACCATTGGGAGAAGAATTTCTAGACGAGATTTATGTGTGCTCAATTAAAGACCTTGAGATGGTACACTCTATTAATAGAGTTATCCAGTTTGAAGATTCTCAGTCAGTGAGTGATACCACCAACTTGGCATGTGAAAATTGGGTTGCATGAGACTTATAAATTAATGGGATGGTAGTTGAGAGGATCAATGACCAAGGTAAAAAATGCATGCACAATTCGGCACCTTGGAGAAAAAGAACTACCCAAGTACTCTGGAGGATCCTTCCCTGAGATCTTTCTAAAGGAAATAAAATCTTAGTGGAAGAATTGAGAAGGAATGGAGGAAGATGCTAAGTTACGTCTTGCTCAGCATAGACAGCTTGTTGGTGGGTGACGCATTAGGAGAGCCTTTTAGAGTGGTGCATGAGGCAATAATTACTCTCTCTGTCAGATTTTTCTAGAGGTAATATACCCACCAGCATCAGGGAGTACCATGGGAAGGAGCCCACCTCTTTCCATATCCAGGAGTGTGAATAAGTCTGGAGAGAAGGTATGGAAGCCTTGCCACCATCCCTCTGGGTGCACAATTTTTATTCTACACTTCAAGGTTGTGCGTGCACATGGTACATTATTTTAGAGACATGCCGCCAGACAAGGAATTGGCAAGAGCTCGCGGCTGATCTTATTCAAGCCTTTAAGTATCATAGTACCAAACCATCAATTGAAAAGGCCTTGCAAGGTATCAAGCACCTTACCATGGGGGATAGTTCTAGAATGGAAGATAGGCTATTGGAACTACTACATGAACTAGGATTGGAGGCGTGCTTCAAAGAGATTGAAGAAATATAAGAGTTGCAGCTTGAGCGCACATGTTTAGAAAAGGAGAAAGGAAAGTTAGTATATGTGATTGATGGATAGGAATCAAAAAACTTAGATGTTATCCATTCTATAGGAATTAGTGTCGTAGTGGATAGTGTAGATGCTCACACACATGCCTACCATGATCCTTTAAAGATGAAGAAAGTTAACATCGGTTTAGAAGAAGAACCGAAGGAAGCTATTATTGGATATTATTGGACGGAGAAGAAAGTATCAGAGATCATTGATCTGTTGCGTGAATTCAAGGATATATTCCTAGCGTGGGTACCATGAACTAAAATATGTTCACCATTCCTTGGGGGAGATAAGGATTAAATTTAAGGAAGGTGCGTACCCAGTTAGAAAAACGCCCTACCGGATGAATTCCAATTTCTGCGTGAAGGTTAAGGAGGAAATAGACAAGATGATAGCTTCTGGGATCATTGAGGTAGTATAAGAATCATAATGGATAAGTTCTGATGGTAATTAGCATCAAGAAGGATGGGTGGATTAGAATTTGTGTGGGATTATAGGGAATTGAATGTAGTTTGTGTCATTGATCCATTTCCGACCCCTGGGCCCCTTCACTGAAGAAATTTTGGAAGGATTCGTTGGGTGTGAAATCAATTCCTTTACGGATGTATTTTTAGGATACCACCAAGTCTAGATTACAAAGGAGGACTAGGAGAAGACAACTTTTGCCACCAAGTGGGGAATTTTTGCATATACGGTCATGCCCTTTGGGTTAAAGAATGCACCTATTGTCTTTTCATGCATAGTGGTGTAAGCATTCTAGGACTTCATTCATAAGTTTCTCTAGGTTTACTTGGATGATTGGATAGTATATGGTCTGGTTAAGGACAATCGTGAAAACTTGAGATTAATGTTTGAAAGGTGTAGATAGTTGAGGATATCCTTCAACATTAAGAAGTGTGTGTTTTCTACACCCTTTAGGGGACTTTATTGGGGCATATCATATATAAGAAGGGCTTGCTGGTAGATCCTCACTAAGGTTGAAGCTATTATGGGGTTAAGGGAAAATACTAGCTAGAGTGTAGTGCTGTGGATTCCTTGGGCATACGGGTTATTATAGGAAATTCATTAAGGGATATGCTAAGATCGTCGTCGCCCTTTGAAGAGTTGCTTAGACAACAAAAGTAACCTTCAATTAGGGAGAGGCACAGCATAGGGCATTTAATACATTAAAAGATAGGCTTATTACTATGCACCTATTTTTACGATTTACCTCTTGGGACTAAGCCCTTCCATGTCCATGTAGATTCCTTAGGAACTTTCCATTGGAGTAAGTACTTTACATAGCCAGGTGAGGGGATTGTTGATCATCCCTCTCTATTTCATGCAAGTATGAAGTTAACACCGAGCAAGATTAGAATTATACCATAACTGAGTGAAGGAGGCATTGTCAATGATCTATGCAATTTTTCAAATTTAGACAGTATCTACTGGGCAACACCCTTTATATTCTACACCCAACCACATGACATTAAGAGTAATTTAGTGAACAAGCCCATTCTTCAAGGGTGCATATGTCGAAGGGTGTTGTTATTTCAAGATTTTGAGTTCACTGTTGTATTAAAGCCTGAAAAAATCAATTGTGGACCTGATCATCTGTCAAGAATTGATTCAGGAGAGGATGTGAAAAGTATTAAGGAAGTAATGCCAGATTCAAAACTATTTATATTGTAGCGCACACCTTTGGATTTGGAACAGGTTTTTGTATTTTTAAAAGAAGGTGTGGCACCGGATGGAATGAAGGCATTGGAAAAGAAGTAGTTGGCCATACATGTTGATTAGTGGGGACTTATACAAATTTGTATGTGATGAAGTCTTTTGTATATGCATGTTAGAGCATGAGTGCCTGACCATCATGGAGGAAGCACACAGAGGAAGTGCGGGTGGGCATTACGCAGGTGATACCACCATGCACAAGATTTTAATGGCAGGTTTATGGTGGGAAAACTTGTATAGGGATTGTAGAGATTATTGTAAAGCATGTGGCCATTGTCAGTGCATTGGTAACCCAAGAAAAAGCTATGAAATGCCTTTGCATCCTATTCCCAGTGCACAGAGCCATTTGAAAAGTGGGCAATAGACTTTGTAGGACCTATTACACTGGAAGTACCTAGGACTAGGTCACGTTATGTCATCACTTGCATGGATTATCTCACAAGGTGGGTGGAAGCAGCCCTGGCTAAAGATTGCATGGTAGCAACAACGGCAAGGTTCCTATGGGAGAACATTATCACAAGGTATGGATGCCCTTTGAGTTTGACTAGTGATAGGGGTATGCATTTTCTGAATGAGACCGTGAAGATCCTACTATCACAATTCAAGGTGGCTCATCATAAGACTATGCCCTATCACCCACAAGAAAACGGAACCATGGAAGCATTTAACAAAATACTTAGTCATACCTTGACCAAATCTGTGATGTTGGAAGACAGGATTGGGATGACAAGGTATCAATAGTTTTATGGGCTTACAGGACTACGTATAAAAGAATAAATAAAGCCACACCTTTTCAATTGGTGTTTGGCATGGAAGCTATTTTTCTATTTGAATTTATGTTACCTTCTCTATGAATAACATGCACAGGAGGATTAGCTGATTGAAAAGTGCTGGAAGAAAGAATTGATGAACTAATGAAACTGTATGAGAGACGATCACTTGCCTATTAGATCCAAATAGTGGAAAAGGAAAAGTAGAAGGCTTGACATGATCGCCATATTAGAAACAAGAAGTTTGAGGTTGGGCAGATGGTGTTACTATATGATTCTAAGTTTATGTGCCATCCTAGGAAGTTGAAAGTCCATTGGTTAGGTCCCTACACAATCTCGTACATCCTTGATTCGGGCACGTGCCAGTTACAAGTGTTGGATGGGATAAATTTTCTTGGACACTTCAATGGTAGTAGGTTAAAGCCCTACTATAAATAAGTCTTCTTGGTGTTTGTAAATAAGGTAGTTTTTCCAGTTAGTTTAGAATTTTCCTTTATGATTTTTCCTTTCTTTATGCTTCCCTTTCGTGTTGTTGTTTTGTTTTGCACCTTGGGCGCCGGTAACCTTATTGCTATTTTTGGAGAATTTATGAGTACGCATAGGACCACACATCGTTTAAGTGTGGGGTGGATAAAATTGAAGAAGCACGTGATTAAAAGTACCAAGGAAGTTGTGTTGAAGATCCTTGTTGAGTAGCCCAGTTAAAAGAGAGATGAAGAGAAAAGATAGAATGGTTGGTGCCAGGGTAAAGCGACTTGTAGATCCCTCATAAAAAGGAAAAAGAAGTGCATTTAAAAACAACACAAGGTAGGTGAAAGAAATAATCTAGACAAAAGAAGTGCCTTTGGCATGGGTTGAGCGTGCGTAAGAGTCTCCTGTTAGGTTGGTTTAATTGCATGGTGGAAGGTTCGAGGATTTTTCACACAGGAAGGGCATGTGAGTTGAAGAGGGTTTTCACGCAGGAAGGGCGCATGAGTGAAGGCATTGAAGACAGGATTTGTTTTAAAAATCCGCATTAAATGAACAAAGTATGGGGTAGGTAAAGTAGCATTTAATGACCAGAAAAAGGAAAAACTATAAATAGTGGGTCGGGGAACTCTCATTTTACTTTGTGAAAACAAAGATTTGGAGATATAAGCGAAAGATATAAGCTAGGGTTTTTTTTTTTAGATTCAATTAAGGAGAAGATATGTGTGATTAAAAATGTAAAGAGCTAGTTTGAGATTGTGAACCAAAAGGGAGGAATTACACGGGTGTGGAAAGAAGTAAAAAGATGTTGTCTTGTGAAGAATTTATCAAAGTTAGGGTTCAACAAACTAGGGAACAGTTTAGAAGAATTGTATCGTAGATCTGAGATCGAAGGTTGGGAGAAGGAAAGTATAGTAACAAGGAGAGGATTGGATTGATACAATTACCTCGACCATGGCACTAAAGAAAGGGAAGGGAAAAGCTAAGGCTAAACAACCAAAACCCGAGGTAGATACAAACGAAGAATGGTATGTAGAAATGCAGTACCTTGACAGAGTGATGATGGGGAAGGAATGGGAATCCCATTTGAGGAGCATACCAATCAGTGACTATAATCATCACACCAACACTATAGAAAAGGAGATGGCATTAGAATTGGTACACCCAACCAACAAGCAAACACTTGAAGGTTTTCCTATCTACATAGATGACGTAAAGGTCAAGCTAGTGAATGCAAGGTTGTTGCAGCTCTACGAGTTGCCCTATTTTGGGAAGCCGAATCACTTGTACTAGTGGTTGATGTCTCGGGTGCACAAGGACTACTTCCACTTTACTGTGCACAAGATGTGCATGACTCCCTAGTTGATTGCATAGTTTATAGGCCTCATATGTGAGGGAGATAGCCTAGAAGATGACCTTGGTGACAAGGAGGATATTTAAGAAACCATCACGGAGTACGCTTGTAAGAAAGGGTCATGTTACTATAACATCTCAGACATCAAGGACCCCATTATGAAGATGGCTGCACACCTAGTAACGAAGCTGAATGGCCAAGAAAGATGGACATAAATCAATAAGCCATGGCTACATGTCTGCAGGAAGATTGCAGAGGGGAGTATTTATAACTTATCCACATACATTGTCGAGGAAATTGTAAAGAGCATGAAGGAAGGGGACATGATCCTCTTTGGCAATGTCCTACTCACCATAGTATTTAAAAAAATTGGAGTGCTAGATGCACGAGATAAGTTTGTGTGGGAGTACCCAGTCGAAGACCCTTCGCCTGCGAAGAGGTTTGAAAAATATGCATGTGATACAATGATGGCTCCCCACAAAGCACGGCTTGAAAAATGGTATACATGATTGAGAAATGCATTTAGGGTGGAGTAAAGGATCCCTGAACAGCTCCCAGCAGCCACGCAAGGAGAAGTTGAGTTCACGGTGTACCAGCACTACTGCTTGGGCAGGTTAAAACTTGTTGACAAATCATGGAGCCCTTGGTGCAAATTGCCTTTCACGTTCACTGCGCAATACTTCCAAGCAGGAGTGAATAGATTTAAAGAATCAAAGAAGCTAAGGCTAGAGCTAGGAAAGTTAGACTAGGAGCACAGGGATATGAGGAAGAAACTAAACTATCTCAAAGGTAAGAGCACATACGTGGAGAAGTACGTGTCACACGAGATCCATATGGCTAGGCCAATAACAATTCCTATCACTAGAGGATCTACGACATGTGTATACATGTGCATAAGGCCAAAGTTTGAGAATGACACATACTTGGTGGATGAGATCTCAATACCTAAAGACCCCTTGGGAAATAAGAAGCCAATGTATAAGAAGCGGGGTAGAGGAGAGGAAGGAGCACTGATTGTGCCAACTACTCAAATAGTGAGCATGCCTTCTACAAGTGCCAAGGCAAGCACCTATGTTCAGAGAAAGAAGTCTCTAGTAAAGGAGAAGATGCCAGAAGTAGAGGTGCTTCAACAACCCACCACCATGGAGGAGTTAGAAGAGGAAGAAGAGAAGGTATAATCTCCTGACCAAAAGACACCTCTCAGGAAGAAGCAGACGGTAGATGAAGAATCTGACTCTGAGGCGACTGACAGCTTGGAAAGATACCTGGGAGAAGGAGAGGATGAGAGTGAAGAAGGTGGCGATGTGGAGGAAGAGCTAGAGAAAGACAAGGAACCCCTAGAACCTCATGTATTTAGTGTCTATGACTCAGAGAAAGAGAGTGGGGATGAAAGGCAAGAGTTCATATTCGAGCGATGGAAAGGCGCACAAGGTGATGAAGGCACTGAAGATACAAAGACGAATGAGAAGGATTCCATGGAGAAGTAGGGAGACATAAGTTTTACCAAGGAGCAGATAACCGAAGTGGTAGAGTGAGAAGCAAAGAAGATGCTCAAGGCCCTTGTAGACCAGGAGTTAAAGCATAGCACAGACATAGTGCTAAAGGAAGGGAAGGAGGAGAACATTGAAAAAGTACATGACAGCTTAGGAGGCCCCACTCTGATAGTTAGCTTCCCCAAAGGTCAGCACTTGGTTGGAAGACCTCTGGATGTAGAACAAAGGTAGATAATGGCCTAGATGGATGATTTAAGGAAGGTGCTATGCACACGATACCCACTAAGAGACTTATAGCCATGAGATCGTTCGAGAAGGAGGGCGCGTACCTCAGGACCAAGAAGATGATTTCTTAGGCATTTAATTCCGACGTCGATGAGCCAGACTTTGAAGTCTGCCAAAAGGTGCTTATCATGTTGCCAGAGTATAAGGGAGACAACCCCTTAGTGAATGCTCAGGAGCTCTCATATGAGCAAGTGTGCAATGCTCTAAACAAGGTCATGGTGGAAACAGAGGTGAGGCTATTTGCCCGGGATGATAGTATAAGGGCCCTAGAGAGAAAATTGGCCAAGAAGGAAGAAGAGTTGGCTAAGGTGGCTAGAAACTTGAAATAGGGGGAATTAATCAGCATGCAGCTGAAGCGTGAGATAAAGGAGGAAAAGGAAAAGGTGTAAGAGGTATACAAAAAGGTAGAATTAATAAAAAGCACCATCATTTCAAAACACCTAGATCTAACGCCAATCCCCTAGAGGTATGCATTGACACTGGATTTCCTAGAAGACTTAATATGCATTCTCACCATAGAGAGATGACCCTTGGCATTGGAATCTATAGAGGAAGTAGCCGCAAACCTGAAGTAGGAGGACTGGTTAAAGGTGATAGCACTTGTTGCTGAGTATAGCCAAGTACTCGTGGAGATCAAGGTCACTGCCCAGTCTACAGAAGCCGCATATGACACATGCGTGGAATGAGATAAGGTGGCAAGCTCCTTCATTGCCATGCTTGAAGAAGAGCTAAAATAATTCCAGGAGAAGAACAAGGGGAATAGGGTAGAGAGGGACAAGGTTTTGGTCGAGGTAGAAAAGAAATAAAAGGTGATTGAGGCTTTAAGAAGCTCAACTAAGGCCCGCCTGAAGGAACTGCACCCCTGAATTACAAGGAGAATGGAAAAGCTTGTGGACCTGGGAAAGGAAATGGAACAAATTGTGGACACCTTGGGCACCCAGGGAGCTGGCCTAAGCTTTGATGAAGTGAGCACCCTGGTGGGTGACCTATGCCAAAAAGTGAAGGGCGAGGTCGAAGTGTGGAGCAAGTTGGAAGTAGATATGCGATGGGACTTTCCCAGCCTCTTGAATTAAAAATTGCCCCCCATTCTTCATTCTTTCTCATATTCTTTCATTCCTTATTCTTTTGTAAAATATATGTCTTCATCTTGGTTCCATTGAACCAGCTTGCACCTTGGTCAAGTAAGATGTTTCTGAGGGTAGAGAACAAGTGTAGTGTGGGGTGATGTTGGGCCCCTAAAATATTGACTAAGTATGAAGGCACGTGGGAGTGTGGGACCGAAGTTACAGGATGGCACACAAGAGAAAAGGCTTAAGGAATCAAATAGCATGAGCGGTGCATAAAAGGAGGTTCAAGACTTAGTTGATTTAAGCGATAAAGGAAGAACACGTGAAAAGCGTGATTGGTTGTGTGCGGATAAGATGCCATCCTGACAACAGGTGGCCCAAGAAAGAGCATGCTAGCGATGGGATCTTCTAGAAGATCATCATGAGATGGAGTGAGAGCTTAGACCTAAAGGAACATGCTCACTTAGAGGACCACATTTGACACTTTATGATGGATCTGAGGGTGCAGCAAGGTGAGTTGGAAGTGTCGGAAGGTGATAAATACAAGTTCCTACCATGGGAAAAGAGACATAGAGACAAGGAGACTGAGATAACATACACATGGGGATATAGAGATAGAGTAAGATATATACACAAAGAAAGATATAACATGGGGGAGGCTCTGCAGGGTTATTGCAAGTGGAACTTTGATGCAGAAAGGATTGTACTAAGCTTAAAATTGTAATTTCTTCTTCTCTTTGGCATAGTTATACAAGCCTAGTGATGTGCATGACTACGTTCTACCCTCTATGGCTCTTATAATGAAATGATGAATACTATGAGGTCACCTATTACAATTAGATATGAATATCAATGGGTTTTATGTATATTTCATTCATAGAAGTTCTCTTTCCTTTCATGTTATGAATGAATGGTTGTATCTCTCTTTCTGTTATAATATATGTTATGGAGTCTTTTAAAACACTTGGTCTGAAGAAACTACAAGGATCTGGAGGCCATTCTGAGCCCTATGATTCTTCTATTTCTAAACTTCTTTCCTAAGTACTCGTATACCACTCATAGATGAATGCTTCCCACTAAAACTCACATAAAAGAGAGACTCGGCACACGTGTGTGTCTTGGGTGAGCACTTAGCTTCTACTGGGTGATAGGCTGATGCGCATGGGATTCCTTCCTTTTATAGTTGGATTAAAATTGACTACAACTCTCAAGATTCCTACATGGATTATCACATACGCTAAAAAAATGATAGCCTATGTACACCACATATTTTTACTATTAGTATCTTATTACAGTGTTTGCGTCATTTTTCACATTCGCATAGAATTAAAATCCTATGTATACCACATAATTTTACTACCAATATCCTATTTTGGTGTTTACATCATTTTTCACATAAGTGCAAAAAATGATAGACTGTGTATTCCACAGAATTTCACTACCAGTATCCTATTATTGTGTTTGTGTCATTTGTCACATACACATGAAAATGAAATCCTATATATACCATAGAATTTCACTACCAGTTTCCAATTACGTTATTTGTCACATATGAACAAAAATGAAATCCTATATATACCATATAAGTTCACTACCAGTATCCTATTATGATGTTTGTGTCTTCTATCACATATGCAAAAAAATTATAGCCTATGTATACCACAGTATTTCACCACCAGTATCCTATTATGGTGTTTGCATCATTTGTCACATATGTAAATAAAATGAAAGCATGTGTATACAAAATAATTTCACTACCTTTATCCTATTACGGTGTTTGCGTCATTTTTCAAATACACACAAAAAATGACAACATGTGTATACCCAAATATTTCACTACCAGTATCCTATTATAGTGTTTGCATCATTTTTCACATATGTAAAAAAATGTCATCCTGTGTATACCATAAAATTTCACTACCAGTATCTTATTGTGATGTTTGTGTCATTTTTCACATATGCACAAAAATGAAAACCTTTGTATACCACAATATTTCACTATCAGTATCCTATTACGGTATTTATGACGTTTGTCACATACGCACAAAAATGATAACATTTGTATACCATAGAATTTCACTACCAATATCATATTATGGTGTTTACGTCATTTGTCACATACACACAAAAATTACATCCTGTGTATACCACAATATTTCACTACCAATATCCTATTATAGTGTTGGCGTTGTTTGTCACATATGCAAAAAACTAACAGCTTGTTTATACCATAGAATTTCACTACCAGTATCCTAATATGGTCTTTTCATTGTTTGTCAAATAGACACAAAACATGACAACATGTGTATACCAAAGTATTTCACTGTTATAATCCTAATAGGGTTTTTGCATCATTTTCAAATATGCACAAAAAATGACAACATGTGTATACCATAGTATTTCACTCCTAGTATCCTAATAGGGTGTTTGCTTCGTTTGTCAAATATGCACAAAAAATGACAGCATGTGTTTACCATAGTATTTCACTCATAGTATCCTATGTAATGAAAGCATTAATTTATCATTTTATAGGATACTTTATTCATGGTTTTAATTTTCCTAAATCTTGTCATTTTAACTACACATTGAGTTATATTATTCTCACTCCAAACTACTAACACTTTTTGTGTAGATTCCTAATTTTGCCAAAGATAATAATAATCAGTCTAAAACTACTAACCCTTTATTTTTTAGGATGATCGATCCAAGACATTTGGATTTATAAATCAAATTACTAATCTTTTATTTATAGGGACTCCTATGGAAGACCTAATCACATAATCTTTATCATTTAATTTTATTATCTTGCATATATTTTATTGCATCATATTTCTTTTGTGTTTTGCGTCATTACGTGTTTATCCTAAAGGCAAAACTGTGTATTCTCTCCTCTCGTATCATAGGATGATCTTGAGTATAAAAATTGGATATCCTTCCCCTTTTTCTTTTATAGGGGCAATGTGATGTGGAAGTGACATACACGCACTTGCCATAGTCCTAGGGGTCTCGCTATCTTGGAATTCACCTCCATGCACTTATACACACCCCATGTTTTGGTGGGGTATATAAATTCTTAGAGAGCTATCATTTTTGGCTAAGCGAATTTTTTTTTAAGAGTGGCGTCAAGTGAGGGTATTCCATGTCCCAATACCCAAGCCTCAGAAAAAATCCTTGAAACATGGACTTGGGCCCCTTGTACCACAAGGTATATCGAGCACTCCTCTATTAACCTTGTATATCCTAGTCTAGGTAACATTTTGGCCGCACGTCATGCTATTATGCAAGGAGGCTGCACTCCTAAAGATCACTCGTTAGCTGACCCCACATTCACACATAGGTGGAGAGCCAATTGTGGAACCATTTTTAGTGTGTGGTATTGAAAGTGGGAAATAACTTGATTACAAATCCACTTGACTAGTTAGGGTGTGTATTACATGTTAGTTGCTTCCTTGTGAACACCCTTAATAATCATATCACCTTAAAATCATAATCAGTTCATACATAGCTCATTTTTTTATTATTGCCTAAATGATATTTTATTTACTAGCTCCATACTTAATTATCAGTCAAACTAGGCTTAACATTCATTAACATCCTCTGGTATAAAAAAGGGTATGACTTACCCCAAAAATATGGCCTTAGATTCTAGATACATTCATCAAAAAGCGTCTTCTTAAATTATAATTCAATAATGGAGAAGTAACATAGTCAAGAAGGAAGTGAAAAGAAATATTTATTCCATTCAGAATTGTAATAGCACCATAACCAAAAATTCAGAAACTTTAGAATCAAATTTTTTTCTAAATGATTACATTTCTCAATAATGGATCTAATCCTCCTCCAGAGTCTTCGAAACATAATCACTTCAAGTTACAACTCTGTACATCAAACCATAATCATAATCAAACCTCCTTAATCAAATAATCCCAACCAAAATTCCATCACCATCCTTAATATAACAACCTAATCTTTCATCTAATCACGAAATCACATCTGCATGATTATTAGCATGTGTAATTTTCATCATGAAATGAGCATCCTCTCCAAGCACTAACCATCTTCAGAACAACATAACTCTACTTAACAATTTCATACAATAGAGCCCTTTTTTTTAATGAGAGAATCGTATTATAGGTTATAAAGAATTCAGTCTTGACTCTGTTACTAACATGCTAAGGATCGTTTAAAAATAGTGAAAGATAAAATACAGCCTCAATCATAGTCATATACTTGTTACATATTTTAATCTCAATACTTCCATAATTAAATGTAGAAGAAAGTACACACAAATCTAAATTAATCATACACAGGAAATGTACAAGGGTAATATGATCTGTAGTCATGCAATCCCATACTTACATGCCTGAAATATTTACCTTGTGCAATAATTTAGTTCCATACTATACCAAAGTATTACAGTCAACAATATAACAATAATCATCTCATTCAACTAAAAGAGATTAGGTTCTATAAGTTACGGTCAATACAATCTGATAATTATATGATTGGGTCTTATCTAACATAATATAATTTATATAACTTGTTCAAAAATAAAGAATGTCATATGATAAACAACACTATCAATCCATTCTAGTTCATCAACACTATCAAGGGATCCACATCATAGCAGTCAAATAATTCATCCTATATGTATCAATATGTTCAATCAGGCCTAAACAATCAAAGTCAAGGGTACTTACCCTAATGTCCAAACTGCCCGTAATCAATTTTATAATGACTATAATATTAATAGAGAAATCAGATAAATCAAACTATTTCTTCTTACCTTCAAAAGATCCTTTCAATTCCTTCAATGTGATACATACACATTTCAACCAACTTAACACAGTTGTTATCTCCAAGTCAAACAAAAACTCCCTCAAACATCTGTTAACTTGTCAACAGTGCCTACTAGATGAACGAACAACAATCCTTATTGAATAACAGTCCAGGAGACTAGACAAATCGATACTTACCCTTAACAATAACTATTTAACTCCAACCAAGACCCTTATCAGTCTCATAATGTCTGGAATTTCAAGACTCGACTTCTCTTAAGTTCTCCTTATCAGGTAGTCACATCATTATCCTAGACTCATTCTAAGACTACTTTCATGACATAATCCTAGATTTTACTTCAAAATTCCTTTGTATAAAGTTGTTAAGGATAACTATATGATCTATTTCAAACCACCCACAAAGTATCAATAGATTCAGTCTAAAGTTTTAATCTAACTCCATAGGACCCATTGAAATGTTACATGCCTTTGTAACCACTTTCGGTCAAAGAAAAATCAGTAAACTTGATGAATGATTTCTCAGATGCATATTTACATTTCATTAATGAAATCCTAAAATGGATTCATTGATACCAACCATTTCAATGGCTATTAATTCCAAATTATAACTTGCCCCAAAATGGGCTTCAATTAAATAGAGAAAGTAGTACACATTTTCTCCCAAAAGAAGCTTGATCTGATTATATCATAGAACATAAGGACTTCATAAAATATTATATTACGAACATAAGTACCAATTCAAATTTATAAATCTGTAATGAAATTACTTGTATAATTCAGATTAAAGCAACTAGGAGAACACCAAATAACACAATATTTCAGAATAATGATCTCAATATGCAATTAGAATAGCTTCGCCACTTCGAGGGGGCAACCTCCAAACCATATAACAAGACTCAAATGCTCAAATGATAATGAAATACTACCTATAATCCCCTATTTATACTAGTCATATGTTATGGCCATCACCAAGGACAACCCACTAAGCATGAGAGGAATTATATAATAAAATGATATAGTGAGCCACAAGTCGGCTACTCATATCCTAATACAAGCAATAGGTTAAGGGCATAGCATGCCCTTCCATTTCAAACCAATGTTTTCCTCAACATTTAATAATCTTGGATGTTTCTGCAGAAAACCTTCATCCTCCTAGGTGGCATCTTCTATGCTTAGATTCTTCCACTTGATCAGATATTCCTTAATGTCTCTAGTTCTCAACCTCTTAGTACGTGTTTGTAGAATCTTCTATGGCTCCAAAATGATTCTTCCTTCCTCATAAAGTTTCAGTAACTTTGTTTGGGATTAAAACTTTTGCCCAATAACCTTATTCATGCTAAAAACATGGAATATTGGGTGTATGTGTGAAGATTGAGGCAACTCTAGTTTATAAGCAACATTGCCAATTTTTTGTAGAACCTGATAAGGGCCATAATATTTAGGAGAAAGTTTGTTGTCCTTTTTCTATTGCTTTAGGGAAATATTCTTGTAAGGATGGAGATGTACAAAAACCCAGTCACCAATTTTAAAATATATTTCACTACTATGTTGATCTATTTGTTTTTGCATCATGTTTTGTGTCAATGCCAAATTCTCCTTCAAACTAGCCAAAACCTGTTGTTGATGTTGAATTTGTTCCTCAAAATATTTGACCTTAGTTTTCACCCTCAAGGAAGAAGTGGTAGAAGTTGTATGGTAACCATATAATGTTAAAAAGAAATTAATTTGAGAAGAGGTATGAAAATATGTGTTATACCACCATTCTACAAGTGGTAGCCATTTAATCCACCTTTCCTACTTATCCGATACGAAACAACGTAGATACCCCTCTAAGCATTTGTTGACCACTTCCATTTTCCCATCATTTTGATGATGATAAGATGAACTGTGAGCTAGCTGAGTACCCCAACCTGAAAATAATTCCTTCCAAAAATTACTTGTGAAAATAGGATCACGATCACTTACAATTATCTTTAGGGTTCCACGTAGCCTTTGAACTATCTCCAAAAAAATAGCTACAACTGTACTAGCTGCAAAAGGATGTGATAGGGCACAAAAATGGGCATATTTTGTGAGCCTATCCACAATCACCAAAATACAAGTATTACCCTCTGAATAAGGTAATCTTGTGATGAAATCCATGAAGACCTCCTCTCATCTCTAGATAGGAATTGGTAAGGGTTGTAATATACCTGGTGTCTTAATTATTTCTCCTTTGTTCTATTGGAACACTAAACACCCTGATACAAAATTTTCTACATCCCCCTTGATTCCTTCCCAAAATAATTATATTTTTATTCTATGATATGTCTTCAAAAACCTAGAGTGTCCTCCAATAGGTGATGTATGTATCTCTACAAGAATCTTAATCTTCAATTCAGAATCTTTACTCAAGTATAACATGTCCTTGTACCATACCACATTACCTTTCCACTCAAATTTGTTAGATGTTATAGATCCTTGCTTGATATTCTGTATTAGAGATTGTGTATCCTTGTCTTGATCCCATTCCAATCTTGCTTCATCCACCCAATCGGTCATCAACATGGACATTCCACATAGTAAGGCATCTGTGGATGTATCCCTTCTAGACAACGCATCAACTACTACATTTAATTTACCCTTTTTGTATATGATTTCAAAATCATAACCCAACATTTTTGTTACCCACTTTTGTTGTTCCTCAGATGATAACCTTTTATCCAAAAATTATTTGAGACTATCATGATTAGTTTTTACCTTGAAGTGTCTACCCATGAGATAAGGCCTCCATTGTTTGACCACATGAAGAATAGCCATTATTTCTTTCTCATAGATAGGTTTGAGCATATATTTTCCTTTGACTTGGTGACTCTCAAATGTACTTGTTATTCCTTCCAACATTAGAACTACTCCCAATCCTAGTCCTGAAGCGTCACATTCAAAAATGAAGGTTTTTGAGAAGTTGGAAGTAGCCAAAATTGGGGTGCTACGCATGGTTATCTTCAGCTACTCAAAGGATTTAGTGGCTATGTATATCCAATGGAAGGCATCCTTCTTTATCAATGTAGTGATTGGGGATGTTATTATACCATATCCCCTCACAAATCTTCTATGGTACCATGTTATTCTTAGGAACCCATGAATAGTTTTGTGCCATGGCCATTATGTCATAGCTTTGATCTTCTGAGGATCGACTTTAACACCTTCATGGGATACAATGTGACCCAAGTACTCTACCTCTTGTACACCAAAAGAACATTTGGATGGATTTACATAGAGATTATGTTTCTCTAAAACTTCCAACACTTTATTTACATGTTGCAAGTGTTCTTCCCACATCTTACTGTAAATCAATATGTCATCAAAGAAAACTAATACAAATTTCCTTTTAAATGGCCTAAAAATAGTGTTCATCAATATTTGAAAGGTTGAGGGACCATTTGTAAGACCAAAAGGAATTACCAAAGACTCATAATGGACCTCATGAGTCCTGAAAGTTTTATGAACATCTTCCTCTCTTATTTTAATTTGATCTTACCCCGAACAAAGATCTAATTTTTTGAAATACATGGCACCATGCAATTCATCAAGTGAGTCACCAATTACTAGAATATGAAACTTATCTTTGATGGTGTACTTTTTGAGTTCTTGGTAATCTAGACACATCCTCCATGTTTCATCCTTCTTACATACCATGACCGCTAGTGAAGAATATGCACTCTGGCTATGCATGATGATACTTTCCTTAAACATTTCCTGTACCATTTTCTCAATCTCACTTATCTTGGAATATGGGTATCTGTATGGTCTGATTTTAGGTGTTTGGCTCCCTCGAATCAACTAAATGGCATGATAATGATCCCAAACTAGTGGTAGTCCCTTTGGAATTGCATAGAAAATAGATGAGTGAGCATAAAAAATCTCCTGAAGATCGGGTGACATTGAAGACTTTGTATTTTTTACTTCTATGGAAAATAACTTTTCTATAAATCCATCTACTACTTTTATGAGAAACTTATGCATCTGATGAGAGCTAATAATCTATGGAGACTTAGCTACCATCCCTTTCAATTGTATTTTCCTTCCATTTGAATGAAATCACATGAACAATTCTTAGAAATTCATCTTTATAGTACCCAATGTTGTGAGCCATTGGACACCCAAAACAATATCTACCCCTCTCATAGAGATAGAAAACATATGAGAGTATAACATGTAGTCTCCCATGGAAATCTTGATACTATGGAACTTTTTTGTGCACTTGACTATCCCACCATCCGCTATCATAACTTGCATTTCTATAGATGGGTAAATAAAACAATTGAGGTGGGCAACTAACTTACTATTTATGAACTTATGAGTACTATTCGAGTCAATCAACACCGTCACCTTCTATTTTTTGATATAGCCAATAACCTTGAGTGTTTGAGGATTACTAATACCTGACAATGCATGACAAGAAATTGTAGGTTGGTGATCATCTTCTTCATCTTCTACTGGTTCCTCAGCCTCTCCGGTAATTTGAGCCTCCTCGTCATCCTCATTTGCTCCTTTAATATAGAACAAATTCTTCTTAGTACATTTGTGTCTTGGTCCATATTTGGTGTCATAGTTAAAACATAATCCCTTTTCTCTCTTTTCTTCCATTTGTTTAGGAGTCAGTAAAATTGGCTAAACAAATGAGGGAAGAGATACTTTGGTATTTGGTGTTAATGAAAGGCTACCTCCTACTGCAAAGGAAATTTTCCTCTGCTTGATGTGCCATGATAATAGAATTAGAAAGCTTGATTGGATTAAACATAGGTACCTCATACTCAATGTGGTCCTTAACACCCCCAAGAAACAGGTGATTAAGATTCACTTCTGGAATATTATCCACCCTTAAGGATAGGTTTTGGAATTGATGCACCTAATCTTTGAATGGTCCTATTTTTCATAACTTTTCTAGTCGACTAAAGTAGTTCTCTAAAACACTGGAACTATAGTGCAATTGTAAATCCTTGGTAAAAACTATCCAAGTTACACTGTTGACAATTTTTACACTCGTGTAAAAATGGACAACTCGAAAATTCGTTATGATGGATGGCATTAGTGAAGTGAACCTAAGCTAGGGGAGATTATTTCAGTTTAATATTTGTTATGCTGAATTAATTAATGACTACATGTAATTTGTAGCTATGTGTGTTGCTACAAGATGTAAAAAATTAAATAGTCTACATTTTCATGTTTTTCTTCAACAAAAGAACATAAAGACCCCTAAGGAAAGATGTGTTATCTTGATAAAGACAGGAAATGCATAATAGATGAAGTTTTAAGGTTTGGAACAACAATAAGACTTACAGATTACATTAGTATCAAATTTCATTACTAAGGTTACATGTATTTTAAAATTCTTTCCTTCATGATTAAATACATTCAATTATGTTACTGAGTTGTTTAATTCATTATCCAATCAATATACAAAGCTGAAATGTAGAAGGAAGTACACAAATCAGTTTTATAATTCAATGTTTTATTCATAAGGAACTTCAAATGTGTCCCACACAAGCCATGGGATGTGACTCAAGTATCTATTGAAATCAAAGGTGCATGTGCATGAAAATAAAAGAAAAATAATATGAAGGAACCCATCATTGCCTTGTTTATTTTGTCTCGCTACTCCATCTTCACTCCAATTTTTGCTTGATCTTCATCCTTATTATTCAACATTGCATTGTACCTGAAAAAAATAGAAAGAGACTATCAGTCATGAGCTTAGGATTAAATCATGTTCTTGTACTTTTGATCTTCATGCAAATGAATCTCCTGATATCAAGAGGTATGATTACAGAAAAAATAAATGCATAACAGAGCAGAAGAAATATTCTACATAAGTACATATGATTAGTACACTCATTTAAGAGAGCAAAGATAAAGAGAAAAACTATGGAATAGAAGAGAGGCCAAAAATCCTGATGTTTTCTAACTAGTTTATCTAAATGTGCAAGTACAAGTAAGAAGAAGGAAATAAACACTAACTGTTGTGTTTACATATCAAAAAAATACATTTATTTTAGTTTAGTACTTATACTAATCCATAAAAGAAATGTAGGTTTAGTGTTGCAGATTCTAGCAAATGGAATGAGATAAAATTGTAGCTGAAACATAATGAAAAGGAAATTAGAGAAAAATTTGACAGGGCTTCACCAGGTAAAATAGACATTTTACATTTTTGCATCATGTTATTTCACAACTAATACATGCTTGAAAGATGTGACAAAAGATAAACTAATGTACTGATCAAATAGTAATCTAAATAAGTAGAAGTATTGCAAAAACTCAACTCAAAATCAGTAACAAAGAAGGTCATAAAGATCAATTTCAATCTCATATTTCTCATCTTATTTTTGCACTTCAAGAAAATCTACAGTTATATTGATAAAAAGAAAGTTAAAATCCTCAAGCATATAAAGTACAACCACCAAAAACATATCATACCACAATTTAGAAAACTTAGTAGTAAGCACTCAAAGTAGTAAGCATGTGTTTTAGCTAAGCAATTTTAGAGCACAAGTGAAGATATCAAATTCAAAGAGATCATAGTTTTGGCATGAAAAAGAAAGTTTTCCTACAAGATCAAAGAGGAGAACAAAGTAAACATTCAAAAGGTAGTGATCATTCATAGTTGTATTTTAAAAATGCAAGATTATTAGGAAGGTACATAATTGAATGTGGAAGTACATCTATTTACAACATAAGAAATCACCAAGAACAATTTCAAGATCTCCCAAAATCACCACTTCAGCATTTAGAAGTTCCAATCAGAAATTACTGGATACATGAAGAGTACAAAATCCTTCATAACAAGCATGATGGAATATAAACATACTATAAGTCAAGGAACCATATAGATTGAAGCACACAACTATACAAATCTGCAACATGAAAATTCTTACAAATTTGTGAATATGCTTTCCATATTCAACACTCTCAAGTAGATTACAGAGTTCACAACAATATATATAAATGGAATGTTGTTAAAGATTCATATTTTCCTAATTTATATGACCAAATTGTGAGCCTACATTACAACTTTTTATATATGTTTCCACCAATAATGGAGGTTTGAGGATGATTTCAAAAGAGTAATTGGTATACAATATTACTTATGGCAAGCAGTAAACAAGTTGAGTTTAAATTTTGTGAAAATATTTCAAATCCTGGTGTTAAACGAAATGGATAAAAAAAATTAATTGCTTCACTGTATAAGTACATAGGAAATCTACAATATGTAAAATAAGTACAAAAGCTCAACTTAGATTTGAACATAATAGCAAGTCACCTGATTTCGATTAAAATACAACTCTACAGTTCAGATTTAGATGAAATAGCTCAAATAAACTAGAAGCGGATATACCCATCAACCATTTTCACTAAATTTAAAACTACGACAAATGAAAAAGAGCTCAAGCCATCAAATAAAATGGATTTCAGGCCAAGTTTTAGGAAATGCAAAAGAAAAACTTTTAAACCCTTCCAAAAATACATAACATTCCTAAAGAAAAAAATAAAAACAATACCCAAATTCTCAAATGGTGGTAGTGAACACAAAAGGGTAAGAGGTCATGAAGAAAAATAAAGAACAATGTAAATTTCCATGGTCACTGATAGAGACCCATAATGGTTTCTTAGAAAATGAGTCTTAAACTCAATAGTTCCACAGATCACAGAAAAGAGATATTTCAAAAAGAAAACAAACCCATTAGTGGTAATTTTGAGAGCTCAATTTTATTACACACAGAAGTATTAATATGAAAAGAAAGAATTACCAGGGAAGCTTGAAGTTTTCAAAACCATCAAAATGATCAAGTCCAGAGTAAAATGATGATCACCCAAATGATTTTCAAACTCGGGAGTCAATCAAGAGCAAGAGATCACAAAATGTAAAACAAACACACATTAGAGAAGGTACATTGTTGAAGAAACAATGAAAAAATATAGATATATTCTCAAAATGACATAGTTGTACCTCAAAAACCCTTAAAGTGGTGATTTTACTAAAGATACTAGAGTTTGAAATTCTTAGTAATGTCGGCCACCACTAAAGAATCTTGTACAAAACTCAGAAAATACTAAAATGGGAAAAATGCGCAAGTATTTAAGCCCACAGAGCTTCATAGAATGAACAAATCCATGCATAGAGCTTCGTAAGAGTTAACAAAATGTAAGAAACTAAGCTCGAAGATGCTCCAATGGTAGATTTATAATCTTTTAGAGCTCGAAATAGAGTGAAACCCATACAATGTATGTGTTCGCAGTCATAAAACCAAGAGCTTGAAAGATCAATAATGGTGGCAACTTCTAAAAAATCACAATTATACTTAAAAAACATCGACAATGGTTGAATCCAAACACATGCATGCATGAGAGCTTCATAAAGACTGATTTTTAGAAAAAATGAAACAAATAATTTGAGCTTCTACCATCGAAAATGGCTTCTTGGAGCAATTTTCCCAAGGCTTCACCGCTCAGAATGAGCAAATGATAATGATAAAGTGATAATCTCAACGAGATTTTAAACAAACCTAACTCATCCAGAGTTATCATCAATGACTAAGATCAAGTCATGTAACAAATGATGATCAGAAACAAAAACCACAGCCAACTACCCCATCATCAGGGATTAAAATATCCACAGTGGAGATCAATCAAGTACCAGAAGATCAACGATCGGGAATCAATCATTAGCTTCTATACAAACCACCATGGTTACAATCTCACTGACCATATTAATTACAAGGTTGAAACCATAATCAAGGGTACAAAGGATCAATGTGCACAAATAAGTCAAGGACCATAATCAGTGGTCAGTACATCAAGCACAATTCAAATCCCAAGTGTTACTTTACTCAACCACAATCAAAAGTAATTGACTTGTCAAGCTGCCGAGAAACCCTAACTTGACATGAGTTAGCAATGCCAACAAAATAATGATAAAGGGGTGAGTCATCATTATGAGGGGTTTGGTCCCATATTTTTTTAAAATTATTTGCATTGAATTTACAAAAGGGGGTTCCATATTATAGTCCTAAATATGATGATTAAAAGCCAACCACAATGATTGGAAAAAGGGACCAATTTAATAATCAAATGACCCCATGATTAGTGTAAATTATAAAATCTTTAAAGATATCAAAAATTCAAATGACAAAACCATAGTCCATGTGCTAATAAGAAAAAAGGTGAACTAATATTATTTCCATGATTCTTCCATTAAATACTTTATATTATGCAATGAAAATAACTATGTTTTCTGACCAAATGGAAGAATAAAGACTTTATATCATCCAATATTATTCAAAAGGGGGTCAAATCTAGAATGAAGACAAAGTGTTCACATCATAGGTGGTCCCCACAATGGGAGGTTTTAGAAATCAAACAATAACATTATGTGCACAAGTGAAATTATTCATGTGACCACAAGAAGATAAGCAAAGGTCAATATCAGAGTACAAAGAATCTTTTAAGGCCTATTACCTTATTTTCCACAAAATAGGACAATTATTTGTGTGCACATCAAAAGTGGTCCCCAAATGGATGGGAAATATGGGTGATTATATTTTGAAAAGTATTGCAAATAAAGAAATTATTTTTACTCACACACAGAGATTTATTCTTGCATGTGCATCCAAGGGGCAGTTTAAAATTTTATTTTTACAATTGCAAGTGGATCAAGTTACATAGATGTCACATCATCAACTAGAAGACAAAGATTGCATGTATTGGAGAAGACTTTCTCATCAAGAAAAGCTTATTGTTAGCCAAATTATTCATCCACATATTTGAAAATAGAACAGTCAACTGCAGTTTGACTGAGTTGTATTTTTGTAATCAAGGCTATTAATGCCTCATTGTATTAGCATGCTTATTTTTATTCCTTTATTTATTCAGGATAAAGGATAAAAATAGGATGCATGGGAGAGTACAATTTTAGTCTATTTTTAGGAAGGGTGGGATGAATAATTTTGCTATATATTGTGTGCATTGGCAAAGCACAAAGGAGGAATTTTTGGACACAGGAGTGCTGAATTAGATTTTGCCAGTTTTTCCCTTTGAATGAGAATTGATTTCTACCTTTCCAATTATTTGTAGCTTCGTGTATACTTTATTATTTCTTGTGAATGCCAAAATTCCCTGATTGATCATCTTACCTTGCTGCAAATTTAGTAATTTCTACATAATATTAGTGTGCATGCTTATCTTAACAGTATTGTTGTGAATCATTCCCTCAATACATCAAGTGTTTTTCCTTAATATTCTGCTGAAAACTATTGGTTTGTGCATCCAGAATCCATTCTCAAATATTTGTGCATGTACTTAGTCAAATCCCTCAATAAGTTTGGTGTATCACCCCATTTTTCAATTCATTTATAGTCATCTTTTACCCTCAAAACCCCAAAAATTAGTTTAGGATACATCAAGAAGGAATTGGCCTTGATACTAGAGAATCACCTCAACAATAGGTATACCCACAAACCTGAGGTGTTTCCATTGTATCTATGAAAGAGAGAGATCCAGAGAAAGCTTAGAACCCTGCAGTCATCTCTCTATAGGGTGCACTTTTGAGAGATAACAGTTTTTGGCATGCTTGGTGGGACAACGAATCAGATCTGTGAGCAAATTACAACAATTTACAGTAGATTCATAGCAAGTAAAATTTACTTTTGGAGCAACAAGCTACAACACGCCTGGTGAGACAACAAAGAAAATATGTGAGAAAATTACCAAAAATTACAATAGATTCACAGCAAAGAAAATTATTCTAAAGATTAAAATATTTATTTGGTGACTCCATAAGGCTGATTTCAGACCAGTTTTGCAGCATGTTCCATGCCTAAAGTGACTACAAGATCATCGGTAAGAGGAATTCCTTCTGAGTTTATTTCTTTACCTTTGAATTTTGCAAGAAGAAGAAGAGTTGGTAACACCCTACCTTATAATAGGCCTGGTTTTAACAACCCTCCTCCTAATCTTCCTTCACCACGTATCAATTTCTTTGTTCAGATCCCAGTTTTTCCAATGGCTATTCAACCACCTAGGAATTTTGTGACCTTTACTAATGGCAACCCATTAGTAATTCCAGTTTATCATGATATTCCTAATGCTGCCATGAAATTTTTTCCTTCATTCACTGGTGAAAATCAGGTTACACCTACAGAGCACATCAAAGATGTTGCAGCCCTATGTGCAGTCCATAATATAACACATGAAGATGTGGCCTTATGACTTTTAGCTGCATCCTTTAAAGGGAAAGCCTTGCAATGGTATAGAAACTTAGAGATTGGAAGCATAAGAACTTGGGATGAGTTAGGTGGTAAATTTCTGAAACAATTTCAAGATCATTCAGATCATTTATCCCTCATAGAACAACTGTCTACAATTAAGAGATATCCTCATGAATTTATGGTCAGTTTTAATATCCATTTTGCTAGAACTTGGGAAAGAATTCCAGCAAGTGTCAAGCCTCAAGCTGACCATGCTTTTCTTTATTATCTTAGAGCCTTAAAAAGTGATATTTCAACTATGATTCAGTCTATGGGAGGTGACACTCTCCTGAAGCTTATGATATTACTATAAAGGCTGAAAATAGTCTTATTCAAGCCAAGAAATTAGCACCAAGGCCTTCAATGCCTTTTTAGCAGATTTGGCACCTATCCCACAACCTATCACCATTTTGAAACTTGTTATTGCAGCCCCATCAGATGATGTGTTTAAATATTTACAGACTATGGGAAACAAGCTAACTTCGATTGAAAATAGAGACTTGCATTACCTAGTAGGCCTTATCAAGCTCCTTATCAGCAAAAAAACAAAATAGGTAGCCTTATCAACAAAATAGGAATTATAGACAACCATATCAACAATGGTATTTTGACCTAAAGCTCCTAGTTCATCTAATACTTTATTCCAAGTTAATATGGCTATAGAAGAATGGTGTCAACCTTGTAATCAACCTCATTCAGCTGCAAGTTTCCCAAATGCGTTCCTGAATATAAGCCTTGTTGCACAACCTCAACCTGAGACATTGTTCATGCCTCAAATGGAGGGTGGGCAGCAAGAAACTCATGTTCAAAAACCTTGAATAGAACTTGGTTAGTTTTAGTGAAGATGATTTTATTGCAGTTACTACTAGGGCCCAAGAAAAGGCCCAAGAAAGTCAAAAGTTTCAAAACAGACCTGTTCTGCCCACAGTCACAGATAAAAAACAACTACAGGCCAAAAATCAACTAACAGTTCTGTTGTTCCTTAAAAAATAGTAGGTGTTTCAGCTTGTAAAGAACAACAAAAATAGTCAGAACTTGATCCAAGAAGATTTTTTATACCTCAGATATCAAAAGCAGCTGAAGCAGAGTCATTTTTCACCAAAGCCTATGCTAAGAAAGTAGAATCTGTTTCCAAAACTGTTGCTTCTTTTAATATTTTGATGTAATGAAAAAGCATAATGTTAATATCTCAATGTGGGATGCTCTAAGTATTCCAAGATAGTAGGAGTTTCTTTCTCATGAACTTGCTAAGCTGTAGATTTCTTCAAAAACAACAGAAAAGGAAGTTCAAAAAATAGACATGGTCCTTGGAACAATGGAACAAGACCACATTAAAGAAGTTAAATGGATGGTTCAAAAGGTCTTAAACACTCATGATATCAAGAAGCCACCACCATTTTATTTATCTCTGATTATTGGAGATCATTTAGTTCATAACTGCATGGTTGACAGTGGTGCAAGTAACACAGTTATGCCAAAAGAAATTGCGGAAAAGTTGGGCCTGTAGTATGAGCCTATAGAGAAAAGTGTGTTGCAGCTATAAGGGACAACAACTAATACAGTTGGTGTTATCAGAAACCTAGAAGTAACTTTACATGCTTGTCCCAATGTTATAATTCTACAAGATGTGACTGTTGTAGATTTTCCTCCTTATTTTTCCTTATGTTTATCATGAGATTTTACAACAAAAATAGGAGGTTATCTTTCTTTAGATTGGTCATTTTTTTCTTTACTACATGATATGGAACTAAGGTTACCATAAATTTAGAGCCTCTGGCTAGATTTCATATTGAGCCTCATGCTTCAAATGCTGCAACAAATTACTCAATTCTAGATTAGTCTGATTTCGATGTTACAACTCATGTTTCCACACTTGATGGTGTTTCTAATCTGTTCATGGATGAAAAGACTCAAGAAGAACATGCCTATGACCCTTTTAAGGAAGTGGAAGAATATTTTTTTGGTGTTTATTGCTTGCATGAAGAAAATGCACCAATTCCCTTGTTGTCCAAAACAAAAGAAGCAACAGAAGGGCTATGGAAGCTTCACTTTGATGGAGCCAAAAATAAGAAAGGACAAGGTGCAGGTTTAATGCTTACTTCCCCTTCAAATGAAAGGTACTTTTCAGCTTTAAGTTTGTAGTTTTCTTGTACTTGTAATGTAGCTGAATACGAAGCATTAATTCATGGCTTGCAATGGGCTAGAAAGAGAGGTATCAACACTTTACAAGTTTTTTGGAGATTAAGAATTAGTTATTAATCAAGTAAAAACTTTAATGTGTGTAATAATTCATTGCTGAAGTCTTACAAACATAGAGTTTCAGACTTAATGGATGATTTTGATGCTATTAACATTTAATCTGCCCTAAGAACTAAAAATAAGCATGTAGGTAGGCTTGAAATAGTTGGTGCTAGCTTTGATGTACTAGAACATATTGAAAATAAACAAGGTACAACCACATATTAAATTAATTATCAGACCTTCAGTTCCTGACAATGGAGAGAATTGGCAGGTTTTCAAAGATGATAAACAGATTTGTAGATTTTTGCAGCAAGAGGCTGAATTTTCTGCAGTAAATCAGGAAAAACTGCAACACTTCTATGGTGATCAAATTGTTCAGTTAAAAACAAATAGGTTGCCTCAAGGATTGGTCACTCTAGAAGACATTTTCAGTTCTGATGATCAGTTAAGAAAGGACAAAGGCAAGATTTCAACTCATGCAGATAACTATGAAGAAATCTTGGTGGATGATGACAAGAAGCTACTTATTGGAAAGGTATGTTCTTTAGCTAAAAAGAAGTCATTTATCAAATTATGTAAAGAATTCAAAGATATTTTTTCCTAGAAGTACCAAGATTTGAGAGGGTTTGATCCAATTTTAGCTCAGCATACAATAGAATTACAGCCAAATTCCAAGCCAGTTAGGTAGAAGCAAAGGCCTGTAAATCTGAAAATTGAGCCATTGATGAGAAAAGAATTATCCAAGTTAATCGAATCAGGTATTATTTTTCCAATCAAGCATTCAAGTTGGGTAGCCAACCTTGTTCCTATTCAGAAAAAAGAATGGAGAAATCAGATTATGTGTGGATTTTAGAGATCTTAACAAGGCTTCATTGAAAGATCATTATCCACTACCTAACATGGATCAGATTTTGAGAACAGTTTCTGGTTCTGATAGACTATCTCTTTTGGATGGTTATAGTGGATACAATCAGATTCTAGTCTGAGAAGAAGATAGATACAAAACAACTTTTACCACCAAGTGGGGTACTTATGCTTACAAAAGAATGCCTTTTGGCCTTTCAAATGTTGGTGCAATGTTTCAATGTGCAATGGACATGGATTTTCGTACCTTACTAAATAAATGCATATTGGTTTATTTGGATGATGTTACCATATTTTTAAAAAAATTCTGATGAACATCTAATACATTTAAGGCAATACTTTTTCAGTTATGCACACAATTTGGAATATCATTGAATCCCAAAAATCTATCTTTTCAGTACATCAAGGTAAATTGCTTGGTCATATTGTTTCTAAACAAGGTTTAGCAATTGACCCTTTCAGAATTGAAGCCATATCACAACTATCATTGCCTCATCACAAGAAGGCATTACAGATTTTTTTGGGAAAAATCAACTTTGTTAGAAGATTTGTTCCAGATTTTGCAACATTGGTTAAACCATTGACAACTATGTTAAAGAAATAGAAGAATTTCTCTTGGAACAAGGAAGGGAGAGAAGAGTTTGAAGCCATTAAAACAACCATTTCTCAAGGCTCCTACTCTTGCAAATCCAAATTTTGATAAATATTTCACAAAGTATGCACTTGCAGGAGCTGAAACAATTTCAGCCATATTAACTCAGGTTAATGATGAAAATATTGAGTAGCCAATTGCTTTCTTTGGAAAAAGTTTGCATGACTACGAAACAAGGTACACTTTTCTTGAAAAACAAGTACTTTAAGTAGTCAGAGGACTAAATAATTTTAAGTACATACTTTCAAACAATAAGATACATGTTCTTGTTTCTCATCCAAGTGTAAAAGATTTCTTGTTAAATAAAGAATTGAATGAGAAGAGAGCAGGATGGATAACGAAGGTTATGGAATATGATGTTGATATTCATGTTGTAAAGATAGTACAAGGAAAATTTTTATTTGAACATCTAATTGATGATATGGAAAAACATCAAACTGTTGAACTAAAAATTTTCGAACAACATGCTGAATTTTAGTATCAGCAAATCAGATTTGCTGCAGGAATTAGAAAATCAGCAACCAGAAGTCATTGAAGAAGTTTAGGAATCAAGATGGATGACTGATTTAGTTAATTATCTATAGCATGACACTTATCCGGAAGGTATGGACAAGAAAAAATGAAGGTATTTCAGGTTACAAGTTGTACCTTATGTTTTTATTGATGGTGTGTTATTTAAAAGAGATATAAACATAATCTTGTTGCGATGTGTTGATTATGATAGAATTCAACAATTATTATCTGAATTCCATGAAGGACCTATAGGAGGTCACTTTTTAGCACATACTACAACCTTAAAAATTATGAAAGTTGGTTACTATTGGCCCAACATATTCAAAGATTGTTTTGAATGGATCAGAAAGTGTAAGAAATGTGCTTTTTTTGTTGGAAAAGAATGTTTAGCTTTGCTGCCCCTACAACCTATTTTCAGTGGATCAACCATTCATGTAGTGGGGTCTTGAATTTATTGGCATGATAAATCCACCTTCATCACAAGGACACAAGTGGATTTTGACTGCTACAGATTACTTTACACACTGGACTGAAGCAATAGCTTTGAAATATGCTAATGAAACTTTGATACTATCCTTTTATGAAGGTATAGTTTGTAGATTTGGTGTTCTAGCAACTATTATTTCAGATAATGCCTTAGCATTTCTTGGTGCAAAGGTAACAAATTGGGCTATTAAGCACAAAATTTATTTAAGTATATCATCTAATTATTACCCACAAGGTAATGGGTTAGCTGAAAGTACTAACAAGAATATTTTAAGGATCATCAGAAGAACACTCAAAGATAACTAGAGAGCTTGGCATCTAATGTTGAATTCAACACTTTGGGCTGACAGAGTAACTCCTAAAAGATCAGTTGGTAATTCACCGTACAAGCTTGTTTATGGAAGAGAGGAAAGAATGCCCATCTCAGTTTAGTTTTCTGCATTAGATTTGTTGCATCAGATGGAGCTACTTGAGAATGAACCATTGCAGGTTTGTTATGCAGAATTGATGGAATTACAAGAGCTGAGAGATCAAGCTCATTTAAACATGGAAAAGAATAAAAAAAAGATGAAGAATTTTTTTGATAAAAAAAGCTAAGTTCAATATCTTCAATGAAGGAGACATTGTGTTGAAATTGGATGCTGATCATGCAAAGCTAGGAAATCACACAAAGTTTGACACACTTTGGAGTGGTCCTTATATGATTTCAGCTTGCAAGGAACATAATGCTTTTCATCTTTCAAGGATGAATGGAGAGGAACTTCCCATTCCTGTGAATGGTATGTTTCTCAAACATTGTTATTGAAAATCCTACATTGTTTGTTTAGAGTAGGATTTCCCTTTCAATAAGTGCAGTTCCTGCACATTGCAATGTTTTTCAAATTCAATAAGTGCATTTGTGCACGTGATCTGGTTTACCAGATCCTTTCCCAGTTTTAGTTCATTTTGGAAGGGTTGGACCTTCAGAAAGGTATATTTTGATTACATGCTTTGGACTCCATGCCCAATGGACAAGAGCAAGGCACTGGTCTATAAGCTAGTAGGAAGCTTTCCTCGTAGGATCACTAGAAATGTTGACAATTTTTACACTTGTTCAAAAATGGGCAACTCAAAACTTCATTACGATGGATGCAATTGGTGAAGTAAACCTAAGATAGGGGAGATTCTTTTAGTTTAATATTTGTTCTGTTGAGTTAATTAATGACTACATGTAATTTGTAGCTATGTGTGTTGTTACAAAATGTAACAAATCACATAGTCTACAATTTCATGTTTGTCTTCAGCAAAAGAACACAAAGGCCCTGAAGGATAGATGTGTTATCTTGATAAAGACAGAAAATACAAAATAGATGAAGTGTTAAGTTTTGGAACAACAATTAGAGTTATAGATTACAGCAATCAAAGTTCATTACTAAGGTTACAGGTATTTTAAAGTTCTTTCCTTCATGATTAAATACATTCAATTATGTTATTGAGTTGTTTAATTCATTATACAATCCATATACAAAGCTGAAATGCAGAAGGAAGTACACAACTCAGTTTCAGAATTCAATGTTTTATTCATAAGGAATTTCAAATGTTTCCCACACAAGCCGTGGGATGTGACTCAAGTAAACATCATAACTACTGAAATAGAAGGTGCATGTGCATGAAAATAAAAGCAAAATAATATGAAGGAACCCATCATTTCCTTGTTTCTTTTGTCCGTTCTCTCTGCTCCATCTTCATCCTTGTTATTCAACATTGCACTGTACCTGGAAAAAAAATAGAAAAGAGATTGTCAGTCACAAGCTTAGGATTAAATCATGTTCTTGTATTGTCTATCTTCATGCAAATGAATCTCTTGATAGCAGGAGGTATGATTATAGAAAAATAAATGCATAGCAGACAAGTAACAATATTCTACATCAGTACATATGATTCTCACAATCATTTCAGAGAGAAAAGATAAAGATAAAAACTATGGAACAGAAGAGAGGCCAAAAATCCTAATGTTTTCTAACTAGTTTATCTAAATGTGCAGGTACATGTAATAAGAAGGAAATAAACACTAACTATTGTGTTTACATATCATAAAAGTACATTTATTTTAGTTCAGACTAAAGGCTGAATATACAAAGATGTACCTATACTAATCCATAAAAGAAATGTAGGTTTGATGCTGTAGATTCTAACAAATGGAATGAGATAAAATTGTAGCTGAAACAAAATGAAAAGAAAATTTGAGAAAATTTTGACAGGGCTTCGCCATGTAAATGGACATTTTACATCTTTTCCATCATGTTATTTCACAACTAATACATGCTTGAAAGATGTGATAAAAGATAAACTACTGTACTTATAACATAGTAATCTAAATAAGGATAAGTATTGCAAAAATTCAACTCAGAATTTGTAACAAATAAGGGCTTAAAGATCAATTTCAAGCTCATATTGCTCATCTTATTTTATCACTTCAAGAAAAGCTACAGTTATATTGATGAAAATGAAAGCTTATAAATCCTCAAGCATAGAAATTACAATTCACCTATCAGACATATTCATACCAGGCAATTTGGACAACTTACAAAAGTAAGCATGTGTCTTAGCTAAGAAATTTAAGAGCACAAGGGAAGATATCAAATTCAAAGAGATCACAGTTTTGGTAGGACAAAGAAAGTTTTCCTAAATGATAAAAGAGGAGCAAAAATAAAGATTCAATAGGGAGTGATCATTCATATTTGTATTTCAGAAATGCAAGATTATTATTAAGGTACATAACTAAATGTGCAAGTACAACTATTGACAACATAATAAATAACCAACAAAAATTTCAAGATCTTAGATCAAACCAGTATGGTTTCTTCACACATTCAGAATAGTGCAAAATCATAAATTAAAGCTATAGGAACAAATATCAAAATCCTGAAGTCATAACAAGTGATGAGCAGTTAAATATCAACATACTATAAGTCAAGGAACAGTTTTTTTTTTCGTATAAATTCAAGCACAACAACTATATAGATCTAATAGCATGAAAAGTGAATACATCATTTGTAAAGATGCTTTCCAAATTCATCACTCTCAAGTATATTATAGAGTTGACAACAATATACATAAATGGAATGTTCTTGGAGATTCAAATTTTTCTTATTTACATGGCCGAATTGTGAGCCTACATTACAAATTTTTATATATTTTTCCACCAATAACATAGGTTTGAAGATGATTTTCAAAGAATTATTGTTATACAGTATTACTTATTGCAAGTAGTAGACATAATGAGTTCAAATATTTGTAAATGTGAAAATACAATCAACCCTGTATCCTGCAGTGATCATCAGAATGAAATGTATACTAATAAACTTAGTCCCACTTCAAGTGTTGTATCAAGTACACAGGAAATCTATAGTATGCAAAATAAGTACAAAAGATCAACTCAGATTTGAACATAATAGCAAGTCACCCAATTTTGATGAAAATACAACTCTACAGTTCAAATTTAGGTGAAATAGCTCAAATAAACCAGAAGTGGCTATACCCATCAACCATTTTCACTAAATTTAAAGTTACAACAAACAAAAAAGATCTCAATCCATCAAAGCAAATATATTTTAGGAAAATTTTTAGGAAATGAAAAAGAAAAACTTTCAAACCCTTCCACAAATGCATAACATTCCTAAAGAAAAACATAAAAACAGTACCCAAATTCTCAAATGGCTGTAGTGAACACAGAAGGGTAAGAGATCATGAAGAAAAAATAATCAATGTAAATTTCCATGGTCGCCAATAGATACCCATAAAGGTTTCTCAGAAAATGAGTCTCAAACTCAAAATTTCCATAGATCACAGGAAAGAGATATTTCAAAAAGAAAATGAACCCATTAGTGGGTATTTTGAGAGCTCAGTTTTATTACACAGAGAAGTATTAATATGAAGAGAAAGACTTATCAAGGAAGCTCGAAGTTTTCAAAACCATCAAAATGATCAGGTCCAAAGTAAAACGATGATCACCTAAATGATTTTCAGAGTCAATCAAGAGAAAGAGATCACAAAATGTGAAACAAACTCACATTAGAAAAGGTATATTGTTGAAGAAACAATGAAAAAATAAAAATATATTCTCAAAACGACACAACCATACCTCCAAAACCCTCGAAGTGGTGATTTTTTTAAATATACCATAGTTCAAAATGCTTAGTAAAATCGGCCACCACTAAATAATATTTTGTAGAATTCAAAAAGGACAAAAATGGGAAAAATATGCAAATATTCGAGCCCACGGAGATTCATAGAATGAACAAATCAATGCATAGAGCTTCATAAGAGTTAACAGAATGTAAGAAACTAAGATCTAAGATGCTCCAATGGTAGCTTCATAATCTTTTAGAGTTCAAAATAGAGTGAAACCCATACGATGTATGTGTTCACAGTCACAAAACCGAGAGCTTGAAAGATCAATAATGGTGGCCACTTCAAAAAATGAGTCAAACTTTAAAAAAACATCAGAAATGGCCAAATTTAAATGCATGCATGCACGAGAGCTTCATAAATACTGATTTATAGAACAAATGAAATGAATAAATAAAACTCATAGTATCAACAATGGCTTCCTGGAGTAATGTTTTGAGGGCTTTACCACTCAGAATGAGCAAATGATAATGACAAAGTAATAAGATTGAAGATATTTTAAACAAACCTAATTCATCTCAATTTATCATTAACGACTAAGATCAAGATGTGCAACAATCAACGATAAAAAATAAAAACTATAGCCAACTACCTCATCATCATGGATTGAAATATCCACGGTGGAGAAAAGCAAGTACCAGAAGATCAATGATTGAGAATCAATCATTAGCTTCTATACAAACCATCATGGTTACAATGTCACTGTACATATTACTTATAAGGTCAAAACCCTAATCACGGATCAGAGCATCAATGACACAAATGAAGTAAGTACCAGAATCAACAGTTTACAGTACAAACCATGATTCAACCACAAAGTTACTTTACTCAACCACAGTCAAAAGAAATAGGCTTGTCAAGATCCAGAGAAACCCTAACTCAACCTATGTTAGCAATGCCAATGACACAATGATAAAGGGGTGATTCATCATCACAAGGGTTTTTTCCCCATGTTTTTTTAAAATTATTCACATTGACTTTGCAAAATGGGATTCCAAACTATAGTCCTAAATATGATGATTAAAAGCTAACCACAATGATTGGCAAAAGGGGCCAATGTAATAATATATGCCATGGTCGTAGTGTAATCAAATTCTTTACCAAGGATTAAATTCAAGACAAAACCATAGTCCATATGCCAACAAGAAAAAAGGTGAACTGTATTTATTTCCATGATTCTTCCATTAAATACTTTATATTATGCAATGAAAATAACTATGTTTTCCAACCAAATGGAAGAGTAAAGACTTCATATCACCCAATATTATTCAAAAGGGGGTCGAATACAAAATGAACACAAAGTGTTCACATCATAGGTGGTCCCCATAGCGGGAGGTTTTAGAAAGTAAACAATAGCATTATGTGCACAAGTGCAATTCTTCATGTGACCATAAGAAGACAAGCATAGTACAAAGAATATTCTAAGGCCTATTACCTTATTTTCCACAAAATAGGAAGAGTATTTGAGTGCACATCAAAATTGGTCCCCAAATGTATGGGATAGATGGGTGATTATTTTTTACAAAGTATTGCAAATAAAGAAAATATTTTTACTCACACACAAGGATTTATTCTTGCATGTGCATCCAAGGGGCAGTTTAAAATTTTATTTTTACAATTGCAGGTGGATCAAGTTGCAAATGTCACATCATCAACTAGAAGATAGAGATTACATGTATTGGAGAAGACTTACTCATGAAGCAAAGCTTATTCTTAGCCAAACTATTCATCCAACATTTTAAAAATAGAACAATCAACTTTAGTTTGACTGAATTGTATTTTTGTAATCAAGGCTATTAATGCCTCATTGTATTAGCATGCTTATTTTTATTCCTTTATTTATTCATGATAAAGAATAAAAATAGGATGCATGGGCAAGTAAAATTTTAGTCTATTTTTAGGATGGGTGGGATGAATAACTTGCTATATATTATGTGCAATTGCAAGGCACAAAGGAGGACTTTTTGGACACAAGAGTGTTGAAGCCGATTTTCCTAGTTTTTCCTTTTGAATGAGAGATTGATTTCTGCCTTTCCAATTATTTGAAATGTCATGTATACTTTATTACTTCTTGTGAATGTCAAATTACCTGATTGATCATCTTACCTTGCTAAAAATTTAGTTATTTTTGCATAATATAAGTCTGCATGCTTATCTTAACAGTATTGTTGTGAATCATTCCCTCTATACATCAAGTGTTTTGCCTTAATATTCTGCTAAAAATTATTGGTTTGTGCATTCATAATCCATTTCTCAAATATCTGTGCATGTACTCAGTCAAATTCCTCAATAATTTTGGTATATTACCCTAGTTTTCAATTCATTTATAATCAACTTTTTACCCTCAAACCCCCAAAGAATTAGTTTAAGATACATCAAGAAGGAACTGACCTTGATACTAGTGACTCACCTCAACAATAGGTATACCCAAATACCTGAGGTGTTTCCATTGTATCTACAAAAGAAAGAGATCCAGAGAAAGCTTAGAACCCTTGCAGTCATGTCTCTACAGGGTGCACTTTCAAGAGGTGATAGACACTAAGACCATTCTTCTTACTCTAAGCACATAACCATCGATACCAAATGAATTGGTCTGGTTGAAGATACAAGGATGCCAAGGTCACCATTTTTCATGATAGTGTTTGATGTAACTCAAAGAATTTATCCATTTGATTTATCTAGTTTAGTGGATCCTTCTAATCAAATTTTTGCATATCCACTTTCAGTATCATGTTCCATGGTTGTGACTAAGTTTGATTTTGATTGGGCTAGAAAAGTGATCTAACATGGTTATTTTGTCCATTATTTTAAACTAAAGATCCTCCTTGGTTGATATGGGCTGATTTGGGCCATACTGTTTACCCTTTATATGTTGGATGATATCATCCAACCATTAATTGATTCGGTCTATGTCTCCTTTAGAGGCCATCTTAGATTGTACATTTCGCAACTCATACTCAATTTTTCTCACCTTATGATCAACTGAGGTAAACCCTAGTGCTGAGAAATTTCTATCTACCCCTTCTGACTCCAACTCTTCAATCACTACCCCATCTTTATCTGGGGTTTTACTCAGAGTGACCAAATTATTTTTGGCTCTTGTGGAAGGCTCCACCATGATGTCAAACCTTAGAGTTTAGGGTTTCAATACAAATTCATCGAATAAGAGAAAAAACATAGAGAAGATACTAATACTATTTTTTTGAGAGCTTTCTAACAATTTAAAGAACTCTGAAACATTCCATAAATTTTGGTCTAGGGATCATTTAAAAAAATGAAACTAACTTTGCAATAACGTTTGCAAAAGATATCAAAAAGGTTTGAAAATTTCAAATATGTTTACTTGAAATTATTCGCAACTATGGTGAAGAATTCTCCCACATATTTGATTTGGTTCATAAGATAGAGTGGAAATAAAAAATTAGGGTTTTTTCCCTAATTTTTGCTCGAATCGCAGCTATGATACCACTTGTACTGAAATTACTTGTATAATTCATATTATGAGGAGCAATAAAACACCAAATAACATAATATTTTAGAGTAATGATCTCAATATGCAATTATAATAGCTTTTCCACTTTGAGGGGGCAACCTCCAAACCATAAAATAAGACTCAAATGCTCTAATGATGATGAACTACTACCTATAGTCCCCTATATATATTATTCATATGTTATAGACATCACCAAGGCTGACCTAATAAGCATGATAAAGTATAAATGATATAATAAAATGATATGGTATGCCACAAGTTGACTACTCATATCCTAATACAAGCAATAGGTTAAGGGCGTAACATTAAATTTGGTCAAAAATTATGTGTCATTTCCCACTTCACTTTTATTTTACCCATTAGGTGTGTTTCCTTAAATTATTTACATTTGATGTGTTCTTCAACTGTGGAAGGCTGTAAGGCTACATGAAAACAAAGTTACCTTTTTCACTTGGGGTTTTCTTCCACTTCAATGAAACTCATTCACCTTCATGTATTGAACCTTAAAACAATATCCTTTTTTCTCCTAGAATAATACCTTCTAACATGCATTCATCCTTTGATCAATGATATTTTCCCATTTCAACTCTTGCAAGATACTTATCTCAGTCTTGTTTGCATGCATTATCAAGAACAACAAACTCACAATTGGAGAATAGGTTAAATAACTTAGAAGGTTTAATTAACTCATTTAAATCTCTTCTATAATGATACTAACACTTAATAAGATAAACAATACATCACCATTCAAGGATACTATGAGTCATGCAAACACAGTCAAAACGGCACACACAGTAAACATAGTTTCCACAACTATTTAATGAATTCCAACCACTCCGTAAGATTTCTTGAATAATGATCATTGAATGTATAACTTTAACACATACATGGAATTCATGATAAAGAAAACAACATATAATTCCTTACAAAAATAGTGTTTCTATCTTTTTTTTCAATATATTCATACTACAAGGCTATCTTTCTTGTCTCATAACACACTTTTATGACCTTTCATATGCCCATTATCTCACAATGAGGCATTTTTACATCTTTAAATCATCTTAGGACCATGAGAAGATATTATTGACCTAAGGAAAATTATATTTATTCATACATTCATCAAATAAAGAAGGGTTCATACAATAACTTCACCTTAACATCTGGAACTAAGGATCATTCCAATCCCAAAGTGGCTTATTATTTCTATTTTGGCCAAACTCATCTTAAATGGATCTAATAATTACCCCACCATGTGTAATCACCTGCAGTAAATTTCATTATATCCCTTCAAAATATCTCAACTCACAAATCTTTAATTCCTCTTGTGTTACTTATACTTCTCTTCACTAGCCTTCTTGGTCCTTAACCTCCAAATCAAACAATTTTTTCTCTTAAAGTATTTGATGGATCTTCTTCAACTTCCTACCGTATTTCAACACTAAAACAATTGTTATACCAGTCATTATATTGATTCCAAATTATAAATTTATCCATTAACCCCTCACTTATCCAAAAATGCCCTACATTGTTCTTGAGACAATGCTCTTTCATGATTCATAGTTGAAGCTACCCATGCATACCCAAAAAAACCAAAATCTTCACCACATACCATTTTCCACCATAAATATTTATGCCAAATTTCATACCCTATCTCAAATTCTTCTACATGTTATCCCTCTTTTCTTGTACAAGTTCACTATCTTTCTACTTGCCCTGTCATTAGGAAAATTCAATCGTAAATTTCTATATAGGAGGTTTCAAGACAAAATGATGGCTTTGTTGGACTACCATTTTCAATTTTCCTTTGTGCATCAAGTTTCATATCATGAATCCACCATTTTGACCTAGTTCCTTTATTAAACGGTCTTACACATTAGCCTTCTAAGTTGTGTTCGCTCTCCTTAAATAGATTACCATTAACATCTTCCTTAGAACTACTTATTTTGAGATAAAACACCAATAAAAACTTAAATCACATGGTGATGGTATTTTGTATAAATGTTTATTCAATTCCATGGGTGTATTTCAGAGATAATGGAATGTTAACTTCCAAACCTTAGCTAGAGGGTTTCTCAGGCCTGTGTCTACCCGAGAGTCTAATTTTTTCTTTAACTCCCTATTATTATGGATTCAAGACCCAAAAATTTACCTAGGGGTCTGTTTCACTATAATTTTCATTATTTTTCTACCAGTTGGCATAAATAACATGTGAAACATTTAAAGAACACTCATTTATTCTTACCTAGATTATTAGGAATGGTTCCATTCTTAGCTCAACAAACTCTCATTCATAGAAAAATCATGTTATAGTTTATCTAGAGAACCCACAATCCTTGATTTTTGTTCTTCAATCTATTGATAATTATATTTGTGAAAACATTTACTTACATGCATTATAGGATTAAACGAATTTGAAATTATTGTTTTTATATCTTACCTAAATGCTCTCAACCTTCACCATGACATCATGCTCATGTATTCTCCACCAAAAGTGCTCAAGGATAGATTTGTATCCTCATTCCTATTTCTTAACATGGTCCTATCATTCAAGGTGGTCATGAAATAAACATATGAGTTATTTTACCTTGTTATTTGTATGTTCTTACCTGATTCACCTTGGGAGGATAGTAAATGGGACTTGCTAGAATCCCAGTTCTTGGTTAGTTGATCATTTCATTGATGAAACTTATATCCGTTGGTGCTTATACCCCTATCATATGAGATTACTCAATACTATAAGACCTCATATTATATTCATTATCACATAACAAGCAAGACTTATATGTATACCCTCAACTTCTAAGACTATTTAGGATATTACCTTGTTAATATAAGAGATCTTAGGCCTAACTCTCTGTAATATTCATGAGATTATAGGACTGTAATGTATAATATTAACCACTAGTGTATATACCTCGTCCCTTTCCTTAATACAATGTATAACTCTAAATAGGTTTCTTTGTCAATAACTTAAAGAAACAAGGTTAGTCAATATTGTTTGTTACTCAATGAGTTGTAGGTATTGACTTGGTTTATAGACTCTAGTACTCACTAGGCCATATAGAGTTTTATATGGATTTTTCATCCTTGTAGGATCTTTAGAGCATATATAAATCTTCATTCAAGTGTCCTTTATCAAAACATTGACAAAATCAAGCTATAACAGTCATAGGAATGTCTAGACAAGGAATGATTTGGGGACACTCATTTAAAATAATTTCTCAAAACTTGTAAAACCATATAAAAAATTTCTAATTACTTCAAAACATCATCCCAACCATTATTAATCCTTAACACATGAGGATTTATCAAATTGACATCATTTACCTTCCTTCTCTGTTGACTGTCATAACTCCCGTACTCTGCAATTTTTTGTCCGCAATAACCTTTTTCGCATGTGTTTATTTAAGTTGAAACTTTGTAATATACTTCATCTAGCTCGGGCAGACCTTTAAAATATTTTTTGTCTAATTTCATTGGTTAAAAAAAAAATTAGATGATGCCCTAGTTTTAGGCCAAGAGCATTAATATATTTACACTATTTTAATTTATGTATCAATTTTTTAATTTTAACTTTCAAATTCAATTCCCATCATTTTAAATTTCAATTAATATTGCCAATTGTAAATCACTTTTTGTACTCACAAGTAAATGCATAAATGTGTATAGAATAATAACTATCCCACCTACTTTTATGTTAAAAATCATAATGAGCTAAAAATCTAATTATTTTCTAAAAATAGATATCACACCTATTTTCATTTTCAAATTTGTTTCAGCTCATTTTGAATTTGAAATTTTTTTTTTTTATAAATTTTAAACCCAATATGTTTTTATTTTTGAATTTTTACAGGAGTTAAAAAGTGATTATCTATTAAAAATAGTTATCTTGCCTATTCTCATTTTCAAATTCATCCCACCTATTTTGAATTAGAAAAATCCATGCAAAGCATCTAAAACACTACAAAAATGGTTTTAAAAAAATTAAAACTTTTTTTTCCATTTCGTGAATTTAGTTTTTGCAAGATTACTAGATGATGAACTCCCAATGCAGTGTTATAATCATGGAAGCGACAATAAGATTTCAAATTTCTCTCAATAAAAAAGAATGATCATCAATGGAAGAGGCTACATGATTTGAATGTGATCTTAACATAAAAAAAACATTCAGTCATGGTAGCAGCTACAAGATTTGAAAATGATCTCAAATAAAAACTAAAGGCTGATTCAACTACAAATGACATTATTTAATATTATCTTCGAAGTGGAATATATCAGATTTATATGCATCTTAGTTTCTAGCAGGAAAGGAACAACTACATATTAATAAAAATACATGTTTTACAGTTACCATTTATCTACATTTTCCATATTTATTTTAATGTGATAAAAGATGTTTATAAAAATAAGAATACCTTTAAATGTTTGCTTCTTCTACTATCACTTTCAGTTTTAAAAATTCTTGTTATCTCTTTTCTAGTGTGTTCAAAAACAAAAAAAATCATCTTTGAATTTTATTTTTAATATTAAACTTACCTATAATGTAAAAAATCACGATTAGAGATGTTTAAAGAAATGAATAATAACTATAAATTTCTATATCTTTTGGTATGAATTGTAGTTCCAAATATTCTTGTTATTTCTTTTTCTATGTTTTCAAAAACTAAGAAATAAATCATGTATTAATTTTATTTTTATTATGAAATTAATATTCATTGTAATGAACTATTTCTAAATTCCCACATTTTAAAATGTAATGCACGAGAAACAAATATTTAAAATTTAGAAATTGTGAGTTTTAAAGTTTAGAGTTATATGCATCTTACTATTTAATGTTAAAAGAGTGATATTTTGACTTCAACATTGACATTGTAAGATTAAATAAAAAATTATATGAATTTATACAAAAAATATTAAATGTATTACTCTATTTGATTAAGTTCAATGTTTTTATTCTCATTAACCGTCAACATAATTTAAACATTATTTTTCACCTTGAAGCATACAAGGTAGCTTCCAAATCACTCAATCTCACTTTTAATATGTTTTCTATTTTGAAGAAGAATGGGAGGTCTCACATTCGCCTTCAATTTTTTTATAAAAAATTGAAGGATAATCAGAGGTCTCCACTCTCCTTCATAATTGTTTTTAAATTTGAAGGAGAATGGGAGGCCTCCACTCGAGAGGCCTCCTATTCTCCTTTAAATAATGAAAACAATTATGAAGGAGAATGAGAAACCTCCAATTCTTTTTTAAAGTATAAACATTAAAATAATAAATGGAAGGCCTCTCAGTATCCTTTAAATTAAAAAATATTTTTGAAGGAGAAAGGGAGGCCTCACATTCTCCTTCAAATTAATTATTTTTTAAGGGGAATGGGAGGCCTCCACTCTCCTTCATAATTATTTTTTTAATTTTAAGGAGAATGGGAGGCCTCCCATCCTTCTTCAAATTATGAAAACAATTATGAAGGAGAATGGTAGACCTCCATTATCCTTTAAAAATATTTTTTTAATTTGAAGGAGAATGAGAAGCCTCCCATTCCTTATTTTAATTTTTATACTTTAAACAAGAATGAGAGGTTTCTCCTTCTCTAATTTTCACAAAATGAGAATCCTATCATTCTCACTATTTATTATTATCAACTTTGAGAGAGAATGAGAAACCTTCCATTCCTATTTAAAGTATATAAATTAAAATAATGAATGAGAGGCCTCCCATTCTCCTTCAAATTAAAAAATAATTTTTGAAGGAGAATAGGATTCCTCCTCTCTCCTTCATAATTGTTTTTTTAATTTGAAGGAGAATGGGAGGCCTCCTATTCTCCTTCAAATAATGAAAACAATTATGAAGGATAATGAGAAACCTCTCATTCTTGTTTAAAGTATAAAAATTAAAATAATAAATGGGAGACCTCTCATTCTACTTTAAATTAAAAAAAAAATTTGAAGTAGAAAGGTAGGCCACACATTCTCCTTCAAATTTTAAGAAAATTTTTGAAGGAAAATGAGTGGCCTCCACTCTCCTTCATAATTTTTTTTTAAAAAATTGAAGGAGAATAGGAGTCCTCTCATCCTCCAAATTATGAAAATAATTATGAAGGAGAATGGTAGACCTTCATTATCCTTAAAAAATATTTTTTAATTTGAAGGAGAATGGGAGGCCTCCCATTCATTCTTTTAATTTTTATACTTTAAACAAGAAAGGGAGGTTTCTTATTCTCTAATTTTTCACATAGACGGAGAATGAGAAGCCTCTCATGTTCACTATTTATTTTTATCAAATTTGAGAGATAATGATAAACCTCCCATTCTTGTATAAACTATTAGATTAAAAGAATGAATGGCAGGCCTCCCATTCTCATTAAAATTAAAAAATATATTTTTGAAGGAGAATGCGAGGACTCCACTCTCCTACATAATTATTTTTTTAATTTGAAGGAGAATGGGATACCTCCCACTCTACTTAAAATTATGAAAACAATTATGAAGGAGAATGGTAGACCTCCATTCTCCTTTAAAAAAAATATTTTTTAATTTAAAGGAGAATGGGAGGACTCACATTCATTATTTTAATTTTTATACTTTAAAAAAGAATGGGTGGTTTCTCAATCTCTCTCAAAGTTGATAAAAATCATTAGTGACAATGAGAGGCTTCTTATTCTTCCTTAATGTGAAAAATTAGATCAAATTCTCTTTTAGACTTATTTTTCACAATGAGGGAGAGTGGAAAGCCTTTGATTTTCCTTATTTATTGTTTATATTTTAAAGGAGAATAGGCATCATATTATCTCATAATGTGAAACATTAAATCTAAGTGATAATGATAAGCTCGTCATTTTATTTTAGAATTGATTTATCACTTGGAGGAAGAATGGGAGGCCTCCCATTCTCCATATTTATTATTTTTTTTAGAAGAAAGAAAATATTTTCACTATGAGGGAGATTTGGATGCATCATATTTTACCAAAAATTATAAACCTTTCTATTCTCAATAAAAATTAAATAATAGTTGTTAAGGATATTGGGAGGCCTTCCATTCTCCCGCCCCTCAAAAATAAATGGTAAGAGAGAATGGAAAATTTCTCATTCTCTTTTCACCATTTTGTTCTTAAATTTTATTCCCACTTAAAAAGTATATTTCAGGGCCTCTCATTCCCACTTAGAGTGAAATATTAGTTCAAAAAATAATTAAAAAGAGATTTAAAATGACATAATTCTCACAAAATAAACAAAAATCGACAAGGAGAATGATAGATAAACCCTAAAATTAAAAAGTAATGAACATTGGGAATGAGAGGCCTCCCATTCTCCTTGAAAGTGATCGATTAATAAAAGGGATGGTGGGGGATTCTCATTGGAAGACATATCATTATCCCTCAAAGTAAATTTTATCCTAGTAACTCTCTTAGTTATTTGAATAACTCATATTTTATTCTAACTCTAATGTTTCACATTTTAGGTTACACTCACTCAAGAATGTTCTTTTGACATCTTGGCACAGTTACAATTCCTCTATGTGCCCTTGTACACCTTCTTGTTCTCCATTTTCATTTTGCTCTCCTTTTCCATTTTCGTTTGCACCTTCTTCCTGCATGCCCTCTTTTCTCTCTGTCACCGTGTGCCCTTCTCTTACTTGTCTCCTACAAGTATTCCTCCCCTTCCTTCTGTGCATGTGCCTCCCCTTTATTTCCCTTTTGTGCACTTTCCTCTCACTCCCACACTTTGTTCCAGTCACTGTGCCATGTCATCTTCTGTCAGACTTGAGTGTATTACATGCAACTTATCAAAGTGCGCCAATAGGGAGCCAAATCTAGACAACCAACCGATGCATGAAATGTGGCAGAAAAGACAAAACAAATGAATAGTTGGATAAATTATTCATTTAATTCACGTGCGCCACGTGTTTTACGTGTGCTAACGACTTTGAAAAACTTTTAACAACTGTATCTTCTACTACAAATTTCAGATCGGTGCGTGCTTGGACTTGTCAGAAACATGCTAACACAAGCTTCACATTAGACTATTCAAATTTAAATGTAGGTGGGATTTGGTAGGTAGAAAATAGGGAAACATCTTTCTGATCATTAATGCACACATCTAATCAAACTCAACCACCAGATTTCATGAGATCTTGCATTCTTCCTTCTTTTACATGCCAAACAGACATGGGGAAGCATACTTGACAACCTTGCAAGAAGATTTGTAGGCATTTATCACTTGTTATTGGTAATTGAAGATTTGAATTCAAGTTTCCCTCTTGTTCTCTTTCTCTTCTCTCCTTCTTCTATAAATAGTAGAGCTCTTCTTTGTAAAAGGATGCCTCTCTGTTGTAATAACACCATGCCAAAATGGTGGCTGAATTCCCATGAGTTTTAGACCTTGGCATGGTCTCTGTAATGTATTCTCACCTCTTTCCATGAATATAAATGATTGTGCATCCCTTGAGTAATAAAATAATATTTTTTGGAACTCATGTCTTCCCTTTCTCATTTTCATTGCATTCGGCCTCTCTGTTTGCGTTTATTGGCATGTTATGTGTACTCCAGTGCTTACAGTCCACTTGTTCATGTGTTACACGCACTGAAAGGCCAAGCTCGTGTGTTGATCTTTGGTGGGCATCATTCACCCTCTTCTCACTTTCCCTCTTTTTTTCCTTTTCCACTCATGTAGAGAGATAAACCCTTTCTTTAAGGTGTTATTGCCTTCCATAGCTTAGGATTTCCCCTTTCTACACATCCTTCTATCCTTGGTCCCTTAGCATGTTTAATCTAGGATATGCTTTAAGCATTAGGAGTAGTAGTGGCGTTAGAGGTAGGTAGAGGAACCGACCTTCTCCGGAGATCCTTCCTAAGCACGCAAGGTCCTATAACTTGGGGATGGTTCCATTGTGGTCTCAGAAACCTTGATCCTTCCAGATCTAAGATGTGGGTGCATGTTTGAGAAACCAACAGTTTCTGGCATGCCCGGTGGGACTAGAGTGAAGAGATTTATATCTTCATCTCAGAAGGTTCGATGTGTTAATTCTTAGATCCAACCTTTGGAGGCATTTTTCAACACATCTAGCGACTCCATTGATCCAACACTCTGATTATCTCATGTGCAAACCAGTCTCCCCTCATTCCTCCATTCATCTCTCCTTTTCCATTTTTCAACCTTCCTATTTTGACTTCATGCAATCTTGACTTCTTTATCTTCATGGAATCCTCATTTACAGTAGCAGGGATATTTTTCTCCATCACCATAGTTTTAAAATCTTCCTCTAAATCAATTTTATAAGTATTGTTATTCTTAAAAAGTAGACAACCCACCTTTTTCTAAACGTAATGTTTATGAAGAATAGGTTTATGCAGATTATGGTGGAAACTCCATGGCTAAAGTTGATTTTGAGAGGTAGGTGCAAAATATGGAGATGGACATGATGTAGCTTAGAGTCAAGTTCTCCATAAAGGTAGCTAAATTTAGCTATAAGGTCCCTTTTCCATGGGTTAGCCCTGTACCAGGATGGTTTAGCACCCAGAAGAAGCTGAACTTTATCACTGAGATGTTTCCTCAGATTACAGAGTGAGTGGAAGAAATGGAGCCTCAAAAATCTAATGTGTGGAAACCATATCAATGGGGAGACCTTGCACTATCATCCTATAACCCTCCCACTCCTCTGCACCAATTTACATCATCTCATCCCACTACTCATGTTCCTAGCTTCTTGTATGCATCCCCCATTGATAATTTCCACCCTCCATCTCACCTTCACTTTTCCACCATCTCCCCTCCTTAGTGTGCTTCCACTTCTATTGCATGCACACCTTCCATGCCTTATGCATCCATCCTGCCACTTACTTCCAAGTCCCCTCTTCCTAACTATACCATGAATGAATAGCCCCTTGCCAATGAACCTCTCCCAACTATTACCATCATGTTCAATGACTACAAAATACTTGAATAATGGCGTGACTCATGTGAATGCAACTAGGAAAAGGAAATCATATGGGTGCCTATTCCAGAAGAAAATTAGTTAGTTCCAGAGGGCACAATTCTAGAGGAGAGTAAGTTATTTGTAGATGAAGAACCATGTGTGCCTCGACTTTCCATGCCCCAGCCTGCAAGCACTCCCCTTCAGGAGGAAATTCTACAAGAAAATCCCATATGTGGGATTGGGCTTCAAAGTAATGGGAAAACTATAAGGATCAAACTGTTCCCAATCATATATCTGGCTAACCTAGAGCCAAAGATAGATTTTTCACCAGTCATGATCATTTCAGAGCATAAGGTAGAGCTTTATGTGCCAAAGGTCAGTAGAAACATCTCCTAAATCCAAGCATAGAACAAATTCAAGAGGTGTATATTATTTTTTTTGATAATTTGAGAATGGTGAAACACCATCTAGAAGGCAGGTTTTCACTCTTGTTTCCGACCATTTCCAATTCCAAATCAACTACATGGTCATAATTTATGAGGAAGGAAGCTATTTCTCCCTGCCTATTATAGGTTTCCCTTGAGCACCCTTGCCTCTAGTTAGAATAGGTTAGTTTAGGTTTTCTTGCAGTAAAAAAAGTGCTCATGCACACTCTGCATGTTACTATTGGGACCTGTGTGATTTTTAGATTCGGTATATAGTGTTGTGATTTTGTTTTGGTGTGCTCCCTTTGGTGCCTTCCTGTTGTGCCTGCATGCCCCTTTTGTTGCTTCTAGGGATGAAAAATTAGTTTTAGTAGAGGCAGTTCCAAGTCCATGGCTTTCACTCTCATTGATCCAATTCAGAATATCCTCATGAGAACAATAACTCGGTTCAGAGTTCAGATAGATCCTTAAGTGACTTCAGGAATGTTATTCAAGGTTGTAGATCAGATCTTTGTAGTCACTTTTACACCCACTAAGAACAAGGGAACCTCATGTGCACTGACGTATCACCCAGTAGGTGCTGGGTGCTCACCCGAGGCATACGAGAGGGATCTGAGTCTCTCTTTTATGTGAGTCTAGTGGAAGGCAAAGCTCATGACTCTAACTTAGTGATTTAACAGACATGAAGGGCTATAAAGCTCAGGACAACTTCTACACCCCTTCAGTCATAATAGAACCAAAGCAAGCAATAGGAATAATAGAACTAAGAGTTGTATATCTACTACTATACTTAAGCATTTAAGCAAGATTCACAATTATTTAAGAACATAAGTTCAATAGTAATATGCAGAAAATACAGATAAAGAGTCTTGATACATTTGTCATGGTAACCTTATCACATTAATTCATAGTGTTTTCTTATAAAAGATTACAAAAGGCAAACCGTAGTCATGCACCATGTCTGGATCCATACATGTATTCTCACAAGACAAAAATTTCACTCCCCATTTCCCCATTACATCCCTACTTGAATTATGTACCCATTTTCATCCCATAGTTCTCACAGTAATCCTGCAGAGCTCCGCTACCTCACTTGTGCCTCCTTCTTTGCCAAGGGCATGTGTATAAATAGGCATCTGAGCTCTAACAAACTCCTCTACAACCTCAGATCTGGCCCCAAGTGTTAAGGTGTGGGTCACCCCGGACGCATGCCTCTCCATGTCATGATTAACTTTTTGGATCTTTCTATCGTAAGGTATATTCCTTCTAGGACACCCTATTGCCAGGCTGGAACCATATCCAAATGGAACACATTCTTCATGTGTTCTATCCCAAAGGAAAAAATTGGCTAAGACCTGAATTGTTCTTCGTGCGGCGCGCATGTCCTGGGTTCTTCAAGAGCCTTTTGAACTCTACCTTGCGTGCCTACACCTATACGCTTCCTTCAGTCATGCGCGCCTCCGCGCCCTTAAGATTTGGAAGCTAAATTAGGTGCCCAACATTACCCCACACTTCACATGTTCTCCACCCTCAGGAACCTTCTCAAAGAATGCAATACAAAAGAATGCAAGGGCTTGCCTTAGGAAAGAATGGGGGGGGGAAAGAATAAAGAAAGGGGAAGAGAAAGAATAGGGGGAAATTTTTGTTGGAGGTCGGCCTCTAGTGTACTCCAAGTGCTAACTTCCTTCTGCGCTTTAGTGTAGATGTCGCCAACCAAGGTGCTCACCTCGTCGTAAGCTATCCCTTCCCCTTGTGTGGTAATGGTTTCCACAACAGTCTCCAGTTATTTAGCGTGGTCTTCCAGGGCATCCATCTTCCTTGTGATGACCTTGTAGAGATCTTTTAGCCGGGTTTTGATTGAGACTCACCAGTTCTCAATGGCTTTGGATTTCTTTTCTACCTCAGCTATGATCCTTTCCCACTCAGCTCTATTACCCTTATTCTTTTCTCTAAATTCCTTCAACTCGGCCTCATCGCTGGCAAGTAGTATGCTTGTCACTTTGTCTTGATCTGTGTAGTTGTTATAAGCGACCCCTGTGGTTTTTACAACTATTCTTACGTCAACAAGCACCTTGTAATATTCGGCCATGAACACAAAGACCTTCAACTTTTCTTCTTTATCCAAGCGTGCCACTACCTCTTTTGCCAAATCTAATGCCAAGGGTTGCCTCTCCATGGTGATGATCTGAGTTAAGTCCTATAGGCACTCTAGGGAGGATCTATACTTTTGTGCAGGAGGGTTAAGGTTCGGGTGCTTCATGATAATTGATTGGGATATAAGCTCAACCTTCTTAGAAACTTTGTGCACCCTGGCCTTTTCCTCCTGAAGCTCCCTCTGCAATTAAGCGTTGAATAATTTCTTGAGACTAAGATCTTTCATTAGCTTCACCACTTCTTCCTTCCTCTTATCCAACTGGTCCTCCAAGACTCTAACCATGTCATTTCTACTGAAAATCCTAGCCTTAATTTCCACAGAGAATTTTTTCAGCACATTTCACACTTGCTCGTTTAATAGTTACTGTGTGTTTACAATGGGGTTGTCCCCCTTTCCTTCAGACAACTTCAATACCACTCCTTGGTTAATCTCAAATTCATGCTCATCAACGTGGGAGTCGAATGCCCAAGATAGCATTTTCCTCATTCACGGGTATCCTCCCTCAGGGTCAAAGGACTCTATGGTGGTGAGCTCCTTGGTGGGCACGGTACTTTGGAAACACACACATAAAACTTTGTTGGGGTCATCAATATAACTCATTGTTTTTCTTCCCCCTTTCACGCACTTACTTCCCATGGGCACACCCTTGGGAATAGTTATCGAGAGAGTTGGTCCTTTTTGTGCTACTTCCACTCTTCTCCCTCTGCTCCTTCTTGAACTCGCCAAGTATGAGCTCCGCCCTGCGCCCCAACTCTTCATTGACCAAGGAATCAATTATCTTCTCTGCCTCTCTTTTTTCCTTCTCATCCACCTCCTCCTGAGTGATCTTGGGCATATCTGGTTCCTTGGTACTAGCCCCTTCGCTCCCCTCTTCACCGCGCATGCCTTCCTCCCTTTGGGTTCCTTTCCTTTTTACAAAGATGAAGGCATAATTTGCATTCTCAGCCTCCTCTCCTTCTGATTCATGGATATTAATTGGCTCTTAATCCACCTCCAACTCCTCCCCTTCATCGTCATCCCTTTTTCCTACATAGGCATTTAGGTCATTCATATCTTTAGACCCTTGTTCCTCCATTCCTTTTTCTTCTTCTTTGGTAGAAAATTATAGAGTGGGGGATGCTGTTTTTTCTTCATCTGAAGGTTCTTCAGGGGATGGTGGCTTCACAGGATCCGGGGTCATTTCCTTGACCACCGTCCTTCTCTTCTTCTAGACATAGGTACTCGGCCCTGCCGTACCTACATCCTACCTTCCCACCACCCCTTATTCTTCCTCTTCTTATTTTTTCTCCTTACGCTTTAGTGTTGGATTCTTCCTTCCCATGGGGTCATCTGGGATGGATATTTCATTTTCTACGTACGCTCCCTTCTCAAACTTTGACATTATGTGCAGGTAGATTTTGAAATCAGTGCTTTAAGTAATCGGTAAGGTCATTAGCTTTACTATGTGCACTTCCTGCGACACGTATCTTTCAACATATGTGCACTTCCTGGGTAGACCATCTTCTTTCTCACCTCTTTGTGTTCACTATCAAGGGCAGATAGTGCGAGCCTTAACTTTTTTGACTCCTTATATTTGTTTACCCCTTCCTGGAAGAATCGAGCAATAAATGAGAAGGGGAGTTTGCACTAGGGACTCCAACTGCCATCCACTAAGATAAATCTACCAATGTAGAAGTGCTGGTATACTTCGAAATCTACTTCTCCTTCAGTCATCATGGGGAGTTGCTCTGGGATCCGCCAATCTCCCCTGAATGCATTCCTAAGGCATGTATACCATTTATCCAAGTGCGCCTTGTGCACCTCCATCATTGAATCATAAGTATACTTCTAGAACCTGTCCACGGGTGAAGGGTCTTCATCGGAGTACTCCCATATGAACTTATTAGATGCATCTGGCACCCTAATTTCTGAGAACACAATGGTCAATAGAATGTTCCCAAACAATATCTTTCCTCCATCCTCTGCACTGCTTACAATCTCATCTACTATGTATTGGGAGGTATTATACATGGTTCCTTCCGCGACCTTTCTACAGACATTCAACCAGGGATTTCTCACTTGGGTCCACCTCTCTCGTCCATCCAACTTGGAAATGAGGTGCGTTGCTATTTTCATCACTAGATCACTTATATCCATGACATCGTAGTACCTCGATCCCTTCTTATAATCCTGGGATGCGATGGTTTCCTTAATTGAATCCTCATCCTGGAGGTCATCTAGGATCACGTCCCCTTTATAGCTCAGGCCTGTAAATTGTGAGATTAATTATGGGGTTATGCACATCTTGCTCCCTGCGAAGAAGAAGAAATCTTCATGCACACGCTTCATTAACCATTGGTATAGGTGCTCGGGCTTCCTGAAGTAGGGTAACTCATAAAGCTGGAGAAGCCCTACCTTCTCCATTTTTACCTTGACTACATCATTGTAAATCAACATCCCGTCAGGTGTTCATTTGTTACTGGGGTGCACCAGCTCTAACACCATTTCCTTCACAATTATATTCAACCGGTGATTGTAATCAATTATGGTCATCTGTTTGACGTGGGACTCCCAATCTTTCCCTAGAAAAACCCCATTTGGGTATTGCATCTCTGAGTACCATTCCTCATTGGTATCCAAGGGGATTTCATCTTCTTTCTTCTTTCCTTTTCCCTTCCCCTTTCCCTTTTTAGATCGTACTGCAGGCTTATCAACTGGTTTCATGACTTTCATTTTACCCTTTGCTTTCATTCCTTGGTTGCCTCTGAGTTGTCTGAGAATTTTCTTCGCGTTCCCTATGCCCTAGGGTACAAACCCCTAATTTCAGATTTCCCTCTCTTGATCATGGTACTCTTTCCCAACATTCCCCACACCCGTGAATGACTTCTGCTCTATTTTGTAGATCAACTGGACTGATTGTGCATGATTTTCTGAGATTCTTCTTTGCACGAGTTAGCTCTCAAAACCCTAGCTCTTGAAAGAAAATTGTTCCCCTTGTTTTCGTAAAGTAAAATAATGAACTTATCATCCTTGTATTTATAGCTTTTCCCACTTTTACGCATTAAAGGCTAGGCTACCTACCACCATACGATAATATTTAATGTGGAATTTTCAAACAAACCTCACTTCAGTGCTTTTCCTAGCGCACCCAATCCTTGTGTGAAATGTTTTTAACCCACACCCAATCCTTGCGTGAAACATTTTTCACCCACACCCAATCCTTGCATGAAATTTTTTCCAACCTTCTGGCATGTAGAAAATCCATCTTGATAGAAGAATTTTGCACATGTGTTACCAGTGCCAAAGGCACCTCTTCCATCCTCATGATTCTTGCTTTTTCCTACCTTGTGTTTTTACACTTTTTCTCCTTTATACGTGGATTTCCAATGGAACTCTATTTTTTCATCCATCTGCCTTCCTAATGCATCTTTTCAATAAGGCCAATTCGAACGGTCTACTAACTCAATCTTCTTGTAGAATAACTTCATGCCTCTCTTCATCACCTCACCCCACACTAAACCGATGCGTGGTCCTCTGCATAGTCATAAGTTTAAAAAGTAATAAGGTTTCTGGTGCCCAAGGTGCAAAACAAGACAACAACATGAAAGGGAAAAACAAGAAAGGAAAAGCATAAAAGGAAACTCTAAACTAACTGGAAGAACTACCTTATTTACAAACACCAAGAAGCATTATTTATAGTAGGGCTTCAGCCTACTCCCATTGAAGTGTCCAGTTAATTTTGTTCCATCCAGCGCTTGTAGCTGACACGTACCTAAATTAAGAATGTATGAAATTACGTAAGGACCCAACTAATGCACCTTTAACTTTCCAAGATGGTGTAGAAATTTAGAATCATATAGCAATACCATCTGGCCAACCTCAAACTGTTTGTTTTTAATGTGGCGGTCATGCCATGCCTTTTGTTTAGCTTTTTCAATTGTTTGGCTCGATCTTGCTAGTGAGCACCTTTCATCCAACTTTATTAATTCATTAATTCTTTCTTCCAGTGCTTGTTCATCATCCAACCCTCCTGCATGTGCTATATGCAGTGATGGTAGCATAAATTCAACTGGTAAAACAGCCTCCACGCCAAACACTAGTTGAAATGGTGTGGCCTTGTTCAACCTTTTATACATTGTTCTATATGCCCAAAGGAGTGCTAACACCTTGTCATCCCAATCCTTCCTACCTATGTCACATATCTTAGTCAATGTGTGACTAAGGATTTTGTTGAATGCCTCTGCAGTCCCGTTTACCTAAGGGTGATAAGGGGTAGTCTTGTGATGGGCTACCATGAATTCTGCTAAGAGAATCCTAATTGTTTCATTTAAGAAGTGAGTGCCCCTATCACTAGTTAAACTCAATGGGCACCCATACCTGCTGATAATGTTCTCTCACAAAAATCTAGCAGTCGTGGTTGTAGTACAATCCTTAGTGGGTGTGGCCTCTACCCACCTTGTTAGATAATTAGTATAGGTAATAAGATACCACGAGTTAGTTCTTCACGCAGCTGGTGAGATTGGTCCGAAAAAATCTATTGTCCACTTTTCAAAATTTTCCACACAGGTGATGGGGCACAAGGGCATCTCTTCCCTTTTTCCAGGTTTTCCAAGACGCTGGCAGTGGTCACAGGCCTTGCAAAACTCAATATAATCCTAGTGAATCATCTCCCACCACAGTCCAGTGACTAGGATCTTGCACGCAGTTGCATTCCCTGCATAGTGTCCTCTAGAAATCCCACCATGGGCCTCTTCTATTATAGCTATGAGTTCATGTTCTAGTACACACTGGTGTAAAACCTCATCTCGGCCCATTTTATACAAATCCCCATTGATCAACATGAAGGGCGTTGCGTGTATGGCTAACCTTTTCCTTTCCAGAGCATTCATCCCTTTAGGTGCCACACCTTCTTTGAGAAAGATATCAATGTCTTCTATTTTAGAGGGCACACACCGCAACCTGAAAAATTGTGCATCCGGCATGGTTTCCTTGATACTCTCCGTGTCCTCTCCCAAATCAATCCTTGATAAATGATCTGGCCCACAATTGTTCTTTCCCAGTTTTCCCACCACTCTGAATTCAAATTCCTGAAATAGAAGAACCCAACGACATATGCAGCCTTGTAACACTGCTTTGTTTACCAAATACTTCAAGGCCATATGGTCAGTGTAGAATATGAAAGGATTTACCAATAGATATTGCCTAAAGTTGTGGAGTGCAGCACAGATCATTGATAATGCCTCGTGCTTAGTTGTTGTATAATTCTATTTTGCTGGTGTTAACTTCCTACTTGCAAAACACAAAGGATGATCAAAAATTCCCTCTCCTAATTGAGCAATAACTGCCCCTATTACTGTACCAGAGGCATCCACGTGGACATGGAAAGTTTTATCCCATGATGGGAATCATAGAATAGGTGCGTGATGATAAGCCTTTCTTTTAGAGTGTCAAATGCCCTCTACTACGCCTCTCCCCACTGAAAGGCACTCTTGTGTCTGATCAATATCTCTAAAGGTGCGAAATGATATTGGCATATCCCTTAATGAACTTTCTGTAGTACCTAGTGTGTCCAAGAAATCTATGCATGATGCTTTGGATGGTAGGCTCCCCTAATCCCACAATAAAAACAACCTTCACGGGATCTACCAGTAAGCCCTCTTTACATATGATATGCCCCAACAACATCCCAAAAGGAGTTGCAAAGATACATTTCTTGATGTTGAGGGAGATCCTCAACTACCAACATGTCTCAAACATCAACCTTAAGTTGTCACAATGGTCCTTTACTAATCCATACATTGTCCAATCATCCAAATATACCTAAAGGAACTTGTGGATGAAGTCCTTAAATGCTTGTACCACTATGCACGAAAATACAGCGGGCGCATTCTTCAGCCCAAAGGGCATGACTGTATATGTAAAGCTTCCCCACTCGGTGGTGAAAGTTGTCTTATCTTGGTCTTCCTTGGCAATCCTTACTTGGTGATATCCCGAGAATCCATCCGTAAAGGAATAGACCTCGCGCCCAGCAACTCCTTCCAAAATCTCTTCAATAAAGGGGATGGGAAAAGGATCTATGATACAAACAACGTTTAATTCCCTATAATCCACACATATCCTATCCACCCATCCTTATTTATGCTAATCACCATTGGACTTATCCACTATGATTCCTCCATAGCCTCAATGATACTGGATGCTATCATCTTGTCTATTTCTTCTTTAACCCTTACGTGAATGTTGGGATTCATCATGTAAGGCCTCTTCCTGACCAGGTGCACACCATCTTTCAACCTTATCCTCATTTCCCCCAATGAATGGTGGACACCTTTCAACTCATGGTATCCACTCGGGAATAAATCCTCAAATTCACTTAAGATATCGATGATATTTGATACTTCCTTGTCTAACCAATTATCCCCAATGATAGCTTCCTTGGGCTCCTCTTTCGAGCCGATGTTAACTTTCTTGGTTTTGAGTGGTTCATGATATGCACGTGCGCACATGCATCCACACTGTCAACTACTTCACGCACCCCAACCAAATGGTTGACATTTAGGCTCTCTATCTCCTCTCCATCAACAAGGTATACCATCTTTCCTTTCTCCTTTTTAGCACACGTGCACTCGAATTATATGTCTTCTGGTTCCTCCTCTTCAAACTGCACTTCTAAACTAGGTCCACCGAGTAAGTTTGCTAACCTATCTTCCACCATGGTGCAATCCCCCAGAGTGAGGTGCTTGATAGTTTGTAACTGCCTCATCAACTTGTTTACTTGGTACTTCGGTACTCGAATGTGTGGACCAAGTCAGCCGTTAATTCCTGGTAACTTCCCGTTTGACGGCATGTTTCAGAATGGATATACCATGTGTGCGCACAACCTTGTAGTGTTGAATACAACTTATGCACCCTTAGAGATGGCGGTAAAGCTTCTGCGCCTTCTCCCCAGACCCTCTCACATGCCTGGATGTGGGAAGAGGTGGGTCCATTATCATTGTAATCCTTAATAGTGGTGGGTATGTTGCTTTTAGAGAATCAGACAAGGAGCACAATTTGAACTTCGCACCATTCCAACAAGTTATCACTATGCATGGCCCACCACCTTGCTTCTGTGCCTATCAAAACATAACCTAGCATACTTCGTCGCTTGTCCTCCCTCCAGCAAGCTTCCATCTCTCTCAAAAAGACCTCAGGGTATGCATCCCCAGAATACTTTGTTATTGTCTTCCCTCCTAGGCATCGAACTATACACGTTACTGTTACTTTGGTTACTGATCCTCGCAGATGTCATCCAATCAATTCATAAGTCCCATGCACCCAATTATCGCATGCTATACTGGTAGTATCAATGAAAAATTGAGCATCATCAAACTAGATGACTCCTTTTATAGGGTGGATGGTCTCTGGATCTCTTATGGAGCGCACATATATTCTATCCAAAACTTCCTCCCCAAGGGGTTCAGTATAGGGGGTGGAATTCCCATCAACTAGTGGTATAACTACCTGCTCTTCCTTATTTTCCAATCTTATGTACCCCTTGTTAAACCAGAGATCTGCATTATTCTTATAACACCATGGGTGCCCAAGTAGAGCCAGGAAATCATCTACCTCAGCAAGTCACTAAGACTTCAAAATCCCCAGTGAACCTAGTCCCCTGAATTTTAATGGTTGCATCCTTCAAGACACCTATGGGCATTGCCTTTGTTTTATTTTCCATATACAACACATTCAAAGATGGTTGTAATGCAGGTCTTCCCATTTGATGCCAGGCATCCAGAGTGAGAACATTAACCTCTATGCCTATGTCAATGAGGATGTTGCTGAGCAACCATCCATCCATAACTATGTTCAGTGTAATATCTTTGTCAAAATTAAGGCTATGAGGTGGGAGGTTTACATGCAAGATCTTCCTTTTGTGTTCTTCCCTGAGGCATGGTACCTTTTCTCTCAACCATGCCTCGAGTAGGGGAATAATATTCTCCTACCTCAGCAGTTTACACACCTCCTTAACCTCATCTAAGTCATCCCTTGGTGCTTCTACTAGTCTCCTTTGCTCATATTTTCTAGTCTACTCTTTTAAGCATTGGATCTCCCCTTGTAAACTTTGAATTACATCCATGGTTTCCTGGTAGACTTATTTCTGGTGAGTTGGGTTTAGATATTTTCCATGTACTACTTCTCTTGAAACTAGAGGCCTCTATCTAGGTGCTTATTTTACACGTGTGGATTCTTCCCTTGTTATTACCATAACAGGCTCTAGTTCTGATTCTCGTATTACTCGCGGAAGCCATTACACATCAGCCTTCTTAATACTCACCATGGCAGCGCCCTTATCCTTCCGGTACTTCTGACTCATATGTTCATACAACTCTAGGCATTATTTGTACTTATGTTTTTTTCCACACCAAGAGCATTGTAGAAGATTTGGACATTCACGCTTATAATGGTCTATGGCTCCACAATTAAAACATGTCCCATGAGGGAACTCACTTCTTCCTCCGCAGTTACCATGACCACGAAATCCTCCACAAAACCCTCTTCCATGCGCATCTCCATCTCTGTGCTCCTCATACCGATGTTCATCTCCTTTGGAACTGTTGGCAATGCCAGTTCTGGCCCACACCAAGATAAATTGCCTCATGAATCTGGTCAATCAATCTACAATCGTTGGTGTCATGAGTGGTTGAGGTACATATTTTACAATAACAAGATACATTTTTATAGATCGCGCACCGCAACAAGGGGCACCTACTTACATCATGGTCCTCATGACATATTTCACAGTTTACTATCACAGTGCATACTGCCTTCCAGGTACATATCCCACCATTATCCTTTGTGTGTCCTTCTACGTTACAATTTGTGCACCACATTCCTCTGTGAATCTCTGGAACTATGTTAGCAGAAAATTTCTCCAATTTCTTAGCCATGGAAGTAATATGAGCCTCTAGAAATGGGCTAACACCAGTGTCAACACTACTAACTACTTCAATGCGTAAAGTAGCTTCCAGCGCTTTGTGTGGGTCCATGAACATTTTATGAGATAAGGCCCTCCTAAAGGGTGTGATCAACCCTCTGACAAAACACTAAGCATGTTGTGAAGGGTGGATATCATAACATAGTTAGACAAAAGAGTTTTAAAGCATGCATCATATTCCTGTATGCTCTCTACCATTCCCTATTGGATTTCTTTCAGAGAGCTAATGCTCTTCTATTCAAAATCAGGTATGTGGAATTCCGCCAAGAAATGAATTTCTTAGTGCACGGTATAATCCACAATAGTCTAATGAGGGTAAAACTTTATATACCAACTATGTGCATGTCCTTGCAAGGTCACCGCAAATTGGCTGGCCTTTTGATCCTGGGTCGTGATCCCCTTCACACACCATAGCAGTTCACACTTATGCACATGCTCCATGACATCTTCTATTCCCACTATAATCTGGCAAGTGTAGAGACATATCAAAAAAGACTTGAGGAGGTGGTTGAGGCCCTTGCCCTCACCAATCTAGTCCCTTGGTTTCCTATGGTGTTTCCTCCTCCACTGGATCTTGAGCCCACCAGCTCCACCACTTCCACCTCCAGATCCTCCTATGTTACGTACAGGGCCTGTGTTTGTCGAGTTGCCAAAGCAATTCCATCATCCCACTAAATTGCACGCTGACAGTTTGTGAACTAGTACCACTCCCAGTCATAGTTCCTCCACCACTTCATAATGCGCTTCCAAAACCAGCCGTATACGTGCCTTGCCCAGACATTCCACCAAATACCAGAATAGTGTGTGAAGCCATAGAAGTCCCAAATGAGAAATTGTATGTTCTAGGTTTCCGATTGGTTTCTTCCAATGATATCAAATGGATCAAATGTACTCTTCCCTCATTTGAAAAAACCAAGTGCCAAGGTCTAGTTGCTATGTGGAGTCAGATGTGTGCCAACAAATCTTCTCTCTCTATGTGACAGAATCTCATTAGAAGCTGCAAGGTTTCCTCTCTCACACTTACCAAGATGGGGTACCACAGACTATTTGGGTTCAACATCCTCTACGTGAACCTCAACTACCTTCCACCATTTTTGGCTCCATAATCCACTTATAATCCCACATTGTCTATCGATCTCCTTTTCATGCGCTTCTTTATACTTGATCCACCTCTCCTCCCTTTCTTCTTCAGTCGTTAGATTAGCCATCCTTCCCCAGCCTGGCTTTCTCACCTAGTGCTTAGGGTGGTTTAGCTGGCCATAGGGAATGCCTCTAAACCCATGGTTACCATTAATATTTTGATCACAAGGGGAATAACATGTAGAAATGATCCCCTGGGCTCTCACAGGAACTCAAACTTAGCAACTTCAAGAGAAGAATACATGAAAATGGTGTATTCTAGAGTGTAGCTAGTGAGTAATCCCTTCCACCAATGATCTATAGCATGGATCCATGTTAGATCAACATCTTGCAGGTTCTTATATGTTTCTTGGGTCCAAGGGTATGATCTATAATATGACCTTGATCTAGATGTATAAGCCGAGAGCCATTCAAATAACTCTAATGGGAAACAGCAGAAGAAGGTTTCGTACAACTCATGATAAAGAGTGTATTCCACCCATCTTCATGTATCGAACCTAGATCTGGTACTAAATCTCTGTGTGAATTCATCCTTCGTGCTTTTAAACCAATCCTCAACTCCAAGTGTTAAGCGTTCTGTCATCACTTTTTATAGAGATCATGATATATGCCATGTTCCCCTACAACTTCGAAAAGAGGTCCCGAAAATAGAACCAATATGTAGTCAGTTTTGCACCCAATAAGAACAAGGGAACCTCATGCACGCTGACTTATCACCCAGTGGGTGATGGATAATCACCAGAGCCACGCGAGAGGGAGCCGAGTCTCTCTTTTACGTGAGTCTAGTGGAAGGCATAACTCATGACTCTGACTTAGTGATTTAATAGACATGAAGGGCTATAGAGCTCAGGACGGATTCTACACCCCTTTAGTCATAATAGAACCAAAGCGTGCAACAGGAATAATAGAACTAAGAGTTGTATATCTACTACTATACTTAACCATTTCAGCAAGATTCACGATTATTTAAGAACAGAAGTGCAATAGTAATATGAAGAAAATACAGATAAAGAGTCTTGATACATTTGTCACGGAAATCTTATCACATTCATTCATAGTGTTTTCTTATAAAATATTACAAAAGGCAGACTGTATTCATGCACCATGTATGGATCCATACATGTATTCTCACAAGACAAAAAATTCACTCCCCATTTCCCCATTACATCCCTACTTGAATTATGTACCCATTTTCATCCCATAGTTCTCGCAGTAATCCTACACAGCTCCGCTACCTCACTTGTGTCTCCTTCTTTGCCAAGGGTGAGTGTATGAATAGGCCTCTGAGCTCTAACAAACTCCTCTGTAGCCTCAAATTTAGCCCCAAGTGTCAAGGTGTGGGTCACCCCGGACACATGCCTCTCCATGTCATGATTAACTTTTTGGATATTTCTATCGCAAGGTATATTCCTTCTAGGACACCTTGTCACCAGGTTGGAACCTTATCCAAATGGAACACGTTCTTCATGTGTTCTATCCTAAAGGCCAAAACTAGTTAAGTCCTAAATTTTTCTTCGCGCGGCATACGCGTCTTGGGTTCTTCAAGAGCCTTTTTAACTCTTCCTTGCACGCCTACACCTGTGCACTTCCTTCAGACATGCTCGCCTACATGCCCTTAATATTTGGAAGCTAAATTAGGGGCCCAACAATCTTCAAGATTAAGCACTCGACTCCATGACCAATGGACTTCTAAGGCTTCTGGTCTCTTCATCTAATAGGTAGATGGCCCCCGGAAATTTTCCAAAACTGTTATCCAAATATCTCTCTTAGTTATTTGAATAACTCATATTTTATTCTGACTTTGATGTTTCACATTTTAGTTTGTTCACACTCAAGAATGTTCTTTTAACATATTGGCATAGTTGTAATTCCTCTAGAAACCCTAGCGCACCTTCTTGCTTATCCATTTGCATTCTGCTCTCCTTTTCCATTTTCCTTTGTAGCTTCCTCTTGCATGCCAAATTTTCTCTCTGTCATCACATGCCCTTCCATAATTGAATGCTCATGCCCTTCTCATACTTATCTCTTGCAAGTATTCCTTCCCTTCCTCCTACATGCATGCCCCCCCCTCTATTCCCCTTTTGCATGCTTACCTCTCATTCCTGTGCCTTATGCCTTGATTTGCACCAGTTACTATGCCATGTCATCTTCTGTCAAACTTGAGTGTGTTACACGCAACCTATCAAATCGTGCCAACAGGGTGCTGAATTTGGAAAACCAAACAATGCATAACATGTGGCCGAAAAGACAAAAAATTGAATAGTTTTCCGACTTCTTCATTCAATCCATGTGCACCACGTGTTTTGTGTGCGATGATGACTCTGAAAAACTTCTAACAACTATATCTTCTGCTACAGAGCTCAGATCGGCATGTACCTAGACTTATCAAAAAGCTGCTGACAAAAGCTTCACATTGGACTATTCAAATTCAAATTTAGGTGGGATTTGGTAGTCAAAAAAATAGGGAAACATCTTTCTAATCATAAATGAACACATCTAATCAAACTTGACCACCATATTTCATCATATCTTGCATCCTTCCTCTACACGCCAAATAGTAATGGGGAAGCACATCTGATAGCCTTGTAGGTGGATTTGTAGGAATTTATCACTTTCTATTGATGGTTGAAGATTTGAATTTGAGTTCCCCTCTCTTTCTCCTTCTCTTCTCTCCTTCTTCTTCTATAAATAACAGATCTTTGCTTTGTAAAAGGATCCCTCTCTGTTGTAACAAAACCATGTCAAAATGGTGGCTAAATTCCCATGAGTTTTAGACCTTGACATGGTCTCTGCAATGTATTCTCACCTCTTTCCATGAATTTAAATGATTGTACGCCCCTTGAGTAATAAAATCATGTTTTGTGGATTTCATGTCTCACCTTTCATGTTTTCATTGCATCGCCCCTCTCTATTTGCATTTTTTTACATGTTGTGCATACTCATGTGCTTGCAATCCCCTTTTTCATGTGTTGCATGCACTGGAATGCTGAGCCCGTGTGCTGATTTGTGGCATGCTTCATCCTCTCTCTTCTCCCATGCCCTCTCTATTTCCTTTGCCACTCATGGAGATAGATCGACCCTTTCTTTCTAGTGTTATCACCTTACTTAGCTTAGGATTTCCCCTTTCTGCACATCCTTCTATCCCTAGTCCCTTAGCATGTTTAGTCTAGGATTTTCTTTCAACATTAGGAGTAGCGGTAGTGTTAGAAGTAGGTAGAGGAACCAGCCTTCTCCAGATATCCATCTGAAGCATGCAAGGTCCCACAGCTTGGGGACAGTTCCATTGTGGTCTCAGACACCTCGATCCTTCCAGATCCGAGACATGGGTGCACATTTGAGAAACCAACAGTAAAAAAAATAATCAAGATGGAGATTGGGATGCCTCTGATTCTCTTTAAAAGTGAACTATTATAAAAAAATTTGAGAACAATATCCCTTGAATTATAAAAAATAATCAACAAAAGAATGGGAAGCCTCCAATTATTCTCAAAAGTAAATAACAATGTAATTTCTCTTGTTATCCCTCAAAGTATAAAATAATCAACACGTCGAATGGGTAGCATCCCATTCTCCTCGAAAGTGAATAATTCTCAAAAGGGATATTGGTGGCCTCTTATTTGAAGGCCTTTTATCATCCCTCAAAGTAAACAAAATAATTAAGTTGGAGAATGTAAGGCCTCCCATTTTCCCTAGAAGTAACACATTATTCAAAAGTATATTTTGGGGCCTCTCATTCCCACTTAGATTGAAATAATAGTTCAAACAATCAATCAAAAGATACAAAAAAAGACATAATTCTATAAAAGTAAACGGAAATCTACAAGGAGAATGAGACATAATCCTTCAAAATAAAAAAATGAAGAATTAGAATGGGATGCCACCAATTCTCCTAGAAAGTGTGCAATTATTAAAAGTGATAGTGGGGGCCTCTACTTAGAAGGCATATAATTATACCTCAATGTAAACCAAAAAATAAATATGGAGATTGGGATGCCTCTAATTCTCTGTAAACCTAAACCATTCTTAAAAAGTATATTGAGAACAATTTAATGTATCTCATTATCCCTCAAAGTATAAAAATTATCAACATGAAGAATGGGAAACCACCCCTTCTCCTCAAAAGTGAATAATTCTCAAAACAGATATTGGTGGACTCTTATTTTAATGCCTCTTATCATTTGTCAAAGTAAACAAAATAATCAATATGGAGAATGCTAGGTCTATCATTCTCCATAAAAGTAATAATTTCTGAAAAATTATATTTCAGGGCATCTCATTCCCACTTAGAGTGAAAAAATAGTTCAAACATTCATTCACGAGAGATATAAAAAGACATCATTCTCTATGAAAGTAAACAAAAATCTAGAAGGAGAATGAGACATAATCACTCCAAGTTCAAAAATAATGAATATGAAGAATGGGATGCCTCCCATTCTTCTTGAAAGCAAGTAATTATTAAAGTGGATAGTGAGGGCCTCTCATTGGAAGGCCTCTCATTATCCCTCAAAGTAAAAAAATGATGAAAATAGAGATTAGGATGCCTCTAATTCTCCCTGAAATTGAACCATTCTTGAAAAGGATATTTATAACAATATAAGGTTTCTCATTACCCCTCAAAGCATAAAAATAATCAACACAGAGAATGGAAATCCTCCCATTCTCATTAAAATTTAATAACAATGTAAGGTCTCTCATTATCCCTCAAATTTTAAAAATAATCAACACAAAGAATGGGAAACCTCCCATTTTCCTCAAAAATGAATAATTATTGAAAGGGATATTGGTGACCTCTCATTTCAAGGCCTCTTATACTCAGTCAAAGTAAAAAAATAATCAATATGGAGAATGATATGTCTCCCATTCTCCCTAGAAGTAATAAATTCCTAAAAAAAAATATTTTGGGGCCGTTCATTCCCAATTAGAGTGAAACAATAGTTCAAATAATCATTCGCAAGAGATATAGAAAGGCATTTTTCTCTCGACGAAAATAAAAATGTACAAGGAGAATGACGCATAATCCCTAAAAGTAACTAAATACTGAATATTGGTAATGGGAGGCCTCCCATTCTCCTTAAAAGTGAGCAATTATTAAAAGAGATAGTGAGGGCCTCTCATTCAAAGACCTCTCATTATCCCTCAAAGTATTAAAAAAATCAACTCTAAGAATGGGAATAATCTCATTCTCTTCAAAAGTGAATAATAATGTAAGGTCTCTCATTATCCCACAAAGTATAAAAAATAATCAAAACAAAGAATGGGAAGCCTCCCATTCTCCTCAAACATGAATAATTTTTAAAAGGGATATTGGTGGCCTCTCATTTAAAGGTCTCTTATTATCCATCAAAATAAAAAAAAAAATCAAGATGGTGAATGGGAGGCCTTCCATCTTCCTATAAGTAATAAATACTTAAAGAGTATATTTCGGGGCCTCTCATTCCAACATAGAGTGAAAAACTAATCCAAACAATAATTCACAAGAGATATCAAAAGAAATCATTCTCTCAAAGTAAATAAAAATATTCAAGGAGAAAGAGACATAATCCCTCAAAGGAAAAAAACAATGAAGATTTAGAATGGGAGGCCTCCTATTCTCCTTGAAAGTGAGCAATTATAAAATGGGATAGTAGGGGCCTCTCATTTGAAGGCCTCTCATTATCTCTCAAAGTAAACCAAATAATCAAGGTGGAGATTGAGATGCCTCTGATTCTCCCTAAAATTGAACCATTCTTAAAAAGATATCAAGAATAATGTAACATCACTCATTATCCCTCAAATTATAAAAAATAATCAACACATAGAATGGAAAGCCTCTCATTCTCTTAAAAATTAATCATTCTTAAATGGGTATTGTTGGCCTCTAATTTAAAGGCCTCTTATTATCCTTCAAAGTAAACAAAAATAATCAAGATGGAGAATGGGAGCACTCTCATTCTACCTAGAAGTAATAAATACTTCTAAAGTATATTTTGGGGCCTCTCATTCCAACATAGAGTGATTTTGTTTTTGAAACAATCATTCACAAGAGATATAAAAAGACATAATTCTCTCAAAGTAAACAAAAAGCTTCAAGGAGAAAGAGACATAATCCCTCAAAGTAAACAAAGAAATAAAGATGTAGAATGGGAGGCCTCCCATTCAACTTGAAAGTGAGAAAGTATTAAATGGGATAGTGGGGTATTCTCATTGGAAGACATATCATTGTCCCTCAAACTAAAAAAATAATCAAGATGGATATGTGGATGCCTCTGATTCTCAGTAAAAGCGAATCATTCTTAAAAGGTATATTGAAAATAATTTAAGGTCTCTCATTATCACTCAAAGGATAAAAAATAATCAACACGGAGAATAGGAAGCCTCCCATTCTCCTCAAAAGTGAATAAAAATTTAAGGTCTCTTGTTATCCCTCAAGGTATAGAATAATCAACATAGGTTATGGGACGCATACCATTCTCCGCAAAAGTGAATGTTTCTTAAAAGGGATATTGGTGGTCTCTCATTTGAAGGCCTCTTATCATCCCTCAAAGTAAAAAAAATAATCAAGATGGAGAATCGGAGGCCTCCCATTCTCCCTAGAAGTATTAAATTATTTAAAACTATTGTTTGGGGCTTGTCATTCCCACTTAGAGTGAAAAAATACTTCAAACAATCATTCATAAGAGATTTATGATGCGGGAGCGAAAATTGTGGACACCATAAATTTGTATTCGACCATTGGATTGTCTTGAAATTTTACATGGAGGTAGATATACATTAGTACTATGATGGAGTGAACTTTGGTTCCAAATTAGAAGCCATTTCGGCAAATTTTCGGGCCCAAATTCCTTCATCTAGTGGCCTAAAATTGGCTCTGAATGTTTTTTTTGCTTTTGACTAGGTCTTAGAACTTTAATAACTTTTGTTGTGATTTTTATAATAAGAAATTTTTTTGTGTAAGCCTTAATTTATGAAGGAATATTTGGCACACAAATTTTGGGTCCATTCTGAGTTGTCTTGCTAGTAGGTAATTTTTGGCAATTTAGGGTTTTTTGGCATTTTAGTGTTTTTAGAGTAGACGTGGGAACATACACTCAAAATGAAGTTAAACAAAGAATATATATATATATATCAAAAAAACTCATTTACCAATTCATTTGCACATATACTATTAGTGATTTTTGAGCTCTAGGCCCACGGTGACCGTTTCGAATAAGAATGCAGTCAAAATGTTCAGTGCGTTGACATGATCATGACCCCAAGACCAAGAGATCTAGTGGTATGGATAAAGTTTAGTATTTTACTGTTGTTTGTTTGAAACCTAAATATGTAAAATTTTGAAAATATTCACCTAGGGGGGCATTTTTTGAAATTTCTTATTTTAGAATGATCCCTAAGAGGTAATGTGAGTGGGTTAGCATTTTATTTTGTCAAAAATGAGCTATTTTTGTCTTTTTTATTAGATTTTTAGGCTAAAGGGGATGGCCCGTCAATTTTTGACATGACCACCACCCTGTGCAAGGCGAGGCTTATAGAACCACTACCTTCCTATGGCAGTGGTTACGAAACTGTTGGCTTGTCTAGGTGACTGTTACAAAACCGCCACTCTGCAAGAGGTGATGCTTTTGTAATTGTTAGGAAAAAGAGAATATTTAACTAAGTTAGACTGTTTTATTGGATTTTTTAATTTTTTTATAATGTTTTGGATGAGCTTACCTATTGGAATATGTTACTAACTTGATTTTTTTTTCCTTTTTTGTGAACGTAAAAGGAGGAATATGTTTGCTGGAGCTAAGAGAGAGAGAGAGAGAGAGAGAGAGAGAGAGAGAGAGAGAGAGAGAGAGAGAGAGAGTGACTGGCTCCGAGTTGTCCTTGATCCGCTAACACATGATGAGATAGACTTATTGCACCAATATGGGATATGGAGGATCACACGGGTGCCACACATTACATCTCATAGCCATATATTGTGTGATCTCTTTTCTTATTGGGATCTAGACTGTAACGCTTTCTGACTTCTAGGTGTTAGAGGAGAGTGGACCATCACTCTAAAGGACATATACATGATACTTGGAGTTCCTATACTTGGGAGACATTTGACATTGGATACTGCATGGGGTACTGTCAGAGCCAGATAGAGGGATTCTAATATGGGAGATGATGGGGTTCTAATGGGACCCAAGCACAGTATGAGACTCCATTTTATTGATACTGCCCCTGTCACTACTCTTCGTAAGGCCATCGTGGGTATTTTGGCTTCACGGTTGATAGGAGATAAGGGAAGAGACAAGTTATTATATTGTTGGGCTCTGATTGCTATGAAATTTGAGTAGTATGGGTAGAATTTCACTTGGGGAGAAGACATTCTAGGATCTACATACCACGACTCGTATTAGGTAGTGAAGTTACAAGGACAGTCATTAAGCCACCCCACATTAGTGATGAGTTGGGTCTATGAGAGGATCATCCCCAATCATAGGGTAGCTAAGATACAGGACCTAGGGGGCTTCAAGGCCACGAGAATACATTCTTAGAGCACCACATCATCCAATCACCACTTTTACTATAGCTGATTTTATTGTTACACCCTACCAGGATATGGCTGGAGTATGGGGTCCGGATGAGACAACTATTGCCACTTAATGTACTACTAGGAAGTTAGTGGATGGATCAGGGAGGGTAGATATTTACCCATTTGATAGAGTTCCCCAATAGTTTAGGCTACCCTTTATTGACACGCTTCCTCCTGTGGAAGTTGTATAAAGGAGTATTAAAGAGTCTCGAGGTGGCCCTAGGCACAACCATGGTTGGAATGTTGTGACTCAAGAGGTCCCCATCGTAGTGAGATGGGTTATTCATGCTTGATGAACACCTACACGTACATTCCTACTTCAGATTGAGGCCACACCCACTCAAGGTGGGGAGGAGGGGCAAGATATACCCATTGATTTAGATTTCGAGACTGAGGCGGAGATGGGGGAAGAGACTAGTGAGGAGACAAAGTAATAGGAAAGTGAGGAGATAGGGGAGGAGTTGGGTGAGGAGAATCATGTGGACGAGGAGGATAGTGACCTAGAATGGAGGTTCATAAAGGAGATCTCCATGGTGGAGAGAGAGGAGATGGAGGTGGAGGAGGTGACTCTATTTTATAAGGAGCCACTTCCTTGCGAAAGAGGTGGTGATGAGGAGTCATTCATGGGGCATCACATTACTTCAAGAGTGAGGGAGGCACAACAGGTGCTTGCAAGAGCACCACCACCACCACTAGTTGATCCCACTTAGATGCACAAAAGATCAAAGTAAGTAGATACTCTTTTCTTAACCTGATTTAGATAGAAAAGTTAATAACTATGCATTGTGTTTCTTGTTTGGTTTTTATGGTTTTCTAACTCACTGTTGTTTTCTTTGTTTTGCAACCACTTCTAATGGCTAATGAGATATTATTCACCAAATTTGTATTGAGACCTTATTTCTCCCTATGGGGAAGACTAGAGCATAGCTATTGTAGGATGTGGGATAGCCTTTATAGGTTAGCCACAACATTGACATTTTTGCGCCCCTTTGGAAGACATAAGAGATCTTGCTTACTGAGAACATGAATATCACGGGGAATGAGGCAACTTAGAGATTGGCGAGAAGGATCCATTCACGCAGTGAGACCACGTCTAGTGGTCATTCTCATGGTCACTCTCACCACTCGGTGCACTCACAACATTGGAGCCACAACACGAGTTCTGGTCGCAGCCATGCACCATCTCATGTATCCCTCAGAGACTGATAGGCCATTGAGTCTTTATTACTTTATTTCCATTTTTTGAGGCATATATATGATTTTTTAAATTTTCATGCTCATTGCGAGTGTTTTCACCACATCTAGTGTGTGATAACATTGTACACAAACTATGATTCAATGTGATATATACAAATACCTTTTTTTGGTTTGGATATCCTTTGAATGAGAGTTCACTTATTTACGGTTCTCTCCACATGTGTACTCTAGATGTTTAGAATTTTTGATTTTATATGCTTTTCAGAATGTATGTAGTGGATGATGATATGTTAAACAATATGATATGTTTTTGTTTTTTTTCTTTTATGCGACACCGATGCAAAACACAATGTAATGTTGAAACTTTGGTTTCTTAAGAAATATTTAATGCTTCTTGTTTTATTGGCAAAATGTGATGACTGGTATGATAATAAAATGAACTCACTCCACTTCTAACTCCACACAAATAGTAAGATGTGAGGGATCATCACCAAGATCTAGGAGGGACATGAGCTGTATGAATTTGATAGATGGAATGGTGAGAGAAAGATAAGATTTTGACATAAATCCAGTTAGGAACCTACAAACTAACTCTACACACAATTTACTACAAATTCTAGAGTGTGATTTTCCTGCAAGTTTATCTAGACTTACACCCATAAATCACCTTTGATATATAAAATATGGTTTATATGCTTTAACTCTTTTGGAAACATACACATCTAAATCATTTTCTTGGGATTTTAAGATTTTAAAGCACCTTTTATTGAATGAAATTGTGTTTAACTTACTAATTTAGTTGCAGTGACCCCTTACACCTTGCCCCATGCTACCAGTAGGAAACATGGGATCATCACCAAGGACAAGGCATTAGCGAGTAAGGGCACGTCCATCCCTTCCTAACCTTACGCCACTAGTAAGAGGATTGGGATGATCATTAAAGGTTTTTGGGGAAAGGAAGTTTGTAAATGATTTTTTTTATTGATTTTAACTTGACATATATAATTTTTTTTATTCTTAAATTTTAGTTTTTATTTTGGTAGGGAGAGCTTTCCCCTAACCTCAACCCCACATAACTGGTAAGATTTGAGGGCTCATCAATAAAGGCCGAGATAGGTGAGAAAATAGTTTGGGTAAAATGTTTAGAATGTTTTTTCTACCAAAGAGGTTTTTTGGGAAAGATGTGACATCAAGAAGCTTCTAGAACATATTATGGGAAAATAAACCTATGTTGGTAGGAAGCTACAAGTAGAACTAAATATGTTGGCCTTGGTAGGATTAGTGTCAAAAATTTCTCTTATCTTGTTGGATTGATGAAATGATCATAAATGTTGATGACAATATAGTGGATACACGAAGAAATGTGATTAGATATCTTGCCAATGTTTTCAAAAGTTTTTGAAAGTTGCTTGAAAGATAAGATTCTCAACTACAAATTTTACAAATGATCTACCAAATGAAATGCAATGCAGATGAAATAGTGTACATGTGGAGATCCAGATGAACTATATGCTCAAATGTCTAAGGTGAAGAGTTTTGAAGGATGTAAAACACCTCACCCCCAAGAGTACACAGTGAAGAAACACAATATTTGTAATTTCCATCCTCTTGACAAGGACTTACTATTTTAGGTTTAGACTTACAACCAATACCAATGATTGTATATGTATGTTTATCTAATTTTTCTATTTGAAGGAGGTATCTGAGAACTTCTTTATTGTTTTCTTGACATATCACATTTAGATGAGCATGATTGCACTACTAAACCATGTATTTTACGTGAAACACAATGATTTTGTGTGACATTTGTTGTGCAATGGGATAACATCTCGTAGAGATAACATACTTGATTTTGGACACGTTCATATCTAAACCAAGGTTCAGAATAGAACAAATCCTAGGGATGGATTTGATGGGAACTGTATTGATTTCATCACTCTCTTCTTCTTTTTTCAAGTCTATCATGTTTACACCTAGGCCAATACACTCGGTAGGAAGAGAGGTCGTACTAAGAAAGTTATCCATTCCTTGCAGCTCAAATGGGAGGAAGATTGGCTCATCACTCTCTAGGAGTTTCGTGATATCTCTTGTGGTTTTAGTGGATACCGTTTCTATGGATATTGATTTAGCCTTATCTATTTTTACCACCTTAATTATTTTGGCTTAACAACTTCAACCTTTGGAACACTCAGGGTGGTTTTGACTAATTGGTTTGATGAAGGAGGCTTGTTTAAATGGTTTGCAAGGAGCTCATATTATGAATAGACTCCTCTTTTCTTCTTGAGGTTCTCTAAGTGTATATCGAAGGGCTTAGGATCCCCTTGGGCGAGGAATACTTTCCCTAAATGGAGGAATCTAACTTCCTGGAACAAAGTAGAAGGAATAGCCTTCATTTGATGAATCCAAGGTCTCACAAGGATCATGTTATAATTTTTTTCCCTGTTGATGATGTAAAAAATTATCAAGATGGATTTTTTCCCAAGGGTGACATGAAGAATTATGGTTTCGATTGAATTATCCTTAAGACTATCATACCCTCGAAATGTGTTTCTTATAGAGGAGCAATTAATCTCTCCGTACCATAACTTCTACAAGAAAGAGAATGGAACCACATTTAGTGCAGCCCCATCATCTATCACGGCTCTCTTAATGTAATTTTTGTAAACCCAAACTTGTAAATATAAGGTAGAATCACCTCTTTAGGCTATTTCAGCATCAGATGACATCTTGTCTATATAGAAAATAAATCCAGTATCCCTATCACTTTATCCCGGAGGATGTATATCAAAGTCAATATGATTTATTTAAGCACTAGGAGGAGGCTTAACATGGTTTAAATGACCAAGATCTAGTGCATCGAGAAATTTAGAATAATGTGGAGGGGAATTCTTCAGAAAATCTTGGAACGAGATGTGAGAAATTTTTTTGTTCAAATCCGATATTAAATCATAGGCTCCTACTGGTTTTGAGATTATAGGAAAATCATGTTATGAGAAGGAAAGAGCAGGTAGGGGTTGTGAAACATACACCCTTGTCTGAGTTGTTGCATTAATTTCCGGCTTAATCTCTAGCTCAACTAATTCGAAAATCTTCGTGTTATCGTTTAAGCCAAGATTGGGAGCAACCTGAGAGTTATCAGAAGTTGAGGCCTTATGGTCATTGTTCCCTATAGGAATGCCCTTGTTTATGTTCTAAGGATTCACTTAAGCATACCTAGGATGTTTAGGGAATGGATCCTGAAAGATTATTAGGTTTCTATTCTGAGGTGCGATGGGCCCCATATGATCAAACTGTAGGTTTGATTAAATATTTGCTAAGGATATGTCTATAAAGAGCCATCTTTGTTTTTTAGGGAAGTCTTTGTAGAAACTTGTTGCAACCGTGACAAGTTATATCATCATGACCTCGAACCATATGGAAACCACAATATAGGTTAGGATTATAATTTATTGGCTTTTGATAAGTGTCTTACTATTGTTGATTATAACCTCGATTGCATTTTTGAAATTGATTGTTTTAACCATGATTTGTTTCCCCTTGGCTAGAGTTTTGGTACTGGTTTGGACATTGGGTTTGAATTTTCTATTGAGGGGGATGATTCACATCGACCATGTTGATTGAGGAGACAATTTTAAGGCCTCTTTAATTTCCCATGTTTTTTTAATTTTTATGGTTGTTAGTCTTATTGTTGTTCTTAAAACTAGTATTCTTGGCTTGCTCAACAACACCATTCATGGTAGCACCATGATTGTGATTCATGCCATTAGATCCTTTGTTATAGGCCCCATTATTTTTGTTAATGGATACCTATTTCCCATTAAGACCATAGGTATTACACCCACTATCAATAGCAGCTTGGTTAAATCGAAGCGCACCTTCTAATACTTCCTCATAACTACATAAAAGAAACTTCTAGACTTATAGTTCCATTTGGTCCATGTTAGGTGCACTTACAGAAGAGTAAAGAACTTGATGTCATATCTAGATGAAATGATTGGAATATTCATTCCACTCTTGTCTAATATGAAGAAACTCCTTAATCCTGGTACACAACAACTTGTTCATGTCAAATGCTCTGATGAATTCAGAAACAAGTTGTTTAAAAGAATGCATATCTTCAAATTAAACAAAATTTTCATTAAAAATATCTTATTAGAGGTAGAGGGTTTTTCATACAACTTCCCTAATGCATCCATCAGTTTTTTTGTAGTCTTTTTCTTTGAAACATTAAATAATATCGAAGATGTAAGACATAACCAGATTGTCCCAAGTTCCTTTCTATGTAGAAAATCCCATCCCGCATCAGTCATGCTCGAGGGTTTGTTCACCTTCTCAGACATTGGAATATAAATATCCTTATGATAAAGGTAATCTTCCATTATTTTTCATAGCTCCCACTCAAGATAAAATTTTCCTTGAAACTCAACACTTCAGCAAAAAAAAACTAGGTTATGATACCAATTGTTAGGAAATAAGGGATAAAATGTGTGGAATAATCTCTCACAGAATCACAACAGTAGAATCTAATATGCAGAAAATATTACAGATCTCAAACTAAAAGTCCATAGTAAAATAACACAACACAAAGAGATAGTATTTAATGTGGTTCACCCAAATTGGGCTACATCCACCAAGAATCACTTACTCAAATTTTATTACAAGGCACCGTTCTCTCAATACAATACCCAGATATGTTCAAAGCTATTCTCAATAAACTCTACAAAATTCACACCCGAATTCAAAACACATCTGCAATGTTACATAATACCTACCATATGCATAAAACCATATAAGAAAAAAATGGCTTCAACAATTTTTACAAAACCATGGGTATTAAAACCATGTGCCAAAACCGTCCCATAAACCTTTGGGTTAAAATCCCACCCATATGAGAAAATCACGTTTCTCGGTATATTGGGCACATTTTAAGGCCAAAAAATTAGGGGTTGCACCCTTGAACCCTTGCTACCAGGGGATACCACCCCTGGTCCCCCACTTGAGGCCCAGCCTAACCCTGAACCCTGGAGAGACAACTGTTGAAAGTATACAATACTCGTATTATATAGTCTTCAACACTTTCACACATGAAAACAGGATCCATAACCTAACAAAATGGACACGCCACCTTTTATTGCACTCAACTGCCCAATAAATGTCATATTATTAGAATTTGAAGTTTCAAGCTATTGTGTTTGCATAACCTGGTCAATTTCCTCAATCCAGATTGAGGAGCCATTATTGGTCCCTTGAGGAGGAGGATTTTGAGACACATGGATATGAGTTGAGTAGTTTTTAACCCATGCCGATAGTGAGTGCGATTGTTATTGCCTACCCATTTGGTAGTAATATGATTCGAGACCCAATGTGGGCCTATCATATATGTCTTGTCTCGACATACTTGAGGGGTGTATGAATACCCACAAAATAATGGGAGGAGAAGATGGATGAAATAAGTGGAAATGAAAAGAAACTATCTCTTTAAGTCAAGTTCACCAATTTGTATGGATGAAAATTGACAAGTGGCCTTCAAATCCACTTGACTCCCATAGGATTTGCTGATACAGATGATGTGGAAATGTGGATGGCCAGCTACATGAGAATCAATGACTATGATCTGGTAGTGTGAATTCCCATGGTGAAACCAATTAATTGAATCTAGATATCGAACTACATTGAAGTGACCATTTTAACCCAGATGAAATTTGACAATCTAATCTACTTTTTTGAAGGGAAAGTAATTAAGTAAATCAACAAAACTAAATTATCACAAACAAAGATAAATAATTTCTTCTATTCTAAATAATCAAAGCTACTTCTACACTAAAACTAAACAAGCAAATGACCTGGTGTAGTTATTCACCTGTGTTAAGTGTATTTAGTTAAACTTAATTAATGAAAGCTTCACTAAACTATGGATGAAAATACAACCTTTTATTCCTCCCTTAAAAGCATGAAAATAAATCAAAGCTTCTCCAAATATTTTCTTCCCTGTAACTTCTTTGACAAGAGTAAAGAATATTTCTATGGAGGATTTCCTATTTGAAGTGATCTATTATAACTACTGAATTATTGTAACAATTGAAATGATTCTTTTCTACTTTATTTGATGTATATGTATGTGCATACGATTCAGAAACAATAATATGAAGAAACTAATTGTTATCTCTATTTTTTCCCCTAAAAAATTGATCAAACACAACCCCATGCAAGAAGAAATTAAAGAAACGAATCTGTCGAATGAACCCAAGCTTCAAATTGAACAAACAAGTTACATGCAGGCTCTAAAATGGAATAGTAGGTTAAGGGAAGATAAGAAAACATCAAAGAAATCAAAGGATCAAAGGAAAAGAAATGGAAAAAAATTGAAGTCTTCAAGCTCTGCAAATGATTCAGAACAAGCCCCAAAATTGGCTAAGTATAAACGTGTTGGCATAAGCTGCCAAGTGTCCAAGCGGTGCACCTCCAAAGGATAAATCCAAAAGGGAGACTCAAACAAGTGCCCCACATGTCTAGAGCCCCAAAATTTACGTAGGCTATTGAAAATTCTTCGACTCAGCGGAAGGTGCCAAGTGTCTAAACGATGCTACTTTAAAGATAAATCCAAAGAGTGGAGACCAAAATGAGCGCAGGCTCAAAATGTAGTCCAAATTAAACAAAGGGAAAAAGTTGGGGGGTTAAATAGTCAAAACATAGGTAGACTAGTGGAGGGATTCAAGTGTTAGCATGGCACTACTTCAAAAGTAAAATTTGGGGTGGGTTTCTAAACAAGCGCCAAGCCTCCATGTGTCTAGGGTCAGACTTTTGGCCCCACCAAGAAAAGAGACTTTGGGAAAATACAAAGAATCCCAAGGAGCTCATGAAAACTACCATGTGTCAATCCAACACAATTTCAAAATCATAAGGAAGGAGCCATATCTCCAAGATCCACGAGGCTGCCATGTGGACCCTGTGTGGATAGACTCTTTGAAAAATTAAGCGCCCGACCCGAGGAACTTCAAATGGCCATATCTTTTGACTCAAAACTCAAATTTGGGTGGGAGAAGACTTTTTGGAAACGTCTCAACACCCTCTACACAATAAAAACATAAAATATAATTTTTAATAGGATTTAATAGGTGAAAATGGGAAAAATATTCCATGTCATTAATGTAGAATCTGATTTCTTCAACTACCAGACTATATTTGATTTGATCCGCTAGGGGACCATAATCGACAGATTGTAGGAGGATTTGAGAGGGGAATTGATTGATGGTGGTTGGGCTTTCAAAGTAGCATTCAATGCATATCTCAAGGTGGTTGAAGAAGGATTCAAATTCTTCCCTCCTCTCTCTCTTTCTTCCTATATATTGTAATGAAGGGGCATATTCAAAGGGTTGGTCAATGTTTCTCCTTTGCCCCCTCTCTCTTTCTTCCTTAGGGTAGAATGAAAAGTCTAAGCCTCCTCCCATGGCTCTATAATGGTGTTTTCTTACCTAATTCTCACTGATGATGTACTATGTAACATTTTGGAGCAATAAAATTTGTTTCCTGATACATTTGTCCATCTTTGGCTTATTTTGTTGTCTCTTCTTACCTCTCATCGTTGCAGGGTATACTGTGCATACTTTGATGTTTGTTATAGGTTCTGCGAGTTGTGCTTAATGGATTTCTAAGTGGTGTTCTGTGTGAAATATATCTTTGGTTCATAGTGCATTCTATCCACCCTTTCCTCTACTCACCTCTCTCCAGTTCAAGAAGTTGGATTTGTGATCAATCACTTCCTTTTCCTAGTGTATCACCACTTAGTGTAGGCTCTTCCACTCTCTCTCTATCAATCTCTCTCTCTCTTTGTCCCCTTGGAATGGTTATATTAGGATATAATAGGTTCTTCCTACACTGGAGTAGCTTTTGGCAGGTAGATTAGGAAGCAAGAACCGGCTTTCTTCGGAGGTCCATCTCAATTTTTACAAGTCCAATAGCTTAAGAGATGGTCCCATGTTGTGCAATCACATCGAATACCCCACTTCACACACATGCCATTCAGGGGTGTTGTGATTCTACACTAATATTTTTGGTATGCTCGGTGGGACAAGTCTGAAGCACCTTACCACTTCATCTTAGTAGGTTGGTGTGTTCCTATTGAGGTTCAGGCTTTTGAGGTACATGTAAGAACATCTAGGGACTCCATATGGTCAACAACCCCATCTTTGAAGTTACAGACCTTTTCCATCCATTTCCACCCAACTTCATTCATGTTTCTTCCCATATCTCCCATTTTCTTCCATTTTATTAAGTTTTGCAATCATGACTTCATTCCCTTCATGGAATTCACACCTACAGCAGTGCAGTACACCTTCGATGCATTTCCCAACTCCTCCAGGTCAACATTATAATCAGATCCAGGACCATTATGCTTACCCATATGAGTAGGGTCACAATCAGTTTGGCCATGGAGCTTATCAAGAACAAGGGGACACATACAATGGTGATAGCTATGTGGAGAATGATGGTTTGTTGGAGAAGATTTAAATAATGGAGGCTACCATGGTGCAATCCAAGGGTACATCACAGATGAAGGCATTCGGGATTGGTTTCATGATACCATGTCCATGGGGAGGCCCTTTCCAAGACATTATAGCCCTTAGAAGAAGATTGACTTCATGGTTGAAAAGTTTCCTTAACTTAAACAGTGGATTGAGGATATTGAGGCTTATGAGTTGGACACAAGACAACCTTATCAATTGGTAAGTCCACCACCTCCTAGCTCTTCATTTTCTCTTTCTAAAAATTTATCATTTCAACATGATCAAGAGTCAAGCCCCTCATCTGCTTCCCCAAGTGTTAGTTTATTTTCTCCATCTCCTGATCTCTGATCCCACCTCAGTTCCTTTGCCCTTTTCCCTTCCAAATAGTCATCCCCTCCAAACAAACAAGAGGTTCCACCTCCCTCCCCACCACAAACAATTTCAAAACTGGTTAAACCCCAACCTTCCACTCCTCTTGCCTTCCTAATTCCATATGGGGAAGAGATTCCAAAGACCATTCAAGGAGAACAAAAAGAGGAGAAACCCAATAGAGAAAAAATGATATAAGATCTAAAGAGTTAGGTTGTCAGATTTGGGTTTACAAAGATCCCCTTGATGGTTAAGCCAATAGAGGAGGTCAAGGTTGAAGAGCCAGTGGTGACTAAGGCTGAGTTTGCAATAGAAGAAGAGGAAGAAAAAGAGAAAGGGAATCAATAGTCTATTTATGACACTTTTTCTGAAGAGAATGTTGAACTAATCCAAGATGTACAACTAGTTAAAGAGGAGGAAAAATTAGTTCCAAGCCCTATTGAATAGGAGAACTTGGGAGAGATCAAATCAGTGTTGAAGCCACTCAATGAAGAAAACATCATTGAAGATACTTTGCTTTCATTTCAAGGGCCTAATTTGATTGATGAACCCACAATAGAGGAGGACCATACAATTTCAGAGGCTCTAAATGTGGAGCAAGCTACAGAATAACATTCAATTCTTCCTCCCACTTCATCCCCTTCAATCTCTAATGTTGAAGAGGATTTTTAACTTTCAAACTTTAGGTCATAGGATGAAGGGAACCATGGTGAGAAAGTTGTAGATCAGGAGGACACCATGGAGGAGGTTGAGCACATGTAATAGGACAACAAGGAGACATATTATCTATTTAACTTAGAGTATTGCTTTGATAGAGAGGATCCTGGGGAATTTACATCATTTACTCCTCTATCACCCACCTTCCAAGCATATGAGCATGCTACCATGAAGGAGGACATTCAAGGACAATATCTTGCACTTCATAACATCTCTCTGGGACCAAGGTTGGAAGATATGAGTCTTCCTTGTTCTTCATAGGAGAAGGAAGAGAAAAGGCAAGAGGATGTCATCATCCCTCTCACACCATCCATCCAAGAAGGTCCACAAAAAGACTCCATTTTTGGAGTTAAATTTTAGAGCTAATGGCACATTCAAAGGGTCAGATTGTGCCCAATCAGGTACTTGGCTTCATTAGAGCCAAGAGAGAATCCTGAATTAGTCATGCCCACTTCAAGGCACGAGGATGAGCTTTAAAGCACTAAGGGTCACCATCAACACCTCCAAGATTCCAATACCAATCAACTTGAGGAGGTATTTCTGATTGATGCAGATACCTTGATGATTTGGGTGGAGGATCGGCTTATTGTCACCTTTTCACTCATAAAAACAACCATATTTAGTGTCAAATCATTTTCATGGCTGCCCCTATTTAGAAAAGGAAGCTACTTCTCCCTACCAGTTACAGCATTTGTTTGAGTCCCTCTTGTCTCTGGTTAGTGTAGGAGTAGGTTTAGACTTGATTTTAGTAGAACAAGTGCTTGTGTACACTCTTCATGTCTCATTTGAGGCATGTATGATTTTTTGTCTTTGTACATGAGTTTCGTTCACATTGCTCTAGAGCTACCAAGGCTAGGCCCTTCAGTATCCATGGCATAAGACCCATAGTTTCCTATAACAGTTGTTAATTTCAAAATAAAAAAAATGCAGAGTAAATAAAAATGTTTTCTAGAAAATCTATTTCTAGGACAGGTTCAGGGTCAGCAAGTGCAAGCAATTGGGGAGTCCATTTTAGGAAAAGATCAGTACCACGCTATCATTCACGAATCCATGCCCAATGGATGCTTCAAGGCTACTGTTCTCTTCATCTAGTAGGTATATTCCCCTGCAAGTCACCAAATTATTATCTCTATTTTATCCCCTGACAAAATTGATCAAACAGGACCCCATGCAAGAAGAAATTAAAGAAACGGCTCCATCGAATGAACCCAAGCTTCCAATCCAACAAACAAGTTACAGGTGGGATATAAAATTGAATATCAAGGTCGGGAAGAGAAAACAATTTCAAAGAAACCAAAGGATCAAATGAAAAGAAATGGAAAAAAATTCAAGTCTTTGAGCTCTATAAATGATTCAAAACGAGTGCTAAAATTGGCTAAGTATAAAGGTGTTGACGGAAGCTGCCAAGTGTCTAAGCCATGCACCTCCAAAGGATAAATCCAAAAGGGAGACTCAAACAAGTGCCAATACCCCATGTGTTTAGAGCCCCAAAATTTGCACTGGCCGTTGAAAAGTCTTTGACTCAACGGAAGGTGCCAAATTTCTAAGCAATGCTACTTCAAAGATAAATCCAAAGAGCAGAGACCCAAATGAGTGTGGGCTTGCCACACAGTCCAAATTTTAAAAAAAGGACAGAGTTGGGGGGTTGAATAGTTAAAACAGAGGTAGGCCAATGGAGGGAGCCAAGTGTCAGTGCGTCGCTACTTCAAAAGTAAAATTTGGGATGGGTTTCCAAACAAGTGCCAAGCCTCCACATGTCTAGGGTTAGACTTTTGGCCCCGGCAAGCAAGGAGACTTTGGAAAAATACAAAGAAGCCTAAGGAGCTCATAGGAACTATGACATGTCAATCTAGTGCAATTTCAAAATCATAAGGAAGGATCCATATCTCCAAGATGCGCGAGGCTACAACGTGGACCTTATGTGGGCAAACTCTTTAAAAAATTAATTACCCAACACGAGGAAATTCAAATGGCCATATCTTTTGACTGAAAACTTAGATTTGGGTGGGAGAAGTCTTTTTGGAAATGTCTCAAAACCCTCAATGCCAGAAATATAAAATATCATTCTTAACAGGATCAAGTAGGTGAAAAATGGGAAAACATATTCCAAGCCATTAATGTAGAATCTGATTTCTTTAACTACTAGACTAGATTTAATTTGATTCACTGAGGAACCAGAATCGACAGATTGTAGGCAGATTTGAGAGGGGAATTGATTAATGGTGGTTGAGATTTCAAAGTAGGATTCAATGCATATCTCAAGGTGGTTGAAGCAGGATTCAAATTCTTCCCTCCTCTCTCTCATTCTTCCTATATATTTCAATGAAGGGGCATATTCAAAGGGTTGGTCGTTGTTTCTCCTCTATCCCCCACTCTCTTTCTTCCTTAGGGGAGAATGTAGATTCTAAGCCTCCTCCCATGGATCTATAATGGAATTTTCTTGCCTCTTTCCTACTAATGATGTACCATGTAACATTTTAGAGAAATAATATTTATTTGGTGATGCATCTTTCCATCCTTGGCTTATTTTGTTGTCTCTTCTTACCTCTCATCGTTGCAGGGTATACTGTGGATTCTCTGATGTTTGTTGCATGTTATGGGAGCTGTGCTTAATGGATCTCAAAGTGGTGTTCCATGTGAAATTTATCTCTAGTCCTTGGTGCACTTTGTCCACCCTTTCCTCTACTCACCTCTCTCCACTTCAAGCAGTTGGATTTGTGATCAATCATTTCCTTTTATGGTGTATCACCACTTATTGTAGGATCTTCCACTCTCTCTCTCTATCCCCTTGGAATTGTTAGATTAGGATAGAATAGGTTCTTCTTGTACTAGAGTAGTTTGTGGCAGGTAGATTAGGAAGCAAGAACCGATTTTCTCCGGAGGTCCATCTCAAGTTTTGCAAGTCCCACAGCTTGAGAGATGGTCCCATGTTGTGCAATCACACTGAATTCCCCACTTCACACATGATCCATTCGATGGTGTTGTGATTCTACACTAACACTAACATCAACCCCAACCTAGTTATACATATTAGTGGAAAATCTAGTTCTGGTATGGTTCATCCCCTCATCTTGTCTTTTCAATTCTCCTATGTTCACATGAGTCCAAGGGATTGGGAATGTAGTACAAGTAGTAATGAGAAGGTGTTGGACCAATGAAAACTTGAATATCACTTTGGTAACAATGCAGGTGGAAGAGAGATAACACAAGTGAAGAGAGGTTGGTTATGTAATTTCTAGAAAGAATGAGGTAGATCAATAATAAAAGAATACACAAAATTATCTTCAACCATTTTCTTGAGAACAAGTGATGAATTTATAGAAGGATGGCTGGGTTGTGCACAAAAACACTTTGCATCCATGAGGTTTCACATTAATAATGAAGGGGAATTTGTAATAATAAATCACAATCAATTATAAATTACAAGTGAAGAAGAGAATACCACAAGGAAGTCAAGCTTGAAATCAGCTAAAATGGATCACAAATGTGCACTAAAGTGAACTTGAGTGGGGAAACATGCATCTTAATTGACATTGGAAGGTTTTGGAAAAAGTACACATGACTACCCCCTTGTGCAGGGATTGCAATTACAAGACTACCAGCCTAGACATGGTAGCAGTTACAAAACTATCACCCAGGAATAGCCACACTTTTGTAACAAATAGAAAAAACACTAGGGAAATGATGCGAGAAGCTAAGGAAAATCATGAAAAGGATGAGTAAGGAAAGCTAGGCTACAAATATAAGTTATAAGGAGGTTTAGGAGCTCAAACACCTTTGTAAAAAATATAAATCATCATTGGGGACCTTGTAACATTTTCTAATAATGTAGCACATGCAAATTTGGGTGCGTATAGTCACCTCCATTAGTTCTTTCGTGAATGACCCTGTATGCTTCTACATCCATCTCGCCCTCCTCAACATATTAAGACAATGACATATAAATGAAATGAAATAGATAATAATTATGTATTGAAAATGATAAACAAGTGAATTGAAAATGTTACTCAGTAAACTTACCATGTTTTCCTTCTTTTCTCTTAGTGCCAAGATGGCTTCCCTTCTCCTACTCCTCGCAAGATCTGAATCATAGGCTCTCATAGCATCTTCAACCTCTTTCTTGGAGCATTTTCTAAGCTTGTAAAATGGTTACTTTCCATCCCTCTTGCATATGAATTATACCATGTGTTGCCTTTATAATATAGATCGTGTATACAACACATCCTCATTGTTCCCCTCCCTCTGATCCATGTATTGCTTCTACTTTTTAGAGGCACGCTAGGGATAATTTTCGATAAAATTTCTCCATTTCCTTATTTGTGAGTTTTTGTAAAAGTTTCATTTTGTATTGAGTCATTGTTAAAATTCAAAAACTTGTAAATGAGTCGAAGTCAAAAGTTGTAAAATAAAACAAAAATTCTTTATGGATGCATTTTCGGTGTTACCCGACGTCCTGAAAACTATTGATGCTCAAATTCCAAATTCGTTGAGTTAGCAACATCAACTGGAGGATGGAGGAAAATGGAGGTTGGAGGTCATTCAGAGACCTCTCGTTAGTCGCCAATGATGGGGCTACATAGATGGTTTGGTGACATGTGTGCAGTGTGGTTTCTTTTTTCAGTTCATTTTTCAGAGTTCCTGTTTTGTGTGGTATTTGATGGATGTTGGAAAGAGATTTGTGTTGGAGCATAGATGAATGTTAGTGATCCTCTGACTAACTTGGTCCTCTAAATTCTATACTTCGTTGGAAGATGGTTAGCTAGAAGAATACATTCACTAGCATTAGTGACCATGTGCAGTAAGACCTAACTAGCAAGATCCACTCAGGAGTATGTTCTTCGATGCATTTTTCTTCTCAGTATCTATATGAGTGGAATTTCACATTGTGGGGAGCAATACACACCAATGTTCCATTCCCATTCTACACCCAAAATGACTTAGTCAAGGAAAGCTTCCAGTGGCAGTGGCAGTTTTCTATGCTGTTCGAGATCGAGTGGCAGCGATCAATGAGAGAGACTACGATTAAGAACATTACGATTCTTATAGGAAGTAATGTGAAATATTTTTAGTATTTCTTCTATTGTGTGGTTTTGTAATATGCAAGTTGTGTTTCCTACATAATTCCCTGATGTATAAGCATAGTGGTGAATAGTAGCACCAGAGTAAGTTAATTCATGGATCTTGAAAGGGTTTTTGGGAGGATCTAGAAAACCACATGAGGTGGACAGTTGATGAGGTTCCTGTCATGTCAAGGTTTGTGGTAAGCCTATTTAAAACCATGGAAGGAGAGGGCCTTTCTTTTGGATCAAGTTCATGAGTCATAGAGTTAGACATGCCACAGGGGTGAGCATACTACAAAGGAGCATGTGGATGTTTTTCTACCATATTCGCACTAAAGGGGGGAATGTTAGGAATATCCTAACTATTAGAGCTCACTAATATGTTAGTGTGAGTAATTATATTATCTAGGATAATATAATATTGCATTGTTGGTGCAGTTGGTTGTGAGTTACAACAACCCACTTATTTAGGGAGTGTATTGTTATAACATCTCATATAGAATTAGTGAGAGGTTATGTTTAGCTTCCTTGATTATAGGAGCAAATGTAATGGCCTGTATTAATCAATATATGGTGAATAATATATAGAATATTTGTGTGTTAAACCTATGTATTATTTTCAAACACAACGTTAAATCTAGGTGATTTTACCTTCTCAACAAAGATATCCATCTATACATGTTATGGAAAATCAATGTTTGGTGTAGTAGCCTCATCTTCCTTTAATCAAAAATCCATTTAAAAACTTGTTTCTCTCACAATAAATAATACCAAAGTCCAACAAATGTTAAAAAAGAACTGTTAGAATGATTAGTAGATCAAGTACACACACACACGTACTGAAGAAGATATCTAGAGGTAAAATCTTGGCCTTCGCCATTTTGATCTTTTGATGGAAGGCCCATAGGTTCCTAAAATAAGATTGCGTTAATTACTTAAAAAATTAGTTTCGACTTAAAAGATAAGACAATTATTTATTTTTCAATTGAAACACTGGAAAAGGTAATTAAAAAGCGTGTATTCTTACTTTCAATGAAGATGCAATGTCCTCAGAATGCATCATCAGAAAATCTGAGCTGAATAAGAGAAATCTCCTCTGCGGGCATTGATAACAAAAAAATATAATTAAGCTTAACAATATCCAAATGGACAGATATAGTTCTGAAATATATTTTGCTAAGCATAGACACCATTGAAGAGTTTATGTGTGTAAGGTCTTGTCAGTTTCTGATAATAGTCACAATATTTCTGCAACGGGCCGTATTATTCCTACAGTGAAAATCAAATTCTACCATTCCACAAATACATCATAGATAGTACATATTAAGCCTTTCACTAATTAAAAACAGAAATGTACATAACAAAAAAGGATTTACAGTGTGTACATATATCATATTACAATTTCATCCATGGAAAGTGCTAACAATGCTACCACTTCTTCATTTATAGTGGCCCTAGACACTTGACATACATATGACCTACCTCTATTAACATTTACATGTACATATGAACATTTTTAAAAGAGAGATACAATCTCTAGTGCCTGAACACAAAGATTAGAAAGATTTAAATTATTACATTGGTACACACACTTAATTTTATTCACAACAAGCATATTATGCAAAAACACACCAATGTTTCAAACTTCATGATGTATCACTTCTCGAAGACCCAATATTAAGGCCCTATAATCATCTCAGTGGACGGTCATACTGGAATCTCCCACAATGGTGTCTCTCTCTACTTTCTTGTTTCCATCAGGGTCATATAATATGAATGATAATCATGTAATATTTTCTCATGTATTCAACACTCGATGAATTTCCAATCTCCAAACGACAACCATGTTTACCTTTATAATAGACAAATATCTATCATAAACAACAACAAACAACAGGTTTTTGTAGCATATTTAACACTCTAAATTTGACCTTCTCAATACAACTATCTACATTCTAAGACATATCCACACACACACACACACACACACACACACACACACACACACACACACACACACACACATATATATAGCATATTTACACACACTACACATTTGACACTTCACATATATATAGCATATTTAACACTCTAAGACACGCACGCACACTTCTCACATACACACTATCTACATTCTACAGACACACACACACACACACACACACACACACACACACACACACACACACACACACACACACACACACACACACACACACACACACACACACACACACACACACACATAGATACATACATACATACATACATATACATGTTTTTTTTTTTTTTTGTTATTTAAGGTATACAAATTATTTTTTCTATGTATTATGTGGTATACACACTATGTTTTTTGTGTGTATATGAAAATACAAATGTTTATGTTTGTGTGTGTGTGTGTACATGTATTATACATATCCATATTCATATATGTTAAAGACAAATGTTTCTTTTTTATAATTTTTTTGTCGTATACAAATGTTTTTTATGTGGTATACACAATATGTTGTTTGTGTGCATAATAAAAAATACACCCATATACATATATGTGTGTGTGTGTGTGTGTGTGTGTGTGTGTGTGTGTGTGTGTGTGTGTGTGTGTGTGTGTGTGTGTGTGTGTGTGTGTGTGTGCGCGCGCGCGTGTGTGCGTGCGTATGAATATGTATTAGTCCCACAAACTTTTGTTATATAGAGTGTATATGAAAAATAGAACAATGTTTTAGTATGAGTAATTATCATGTTATTCTCTAAAACATATATATACATATACATATACATATAACTTTTTTTGTGTTTTTTTTTCATCGTAAACTTTTTTATGTTTTCTGTGGTATACACACGATGTGTATATGAAAAATAAATTTACCATATGATAATACAAAGGTCTGAGAATGTGGGACCAGTACATATACATATGTATATGTATACTAGTACATACATGTACATTTATATGTATATGTATACACATACATATATAAATTCATATATATGTATATGTATGTGTATGGATGTGTATGAATATGTAGGTTTCACAAATGAAGTCATCTCTCCTGATGACAAGACCACATGACCCCCATAAGATACACCATAAGATGTCATATATGAATCACCCATTTCCATCTTCTAATGGGATTCGAAACCTACATATTCATACACACACATACAGATGTGTATACATATACGTATACATACATACATACATACATACATATAATATGCATATACATATATATATATATATATATATATATACATGAATTTTTATATGTATTTGTATACATATACATATGTATATGTACTGATCTCACATATGTGGACGTTCATATTATCATATGGGAATGTTTTATGTTACATAAACATTGTGTGTATACCAAAAAAGACAGAAATGGATGATGCGTGTATGGCATATTAGGGTGTACCTTATGGGGGTCATACGATCCTGTCTTAGATGAAAAGTAAGTGACTGCAATGTAATACATGTTGTGATTATAATTTATGTGAAAAATGACGCCAACACCTTAATAAGATACTGGTAGTGAAATTATGTGGTATACACATGCTTTCATTTTTATATGTATGTGAAAAATGATGCAAACTCCATAATAGGATACTGATAGTGAAATTATGTGGCATACACAGGTTGTAATTTTTGTGCATATGTGACAAATGATGCAAACAATGTAATAGGATATTGGTATTCAAATATTATGGTAAAAACATGTTGCGACTTGGTTCTGCTAACTAGATGCCACAAAAATAGAAACATGTCCAATACATGGGCATTGCATATATGACATCTTGTATGGAATCTTATGGTCTATCATATGGGAGTCATGCGATCTTGACAAAGGTTTTGTTCTTGTGTGGGATCCTATGTATCCTCCACTCACATATGGAGGGTCATCTCACATGGGTTAGATTTAGGGTTTTCTTGTGTGTCATGCACTAGGGTTACTCAGTACCCTATATGTACCCTTTCATTCCATATTTATGAGTATTCCAAGACACTCCACTGTCTTTCCTCTATGTGCAATATTTTCTTCTATTGAGAAAGTTCTTCCATTGTTAATCAATCCTTGTGGTTACGCTGGAGCTTTCACAATTCCGTTTGAGTACAACTACTTCATGGTGCATCATTTCCAATTCGATTCTTGTAAACTCTTTCATTGTATCAAAGAAGAGATCAGGTAAACGTGCATTCTTCATTTGAGTTTTGATTACTCTTGGTTTCATTTCTTTACTCCTTGTGCAAGTTTTTTGATCATTATATTCTGGAAATTTATTGTTAACGTATTTAACAAGCTGTTCTTGGAAAGTTGTTTTTTTTTTGTGTTCTTTGTGCATGTGTAGGAATTCCTTAAGCTTTCATAGGTTTTACAACTAGATTTACCTAACTACAACTAAATCTGGCAGATCAATAAACATAGATGTTATTTTCTGGATTTTTAAATTTTTATTAAAATGGAAATTTTTTAGATCTATGTTTTCTAGGTCTCTGTGTGTTTTGTATGGTGGTTTTGCAGAATACAGGTTTAAAATTTGTGGTTTGCATGGTGTTGTGGTTCACCACTGAGCTCCTACCACTCTCTGTTGAGATCCTTTCACCGAGATACATCTCCAAACCAAGCTCTTCATGCTCTTTCACCTTGGTCTCATGTTTTGGTGTGTGCTTTTACCTTGGGGACTTTGGCCTCCTTTGTTTTTGATGCACGTTTTTTTTGCTCTGACCAAACTTCAAACCCCTGTCTGAACTTTTTTTTTCCTACGAGTTGTGTATTTTTCACTTGAGCGAGCTCCTACCCTACCTTGAGCTCATGCTCATTCCCCTCCTTGTCTACGTTGTCTCCTTACTGAGCCGAATCATGCTCTATCTCGAGCCATCTCCATTCTTCCTTGTCCACACCTATTAGCTCACCCTCTGCCCTGATCTCCCACTGCCTCGCCTTGGATTTGGTTCGCCCTTCCTACAAGCTTCTTCCCGTGTATCTTTCTGGCTGAGTTCCCAGTGCATGCTCTTCTCTGTGAGCTCCTGCCCTACCCTGTGCTCGACCCCACTCTCTAAGCATGCTCCACCCGGATCTCCAATGGCTTCACCCGTCTTCCCCACACCCAACTACACAAAACTTGGGATCCTCCCAGCTCCATCAGTTTCCACCGAGCCACGTACCTATTCACTTATGGTATGTTTCTAATTTAAAAATGAGGTTGGTAAGTTTTTAAAAAAAAATCATTTATGGTATGTTTCCAATTTTTTTGTGGGAATTCTTTTTAAAGGGGAAAGTATATTTGAATTTTAATTAAGGATTTAATTTGCACTAGATCTTAATTAGAATTTCTTCCTAATTAATTAAGATTTCATTTAATATATCTTAATTAGTTTCTATTTGTAATTAATTATATTTAATTGTAATTAAATCTATTTCTATTAATTATGATCTCTTCACGATTAGATAAAATAATTAAAATTGTCTTTTAAAATTAACGTTAAATTGTCATTTTTAAAACTCCAATAGCTCTAAAATTAGCCAAATTGAGCATTTTAAAGTGATAATTCTTTAGGCATTATTGTGAAAAAAATTTACTCATCATGTGCTCAAGTGTGCAGTGACACTATGAGTACCTATTTGCCTTCCGAGTGCTTTTCTAACATTCTGAAGATCATCAACTCATCTTGAGTTTGTTTAAAACTTGTATTTTACCCTTATTATTGCTTGCGACGAGTGACCGCTTCTGCCACCATTTTTTCAGCAAGGGGGTATCCTTTGCGACGTGAGACACTCTTTCTCATAACCATGATTTGATTTCACCTCTTTATTAGTTTTTTACAGTTGTGCTTGTATACATTGTCACTTTGCTACGCTCCACAAAGCACAATTGTGGTCTCCTCTCTTACGCGGTATTACATTGATTGTAAGGAAAGTTACCAACTATTTCAAGATGCACGCTCACACCTGATTGTATCCAACACACTCAACTATAAAGTGCCAAAAGCATGGGGGTTTTTATATTGTCTTGGGTGGTTGTGATTCGTTTTGCATTCCTTCTCTATCTTAACAATGGATGCTTATTCACTTCCTTTTCTTACACCATTTAAATTTTTTGAGTGGAGATAGAAAATGATTATGAAACTAAGAGGTAAAGGGTTATTCCACATCACCATGGGAATAGAGACTGAACCAGATGATGACCCTGAAAAATCTAGGTGGTTAAACCGTAGTGATGAAGATTTAGGTCTTCTTTGCATGTTTTTTTCTCCTAACTTGCTCTTCCACATTAAGTCGTCTAAAACACCTAATTATGCATGGAAAATGGTAGATAAAATGTTTAGACAATAACATGAAATGAGAGCACATGAGTTGGAAAATGAACTACTAGGGTTAAACCCTAGTGATTTTGAAAACCTACAAGCATACTTCTATAATTTTGTCCACACTAGATTGTTGTTAAAGGAATGTCAAGTAGAGAAGAAATATTCTCAACTGATCTTGTTGATTCTCTCTAAATTAGGTACTGAATATTCTATCTTTGTGTTAACTTTTCACGCTACAAAAGCTGCCTTGGGAAAGGATTAGAATATGCCCTCCTTTGAATGTTTTTCATCCCAACTCATTTGAGAATAGGAAAAACTCATTCAAATGGGGTCTCTCAAGTCCAAGTCACATTCCCTTGTAGCAAGTACTAGTGAGGAAAATAAGAATGAAAAGAAGAAAGAAAGAAAGGATCAACCTAAGAAGGAAACCAAGACCAAAACTAAATTTAACATGAATGCTCAAATTTTGATCGTAGAGCACTGAAACATAAGTTTTTTTGTTCCTATTGCAAGAAGCCTAGTCGTAAAGAGCATCTATGTATGAGAAAACAAATTGACCACCTTACTCATTTACTTGAGAAAAATCAAATATGTATTCCTGAGTCTATAAAAAAAATACTCTAAAGGCTGAGTCTTCTACTGAAAAAGGGTCTAAATGTAATAAGAAGAAAGGAAAGGCCCTTGCAGCTAAAGTTTCTCATTCATCGATGTGGATTATAGATTCTGGTGCCTCGCACCACATGGATTCTTTGCATGTTGAGTTCTCCAACATTGATCCTTGTGGTATGCCCCAAATCATGATCGGTAATGACATGAAAGTGTCAGTTTCTGGTAATGGATCGGTAGAGATGGATGGGGGAATATTAAACTAAGTGATGAGTGTTCCTGATCTCTCTAACAATCTCCTATTAGTTTACCAAATTACTCACCTTGGTGAAGGAATGCAAGTGGAATTTGGTCCTAACTCGGTAATTATTCGTGAGCTTAACGATGACACTATAGTGGCTAAGGGAAAGGTAGATCACCATTCACAGTTGTATACCTTTTCCCACTTTACTTCTGATTCTATGCCCATTGTCTTGCTCACTCATGCAAATGAGGTTAGTAAGCTATGGAATGAGCATTTCATACATCTAAATTATCACTACCTTGAACAATTGAGATAAAATTAAATGGTCAACAAGTTACCCCACGTCAAGTTTTCTAAGGGTCTTTGTGAGGGTTATACCCTTGGAAAGCATCCTGAAATGAACTTTGATAAAGGAAAATCCTGGAGAGATACACATCCCTTGGATCTTGTTCACAATGATATTTATGGCCCATTTTCGTCTCCTTCATTTACTAGAACTCTTTATGTGCTCACCTTCATTGATGACTATTCACGATATACTTGGGTATATTTTCTTAAGCTTAAGTCTAAAGTCTTTGAACATTTTCAGGACTTTAAAGCTCTTGCTGAGAAACAATCAGAACGGTATATTAAGGTTCTTCAAACCGACAATGGAGGTGAATATGTAAAAATAGGTTCATGGATTTTTGTACTTTTGAAGGGATCTCCTTGCAACATATAGTTGTTTATATCCCTTCATATAATGGAGTACAAGAAAGAAAGAACCATACTCTTAAGGAGATGGCCACTTGTATGATTCACTCGAAGTCTCTTCCTTAATAGTATTGGGCTGAAGCAATGAATTGTGTTAATTACATTTAGAACCAAGTTCCACACAAGGCAGTAAGAGGGATGACACCCTTTAAAGCCTAGTTTGGATGCAAGATTGATGATGAGAATTTTTGAGTCTTCAGATCCAAGGCTATGGCTTAAATTCCTAAGAAGAAATGAAAGACATTGGAACCAAAATCCAAACCTTGTATCTTTGTAGGGTATCTTGATGGCGTGAAGGGATATCAATTGTTGAATCCTACTTCTCATGAGCTTTATAGTGAGAGAAGTGTTAAGTTTGATTTGTCTTCTTTGACTTCTACTTCTCTACCTATTAAGGTTCTTTAACTCACTGATTCGGCTTCTGACTCATCATATTATGATGTTGTTGAGCTTACTCCTCTTCTTGATCCTCCCGACCATTAAAACTTTGAGTCTTTTGATTCTAATAGTATTGATGATGAGGACTATGTCCCTTATCACTCAAGTGAAGAATCTTCCAACCCTGATCTTGATCCTCCTAGTCCTCTTTGGGGTAGGGAAACTTTAGAGATTTAGTTAGAGATACTTCAGATATGAGATGCACTTGCTTAGATTTCGTTGGACCCCACTCCTTCACCTCTACTTTTGATCTGCAATATTTCTGAGAGGATTCTAGTATTATTGAGTGGGATTCTACCATGGATGAGGAGTATTCCTCTCTCATGAAGAATGATACTTGGGATCTCATCCCTCTTTCGAAAGGAAGGAAAATTATTCGTTGTAAGTGGGTGTTCCAAACAGAGTATGGAGTAGATGGAGATGTCAAAAATATTAAAGCACGATTAGTAGCTAAGGGTTTCTCCCCGGTAGCTGGGGTTGATTATACTAAAAAATTTCCTCTAGTTGTGAAGGTGACTTCTATTTGACTGACCCTTTCCATTGTCACAGTAAAAATATGGAAAGTTCATCAAATTTTAAGAGTGCCTTCCTTCATGGTGACCTGGAGGAAGAGATCTATATGGAACAAACTCCAGGTTATGTTCATGACCCCTCCCTTGTTTGTCAGTTAAATAAGTCTCTTTATGGCCTTAAACAATCCCCTAGGGCTTGGTATGCCAAGATGGACTCCTTTTTACTTACATCAAGGTTTACTAGGAATCGCTCTGATCCAAATGTTTATATTCTATGGAAAGATGACTCCATACTCATCCTTGTTCTCTATGTTGATGACTTGTTGATCACAAAAAACTCTTCCTCTATCATTGATTCTATGAAGATCGCCTTGCCCAACAGGTTTTCCATGACTAACTTAGGTCTTCTTTATTACTTTCTTGGGATCCAGATTTCACAATCTGACTCAGGAATTGTGATTTCACAACCTAAGTATGCCCTTGACTTGCTTGCTCATTTTCAGATTTCCGATTGCAAGCCTTCTCCTACTCCTTTTCTTTTCAGGGTTAATTTGGTTTCTTATTTCTCTACTCCCTTGGTTGATGGTACCTTTTATTGACAAATGGTGGGGAGCTTTATTTACTTGAATCGCACTTGATAGGATTTATCTTATGCTGTTGGGATCATGTCCAGATTCATACAGGAGCCACATGAGCTGCATTGGAAAGAAGCTAAGAAGATCCTTCATTATGTTCAAGGCACCGATACTGATGGCATTCACTATTATGGAGGGGTGGATATTGACTTGATTGGGTTCATAGATTTTGATTGGGCCGGTGAATTAGGTCATCAGAAATCTACCTCTGGCTATAGTTTCTCTCTTGGTTCGGGTCCTGTTAGTTGGTCTAGCAAGAAGAAGAATGTAATTGTAATATCTTCTACAGAGGTAGAATACAAAGGAGTAGTTTACATTTCTACAGAAGCTTTTTGGCTACAGGGTATTCTGACAGAGTTTGGCATCCACTTTCAGCGACCTACCATTATCTATTGTGATAACACAAGCACTATCTCAATTTACAGAAATATAGTTCATCATCAGTGAAAGAAGCACATTGAGATCCATATGCACTTCATACGAGAGATTATTCATGATGGTATCATCGAAATTTAGTACATTTAGACAGCTAATTAGATTGTAGATATATTTATCAAGCCCTTCACTAAGGTGAATTTTCTTCAGTTGTGGTCGCTTCTTGGGGTGAGGTCTTATGCAGCTGTTCAGCTTCTTCAGAATATATAGTCCTTCTCTTCTTCTTCTTCTTCTTCTTCTTCTTCTAGGAAGATGTATTTTGTATATGGACATCTCATCAGACCTTTAGTTGTCGGGCCCCATTGACACATATTTCTTAGTTGTTTAGGAGTGTCTTCTTGTTCTTTCTGACTCATCATAGCCACTACCCTAGCTTCGATTAAGGGGGGTGTTGGTGTGTGGGATCCTATGTGTCCTCCACTCACATATGGAGGGTCATATCACATGGGTTAGGTTTAGGGTTTTCTTTTGTGTCATACACTAGGGTTACTCAGCACCCTATATGTACCCTTTCATTCCTAATTTGTGAGTATACCAAGACACTCTACTATCTTTCATCTATGTGCAAGCTTTGTTTCTGTTGAGCAAGTTCTTCCATTGTTTATCGATCGTTGCAATTACGCTAGAGCTATCAAGATTATGTTTGAGTGTAATTACTTCATGGTGCATTGTTTCCAATTTGATTCTCACAAACTCTTTCAGGTTTGGGTATATAAGACTAGTACATATACATTGTATATGTATACTCATACATACATGTACATATATATGTATATGTATGTGTGTATGAATATGTAGGTGTCATAAATGGAGTTGAAAATCCTTATGACAGGATCACATAACCCCCACAAGATACATCATAATATGCCATACATGCATTGTCCATTTCTGTCTTCTAATGGGCTTTGACACCTACATATTCATAAACATATGTATACATATACATATACATACTTCTAGATACACATACATATGCATTTGTATATGTATGTGTATACATATACATATACATATGTATATGTACTAGTCTCACATACTTGGACATTTGTATTATCATATGGGAGTTTTGTTTGTTATATAGACATTGTGTGCATACCACAAAATATAGAAATAGACAATGCATGTATGACATCTTATAGTGTATCTTATGGGGGTCATGTGATCATGTCTTGCATGGATTTATTAAATGTATGCGATGTAACACATGTTGTCATTATACTTTATGTGACAAACAAAAGCAACACCGTAATAGGATACTAGGGGTGAAATTTTGTGGTATACACATGTTTTCAATTTTTTTTGTAGGTGACAAACAAAGCAAATACCATTATAGGATACTAGTAGTGATGAGGTTTAGTGTGAGTTGGAATATTAGACATGTCTGGATATCTCGCTAACCCAAGAGGACTCATCCAACTTCGTCCCATCATTTCATTCCTCTCTCCATCCATCATCTTTGTCTCCACCATTATGTTTGCACATATTCTTACACATACACACATATACATACATACATACATATGTGTGTGTGTGTGTGTGTGTGTGTGTGTGTGTGTGTGTGTGTGTGTGTGTGTGTCTACATATACATATATATGTATGAGTATACATATACATATGTATATGTAATGGTCTCACATACCTTGATGTGTGTATTATCACATGATATTTTTGTTTGTTATATAGACACTGTGTGTATAACAAAAAAGACATAAATGACTGGGTTGTGACTTTGACTAGTGTATATACTCTTGTCTTGGCTGACTAGTCTGTGAATATGTTGTCTATACGCTTATCTTGGCAGGTTTGATTCAAACATGATTGTAGCTTTCATAATGTATTTTTGTTTGAATGTGCCATGTGGCATCACAATGAAAACAACAGATAATCATTGCATCTTGTGCCTACTTTATTAAACCATCACATCACTTTTGAAATACTAAACATGTGAGCAGAAACTAATCTTCCTCTATTTATTACAAAAAAAATTCATTGTTAGAATTTTTATTGTAGTTAATGTTTGATTCTTTTTCCTCCCTTCCTTCAATAGCAATTAAGGTATGTTCCTTCATGCTAATTTTGATTTCCTTGCAAATTTTTGATTTACTTTCTTCTATTTTTTATTTACTCATTGCTATTTTATATTTAAAAATCAAGATGATCTTGAAAATGAATACTTGAAAACAATATTGACACAAAATATTTGCATAGAAAAAATATGGTTCTTGTGTATTTTATTAATATCAAAATCAAGCATTACAGACAAATGAGAGAGCTACAATATTTATAGATATTGGACAGCTTCTATCTCATCCATAATATATGGAAACAAATCATCTAATTTGAGTAGATATGCATAAATATCATATTTCCCCTAACTACCCCTGTTGCCCCTCATGAAAATCATCTGGGAACAAAATATGCAAGATAGAATATGATCCCACAAACATTGGGATGAGAACACTATCACTTACTTAACTAACAACTAAGGATAAGTGATATCTATTGACATAAGTTTAAAGTATTTAATACTTTAACTTATTACATTTATTCAAATATCAACCAATGATGAATTAAGCTAAGTTTTATTCATAACATTCCCCCACTTAATTCTGCATGGTCTCAAGTGAACATGAGAGAAATTATCTAAAACCCTCAAATTTACCTCGAGCAAGTGACTTTGTGAAGACATCTGCACGTTGCATATCTGTTGGGAAATATTAGAGCTGGATGTTGTTGTTTTGAACATGTTCATGAATGAAATGTACCTGGACCTCAGTGTGTTTGGTGCACTCATGAAAAACTAGATTCCAAAAAAAAATTACTACTCCTTCATTATCAACATGTAGGATAGTTGGATATTTCTGTGGTATTCCCAATCCTTCAAGTATACATCGGAGCCATATCACTTCACAGACAGATCCACCTACTGAACGATATTCTAATTCTATGGAGGATCTTGAAACACAAGTATGCTTCTTATTCCCCCATGATATTGGTCCAGATCCTAAAAAGAATACAAATCCTGAAGTGGATTTCCTATCATCTATGTTTCCTGCATGATCTGAATCTGAATATCCTGTTAAGAAGAAGTTATTATTCTTCTTATATTCTAGGCCATAGTCAATAGTTCCTCTAATGTACCTCAGTATCTTCTTTGCTACTTTCTAGTGAGAAACCCTTAGTTCTTGCATGACCCATGAAAGATAGCTGACTGCATAGCTGATATCTGGCCTAGTGTAAGTCAAGTAGATGAGACTCCCGATTAACTATCGATAGAGAGTTATATTTACTTGTGGTGATGGATTTGTTCAAGACAGTTGAAGTCTCATCTCCATAGGTTTGGAAAATGGCTTAAAATCCATCATATTTAATTTCTCAAGCGTTGTCTTGGCGTATTTCAATTTTGACACAAAGATATGATTTTCTTTTTGCCAAACTTCAAGTCCAAGACAATAATGCAGAAGCCCGAGATCGGTCATGTTGAATGATCATGTTAGATCTTTCTTTGTTGACTCAATCATCCTCAATGATCCTCTAGTGATGACTAAATCATCGACATATACTAAAATGATCACTATCTCCCCCCCCCCCTTGCTGTTAGAGTAGGTATTTACCTTAGCTCATGTTCACTTAGGTACTTTATTTACCTTTATTGTATTTATCCTCACCCACTTATGTGTGTGGATATTTCTTTTATCTTATTTAGATATTAGGAGATATTATCTAGTTGTTAGGTATAGTTCTTTCCTTGATCTATAGTATTGACTAGATCCTTGATGTCTAGTTCTCTCCTAAATCTATGGTCTTGAGTAGTTCTTTGATGACTAGTTATTTCCTTGATTTATGACTTGATCTATGACCTTGACTAGTTCTTAGATTGTTATTCCTTTCCTATTTAAGCAAGGCCCATTCTCAATGTATTGAATTGAGTTCCATAATAATATATGATATTGTTTCTCATTTTTTTTCAAAGGTTTTATTTAAAGTTATTCTGGCAAATTGATTTCATCTTATTGATCATGGTGTTTGATTAGCGTCTGTGTTCTTGGCTTGGTACGATCTGGTTATCATTCCTTTCATGGTATCAGAGCTAGAGATTGTTGTTGATATACGTCTATAAGTTTTATTTTATAAATAAATTCATTGTATATTCATATATTTGGGATTTCATCGTATTTTATTGCTGCGTGCATTTTTATGCAAAACAGAGGCTTCCATTGGATCTAGAAGGTGGGAATACTCTAAGATCGACTGTAAACTTGGCCTTTTTTGGAGGCAGTTAGTTTTCTAGATTTTTTGTATTGTTGCAAGGAAGCACAATGATTTTCCTTGGGATTCATGCTAGGAAGAAAAGAAAATGAAGAATTCTTTTTTGGGTTTGTTGGATTTCTCAAGATCTACACAGGGCAGTTTTGCATTCACAGCATAGCTATTTTGGTTTGTGCGTAGGACATTTTCCTGATCTTTCCTTTTTGGGTAAAGATTGTGATTCCTACTAGTTGGTGCTTAACTTCAGCCCCCTTTTGTTTTTATTTGTGTGATGAAGGCAACAACAATTTATTTTATTTTAGTGGCAACTAAAATAAATAATTAGAGCATAATCTTGCAAAGCTTGTAGCTTTTGATCGATAACTTGGTTTTGAGTGCCATTTTTTGCAAAAGTGCTTGGTTTTTCATGCTCTTTCCATTGGAGTTATTTATTTTGAGACTTGCACTATAATTATAAAGTGTCAAATATGGAGGAGTATTGTAATCAATTGTGGACACAATTTCAGCTAAGCCCAACGTCCTAAACTTTTAGGAGTTACAGTTTGTACCTATCATAGATTTTGAGAATGATATGCTTTTCTCTTAAGTATGTGGACTTCAAGAGGATATTGTAAAATGTTTGGAAGAAAATAGATCACTCAAGAAGATAAATTCTCTTCTACAATCACTCATTCACAATAAGGATACAATAATACACTCCCTGCAAAAATTTTTTTCTAGCCTATAAGATCACCACCATATTGTGGACAACCATATCCATGCTCCTAGTCCACTTGCATCTATTGCTCATGAACCCACTAAAATTGATCTATTAGTCTTTGATTCTGTTCCTACTCTTGATGCTCATACACCTATGAAGCTTGTTACTGCATGCTCTTCCACATCTGTGCCTATTACAATACCACATGTTGTGTATCCTATTTTTACTCAACTGCATGGCCTTTTGAGAAGCGTACCACTGCCTTCAGTTCTCGCATGCTCTGTTTTATGGGTTTCACTGGTGGAGGTATTGGTAGACACTCATAGGGTATTATTTCCCCTCTTCCACATGTTAAGTGGAATTCTCGCCATGACATTGGTTTTTATGTAGATAATTCATTGAGATCACACATTGGTAGAGCTCCTTTGTTTTTTCACTCAACTCTTTTTTAGGATCATGAGAAACACATGAGTTCTCCATCTTCACTCAGGCTTGAGAAACCTGAGATTTCATCTGTCAGACATGATCAACCTAACACACATTTTGATGTTATTTTACATGTACCTATTGTGTATTTTTCACCAAGTCATATGCAGGCATCTTCTTCATCCATCCATTTTGATTCGAGGTGGATATCTGATCACTCATAGAGGAAACATAGGCATTCATTGAGAGGACTCTACAGGCATGGCTCCTCCACCATTCGGCCTCTTGCTCCACTTTATATACCTTATGCATTGTGATGCTTCTTTTTTTGAGCATTTTTCTTTAGCAGGTGTTGTGTATCATCTTGTTTGTTGAGAGATTTTATATCTGTTTTTTCGACACTTTTGGTATGTTGACAATATCTCTTATGGGGGATCTATTCTGGTGCATTCCAGTGTTATTTTTTCAGTGTTTAAGTAGTTGTTTTGACAATTCATACATATTTGTAGCGTCCCTCCACCCATTCAATAGTATGGGAGGGTGTGGTGTTGATCTTGCTTCTTCGAGTTTTGTGTCCTTGCCTTGTTACCTTGGCTTTTCTTGGATCATGACACTCTGAATTTTTTCTTGTTGCCTTGTTGCTTTGGTTTTTGTTCTTGGATCATGGCACACCTATTTGAAGCATTTGATCGAATTATGTTTGGTGTTTTTTTGCACTTTTGACATCACTCCATTAACAGTCTCCTTGTATGGAGCTATTCTGGTGAAGCCCAGTGTCAGTTGTTTTTGAGTTCTATGATCGAGTAGTGGATTTAGACCGTAGTGCACACCAAAATTCTTCCGAATTTTATGAGTTTTTTGATCCGAGATTCTTGCGATACCTTGGAGTGGGTCTTTACTCTCTTTACTTTGTTGTTACTAGTTTTAGGTACTTTGCGGTGTCCTTTTTTCCCAATTATTGTACATGAGCACCTCATTAGGCATAGTTTTCGGGACTCATACTATGGACATGCCACTTCTATTTTGGCCCCTAGGTTCACTTGAGGGGGGGTGTTAGAGTAGGTATTTACCTTAGCTCATGTCCACCTAGGTACTTTATTTACCTTTATTGTATTTATCCTCACCCACTTATGTGTGTGGATATTTCTTTTATCTTATTTAGATATTAGGAGATATTATCTAGTTGTTAGGTATAGTTCTTTCCTTGATCTATGATATTGACTAGTTCTTTCCTTGATCTATGGTATTGACTAGTTCTCTCTTAAATCTATGGTCTTGACTAGTTCTTTGATGACTAGTTATTTCCTTGATTTATGGCTTGATCTACGACCTTGACTGGTTCTTATATTGTTATTCCTTTCCTATTTAAGCAAGGCCCATTCTCAATGTATTGAATTGAGTTCCATAATAATATATGATATTCATTCTCATTTGTTTGCAAAGGTTTTATGTAAAGTTATTCTGATGAATTGCTTTCATCTTATTGATCATGGTGTTTGATTAGTGTCTATGTTCTTGGCTTGGTATGATCTGGTTATCGTTCCTTGTAATTGCTTTTTGAGATAGAGATTAGGACCATATGGACTCCTATTGAATCCATGTTGAATGAGATACTCGTCAATTTTTATGTACCATGTCCTAGGAGACTTCTTTAGACCATATAGTGATTTCATTAGTTTACATACCTTTTCCTCTTTACCTGGTATGACAAAAACTGCTGGTTGAGTCATGTAAACTTCTTCCTATACATCACCATTAAGAAAGGCACTTTTCACATCCATTTGGTGTATTTTCAAACCAAATTGTGCAGCTAGAGTGAATATTACCCTGAAATTTTTTATCTTAGTTGTGGGAGCAAAAGTCTCCTCATAATCAATGCCTTCTTTTCTAGCATATCCCTTAGCAACTAGTCTAGCTTTATGTTTATCAATTTCTCCGTTTACTTGGTACTTCATTTTGAAGATCCATATACATCCAATCAGATTTTTACGTGGTGGAAGATCTGTAAGTTGTCATGTATTATTTTTCATAAGTGACTTATATTCTGCATCCATAGCATATTTCCAAGGTTTAGATTGTAGGGCTTCTGAAACTACGGATGGATCAATAGTTTCAACAACTTTACTCATTAAGGAAAAATTGACCTCATTTCGAGCCATACTACGAGTCCTCATTCCAGTGGTAGATGTCTCAAGGAAACTATCCATTTTTGCATCTCTAATCATACTTGTATACCATTTAGGCATATTTTTTGTGGTTCATGTGGGAGGTTGAATTTCATTATATTCCCCATCATCAATATCATCATCAAAGTGATTACCATCCTTTGTTTTTACTACAAGGATGATTATTTCATCATGTGCATGTATGGAGGAGCATCTTCTTATTTCTTCTCAAAGAACTCAACATCCCGAATAGTGTATACCCTTCTTGTTCTTGGATTCATAAGTCTATAGCCAAGTGCTTCATCACTGTATCCCAAGAAGATAAGTTTTTCTGATTTCATATCAAGATTAGTTCTTTGTTTTTTAGGAATGTGCATACTTGATTTACATCAAAAAATCTAAGGTGTGAAATAGATGGCTTATGCCCTAACCATGCTTCATGTGGTGTTATTCCATTAAGAGCTGTAGTGGGAACTATGTTTAGTAAATACACTGTTGTTTTAATTTCTTCGGCCCAAAATGTTTTTGATAAACCTACATCATCAATCATACATCATACCATATCCATGATAGTACAATTTTTCCTTTCAAATTTTTTTTTTTTTTGCAGTGTGTGAGGAGGAGCCATTTGTTGACAAACGCCATGTGTTTTCAAAAAATAATTGAACTCATTGTTGGTGTATTCTCCCCTTTGATCTGAGCGGAGTGTTTTTATTTTCCTACTAGACTTTGTTTCAACAAGGGATTTAAACTTCTTGAAAGTTTCAAAAGCTTGATATTTTGTAGAAAGACAGTATATCCACATTTTTCTTGAAAAATCATCAACAAAGAGCATGAAATATTGAAACCCATAGTGGCTAGGTCTCATTGGTCTACACAAATCAGTATGCACCAAGTCAAGTTTTCCTTAGCTCAAAATGTACTATGTTTGAATGGTGCTCTATTTTGTTTTCCTTCCAAACAATGTTAACATTTATCTTTATCCTTTTTTAGAGGTGGTAAACCCCTAACCATGTCGTATCGATGAAGTGTGTCAAGATAGCAAAAAATCACATGTCCAAGTCTTCGATGCCATAGTTGAGTTGATGATGTATCCTTGGCTAAAGTGCTTGATCATTTCATTGAATAAAATCCAACTGAAACATTCTTCCAACATTTGAAGCTTTTGTAACACTTTTGGAGCTTCGTGAATTATCTCAAATTAGGCACATCTTTTTACTGCCTTTAAAATCAAAATCAATTTTGAGATTGTGGTCTAATAAATGACTCACAGATAACATATTTTTTGTTAAACCAGGGACATAAAGAACATCTGTAATTTTACAATTATGTTGCCCAAGTGGTAGTGAAATGGAACCAATGTCTTCAACACTATATGATGTATCATCACCCAAAGAGACATGATTTTTGGTGGGTGTTTTACTCATTGTGAAGAACCAATCTTTCTTTCCTGTTATGTGTTGAGTTGCACCCGATTCGACATAATAAATTTGATTTGTAGAATTAGATACTTCATTTGAATGTGCAAAATAGAGGAAGTCATCATCATCAAATTGATCTTCCTGTTTGGCTACATTTCCTTGTTGATTTGGTTTCTTCTTCCACTTTTGATAATTTTGTCCCTATTTACTCTGTTGTTGGCCTGATTTTGTTTGTTGGTAATTATTCATTTTACCACTTAATGATCCTTGTTGGAATGTATTGTACCAACATTTTTTTAACTCATGTCCTTTTCAACCACAAATAAGACATTTTTGTTAGTCCTTTTGGCCTTGTTGAGAATTACCTTGCTTCTGAGTCTGTTAACTAGACTTCACATTTTTTTCCCTTTTTGATTAGAACCAAGTGCCTGCTCTTCAGTTTCAATAGTTGAGTTAATAGATTCTTCTTGTTGGAGCATATTCACTAACTCTTCAAAAGTTGTTGTTTGACCAGTTATGTTTAACGTGGTCACAAAAATCCTATAAGGAGGAAGAGCTCTCAATACTATAGGCACAAGTGATGTGTCAGTTACTTCTTCTTCCAAAGCTTGAAGTGATGCACACAAAGTTGCCACTCTTCTCAAAAACATTTCAACTTTCTCAGTTGGTTGCATTTTCAAGTTTAATAGTTGACTTTGGAGATGAAGTATTTTGTTCTTATTTTTTGACTCATATACCATTTTCAACTTGTCCCAAGATTCTTTTGCTGTTGTAGACTCACGAATATGAGGTTGTACCTTGTCTGAAACACTAAACAAGATTATTAACTTTGCTTTTTGATTTGAACGATCAAATGTAGATTGTTATGTAACATCTGTTGCAGATCTTGTTAATGTACCAGAAATAACGGTCCATAGATTTTCAAAATCAAGTTGTGTACAAATTTTTATTTTCCATGCTAGATAATTATCAAAACACAAAAGTTGAGAATCTGGAAAAAATAACTTTGGTGTTGTAATTGTAGCCATTGTGAAAAGTGATAAATAGTAGAAGCAAAACTTGAACACTTTCCCCCCTTAAAGAAAGCACACCCCCTAAAAATATTATTTTATTTATTTTTGGGCTCCTTTTTAGCCATGTACAATGAATTTTTGGCACTATTGGCCTTGTTACAAACTCTGTGGCCGATGTGCAAAAATAATGGCTCTCTGGCCAATTTGAAAAAAAAAATTAGACTCTTTGGTCTCTTTTCAAATACAAAAATATTATTTTTGTAATTTTTACAGTATAAATCTTTTCCAAATTTGATTAAAAACTATACTAAGATGTAGATCTCACAAAAACATACACTTTAAAAAAATGATACCTCAATCCGAGGTACCAGTTGAAAGTTATGCCTTTTTTAAATTGTAATTTTAATATCTTTTTGGGCCCCTTTCCAAAAATGGATTTTTTTTAAAAACCAAACTCAGGTAACAAATTACATGCATGCATGGTTCATTTTAAGGTGCAATTGTAGTTCATCCACTTTGCATATGCGTTATAATAATCCTTGGCTACACTTTTCTTTTATTGTTTTTCTTTGTACGCAGGTATTTCTTTTTCTTGGAGGCAGTTTGTTCTTCCTTCTTCCAATGCAGCTCTTTTTGTTGCAGGTTCCAAATCTTCTCCCCGTTTAATTTGTAGTCTTTGTTTTGGATGCAGGAACGTTGCAGATCATTCAAATATGTGATCTTCTACTCCTTTGGAAGATGCAGGTTCACAAAGAACCTTCCACATTTAATTGAATCTCCTTTTTTTTAATGCTCAAATACAGAGAAGAGGAAGAAGAATAAAAAGTACAGAGAAGAGGAAGAACAAGTAATGTGGGGAGCTTGAAAATATTGGGTACCCACAGAAGAAAAATATTGTATATATATATATATATATATTTTTAAATGCTTCCAATTTTAAAAAATGCATGTACAGGTAATTTTTTAAAAAAATATACCAAAGAATGAAACAATGTCACCTTTTACAATAGATTAGCATCCATGTCTGCAAAGGCCTGTGATTGCGCTCTAGGTGTTCTTCAACTGCAAATCAATTGTGATTCAGGTTGTGGAGCCGGGTAGGGGTGGTGAAATGGTTATGGGCATCTATGGCTCCTCCTAGCTCTGTAATTTCTCCAGATCTCCCTAAACTTCCCTAAAACTTCCTACTCTCCTCTCTAGATTAGAATACTGCTCTGATACCAAATCTTGAAAATGAATACTTGAAAACAATATTGACACAAAAGCTTTGCACAGAAACAAGACGGTGCTTGTGTATTTTATTAATATCAAAATCAAGCATTACAGACAAATGAGAGAGCTACAATATTTATAGATATTGGACAACTTCTATCTCATCCATAATATATGGAAACAAATCATCTAATCTGAGAAAATATGCAGAAATAGCATATTGCCCCTAATTGCCCCTATTACCCCTCATGGAAATCATCCAGGAACAAAATATGCAAGATAGAATCTAATCCCACAAACATTGGGATGAGAACACTATCACTTAGTTAACTAATAACTAAGGACAACTAATATCTATTGATATAAGTTTAAAGTATTTAATTCTTTAACTTATTACATTTATTCAAATATCAACTAATGATGAATTAAGCTAAGTTTTATTCATAACAGATGATACACTAAAAAATAGACATCTATAAATAAAGTAAATCCTATTATTATTCTCTTGAATTTATATTTCAACACATTCATTGACTAGCCAACCAAGACAAGAGTATAGGTAACTTTATCTCTCTTTCGTGGTATACACACAATGTTTATATGAAAAATAACAATATCATATATTAGTATTGCTATTAATACTATAAGTACATTTTTTCATGTAAAATACGTCACACATTTATATAGAATAAAAATTAAACAATGTCTATATGTGAACAATTTTAAAATCTAAAAATCGCATAGTTTCGTTCAGCTAGTTTTTTTTTTTATTTCCAATTATTTTGTAACTTTAGTTCAAAAGAAGAAAAATGTAGGATTATGTCATATCTAAGTCTTCTTGAATAAATACTCTCTGTAACTCCTTTATTCCTTTCCAATTCTCCCACAATGGACTGAAGAATGGAGCTTCATAGGAAAAAGTTTCAGTGTTCTGGTGCTTAAAATTTTTAGTGTTTAATCGATGGAATGAAAAGTATTTGAGTTACGTGAGGCAATGAAAACCAAATTGATGCATCTTAAATGATTTCCTCCCTTTTCCATCATTTCCTCTACATTTCTCTTCCTTGGGATCATCTTGGGGACTGGCATGTCTTAGCAGGATCAGTACCTATACATATGTATATGTATAAACATGCATATACAAATGCATGTGTGTGTGTGTGTGTGTGTGTGTGTGTGTGTGTGTGTGTGTGTGTGTGTGTGTGTGTGTGTGTGTGTGTGTGTGTGTGTGTGTGTGTGTGTGTGTGTGTGTAAAAGTATGTAGTCAATATATAGTCAAGATCTTCATTTATTATGAGGATCTTCATTAGAGAAAATAGGGTGTGTTCATAAGAAAGACTTGAGATAAAATATCCATAGGGAGATAGGTAGAGTCTTGTAAGTGTGAATGATTGATGATGTCAAGGTTGGATAGGGGTAGAGGTTAAAGTGGCATAATGATTGTGCTTGAAGAATGAAAAATATGTGTAAAGAATGAAATTAATTCTTTCGTGAATGAATTTCAATTCTCTTTGGGATGAAGATTGAAAAATGTGTGTGTATTTTTGAAAGTATATGAATCTAAGAGGTCATTTTTCTGTCAACCCATGGAAGTCTTGGTTTTCTATGCAATTTTGCACTAAGGAGCATATAAATAATTATATCACCAGTTTTAGATGATTTTGAGATGTAATTAGTGTCCCTGAGAACCCATGTACATGATATATACCATGGAAAATGCATAAAACAATAAAATAACTCACTTAACCCTTCTCGTATTGTGTCAAATCCTAACATAGGGTTTGGAAAATAAAACCTCCACAACTTGTATTTACAGGAGAGTTAAGAAATAACATTCTAAACTAATTATCTGTAGGGCTTTAATTTAAAAAATAAACTAGTTTGAGGCAATTTGGTGAAGTCTATCACATGATATAACTGATAGTAGGTTTAAGGACTGAAATATACATCGAAGAAGCCTAATTAAGGGAAATGTTTTTGAGTTGGGTGAAAATAGTAAGGATATGGATCTTGAAAGTTTAGAGACACCTAAAAAAATGAAAAGGGGTGGTTCAAAAAAAATTACCTTAAAGCTAGATCACAACAATATCGAAAGTTACACCTAAAAAACCCCACATACTAACATAGTAGACTCCTAGAACAAGGGATAGAAGAAACATAAAGGATTTATCTAAGAATGAAAATGGAAAGGTGTTTACAAAGATAGAGCATAATAAATTTATCATCAATAGGTATGGAACATAGTAATTATCCCTTACTTCTATTTTGGATGAATTTGCCAAGGATAGGAAAGAGTTATAAGCTTTCTTGTTAGATTGTAAATTGTTGGGTATAAGTCATCATGGAGGACCAAACTTGCAAGTAGATCTAAGGATTCATTATGGAAAAGAAGTCAGACCTAAGAGGCTTTATTATGTCAACCCATATGAAGGAATTTTGTCCTTTAATGCCCAAAACAAGACACAAAAATAAAGTGATCATGTTATTAGATTGATTTGTCAAAATATGAGGAGAATACCTTATTTGAATGCAAGCATGGAGTTCGATCAGGTTTAAAAATAAAGAACAATGTTTAGATATATAATTAAGTGTCTTGGGTCCAATACAAATCTTAAGAAGTAAAAATTACCAAATGAATCAAACATGACAATAAAGGAGTGATAAGATTAGATCTAGACAAGCTCAGTGTATAATTGTTCTATAGATGATGATAAGGAAATGTTATCTTGCATAATATCAAGGAAATAAGGAATGGGAAAACATATAGAATGAGAATTGAGATTCTGGACTCCATCAAGGTACATCAAGATTCTTTCTTGTTAGCTATCTTCGCATTGATTTTCCTTTAGGAAATCTACCACTTTCCTAAAGATAAGATCAATTCTTGAATTTAGAAATGGGACCATATATCACCTTAACAAAGATATAAAATTATACATGATAAATCATAGAGATAGAAAATTCTAGAGTCTGCATTATAATCCAAGGATTCAACATAGATTGAAGGAGGAATGTGAGTTCTTATTGAGAAGTATAACATGATTTGAATATGAACTAAATTTATTGAGCTAAGAGTGGCACCAAAATTATATATATGGCCCTATTCAAACAACCTTAAAAACTGTCTTGCTACAATAATTAACAACTTCAAGATAAAATCAAATTAGAAGTCTAGGGACTTAACCATAAGCAAGAAGCAAATTTATGGAGTATGGAGATGTATGAGGTCATAGGGAAAGGAGTAAGGAAGGGTGAGTGTCTAAAACTAAAAGCTAAGTCTCAAGAAGAGGCAAAAATAGAGTTATAAGGAGTTAAGAGGTTGTGGGAAAATAGAAAGACCAAGTAGTCAAAAATGATTTCAAGTAATTGTAATAAATAAATTCTATACATATGATTTTAATATATGTTTCTTTTTAGGTTGTTGATTGATATTATCCTTCCCATCACCAGTCAAGACAAGAGTATAGACAATTTTATCTCTCTTATGTGGTATACACATAGTGTGTATATGACAAACAACACTATCATATGATAATACAAATGTATGGGAATGTGAGACCAATACATATACATATTTATATGTATACTCGTACATACATGTACATATATATGTATATGCATGACAAAGGGTATCCTGGTGACACGATTGAATGACCCTCATGTGATAGACTATATATACACCGTACATCTCACCCCCACATTCCAAACCATCGCTTATCCCCTTGAAAAAAACAAATATAGAACCATGCATACATGTAGAAATACAGATATATATACATATATATATATATATATATATGTATATATATATATATATATATATACATATATATATATACATATATATATATATATATATATATATATGTATGTATGTATGTATATATGTATATATGTATATATGTATGTATGTAAATGTATGTATGTGTATATGTATAGGATTCGATATTTATGTGTATGTATTTAAGTAGGTGTCACATCCCATTCATTGATAAGCCAACGAAGAAAAGAGTATATATAGTTTTTTTATCTCTCTTATGTGGTATACACACAATGTGTATATGATAAATAACACTATCATATGATAATACAAAGGTCCAAGTATGTGAGACAATTCCATATACATATGTATATGTATGTGTATATGTATATGCATGTATAATCATATATATAGAAACAAACACACACACACACACACACACACACACACACATGTATTTGTATATGTATATATATATGTTTATGTATGTGTTTGTATTTAAGTAGGTTTCACATCCCATTCATTGACTAGCCAGCAAAGACAAGAGTATAAATAATTGTTATCTCTCTTATATGGTATACACATAGTGTGTGTATGACAAACAACACTATCATATGATAATAAAAAGGTCCAGGTATGTAAGACCATTACATATATATATATATATATATATACATACATACATACATACATACATGTGTATATATATGTATGTATGTATGCATGTGCATGTATAAACATACATATAGAAATACAAATATATATGTATGTACATGTATGTATATGTATATGAATTTATATGTATGTGTATGTGTTTAAGTAGGTGTCACATCCCATTCATTGACTAGTCAATAAAGATAAGAGTATAGACATTTTTAATCTCTCTTATGTGGTATACACACAATGTGTATATGACAAACAACACTATCAAATAATAATATAAAGGAATAGGTATGTGAGACCATTACATATACATATGTATATGTATACTCGTACATACATGTACATATATATGTATATGCATATGCATGTATAAACATACATATATAAATACAAATATATATGTATGTATATGTATATTTATGTATATGCATGTCTATGTATTTAAGTAGGTGTCACGTCCCATTCATTGACTAGCTAGCAAAGACAAGAGTATAGACAATTTTTATCTCTATTATGTGGTATACACACAATGTGTATACGAAAAACAACACTGTCATATGATAATACAAAGGTCCAAATATGTGAGACCATTACATATACATATGTATGTGTACTCATACATACATGTACATACATACATACATACATATGTGTGTGTGTGGATATTTATGTGTATGTATTTAAGTATGTGTCACATCTCATTCATTGAATATCCAACAAAGATAAGAGTATGGACAATTTTTATCTCTCTTATGTGGTATACACACAATGTGTATATGACAAACAACACTATCAAATGCTAATACAAAGGTATAGATATGTGATACCATTACATATACATATGTATATGTATACTCGTACATACATGTACATATATATGTATATGCATATGCATGTATAAACATACATATATAAATACAAATATATATGTATGTATATGTATATGTATATTTATGTATATGCATGTCTATGTATTTAAGTAGGTGTCACATCCCATTCATTGACTACCTAGCAAAGACAAGAGTATAGACAACTTTTATCTCTATTATGTGGTATACACACAATGTGTATATGAAAAACAACACTATCATGTGATATTACAAAGGTCCAAATATGTGAGACCATTACATATACATGTGTATGTGTACTCATACATACATGTACATATATATGTATATGCATATGCATGTGTAAAATATATATATATATATATATATATATATATACACATACATACATACATACATATGTGTGTGAGTTCGTGGATATTTATGTGTATGTATTTAAGTATGTGTCACATCTCATTCATTGAATATCTAGCAAAGATAAGAGCATGGAAAATTTGTATCTCTCTTATGTGGTATACACGTAATGTGTATATGACAAACAACACTGTCGTATGATAATACAAAGGTCGAGGTATGTGAGACCATTACATATACATATGTATATGTATACTCGTATATATGTGCATGTGTATGTGTATGTGTATCTGCATATGCATTATAAACATACATATACAAATACATATATGTATGTATGTACATGTATGTATGTGTATGTGTATACATATGGATGTGTATGTTTATGTATTTAAGTAGGTGTGACATCTCGTACGGATTCTTCTATCCTAACGACAAGATTGCATGACCCCCATTTGATAGACCATATGATGTCATACATGTAACACCCATGTGTGGGACCTGGTTCTGTTTCCTTGGCATCTAGTCAGCACAACCCAGTCACAGCCGGTGTCAGTGACTCCCCCAAACAGACATTGCATTACCCAAGACAAATCCCAAGGCAAAGAAAGGAAGAGGAAAGGACGGAAAAAGGTGGCATGATTTCAAGAGGTGTAATACATCACTTTGGTTTTTCGTTGCCTTGTGTGTGTGTGTATATATATATGCATATGCATGTATAAACATACATATACCAATACATATACATGTGTGTGTGTGTGTGTGTGTGTGTGTGTGTGTGTGTGTGTGTGTGTGTGTGTGTGTGTGTGTGTGTGTGTATGTATGTATGTATGTACATATATGTATGGGTATATGTGTACATATGGATATGTATGTGTATGTATAAGTAGGCGTCACAACACAATCATTGACTAGTTACTCTCCTAGAGGAGGAAGAAGGTGAAGAGGAGGAGCTTCCTCAAGGAAAGGATCTCAGAAAGATGAAAAAGAGTTGGATTTTGTATGAAACATGATTGTACATATATAAAATAAGCTTATTTTTTATTGAATCTTGCTTTCAGTAAAGTTGATAGTTTGAATTGAAGACTGTGGATTCTCTTTTGAGACTCATGGAAATCTGATTGTTATCTTCTTAGGAAATTTTGTTAGGTGATTTATGATGGTAACTCCTTTCAAGTGTAAAGGTTAAACTCTAAGGATGAATGCATATGATTCAAGAAATAATAAGTGTATGATTTGAGCATTAGGATAAGGATTGCATCAATTGTAGGAAGTTAAAACATGGCTTGGATAGAGAGTGAAAATGGTATTTTATGATGTTTTCTCCATTTTTCATTCACTAATTTTAGAATAATACTCTTCACTGTGAACTATGGTTGCAGGGGTCATTTTTATATAATCAATTGTGTATCTGTCGTAAGAAGTTCCTTTTTTAGACTTAACTTGTGACTAACAGTAGCATTGATGTGTTTTTGCATGCCTGTAAGGTTGAAACCAATGGGATCGTTCGATTGTATTTTTACAAACACTTGAGAAGACCATGACAATGACTGCACATGTCATGAATTTTGGATCTTCTCGGGCCTGTGCAGGTTACTTGGTTACAGTTTGATGTTAATACAAGCTTTGAAGCTTTAAACCATCAAGTTTGGGTTTGGAAATGGGAAGTAAGCACAGTGGCAAGGCCATTAAAAGGAATTTAGAAGAAAGTTAGAGTTTCACTGGTTACACAAGGAGTTATCCTTACTAGTTCACTTTTCCAAAATCTATAGTTGTTCTTGAAGGCCTAAGTAAGAGGGCAGTTTACAAAGAAAGAGGCATTTGTATATACAATCAAGGTTTGAGACTATGGATTAAGAGAAAATAACATTACATATTGCACAGATGGATTTTTGAGGTTGAAAAAAGAACATTAGGTTTTTATTCTTCAGAGTTTCTCTATTATAACAACTGCATATATTTACAACCTCCCTCTAAAATGTTACAATTAGCTTTTTATTCTTCAGAGCTTTCTATAGTTTTTTTCTCAAAAACAAATTCTGGAAAGGTATGAACCTAGAAGCCTAAGTCAAGGGTCCTATGGAGTTTTCAATAGCATAAGAGCATTTTTAATGTGAGTGGTTGCATACAATATATAATATTTTTCCAAGAATATAGCAGAGAAAAAAATAGGCGACAAATTATGGGAATGGAAAGTCATGGAGTTAATACAAGGAGGTTTTATGCCAGAGTGTGACATGAACAGAAAATACCTTAAAATAGGAACATGTAAAAATTTAGAGGCTCTCTTTTTTATAGGAAAATATTTATTAAATTTTAGGCCCTTATTATTGTTTCATGTTTGAAATAAGTTTATGAAACCTGTGACTCCATTATTGTTTCAACAGAAACTCCTCCATGAAACCCCGCCCTATATTTTACTATTCCATTTCCCGCATGTCGAAATATTAATATGCCAATGTAGACGGTTCTAGAGAAGAGAAAGAGAAAATGAAAAAAAAAAACCCGTTTCAAATATTTATATGAGATGCAATAAAGAAATACCAACAACAAAAAAGGCCCAAAATTGGGCGTTTTGGGGAGCTTCTGCGTGATGGTGGAGACGATGGCATGATGCGCGACTCTGGCATTTTGGTGAGCTTCACCGAACTTTGGAGCTTTTGTGTTTTGGGGAGCTTGTGCAAGCTTGTGAGCGATCTATGTGATGGTGGAGTGTAAGCTTTGTGGAGCGTGAGCGGGATTGAAATGATGTTGGCGAGTTGGCGTCTTCTTGGGTTGGTGAGTCGTTCGGCCACGTCCAATGTGCCAACTCACGCCAAATGTTGTCACTTTTCCGGCGATGATTTCCAGTAGTGACTAGTTGGTCCGAGACGTTTCATGGCACATGGGCAGACAACGGTTTGGCATGTGCGGATGGGATGTATGGTGTATGTACGGGCTATTGCATGGGGGTCACGCGATCATGTCACCAAGATAGCCAATGGCATGACTTTTCTTCCTATTCTTAAATTCAAATTAGCTATGTACTGTATTTTTTCGATTAATAAAAGCTCATTTTTCAATAAAAAAATTATAGGGTTTATATTTATTTTTTAAAAAGTGGAAAATAGAAAACAAATCTGGTCTTATGGAAGTTCTCAATCTTCATAGAAAACAAATCTGATCCTAACATTAGTTGGAGTGGCAGGAACTGAATACTGTCTACATGCATTGAACAAGAAAATAATTCTTTGTGTCTCTACCGAACATGAAAATAGCTAGTTTGAATGCAGAGGGCAGTAAAAGTTGAAATTATATTAGAATGATTTAAAAGTCTTTACTATTGTTGTCAAGTGCTCTCCGTTTTCTTTCCACCGACAAAAAATAGATATCGCAGTTGGTTACAGAAGTAAGTGGAGAGCCTGTCTCCATGACGTCCGCACAATGGATTCCCATGCTTTTAAACCATAGTTTTACACGGTGGTGCATGTGCTTGTTTATGACACCAATTATTTTATCCACACACGTTCAACTCATAGAAACATTTTTTTTCAAACGTAGACGGAACTGGAGTGTTTTTAAGGTTTTTAATTAAATCTTTACAGCAGAGATCCAAAAGAATTAAACACTTGAATATACATACGCGACTAGTCACGTGTTGTTATTGTTGACAAAATGCAATATCTATCGAGAGTTGGTAGGCATGGTTGCCCCCACGCGCTCTCATGGTTGAAAATAGCTCCTTCCACATGAAAGTGATAGTCAATATAGATATACTGTTCAACAAGGAAACTTCTACTCTCTACACTCCACTTCCTATAAATACACTTGATAGAAATGGTATATCTCATTGTGGGATTAAAGATGGATTCTGCAATGGGGATGAACTTCAGCTGCAAGTTGGTGGTGGTTTTGGTTGCAGCCTGCATTTTGGCTGCAATGCCATCAAATGCCACTTATCATACTAACACTCCTCCTCCAAAGCCATACTATTACAAGTCTCCTCCTCCACCTGTCCACCACCCATCACCACTTCCCAAGCCTCCTGTTGAAGTGAAGCCACCACCCCCTGTCCACACAAAGCCTGTATCTCCTCCTCATTACATTTACAAATCCCCACCTCCACCCGTTCCAAAGATTTCTCCTCCACATCATCCTACACCAGTTTACCCTCCACCCAAATCATCATCCCCTCCACATCATCCTTCACCAGTATATCCTCCACCCAAATCATCCCCTCCTCCTCCTCCTCCTCCACACCACGAGAAGCCACCAGTATCACCACCATACAAATACAAATCTCCACCGCCTCCAAAGGTGGAAGTGAAGCCCCCTCACTACCCAACTCCTTCTCCTCCCAAGCCAGAGCCTGTTCACCCACCTCCACACGCTAAATCTCCAGTCTATCCGCCACCCAAACATCACTACTCTTACAAGTCTCCTCCTCCTCCATACTAGCGGACCTGCACAACAGATCTATTCAGGTACCTTATTTATTGCGCAGATGTTGTTAATTATATTAGAGCTAACTGTTACATTCATTTTTGTTCAGAAGTAACACTTTACACTTAATTTTCCCTATTTGTTTTCTTAGTGCAGGATGCGAATGCTTCTCCATTCTGGGATCTGTGGGAGTTGAAGAAGCTTGAGATAATATATGAAGTTATTTAGATTCAGGATCTTGTAAACTCTATCTAGTATTTAATGCAAAAGCTTAAGTACAAGGTAACTAAAGTTGGACGAAATTGTGAATCCTGCAATAATTGGGCTACATATTGATATGATATGCAATAAAACATTTCAGTGTTTCATAAAGTCTAAAATCTTCATCACTAGATTATTTTTCGTCTCTTTATGAGAAAATGACTAGAATACAAAATCTCCTATTGTGATGCTTCAATTGCTAATGCTTTCAAAGTTAATGGACAGTAAATTATTGTCATCAATAAATTCATAATCTTTCCGTATAATGTTACCTAATATAACTGAGGGCTTTAACCAACCTCATACCAATCACGTCCATAATAACGAAAATATCCATATTAAAAATTCTGTTTTAAAAAGATATATGCTGCATTTTTAAATATTCAAAATATTTTGAATTGGGGCCAAACACTTAAATACATTCTGGGATGATGATATTTGTACCCAAATATTTAGCCAAAAAAATATACATTAAAAAGAAAATTCAAGACCATTATTTTATGTATATTGTGCAATCTTCTCATTTTATGACACCGTTGATACATTTTGTCAAACAATTCACGTATTTTATATATGCTTCCACAATTTTCAAATCTATCAACTACTAGTATATATATCTAAAATACATCTATCTAAAAGACACCAAAAGATATCAATTTCGAGGTGTCAATCTAACTTATTTGAGAATTCCAATATAAGTATCTCAAGATTGATATCTCTCAGTGTCTTTTACATAGATGTATTTAAGATATTTATGTTAGTTACCAAGCAAACAAACAAATACAAAATATAATTGTAATATATATATATATATATATAAAGTAAAAACTAACCTCAATATTTAATGTTTCTATATAAGTAACAACTAACATAACATTTATAATGTAAAGATAGATGTATTATATATGTGTTGCGTATAGCCAACTTAGGGTATATATACATACATATATATATATATACACATATATGTATACATCCATGTATATATATATATATATATATATATATATATATATATATATATATATATATATATATAATCGATATTAACATATTTTACATATAATCTATCTAAAAAATGATGGTCATACTTAAAATATGCAAGCCATGTGTGACGGTTAATTCAAATATTTGCAAGTATTTTATGGTTAAAATCTTGGAAAATGTCTAAAAGACCGTCAAATTTAACCCCTAGTGGTGTTAATAAGGGAAAATCCAAGACATTTTGGCATGCAAGGTGCTCATTCCAAACAAGAATACCAACTTCATTACATGATATATCTTTAGATCTTCTCCACTATATTCAATTATGCTAAGCACTAGTTGACATGGTGAAGGGAACACAACCTAATTGACTATTGATAACTATCTTTCAATTAACCCAAGAGTTTCATAAAACCTCCCTCCATCACCATGAATTGAGATTCATGAAATTGGCTAATTTGACCGGCCTTTCACTCTGTATGCAACATTACTTGATCAATTTATTTGAATATTGGTAAAAAAAAGGGATTGTTTGGTTATATTGTAAAGCCAATCTAGAACTTCTCATTTGGGATGGGGAAAAAACTACAATTGGAAGCAACATGTGTTGGAGCTAAGAATGATCACACACTTATTTCTCTTAGGAACATTGGAGAGATGAAAAGAAAGCATGACAGGAACATGAATCAGTTAAATGACATTAACAATTTATGATGAAAAGCCTACAAAGGCCAAGAGTTTCAGATCTTCAAATAGACAAAAATATTGGAATTAAACTTTCTAAGTTCATTTCAGACTATGGACATGAATATTCCATGCATCTGAGAAGGCATTTCCATCGATATGGTCATGAAGATCGTGAGAAAGACATTACTCATATATATGAGGAAACATTCTTTCTCCAATTTTTGAAGAGTTTGAGTATCAAATAAAGACTACACAAGCAACTCCCACCCAATGCAAGAATTAATTTGAAGTACCCTCACAACTACATAGAGAAATCAAGAAGAGGAAAATGATCATCAAACCCATCACAATTGAACTTGAAGCTATTCCATCTATGATATAATCTTTCACTCTCAAAAATCCCAAGGTCATCTCTAAAGTTACCGACAACGAGCATGTAGTTCAGTATGCCAACATAGCAACACCAATTGTTGCAAGACAGAAATTGACTATTTCCGACTATGAAGTTTCCAAAGTAATTCTTGGAAATAGGTCAACCATGGAAATTTGCATGTTTCCTTTCATGCTAGCAATTTGAATTCCATTGATATTAGTTCTGCGACAGATTTTGGACTTTCTAGTAAAATCTTAGACAATCCATCTCGAGGAAGAAAATCAAGCATGTTAATAGGGATACACACAACACATCATCGAGTCTTAGGAGTCATCTTCTACTAGATTCAATTCTACATTTCAAAGAGTCTTAGTGAGATTCATGATGACCACTCTTGAAAATATTTCTCTTAACATTTGAGAACTTGCACAAATGTGAATTCTCATCTCTTGTCACCATAACTGGAATCCTTGATGGGATCAAACACCAAATGCTTCACATATGAATTGGTTGAACTTTTACCAAATTCAAGAAAATGGTTATCGATGATGTCATTCAGATACAAGAAGGATGACTGTAAAAGAAAACCACGAGAATCAATCATGTGTGCGATCCATAGAATTCATTGAAGAAAGATATTGTTAATGAATAGTTCATCAATGAGCACAATCAAAGGTGCATGAGTGTGTTATCTCTCAAAGAGAAATCAGGTCAATCTAGTTAAGAATCAATGTGAGGTGCATTCCTTGCATTAGATTTTGATTTTCTTAGTGCTAATTCTCTCGACAAACTCATCAAGGATACTGAAACGTTTGTTTGCTAAACTATTGGAAGAGCTCAAATTGTGGAATTTTATAATGGTTCATTAGGTAAAGAAGTTTGATGGAAACGAATAAATACTTGTGGCCAACTACAACATAAAAAATGCATATGCTCAGAGCCATTTTTCATTCATTCAAAGAATTGGTGTATGGAGAAACCATTAATGGCTTACAATAGATCTTGTGCATATTACCTCTATCATTTCAAATAACAAAAATATATAACAATAAAAGCCAAAAGAATATTCATAACCTTATCAAAATGACTTACATACACTTGGATGACAAGGAGTATTTATTGTCATATCCATTAGTTACATCAGGTAAGAACAATCACCTTCACATACATTTCCAACCCAAAGTGAAATTGTGATTTACTCATTACTGAAATGCAATTTGTGGAAACCATTACGGGTTAGTAGTTGGGAAACATAACCAATACCTAGGGTTTTCAGAACCTGATACCTTCTTGGGTTTGAGGAAGAGACTTAGAGATTCAATTTCATGTGGTTTACATCTGATAAAGAAACCATCTATATTGATCCCTTAACAAGATTGGAGAAGAAATTTTAATTGTTAAGGCATCAATCTGTGGGGATTCAAGATAGTTTTCTTGGTGTAGACACAAAATCACACACTTTGGGTAATTATCTAGTCTTGATCACATACTACTATTCATATGTTTCGTAAGTAATAAAAGTATTGATTAACCTATTTGTTTGGCAATATTTTTTTACTTTCTGTTACTACTTTCAGTCTTGCACCTTTACTGGCCTAGTCTTTCTTTTTACACTTCATTTTTACTCTTTTTTGGACTGGAACACCTAGCCAAGACATTAATGTCAAGTGCCCCCATCTCCTCTGGGTGCCTCATTCCTATTTGTTCTTTAATAAAACTTTTTTGGTTCTTTGTAGCCATTTGAGAATATTATCTTTTTGGTAGTCTGCATTTTCAGAGTTAGCTACGAAATTCAAGTGAACAAATCACATAAATGTAAAGTTATGTGATCATAATAAGGGACCAATAACTAAGCACTACTTGTCACAACCTAAGGCTGCATCCATCAAGGCATCTATAGCTCCATTTGCATCCATCTAGCTCCATCATAAGGGACAAAGGATGCTTCATCTGCATCACACTTCATAGAGGGGAGTTTATTTTATTCCATGCACACATTATATAGATTCCACATATAGCTACTTTCTCGTAACTTCAAGTGCGACACGCACAAGATTAACCTAGGGTATAATTCCACACACACACACACACACACACACACACACACACACACACACACACACACACACACACACACACACACACACACACACACACACACAGAAATACATTAGGTCTGAGATGTAGTGCAACACTCAATTATAAGTTCATCATTTTGGTAGCCTCGGAAAGTTTGACCCCTTCATGTACATATTTATTTTATAGGGTTTTATGCTTTGTTTGGGATTTTGTAGGTGATTCATTCATTTTAGATCTAGAGCGACATTTGGTGACATTAGCGACAAATTAATGGATTCGTATCTTCATTGTAAAATTGTCTTTGGGACCTCTTACACACACTAGGGTGCCCAGACAAATAGACCAGAGTGATAGGCACCCACATCCTTTCATGCACCCCAGTCATCCAAATGCACTTAGATCTAACTTTTAATTGTGATGGTATTCCATTCTTTCTTAGATCCACTGTGACATTACACATACAGCTAGCTCTTTTATCCCTCTTTGCACCATCATTGTTTAGTTGTTTGGGTATTATTTCTTACTGAAAACTTCATTAGATTAGGCCTGCCAAATTTGGGAAGATTGCCTATTTTTGGTAAATAAGACTATTTACCCTAAACGGTTTCTACTTAGGTGTCACTGAAACCCATCACTTCCTTGTATAGAATTTTACAACCTTTACCTAGGTTTTTCTCAGTGATTTGAGCCTTATTGTATTAGAACCTTCTAAGCTCTCCTGCATCCAGATGAGAAAACAACAACCCCAATACAAGTAGTCGGTTCTCCATAGCAAGCTCTTGGCCTCCTCTATCCAGATACAACGTAGGTCAATCCAACCTATATCTGATCTCAGAGAGAAAATCCCCCAGATAGAACTATAGTCTCTTCCCCCTCGGCCTTCAAAGAGAACTCTAGATGGGGCTAAGCTACTTTATATAGGGATAGGCATCCAGCCTTATAGTCCTTGGGGCTATCGACACCCTCTATATACCTATACGGGACCTCATGAATCTAGAGCTCCCTCACCCCCTTTCCTCCCCCATCCATTTCTCTAGAATCTTTGTATATGGGGTTGTTGAGGAAGACTCGGACTCTATATAGCCCAGATATAGAGCTCAACTAAGATATAGAGAATACCAAGATAATATATAATAGATAGGGGGGATCTCCCCTCGATATGTGGGGGAGCCGAGATAAGATATAATAGAGAGGGGAGAACTGAATCTCTTCTATATAGATGGGTCTACAGCCCCCCTAGAAAGTGGGAATACTCATGGGAGCACATAGGTTGTATTGCCACGGCACTAGACTCAAGCACCTCTTCTCAAATTAACCATCAACCACCCTGACTCACAAGATCTAAAAACTGCCAAGTACTGTGATTTTAATCATTCGTGTTTATCACATTATAGATCTTTTTCTTCTTTCAGTATTTTATTTCTTCTGTTACCCATATATCTTCTTCTTCACACAAAACCACACCAAGCGTTTTCACCCTTCTAAACCTCCTTCTTAGTGTTCCTGAGTCCTCTCGGCCATATTACGACCCAAACCACACTACCCTCACTCTCTATGTAATCACAGAGCCTAAAAACCCATTTTTAATAGTTCATTACCTATTTCCCCTATAAATGTCGGTTCTTTGACCATCGCCAGTTTAGTCCCCATATCAGCATCATTCATCAGACCGATATCGGTCTTTGTGTAATTTCACATTCTCATACCAATAAGCTTCCCACTCACCCAAAACCAACCTAGATCTCAACCAATCAGTCCCAGACCCTTACCATACCTTTGACATACATTTCTGGCCTGAACAAAACCCTGGTTCTTATTAGATTTAGTGTTATTTTGATATCAAGTATAAAATCTAGTGTATTGTGTGTATGAGAAACCTAACTCATTACATTGCAATAGGACCTATTTATTTCAATTTATTATTCAAATTAAATTGTTATTAAACATTGGATTGACAACCTCTCTAGGAAGCACCACACTTCCTAGATTTAGCATGTGTTGGGCAGTCCACTAACATATGTTATTTAATACTCTTTTTTTGTCTTTCTTTGCATCTATAGGTTGTCCTTCCCAGAAAAAATGGAGTTCTCTATGATCAACTTGGATAACGTCAACAACACATGAATTCTACCTTCAACTTTCACCTCACAGGTATTCCTCCTTAACCATTTACCTTCTATATGTTTCGTCTTAGAAAGCCTAAAACTTATACATGAAACATTTTTGGCATGTCCTGTGGGACCCATCTGGGTTTTTTTGCATTGTTCATTCCTAGGAAAAAATCTTGTGTCTCTATTTTCAATCGAAACAAGTTCACCTTAAGCTTCTTCTCTGGAAATATTCTTTTCTTCTAATTGTCTCAGTCACACTTGTTTTTTGGGATTAAAAAGAACTCTTCTTTCTTTTCTTGCATTGCACTTAGTGAAAGTCATGCCCTTAACCTCTTCATAATTTTATCATCGAATATAATATGTGGATTTGGGTTTTAAAGCTTGTGCACTTGCATTTATAAGTTTTTTGCATTATAGCTCTTCTAAATTGTGGGAAACCTATATGCTGGAATTCATGCCCAGCCGATGGTTGACAAATTGAACTGTAGCTCACATTTTGCACACTCTCTATAACAAATCACTTAAAACAAAATACACAGTTCTTGAACAACATCTTTCCTAGAAGAAACTTTCAATGATCAAATGATTAGAGGATTGACAATGGGCCCCAACTGGTTTCTCTATCCAGTCATCATCTCAGAAAAGGATCTCCCATGCCATAACTTACCCGAAACCAGCCATAGTTGTCGGCTTTTATAGGGCACCTTTGTTAACCAAAAACTTTATCCTGCTTACAGTCAGTCCTAAATGGCATAAGCCACACCATAGAATCTACCACTTAGGATTTCGTGTTTGTTATCTTTTTGTCTTCTTATGTTTTGAGGTGTGAGTTACGTTTCTTCATTATTTTTCATTCTTTTATGCCTTAGATCTAGACTTTTGTATTCTAGTTTTATTCTAGGTGTATTAGGACTCCTCATAGCCATACTCTGTCTCTGGGTTGGCCCTTTTATTTGATCTAAATCACCAAAACTTCATTTTTCCTTCTCTTCCCATATTTCACAGTAATTGATATTGGTCCAACAATTTCCATCGATTTCATCATCTCATCGCCATCAGTTAACTGACCGACATCCGTTTTATGCTCTTTTGGTTATTTTTACTAAAATAGTATTCTCCACCTTTATTTTCTTTTCATGTCTTGTTCTTCCATTTTATCACACTTTTGGGTCTCTAATATCATTTTCAGAGTCTAGGTTGACCCATTTTCACCTTTCATTGACATATCTTTGAATCTCTTATTTTCCATAATAACCAACATCGGTCTGAGCAGACCGATGGTGGTTACCCTCATACTGGCATTGGTTACCCCAACCGACGATGTTCTTTGTATTTTTATTTTCCAATCAGAATAACAATCTAATCACCCATTTTAGACTAATATTTCCCCATTACTTCTATGTTTTTGCATCATTAGTGAATCTCAGAATACATGTTCTATCATCAGTAACATGGTTTTGACTCGTAAGCAAGCTAACGCTCTCATGTTTCACGCTAGCCACTAGCTGCTTCCACCTCCCATCACCCCCTTCAATCTCATCACATATGGACCACAATCAGGCTCTTTCCATACCCACTGGTTATGAGGAGTTTGTGAGACTCCTTGATCATAACCCTGCTACTCTGCAGTACTATCTTGCTCATTCATCTACCCATGATTCATCAGGGCATCTTGTATATGACATGCATGTGTCCATTCCTCCTACCCTCACACCGACTTCTGCATAAGCTACTACTAGCTTGGCCTTACCCTTTTCCACCTTATCCTCTTTGGTTTCCTAGCTTGACCCTATATCATTGATATCTATTACACATACGACATCTATCATGCATTTGACATTTGTCACTCCTATGATGTCAACCATGTCTTTATCAATTTCCTTGAGTGTAGGTCTATCAGCACCCGCTGCATATAATATACCTATTGCATCTTAGCCACCATTGGTTTCAGTAGCCCATACCCCCGTCCAAAACATCATCCTCTCGATCCCGCAGTATCTTCTTTTGTTTGCTACGAGAGTCTTTACGCCCACTCCACCTACCTACACTTATCACCAATAACTCCCTATTTCATATACCACTTATTCAGGATACTTGTCATCTACATCTATTCAGGCCTATATTCCTTCCTTATAATTTTTGTACTCAACACCACCACATACTAGGATTTCTCCCACGTCATACCCACCTCATCTACCCCGTTATACTGTAGGGGGTGCCTAGTCATCACAACCTACCAATGATTTTATCAAAATGATAATGGATAAGATACAAACAATGGAAGCATCTGTCTCTGAATCACACAACTCTCTGACATATGAAAATATTTTTAATGATCCCATTCACCCGTCCATTCTGATTCATCCATATCCTCCCCATTGGGAAATTCGTAAATTTAACCAATTCAACAACAAAGAAGACCTGCAACGACACTTGCGGTATTTTAAACATGTGTGTTATCTGATCGCTCATGATGACGCTTTTCTCTTACGTACATTCCCAATGTCCTTGACAGGGATGGATTTAGATTGGTATAGTTCTTTACCCATGCATTCCATCTTTTCATTTAATTAGGTAGCTTAGGATTTTCTAAAAGACTTTTTAATAAACATTGTCAAGAAGGTCACCCCGACTGACTTTTACGCGACACTCCAATATGAAGACGAATCTCTCACATATTTTTTCACTCGTTGGTGAAGCTTGATCAACCAAATCATATTTTCACCAGAGATTGTGCTAGACACATATCGCCAACTCTCCAAGTTTAAAAATTTTGCACGTTTGACGAGGAATTTACCATGGCTTGGAAACTTGAAATTTGTCCCATTGAAGAGAAGAAAATACAAGTGTGTAACAAGAACGTTGTGTTCAAATCAAACATTGTCTCTTCTTCTTCCTAACCAAAATTAATTATTCTACAGAAAAAGGATCTACCAATGCAGTAGTTTTGAACGTTGGTCCATCTCATCCATCCAACCAATAAAAATCTTCTTCCAATATTTATCTTGTTCAGGATTTTCAATTCAAGTGGGAGCAATGAAAATATACTCCCATAGGAGAACCCTACTCTTCATTTTTTTTTAAAAATCTAAAATCCAAGAGAAGTCAGTCTTCCACCCATCAAACCACATACTGGCTTTTACCCCTCTCGTCATGTGCCTGCATGGTACAACGAAAATGATTACTGCAACTATCATCACGTTAGAGGTCATAGAAAAGGTAATTGTATAAATTTCAAAAAAATTGTCCAAGAAATGTTAGATAATGGAGATATTGTCTTGGATAACCCTAATGCACTGACTAATCAGAACCTTCACATATTCAAGAATTTGTTCCTAAATCACACCTCGTCGTCTAACCACACCAGAAAAACCTCAACCAATGAAAGTAATATTCATGAAGTTCATGTTTTTTTTGACATCATACTAGCTCTTCCTGCTCAATTTCCTCCTATTCCATCTATCGTGTAGCTTCTTGCACAAGCTCCTTCATCCATGGAGGGACTTGTTTCATCTTCTCCTTTACCTATAGAATAGTCTCCCTTATCTCCTCCTTCACCCACGAAGGAGTCCATCATATCTTCTAATGTAATTTCTCTACTCACCTCTAAAATTGACGAACAACCCACAGTACTTACTCTTCTACCCACTAGAGATTCATGCTTACCTTCTTCTTCACCAAAAAATGAACTTACCTCATCCAACTTGTCATCTCCCCTACCCAATGAGGATCCATTAACACCGTCCCTTCTTATTGGTGACTATTCTCCATTGGCTTTCAAGGATCCTATTGATCTGATCTCGTCTCTTCTACCCAAAAATTTTGAAGCCAACCATTTCCCTATCTCACAGACATTATTTACAGGGATTACTACCAAATAAAAACCATCCCCCCTTCATCAGTTCCATTCTCATGTTTGGCTGGCCACTTGGATTATGTTGACAATTCCAGGCTTTGGGGATGTCTTCAATCTCAACTCAAATGCAAATGTGTTCTGATGATACTTGCATGATGTATCTAAAGATGTTTCAAACAACCAAACCCACCATGCCCATACCAGTTGTAGTGGCCCTTTCTTCATCACCCTTTCCCACACCTAAACCTTTACAAATAACCAATATTTTTCCTATACCTAACACTTTACCTACACCTATACCTTCCTTTGCATCCAAACCCATTACCACATTAGGAGTCATGCCGACATCAAGTCTAGTTCATCCTCTTGTCAAATTAGATTTAGCCACATCCTCAAAATTCATCGCAAAGAATATTCCCCCACCTAAGAAGAAGACCTAACCCCTTAGGCCGCTTACACCTACTTCGCCCACTAACCCTATATCACCTTCACCACTTCCATCTATCCTAGTTCCCCACCCATCAACCTTGGCCAAGAAACCTCCTACCAAGAGTAAACCAAAATCCTAACAACCCACCTTGTCACGATCTTCTGTTACACCCAAATTAACTACATGGATTACGCTTTTGATGTCACCTACATATTTTTTGCCTCCTATACCTACACCACTTTCAGTATCCTTATCATTACCCATGCCATTAAATTCTCCTCAAATAGTCCCTTTTGTATTTCCTATTACTACAACCTTCACTGCACCTCCATTATCACCTTGGCTAGCATGTCCCCTTCCACCATCTTCCTTCCCTTCTACATCATGCTCTTCTTCTTCACCTTTACCCAAGAAGGTGCAACCAAATCCCAAGAACCCAAGTTACCTTCCTAAGAGGTAGTTAAACCTATACCACCTTCAACAACTTGTTCGCCTACTACATCTTTACCAAAGAAGGTGTAATCCAAACCTAAAATCTCACTATCTACCAAAAAAGTGGTCAAAATTACTCAACCTCTGATTCCACCTCTAGTGAAACCTATCCCACCAAATTCACATAGAATTCCATCCAGACCCATAGTTACTTCACATTGTGATCCATTGGCATGTTTTTATGCAAACATCTTAGCTAAAATTTTAGAAACGTCTATCATCACATTACCACCGCGTAGACCTTATGACCCAATCAAACCTAAACCAAAAGGGTCTGATAATACCAAAATTTGTGCTTACCATCATGTTCTAGGGAATGATGTGGAAAAATGTAAGGTTCTTAAGATTATTCTTCTCCAACTATATCCTTTCAAAGAAAAATTTGATGATGATGATCTGTTATATGAGGTCCCTTTTCCACCTATACCTATCACTACAGATCCTCATCCCATACCTATTCAGTAACCTTCATCTCCCCCTCCAAAACCATTTTATCCTCCTGTAACATTTGAGATCAATATGGTATGCATAAGAGAGATAGCTAAACCTCCGCCAAAATGCCAATGTGCTACATTGTTTTCACAAAACTAGTATATGCCCTCACCATATTTTCCCCATCCTGTCGCTACACCTATCATGACTTACTTCCTCCTTTACCTTGGATCAATATGGTTCAAATTGCCACTCGATCCCATAAGGAAAAAGGAAAGAAGAAAACAACCAGCTCATCCACTACTCTTTTACCCAATATTCTATCTACACCTACACCTAAAATCACCATCCGTGGACCCACATACCCTATTTCTAATAGGGTTTCCCATTGTACAATACTTAAACAATTACACCAGTCTCCTCTCAAAATGTCTTTGTACGACCTCGTCCAAACCTTTGAGTCACATCATCAGGCCCTCATTGAGGTCCTACAATCAATTGAGGTTTTACCTAACGAACATATTCCTGTTACATCCATTATCACTCCTCGCCATGTCGTCACTCTCACCAGTTTGTCCCATTCCTTTTCTACCACTACCACTCATCAAATAGCTGCTCTCAGTTTCTCCGACAATGATAGTTTACCTCTCCAATCGGATGATCCTGACCTCACCCTATTCATTTACATCTACGTTGATAATATACGCGTTCGACACGTTATGATCGATGGAGGTGCTAGTATTAACATCATTTCCTCTCATGCGTACAACACAATGCACATCCCTACCAATTGCATGCATAATAACCCAGTTATGCTAGATTAATTTAATGATGTCATGACTTCCACCCTCTGCACCATCATTCTTCACATTCATGTAGGCCCCTGTACCATTCCTGAATTATTCTATGGCTTAGAGGGGGAATTTTAGTACAACATGTTGCTTGGTCGACCTTGGATTTGTGTCATGGGTTGTGTTCCTTCAACCTTACACCATTGTTTAAAATTCAAACATGAAGGGCACAACTATACCAATCTAGCCGACCCTTGACCTTTCAATACCTGTAACATGTTGTATTGACCCAATGATGTCCTTATACCAGTTAAGGCATCTACCATCACTACCACTTCTTCTTCAGTCACTTCCTCCTCCACCACTTCTGCCAGTACGTCTTCCTCAACTAATTCCTTTATTCCCATTGTTACCGTAGTTTTTGTAATTGACCCATCAACCAACCCATCTACTCGTCAAAAATCGAATGCTTCTTCTTCTTATCTATTAAGTGATTCATCCATTCCCACTACTCACATACCCACCACTGATCCCTTAGAAGGTGTTTTTAAACATCTCACTTTGGGGGAGTACCACCTTTATAATATTTACACATTCCTTACCCGTCAATAGTATGGTAACCTTTACCAACATCCCTACTACGATCACCGCATAGGCAAGGTTTTCCCCTATGTTCCTCCCCACCTTTGCACCAACTTAACATATGTGGGACTTGATGCTTCTACCTACTTGGCTGAGAAACCTTTGCAAACTCGACCATTTACCTCTGACCTTCAATATCTCACCAACCTGCACTTCACCCACACCTTCCTCCATCATTGCACTTGGAAAGGCTTTGGATTTAGTTTCTATGAACAAGGCCGCCATACTATCATTCCTTGCACCACTTGTAAGCATAAAGACTACAGTGGTATTGGATTTTTTGAACCACATTCCAAGAAGGATCGAGTAGAACTCATTGAGGATGATAAACATTCCCCACACCATTCACCTCATTCACCATCTTCACCTAAAGATTCTATGGATCAAGAATTCATTCCTCCTAACATTTTTTTGTGAACATCACTTCCCTAAGACCCCTAACTTATTAGCGTGATGGCGAGGCTCCCTCTTCTCTTCCCTTCATTTATCCTCACATGATCGATGATGATACACCTTCTATTAATGTTGTCCAATGTCAGGACGATGAGTTTAATCTCACCTACCTTGGTGCATAAGATTCTTATATACATAAGTCATTACCTTATAAGATGCAAACCATGTTGAATGAATCGAAAATCAAAATCAACATTCACACTCAGGACAACTTGCACATTCTAAAAATATGATAATATTTAGATGCTGCTAAATAGTAAGCTTTCACTTCTTTCCTCTGGGATCATAGCAATGCTTTACTTGGTCTTACGCTGGTATTCTTTGTATCAACCTAAACATTATAGTTCATGATATTGTAACCATTCTTGATGCCAAACCTGTGAAATAGAAGATGCGAAAAATGCATCCACGCATTACCCTTCTTGTTAAAGAATAAATCTGGTGTCTTATTTTTATTTCCTTCATATTAACCATTGATTATACCTAATGGATCTCTAACATTGTTCATGTCACAAAAGTGACAAGGAGACTCAGCATTTGCATAAATTTCCGTGACCTTAACTTAGAAGTCGTACCGTTTATTTCTACAAAAGTCAAGAAAATCTGTGAATTCATCAACCATCACATCATTTTTTTTCTTTGGTGTTCCTCACTACCTCATCACTGATAATGGGAAAAAATTCAAAAACAAAACCCTATAGAGACATTGTGTTGCCTTCGACATTCAACTCATTTTTTGTTCACCTTATTGTCCTCTAACAAATGGCCAAGCTAAATCGAATAACAACACCCTAAACAAAATTCTTATGAAAGTGGTTGAAGATATTGGTAAGGATCGACACATGCACATTCCTTTTTCCTTATGGGTTTATCGCACTAGTATCCACACCTCAACTGCTTCCACACATTTCTCTTTGGTTTATGGTATAGAGGTTGTCTTGCCTCTCAAATTCTAATTCCATCTCTTTATATCTCACTCAAAGATATTCTCAACAATGATGATATTCTCCAGGACCATTTGGTACAACTTGAGTTATCAGACGAACATCGTCTAAATGCTCTCGATCACTTCCAAATCTACCAGAAATGTATCAAATGTGCCTATGATAAATGTGTCCAAGAAGAAACATTCCAGGTCAGCGACCTCATCTTGAAGGAAAATTAACATGTAACAAAAGTGGAGAAAAGTAAATGTGGCAAGTTCACCACCAATTGGCTTGGACCCTATATTGTTACTCATGCATATGGATTAGGTGCTTATCATTTATCTTCACTTGAAGGTAAACCCGAACCTGAGCCCCTCAATGCCTTGCATATTCAAAAATTTTATTGTTGAATCAAGTCCTATATCACCTTCTATCTATTAAATGATTTTCCATTGAGCACCATTCACCTTCCACTTACCTATTTTAAGGATCAACGACTAAACAAGAATCATGTGATTACTCGTCACCTTTCAGCCTTATCTTCAATATGATTACCATGACTTTACTCATGGATACTTTTAAGCCTTTTCAGGATGGAAGCCCGTGGTTTTTCATCACTTAAAACCTATCTTTCATAGCTAACCATTGTATGTTATGGTTTTTTCTTCATAAAAGAAGCCTATAATTCTCTATATTCTTGTCCATGACCTAAAAGTCCAAACAAATAATTCAAAATTAATATACTGGATTTTAAAATTAAAACTCCTTGAGTAAAACTTCTAACAAATAGTTGACTCCCTAAAAAAAAGACATGTATCTTTCTATCTTGTAGCTCTCAAGAGATTGCTCCCTAGAGGGATAGCTATACGAAGCTATCCATACTATATATATTCTATAAAAAAAGAAGACTATTTCTATAAAAATAGAATTAAAATATTCTGAAGCTTCCTGCATCAATCAGCTTCATGAATACCTCAATGAGATATTCTATTCATTCCACATAGACTTCACACATCAATCAGTCTATAAAACAAAAGCAAAAATAACAAGATAACTTTTTCGTTAGGGACTTGCCTATTTTGGTGTTGGGTATCTTGCAGATGAGGCATGTTGTCTCCCACCAAGATTGTGCTAAAACAACCCATTTCACCTCACCTTCTTTCCTTTCAAATATTCTATGTACTCAAGGGACATGTTGCACATGCAACATTTCATGATCATGTGAATTTATTCACCCTTAGAACACCCAATCATGCAACACCTTTAGGGTCTTACATTCATAAGCCAATCTTTGAAATGATAGAATCATAATGGTTCTTACCAATTATGTAGCTTTTTGTCTCCTCTTACCGTTCACATCTTTTCTTACTTATTGGTCCTCCTTCACAGGACCAAACCATTAACACCTACATTTTGGGAATTCAAATCACCCACACCTATTCAACCTAGAGGACAAGCATGCATATTGAACCTATACTCAACCATACCTAAATGACCTAGACTCAACCATACCTAAATGACCTAGAATCAACCATACCTATCCAACATATACTCAACCATGCCTAAATTACTAGACTCAACCATGCCTATTCAACCTATACTAAACCATTCCTAAATGACCTAGAATCAATCATGCCTAAAACCTGCCAACCCATTCATCTCCCTTATCATATTCTTCCCTAGCATACGGTATAACTACATCAGTTCGAGGCCCCTTTTCACTGGGGCTATGTAGGACACACTCTGAGGGCATGGGACCCTTGGAGGTTAGCTCAACCACCTTTTGACCTTCTCAACATTTTTCTCCCTCTACACCTTTTTACCCCTTACTAAGTTTCCCCCTTTACGTTCACATTCTACCCTAGTTAGTTTCCATTTACACAAAAAATTGGAAATATATATATCATAACAACATACATACCTATTATTTTATCACGATGACCATATTCTACTTAAATTATTTCATATTTTCATGATATTATAATTACTTGGAAATTTAACCACAACATACATACAATACATAATTTCCATAATATCAGTAACTTGGAAATTACCTATATTCCACCATGCCTATACCTAACCAAATCATACCTATACCTAACTCCATCATGCCTAAATTACCTACACTCATGCCTAACTCACCTAGTTCCCATGGTACACAATAATAATAGAAATTAAAAAGAGTACATCATCCATCCAATAATAATCATCAACTATATAAAGAACAATGTAAGTGTATAAATTCATATATACACATGGATAAATAATCAAAGTGTCTCAAAAAATCTCATATACAATCTCACAAAAAATTCAACATGCAGGACCATATATATAAGTGAAAAATCATCATACAAGTATCAAATGTCATGATCAATCAACCCCACTTGATACCCTCCTCTCCACTCTCACCCATCTCCTCCTCCTCTTAGCCCTCAGTTGGGCCCGATATGTAAGAGATGGTAACCTCACCCTAACCCTAACTCTAGGGACGAGACCCCCTATGCTACCTGAGTTGTGAGTTCTGGACCTGGTCCTCTCACTAGCTTCCTACTAGGAATTGTGCTCGGTATATGAGGAAACATCAATACGTGTAGTGGCTAGATTGTCCTGGTGATATCGAGCATCATTTAGGGAACCCCTAAACCTCATCATAGATACAGTCTGGGGTGGTGTCATCGGCCTAATTGCCACCTGTGAACTATTCCTTACCAATCAAGGACCTTGTCTTGGTGTTAGTGCCTATACTACGGGACCCTATCCCGGTGCCTATGCTAGTACCTGTCAAGCTACCTAGGCCTGTATGGCCATGATTTGTGTCTGTGTGGCTGCAAACTGTCCCTCTAAACTAGTAATCTCACCTGTAGTGGTGCTACCTATGTACCATCCCCTACAGGAGCCTATACATGTACTTGTGCCTGAGCCTCGATAGTAGTCATCTAACCATGTAATGTAGTACCCTTCCTTGTCAAAGTAACTACCTGTGCATGTGCCACTTTTAACTAGAATCCCAGCGTGGTCACTTGTCCCTATAGGGCACCCCTATGAACTATCACTATGGCTAAGTCCAGTTGACCTGGCCATGGTGGTGTTGCCTATAAATTTGCTACCCACCATTGTTTGTATGCCACAGTGGTCCTTGCATCATCTAATATCATATCCATTGGTACCTCCTCCTTTCCTCTAGGATCTTTGGGCCAAGGTGCAAACAAAGGTGTCTCCACATCATCCCTGTAGTATTGTGCGAAGGGTGGCGGCGCATCTTGTTGTAATCAAAACTGGCATCGGTCTCTATCGATCAAGATCATATCATACTCACCAACACATCTTCCTTGTATCCACCTCACTAACTGTAACTCTTATAAGTCCTCATCCATCCCTCTAAAAGATGGAAAACTGACATAGGGCCGTCAGACTATGTCCATCATTACAGGCCCTCTAGCTCCTTCCTATAGTATACTATGTCATGAGTTGTCTCCTATACTTGAGCATAACCACCTATAGCCACCTAGCTCTTGTAACCTTCCCTTTTCCCCCCATGATGTCAATTTGGTACCAGTAGTCCTCGTGGCCGCACTACCACAATATTCTCATACACCCAACAGTGTAGTAAGAACGTACAAAAGATACGATAACGTCACATCCTCTGGTAGCTGCACAACTACCTGTATAGCTGCACTAAATATGCAGGTGCCCATGCAAAGAAAACCCAATCCTTGATCATATCTCAAAATAATCCCATCATCCCTCTGAGAAATTTACCAGCCTTTGAATCAGGAAGTGTATAGCACCCCATCGCCATTGCCATCATCACTGCCAACCACGTCTCCTATAGGTGTGTAACATACAAAGCCCCATAAACAATAATTCCATTGTGCTCTATCAGGTCACTCTCCATATCCCCAAATACCTCAATCATCACCTTGAAGGCTCCATCTACAGATATCGAATATACTAGCTCAGCAACAATAGGCTGCCATAGAATCCTGTATATGTTCTCAAGTGCGATGGTCATCTCGCCAATGGGTAGATGAAATGTGTTGTTCGCTATATCCCAACTATTGATGAGCGCAACCATGAGACTGTGATCCCATCGGATCCTCCTGTAGCACCTAATGCCCACAAATCTGACGTCTTGCATATGTTTCCACTCATCCTCAGTAACGTTGGGACATATCTTCCCTAATAACAGTGGGACACTATCCCGCATCGTTAAATGATGTCGTTCCTACATCCATACCACTCAACAATGTCAAATACTAAACTACTCTACCCATTTCTTTACAACCTAATTACCCCACCTATATATTTCCTAACTACTTCCCTAGCCTATCATTTCTTCTAATTTAGCTTACCAAGTTCCCATAGCCTATTCCATCATTTTGACCTAATATTCCTGTATTAACCACCTATGTTTACCTATATTTACCCTCACCCATCTACTTCTCTCCCTCATTTCTCTTTGTTTCTCTTATTCACTACCTATCTACCCTCCAATTTATTTTTAACCCCATTTTGGCCTTCTTAACTTAGCCTATTCAGACTAGGTCTCTTTTCACAATGATCAACCTTAGTCACATTGACTGATACCAGTCACTTTGAACTGACGTCGGTCTGCTATTTTCCCACCAATGCTGACTTGATAGACCAACATCGACTGCAACCTGACCAATGTCGTTCTCTGGTTCAGCTCCAAATCCAAACCCCCACACCCCAATTTTGTAAAAACTTAAAAAATAAGCATAAAACCTACCCAAAATCCACCCAACCCCACCCATTTCCATTTTACAACATAATTAATCTACATTACACCTGTCCAATACCCAATTTTTTCCATTTTTAACTACATTTTGAATTTTTAATTCCCCCCCCCATTTTATTTAATTTTTTCCTACAAATTCAATCAAAAACAACTAGAAAGGATTGAATCCTACCTCTACACACCGATGTCACCTTACTGAGATCTCTGGTCTCTGAGTCGGTGCTCCTCCCACACCTCCTATTGTCACCATGTCTGAATCAAACCATTGGTTCTCCACAAATTAAATGGCGCCAAAAGACCTCGAAGGCCCTCCTTCACACCTCTCTAACCACTCAACTCTCTCCAAATCATCCTAGAATCTAGCCCAATCATGGTCACTCTCATCAATGGTATGAAAACAACTCTTGTTTTGTCATTTTCAAAAATGAAAAAACATAAATGAATTCATAATTCATGGATTTTACCTTTTTATCCCAAATCCAACGTGACTGACATCGGTTTCCCTAAACTGACATCGGTCATGTGCCCTAGTGCCCTGTGCTCATTTTCTGTTGACCAACATCAGTTGGCCATGACCGTGGTGGTTAGCATTTTTCACCTCATTGCACCATATAACACCAACTCTACCTACCTGAAACCTTTTTTTTCCTAACCCGAAGTTTACCCTGACCTTGCACCTCACCCTTATGACCTTATTACCTATCACCCAACCTTGGAATCAATTGGGTCATATTTTTCCCCTACCGTGGCCTTACCTACGACCTTACCTAAATCACCCAACCCAACCTCGCTCATGGTGACACTCAAATTCATGTACTCGCTATACCTTGCAATGTGATACTCATTTTTTTTCCTAATGATCTTACCTTACCTAATATCATATTGTTTATCCCAACCATACCTTTGGTTCCCTAGAAAAAAACCTATTACCCATTCCTACACCTTTCCAAGTGGTGTTTTAGGACTATATCCTATACCTTGGATACCTAAACCACTTCAACCTTGTTTGATTAAACCTATACACATTTGATAACCTGGAGTTTGGGAGCTCTTCAATTTGGTGCGTTATCGTAATCTATGTGTGTGTGTGTGTGTGTGTGTGTGTGTGTGTGTGTGCATTAGACTACCACTATCTATTACCCAACTGTAAACACCCTTACCTATAACCAACCTACCCTCATTTTCATCTCTTACCCATTTATCAAACCACTCACTGACACCGTTTAACACCTCATCAGTTCCTAGTTTGAGGGGGGCCACCTCCACCCATACTTAGGGAAACCTAACCTTCACTCATACCTAGAGCACCGACTTCCTGTTGTTCTTGGCGTCACTTATCAATACAAGCTATGTGACAAAAGGGGGAAAATGTAGACACAAAATTTGAGTCATAATCCCCTTGGTCCCCTTCAATTAATTAACATGACAAAATTTCACTAATCATGACCCCTTCATCCCATATTTATATTCATCCTCACATTATTAATTAATTTAATTATGTTAAATTATTTGAAACCTTGTACCCATTCCAAGGAGCATTTAACTCATAGTGATCAAGTCAATCCTCACACCTCTACCTCATCCTGAAACCTCACACTGGACCCATTCCAGGAGCATTTAACTCATAGTGATCAAGTCATCACTCTCAACACTGATTCATCACTCCCAATGCTGAGTCACTACTTGACCTAACTAACTAAGAATTCTTCCTAAACCTAACTGGAATTCTTGTAATATCTTCCTACCTTCTCTCATGAGAACTCTACTTCCCTAAGCAGACCCAGCAAGGAAAACATGCTAAATCTGAGAATATTTGCCTATTTTTGGTAAATAAGACTATTTCACCCTAATCAACGTCGATTTATCCTCAGCCAACATCAGTCACCTAAACCGCCATCAGTTCCTTTATATAGAATTTTACAACCCTTTACCTAGATTGATCATTAAGTGATTAGAGCCTTATTTTATTCAAGCATGAACCTTCAAGCTCTTATGCATCCAAATGATGAACACACACAACTAAAGTTTAATATAAGAAGCTAGTTATCCTTCTAGAGCATTGGAATAATCACGGGAGAACACATGATGTACTTCTGTGGCACTGGACTCAAGCACCTCTTCTCTGATAAACCATCAATAACCCCAACTCACAAGATCTAGAAAATACCAAGTAAGTACTGTGATTTTAATTGTTCTTGCTTATCCCATTATAGATCTCTTTCTTCTTTCAATATTTCATTTCTTCTGTTACCCATACATTATCTTCTTCCCACCAACCTACTATTCAACCACCCCAAGCCTTTTCACCCTTCTAAACCTCCTTCTTAGTGTTCCTGAGTCCTCTCAACCATATTACGCCCCAACCACATTAACCTCACTCTCTGTGTAATCACAGAGAGCCTAAAAACCCATTTTAATAGTTCATTACCTATTTCCCCTACCGAAGTTGGTTCCTTGACCACCGTCACTTTAATCCCCATACCGGAATCAGTCATCAGACTGATATCGGCCTCTGTGTCATTTCATATTCCCAGACCAGCAAGCTTCCCACTCACCCAAAACCAACCTATATCTCAACCAATCATCCCAAGAGCCTTACCAGACCTTTGACAGACATATTTGACCTGAAAAAAACCATGGTTCTAATTAGATTTAGTGTTATTTTGATATCTATCATAAAATCTAGTGTATTTTGTGTATGAGAAACCTAAATCATTACATTGCAATAGGACCTATTTATTTTAGTTTCTTATTCACATTGAATTATTATTAAACAGTGGATTGGAAGCCTCTCTAGGAAGTACCACACTTCCTAGATCTAGCATACATTAATACTCTTTTGTGGTTTTTCTTTGCATCTACAGGTATTCATTCCCAGAAAAAATGAGTTCTCTATGATTAGCTTAGATAACAATCACAATGCGCGCATTCTACCTTCCACCTTTGCCTAACATGTATTCCTCCTTAACCATTTACGTTCTATCTGTTTCATCCTAGAAATTGTAAAACTTATTGGTGAAACAATTTCAAGACAAATTTAAGACTAGAGAATCCACGATTACATTTCTCAGATACGAGATCTAACATCTCAAGGATGCTTCTCATTCTCATGTTTTTTCTCCTTCTACATATCATATTCATTCTATATCTGGGTAAGTGCACAAATCTAGGGGGTAAAAATATGACAGAAATGTGAAAATAAGCAAAACACATACGTGCATTACAATAATGCATATGCATTTTTTTTTGGTTCAATGATTCACGAAGATATAACATGTACGCATTATAATGCATACACATTTCTAATGCTATGAAATGCGTATGCATTTTTATTTGTTTTAAGTTTAGGAGGACTTGCATGAGCCTTATTTATCATTTCTTTATACTTTTATTATTTCTTATACTTTAAATTGATTTTAGTAAATATAAGAAACTAGGGTCACTCTACACTTGATGGAAGTGGTCATGTAGCTCCTACAGTTATAAATCTAGAAGATAGTTTTTAAAAATCTAATTTTTTCAGTACTTATTCATTTCCAAGATTCCAGCAAGGATGCAAAACTTTCAAGGCATATATGTTGTAGTTGGTCTTTGTTTTGGGAAAACATATAGTCGTTTTGTAGATTTTTTGACCTTCAGGATTGAATTTTTACTATAGCACTTCTTGAATTGGTACCAATTTTTAAATTTGGTCCATAATTCACTTTAGTGACCACGAATCAACTCTATGATGCTTGTCTACTTCTTACTAAAATGAGATCCTCACTTTGTAGATAAAGGATTTCTCCCTAAATGGGATTCCTGTCCTATGGAAAAAAGGAGGTGATTATAATGTGCCTCCTCCTAGAGGTGTGATCACACTACTAGGTGTTTAATGAGTTTTTATGAATAGTACCAAGTGAATTACATCAAATGAACACAGATGATTGCTCATTTTTAGAAACAGGGTGCTCCATATAAAGATCATTCCCTCACCTTTCCTGGCTCTTAAATCATCCTTCCATGGAATAAAATTTATGATTTGCATACATGTCTTTGCTCATATGTCTCTCATGGAGACATAAGATAGCTTAATACTTCACATATGATGGTATTGGATACCTCGGTGGCATGACTAGCTCATTTTAGCTTATTCTTTAGAGATATTTGGGTATAATGATAGAGTTAGGATATGATGATCATCAAATCACTCCTTGATCTCCACATTTCACCTTTGAAAATGATGAATCATTCATAATTCAATTTATTGACGAAGATGAAAATTGGGTGTAAGCATGCTTAGGTACATGGACACCTTTTTTCTCAAGTTGTTCCTCATGGAAATGGGTTTCCTCCTCCAAATAGGGGATGAATCCTTGAATGAAATTTGAGGATTATTTATATGTTCTTGACATCCATACTTCACTTAAACACTAAACATCACATTTTGTGATGAATGAAACTATTCCAAAAATATAATTTTGCCTACAACTCAAAATTTAGGTCCTATTTCAGTTTGAACTAAGAGGGGCAACTGATGAGTTTGGTAGCACCTAAAGAAATATTAAAGTCTTAAATAAATGTTTATTATTCCACCTTGTAGAGTATTTTAATAGACTTCCAATGCATATTATTTCATCCTAACTCTTTCTAGAACTCCTAAAATCATCCAAAGAAGTAATCTTTCACCGTTTTAGCTTTCATTCCTTGTGCCTGAAAATCTGGTCTTAAACAAATTTCTCCTAAATGAAATTTTATTTCCTAAAATTTCCTAAATTTACTTAGACATCTTAAATTCTCTTTGAAGTCACCCTCAGATTCTTTATATTTTCTTTAAAAATTTCCTAAGGGTGCTCAATTATCTACAAAATGGCCAAAATGGTCTTTTTAGGCCTTCAGGTGAAGTAGTATCTCATCAAAAATAAATGAGTTGATCAATTAACTTAGACATTATTCCCTACATAATGAAACAAATTGAATGATATTATTAGGAATTTCCTTTGAGTCAGGGTAAATTTTGAACTAATGATAGGTTGGCCAGATGATATAGAGTATCATGCAATCCTCGTTATATAACTTCAACTCAAAAAGACAACTTTCCCAATTCAAAATTATCATTTTCCCTTGTTTCAAGTAGGTCTAGTTAGGGTTTGAAAGAAAAATAAAGGGTTTAATGGATTACCACTTGGTTCATCCTTACATCCACCTTTCAACACACCCATACACCTTACTCAAGCACACCTCAATGCTCCATTACTCAATTATCCATCATCTTGCTAGATTTTCATCTGTTGGCTTTTTAAGAGTCCATGTTTGCTCAAGCTCTAACCAATCGTCTAAAAAAAATCACTGTCAACTTGAATTTGACTCAATATTATTTTCACTCATCTCACTATTCTTACCCCTCTCCTAATCACTAATGAAAATCACTGAACTCTTCCTCTTTTAAACTTAAGGCTTTTCATACAAACCCTTACTCTCTCTTAGATTATTTATGGAACTCTAGAGGATATTCAATAGGTCTTCTTAATTAAATTTGTATAAGGATTTTCCCCCGTTCCTCAAGGATTAAAAACATTCAAACACCACTCCCTTGATGATAGATACAACTTCCTTGTGAGTTTCTTTCCTAAGATATCTATTTATCAAGGTTCGTCTTGGCAATCAGAAGAAATAAGTATGATTGTACATTTCTTTCTTTACTTAGTAACCACTCAATACTCTGCCATTATGCCCTAATTTTATGATTCCTTAATTCCTTAAGGCTTTCCTCCATCTTTTCAAAGTCTCCACCTACTTCAAACACATGGAATAAAGACTATTTTTATAAAAGCGTGTCTTTCCTAGCCCTTAAACTGGCCAATAACACTGTTAGACTATATTTACTCATTCATTTGCTTTTATTCTTATTCCAACCTGTACTAGGGATTTTGAACCTCTTGGTCTTATTATTACATTCCTCCAAACTTATTAAAGAATCTACCAAGCATAAGTATTAACATTTACAATGAATTTTATACTCTAGGCCCTTAATAATGGGCATAGAAAGTTAGGATTTTGAGCTCATATTTAATTTAAGAAACCCTCATTTAGATGTTTTCTTGACTTTTGCAACACCAATTATTTGTGATCAAAGCCATTAAATAGACTCAAGGATTCCATTGAATCATTATGTTCATGATACATACTAGTAAACTTCTAAAATAGGGTATAGTCTGGTCTGAGTAAGTATTTATATCTATTTTCTGATCCTTGGACACTTTGAGGGTTCTGTGAAGCCCTGAATACCATTATAGATGAGAAGACAATAAAAAAAAGATACTCGTGAAATTGCTTTGCAAAATAGTATCTAACCTCCAAATCTGATATCTCAGTCTGAGAGGATTGTGTCACTTAACACCTAAGCCTATAACATACGTAGAGCTAGTTCACATATTCAAATTATAAATTTGGAGGGAAATTCCCTATTGTTTCCTATGGAGTTTAAATGGACTAGTACAAGCTATGACCATACCAAGTGAACCAAATATAACCCTAGTCACCTAAGAAAGATGAAATTGGTTATTAACAAGATGTTCCTGTATCACCAGATGAAGGATGCACAATGATTAAGAAGCCATATTTTCAATTAAGGGGTTTTTTGTCATGCTTCAAAATTTTCAATTTCCATGCTAGTTATTTTTCCATTCTAGAGCTATTAAAACTCCCTCCTGGAGAGTTTAGGAAAGATTTTAAGCATCCATAGGTGATGTCAAAGAATCCTAAAAGTGTTGAAGTTAATTTAGGAAGATTTAGGAAAGGTTTGATCATTCAAGGACCATCTTCTTAACATTGGGTTTTCTATGTGCAAGGAATCAACACTGTAATGGTGAAACCTAACTTCTCTGGAAGATTCCAGGAGCTCTCTAAGGACTTAGAAGAGAAAAATTAGGAATTGGAAAGCTACGTAAATCCTCTACACATTGAAGAAATCCATTTTTATGTAATGCTTCAAGGTTTCATGAAGAATTTAAAAATAGTGAAGCTTCCCTTTTTGGTTCCAAACTAATACTTAAACAATGCAACACTTCATGACACCAAAAGAAGGCACTACTAATCAAACTTCATGCTTCTTTATGATTGACACCTCATGGTGACTCCTATGCCACCTAGACACCCTTTTCCATCAATGAAACTTGACATCAATGACACTATATCCAACACATGTGTTTTGATTTATTATGTATTATAAGACATTTCATGAGTGCATATATTTGAGTAACTAGTGTTTCCTTTTAGAGTTGTGAGGTTTGTAAAATCTAATTCTGACACATCTAACACTCCTAAAAATGTCAGTATAAAATCCAAAAGGCCCAAAAAACTAAACAATGACTATATTCATTTCCAAAATAGACATCGATTTTAGAATTTAAACGCTAAAATCATTAGGCTGAATGCTGAAATCCTTAAAATTATCTATGTATTGACCAGATTAGATTATTAAAAACTATCTCCTAAATCGCGACTCATGGAGTTGTGAGACTAATTCCATAAGGTTCAGAGTGACCCTCATTTCTTATATTTACTAAAATAAATTTAAAGTACTTGAACATTTATTTTTGTAAATAGAAGCATGCAAAAAACACAGATAATGTTTATACTATTAAAAACACGTACGCCTTATCGCCCGTATGCATTTTGCTTTTTCCCATTTCCAAGCCATGCCTCTAGGCTTGGATCCAATTTAGATTCCAAACCCTGAGGCATGGACCTTCAAAAACACGACAAACAATGTGTTTTTACAGAAAAATGGTAAAATAGATATTCCACCATAATAAATCAAACTAAAACGATCAACCCATTTATTAAAAATTTATATACGATGTCAAGGAAACTATCCTCTTTATAAAAATATAAATTTTCAATTTTTTTGATAAATATAAGGTTTCTATACTAATTATTTTCTAACTATGCCTTTTTGTAGCTATTTTTCAGAGTTTTTAGCTATTTTTTAGAGTTTATACATGTCTATCTTTCATCAAGTATCTAATTTTGACTCATCGAAATTGAATAAAATAATTTAGGCCCAAACTAGGACTAATTATGTACATATTAAAAAAAAAATTCAATATTATTCAACGTAGTTAGGGTTGGGCTCCGTTATTTTTCAAGATTTAAATTTTCTGTACTAGAAAAATCATAAAAACATTAATCGCTAACAATATCTTAAAAAAATCCCAGCCCAAACTAGATGCTCATATCTATCTTTCTACCAAATGGTTTTCAATAATACTAAATAGTGCTTTAAAAATGGTGGGGGGCATGAAACATTGTCTATTATGTTTTTCTAACAAAAAAAGGAGAACCTATTGGTATTTTAGTTATTTGACCCACTTAAAATTAACCATTTTCAAAAAAAATAGTAGCTTACAAACTAGACTAAAAATGCTTCGATTCATGTTGTTATAACATCTTCCAATTTTGAGTGTAATTATTTCAAATAACTCATAGAAGTTGAATATTTTTTATTTTTCAATAAAATGCATCCACTTAAGACCTTGTTTTGGCCCCTCGACTTAGTGTAATTACCCGTCTACTACTTGTGCTCATATTAGTGAGCCTCAAGTCATACCATTACCGGATCCTCTCACCTTTGATCGCAATACTAAGCAACATGACATTATCATTTAACTCCTTAGTCATCAATTGATCACTTTACCTCTTACTCATTGCTATCCTCCTTATTAGATATAAAAATATCAAAGTCATTTGTATTGCAATTATCATCGAATCAATAGACATAATGATAATGATTGTGATGCTTTACAACAAAGAATAAAACATCTTGAGCATCGAGGCTTTATCTCATTCACTGTGCAACATTGTGTTGCATGCCCATCTATGAATGCTACATCTCAATGGGTTCCTAAACCTAATTCATCTATGTCTAATAAACACCACGCCATCACTTCTAATGGTCATCCTACGGAAATTAAAGCACCTCCTAAAAAATCACCTCTCAAAATAAAAATGACACCTCCTCTCAATGCATCTACAACATTACCAAGTCAAAGTACAAAACTGTCTCTCAAAATCAATCAACCTTCTTCTCCTATCAAGTCTTCTACATCGCCATCAATACCACCAAATATGTTGTCATTCAAGATTTCTTCCAGTCTGAATCCACTTCCATTTAAAATTAATTTTGTCAAAGAAAGTCCTCCTTCTACTAATGTTTAAGACACATTTCAAATTCTACCATTGTCACATGGTCTTGATGTTTCTTCCACTAATACGTGGCCACTTCATCTTTTGTAGGTGAATTTTTCTCAACTAATGACCAGATGATGCACTCTTGTGCTTTAGTTCACACTTGAATGTTGAGGGCATCCTATACACATGAACCTCGCACATTTCACAGTAAGCACTACGCATTACGTATCTTCACACATCTTACACTTTTATCATCTTACATCATACATCTTACATCTTGTGCTTCATACATCATGCATAGTCTATACATATATCATCTACACATCCTATATTACATACTATATGTAACATCCATATTTCATGATTTCAAAAGGAAGGAAATATATATATATATATATATATATATATTAATGTTCTCTATTTTAAATTCAACATTTAGAACCACATTAAATATGCTAATCAATCCTATAATAGTAACCATATGCATCTACTATTACTTAATGTAAAACTAATCTCTCATATTTCAATTCATAGTATACTCAGTATACTTGCGGTTCCCTTTTACATTTAAGGGCTCATCAAGTACAACTGACCAAGGGATTACCTAGGTACATGTTACGAGTACCCATCCTATATCTCGCACCTTAGTCTGGTGAATTTGAGACAACACAACAAACACTTTCAATACTTTCACCAAATTTTTAGACAAGTTTTCCATGCCTATATTCCAAGATGGCATACTTTTCGTGAAGGAATATGTCTTTTACCACACTTGAAACTGTTATCTTGATTAGACTTTCTTGACTCTTGTCATTGTTAGCATAATTTAGCATAGGCATATTTATTGCATTTTATTGCATTGTCTTTTATTTAATAATGTGTAACATGTGCACTCTAGTCTAGTGACTTGCATTCAATATTGGTATTAGTAGTAATTACATGTGCATATGAGATGGGTCTTATCATCTCGTAGTTGGTGCCTGATAGGGTGTCATGTCTATCCATATGAGGTTGTCTAATATCTATAAATATTATAGCTCTTGCATTGTTATGTAATCTGATTTCATGATCAATAATATTTATGAGGCTTTCGTCCCTCTTTGGTCATTGCAATCTTATTCTATTCTATCATTTGGTATCAGAGCTATACCATTATTATCATTTGATATCAGAGCAAGTTCTATCCAAGCAAGGTTGAAGAGGATTCATTGGAGAGTCATTGAAGCATCCCGTAGCCTCCATTCCTTCCAAGAATCCCTCAACTAAAATTTGACCTATCCACTTATTTGGAAGGTAATTTTTTTTTTATTAGTCATTGGCATAGCCAATTGATCCAACATATTGGTGGAATATTTCAGATTTGGAGATCTTGAAAAAAAAAAATTATGAAAAAAAGGAGAAAGATCTTGAAAAAAAATTACAGATAACAAAAAAAGAGTGAAAAAAAAATCAGATCTAATAATAATAATAAAAAAAATCAGATCTGAAAGTGGAGGTGTGAAGAATTCGGGAGCAAAGGTTGAAGCAGTCCTGTCAACAAAATTCCAGCAGATAGCTCTTAGAAAAAAAGAAATAAATTTTTCATTAAATGTTATATTGATGTAAAAAAAAAAAATTCTAGAAAGATAAGAAGGAGGCACACAACTTTTCAGTTTACATCATCTTCAGATTCGGCCTCTACATAAGACGAAAAGTTTGTACAAGTTGGATCATTTTTTCTAAAAAACAATCAGATCTAGCAGGTAAATTGGTAAGATCTCAAAAAATAAGATTCCGATTCTTCTAAAATTTTGTGGGTTTCAAGAAAAATATTGTATGATGTTTCTGTCAAAATTTTAGAAAAATCCAAATCACGGTTTGTGAGAAAAGGTGAAAACAATATTCAAATTGTTTGTTTGGATCTTGGGAACAAACAGGTCAGCGGTTCAATTCCCACTCTCTCCATATTTTTTATTAAATTATTTTTTTTGGAAAATTTGGAGAAATTACTAAATTTTGGGAGATTTCCAAATTTAGAAGCTCACCAAACACATTTAGAGCCACCACTAAATATAGTGGAAAATCACCTATTGGGGGGTAAAAAATATTTTTGGCCTAAATTGTGTATTTTGTGATTCTAGACCTCTTTTTCTAAAGAGGGGGGACACAAAAACTTCATTTTGATGTACTTTTGGAGCATTTTGTACTAATCTTGGTGCATAAAGTAACAAAAAAAAAGTGCAAATTTTTTATTTTATGTTTGGTTCTATCACACGAGATCTTTGATCTCATAGCAGCGCTCGGTATATATGGTGCCTCTAGGAAGCGCTTACAGGTGATGCTGTCATGACTACTACTGCACTTAACACCTAACACAGCTGCCTAAACATCATCTAGGCATTGACCATATAAAATCGACGAGGAGTAATAAGGACACAATACACACACATTTGAGCCCTCCCATCCGTTTGTGCTTGCACAAACCCCTCTTCATACTGTCTACGTACCACGTACTAAATTATTTCACATGCGTTAACACCTCTTTCCGTACTGACGGGTATATTGAAAGGGTGATCTTCTTCCATGTACCGACAGGTATATCGGAAGGGAGTGTATATAGAAAGGTTTGGTATATCGGCTTGATGGTATATTGAGAGGGAGACCATAAACCTGGAGTGATAAGAGCCTTACCCTTTGTTAGAAATTCAGAGTTTCAAAAATTCAGATTGCAGAAATGGGTGCACAAACACCAAAGTTCTTCTTGCTAGATTCACAACTACTTAGAGAAGATAACTATGCTGCATGGAAACCAAAGATCGAGATGCTACTTGAGTTTGAAGACCTATGGACAGTTGTAGATGGAACAACAACAAGATCACTTGATGATGGAAGACAATGAGTTCAATTTGACAGGGCCAATCAAAAGGCCAAGTTGATCATCTTGTTTGGCGTAACAGACGATGTGCAACCCCACATTAGAGATGCCACATCAGCTAAGGATGCATGGGATAAGTTGAGCATAGTTTACGAGGCAAAGAACAAGAATGCCATCCTCAACCAACTATCACAACTGCATACTCTCAAATTCAAGCACAATGAGAAGGTTGAATTTTTTTTGAGATGAGTTACTACTTTGAGGGCATCTCTATTGGCACTAGGACAAGAGATAAGTGAAGAATACCTTGTACCAATTGTGTTGTGAGCACTTTCTCCTTCCTACAAAATCTTTGTGACAATTATCAATATGAGTGAACACACAGTCACCTTTGAGAAGTTGGTCAATCTACTCCAACAAGAAGAGGCAATGAACAAAAAATATCATGAAGATGAGCAAGCACTATCTTCCAATCATAAGAAGTCCCAACAAAATCAAAGTCAACAAAGGGACCAAAGTCAACGAGACAACACCAAGAAGTGTCTAATTTACAATAGAGGGGGACATGACATCAAATATTGTTTGTACAATTCCTACAAAAAGGGTTCATCAAGAAATTCAAAACCCAATAAGCAACAGGGTAACAACAATTCAAATCAAGGGAAGTCGAACAAAAACAACAATCAAGGGAAGAAAAATGGTAATTGGAAAAGAAAACCCAAACTATAAGGGTACATTAACAAACATGAGGATGATTCAGATGAAGGACACCACATGTATTCTACTCAATTTGATGAAGAAACCAAGTCCACACAAGATATCTGGTATGTTGACTCGGGTGCAACTCGACACATGACTGGACGCAAGGATTGGTTCTACACACTACGTGACTCACCTAACAAGAACCATGTGTCATTAGGTGATGACTCATCATATAATGTCAAGGGGATTGAAAACATTTCACTACCTCTTGGAAAGCATAACTGTAAAATCTCAGATGTATTGTATGTACCTAGGTTGACCAAGAATTTGCTATCAGTTAGTCAACTCCTTGATCACAACTAGAAGTTGGATTTTGACAGTAATAATGGAGAAAAAGTGTGCTTGATATGAGATAATTCAATAGGTTCCAAGATTGTAGCAAGAGCCTCCAATGTGGGACACATGTTCCAACTTGATTTTGTCCACAAGGATGATCAAGCTCTAGTGGCCAAAGACACACAATCTACAGAACTATGGCATCACAGATATGGTCACATCAGTTTTGGTTATCTCTAAACACTTCAAAAGGGCAACATGGTGAAAGGATTTCCTACACTCAAGCACAACACTGACAAGTGTCACAATTTCCTAGCTAGAAAGCAACATAGAGTACCCTTCTAGAAGAACACATATAGAGCTAAGGGAAAGCTTGATTTGGTGCACACCAATCTTTGTGGGCCCATGTAACCAAGTCATTCTGGATGTCAATTCTTCATGATTTGTGTTGATGAATACTCAAGAAAGATGTGGATATATTGTCTAAGAAACAAGAGTCAAGCCTTTGATACATTTTAGAAGTTCAAAGCACTTGTTGAGAATGAAGTTGGTCACAAGATCAAAACTCTCCGCTCAGATCGAGGGGGGCAATTCACAAGCAATGAGTTCAAGACTTACCTGGAAGCTCATGGGATTTGTCGACAAATGCCTTCTACTCACACACTATAGCAAAATGGTGTAGTTGAGAGAAGGAATCGTACTATCATGGAAATGGTGCGATGTATGATTGATGACTCAGGTTTAACAAAGACATTTTGGGTAGAAGTTGCAAGAACTGCAGTCTATTTGTTGAACAGAGTGCCCAAAGTAGCTCTTGAAGGAGTGACACCTCAAGAAGCATGGTCAAATCAGAAACCATCAATTGCACACCTAAGAGTATTTGAGTGTAAAGCTAGCATGAACATACCGAAGAAGAACAGGAACAAGTTAGATATGAAAGCTGAGAAACTGATATTCATTGGATACAGTGAAGAAGCACTTAGGTACAGATTATGGGATCTGAAAGCAAAGAAAGTATACACAAGTAGGGATGTTGAGTTCTTTGAGAAGAAACAAGTAGCAAAATGGTGTAGTTGAGAGAAGGCATCGTACTATCATGGAAATGGTGCGATGTATGATTGATGACTCAGGTTTAACAAAGACATTTTGGGTAGAAGTTGCAAGAACTGTAGTCTATTTGTTGAACAGAGTGCCCAAAGTAGCTCTTGAAGGAGTGACACCTCAAGAAGCATGGTCAAATAGGAAACCATTAATTGCACACCTAAGAGTATTTGGGTGTAAAGCTAACATGAACATACCAAAGAAGAACAGGAACAAGTTAGATATGAAAGCTGAGAAACTGATATTCATTGGATACAGTGAAGAAGCACTTAGGTACAGATTCTGGGATCCGAAAGCAAAGAAAGTATACACAAGTAGGGATGTTGAATTCTTTGAGAAGAAACAAGTAGATGCTCCACTCAATGACTCAACAAACATGCAAAATACACCTCTTGTGAAGATAAAATTTGATGTTCCCACTGAAGATGACAGTGATGAATTGGATGATGGTGAAAACTTGGATCCACCACAAGCCAATGGAACAACTAAAATGGTATACTCGATTAATAAGAGATGCAAATTTGGATGAAGCACCTATCACATCATCCAATCCTGGACCTAGAACTTGTAGTCAAGCTCGTGAAGAGGTCAATTATGCCCTAATTAGCAGAGTTGTTCAAACAGTTGAGCCATCTACAGTTCAAGAAGCCCTACAATCAAAATCTTGGAAAGATGCCATGGATTCAGAGTATCAGTCAGTGATGAAGAACAACACATGGCAACTTGTCGACCTTCCACTAGGGAAGAAACCCATTGGATGCAGATGGATATTCAAGACTAAGTATAAATCAGATGGGACTATTGACAAGTATAAAGCAAGGCTTGTAGCAAAGGGGTATGCACAACAAGAAGGCATTGATTATGAGGAGACATTTTCTCCCACAACCAAGATCAAGACAATCAGGATGATCTTTGCTCTAGCTACACAATTTGGTTGGAAAATCCACCAAATGGATGTGAAAAGTGCCTTTCTTAATGGATATTTGCAAGGAGTCTATATGACTCAGCTAGAGGGTTATGTAATACTAGGAAAAGAGATGATGGTATGCAGACTCATAAAATCTCTATATGGCCTAAAACAGGCACCCCGGGCATGGTACATCAAAATTGATGAGCATCTCATAAGTCACGGATTTGAAAGGAATCCTTATGACCCCAATCTCTACCTCAAAAATCAAGGGGGGGAGATTGTCATTGTGGTTTTTTATGTCAATGATCTAGTCATTACAGGTAGTTCTATGAAGATAATCAATGCAACAAAGAAGGATTTTAATCGATCATTCGACATGACAGATCTCGGGCTCATGCACTATTGTCTTGGGTTGGAAGAATGGCAAAAAGAGAATCATATCTTTGTGTAGCAATTGAAATACACCAAGAAAATGCTTGAGAAATTCAGGATGATGGACTTCACTCCTATTGCTACACCTATGGAAGCGAGACTTCAGTTATCTTGTTCCGATCCATCACCACCGGTGAATGCAACTCTTTATCGATAGTTGATCGGGAGTCTAATTTACCTGACATATACTAGACCAGATATCAACTTTGTAGTCTGTTGGTCGTCAGATAGAATTTTACGAAGAGCAATAGTCAGGGGACAAGAAGTCCCTCCTCTTTAATGGGAGAGGTTCCCTTATTCAGAAATGAACTTATTTACAAATGTACAAGACATGATTTGTTGGTTAAACTTGGATATTACGAAAGTGTTTTCTATGAAGATCATCAATTACAAAAGGACTGAGGAAAAAGAGTATGGGGAAAGAGCAGAAAGGCAACATGCAGAATTATAGATATCAGAGTAATTCTTTATGTATGCGAAGTCACAGTAAATTGAAACAAGATCATTTGTATTGGATAAATAAGATGGAATTCAGAGACACAAAGTTCTGTAAATAACATCTGCTAGAACACAAAGTTTCTTAACATAACACAGATTCATTAATCAAGGACGCAAAGTTCCTTCTTGGTTATACAAGATCACCAGGCTCGCAAAGTTGAAGAGTATGCAATCGGTGAGACTAACAAACTTGAGACAAATGATCTTCACAAAGAAAATAAATGAAAGCTTAGGAATAATAGAGATCAGATAGACAAAGAATGGAAAGTCCTTATGTATTGATTTCTTTATAATCTATTTACACTTTTCAGAAAATAAGCCAAGTTCTTCCTTCTTCAAAATGGTGTGAAAAGGCCATTATATAGCTTACAAGTCAGTTACTCTTTATAACTACTTCTTTTAACTAAAGATTAGTTAAGGATTGCCAATCGCAATACCTCAACTTATTACAATGAATCCGAGAGAAAGAAATAGAAAAGAAGAGAAGAATAAGGAGAAGAAGACAGGTGGTCGGTCACTGAGAGGGACCCACTGACTTCAAAATTCACTACCTGAATCTCTTCAATGACTCGGCTATATCTCTGCCACGAGGGACTGACGTGTTTGTCGTAAATTGAGTCCAAAATCCCACACACTTCTCCATCTCTTTATCAAACTCAACATGAGTATGATAATCTTTGTTTGCTTCTTCAATGGCAGATTGAAGAGAGCAAATCTCCTTCATTTTCTCCTTGGAGATGGAACTTTCCTTGAATAAGTTATCTTTGACAAAAGCTCTGAATTGAGCTTTGATTTCTTGCAAGGAAAGGGAAGTACCAGAAGTCTCATCCTGAAGATGATAGTGTATGTCTTTGAAAGAAGAGATAACCAGTGTCTTGAAAGCTTCGCCCTTCTGCCAACTATTCTTCAGTTCTCCCAAAGCCTCCTCCAGGACTCTGATCTTCCACTCCACGCTGTAGACCCGAGACTTCGACAGATTATCCTTTGCATCATTAAAGACTTTACTTGCTAACAAAACGTTCTCATCTGCCTATCCCATGAGTCGGAGGTCTACTATGCAACTGCTCCAGAGTTTGAGCTCTTTATCAATGATTCCAATAGTAGAGGAGAGCTTCAGTTGCACATTGCTCACCTTTTCATGGAGTTTGAAAGCTTCATCGATGAAGTTTAATCCAAAAACAAGCATGTCATCCACCAGGGCTTCAATAGCTCTGCCATAGACAGAATACTTGTGCATATCTTTGATACTCTACACTTCATCTTGGTTTAGAATTACAGGAGGTGGGAGAGTAGTCAATGGGTAGGATCCAAAACTTTGTCCTTAGACAAAAGAGACTTGATGAAACCTGTGAGAACTTGGGCCTGTTCTTCCAACTGTTCAATAGTTTGTTGGCCTTTCTCTACCCTCCCAATGACTCTTGTGATTGTTTCCTGGAGGTTGTGAATTTCACCTTCAGGGGTAGACTCTCCCATCGGGATTCTTGAGAGCTCTAAGTCAGATACCTGCAAGTCCTACTCTGATTTATCCGTTGTAGGCCTGACAATCTCCAGGAATTGCTGACCTTGAGCATCAGACACTATTCTAGAGGTAGTTCTAGCTTTCTTGACACGAGAAGGAGTGGTGCCCAACAAGGCTGCGAAAGCATAAAAATTTGACCCTGAACTCCGAGAGGAAAATTTCCTCTTCCTTTTGTCAACCAAAGGTTGCACCCACGTAAAAGAGGAAGAGGAATCAACAGGAGGAGCAAGGGGACCAAGAGACAGAGAACTCATGACGCTCAAGGTCTGCGCAGCTGTTGACTCGAGTTGAGAGGTGAGTGGGGCACTTGGGGCAATTGCGGTAGAAGAGTCAACATCAGCTGAAAGTGTAGTGCTCTGGATTTCTTTATCTTTATCATCTGGATCTTCAGGAGCACTTGCAAGAGTTGGTACTTCGCTTTCTTCAATTTCACTGAGAACAATGATGTTCTCTGGTCCCATAGGCAACTCTGCCTACTTTCTTTGAGGGTCACTTTCCACAGGCTCCTTCTTAACCTCCTTGAGCTTCTTCTGGTACACTTGAGTGGATGAAGGAGTAGAAGCTGCAGGTCCTTGTATTGATGAGGCAGGAGGGGTCTTCACTGGTGTTTCTGACCTTGGAATAGATGCTTCTCTTCTTGATGTTGAAGCATCCTTAGAAGAGGATTCTCCTGAATGCCTCCTGAATTCTCAAACCATCCTGTCAAACTAGACCTTAGTCCTGACTAAGACTGGAGCAAGGATCTCAGCCAGATCATCCCTCTCTTTCCTATTCCAATCCAGGTCCTCCAAAGGAGTGTGCTTAACCACATTTTCATACTCATACGAGTATAAGATCAAAGTTTTCATCCTGGAGACCTTCAGGAACTTAGTACAGACTGATTTCTTGGATCAATTGTAGGGAGAACCTGCCACAATGCCTTCTCCTGGCCTCAAAATCATCTGCACAGTCAGCCCAGTAGTCTTCTGTATCTGCCCTATGATGGTAGATTATCTTGATGTTCTATTCAATAAACTTCTTCAAGTCAAAGCAGGTTCTTGGCTTGAAGAAATGAACGGTGATAGGTACCAGGGCTCTCTCTATGTTCTGTGCATCCAGGGTTGTTTTACAAGTGTAGTTTCCCAGAGAGATGGGAAAGTGCAAGCCAGAAATCTTCTTATCTCTGCAAGTTCTGTGCAACTTGTCTAGTTGCTTGCATATTTCTATCAAGGCCATTTTATCATTGCAGAACATGGGCAGTCTCAGAGGGGCGCCCTCATAGCCGGCGAGCTTGATATAAGAGAATTTCCTGAACTGGATGAAGTAAGCACCGTAGTGCGATATTATGAGTCATAGCTTCATCTGAAAATCTCCTGGCAGTGTCACCTTCGAGCAGTCTGACCATGTACATGGTGAAAGCATCATTGACCCTTCTGAAATTACAATTGCTGGTCTCCAGGGTGAACTGTGGACAGTAAGCATATACTGGATCATCTTTGTGTGCATCTATATAAGAAAAACCGAACCACTGCCTTGATGCTACCAGAGTGTACATCAGGTACGAAGTCATAAAAAATTTCTTCGTTTGCTGCACATTGGACAGCTGCTCTGTCAAATTCATGCTTATGATTTCCGCCCACTTGATATTCTGCGTTCCTTCGCACACCATGCTGATGAGCGGGCACATCCAGAAGTGAAATTCGTTGGTAGAGGGCAAACCCATAACCCGAGCCCAGCAAGATTATGAAGTCTGACAACTCTTCATTGAAATCTGCTCGGAAGAGGCTTTTGGTCAGATGAGAAGCTCCCTTCCTAGGGTTTATTAAGCCAGGACTTCGGCCACTCATGCCTTATATTTGTCACTGTCCTTGGACGAACAGGGCATGTGCTTGATCCCCGGGAAACGACTATGGAATTATCCATCTCTAGAATCCTCAGAGCAGTGCTAATGGCGGCAGCATCCAGTTTGGCGATGAGTTCCCCGTGTATATTAGTCAATTCGCTCGAAGCGGGGTCGAAGTGAGCTCCGCATGAAAGCACGGTATCAGCACACTGTACTGAGATTGGGAAACCTCCAGCAAAAGCCAAACCACTATCGTGAATCATCTACGCCATTGGTGTAGGGTTTGCGTCTGCCATTCTTGCCCAAAAATCACTGAAATCAAGATGACAAGCTTCGCTGTCCCCAATATTGCGAACGGCAGACTCAAGTGGAGAAATTTGTTCCTGTCCCTGAAACTTGATCTTCATATTGATAGTAGCTAGGAGGACAGAGCTGCAAACCTAGACTCGGAAAGGAATTACAGAGGGAGGGGATACATGCACAGGTTTTCAAATTGCAAGGGTTCTAACAAAAGATAGCATGGAAGTAGTGCAAAAAATGCAAAGGGGAAATGCTCATTATATAGCCGTTTAGGAGAGAGAAAGGTCATAAATGTGCATTTAATACATACCCACCAATTTGAATAAGCATGATATTCAGGTAGAGCGGGAAAAATAAGCACGAATGACACTTGGTACGCTTCGGACATGTGAGACGCGAATGCACGAAACACGCGGCTCGGCCGATTCGGGTAAAGTAGGGAGAAGATGCACAAATGCATTTTTGGGACATTTGGGACGATGAACGCGCAAAGTACGCGATTCGGGTGTTTCGGCCGAAATTGGTTCCAAAAGGCCCGTTGAAGTTTGGGACATTTGAGACAAAAAGTTCCGCGAGAACGTGACTCGGTTCGGATGTTTCGGGCGAAAATGGAACAACTTAGCACTTTAAGCCTTGGGACGAGAAGCTCTGAAGTACGTGACTCGGGCGGTTTTGGCCGAAAATGTTACAATGGGTCTGGAGAAGTTTGGGACATTTGAGATGAAAACGCGTGAAGTACGCGGTTCGGGTATTTCGGCCGAAATTGGAACAGCTCGCACAATAAGATTTGGGACAGTTGGGACGAAAAGTTCCGACGGGCCTGAAAATGGAACAACTTCGGGGATTTCGGCCGATCGGGGAACAGAACGCACTTCGAAACTTGGGACACGCGGGACAAAAATGTCCGCCAGGCCCGAAATACATACAAAATGACCCAAAACACAGATTTTCTCAATTTCACGACTTAGGCACTTCAGAGAAAAACACTTAAACTCAAAATTTTTGAAATTTTTACTTTCACCAGAGCAGGGAATTTTGAGTTGGACAACAGCTAGCTCCTTCTGGGGATGACTTGGCATAAATTCAAGGGATGAGACAAGGCAAGAACTTAGACAAACTCAGGAGAAGCAGATCAGTACCTTATCCATTGGGCCACAGAGTCAAAAAGTAGACCAATACAGAGGACAACACACCAAAACAGAAAAGGAAAAAAAAAAAAAAAAACAAAAACACTGTACAGAATATACAAGGGACTCTCTAATCACCTAGAACTTGAACAACTTGAGATATTTCCCACTATAAGGAAGTGGGAGAGAAGAACCATCCATGTAATCAAGATAAAAGGAATTCTCACCAGCAAAGTGTCTGATCTTGAAAGGTCCGAGCCACAGGGAATCAAACTTTCCATGGCTGCCACGAGGTTCATGTCTTTTGTCCCATAACAGCACGGTGTCTCCAACTTGGAAATCTCTAAACCTAGCTTTCGTGTCAAACAGGACCTTTAGCTTCTACTGGTGAACAGATATCCTATCAGCAACCATCAATTTGTCCTCATTCAGTTTGTGCAGGTACATAATTCTCTTATCCAAAGCATCTCTGAAACTAGTATCTTCAATGGCCTTCATTAGGTGCAAGGCTAACAGTTCCACTGTCACTGGCAATTGAGCTTCTACTCCATATACCACTTGAAAATGAGACATTCCAATAGCTCTCTTTGGTGTAATCCTGTCTACCCAAAGAGCATCATAGAGCTTCTTGTGCCAGTTTCGTTGAGACTCATTGACCAACTTCCTTATGATAGTCACCAGATTTTTGTTAGTGGATTCTGCTTGCCTATTTCCCTGGGGGTAGTAATCTGAAGAGTGAGCCAAAGAAATGCCATACCCATAGCAGAAGTCCATTATCTCAGCTGAAGAGAAATTCGAAGCATTATCTGTTACAATCTTGTTAGGTACACCATACCTTACCAAGATGTTCTCTTTGATGAAGCTGCATACAACTTCAGAAGTAGTGCTCTTGACTGGAATAGCTTCCACCCATTTAGTGAAGTAGTCAGTGGCAATTAGTACATGAGTGTGACCAGCACTAGAAGCAAGATTAAGTGTACCAATGAATTCCAAACCCCACTGTTGAAATGGTTCCTCAATCACAACTGGCTTGAGAGGCAAAGAAGCCAATTTAGGTCTTCCCACAAAGGTCTGACAAGCCTCACATTTATCCACCCACTTGGATGCATCTTTGAACAAGGAAGGCTAGTAGTATCCTCCATGGAGTATCTTATGAGCTGTAACTATTGATGAATAGTGCCCTCCACATGCTTGATCATGAAAAGCTGAGAGCAACTTTCTCTGCTGTTCCTTGTCCACACACTTCAAAAATCTCCCATATAAGCCACATTTGAACAAAGCATTTTCCCATAATACATATTGCACTGACCTCAATTTAACAGTCCTCTTTTCTTTGGCAGTTAAATGAGAAGGGCATTCCCCATAGGTGAGAAAATGGGCGATGTCAGCATACCATTCGTCAACTGAACTAAGGAATAGAATGGTAGGAAGGCCAACTTTGTTCTCCAATAATTCATGCTTGGCTCCTTCAACAATGAGCTCACAAAGACCTTTTCCACAAACCAACTTGGTCGGCTTAATGTCAATGTCATACTCTTGGACCTTAGCAACCCAGTTCCCTCTCTTAGATCCAAATTCTTGTTGTGTGAGGATTGACTTAATAGTTGTATTCCGGACCAATACCATGGAATGAGAGTTGAGGATGTAAAAGCGAAACTACTTGACAACTTTAACCACTACAAAAGCATGTTTCTCCATCATGGTGTATTTCAACTCGTGATCTTTCAAAATATAGCTCATGAAAGTGATTGGTAGCTCATGCTCATTAGAGTCTTCTTGAGTTAACACAGCAGCCAAGGTATTATCTGTAGCATAGCAATAGATGATGAAATCTTTATTGAAATCAGGACAGGCTAAAACAGGAGTGTTAGCGATAGCTCTCTTGATACCTTCAAAGGATTCCTTTCCTTCAGAAGACCGAACAAATTTTTTCTTCCCTTTCATCATCTAAGAAATATTCAAAGTTAACTCTGCAAAATTAGGGATGAATCTTCTCAAGAAATTTATCTTACCGAAGAAGGAGTGCACACCCTTTTTGCTGGTTGGGAGAGGAATTTGTTGGATGGCTTGAACTCGTTCAGGATCAATCTTAATACCATCCTTGGAAACGATGTGCCATAATAACTTTCCCTCAGTGACACAAAAGATAGATTTTTTAGGGTTTAGAGAGATCCCATGCTCTCTGCATCTCAGCAGAACTATCTCTAGGTGATCAAAATGATCCGCTCTTGTCTTGGAAAACACTGTCAGGTCATCAAGATATATGACAATACATTTCCCTTTTAAGCTTCCAAAAGCCAGATCCATAGCCCTCTGGAAAGTGGCACCAGCATTAATAAGCCCAAAAGGCATTCTCTTGTAAGCAAAGGTGCCCTAAGGAGTAGTGAAAGCTGTTTTATGTTGATCTACAGTATCAACCTCTACCTGATTATATCCAGAAAATACATCAAGCATAGATAACATTTCAGATCCTGTTATTGCTTGCAATACTTGATCCATCATGGGCAAAGGATAATTATCTTTCAGAGAATCCTGATTCAGGTTCCTGAAATCAACACAGATGCGGATCTCACCATTTTTCTTCCTAACAGGCACAATATTTGCAATCCATGTTGAATGGTGAATGGGAAAAATAATTTTAGCCTTCAACAACTTATGTATCTCCTAAAAGATGGTGTCAGCTATTTTGGGGTTGTATTGCCTCTGTTTCTACTTGAAAGGCTTAATTCCAGGCTTAAGAGGAATAGAGTGCTGCATATCTTTTGGTTTGAAAGCTTTCAAATCTTCATAAGAGTAAGCGAGAACATCCTTATACCTTCTTAGAAGATCAATTGCTTTTCTCCTCTCATCTGATGTGCAACATTTTCCAATATTTACTAGCTTAGGGTCATTAGAACTCCCAATATCAATCTTATCATACTCAGCTGATTGCTGAGGCCTAGTGAAAGCTCTAGATTTCACATACCTGTCATGTTTATCAAATAGTTCCTCCAAACTCACCAAACCTTTAGGAATCTTGTTTCCTTTGAGATTGATGCACCCATCTTGATCTATTTCTTTCCCTTGGGCAACTGCTTGGTCAAAGGGCACACTCTCACGCGGTAGGTTCTCACTTCCCTCAAAATACAGTTGTTCGAAATTACCCTTGAGTTCCAGGAAGGAAAGCAAATGCTGATTATCATTGAAAACTTGCCAGTTATTGGTATTGTCAGGTACATGTTTCGCTCGGAATGTTTCAGATTCTGGGAATAGAGTTGCTTCTATCCTTTCATTCCTTTTAGAAATAGATAAGGTTAGGGCTAGGAGGAATACCTGTTGAACGTCGAGATGGTGTGCGCGTACCATAGAGAAAGATTAGGTTGACTGTGAAGAACTCCTTTTTGTCTTGGAAGGACTACCTGCAAATAAGAACACAAGACCACAAGATTTTGATTAGACAATAAATGAGGGAACTGCCTTGGGCCCAGGAAATATAAAACTTCCTTTCGAAGGTGGTCAGTTCCCCTGCTAATATGAATTAACACAAAAGACTGTAAGATATCAATTAAATTACTTCATTGAACTAGGTAGGGGAAAGGCTAGTTTTTGGTTATAGTCAGGATAACCGATACCGGTTGCTGATAACCGATATCGGTATGGTCTAGGATCTAAAGGTTGTGTTGTTTGGTAGTTGTGTTATTTGTAAGGCTGTATATAGGTGATATTAGGAAATAAGGTGATGCGAGGTAGATGAATGATAGTTAGATGCAATAGCACGCTGGTTAGTGGATCTAGGAATGGATTTGTGAGGATTGTGCTTCAAAAATTGTAAGAAATGTTATTAAAGAGGACATGCAAGATGTAACTTACTGGTTATTGACGAAGATGCAGGTCCAAGAACTCTGATGACAAAGGCAGAACTCTAGGTAGGATGGCTGGACAAACAGAAGATGAAATATCTCCCTCCCAATGATCAGCTGAGTATCTGAGAACTCTGGTTGTTCCGTTGCAATCTTGGGATTGATCTCCTTTTGCTGCAACTCTCCTTGTCTCTTCACTCGTCTCTTCTCGGCCAAGTGAAGATCCGAATGCTCTTGATCGCTCCCAATGATCTCTGTTGATTCAAAAATCCATTCACCCTTGTTTCTGGTTAGGGGAGCCCATTTTACAGGGAATTGATGGTGGTTACGTAACCAACGGCGGTCGAGTAGGAACCAGCATCGGTAAGGAAAAAGTAGGCTATTTTTAGTAAAATAGCCCACCTTCCCTACTTTTCTCCTAAGGGATTAGTTGCGGGCTTGGTCAAGTGACTAGAATGTTGGTTTTGGGTGCGAGAAAGGGGTCCTTAATCATGGGTGTAGGTGTAGACCAAGTTATAGGTCTTAATTAGGTTAGTTTAGGGTTAGGACTAGGTCACGATGAGGTGGCAAAATGAGGTGGTAGGTGAGGTAATGTGGATTTATCAATTACGAGGTAATTAATAAATAATTGTGTAAGGTTTAGGTGATGAGGTTAGGATACGAAATGAGATGCGGGTCACAAAGGGGTCGTAAGACACAAATTTGGTGTCTACATTAGCCCCTTATTGTCGTGTAGCTTGTTTTGTAAAGCTGCGCGGACAATAATATGAAGTGGTTTCTCCTGTTAAGGATATAGGTAATCCCCCTCAAATCTATCACAGATTGAGTGAACAGGAAATCAGGGATAGGGTTGATAAAGGGTAAATGTTGTAGAGAGGATGGTAAGGTGGTTGGGTAGGTCCAAGGAAGCAGATGCATGTTGAAATGCAATAGTATGACTAGGGTACATGATTTGACGAGCAAACCAGCAATGCATAGGCAAAGGTCGACAGTTTATCCAAACAAAGGTGATATAATCCTGGTATCCAAGGCATAGGAAGTAGCTCCAGGGTATATAACAGGTAAGGTACAGGAACGTTTAGGCATGTTCGGAAGTACCAAATGGTTGGTTTGGTTGAGATAAACGTCACGGTCTAAGTCTGGGAAAAGTTGGTCGACGGATCAAGTCAAGGACCCTAATCATACTAAAACACGAATAGGTGAGCTCGATTAAACAAAAAAAATGACAGGATGGGTGAATAAGAGTGTATGTTGGTGATGTTGGGTAGGGTATTGAAGTGGTACGGCCATGGGTCGGGCCAAGTTGTTGGGTTGCGGCCTTGGGTCGGGCCGGATGGGTAGGGTGAGGCCTTGGGTCGGGCCGGATGGGTAGGGTTGCGGCCTTGGGTCGGGCCAAATGGGTAGGGTGAGGCCTTGGATTGGGCAAAATGGTTAGGGTTGCGGCCTTGGGTCAGGCCAAATGGGTAGGGTGAGGCCTTGGGTCAGGCCAAATGGTTAGGGTTGCGGCCTTGGGTCGGGCCAAATGGGTAGGGTGAGGCCTTGGGTCGGGCCAAATGGTTAATAATGTTTGCATCAAAGGTTGATATAGGTGATGTTGGTGGAAAAGGGGTAAGAGTAAATAAGGGAAAAAAGTTAGGTGAGGAAAGGAAAAAAAACCGATATCGGTTATCTATGACCGGTATCGGTTAGGTAACCGATGGCGGTTCCTTAGGGCACGATTTGACTGGTATTGGTTCTATGTGAAAAACCTATAAAAAGAAAAATACGGTCGGTCATTGTCACTTTGTCAATTTGGAAATCAAATTAAGTTGTCTGAGGTGGAATATTGACATTGGTGCATTTGTTCGCTGAGGTGGCACTATTGGACTGGAGGAGTGAGTTGGTAGCGGGCCTGAGTGAGGAGGAGGTAGTAGTTGATTGGTTGAGGACCCAGAAGAGGACAGTTGGAGCCATGACACAGCCAGGAGGAGCAGGAGGAGCTGGACCAGCTAGACCACCACCACCCATCCCACCACGATGACGTGTCGTCGTACGGGTAGGTTCGAAACCCCTCATTGTGTTTATTTGATGTTATTAAGCTAGATTGGGGGTTTGGGTAGGAATTTACATGTTTTAGGAAATAATTAGAAAATGGAAATAATTCAAAAAAGGGAGAGGGTAGATAGGTGAAATAAGCCAAGGCAGCTAGGTGGGTAGATTTTTAGGGTGTTTGGGTGGGTATGTAGGTAGAAAGATGAAAAAATGGAGGTGGGGGGCCGTGCGGGGGTTCGGCTCGGGGAAATTATAGCGACCGATGTCAGTTGCTAAGCGACCAGCATCGGTCGCAAAATTTGCGGGCAGGGCGCTTTATGCTTGACCAGCGTCGGTCGTATATCGGCCAGCGTCGGTGGGTGTTGTGTGTTGTTTTGTTTTGTTTGTGTTTTTGGTTTGTGTTGTTTGTTTTATTTTTTTTAATGTGTTTTTGGTTTGTGTTTTTATTTTTGTTGTGTTGTTTTGATGTTGTTTGTGTGGTTTGTATTTTGTTTGTGTGGTTTTTATTTTGTTTTTGTTGTTTGTTTTGTTTGTGTTGTTTTTATTTTGTTTGTGTTGTTTGTTTTGTTTTTTTTTGTTTTTTGTTTTTTTTTGGGGTGTTGGTTGCGGGGTTTCGGTGTAATGTGAAGAGGGAGGGGGATAGTGGAGAAGATAGGTGGGTAGAGGGGTGGGTTAGAGAGTCGGGGTGTGGTGAAGATAGGTGGGTAGAGGGGTGGGTTAGAGAGTCAGGATGTGGTCGGGGGGATAAAAAGGGGGTATAGGTAGATATCGTGATACAGAGTAGGGCTAATGTAGTGGGTGGGTTTTGCAGGCACGTCAGTAGCTGACGATGTGGGATAGGATGCCTCCACTGTTGGTGCGGATGCAACCACATGTGTCCGCAGCGCACTGGGCTATCATGTGCGAGGTGGGACTCGGCGGAGTCCAGCGATATAGAGCGATCGACAGAGATCATAGTTTGATGGTTGCCCTCATCGAGAGATGGGATCCGGTGACCAATGTGTTCCATCTTCCGACTAGGGAGATGAATATCACATTGGAGGATGTGTATCGCATCCTTCGACTGCTGATCGAGGGAGAGGCAGTCTTCCAGGTAGATTCTGAGACGGCCATGGACAACATCCTACAGGTTTTCGGGGATGCAGCTGCGCTAGTGACATATCAAAGTGTGAGCATCGGGTATGGTGATATGTACCATGTGCACCGACATGAGACACGGCTTGCCGTGTTGATGATGATTAGGATCACCTGCTTCGCCCTCCCGGACTCAGAGGGAGGCCTCTTTCCATGGGCATTGATGGGGGTGCTTCATGAGATGGTGGAGGAGCACACCTGTTATGCTTGGGCACTAGTATATCTGGTGCAGTTATACAGGGAGCTGTGGGGCTATCGCCGGATGAGGTGATTCGAGATTTGTTCGACATTTTTACTTCACTGTTGGGCATATGAGCACATCATATGCATCAGACCAGTAGGGTTACCCCAGCAGCCAGGGCCACAGGTCATATACAGATACGGCTTTCAGAGGTGGTGGGGGTCGTGGGACAGCCACGAGCAGTGCTTGCAGGGCAGGACGTCGCCTATTACAGGCATTTATTAGAGGGCCTGACAGCGGTAGATATCGTATGGAGACCTTACAAAGGTCATCACTCGCACAGAGGAGCCTGAGTATAGTTACGCTTGATCCAGTATACTTTCTGGATAGCAAGACGGAGGCCGGGAGAGTACGAGAGGATACCCTTAGAGAGGGTACGCAGGCAGATGGGGCTGCGATAGGACAAGCCACCTCCCTTCCCTCAGTACAGGAGGGATGATGTAGAGGCCCCACTGCCTACGCCACAGCTCGTGGATCCAGATTGGGTTGCTGAGAGGCTGGCAGATGATACTGTAGATGATGTTGGATGTACGGGAGCATATATGGTTTGGTGGGCTGGTCAGAGAGTAGTGAGGGTAGCACAGCCTGCACAGCTAGAATTGGTAGCGGTGATGGCAGAGCGAGATCAGCTCAGGGGTCAGGTACAGCTATTACAGGGGCAGCTGGCTACTGCACAGGCACAGATAGGTGTTTTACAGGGGTAGCTAGCCCAGGCGTAGGTACAGGCATAGGCACAGGCACAGGCACAGGCACCACCACCAGCAGCGGCACAACCACAACCCTAGGCACAGGCATAGATACCACCACAGCCACAGGCACCACCAGCGGCACCATCACAGGCACAGGGGGCACTGGTAGTAGGAGTCCGGGGACCAGCCCCAGCACCTACGGTGGCACGGGATAGATATATGGAGGTGAGAGCGGAGGCCCAGTACTATCAAGATGTTCTTGATGGTACCGGAGCTAAGTATCAGCCATATGCAACACATAGAGCAGAGACCTCTCATAGCCAGAGGTCTCAGGGAGGTGCAGCCACAGCCGGTGTGTCTGTTACAGGTAGGAGGCGGGAGGTAGGACAGGGACCAGCAGGCAGACAGGCAGAGGGAGGTGGAGAGAGCTGAGGGGTCCCTGCACATTTGTATATTAGGCATGGGCACCGGTCTGCGAACCGGTTGTGTTTGATAGAGGCCTACGTGCCTACATTGATTCATTGATTCATTCATTTATTATAGACCGGCCTGCGAGCCGAGTACGGGTTGTACAGTTGATACTGGCCTGCGAGCCGAGTATATTTTTGATATGAGGGGCCGGCCTGTGAGCCAAGTCGATATTATTGACATTTATTGTGGCCTGCGTGCCGGATTTGTTGTTATATTATGAGATCACAGAGGCCCCGATGTAGGGCACGTTGTATATTTGAAACCTTGTATATATATATAGATATGATAATTTGACCCACATGCTGTGTTCAAAATGTTTTTAAGTATTTCGTCAATGGTTTGTGATATAGGTTGTATGATGAGTTTAATTGACATGTTGATATATTGATGATGTTGATGTCTTTTACACGTATATATGGATGACATGTTATATGATGAAATGTTGCATGTTTTGTTGCTGGTTTTGTGACATTGAATGTATGTATCTGATGAGTTGGATCCAAATGGTGTATAGATTGATAGTTTTTTTGATATCCTTAGATGATGGCATGTTTGTTTTGGTAATGTAGATAGATGATATGGATGAAATCGTAATGAGAAGTGGATTGGATGGACAAATATGGATAATGGTGTTGTTATGCAGGAAAAGAGGTGGGCGCGATAAAAAATTAGGTAGAAAATGAAGAAAAGAACTATGTTTCAAAAAGGCAGGTGTATAACCGATATCGGTTAGGTAACCGACGCCGGTAGTTAGTAGACCGATATTAGTTATGTAACTGATACCGGTTATTTAGGTATGAGCTTTTCTAAAAATAGAAAAGCTAGGGTGGCAACTTAAGTTCTAATTTTGAGAGCCATGCAAGAAGTTAAATACGCGAACGCGACGCTTTTTGACGACTGAGACAGGTAATTGCATGAGAGATTTGAGTGATAAGGAGAAAAGAGACAGGGAAAGTGAATGTGATCTGAGATTCAAAAGGCAGAAAGGTGAATTTGAAAAGGGTGGTGATCATGGCAGAATGAGGAGAAGCATCCAGCAGGCAGGGACGAGAGGGAAGACAAGTGCCACCTCAAGCTGCTGTAACTCAAGAGGTAAACGTTTTGGTTGTGATTTGATTACTGCATGTTTTGTGAATAAGATGGGGGAGAGTAGGTGGGTAGATATGAGAAAGAAAACATGATAACAAGGGTTATAAATGAGGTGAGTGTTACGTGGTAGGTAATCAAGGGTTTCGGGTATGTCTGTGTATACAGAGAGGAATAAACGAGCAATTTATTGTCGTAGGCGGTGTGTTTTGGCAAGGCTGTATGAAGGTAACAGTGACCGATAGCGGTTAGGGATAACTGGTATCGGTTACTGAACCGCTACCGGTTATTTATAACCGATACCGGTTACTGGAGGAATTTCCAGAATGTGAGAAAAACCCTTAGGGATTTGATGGATTGAATGGTTGTTTGTTGTTTTGATGTATGCAGGCAGAGGCAGGGTTGAGGATGAATGATAGTGTGCCAGCGCTGTTGTCACGAATCTGAGCGGATGTAACACCAGTGGAATGGACATTGATAAATCATTTGGGGTTAAGTGGAATCCGCTATTATTCACGAATCGCACGTAACCATGCTATGTTGCAGGCATTGATTGAAAGATGGAATCCAGAGAAGAATACGTTCTATTTGCCAATAGGGGAGATGACAGTAACATTGGAAGATGTGTTCCATATTTTGAGGCTCCCTATTACAGGAAAACCAGTATATCAAGCATTACTTGGTGCAGCGCGGGGAGCGATAACAACAGTATTTGGTCCATATGCACGAGATTTGACACAACGAGGTTTTTCATTCACATATGGGATAATATATGCAGCACACCCTGAGGAGACAAGGTTAGCAGTGATATTAATGATAGCGGTAGGGTATTATGCACTACCGAGGGCAGATGGGGGAAGATTTCCAAAGGCATTGATGTGTGTTATTTGGGAGATGATAGAAAGGAACGTGAATTTTTCATGGGCACCTGCATATTTGGCGGAACTATACAGGGGTTTATGGGCTTGTAGGCGAAATCACAGGATGACACTGGACTGTTCATACTTGTTACACTGTTGGGCCTATGAGCACATTGTTTGTGTGTGACCAATAGGCCGACCCATCTAGTCAGGAGAGACCGGAGTACAGAGGTTGGGGTTCAGACGATGGGTCCAGATAGAACAAGAGGCAAGATCCCAGGCTGTGACGGGTGACATTGAGTATTATAGGCAGGTATGGGAGAGGGTGACGATTGCGGATATCTGTTGGAGGCCTTACGGGAACTATATGGTAACAGAGAACAAAGCTGAGGAGTTGAGGGGTGTAGAGCGATTGAGGTGGATCGCGGGGCATAGGCTAGGTGAGTATGAGAGGATTCCTCTAGATCGCATGCGGCGACAATTTGGATTTGTGCAGGACATACCGCAGGCTTATAGACCATATATGAGGATCGATGCCGAGGCAGCATTCTCACCTCCCCGACCAACACCTCTAGAAGGTCCTGAAGAGGTAGCAGCCGATCGTAGGGTAATAGATGCAGGAATGACAGAGGCCTATAGATTATGTTGGGTAGCAGAACTGCGAGGTGTATGTGATCGTCCTGACATAGCTATGATTACAGCAGAGAGAGATCGTCTGCAGAGTTTAGTTCAGCAGCTTCAAACACAGGTGAATGAGACAAGAGGATTGTTAGCGGTTGCGGAGTCACGGGTGGAGAGACTAGAGGCTGGAGTCCTCCATGTGAGAGGGCGTATTCATATGTTACCGGAGAGATTGGCATATCAGTGGGCGGTACCAATAGCTGTGGTACCATTGAGGATAGAGAGGCCTGGCGAGAGGCGTCGACGATCACGATCATCCCCTGGGTTGGGATGAGTTGTGAGGGTCTAAGTAAATGTTATCGAGGTATAAGAATAAATAAGGATGCTGACCTACGTGTCGATGATAGAGAAGATGTATTTGTTTAACATCTAAATAAAACTGAATATGTATGTTGATTTGAGTTATGATAATAATAAGAATGTTGTCGTTTTGACTGTTTGTGTTTTGAAAAAGGATAAAAGAGGAATGTGATTAAATAGAAATACACAAAAATATTTATATTTACCACACATGATAGGTTATGGTAGGGGATGGTCGAGCTAACCTTGGGAGACCCCATGTCTCCGAAGTGCTGCCTACATAGCCCATTGCACAAAGCAAGGAGGGGCCTCAAACCAATGTAGTTCTCCCTTAGGACCAGGGAGAGGTGAATTTAGGCAACTTGGTACGATTAGAAAATTGGTTGGTTGGTAAAAATGTTGATATTAATATTGGTAAGGTAAGGTTGAGGGTGTTGGTAATGAATTGGTGATGTTGTAAAAGGTATAAGGGAAGCGAAAGTTAGCCTACCCAAGTGGTAGGGAATCATGCCCTGATTAAGATCTACACACAATCCTAGATGCGAGGCAAAGAGGAAAGATTTCTCCGTAGGTGAAAAGAGCTAAACAAACCAAAAAAAAGGGGCAATAGTAAATAGGGGCAAAAAGTGAGAGGACCTAGGAAGATAGCATTTATGAAAAAAAAAGTTAGGAGGGATAGATTCAGGATCTATCGACTCTGTGGGTGATGAAGGCAAAATGGGTGATGATGCTTCGGTAGGGGTGACGTCGTTGTCTTCTAGAAGACAACTGACATGAGGTTCCTCTGCTTAGGTGTTTCAGGAAAACTGAGACCAGTGCGATCATTGTGTTTGCGTGTAGTCACGGGAATGAGTGTATGTCGGCCTTGTTCATAAAGACCAAAACCAAAGCCTTTCCAAGCATAGCAAGTCAAGAAGGTGAGGGCGAAACAACGATTTGTCAAGTATTGAAAATCGGATTGGAAGGGAACCACACCAAGAGGGGGTTCAAGGGTAATGGAGGATGTGTCAACAGCCCCATACGTTAGGCTGGTGCGGCAATGGGGTGGTCCGTAAGAGATTACTTCCCCCACACGACGGTCATAGGTAGGATGTGCATGTACTTGTCCGTACTCCTGTGGGGTATGGAAAGAACTAACGTTATATAGGCGATACTCTCCCAGCGTAAGGCGTTGAAAAACATCTACTAAGGGGTCTGCGGTTGGGATGTTAGCTGCGGGAAGGGAAGTGGTTTTTATGATGGTGGTTTCATCAATTGAAGGCGTAGGTGCGGTTGAAGTACATGGTTGAGACACATTTGAAGAGGATGGTTGGGTTGAATGAATGGGTGTCTTGATTGGTACAAGCACATCGTTAGGGCAGTATACTATATTGCAGGTTTTAAAGGGGGGAGGATCAGCTTTTACGGTGTAGGACTTCCCCTCGTACTCAAATTTTATGCATCTATGTAATGTTGAGGGAACGCATCCCATAGCCCGGATCCAAGGGCGACCTAGCAATATGTTATATTGGAACTCTCCTTCAAGAACATAGAAGAGTTCGGGTAAAGTACGTGGTCCTAAACCTACCGAATGTTGAGGATCACGGTGCCTAAGGTAGAGGTAATAGCGTCATTGAATGACCGCAACACGATGGGATTGACACACATGTAGCTAGAAGGGATATTCATTTGTTGGAAGGATTTTGAAGAGATGATGTTTAGGCTAGTGCCCCCGTCAATCATAACACGACGTACCCGAATGTCCCAGACGTAAGCTGAGATGAAAAGGGCAGGGTCAGGATCTTCTGTACCAAAGTCAACAATTTCATTTTCAGAGAAACTGACTGCCGCAGCTTGTTGTACAGAGACAGAAGTGGTTGTGATAGTGGGTTGTTTGGTGAGAGAAGCAACGTGATTGGGTGTTAGAATGGAGGCAAGAGGCAGGGTTTCATTAGGTAAGACTTCGATCCCTTGAAGAATTTCAACGAGAGCTTGTCGATGAGATTCCGAAGTCTGAATGAGATCATATAGTGTCATTTTTACGGGTGATTGGTGAAGCTGTTTGATCGTGGCTCGATGGGAAACTCCATTAGAGACTGGGTAAGTGGGTCCATGAATAACCACTTTGGGTGGTGGTGCACTCGGGATGCTGGATGGAGAAAGAGAGGATGCATGTGTGCTTTCTTTCGCTTTCTCGTTGTTTTTCTGCGCTCGAGTAGCAACACTAATCATAATAATCTCGTAGACCTGAGATGAGGAAGATGGTTGGGATAAATCATGGTCTTCAAGAGGTGGGGTTGTAATAATGATAGATCTTGGTGAGGTGTGGGGACAGATGGTATATAGTAGAGGGAATTGAAGCTAAAGGTCTCTCCCTTCGTAAGTTGTCTTTCTTAACCTTTGTATCTGGGAGAGGTGTGACTAACGAAGGATGGTTTTTAAAGCTTTGCATCCCTCCACATCATGTCCTGGTGTGCGGTGATAGGCACAGATTTTAGACTCATCATAACCTATAGGTCGAGGTTTTAGACGGGTCATAAGGTCTAAGTGGGGGTAGGGAAATGGTCGCATTCTCCACCAACATAGCAAGGATTTTGGCGTAAGATCCTTTGAGTGGGTCAAAATCGGAGGAGGATGAGGGTATTGGTTGTGCGGGTTTTGGTAATGTTTGGGTGTGGTTGGTTCATACGGGTGGTGGTATAGCCGAGGGGTGTTGACATGTGGTTTTCACTAAACGTGGTTTCTTTGGCATAGAAGCTATATTCAGCTGGTTAGATGATGAGGCTATAGATGACGTGGTAGCGGGAAACAACCACGGAGAAAGGGGAGTGACAGAAAATAAATCCTTTGATGATGGAGTTCGTTTAGGGTTGATGGGTGGATAGGATACGTGGGGTGACAATGTTGATATACCCTTTGATCTCTGTATAGGTGCAGAAGGCGTAGGTCATTTTGAAGAAAATGTAGGAGGTATGATATATTGATGCAAGGTGGAGGGATGAGGTCCCAATATGGAAGGTAGGTGTGACGATGATGGTTTTGATTGTGATAGAGGCACGGATTGAGTTTTTCTCCTAGGTGGTGGGGTGGCTTTATTTTTGGATAAATCGAATCGCTTAGGTGGGTGCGTTAGACTGGGCATTGGTGAGGTCCCAAGTGTAGGGGAAGATTTGGTTAGGTTAATAGAGGTGGATGGGCTACTTGGTATAGATACGGGGGGTGAGAATGAGGACATAGGCATTTTGAGTTTCTGTAAACACTTAGGGTATATGGTAGAGGTGTCTGGATCGGTCACCTGCATTTGAGTAGAATAGGGGGTACTCAAACGTTCCCATAGGACTCGTCTATCTTCTGGAGAATGACAATCTTCAGGCATGAATTGTAAATTTGGTACGGAAGAAAGACGGGTTGTGATTCCAGTCCACTGTGGGTGTGATACAGGGGGTAGATGAGGTACTGTATCAATAGATATTAAGAGGTCGACCGGTTGTTGGAAAGATTTAGGCGATGAAGGACTAATAGGCAGGAGGGCATGTTTGAGAGGGTCTGTTATGGTTAAAGAATTTGGTGATGTTGGTGCAAGATATTTCTCGTCTAAGGATGTCAAAAGGAGTGGCGAGCCTTCCTCTTGTGCAGCAAGAGCGGTAGAAGGGGACGTTTGGGAAATAGATAAATTAGATAACATCCGTTCGCAGTCTTGTAGGGATGCGGTGTAAGAAGACTCTTTGATGAGAAGAGAAGTCTGGGTAGTTAACTCTTTTATGGGTAAAGGAATGATTTTGCTTTGGCTTGATGGTGGTGAAGGAGGTTCAGACTCCTGTGTTAGTGGAGAGGCTTGATTCAAAATTTTCTTGATAGAGGCTTTTGGCTGGGAGTCGAAGACTGCATGGATCTCATGAACACTCTCCTCGGCTAAGATATCTTGGTTTACGTTACTGTTGGACGAGTGATTTGGGAATGGTTTGTTGAATATTTTCAAATTTCGGTTGGCAGGGGCATTAGGATTATCGAGGGTTATATCACTTGTGTCAACCATTTCCTGCACTATGTTTTTCAACATTTTGCAGTTTTCATGACTATGTCCTTTTACGCGGTGAAAGTTACAGAAGTCATTTTCTTTGTACCAGGAAGGTATAGCGCGGGTAGAATCAAACCCGAAGTGGAGTTTAACAGGAGGCAAGGTGATAGCTCTGACTTTGAGCAATTTTTCCAAGATGACAACATAAGTTTCTCCCAAGGGAGTGTAATTGATGGGCTCGGCTTTGTACTTATAGGTGGTTTTTGGTGGGGTATTAGACGGTGTTTGAGATTTGACCATCACCGCGTGGACAACTCCTTTTGATTTTGAAGAAGTGGACATGTGAGGAGTGGTGGTGTTTGGTTTATTGATAGAATTTGGAGTTCAGAAATTGGGGTTTTTGAGCCATGGTAAAGGCCTCATCAAATGTGCGGAAAGTTTGAATTTGAAGAGTAGGAGAAATGTGCTTAGCACATGCCTGCGTAAAAAGTTCGATAAGTTCAGCCTTAGGAAAGGCATATGTAAGTTGGTTGATAAGGCCCCGCCATCGTCCAATGAAATTTGTGATAGATTCTTCTTTGAATTGTCAGATGGCATAAAGGTCGGTGATAGATACTTTCTTGGCAATGTTAATGGAGAAATGATCCAAGAAATATTGGGCTAGTTGGCTAAAAGAGAAGATTGAGTGCTGGGTTAAAGCACTGTACCACTCCAAGGCAGGTCCTGATAAGGACATGGGAAAGGTGCAGAGTAATAAGGCATCATCATGAGCAATCAAATAACAAGCATGTCTAAATGATCGCAAGTGTTGTTGAGGGTCCTCTTTACTGTTAAAATGGGTAAATTTTGGTAATTCCCATTGAGGAGGATATGAATGAAGGGGGACAGAAGGGTGAATAGGCTCCCGACAAACTTGCTCGTATGTCAAGGTGCTACGACTTCCTGAAACAGAAGCCTCCAGGTTTTGCATTTTTTCCATCATTTATTTAATGAAATCCATGGTTGGATGAGATGATGGTGTGATTGTGGTAAACGGAGGAAAATTGGGCCAAGGACCACCGCTAGACACTGGTGGGGTTAAGTGTTGATAAGGTGTGGAGGATGAATATGTTGAGGTGACAGAATAGGGATGTCCCATATAAGGTGTTGAGGTCACTGGATACGTGTATGGGAATGAAAAGGTAGGCGGAGCTTGAGAAGGAAAGCTCGTGTGGATAGGTGGCAGAGAGCAAGTCATGAACGGAGCAGTCTGCAAGAGAGATGAGGTAGGGGCAGTCGGCGGTAATGATATGTGGGGTCCGAGATTAACCAAAGGAAAGCTAATCTGAGCCGTATGAACCTCTGAAGCCGTCGGATTGGGAGACGGGGCTAGAGATGCAGGAAGCAAGGTGGTATTATCAGGCGGAGTGGGAGCTAAATGAGCAGCTATACTAATAGGCATACCAACAAGGAGCTGACCATCAGGCGTACGGTCAGGGGTATGGGACAAATAGTATTGTACAGCACTAGAATTAGCATCCAGAAACTTGGCAAAGTCCTTATCTCCTACAGGAATTTGGGGGATCTCACTGGTGTCTGTAGGATTCCCCACATAATGTGAAGGGGGTGATTCAGGTAAAGAAATAGAGCAAGCATGTGAAACCATGGCGGCGGCTTGCTTTCGAGTGATAACAACCATGGACAGGAGTTCACAGTAGGGTTTCAATCTGTCAGGAATAGAAACAAACTCAGACTGGTAAAGTTGGTAGGTTGTTGGTTTGTCAGGAATTGGAAAAGAGAGTAACCGATATCGGTCTAGTAACCAATGTCGGTTATACTATAGCCGACGTCGGTCAGGTAACCGATGTCGGTGTAAGAAGTCTGGGCTAACAAGATATAAAAAGGCTGCTAATTTGATTTTTAACAACGTTTAGTATACGTGTCCAATTATTGATCACAGAAGACAGAGTATGAGAAAGAAAGCAGGACTAAAAACAAGCAAGATGCACACACAAATCTAGAGATTAACCCTAGGGTTAATTTTAATTATCGTGGGCTTATGCCTTTAGACGTAGAATGATGTCAGAATCCTAAACAAGAGACTTAGGGGAAATGTCAAGTTTGTTTTGGCTTATAAGGTTACCTCAATCGGGCGGAGGAATACCGCGGAAAAAGGGGGATGTTTGAGCTGTTGTGTTAATTGTGAAGTGATTCGGTATGTGTTGTGCAGTGAATGTAAGATTAATTTCCTGTCAATACCGTGGATATCACCCCCACGTGTACGACCTGTTACTTAATCTACGTTCACTAGAATTGAAAAACAACAAGCAGGAATGCAATGCACGTGTTTTAAACCCAAATCGAAAATTATGTTCGATGAAGCAAGAGAGATGACTTTCACTAATGCGAAACTAGTAAAAGCACGAGCAAATTCTTTTACGAAATAATATAACCTTGTGAATAAAGAAGAAGAAAACAGCAAGTATGCTTCCTAAAATGAAAATAAGCAAGAGAAGACAGAAACCCAAGATGGGTCCCACCGGGCGCGCCAAAATGTTTCACTCGGAATGTTTCAGCTTCTGGGAATAGAGTTGCTTTTATCCTTTCGTTCCTTTTAGAAACAGATAAGGTTAGGGGCTAGGAGGAATACCTGTAGAATGTCAAGATGGTGTGCGCGTACCGTAGAGGAAGATCAGGCTGATTACGAAGAACTCCTTTTTGTCTTGGAAGGACTACCTGCAAATAAGAACACAAGACCACAAGATTTTGATTAGACAATAAATGAGGGAAACTGCCTTGGGCCCAGGAAATATAAAACTTCCTTTCGAAGGTGGTCAGTTTCCCTACTAATATGAATTAACACAAAAGACTGTAAAATATCAATTAAGTTGCTTCGTTGAAACTGGGTAGGGGAAAGGTTGGTTTTCGGGTTTTGATCAGAGAAACCGATGGCGGTTACTGATAACCGATGCCGGTTACTGATAACCGATACCGGTGGGTTCTAGGATCTATAGGTTGGTTGTTTTGTGGGGTGGCTTTGTGGGGTAGTTGTGTTGTTTGTAAGGCTGTATATAGGTGGTATTTAGGAAATAAGGTGATGAGAGGTAGATGAATGATAGTTAGAGGAAATATGTATGCTGGTTAGTGGATTCAGGGATGGATTTATGAGGACTGTAATCCAAAAGGCATAAGAAATGTTATAACAGAGGACATGCAAGATGTGACTTACTGGTTTTGATAAAGATGCAAGTTGATCTCCTTTGATGTAAACACTTCTGGTATTTCCACTCATCTCTGCTCGGTCAAGTGAAGATCTGGACTCTATTTTTCGCTCCCAATGATTTCTGTTGACTCGTTGCTTTGATCAAGTGAAGATCTGGACTCTCTTGATCGCTCCCAATGATCTCTGTTGATTCAAAAATCCTTCGATCCTTTGTTTTTGGTTTGGGGAGGCCATTTACAGGGAACCGATGGCGGTTACGTAACCGACGGCGGTCGAGTAGGAACCGGCATCGGTAAGGAAAAAGTAGGCTATTTTTAGTAAAACAACCCACCTTCCCTGCTTTTCTCCCGAGAGATCAGTTGCGGGCTTGGTCAAGTGGCTAGAAGGTTGGCTTTGGTTCCGAGTAAGGAGGCATTAGTTATGGATGTGAGTCTAGACCAAGTCATAGGTCTTAATTAGGTTAGTCTAGGGCTAGGGCTAGGTTATGATGAGGTGGCAAAATGAGGTGGCAGGTAAGGTGATGTGGATTTATCAATTACAAGGTAATTAATAAATAATTGTGTAAGGTTTAGGTGATGAGGTTAAGTTTCGAGATGAGATGCGGGTCACAAGGGGTCGTAAGACCACGAATTTGGTGTCTACACTACACTAGCCATTTAGGAAGTATCATACTTCTCAGATCTAGCACACGTTAGGCAGTTCACTACCCATATTGTTTAATTCCTTCTGGTGGTCTTGTTTTCATTACAGGTAGTTCCTCCTAGCCAAAATGAAGCTCTCATGATCAGTGGTGAATCTTGAAGTCATATGTGTGCAACAACCCATCAACCGATATTTGAACAGGTATTCCTCCTATTCCCGTTACCCTATCTATTTTGTCAACAATTCAAAGAAACAATCTAAGAAAAAGGTGAAACAGTGGCTACTTATATATATATAAGGCTTCTCGCATTGATTAGCCTTTAAAATAAAAATCATCCAAGAAAGCTTCCCTCATTGATGAACTTTCCCATAAGTAAAATTCTCACACTGATCAGTTTGCATCAACAAAAATATTGTTGTAAATGTTGGGGCATTGATTCCCTATAAACTCGTCATAAAATGGAACCTTCCTCCCCTACAAAGAAATACGTCTATATGTTTCCTATCATTTTCATATAAGTGAATTTTTTTGGATCCATCATTATTTCTAAACTTTCCAATAACAGTTCATTTAACTTTTCGAAAGGCTACAAGTGAAATTCGGAGGGATGTTCTTTCCACTTTTTCTCCATTTTACCTTGGTTACATTTTACATTTTAACATACTTAGCATGGCTAAGATTCTTTCCCAAAATCATAATTAGATCATGCATCTAACACATATAGATATAAAGATAAATTAGAAACAAATATACATCATCATCATCATTGATAAAATCCTATATACAAATGATCATGAATCCATCCATACAAAGTCAACATCACTATTTAAAATCAACAACATCACCATATAAAATGTCTCATCAAAGTCTCACAGCATATATCAAATGGGCTTCTTTGATCTTGTCTATATAAAATCAACAAAATCATCATATATAAAATATCTCATAAATTTCTCATACATATATCAAATTGGGCTTCTATGAGCCTACAATATCACATCATAAACTCTACACCTCCTAGAAAATTACTATCACTAGATCCTCCTTCTAGAGCAAGAGCACCACCTGTCATACCACCATCAACTCCTCTTGCACCATCATCACCTCCACCTCTCAGAAGAAGCTGAGATGGATGACCCACACTCACTACACTATCTATGGGTCTCACTGCTGCCAGGGTATCTCCTTGGCCTGCTACATGATCAACATAAAGAGTGGCATTGAGATAATCCCTGCTGATCATGTTCACATAGTAATATCACTCTATTCTCACGACCTTAAATGAGTAGCAGAAAACATGTCATGTGCTGACGATCCCACTCCCTGACATGTTGTTATCACCAAATCACTACATCCCCCGAATGGCCTAAAGGTAAACATGACATTCAGTGTGATTGGGTAACATGGGATCACCTCTCAAGTTGTGGGACTTGGGCTTGAGGTTAACCTCCGGAGAAGGCCAAATTCCTCTTCCTAAACTAAGCACTACACTACTCCTAATGCAATAAAAATGGATAACTAGATCTATGCTAACCTTTCAAGGGACTAGGGAGAGAGATTTGTAAGGAAATAAAATAGATTCTAGAAGTGGTGATGCACCAAGAAAGGTTTTTTCTAGACAAAATTTTGTCTTTCCAATGAAGAGATATGATCATGAGGAAAAATGAACATGCATTACAAACCCAATTTACATACAGTACTTCACTCCTTGAAAAGCACAATGACCTCCAATACTTGCAATAGAAACCCTGGTTGCACAGTTCACCTACAAACATGAGAGAGGAAAATAGAAGAAACAAAATCATGAAAGGACATATAACTGGTCGCAAAACCTAATTTTCATTACTTGTAGCACTTACACAGTGCATCATTACAATAGAGAAAAGACATAGGCTGCCATTATAATTTTAGAAGAAAGGCTTAAGAGCCTAAAAATTCACAATAGTTCAGCTTGGGAAGAGAGGGGAAATTTGGAAAAATTTCTAACTCCCTTTAGAATAAGCACCCCATTTACATTTATAGAAAATTTTGAGTTTTTGAGAGAAAGAGGGAAGAAACCCTAGAATCTAGGATAGAATGTAGGAAATAATCAACCACTATTGTTGGTTATGTTTGCTCCATTTATTGCACCTCCACCTTTCGAGGCATCACTCAAGGAACAAAGAAAACCTAAAACTTTTGAATGCAAAATTTTTGAAAATTCATTTCCTGATGGCTCCATGGCATATCTCTCTTTTTCTTTATTCCAACAATTGTAATTTTGTGAAAAATGGACAATCGGGGAGGAATTTGTGGCTTCCTAAGTATAACTTTCTTGTTTGGGCATTCTGAGTATCAGCTCTCTGATAATGACTCATGATGTTACATAAATTAAAAACTTGAATTTATCTTCATTTAATTAAAATAATGTTTTAATTTATTTCTCCTAGGGGGCATCTTGATATTATTTGGGGTCTTTATATGGTGATTTTGGAAAAATGGCTCGGAGAGGAACTGCAACACCAGCAAGAATCAGATCTCACAGATTAGGGCTAGCTGGCTCTGAAGGAATATCACCCGTAGGACTTCTATCTTGAACAGGTGGAGTGCTTGTCGAACGAGTTCTTCTATTTCTTGTTGGAGGAAAAGGAAAACCCTGCTACTCTAAAATCTGGAACTGAGAATCTTCAATACCAAGGGTTCTTCTCCCTTGAGTAAAACGCGGAGTCGCCAGATCAAAAGATGATAAAAAATAACAGAACTGGAATATGATTTTCCCCAGCGGAGTCGCCAAAAACTGTTGGTCGTCAGATAGGACTTTACGAAGAGCAACAGTCAGGGGACAAGAAGTCCCTCCTCTTTAATGGGAGAGGTTCCCTTATTCAGAAACGAACTTATTTACAAATGTACAAGACATGATTTGTTGGTTAAACTTGGATATAACAAAAGTGTTTTCTATGAAGATCATCAATTACAAAAGGACTGAGGAAAAAGAGTATGGGGAAAGAGCAGAAAGGTAACATGTAGAATTATAGATATCAGAGTAATTCTTTATGTATGCGAAGTCACAGTAAATTGAAACAAGATCATTTGTATTGGATAAATAAGATGGAATTCAGAGACACAAAGTTCTGTAAATAACATCTGCTAGAACACAAAGTTTCTTAACATAACACAGATTCATTAATCAAGGACGCAAAGTTCCTTCTTGGTTTACAAGATCACCAGGCTCGCAAAGTTGAAGAGTATGCAATCGGTGAGACTAACAAACTTGAGACAAATGATCTTCACAAAGAAAATAAATGAAAGCTTAGGAATAACAGAGATCAGATAGACAAAGAATGGAAAGTCCTTCTGTATTGATTTCTTTATAATCTATTTACACTTTTCGGAAAATAAGCCAAGTTCTTCCTTCTTCAAAATGGCGTGAAAAGGCCATTATATAGCTTACAAGTCAGTTACTCTTTGTAACTACTTCTTTTAACTAAATATTAGTTAAGGATTGCCAATCGCAATACCTCAACTTATTACAATGAATCTGAGAGAAAGAAATAGAAAAGAAGAGAAGAATAAGGAGAAGAAGACAGGTGGTCGGTCACTGAGAGGGACCCACTGACTTCAGAATTCGCTGCCTGAATCTCTTCAACGACTCAGCTATATCTCTGCCACGAGGGATTGATGTGTTAGTCATAGACTGAGTCCAAAATCCCAGACACTTCTCCATCTCTTTATCAAACTAGACATGAGTATGATAATCTTTGTTTGCTTCTTCAATGGCAGATTGAAGAGAGCAAATCTCCTTCATTTTCTCCTTGGAGATGGAACTTTCCTTGAATAAGTTATCTTTGAAAAAAGCTTTGAATTGAGCTTTGATTTCTTGCAAGGAAAGGGAAGTACCAGAAGTCTCATCCTGAAGATGACAGTGTATGTATTTGAAAGAAGAGATAACCAGTGTCTTGAAAGCTTCACCCTTCTGCCAACTGTTCTTCAGTTCTCCCAAAGCCTCCTCCAGGACTCTGATCTTCCACTACATGCTGTAGACCCAGGACTTTGACAGATTATCCTTTACATCATCAAAGACTTTACTCACCAACAAAACGTTCTCATCTGCATGTCCCATGAGTCGGAGGTCTACTATGCAACTGCTCCAGAGTTTGAGCTCTTTATCAATGATTCCAATAGTATAGGAGAGCTTCAGTTGCACATTTCTCACCTTTTCGTGGAGTTTGAAAGCTTCATCGATGAAGTTTAATCCAGCAACAAGCATGTCATCCACCAGGGCTTCAATAGCTCTGTCATAGACAGAATGTTTGTGCATATCTTTGATACTCTGCACTTCATCTTGGCTTAGAATTACAGGAGGTGGGAGAGTAGTCAATGGGGTAGGATCCAAAACTTTGTCCTTAGACAAAAGAGACTTGATGAAACCTGTGAGAACTTGGGCCTATTCTTCCAACTGTTCAATAGTTTGTTGGCCTTTCTCTACCCTCCCAATGACTCTTGTGACTGTTTCCTGGAGGTTGTTAATTTCACCTTTAGGGGTAGACTCTCCCATCGGGATTCTCGAGAGCTCTAAGTCAGATACCTACAAGTCCTGCTCTGATTTATCCATTGTAGGCCTGGCAATCTCCAGGAATTGCTGACCTTGAGCATCAGACACTATTCTAGAGGTAGTTCTGGCTTTCTTGACACGAGAAAGAGTGGTGCACAATAAGGCTGCGACAACATCAAAATTTGACCCTGAACTTCGAGAGGAAAATTTCCTCTTCCTTTTGTCAACCAAAGGTTGCACCCACGCAAAAGAGGAAGAGGAATCAGCAGGAGGAGCAAGGGGACCAAGAGACAGAGAGCTCATGACGCTCAAGGTCTGCGCAGCTGTTGACTCGAGTTGAGAGGTGAGTTGGGCACTTGAGGCAATTGCGGCAGAAGAGTCAACATCCCCTGAAAGTGTAGTGCTCTGGATTTCTTTAGCTTTATCAGCTGGATCTTCAGGAGCACTTGCAAGAGTTGGTACTTCGCTTTCTTCAATTTCACTAAGAACAATGATGTTCTCTGGTCCCATAGGCAACTCTGACTGCTTTCTTTGAGGGTCACTTTCCACAGGCTCCTTCTTAACCTCCGTGATCTTCTTCTGGTACACTTTAGTGGATAAAGGAGTAGAAGCTGCAGGTCCTTGTATTGATGAGGCAGGAGGGGTCTTCACTGGTGTTTCTGACCTTGGAATAGATGATTCTCTTCTTGGTGTTGAAGCATCCTTAGAAGAGGATTCTCCTGAATGCCTCCTGAATTCTCGAACCATCCTGTCAAACCAAACCTTAGTCCTGACTAAGACTGGAGCAAGGATCTCATCCAGATCGTCCCTCTCTTTCCTATTCCAATCCAGGTCCTCCAAAGGAGTGTGCTTAACCACATTTTCATACTCATACGAGTATAGATTAGAGTTGTCATCCTGGAGACCTTCAGGAACTTGGTACAGACCGAGTTCTTGAATCAATTGTAGGGAGAACCTACCACAATGCCTTCTCCTGGCCTCAAAATCATCTGCAAAGTCAGCCCAGTAGTCTTCTGTATCTGCCCTATGATGGTAGATTATCTTGATGTTCTGTTCAATAAACTTCTTCAAGTCAAAGCAGGTTCTTGGCTTGAAGAAATGAACGGTGATAGGTACTAGGGCTCTCTCTATGTTCTGTGCGTCCAGGGCTGTTTTGCAAGTGTAGTTTCCCAGAGATATGGGAAAGTGCAAGCCATAAATCTTCTTTTCCCTGCAGGTTATGTGCAGTTTGTCTAACTGCCTGCATACTTCGATCAAAGCCATCTTATCATTGCAGAACATGGGAAGCCGTAGAGGGGTGCTCTCATAGCCAGCAAGCCTGATATAAGAAAATTTCCTGAATTGGATGAAATAAGCACCATATTGTGATATCAGGTTCATGGCTTCATCTGAAAACCTTCTAGCAGTATCACCTTCGAGCAGTCTGACCACATACATGGTCAAAGCGTCATTGACCCTTCTGAAATTATGATTGCTGGTCTCCAGTGTGAACTGCGGATAGTAAGCATCTACTAGATCATCTTTATGAGCGTCGATGTAAGAAAAGCCAAACCATTGCCGTGACGCTGCAAGGGTATACATCAGGTACGAAGTCATATAGAACTTCTTCGTTTGCTGCACATTGGATAGCTGCTCCGTCAAATTCATGCTTATGATTTCTGCCCAATTGATATTTTGCGTTCCTTCACACACCATGCTAATGAGCGGGCACATCCAGAAGTGAAATTCGTTGGTAAAGGGCAAACCCATAACCCGAGCCAGTAAGATTATGAAGTCTGACAATTCTTCATTGAAATCTACTCAGAAGAGGGTTTTGGTCAGATGAGAAGCTCCCTTCCTAAGGTTTTTAAGCTAGGACTTTGCCACTCGTGACTTATATTTGTCACTGTCTTGGTCAAATAGGGCCTGTGCTTGATCCCGGGAAACGACTATGGCATTATCCATCTCTGGAATCCTGGAGCAGTGCTAATGGTGGCAACATCCAATTTGGTGATGAGTTCCCCATGTATATTGGTCAAGTCACTTGAAGCGGGGTCGAAGTGAGCTCCGCATGAAAGCACGGTATCAGCACACTATACTGAGATTGGGAAACCTCCAGCAAAAGCCAAACCACTATCATGAATCATCTGCGCCATTGGTGTAGGGTTTGCGTCTGCCATTCTTGCCCAAAAATCACTGAAATCAAGATGACGAGTTTCGCTGTCCCCAATATTGCAAACGATAGACTCAAGTGGAGAAATTTGTTCTTGTCCCTGAAATTTGATCTTCATATTGATAGTCTCAGAGCCGCAACCTAAACTCGGAAAGGAATTACAGAGGGAGGGGATACACGCGCAGGTTTTCAAATTGCAAGGGTTCGAGCAAAAGATAGCATGGAAGTAGTGCGAAAAATGCAAAGGGGAAATGCTCATTATATAGGCATTTAGGAGAGAGAAAGGTCATAAATGTGCATTTAATACATACCCACCAATTTGAATAAGCATGATATTCGGGTAGAGCGGGAAAAATAAGCATGAATGACACTTGGTATGCTTGGGACATGTGAGACGCAAATGCGTGAAACACGCGGCTCGGCTGATTCGGGTGAAGCAGGGAGAAGACGCACAAATGTATTTTTGGGACACGTGGGACATGAGTGTGCAAAGTACGTGATTCGAGCGAATCGGCCGAAAAGGTTCCAATGGGTCTGAAAAAGTTTGGGACATTTGAGATGAAAACGCGCGAAGTACGCGGTTCGGATGTTTCGGCCGAAAATGGAACAACTTGCACTTTTGCCTTGGGACAAAAAGCTCTGAAGTACGTGACTCAGGCGGTTCGGGTGAAAATGTTACAATAGGTCCGGAGAAGTTTGGGACATTCGGGACGAAAATGCGTGAAGTACGCGGTTCGGGTGTTTCGGCCGAAAATGGAACAACTCGCACAATAAGTTTTGGGACACTTGGGACGAAAATTTCCGACGGGCCCGAAAATGGAACAACTTCGGGGATTTCGGCCGATCGGGGAATAGAACGCACTTCGGAACTTGGGACACGTGGGACAAAAATGTCCGACAGGCCCGAAATACATACAAAATGACCCAAAACACAAATTTTCTCAATTTAACGACTTCGGTACTTCAGAGAAAAACACTCAAACTCAAATTTTTTTGAAATTTTTACTTTCATCAGAGCAGGGAATTTTGAGTGGACAACACAATCAGATATTTATCACGCTTCATGCAAGAACCGAAAATATGTCATTGGAAAGCAACAAAGAGAATATTGAGATATCTAAAGGGTACAGTTGACCTTGGTTTAGAGTACAAGAAGAACGACAACTTCTTCGTAACAGGATATTCAGATTCAGATCATGCAGGAAACATGGATGCTAGGAAGTCAACATTAGGTTTTGTCTTCTTTATGGGATCTGGACTGATATCATGGGGAAGTAAGAAACAAAACTTTGTTTCTCACTCTTCTACAGAAGTAGAGTATCGATCTACAGGTGAAGATGTTTGTGAAGCAATATGGCTACGCCGAATATTGGAAGGAGTTGGTCTACCACAGTAGAAATCTACTCCAGTATATGTTGATAATGAAGGATTTCTAAAGCTTGTTCGCAATCCAGTATTTCATGAGAGAACCAAGCATATTGAAGTACAGGTTTCATTTCATATGCAATCATGTCTTGAAGCACAACATACAGCTCTAGTTTTGTCCTACAGTTGAACATAAGGCAGATGTTTTCACTAAGTCACTTGCACATGACAAATTCACACTATTCAGAGAGTTCCTCTCCACTTCATTGGAAACTATGCAAAATTAAAGGGGGGAATGTTAGCATTAATTTAGCATAGGCATATTTATTGCATTTTATTGCATTGTCTTTTATTTAATAATGTGCAACATCTGCACTCTAGTCTAGTGACTTGCATTCAATATTGTTATGCTGGATAACATTCAATATTGGTATTAGTGGTAATTACATATGCATGTGAGATGGGTCTTATCATCTCGTAGTTGGTGCCTTATAGGGTGTCATGCCTATCCATATGAGGCTGTCTAATATCTATAAATATTACAGCTCTTGCATTGTTATGTAATCTGATTTCATGATCAATAATATTTGTGATGCTTCTGTCCCTCTTTGGTCATTGCAATCTTATTCTATTCTATCATTTGGTATCAGAGCTATACCATTATTATCAGTCATTCCTTCCCATTTCTGTGTTAGACGCTAAGAAGAGATAAACCACATGGGCTAGAGAAGATAGCCCACTTACAGTAACTAAGGGTCATCAAGTGTATTCAAATTGATGTTAGGGTTAATAGTGTTTCACATTATTAATCGTAAATTATTATATGTAAATGTAATATTTATAATATTACATTAATATAAGGATGTAAATGAGTTGTTATAAACAACTCATATATTACAGTTCGCACATAGTTTTGTTATACCCGTGAATATTATTCTAGGATATTTTTTACAACACCCCCCTAAATAATCAGAGGTTGTTTTCCTATCTGTATGGCTATATAATAGCTTGTGTAATGTTTTCATATTGTGGTGAATAAAATATCTTTTTTTGTGTTAAATCTAGTGCTCTATTCACATTTGGTATCCGAGTGAGATATATAGGGTTAAAATGGTTTCCTAATTGCTAAGGGGTATACCAATTTTTTGGTTGTCCTTGTGGATGGTATTTTTATTTACCACGTCTAGTTTTAGTTTGTGCACCTGGATTGTAGTGTATTGGTCCTTTGATTTTTTTTATCTGCATTGGACTTGAAAGTGGGTTGCACTTCTATTTAAAAACATAAAAATTAGGTTTAAAGAGTTATAGATCAGGGAGAATTTGACATCAAATCTAATAAGTCTGATTTTATATCTCTAAGATCCATAGACACTTGGTGATCTCGACTTGATCCTCGCCACATATCAAACCATCAAAAATTTGTGTGCGCAGTCTCATTTGTATTAGAAGATCATTCTATAAACTCGTTTCATGTTGAACCTATCTCGTACGATTTTTTTTTATCGTGACTAGTGTAATAAATTCACACTACTATTAGTCCAGATCTGCGGTGGAAACACTTAAAGTGCATATTTGTATTCTATATTATTTCTCTAGATCTTGCAAGCACATCGTCAATTTTGAGATGTTTCTGAGTATTCAAACCTTCCATTCTACTTGTATAATCTTTTCTTCCAAAATAAGGGGGGGGGGGGGGGGGGGGGGGGGGGGGGGTTCTCCATATAACACATGCAGGATCTCTGAACTCTATGGCTCTCAAAATATGAACTTTGTAGTACATGTAGACCACACAAATCTACTGACCTGCTAGCAACTCCCAATCTGATCTCTCCACGTGGTTCTCCTCCACTCTTATAAAAAATTTATGTTTACATTTGAATAATTTTTTAATATTGTGTTTTGTTTAGAAATACTCTTTACTTTACATGGTTTAGGTTCAATAAGATCGGTATGTATCAAGTCTTTAAGTCTTACCTATCTATAGTGTATGTTTTTAATCATCTTTAGTATTGTCACAGCCTCCCACTAATGTGATTCCAATGTTTTTCTCATCAAAAATAATTGTTGGCGTGTCATTAAAAAGTGAGCGATTTAGTTTCTTAGTCTAAAATACTATATCGTCAATTTTCTTTCGGTTAGAGGTTCATTGTTTTATTGTCATTCCATCAAAAAAAATAAAGAGAGAAAAAGTGTATCATTGTCAGATGTCTTGATGTAATAGAGTCATTAATGTCATCAAGTTAGTCAAATAGGTGATTATTAGGATATTTGGTTATTGTCATTTTTTTTAGTCAAAATAGTAAAAAGTTCATTGTGAGTTACATTCAGAATTTTGAAAAAAAAAATTTTTTTGCCTTACAGACACATTTTTTGGTGTTACCCGATGTCCTGACAACCGTTGACCCACATGATCACATTAGGCTGAGTTAGCAGCATATCAACTAGAGGAAAGAATCATCATAGGTTAGAGGTCACTACGCAACCTCTCATCATTCGCCAATGATGGGGCCACACAAATTATTTGGTGACATTTTTTTCAGTTGCGTGTTTCAGTATGTTTCTATTTTAAGTTTTCTTGTTGTGTTGCGCTAAATAAACCCCTTTTCAAAAAATTTGGAGGAGTCATGTTTTTAGAATACTCACTTTTGGGGACTAGGACAAGATTTCGAGGTAGACTCAAGGGATGGTTATCCAGCTAGTGTGAAGCTTGTGGATCTTGGAGATCCAGAATTCGGGGTGCCCAGGGAGGAAGGGAAATTCCCACAGGAACCCAAAGAGGAAGGGATTATTCCTTGCATAATTCGGATTGAACACTACACCTTTATGAGGGTAAAGATATAATCTATGGATTTTGTACCTGGTCTATGGAGTGCTTTCGGGAGGTGGATCATCTTCTTCGAATATGATTCTTCGTCATGTTCACATTAAGGGGGTGAAGATTAGCTATTAATAATGTTCACACTAAGGGGAGTGAACATTAGGAATATCACTAGTGTTAAACATTATTTAGTGGACAAATATTATATTAAATGTAATATTTGTAATATTAGATTTATATGAGGTTGTAAATGAGTTGTATAAACAACTCATGTTATTTTTAGTTGTATATACTTTTGGAGTTGTTACCAATGAATATTAAAACAACTCGATATTAGTTATAGGTGACCTCCCTAAATAATCGGAGCTGTAATAGACTTTCCTATATTTTATGGCTATAAGATATTTCCTATATAAACACTTGTCATGTTGTGATGAAGAAGCAACTTATCTGAATATTATTCATGATTGAATTTGTGCTCTTCTCACAATTTATCCCATTCCCTTCGAATACACTTCATGTACCCAACTAGTCAACGCGAAGTTGACGTCGGCCATAGACCATGGAATCATCCTTCTAGTGTTTACCACATGAATTCTTGATGGCATGCAGCCATTTCAGCTTGATTAGAGGATCTCCGACTGGATTCCTGTGTCGTAACAGCTTGTGCTACCTGGAACCACCCAAAAAAATCCATCATTGATGAGTCGCAATACATTGTTTCATTATATCACCAAATCAGACATTCTGATTCTCGGTCTCAAAATAACCCTTTATAACCCGCATTTAGATGTTCCATCCATAACCCCCATATTCCATATTGCAGGTAGAATATAGACCATTGATCTTATCATCTTTTTAGAAATCTATTTGAATCTAATTTTGGACTAACTCCTTGATATTTCTTCTAAATTTGGATATGGGATAGTGTAGAGAAAATCCAAGGTCATAAGCAACTTAATCCAACTTGTATTTTGTAACTTGAATTAGTCTTCTACTTGCTATTGAAAGCCTGACTCTGAAAATTCTTCACAAGTTATCGGAAATTACTTTGGGGGTGAATTCTTCACGCAGCTATAGAAATGTCCAGGTAGTGAAAGTGGATCCTTTGGTATGTTCCAGAGGGACCATGTAAAGGAGCACCGAACTATTTGTGCTACTCTTTTAGACCACGACATCCACTTTGCATGGTTATGTAGATTCAAACATATGGCATTCCAAGGAGAATGTCAGATAACATGACTTAGCACGATGGGTTATATCTCTACATGTGTCAAGGATGAGCAAATGGTGGAATGAGTATTTCACGACTATAGAAGTTGGTACTCTCCCACTTTGTGTTCCTAGATTAAAGGGATGAGCTGTAGAAATGTTGCTGCCACGATAAGTGCAAGAAAATATAGTCAAGTTTGGCTATAGCAATTGCTTGAGGAGTTGGGGCATAAAGCAAGAGCAAGGGAATTTTCAGGTAGTGATGGTCTTGGAGTGTGGACCATACAACCTAGGAGTAATGTCTATAACTATGCTCTTCCACTCTCATTTGGACGAAGGGGGCATATACAGCTTAGATACCAGTTTTGAATCAATGACAAGTTTAGAGGAAGAGAAGTTGAAGCTAGAAAAGATTCATACCAGTTAGAATCCAAAGTAGAACATGATGACCAAAAGTCACTGGTCCACAAGTGAGGAGGATTTTAAAGTTGTGTCTTAGCATTTGGTTGGTACTTCATGGATGATAGTGAAGTAGTTAAGAAGCTTGTCTCCAAGAAAAACTAGTCTCCAAGTGGGAGATTGTTATATTTCTTTATGCCTTTTCTTCATGTGAAGAAGTAGTGTTGGATAAGACTATACAATAAGAGTACTGCATACAGCTTTAGACACCACCGTGCCCAATAATGACCAGGAAATGTGTCTATGAGTTGGTCATATGGGTGGTAATTTTTGACCCATCAGGTTTATGGGATGAGTTTTGTGTCAATATTGATTATGTTGATAACATCCACAGTTTTGTTCAAAAACTACTCTAAGTAGTTCCCTTCTTAACAAGTTCATGTAGTCTCTTGTGCATATGGTAGCGTTGATGTAATCCCATTGCTAGATTATGTTTAAATTTGGGTGTGAATTCTGTAGAGGGCTGACTTGAGTTCTATCAGCATTCCAATACAGGATCTGTTATATTTCTTATTGAGTCAGACTTGGTGGCTCTGTAGATAAAATTTGAGCTCAGTGACTTTCTCTCCCTTGAGATTGAAAAGCCCTTTAATTGGGTGAATCCTACATTAACATATTAATCTCTATTGTAGTTGTAGTTATTTTTATTCGTACACTTTTATTTGAGATCTGTAATGAGCATTTCTACATAGTTCAGTTTCTATTGAATGCAATTATGTTCCAGGGATTCAACCCGCATATGGGGAACTCTTGAAGGAAATTTCTAACTGGAATCCTATTCGATAGTGCATCCATGACTATGGAAGACCATCGTTACTGTAGTTACACCCTTTTTAACCTTAGTGTGACTTTTCATATGTTATGGAATGATATTTTGCATCCATGGCAGAGTCCATTTGAATGTGTTCATTCTATTAGACATTAAAACCCCATGCATCGAGGTATTAACATAATTACATTACGCATGTCAGTCAAGTATGTATGCATATTTATGACATGGATCTTAAGCAAGAAGAAAGGTATTCATTAATGACACTTAAAGGTTCCCTCTACCTATCCACTTTCTTTGATTGTTTTTATTCCTATCTTTCTCTTTGACATGGGACAATTCCATTATACCCATTATTGTAGTCAGATCATCATTTAGGATCCCTAGATTGCCTGTATATTTTCATCACCTATCTTCATTTATCCCAATGACACCAATTCCCATATCTAGACAATAAGGCCCAGGCACTCTGTATGATCTATTCCTAAGGTTTGAAACCTCTTTACGTTTAGTTAGCAACCTTCTTCTACTTTTTATATTGTTGGTCATAAAACTTTCATAGTTTTATAATCCTTATTCTAAGGTCATAGTTGGCATAGTCATGTCACTAAGTGTCAAAATTCCACAACATTAGAGACTTCCATATATATACAACATATTCATTACACTCTTATTTAAATTAATTCAGTAATGTCATTTCTAAGGGGAAATAATCATTTACATACTAAGTCACTATCATGCAAAGGGACTGATTCGTAATCTATCCCCATAGACCGCATAGGAAGGGATAAGTGTTGATATTCCATCATCATAATAGGAATATGAAGTAGATGAAATTTTATCTAGCCATAGCTAACTATATTACGCATCATTGGCATGAAGTAAAAACCCAGGGACAAATCATATGATTCACACACAAGCACAAAGAACTTTCCATGGATTCTGGAATGTAGTCTGTAGCGCTCGAAAACATAAGTTCGCACACAACTAATCTAGGTGACCACCGAGAGTTATGATTTAACTTCACATATTTCATATTTCATTCCAATTTAAGATGTCAATTGTGAGCTTGTGTAGAAGCAATTCAGGGTTCTGTTTTGCATATTTACACAAGTAGCCCTCAGTGACCTTCAACACTGTGAATCATCAAGAGATCAGTTCAGTGAATAAGTCTGAACCCTAACGACACATAAGAAAGCAAATTCTAAGCACTTGTGTAGTCACCAGCACCTGGATAGAGGTATCTGGTGCCATAAGTCTGCCCTCTTTTCCTTGCCCATGAAATTTATCTGCAAGAGTCTAACATCTGTCCACATTCTTTCTGAATTAAGCATCATAGGAATTAATGATCGCTTGGAACCTAGCATGTTCTAACTAACAACTTTTTCCAATTCAACACTACTTATTCCAAGATAAGAAAAAATTAGATCAAGGTCTTCAGATCTCTCCTATTTTCTGTTTGCAACACTTCATAACTACCACATTAAAGTGCTTATCACATTTGTATTCTATTATAGCATCTAACTATCCAAATGAGTAGTGAACTCTGATCAATTAGAACACTATTAACAAATTTTTGTTAACATCCATACATATGGTGAGCCAACAAGTAACCCAAAACCATATAGCTATACATTCTCGCTTAAGAAAGATCACACGAATAATGCAAAGCCAAGTGTAGAGCCCACTTCCCTTTGGCACCTTTTATTACTGATCATGATACTGTAGGCTATATGATAGACATTTTAATAGTTTTGATTTAGTATGGTGTTAGATGTCAGATCCTGGATTATTGTTGAATCTGATTATATATAATGCATGGTGATTATTAGAGACACTCATATGTGGATGATGATATACTATTGACATGGATGTTTAATGGAAGTTATTCAGACATGTGATTTTGGAGATTATGAGTAAACCTAGAAAAGTAAAATTAATTGATGATGATGTAATTGTCGATATAAATTGTAAATGATTTCGTTGATTGCCTTGGTGATTATTGTGATTCATATGTATAGATGATTTTGTGATTTTATTATATATTCATTTTGGATGTTCTGATATGGCCACGAGGCTGAAGGAGGTATTTGTGTTTTGTAGGTTTAAAATATCACAACAAACATCGGGGGATTGGAGACTAACCAAAGTGGAATTCTAGGTGAATTCAACAAGGTCACCATGGCAACTTGTTTTTTGTGTGTGTTGTATTTTGTTACAGATTCCCATGGGGGGATCATCTTTACTTGTGACCATGGGTTTGTGTATTTTATTAATGTGGTTTCTTTTATTATTGTTGTATGTATTTTATTATTAATGTATTGTTCCTTTAATTAATTAATGTTGTGATAGAATTAATGTGAGAAATCATATGATTAAAATTTAAATAAATCAAATGGGGATATGGGAAAATAATAATGGATTGTTTGTTGGTTTGTGTAAGAGTATGTTTAATTCTGTTTTGGAGTATGAAACACTCCACCTCCATGAACAATTTGAATTATCCTTGGGAGCTATTTTTGGAGGCTTGTGGGACAAGAAAAACTTGTCCCATACCTCTAAATTTAATATACCAACCATACTTATGGATGAAGATGTGATTTGTGACTTTTAAATGCATTTTATTCATCATGTTGCTTGTTTTGGATTGCACTCTCTTACATTTTATTAAATTGATGTTTCTTGAGGTGTCGAATCCTTTTCGAGTGTGCAAGTAACTTGTTATTTTTCACCCACCTCTTTATTGTGCTTGGGAGAATGGATTTTTGTCTTTTGTGTTTGAATTGGTGGATGTTTGATGTGGCATCCTACATGGATCCACATCATCCTCTTCTCTCCCTCTTCTATTTAATTCAAACTCTCTTCTTGTTTTGGGGGTTGTTGAAACATTTTTTATACAAGCATCCTTACGCGCATTGTTTTTGTGATGCGAGATATTACTTTGGAGAAGTTTTGGTGAAGACTGCTGCTTGGTTATTGAACCTCTTTGCATTCATCCTTAGCGACACATTTTTCTGTGATTAGAGCTCTTGTTGATTTGGAGGAAATTGGAGAGCATATGATAATTTGGCATTGTTGTTTTAGACTATGTTTTCTTGGCATTTGAAGCTTGTTGTTGGAAGCAAAGTTACCATGCAGAGGTAGGAGTTTATTCCTTCTTTTATTGCTGTTATTTTCTTGTTGTGTTGTGTGTATGGAGAATGTTTTATTTCTTTTGTTGGCTGGCTGGGTAGAGTGCCTTAGGGAAGGTGTAGGAGAAGGCTATGGGGAATACATGTGAGGGGGCATAAGGGAATGCCAGTGGCATCAGTTTCATTGTGGAGGGATTTTTGGGTTTGGGATCCACCATGGAAAAAAATAGCTTGCATTTCTTACTTGTGGGGTGGCATAAGGGAAAATTTGTTGGGGGACATAAGGAGGGGTTGGGAGGCATAAATTTTATGGGATATGATATGTTATATTGGCAGTATGATTATAGGTTGATACCCAATTCCATATTAGGAGGCATAAGTAGCTTCCCCTATAGGCCTTACTCCTTTAGCTTCCAAGATCAAGCCTGAGTTCTTCTTTGAAATGTTTTAAAATGTATTTGTGAACTGTTGTTTTCTTTTGGTGTTGCTTTATGTTAAAAAAAGGAAATGTGTATGTGAAAGAATGTTGTGTGTGGAAGCCCGTTTTTGCCATGGTTGAATTACACCTTCTATTGTATCTTTGGGTGGGGCTCGGGGGCCAATGATGAAAGAAGGATTCTCCTTTCATTGGATGTCTTGGTTGGGTGGAGAGCGTTGCCTTTTCCCCTTGCTTGTTGTGATCAAGATGAAAAGATGAAGAAACTAGCATGTTGTTGTTTTTGAGCAAGAGGAATATATAGTTTGATAGTCCCTTATGGAAACCCATACATTTTTTATCTTTTCCCACATGATGTGGATGAAATTGTAATATGATTTTTGTGAATAAAGATGTATGTAAATTGATTATGAAGTCATATATTTGAAATGTGAAAGATATTTGCATTCTGCTTTGTACATTGGAAATGAATAAGTTAAATGTTGTTATTGGTTTCCAACATTGAAATATGTAAAGTTGTTTAATTGAAGTCAATGAAGAATTGCAATTTCATTTCTCATTTGCATTGTTGTGATGAAATTGAAAATATCAAATTGGGATTGGAACCTTTTTTAGAAAATGAAAAAAAAAGGGGTAATGCGTGTGTAGAAATTGTATTGCATTTCCTCTTTTGATATATATTAAATTGGAAAATCAGATTTGCAATTTAACTTTGAAATGGTTTGTTTGTAAATAATTAAATGTATAGGGTTAGTTTAGAAGTAAAAACCACACTCGAATGATGAATTTGGTAAACAAGTTTCTAGAAATGGGATTTCTGTCACAAACTTAACACTGACAATTAATTTTAATAAAAATGCATAGTTCGGACCTGCACTTTTAAATAAACTTGGAAACCTTAAAATTCCACATGATATATTAGCAATGAACTCAATTGAAAAAGAATATTTAAGAGAATAACTCGAACCATTTCAAAATTCAGCTTAATCTCTTCCTCAACCATTTCCTGTCATTTGTTGGACAAATTCAATTTTGAATCAATTGAACAAATAAAATTCTTTAAAACACTTTAAACCCTCCCTATATCAATTATCCATGCTTATTTGGTATGTTGAGTGAAGGAGGAGATCCAATTTAAACAAATTGAAAAGTTGGAAATTGCTAGTTGGCTTATTAAAAAACCTGCATATCCTTTTTACTAAAATTTTACCCCTTAAAGTTCAACAAAAAGTAAATTTTATGGATTTGTGTGCAAAGAGGGCATTGACAGCTTTCCAAAAAGTCCTTGTTTTCCCAAAACTGAGCTTCCTAGAAAAAGTTATGGCACTTTGAATTTTTTGGGCCTTGGCGGGAAAATTTGGGAAAAAATTTCCTAGTGGGCTCGTGGCCCGAAAAATTCCCATTTAAAAATCCTTAGGAAAAAATTTTTAAAAATTTTGTCTCGGGAAAATTTTCACCTTTTCTTCTGCCGGTTCACAGCCAATCAAAGGTTGCCATGTGTCCTCACAAGGTAGCGGCGGAGATGCGGCATTTTCTTTTACCCTTACCCTTTTTGAAAAATTTTGAAAAAATTTCTTCTTTTCCCCTGCCGGCCCGCAACCAACCAGAGGGTGCCACGTGGCACCTTGTGGGTGACAGTGGAGGAGGGAGAAATTTTTCACCTTACATGTTTTTACCTTTGGAAAAATTCCATAAAACTCTCCACGGCCCCGCACTCCCGCCCTCACCTTGGTGTCACCCCTCCGCAGACACGCGGACCCACGCGCCTAATGTTTCCCTTTCTTCCCTTTGTTCCTTTTGGTGAAATTCTCTGCATCTCCTTGCCACTCTGTACCCCTCCTTCCCTCTTCTCCCCGTGGAAAACTATGGAGTGCCTTATGTTCCTAAGCGGACCCGCGGGTGCGGGAGTGCTATTTGGTTTTCCCTCTTCTTTGGGCAAAATGCCCCAAATCCTTTCGCTGCTCTGCCTTTCCCCTATTCCCCAACGTTGTCTCTGAGGCCACCACGTGTCCCTGGAGGACCCGTGGATATGTGGGCACATTTGGGAAATTTCTCCCGCATAAGGAAAAATTCCTTAAGCCACCCCACGATCCACCAACCTGAGAAAGGTGTTTTTTTCACCCCTGCTTGACACATGTCCCACTAGGGGAAAATTTGACCAAAAAATTCCACCCGCTCATATCTTGAGTTTTGTAAGGAGTTAGGAGGACTTCTTTATATCACCGGAAAGGAGAAAATTTCCTATCCATTGGGAATGGTTTAGGAAAATTTAGAAGCATTAAGTAGGACAAAAATCTAGTTAAAACTCTGAACCTGTTAGAGAGTTGGGTATGGGGGTAAATTACTCCCTGAACCTACCTGAAACTTCTAGTCCTAAGTTTTGGAGCTTGTGACCTCTGTGAATTTTTTAATAAAAGAGAATTTTGTTCTTATGGATTTGATTTGTTCTGGAATATATTAGTGGTAGTTGTTACCTAGCAACCTGGTTGTAGACACTCCTAATCAAGTTATGGGAGTGGGTAAGTGAGACCTTACTCTGTTGATTATAAATATGTATTCCTTTCTCACTGCAATTAAACCCTTCTCTTGTCTTGATATTGTGGAATTAAATACCTTGGCTATTTAATTGTTTTGGGTCCCTTAACCCTAATAATTCTAATCAGGAAATATTTAGCTAAAATGTCAATGTAATCAGTAATTAACTTAATCCCTAGGGAGATTTGAGCTAGCTGTGGACTTATTGCTCTTGTTGCTTTTTAATGTGGAATTAATAATTATTATAATAGAAAAATTTATCAATTGAATTTAACTGTCTTTGAGACTTTTGTCATTAACTCCTAATAAAAAATAATTATTCCATAATTTTCTAACTAAACCTAGGTTGTTCATGGTTCTCAAGTGGGTTGTTTTGAACGGGCATCACACTTGGTATCAGAGCATTGGTTTGAAAGCTTTGACCATTGGGAAAAATATAAAACTTGAGACATGAAATGTAAACCTAACACACTTTTGAATCTAAGAAAAAAAAACTTGTTTGAAAATTGAAGAAGAAATAAGTATGAAGAAATATTACATTACTTTGTTCATTTGAACTGCCAGAATTAAAATGATAATAAAATAATAATTAGTTGTTTGAGTTGTTTTGCTTGCTTAGTGACATTTTGTTTAAACCCGGGGTAACTAAGAATGTCAGATTAAATTGATTTTTTGAACTTCTAGTATAATGGAAACTTGGTTCCCCTTTGAAAATGTGTTGTTTTACAAGTCCTAAAACTTGATTTAATTGTATGATGCATTAAGCCCTTTGTGGAGACCCTTCCTTATTAGAGTTGTTGGAATGATGAGTTGTATGATGTGATCCTTGTGGTTGGACAGTAGTGATTGTGTTCTGGGTTGAGAAGAGCTAATTAGAAGTTGTTTAGAGATTCCTTCCTTGAGTGGTTAAGAAAGAGGGTCTGGTTGTTAGTTTTCCATGTTGTTATCTATATGAGAGGGTGGACACTAAGTCTGGGTGTCTTCTAGGACCCAATCATGTGTATGTGTTTTGGGAACTAACCTCGAGGTAGAGTACCCCTGTGGGTGGCCATGAAAGGCTGCAGAGTGAATGTGGTGTTAAATTTTGTGTTTTACATTCGTAATCTTGTGTATTTTATCAAGGACCAACATCTTCTTTTATGATTGGATTGAGAAGCTCTGAGAATATTTTATTTATTTATGATTTCTGCAAAAATTTCAAACTTTGCAATGCGACTACTTAGCCACTTTTATTGATTGTCGATATTTCTTGGATGTTATTTGATTTATGACTCGGGGCTCATGATGTTGTTGGCTACTTGGCTAAACGTTACGTGGTTTCCTTCTTGCATGTTGCTGAGCTAGTTTTATGCTTTATAAACAGTGACAATTGTCATATGGGGGTACACCCTGGGTGTTTTGAAGGTCGTTTTAGGTGCTTAAAGTCATGCCTTGGTTATGGATGCATGGAACCTTGAGTGTGTCTAATATCTTAGAGTGACCATTTTTGTTGCTTGACCTTTCTAGAAAGAAAGTTTGTTGTGTAGTATGGTCTAGAGGGCAGTATGACAGCGGTAGTGGTGAACCTATTTCAATATGGTAAGAGCTTGACCCTCTTCAGAGTAGAAGTGTTTAATTATGGGATTTTATATTTCGTTAGGATTGGATTGCCTCTTTGGTTGACTATAAATGTTACTAGAATTTTTTTAATTTTGATAGTGAATTTTCATCGATGGCATGCTAAATTGTAGCTTGGGTTCCTGGTTGCATCATAGAAAATTTTGACTCATGGAATGTATGCATCTTGGTAATTATGGATATATTTAATCCTTTCAGGTAGTGTGTTTATTTAAGTGTACTTTTTTTACCCTGTTGACTTATCAATAAGTTTACCCTTACCTTAAATTTCCTTTACTATGAATAACATTCTATAACCTATTAATCTTTGGGTTACTTGGAAACACTTATGGATGCTTTGGGTTTTTTGGACCTTTCTCTTAGAGATGTTAGTTGGGTAGATCTTAATAGTTAATCTTGGTGGTGCTTATATTATACTTCCTGTTTAAAAAAAAAACTATAAATCTTGGCTGTAAAGTCCATGATTGGTAAATTATTTGGTTGCCCCATTGCATTTGATGCCTTTTAGTGTGGATGTGGTTCTTTGGAGTATAGTTACATTGTCATCTGGCTGCTTGGCTGGTGGTATCTTGTGGGGACATGAGTATTGATTGGAAAACCTTCTTTGGGTATTAGGGGAGTAAAATGTTACCATCCTAACCCAATTTTTTTTTTGTTAAACCTTAATAGATTCATAAAAGTAAGATTATACCTCTTTAATGAGCCTTTCTTGAAAATTTCTTATGAAACTTGTGGAGACCCACTAAGAATGTTTAATGATGCTAGAAATTATTCGGTGAATTTTTGAAATCGTAGTGTGATTCACGTTGGTTCATTGTTTCCTAATTCTTACAGAAAAATTAATAATGTGTTTTCTATGTTGAATGTCTCTTGTTCCTTTAGAATCAAAATGTGGTGTGTTGATTTGTATCTCCTTCCCATAAAAGTAATTTTGTGATGTGTTTGAACCATCATTCTCATCAAAAGTTGATTGATAATACGACTCAACCAAAACACCATAAAACTATAATTAAGGATATTTGACCTTGGAACTTAACTGGAGCATAGAAAAAGGGAAGTGATCCTTGTTATACCCTTGGTAGATTAATAGAATAAATAAAACCCATGTAGAATAATAGAAGGGAAATATTGTCCATCCACCTTCCTTGCAAGTAAACTAAATGCTCTCTGCCTATACAGAATGGTGAGACATCATGCCCACCTTAGTGGTGCTATTTATAACGTAAACTGATGATGTCATAATAGAAGGAAGTTTGTAACTAAGGAAGCATGAAAGGAATGTTCTTATCAAGCAAAGCTATATCTTTTGACTAAATAAGTTGATTTATAAACTGGGTAAAAGTTATGTGTATTGAGTGAAATATATAGTTGAACTCGTAGTTCTTTCGCCTACCTGAAATTATGAAACACCCAGTGAATAGTAAATTGTAATGTGTTCTAGTTTCTTATTACTTATTTTACATGTATGTATGTGTCTTATTGTGGTAGTTTTGGGTCATCACACCCTTATCGTCTCGTAGCTTGATGGATGTGAGTTGTGGTCCTTTTTGGATTGAGACTTATCTATTCTTTTTTAAAGTAACCTCCGTGCATGTTGTCTTGTCCTTGGAAACCTAAGTTATTGTAATTTTTAGGCAACATATGTTAAGGATGTAAGATAACTTTGGGAAGTCTTCTTTTCTTCATATTCTCTTGGGTCACCTTTTTGTTGAAGCCTTTCTCCCCATTAGGATGGAAAGTGCAAGATGATATTATTCACCCTTGGATTTGATTGGACCCCATGCTACTTTGTCTTTTCCCCAGCAACCTTGAGTGGTCCTTGGAGTTCCTTGTGCTATTTTTATGGTTATTCCAAGCTTGAGTAGGAAATAAGATAAATAATCCCCATTTTGCATTAATGTATGGTGCTTGAATTGATATGTTAGTTGCTAGGGGATATATATATATATATATATATATATATATATATATATATAGCTATATGGTTGACTTCTTTAGATTTGGTTGGTATGGTGTGTTCAATTCTTAAAACAAAGTGTAAAAATAAAACTATAGGAAAACCTTTTGGTCTTGACTTCACTTGCATTACCATGAAAAGTTAAAGGTGCCATCTCGAGTTATAGAAATTATTTCCTTGAATAGTTCCTTGACTGTAAATTTTTTTTCTGATTTAGGTGTCCTTGTTGATTAACCTCATCTTGTGTGATCTTGATTTGTGGGACCTTGTGTATACTTGTTTCTCTTTGAAAATTGGTCATAGTTGATTTTTCTAGCCTTGTATAGACAACGAACCATGAAATCATGGCTTAAATGTGTAGAAACCTTAAATTTTATTAATGTGGTATGTGTATTTATGGGAAAATGTGTGCTCATCTCAACTTTATGGAAAATTTCCCTGTAATTCCCTTACTTTGTGGTTACTCTTGATGATCTTTTGGGAATTCTTCTTATTATATCGTTATGTTTTGTATCTTGTTTGATAGCGTAAAGTTACTCCTTGGATTCTTATATTTGTAGCCTTACATGCTGAAAGTTTAGAATTCACCCCTTGAAATCTCCCTTCTTCTTGTTAAATTATATTGGACCAAACTGGAGTTCTGTAGACCCACACTTGTTAAAGCAAACAATTTCATAATGGGAGTGATCCTTTTTCTGTTATAGTTATTCCTATCTCTCTTCCTTGTGAATTCTAGGAAGAAGTCGAGTCTAAGGGGAGGGGGATGTAGTGCCCACTTCCCTTTGGCACCTTTTATTACTCATCATGATACTGTAGACTGTGTGACAGACATTTTAATAGTTTTGATTTAGTATGGTGTTAGATGTCAAATCCTAGATTATTGTTGAATATGATTATATATAATGCATGGTGATTATGAGAGACACTCATATGTGGATGATGATATACTATTGACATGGATGTTTAATGGACATTATTTAGACATGTGATTTTGGATATTATGAGTAAACCTAGAAAAGGAAAATTATTTGATGATGATATAGTTGTCGATATAAATTGTAAATGATTTCGTTGATTTCCTTGGTGATTGTTGTGATTCATATGTACAGATGATTTTTTGATTTTATTATATATTCATTTTGGATGTTATGATATGGCCATGAGGCCGAAGGAGGTATTTGTGTTTGGCAAGTTTAAAATATCACAATAAACATCGGGGGATTGGAGCTTAACCAAAGTGGAATTATAGCTAAATTCGACAAGGTCGCCATGACAACTTTTTGTGTGTGTGTGTGTGTGTGTGTGTTGTATTTTTTTAGATATTCCCATGGGGGGGATCATATTTGGATGTGACCATGGGTTTGTGTATTTTATTAATGTGATAAAATGTTTTATGTTGTATGTATTTTATTAGTAATTTATTACTTTCTTTAATTAATTAAAGTTGTGTTAGATTAATGTGGAAATCTTATGATTAAAATTTAAATAAATCAAATGGGGATATGGGAAAAATAATAATAGAAGTTTTTGGTTTTTGTAAGAGCATGTTTAAGTCTGTTTTGGAGTATGAAACACTCCACCTCCATGAAAAATTCGAATTTGTCCTTGGGAGCTGTTTTTGGAGGCTTGTGGGACAAGAAAAAGTTATTCCATACCTCTAAATTTAATATACCAACCATACTTATGGATGGAGATGTGATTTTTGACTTTTAAATACATTTTATTCATCATGTTGCTTGTTTTGGATTGAACTTTCTTACATTTTATTGAATTACTATCCCTTGAGGTGTGGGCTCCTTTTGGAGTGTGCAAGTAACTTGTCATTCTTCACCCACCTCTTTATTGTGCTTGGGATAATGGATTTTTGTATTTTGTGTTTGAATTGGTGGATGTTTGATGTGGCATCTTAAATGGATCCACATCATCATCTTCTCTCCCTCTTCTATTTAATTCAGACTATTTTCTTGTTTTGGGGGTTGTTGAAACATTTTTTTTGCAAGCATCCTTGGGCACATTTTTTTATGATGGGATCTCTTACTTTGGAGAATTTTTGGTGAAGACTGTTGCTTGGTTATTGAATCTCTTTGCATTCATCCTTGGGGGCGCATTTTTCTATGATTAGAGATCTTGTTGATTTGGAGGAAATTAGAGAGCATTTGATACTTTTGCATTGTTGTTTTGGACTGTGTTTTCTTGGCATTTGAAGCTTACTATTGGAAGCAAAGTTACCATGGAGAGGTAGGAGTTTATTCCATCTTTTATTGCTGTTATTTTCTTGTTGTGTTGTGTGTATGGATAATGTTTTATTGCTTTTGTTGGCTGGTTGGGTAAACTGCCTTAGAGAAGGTGTAGGAGAAGGCTATGGAGAAACCATGTGGGGGGGCATAAGGGAATGTCAGTGGCATCAGTTTCATTGTGGAGGGAGTTTTGGGTTTGGGATCCACCATGGAAAATAAATAGCTTGCATTTCTTACTTGTGGGGGGGCATAAGGAGGGGTTGGGAGGCATAAGATTTATGGGATAAGATATATTATAGTGGTAGTATGATTATAGGTGGATGCCCAATTCCCAATTGGGAGGCATACGTAGCTTCCCCCATAGTCCTTGCTCCTTTGGATTGCATGATCAAGCCTGAGTTGTGATTTGAATGTTTGATATTGCAGTTGTAAACTAATGTTTTGCATTGAGTTATGTTTTACATTGAAATGTGCATGTGTGAAAGAATGTTGTGTTGTGGAAGCCAATTGTTGCCATTGTTTGAATTACACCTTTGATTGTACTTTGGTTGGGGATCGGGGGCTAATGATGAAGGAAGGCTTCTTCTTTCATTGGATGTCTTGGTTGGGTGGAGAGCGTTGCCTTTTCCCCTTGCTTGTTGTGATCAAGATGAAAAGATGAAGAAACTAACATGTTGTTGTTTTTGAGCAAGAGGAATAAACAGTTTGACAGTCCCTTGTGGAAACCCATACATTTGTTATCTTTTCCCACATGATGTGGATGAAATCGTAATATGATTTTTGTGAATAAAGATGTATGTAAATTGATTGTGAAGTCATATATTTGAAATGTGAAAGATATTTGCATTCTGCTCTGTACATTGGAAAGGAATAAGTTAAATGGTGTTATTGGTTTCCAACATTGAAATATGTAAATTTATTTAATTGAAGTCAATAAAGAATTTCAAGTTCATTTCTCATTTGCATTGTTGTGATGAATTTGGAAATATCAAATTGGGATTGGAACCTTGTTTAGAAAATGAAAAAAAAAGGTAATGCGTGTGTAGAAATTGTATTGCATTGCCTCTTTTGATATATATTAAATTAAAAAATCAGATTTGCAATTTAACTTTGAAAAGGTTTGTTTGTAAATAATTACATTTATTGGGTTAGTTTAGAAATAAAAAACACACTCAAATGATGAATTGTATAAACAAGTTTCTAGAAACAGGATTTATGTCACAAACATAACACTGACAATTAATTTTAATAAAAATGCATAGTTCGGACCTGCACTTTTAAATAAACTTAGAAACCTTAAAATTCCACATGATATATTAGCAATGAACTCAATTGACAAAGAATATTTAAGAGAATAACTCGAACCATTTCAAAATTGAGCTTAATCTCTTCCTCAACCATTTTCTGTCATTTGTTGGACAAATTCAATTTTTAATCGATTAAACAAATCAACTTCTCTAAAACACTTTAAACCCTCCCTATATCAATTCTCCATGCCTGTTTGGTATGTTGAGTGAGGGAGGAGATCCAATTTAAACAAATTGAAAAGTTGGAAATTGCTAGTTGGCTTATTAAAAAACATCTAGATCGTTTTTACAAAAAATTACCCCTTAAAGTTCAACAAAAAGTAAATTATATGGTTCTTGTGTAAAGAGGGCATCGAGAGATTTCCAAAAAAAGCTCGTTTTCCCAAAACTGAGCTTCCTAGAAAAAGTTATGGCACTTTGAATTTTTTGGGCCTTCGCGGGAAAATTTTGAGGAAATTGGAGAGCATTTGATACTTTGGCATTGTTGTTTTGGACTGTGTTTTCTTGGCATTTGAAGCTTGCTGTTGGAAGAAAAGTTACCATGTAGAGGTAGGAGTTTATTCCTTCTTTTACTGCTGTTATTTTCTTGTTGTGTTGTGTGTATGGAGAATGTTTTATTTCTTTTGTTGGCTGGTTGGGTAGAGTGCCTTAGGGAAGGTGTAGGAGAAGGCTATGGGGAATACATGTGAGGGGTCATAAGGGAATGCCAGTGGCATCATATTCATTGTGGAGGGATTTTTGGGTTTGGGATCTACCATGGAAAAAAAATAGCTTGCATTTCTTACTTGTGGGGTGGCATAAGGGAAAATTTGTTGGGGGGCATAGGAGGGGTTGGGAGGCATAAGATTTATGGGATATGATATGTTATATTGGCGGTATGATTATAGCTGGATACCCAATTCCAATTGGGAGGCATAAGTAGTTTCCCCCATAGTCCTTGCTCCTTTGGATTGCATGATTAAGCCTGAGTTATGATTTAAATGTTTGTTATTGCAGTTGTAAACTGTTGTTTTGTATTGAGTTATGGTTTATATTGAAATGTGCATGTCTGAAAGAATGTTGTGTTGTGGAAGCTAGTTGTTGCCATGGGTTGAATTACACCTTTTATTGTACTTTGGTTGGGGCTCGTGGCCCAATGGTGAAGGAAGGATTCTCCTTTCATTGGATGTCTTGGTTGGGTGGAGAGCGTTACCTTTCCCCCTTCCTTATTGTGATCAAGATGAAAAGATGAAGAAACTAGCATGTTGTTGCTTTTGAGCAAGAGGAATATACAGTTTGATATTCCCTTGTGGAAACCCATTCATTTGTAATTTTTTGCCACATGATGTGGATTAAATTGTAATATGCATTTATGAAGAAAGATGTATGTAAATTGATTATGAAGTCATATATTTGAAATGTGAAAGATCTTTGCATTCTGCTCTGTACATTGGAAAGAAATAAGTTAAATGTTGTTATTGGTTTCCAACATTGAAATATGTAAAGTTGTTTAATTGAAGTCAATAAAGAATTGAAATTTCATTTCTCATTTGCATTGTTGTGATAAAATTGGAAATATCAAATTGGGATTGGAACCTTGTTTAGAAAATGAAAAAAAAAGGTAATGCGTGTGTAGAAATTGTATTGCATTGCCTCTTTTGATATATATTAAATTGGAAAATCAGATTTGCAATTTAACTTTGAAATGGTTTGTTTGTAAATAATTAAATGTATCGGGTTATTTTAGAAGTAAAAACCACACTCGAATGACGAATTTGATAAACAAGTTTCTAGAAATGGGATTTCTGTCACAAACTTAACATTGACAATTAATTTTAATAAAAATGCACAGTTCAGACCTGCACTTTTAAATAAACTTGGAAACCTTAAAATTCCACATGATATATTAGCAATGAACTCAATTGACAAAGAATATTTAAGAGAATAACTCGAACCATTTCAAAATTTAGCTTAATCTCTTCCTCAACCATTTTCTGTCATTTGTTGGAAAAATTCAATTTTGAATCAATTGAACAAATAAACTTATTTAAAACACTTTAAACCCTCCCTATATCAATTCTCCATGCCTGTTTGGTATGTTGAGTGAAGGAGGAGATCCAATTTAAAGAAATTGAAAAGTTGGAAATTGCTAGTTGGCTTATTAAAAAACATGCATATCCTTTTTACTAAAATTTTACCCCTTAAAGTTCAACAAAAAGTAAATTTTATGGTTCTTGTGTAAAGATGGCATCGAGATATTTCCAAAAAGTCCTTGTTTTCCCAAAACTGAGCTTCCTAGAAAAAGTTATGGCACTTTGAATTTTTTGGGCCTTGGCAGGAAAATTTGGGAAAACTTTCCCTGGCGTGCCCGCGGCCTGAAAATTTCCCATTTAAAAATCCTTAGGAATTTTTTTTTGAAAATTTTGGCTTGGGAAAATTTTCACCTTTTCCTTCACTGGCCCATAGCCAATCAGAGGCTGCCACATGTCCTCATGAGGCAACGGTGGAGGCACAAAATTTTCTTTTGCCCTTAGATTTTTTGAAAATTTTTGGAAAATTTTCTTCTTTTCCCCCGTCGGCCCGCAGCCAACCAGAGGGTGCCATGTGGCACCTTAGGGTGATAGTGGAGGAGGGAGTACTCAATCACCTTAGAAGATTTTTCCTTTGGAAAAATTCCATAAAAATCTCCGCAGTCCCGCACTCCCGCCCTCGCCTTGGTGTGACCCCTCCATGGACGCGCGGAACTGTGCGCCTAATGTTTCCCTTTCTCCCCTTTGTCCCTTTTGGTGAAATTATCCGCATCTCCCCACCACTCTGTGCCCCTCCTTCCCTCTTCTCCCCATAGCCAACCATGGAGTGCCATGTGTCCCCAAGCAGACCTGCAGGTACGAGAGCGCTAGTTGGTTTTTTCTCTTTTTTGGGTGAAATGCCCCAAATCCTTCTGGCTCTCTGCCTTTCCCCTGTTCCCTGGCGTATCTAAGGCCGTTACGTGTCCCTAGAGGACCTGTGGAGGTGCAAGTGCATTTGGGAAATTTCTCTCATGCAAGAAAAATTTCCTTAAGCCACCCCACGATCCGCCAACCCGCCAAAGGGGTTTTTTTCACCCTTGCTTGACACGTGTCCCCCTAGGGGAAACTTTGACCGAAAAACTCCACCCTCTCATATCTTGAGTTCTGAAAGGAGTTAGAAGGACTTATTTATATCACCGAAAAGGTGAGAAATTTTCCTATCCATTGGGAATGGTTCAGGGAAATTTTAGAACTTTTAAGTAGGAGAAAAATCCATTTGAATCTCTGAACCTGTTAAAAGAGTTGGGTATAGGGGTAAATTACTCCCTGAACCTAACTGAAACTTCTAGCCCTAATTTTTGGACCTTGTAACCTCAATGAATTTTTAATAAAAGAGAATATTGTTCTTGTGGATTTGAGTTGTTATATAATCTGTTAGTGGTAGCTATTGCTTAACAACCTGGTTGTAAACACTCCTAATCAAGTTCTGGGAGTGGGTAAGTGAGACCTTACTCTGTTGATTATAAATATGTATTCCTTTCTCACTACAATTAAACCCTACTCTTGTCTTGATCTTGTGGAATTAAATAGCTTGGGTATTTAATTGTTTTGGGTCCCTTAACCCTAATATTTCTAATCAGGAAATATTTAGCTAAAATGTCAATATAATCAGTAATTAAATTAATCCCTAGGGAGATTTGAGCTAGGTGTGGACTTATTGCTCTTTTTCCTTTTTAATGTGGAATTAGTAATTATTATAATAGAAAAAGTTATCAGTTGAATTTAACTGTCTTTGAGACTGTGTTCGTTAACTCCTAATAAAAAAAAAAATATTCCATAATTTTCTAACTAAACCTAGGTTGTTCATGGTTCTCACGTGGGTTGTTTTGAATGGGCATCACACCAAGTATACATAACAGTAGGCAAGAAAACAAGAATGAAAATTCCTTAATCATGCAGCCCACACTACATGATCAAAATTTTTTACTTGAATCTAATCATTGACATTTAAAAATGAATTCAATTCCAATAGTACAACAATCTAAAGATTGGACAAGATTTATACAACCGAGTATAAATATAACAGTAGCAAGCACTCAAGGCCCAAATCCAACTTAACTTATCAAACAAGCTATCTAAACAAGAACAAATTGGCTTCAACCAATTTAGAGTGCATGCAAGTCATTGGAATACACAACATATATAATCATCAATGATATAATATTCATTCAATACAATTATTCCATATAAGGATGGTAAGGGATCATACTTAACCAAATACATGATCATTTAGACTGTGAAATGAAATGACTCAACTAAGAAAGATAAATCTCACAATAAATAAACTTTCAACTAACTAAAACATATCCTTGATCATCTTCATATGATAAAGTATTGATAAAATTTTATTTTGATCAACACTTTAAGGCAATTTTAATAAACCATCTAACTGGTCCATGCCAAGGATCTAACCTAATTATTTAAGATTAATAAAAATAGGGATCAAAACTTAAACATATAAATAGATATAATACTTTAGCATACTGTTAGCACAATGGAATTCCACCTAAAGATTCGAACAATTCATAAAAGTATTCACAATAACCCCCAGGTAGACTTTAAACTTCCCTGGTTTGAAACATTCACCACTATAGGTCAATTGTCACAAGACCACTTCAAAATATCCAAACAAGAGATAAGGAATAGTTGACACATTAGAACAATGGTACCCTACCACTAAGACCCATAAATCTGCATAAGAAAGCATTGAAAACCTGTAGTGGTCAGCCAACTCTACTTAGTTTTAGAAGGATAATAATACTACGACTCAAGCCTTTATAAAGACCAACTGTTGGGCCTCTAAAATATTGACTAAGACCAAAAAGGTGCATGGGCGCACAAGGCTGAATTTAAGAAATGGGCACACAAGGAGAAGGCACGCAAGGAAAGGTTCTAGGAGGGTCTTAGTAGACCCTGTGATGCACACCCACAGGACAAGGTCTCACGACTTAGCCGTATTTGGCGTATCGAGCAGTACATGAGAAAAGTGTGACCCGACTACACATGCGGAGTGGATAAGGTGCCACTTGGTGATAGATTGGCCTAGGAAGTAATATGCCATGTGATGAAAGCTCTTAGAAGACCATAATGACAAGGAGTGGAGAGCTCATACCTACAGGAGCATGCGCTCATGGAGGACCATATTTAGACACTTGGTGTTGGATCTGAGGCTGCAGAAGGATGAGTTGGTAGTTCAAGTGGCCTATAAATACAAGCATCCGCAGAAAAAAAAAAAGAAGAGAGATGAAGAGAGAGCGGAGCTCTACAGAAATGCTACAAAGGAACTCTGTTTGGGTTGGGTAGATAAAACATAGGAGATGGATGTATCAAGGGTTCGAATGTTTAAATTTTTGTTTTGAGAGTTAAAGGATAGGAATCCAGTTATGATGCATAACTTATGTTTCCCTTTTTTCAATGCTCTATAATGAATCTAATGAATGTAATGAGGTTACCAATTTATATGAATATGATTAGTAATGATTCTAGTGCATTTACATATCTTCATGGTTCTATTTTATACATGTTTATGGAATGAGTGTAAACCCTTCTACATTTCCCTTTCGGTTTTGATTCAATTCTTAATCTGTTAAGTACTTTTCTATCTGGAATGACTGAACTAGTCTAGAGCCATTTTGAGCTCTATGATGTTTGCATATCTCATTCCCACTCACTTTCTTTGAAGTTTGGATCATAGATGATGTTTTCCCACTTACCTCACATAAAAGAGAGACTCAACGCCCGTGCGTGCCTCAGGTGAGTGCCCAGTGCCCACTATGTGATAGATCCATGTTGATGGGATTCCCTTGTTCTTTGGTGGGTGTAAAAATTACTACATCTCGGTTCCATTGTTGGGACCTCTTTTCAAAGTTATAGTGGGAAATGACATACATCATGATCCGTGTAATGAGTGATGACATAGAGTTTAACTTTGGAAAGTGTTGAATCATGGTTTAAGAGCATGGAGGATGAGTTTTCTTACAGATTCAACACTGGACCTAAGTTTATGCACGTAGATGGGTAGAAGAGAACCTCTACCATGATTTTTATGAAATGTTTTTCTTTGCTTCCCAGTAGAGCTATATGAATGGCTCTCGTTATATGCGTGTAGATCAAGCTGGTATTATAGATCACGCGCGTGGACTCAAGAAGAGTACCAAAGGCTGTAAGATGCAGATCTAATATGGACTCATGCTGTGGATCATTGGGAAAGGATTATTGGCTAGCTACACTCTGGAGTACACTATTTCAACATATTATTTTCTAGAAGTTACTGAGTTTGAGTTTCTATGGGAGCCCAGAGGATCATTTCTACTTGTTATTCCTCTGGAAATGAATATCTTGATTATTACCCTGAGTTTAGAAGCATTTCTGATGCCTAGCTAAACTGTTCTGAGCGCTGGGTGAGGAATTTAGGGTGGAGGAAGATGACAGACATTGTGATGGAGAAAGAAAGGGAGGAGAGACGACTCAAGTATAGTGATGCACATGAAAGGGAGATTTCTAGACAATGCGAGGTTGCAAGTGTGATGGATATATGGAGGTAGATGTTATGGGAAGGATTTGAGGTTTACACAAAAGACGTGGAACATGGGCAGTCTGTGTTACCCCATCTTGTCTAGTGCGTAAGAGAGACCCCTTCGGCTTTTGATGAGAGTTCCTCACATGGAGAGAGAAGAATCGTTGATGCGCATCTAAGCCCACCTAGTGACCAAAACCTGGCTCTTGGTTTTCTAGATCAAGGGAAGAATATTGTTAACCCAGCTAGTATTAGTGGAAGTGACCAATCTATACCCAGGAGATATAATTTCTCGTTTGGGACTTCTATGGCTACACATACCATCCCAGTGTTAGGAGGAATTTTTTGGCAGGGTGTAGACACACAAACCTTTGGTATCACATTTGGGAGTGGCATAGGGTACACTATTGGTAGTGGGACATTATCAAAAACTTTTGGCACACAGTTCAATGGAACTTTGGGGACCCTTGGCATGACCACTATAGGACCTGGTGAATTTGGTGGATCAGAAGGAACAAGACTTCGTGGATCTGGTGGGTCAGGAGGTATAGGACCTGGTGGATCTAGTGGATCCAGCGGCAAGGGAAATATTGGAGGAAACAAAGGATCTGGCTCAAGTCTTCTTTGAGATGTCTTTACATTTTCTAGATTACAAGGGTATTGAAGATCCTGCAGAGCACATTCACAAGAGTGAGTTGTTATGGTGCGCAAAGGGTATCACAACCTAGGAGCAGAAGGCTAGTAAGTTTGCAATGACGTTGTAAGGGCGCGCACATAGCTGGTATAAGAAGTATGACCCCCATCAGACGGTGGTAGATTACATCACATTGAAAAATGATTTCTTAGTATAATTCCACATCCCTGTGTTTGAAAAAAAGAGCATCAGTGCCCTTAAGGAAATTTAGCAGGGAATTATGGAAAGTGTGTGGGTGTATGATGCACAGTTAAAGACTCTCATGTCAAAGTTATCATATGACATTCACCCTTCACAACATGCTCAATGGTTTGTTGGAGGGTTGATAACCCCATTTAGAAGATATTTATCTCATAAGACTTTCATAGACCCATGCGAGGCACTGGAATATGCTCTACACGCTAAATCTGTTGGAACTAAAGTTGTTGGAAGCGTTGAAACTGGTGTTAGCCCGTTTCTGGAAGCTCAAATCACTGTTGTGGCTAAGTAGCTAGAAAATTTATCTGCGAACTCATCTCATGAGACTCACAGTGGAATGTGGTTTATAGATTGTGAGGTAGAGGGGCATGCCAAGGATAGTTTCCCCCGAAAGATAGTACGTGTTGTAGCTGTAGACTGTGAGATTTGTCATGGGTACCATGATGCAAGTAGATGTCCCTTGTTACAGCACATAATTCAGAAGAATGTATCTTGTTACTGTAAGATCTACACCTCTACGACCCATGATACTAAGGATTGTAGGCTTATTGATCAGATCCATTAGGCCATTGATCATGGTGTGTGCCAGACTAGCATTACCAGTAGTTCTAAGGGTGATGATCACCATTATGAGGAGTTCATAGATGGAGGTACATGTAAAAGGGGATTTCGTGGAGGATTCTGTGGTCGTGGTAACCACGGAGGAGGAAGAAGTGAGTTCCCATGCAGAACCTATTTTAATTGTGGATATACAAACCACTACAAGTGTGAGTGCCTAGACTTATTGCAGTGCTCATGGTGTGGGAAGAAGCACAAGTATGATGAGTTCCCTGAGTTGTTTGAGCATATGAAACAACAACACTAGAAAGATAGGGGCACTGTAATGGTAAGCATTAAGAAGGCTGACACACAGTGGATGCCATGGGTGACACATGATGCAAGCTTAGAACCTATTATGGTAACAACAAGAATGGAGGCTGTGCGCGTAAAGGATATACCAAGGTAGAAGAACCTATTTTCAAGGGAAGAAATGGTACATGGGAAGTACCTAGATCCTACACATCAGAAGGAGGTATATCAAGAAACCATGGACATCATTCAGAGTTTACAAGGAGAAATCCAGTGTCTAAAGGAGCAGTCCAGGAGGGAGGAGTAAAGAAGGAAGGTCGAGGTGCCAAAGGATGACCTAGATGAGGTCAAGGAAGTGTGTAAAATGCTAAGGCAAGAGAATATTATTCCCTTGCTAGGGGCATGGTTGAGAGAGAAGGTACCACGCATCGAAGAAGAGCATGAGAGGTAGGTATTACATGCAAACCTTCCCCCTCATAGCCCTGACTATGATAGGGAGATCACCTTAAATGTAGTCATGGATGGATGGCTCCTTAAAATATCCTCATTGACATAGGTGCAGAGGTCAATGTTCTCACCTTGGATTCATGGCATCAAATGGGAAGAACTTCATTACAGCCATCTTTGAATGTGTTTTATATGGTGAATAAAATTAAGGCAATGCCCATCGGTGTCTTAAAAGATGCGCCCATCACCATTCAGGGAGCTAAGTTTACTGGGGACTTCAAAGGCTTGGTGCTCGCTGAGGCAAACAATTTTCTAGCATTACTTGGGTACCCATGGTGCTATAATAACAATGCAGATCTTCAGTTCAACAAGGGATACATAAGCTTTGAAAATGAGGAGGAATGGGTCATCATGCCCCTAGCTGATGGGAAAAGAACACCCTATACTGAACCTTTGGTAGAAGGGATCCTAGATAGAATATATGTGTGCTCAATCAGGGATCCAAAGGTAATCCATCCCATAGAAGGACTTATCCAATTTGAGGATGCTCAGTCCTTAAGTGACACCACCAGTATAGCATGCGATAATTAGGCGCATGGGACCTATGAGTTGATTGGATGGAATTTAAGAGGGTCGGTGACAAAGGTGACAAAGGTGTGTACATTATAGTGCCTAGGGGGCAAGGATATACCTAAGTACTCAGAAGGAGCCTTCCCTGAGGTATTTTTGTAGGAGATGGAATCTTAGTGGAAGAAGGAAAATGAATGAAGAGGGATGCTAAGTTACGACCTACTCAAAATTGTTGCACACTAGTGGGAAACACATCGGGATAATCTCTTGGAATGGCATGAGGTGAGAATTTCCTTCTCTATAAGGTTTTGCAGGAGCAACACACCCACGGCTATAAAAGAGTACCATGGTAAGGAGACCATTTCCTTCGATATCTAAGCATGTGCGATAGCCTGGATGGGAAGCGTAGAAGCATTGCCACCTTCATTTTGGGTTCACAAGTTGTATTCAACCCTACAAGGTTGTGCGTGTGCATGGTACATTCATGCTGAGACATGCCGTGAGCCAGGGAATTGACAAGAGTTAGCGTCTGATATCATTCAAACATTCAAGTATCAGAGTACAAAACCCTTGGTGGATGAGGTGTTGCAGGTTGTCAACTGCCTTACCATTAGGGATGTGGGGATGTCAAGTGAACCTGGCCTGGAGGCATGATTTGAGAAAGAAGAAACAAAATAAATATAGTTTGAGTGCGCATGTATGGAAAAATAAAAAGGGAAGATGGTGTATGTTATTGATGGAGAAGAAGCAAAGAACTTGGATGTTGACCACTCTGTAGGGATGCACAAAGTCATATATAGTGCTGATAAATGGGCACGTTCCTATTATGAACCTTGAAAGACGACAAAGGTTAACATTGGCTCAGAAGAAGAGCCTAAAGAGCCAATCATTGGAGACTATTGTTTGGAGAAAGAAGTCTCTAAGATCATTGATCTTTTACGTGAGTTTTAGGATTTATTCCCACATGGATATCATGAGCTTAAAGGTGTCCACCATTCCTTGGGGGAGATAAGGATAAAGTTGAAGGAAGGTTCATGCCCAGTCAAGAAAAGACCATATTGGATGAATCCCAACCTACACGTGACGGTAAAGGAAGAAATAGGTAAAATCATAGCATCAGGTATTATTGAGGTTGTTGAAGAGTCAGAATGGATAAGTCCAATGTTGATTAGTATCAAGAAGGATGGAAGGATAAGGATCTGTGCAGATTACAGTGACCTGAATGTAGTGTGTATCATTGATCCTTTCCTAACCCCATTTACTAAAGAAATATTAGGAGTGTCAGGACGCGAGGTCTACTCTTTCACAGATGGATTCCTAGGCTATCACCAGGTAAGAATTACAAAGGAGGACCAGAGGAAGACAACTTTTGCCACTGAGTGGGAAATTTTTTCCTATATAGTCATGCCTTTTGGGTTTAAGAATGTGTTTGATGTGTTCTTACATATTTTGGTACAAGATTTCTATGACTTTATCCATAAAGTTCTTCAAGTTTACCTAGATGGTTAGACAGTGTATGGGTTAGTAAAGGACCATTGTGACAACTTAAGGTTGATGTTTGAAAGCTGTTGGCGATTGAGGATATCCCTCAACATCAATAAATGTGTCTTTCCTACCCCATTTGGAACATTATTAGGACACATCATATGTAAGGAAGGCCTACTAGTAGATCCCACAAAAGTTGCAGTAATTATAGAATTGAGGGAACCTAGTAGTCAGAGCGCAGTGCGCAGATTTCTCGGGCATATGAGGTACTATAGGAAACTACATCAAGGGATATGCCAAGATCACCATGCCCTTAGATGAGTTGCTTAGACATAAAAGTGTCTTTTATTGGGGAGAGGCACATCATAAGGCATTTGACACTTTAAAATATAGGCTTGTCACCATGCCCATCCTACGTTTCCCTTCTTAGGACAAGCCCTTCCATGTTCATGTCGATGCCTCAAGGACCACCATTAGAGCAGTATTTGCACAGCCTGGTGAAGGGATTGTTGATCATCCTTTGTGCTTTGCAAACAGGAAGTTGATGCCAACAGAGAAAAATTATACTATGACTTAGTGGATGGCATTGTCAATGATCTATACATTTCATAAATTCAGACAATATTTATTGACAACCCCTTTTATATTTTACACTGACCATATGGCATTGAAAGACTTAGTGAACAAGCCTGTTCTTTAAGGGTGCATATTTTGGTCAGTACTATTGCTCCAAGAATTTGAGTTCACGGTGGTTTTCAAACTAGGAAAAAGTAATTCTAGACCTAATCATTTGTCTAAGATTTATTCAGGAGAGGATGTACAGATCATTGAAGAGACTATGCCAAATGCACAACTATTTAGGTTGTGGCACGTGCCCTCAGACTTAGAAGATATTGCAGTATTTATCAAAATGGGTATGGCACTAGTCAAAATGAAGGCCTTGGAGAAGAATAAGTTGGCCATACACGTTGCATCCTACATGTTAATTAGTGGAGATCTATAAAAAATGGGACATGATGAGGTTATGCGTTGATGCATACTAGAACATGAGTGCATTGCAATTATGGAAGAGGCACATGGTGGGATTGCAAGAGGACACTATGTGGGAAATGTAACCGTGCAGAAGATTCTACTCGTTGGGCTTTAGTGGGAGATCATTTATCAAGATTGCATTGATTTTTGCAAGGAACGTGACCATTTCCAGTGCCTTGGAAAACCTGGAAAAGGGGATGAAATTCCCTTGTGACCAATAGCCAGCATGGAACCATTTGAGAATTGGGCTATCAAATTTGTCAGACCAATCTCATTAGCGACATGAAGGACTGGTTCACAGTACATCCTAACTTACACTGATTATTTGATAAGGTAGGCGGAGGCATCACCTACAAAGGATTGTACAATAGCTACAACTGCTAGATTTTTATGGGAAAACATAATCAATAGGTATGGATGCCCATTGATTTTGACAAGTGATAGAGGTATGCACTTCCTCAATGAAACAATTAGGATTCTGCTAGCAGAATTCATGGTGGCCCATCCCAAAACTACTCCCTATCACCCTCAAGTAAATAGAACTGCTGAGGTGTTTAACAAAATACTTAGCCACACGCTGACTAAAATTTGTGATGTTGGTAGACAAGATTGGGATAACAAAGTATCATTTGTTCTTTGGGCATATAGGAAAACCTACAAGAGTTTGAATAAGGCCACACCATTTCAATTGGTGTTTGGCACAGAGGCTGTCCTTCCAGTTGAATTCATGTTACCCTCTCTGCATATAGTGCACGCAGGAGGATTAGATGATGAACAAGCATTAGAGGAAAGAATTGACAAGTTAGTGTAATTGGATGAGAGACAATCATTAGCTAGGTGGAGCTAGAAAACTAAAAAATCAAAACAAAAGGCATGGCATGATCGTCACATTAAGAACAAAAAGTTTGAGGTTGGGCAATTGGTCTTACTGTATGATTCAAAGTTTCTTTGCCATCCTAGGAAGTTGAAGGTGTATTGGTTGGGTCCCTACATCATCTCATACATCGTTGATTTAGGCGCATGCCAGTTGCAAGTGCTGGATGGGACAAGATTTCCAGGACACTTGAATAGGATTAGGTTGAAACCCTATTATAAATAACTCTTCTTGGTGTTTGTAATAAGGCATTATTTCCAGATAGTTCAGGATTTCCTTTATTGCATGTTCCTTTTCTTTTCTTTCCATTTCTCATTGTTGTTTTGTTTTGTGCCTTAGGCATCGGTAACCTCATTACTTTTTGAAATTTGTAAATGCACAGTGGACCATGCATTATTTTAGTGTGGGGTAAAATAAGGTGGAAGAAATTGCAAAATGTGAAGCACCAGGAAGGATTGCATTGGAAAGCCTGGTTGAATGGCCCTGAGAAGGAAGTACATGTAAGGAAAGGTGCAAAAGGATGGTTGGTGTTAAGGTAAGGCTACATTGTGGATCCACGTACAAGAGAGGAAGAAGCGCAAATGTAACACGAGGTAGGAAAGAGCAAAAATCATGATAAAAGAAGTTCCTTTGGTGCTCGTTATGTGTGCGTAAGAGTTTCCTATCAAGATGGATTGGTTGTGCACCATAAGGTTGGAGAATTGTATGCACAGGGTTGGGCGCATGAGTTAAGGTGCTAAAGACAGGTTTGTTTGAAAAATCCACATTAAGTATTAAAGTAGGGTAGTAGGTGAAGTGGCATTTAATGCTAAAAGTGGGAAAAACTATAAATAGAAGGTTGGGAACTTCATTATTTACTTTTCAAATATGAAGAGGAAGAGATTTTGTGAACTAGGGTTTTTAGAGGTGATCCGTGCGAAGAAAAAAAATTGGAAAATTTTAACCGTGAGTGACTAGTTTCGATTTGTAAACTAGGAGGGAAGTAATTCATGGGTGTGGGAAGAGTTTTGGAGAAGCATCGTCTTGTGAAAATACATTCCAGTTAGGGTTTGACAACTAGGGCATGGATTTTAAAAAAAGAGTCTTCTTCGCAGGTTTGAGATTTGAACTTGGAAATGATAGAAGAGCAGAGCTAGGAAGAGTAATTAAAGTGAAAAGATAACCTACACAATGACACCCAAGAAACTAGTTGTAACACCTAAAAAGGGCAAGGGTAAGGGAAAACAACAAGAGATTTCCACAATTACCAACAAGGAATGGTATGCAGAAATGCAGTACCCAGATGGTATTTTTCTTAGGAAGGAGTGGGAGTCCCATTTAAGAAACATGATAATAAGCAATTATAACCCTCACACAAACACAACTGAGAAATAAATGGCACTAGAGTTAGTGCACCCGCCAAACAAAAGGACACCAGAAGGGTTACCCATTTATAGCGATGAAGTAAAAGTGAAGTTGGAGAAGGTGAGATTATTACAACTCTATGAGTTGCCCTACTTTGGGAAGCCTGACTGCCTCTATCAATGGCTAATGTTGTGCATACATGAAGACCACTTTCACTTCGCATGGCGCAAGATGCACATAACCCCTCAGTTGATTTCAAAATTCACAGGTCTCATCTGTGAAGGAGAAGATATAAAGGAAGGCCTATGTGACAAAGAATTGATCAAAGAAACCACCGCATATGCATACAAGAAGGGTTCAAGGTACTTTGATATTATAGATATCCAAGACCCGGTGATGAGAATGGTTGCACACCTGGTAACAAAACTCAATGACCAAGAGAGGTGGATGCAAGTGAACAAATCATGGCTCAATGTTTGCAAAAGGATATTAGAGGGTGCCATCTACAACGTGTCAGTGTACATCGTGGATGAGATCATCAATAGCACCCAGGAGGGTGACTAGATAATTTTCAGCAGTGTCCTCTTACTTATTGTGTTTTTAGATATCAGAGTAGTGGATGCAGAAGACGAGTTCATTTGGGAGTACCCATAGGAAGACCCCTTTCCTGCAAAAATATTTTATAAATACACTTGTGATAACATGACACCCGTTCACAAGGTGCATCTTGAAAAGTGGTATACGTTTTTAAGGAATGCATTCACGGTAGAATGGAGAATACCGAAACAACTGCCAGTGCTTACAGTAGGAGAAGTTGAGTTCATTGTATACCAACACTTTTGTATTGGTAGGCTCAAGTTGACTGATGAAACCATGAGCCCATGGTGTAAGCTCCCATTCGCCTTTACAGCTTAATACTTGCAGGTGGGAGTTAACAGATTCAAGGAGTCCAAGAAGTTAAAGCTTGACCTCAGAAATATGGACTAGGACCACAAAGAGATACGCAAGATGTTGGTCTACCCCAACAAGTGCATGTACATGGAAATGTACGTGTCATATGAATTCCATTGTGGGGAGGTCCATAGCATGAGTATACCTTTGCATAAGGCCCAAGTTTGAGAAGGTCGTTTATCTTGAAAGTGGAGTATCTATACCTGAGGACCCAACATGTAGGAAGAAGCATGTGCCCAGATAGAAGGAAAAATAAATAAAGAAAAAGGCACCAAGTGCCCAAGATACATAGGAAAAAGGCACCCTAGGAACAAGTGCTAGAACAAGTACTTACATGCGTAGGAATAGGTCCCCAGTCAAAGAGAAGGTGCCAGAATAGGAAAAGATAATTGCATAGGAGAAATCACCAGAGGAGGAGGAAGAGAAAGAAAAATATCTTATATTGGAATCCCCAGTTAGGAAGAAACAGAAGGTGATGGAGGAAGTTGGTTCTGAGGAAAAAAAGAGCTTAAAGAAATACATGGGTGAGAGGGATGACGATGAAGAAGATGAACCTAAAGGAGGCTGGGAACCACTTGTTTTCAGCATGCACGATTCAGAAGAAGAGGGAAGGGAATAAGAACATGAGTTCCATTTAGTGTGGCGCAAGGGTAGCCAAGAGGAGGAAGGCACCTAGAGCATGGGAAGAAGTGAAGAGGTTGGCGTGTAGGATCAGAAAACTCCAAGCCTCATGAAATATCAAATAAACAAGGTGGAAAAAAAAAGAAATAACAAAAATCATTGAATCCTTGGTAGAACAAGAATTGGAGCACAGTGTTGATATAGTGATGGAAGAAGATAAGGAAGAGCATAGGGAAATATCATGGTAGCGTGGGAGGCCCCAGTCTATCGGTAACTATTCCTAATGGCACGTGCACAGGGGGAAACTGCATGGAGATCCAAAGGCAAGGAATGAGCTACATTGATGATCACAACAAGGTGTTACACACGCGCTTCCAAGGCACAGTCCCAATAGATCAAATCTTGGTAAAAAAGTCATTTGATGAAGAAGGTGCATACCCTTAGATGAGGAAGATGCTCTCTTGGGTAGTTGAGTCCCACATCAACGAGCCATAGTTTGAGGTAAGCCAAGGAACACTAATGAAGATGTCTGAGTCAAAAGGAGACAACCCCTTGGTAAATTCTCAACAAATTTTAGATGAGTAGTTATACAACGTGCTCAATAAGGTATTAGTTGAGGTTAAAGCTAGGCTCTTTGGATGGAATGACAGGGTAAAATTTCTAGAGGAAGAGCTATAAAAAAAGGAGGAAGAGCTAGAAGAGAAGGCCAAGGATTTAAATCAGGAGGAGTTAAGTAGCACGCAACTAAAGCGTGAAATTAGGGAAGAAAAGGCAAGGGTGTGTGAGGTATATAAGAAGGTAGAATATATCACAGATGATATTGTTTTGAAGCATCTGGACCTAGCACCACCCACAAAAAAGTATGGATCTTCCCTTGAGTGCCTTGAAGACTTGACGCACATCCTTACCATGAAAAGACAACCTCTGGTCTTAGAATCCGTGGAAGAAGTAGCAACATGCCTAGAGAAGGAGGAAAAATTAAAGGTAGTAGCAATCATGGCTAAATACAAAAAATTCCTTGCTGATGTAAAGATTTTTTCCTATACTACTGAGGCCACATATGAAAAGTGTGTAGACAGAGATAAATTGGTGAGTATTCTGGTCACCAACTATGAAGCAGATCATAAAGAGTTCCAAGAAAAGAACAAAGGGAACAGAGCAGAGCGGGATAGAATCCTGGCCGAGGTTGAAAATAAGTCATAAGCTATTGAGGCCCTAAGGGGTACAATCAAGAACCGCCTAAAGGAGCTATACCCACAAATTACTAGAAGGATGGATGTGCTTGAGGACGTGGGAAAGGAGTTGGAAAAAAATATTGACACTATGAATGCTCAAGGAAATGGACTGGGTTTTGAGGAAGTAAGCACCCTAGTCGGCGACCTATGCTAGAGAGTGCAGAATGAAGTTGATGCCTAGAACAAGTTGGAGGCCAACTTACAAAGAGATTTTCCTATCTTGTTTCAATAATGGAAACATTCCCCAATTCTTTCATTTTCTTTTCCAATTCTTCATTCCCTTATTATTTATCCAAGGCTTTAGGTCTATTGTAATTCTTTCTGTAAAAGAAGTGTTCCTGCGGGTGGAGAATAGGTGTAGTGTGGGGTGATGTTGGGCACCTAAAATATTGACTAAGTCCAAAAAGGTGCATGGACGTGCAAGACTGAAGTTAAGAAATGGGCACGCAAGGAGAAGGTGTACAAGGAAAAGTTCTAGGAGGGTCTTAGTAGAACCCATGATGCACACCCATAGGACAAGATCTTGGGACTTAGCCGTATTTGGTGTACCAAGAAAGACACGAGAAAAGCATGACCCGACTACACATGCAGAGTGAATAAGGTGCTAGCCTGGTGATAGGTTGCCTAGGAAGGAATATGCCATGCGATGGAAGCTCCTAGAAGACCATCATGACAAGGAGTGGAGAGCTCAGGCCTGGAGGAGCATGCACTCATGGAGGACCACATTCAGAAAATTGGAACTTGATCTAATGCCGCAGAAGGATGAGTTGGTAGTTCAAGCGGCTTATAAATACAAGCACCCATAAAAGAAAAAAAGGAGAGAGATGAAGAGAGAGTGGAGCTCTGCAAAAATGCTACAAAGGAACTCTGTTTGGGTTGGGTAGATAGAACATAGGAGATGCATGTATCAAGGGTTTGGATGTTTAAATTTCCATTTTGAGAGTTAAAGGATAGGAATCTAGTTATGATGCGTGACTTTGGTCTACCTTTCTATGATGCTCTGTAATGAATATAATGAATGTAATGAGGTTACCATTTTATATGAGTATGATCAGTAATGATTTTGGTGCACTTCCATATCTTCATGGATCTATTTTATGCATGTTTATGGAATGAGTCTAAATCCTTGTCAATTTCCCTTTCGGTTTTGATTCAGTTCTTAATCTGTTAAGTAATTTTCTGTCTGGAATGACTGCACTGGTCTAGAGCTATTCTAAGCTCTATGATGTTTGCATATCTCATTCCCACTCACTTTATTTGAATTTTGGATCATAGATGATGTTTTCCTTCTCAAATCTCATAAAAGAGAGACTTAGCACCCGCAAATGCCTTGAGTGAGCGCCCAACACCCGCTGGGTGATAGGCCGACATGCATGAGATTCCCTTGTTCTTTGGTGGGTGTAAAAATGACTACACCAACCAAAAACAATATCCAATCCTATCAAAATGTAGACACAAAAAAGTCACTTAGAGAAGGGACAGACATAGACAAAGAGAACAAAACAGAATCCTCATTTTTAAAAACATGGTACGTCCTAATCCCCAAATGATCTAAGATGCAAGGAAAAATTTCTAGCATCCAAGAATTATCAAAACCCATTGAATGAATCTTACCCAACTTGTTTCTAATAACAACTCATCCACATGAGGGGGTTCCAGAGAAAATATCGTTGAATATATAGTTACAGGGATTAAAGGTTCGAGTATTCAATCCACAATACAACACAGACCCAGATAGATGACCATTTCATTTAAACGATACCAATCTCAACCAACTGAGTGATTGAGTTCCAACTCGACCCATAACACCGGTTCATATTTTTTTTAAGATATACACATGTGTTCCACAAACCTCAACTAACAAACAGAGATGAAAAGAACACTACAAAACCATTTTATAAGCATAGTTATTTTTACAAACTAATTAGATAGAGCATTTTTTTACAAGGGATTAGAGCCTATCATGCTTGGTAGAAATTCCCGAAGTCTTCCTCCAGCTCCCAGGATCCTTCCTCTAATTCCATGATAGCTTCTATAGTTGAAGTAGTAAATGTACTCAAAAATTTCTCCACCTTTCCAATGGAATCTTCCCAAACAATCTCTCCACGAAATAAAGAAGAGGATATTCAAACCAAAATTGAAAACCAGTTCAAACACCAAAAACCACCATTTGTAGAGTGAGAAGGAGAACAAAATGACCAAATGGAAAACCAAAAACAATATTGCCTTCTCTGAATTTGGCATGTTTTCCCATAGGTAGTTTGGAACGTGTTTTGAAATCATCAATCCTTTCCAGGATGGTCCGTTCATCCCGCCAACCCACCGACTTCCTCTAACCTCTTCTAGGTTAGCTTCTAACTATTTAGCTAACCAAAAAACCATGTTCGAGTCTTTTTTAGCAACCTACCAAATTTTAATTTGGCTTACTACTAAGGAGTGGTAGTGTCTTCCATTAATGCAAGGGTGGTGACAACTACCCACTTACCATTGACCATGAATCCCCTTCCCAATGCTGGCTGGTTAAACATTGAGTTAGGGTCTAAGTCCGCTTCCCTTATCATCATAGGTTAGGGCTTCAATAAAAATTAGCGTATATTAATTTAGGTTAGGTTCCCAAGAAATCAATATAATTCATATGCCTTAGGTCTTAGGTTAGACCATAGAAATTTAGATGTTAACAAACTAGTAGTCATAGTCTAGGCTAAATAACTGCCATAACCGAACCTTACCAAATGGGTGATGTTTTCAAATAGAGTAGTGCCACTCAAGATATCTCTTGACACCTTCCATCCCTTAATATGAGTTTGAATCATAGGAAAACTGGAACAAGTCACCAAGATCAATTAGTATGATTTGATAATCCACAAACAAATGAACAACTACAATCTCTTACATTAATCAAAATTGCAGATCAAATTAAGGGAATGCCTTGGATCAATGAAACTGATTTGAGGTACTTTCTTAATCGATTCTCAGTAATAATAATAATTTATTATTGACATAGGATAATTTTACAATTTTACCAGCTTAGCAAACAGTTCAAAGATGAGATTCAACTTTCCTCAAGCTGAAGACATCAAATTAATTTTACAAACCAATTAAGTAAACATCACAATTCAAGAGTACATGGTAATAAATGGATTATTGATCACAAAAATCCCATCTGAGATAAAAATTAATATAGAAACATGATTTAATTTGTTCTATAGAGAAACAACTCAAGAAAAATCACATGTCAATGTTGCAATCCATTTCACAATGAGAAGGTATAAATGAAAGGATGGCAGAGGTGTTACACTATACATCCTACACTACATACTACACATTACACATCACATGACATTTCCTTATCACTATATCTATTACATGTTTTACATATCACACTACATCTTCTATACATATTACACATTTTACACATCTATTTATACACGCTCCAGTCACTGCCTAATTATGCACTCTAGTCTCACAGTTCATACTGGACTATTGAGGTTATACACCAAAAATGGACCACATAGCACTCACACATTCAACCATTCAATATTTTTCTCACACGACATTCCTAGGTTAGTGATATACGCTATAGGCTATGCCATATCTTCCGCCTCCATCATGTAATAATGTGTGCCATATACTACATCATCACTTCCCCTCACATCATTTAGTGATATACGTCATAGGGTACATCATCACTTCCTTTGGCATCATCTAGTGATATACGCCATAGGCTACATCATCACTTATTATATCATCTTTTTGTGATATATGCTTTAGGCTAAATCATCACAAATTTTCACACTTCTTCATTATGTCACATATCATCACTACACATTCACCAAACTACGTTGAACACAACACATAGTTCGACCATTTCTCAATGACACACTCTCATTTACGGTTGATTCTTTACTGCTAAGGGGGAATGAAAAAATGAACATCACTGCATAAAATTCCATGCACTCAGGGGGCATGTGGCTCATATCATTCACTCTACATTGCATTCCATCCATCCAAAGTATATTGCATATCTTCATTGTATTTACTCTTGCTTGCATTTACTTGCACATGTTCATCTTATTACACATGCTAGATAGATATCTTGTATGTCATTATATTTATCATACACACATGTGAAATCACTTTCCTTTATATTTGTGATCATAGATTATACAGATCCATTACATGTATCATGGAAGCTTGGCGCAATACCTAGTACCAGTCCCACAACAACTCCTAGAGGCATCCAATTTTGTACACTATGGGTGTTATTGTTCTGTTTTGTTTCATATCACACTAATTTAAAAAATTATATAGTCTTTGACATTATTTTTATCTTTCTAACATTCTAACAAGTGCTTCATGTGTAATATTTGTTTTGTAGGACTACTTGACACCATGGTTATCTGTTATATTGTTTTTACTTGCTTGTCATTGTTTGTAGTTCTATGTGGGATTTTCCCTTTATCTTGTGCATACACTTGTATGTGTTTGGATTTTTTGGGATTAATTGTCTTGTGGTACTATGAGTGGTTTCCCATGCTTATAACCTGCTTTTCATGGTCTACATTGTGTTCTTGTGTGTTCTAGCTTACACATTATGTTTTTAGCTTACACTTTGTCTTATACATGCATGTTTGTCTTTTCTTCTACTAACACATGTCTCCCAACCACTTGTTTACATGTGAGTTGGTTTCTACCAAACACACCCCGTTGCAGGGCATAGTTTTAGCAAAACATTCAATTCTCTTTTGGGCTGCATCCTCATTCAACAATGTCACATGTGCCCCCAAAGAGGGAGGCATCATTTGGGTGAATCAATCACCCGATATAGAGTATACACAACACACCATAGTATCAATATAATACAGTTTTAAGATTTTGGGGCTTATAATCACACTTGGGTCCATGACACAACGTCCTTTCCTAGATAGCCTGAGACTATGGGAAATATTATACAACGACCTTTCCTGAAGTGCCAGTATCTAGGGGGAAACACAACAGTCTTTCCTAGAATGCCAATAACCAGGGGACAATTACAAAAATTTGACATGTCACAGAGGCTTTTGACATTGCAGAGAGTCATTTAGAATTTGGAATTTACACAGCAGATTTTACAAGGTAGAGAGTCCTTAGCACATGCACACCATCTGCAGTGGTGTTTTATACAACGGGAAGTGGTTAAAGTTTAGAGGATGACACTAGAAAATTTCTCCCTATAATTCTTCCATTACATTTGTGTGAGATCAATTGAAAAACTTGCATGTATCGACATCATCTACATGATCCTTTCTATACTCTTTCCTCATTACGGATCAGGTGCACATGTTCTTTTTTCACATTATTCAACATTTTCTTTCACATGCTTCCATACACGATTTGTATACATATACATGCGTATTTGACTACTTGATCATATTCTCTTTTGTAGGTCCATCTGTATGGGAAGCAAGGACTCAACATCAACAACATCACACACATAAACATTAATAATAGGTCCATCTATATGGGAAACAATCAGTCAACATAAAAAACAACATCGCACACATCAACACTAACAACATGTACATCACACATATCGACATCTACACATGTTTTTTCTTCCCTAGGTTCACTTTCATCATCTTTTTAGGGTTCATTTTAAGAGACCTCTTAGAAATTGGAGGTAAAAAGTCCTTGGAAAATATTCTCGAAACTGGTTTCACGGGAAGGTGAATTTTTTGGGGGTCCGGCAACAAAATTTTCACCTAATTTGTAAGAGGTGTGACAGAAGGCTGCAGATGCGCGACAGGAGATTTGCTATGACACGTCAATAAGGTGGTTAACACACGTCAATGAACCTCACTAACTTTCATCTATGACCTTATTGACACACATCAATGAGCCTCTCTGACGTGCGTCAACCACCTTGTTGACGCGTCACAACAAATCTTCTGTTGCACATCTGCAGCCTCTACCCTCTAGTCGCATGACAAAAAAATCTCTGTGTCATGCGTTAACAAACTCTCTGTCACACATCTACTTCCTCCACACTCTTGTGAAACATCAAAAAACTCTCAATGTCACGCATACACAAACTCTCCATATCACGCATCAACAAACTCTATGTCGCTCATCTGTAGCCTCCACCCTCCTGTCACACATCTGTAGCCTCTGCCCTCCTGTCGTGCATTTACTGTATTTGATAATACATATGCCCCCAGGTGGTATGAGTGATCTAGTAGTGTTCTACCTAGTGAATAATCTAGGATTATATAGGGGATAGTTTCAAGGGTAGGCGAAGATGAACCCTAAAGAAAATTAAATTGTAATTTTTAGGCGAACAGGTCAATGACCTGCGACAGAAAATTCACCTAGTCAAATTTTTCAAAAATGGAATATTCACCATAGTATGAATATTCGCCCCCAAAATTATCCTTGCATCTGTTTACACTTTTACATCTTTAGTCTCCATTCTCAATAATTTTATCACTCCACGTTGTCTCTAAGGCCTCGAGACACTTTCTACATCAATCTACATGGATATCAGGTACATATCTCTATCAACTTTATGTTACCAAGAATTATGCTGACCAACATAAAGCAGGGGAAAATGTAGACACAAAATCACACACTTTTGGTAATTATTTAGTCTCAATTACATACTACTATTCATATGGTTCATAAGTAAGAAAATTACTGATTAACCCATGTATTTTTCCATCTTTTGTTACTTTTTGTTGCTACTTTTGGTCTTCAACCTTTACTGGCCTAGTCTTTCCTTTTACACTTCAACTTTACTCTTTCTGGACTAGAGCACCTAGCTAGGATGCCAGTGTCAGGAACCTCCATCCCCTATGGGAGCCCTAGTAGTTTTTTTACTTTGCTCATAGGTTTTTGGGTCCTTTCGAGCCATTTGAGCATCTTATATTTTTAGTAGACAACCTTTTTAGGGTTAATTATAAAATTCAAGCGAAGGAATCATATAAATATAAAGTTATGTGATGATAATAAGGGACCAAGAACTAAGCACTGCTTGTCACCACCTAAGGTTGCATCCCTCAAGGCATATAGAGCTTCATTTTCATCCATCTAGCTTCATCACAAGGGACAAAGGTTAGTTCCTCTGCATCACACTTTACATGAGGGGAGTTTATTCTATTCCATGCACACAGTATTTACATTCTACATCTAGCTACTTTCTCACTACTTCAAGTGTGACATGCACAAGAGAAACCTAGGGAAAAATTCCACACACAAAAAAATAGACACAAAACTACATTGGGTCTGAGATGTAGTGCAACGCTTAGTTATAAGTCCATCATTTTGGTAGTTGAGGGCAGTCCAACCCCTTCATTTGCATCTTTATTTTTCATGGTTTGATCTTTTGTTTGGGTTTTTACAAGTGATTTATTCATTCTATATTCACATCAAAATTTGGTGTAATTCAACGACACATTAACAAAAAAATGAGGGTTTTGCACCATCTGATGACCTTGTAAAATTGGTTTCCAGATCTCTTGGAGAGACCAGGGCACCCAAAAAATAGACTAGGGCATCCTAGGTGCCCCCATCCTTCTCCAGGCACCCCAGTCCATTTAAATAATTCATATCTACACTTTTATAGGCTCTTTTGTGACAATATTCCATTCCTGTTTAGCCGGTCTCCACGGTGACACAGTCCAACAACCTCTATGAATCAACTAAGGCTGTTATAACCCTCTTTGTGCTTTAGGGTTTCATATTTTCAATTCTTAGTTGCTTGGGTATTATTTTAGTATTATATTGTTTGTTTATTTATAGTAAAATTTCATTAGATTAGGCTAAAATATAACATTTTAGCATAATCACTTGGGAAACTATAGAATACCTTAGAGATCTACTTGCTAATTGATAAAGTGAGATTTTTAGAAATTTTCCTTAAGAAGGTATCCCTAAAACTTGGTAAAGTGAATTTTTTCCAAAATGGGTATCTTAAAAAGTAGGTAGTTTTTTGAGAGAGTTCCTGAATCAAAATTTATGTTGGAAAAGAGATTCAAACAATGCTACTAGAGGAAACCTAAGCTTAGGAGAGAGATAGGGAAGAAAATGGATCTACCTTAGGAGTTGAACAAAAAAATTTAACCCACACCTGGAGAATCATAATGGGTGATCAAAAAGAGTTATATTTAGTTATGCGAGTTTTTAGAGAGCTCCGACAACCAACTCACCAAAGACACTTGGTTTGAAAAGCTAGGAAGATGATTTTGACAAAAGGAATATAGTTTGATCTTTTCTTGTGATTTCACCTAATATAATGATTGCATTTTTATGATACAAGTCTAGTTAAAATTTCTCAAGCGTTGCATAAGCTAAATTTGGGTTTTTTTGCTAAATATTTCATTTTTAAAGGCTTTATATTCTTGAGAAAAGAGCATTTTACAAGCCTAAAGGAAATATTTGAGTTGTTCTGTCATACTCACTTGTTTGAGTGAAGGATTTCTAGTCTTGAGAAAATAGTGGACATGACACAAGATACTTTTTAACATCCATCTGATATCAACTGAAGGATTCGTAACATAACATTAATTATTTAAAATAGACATTTACGTGGTTTATGAAAACAATTATTTAACCCACAAAAAATTAATTGTAGTTGGAACTTGAGTGTTTTTTAGCGTTTTGATTAAATATTTAGTTCTAAAGAGATCCAAAATACTTAAAAACTTGAATGTATATCATACGCAACAAGTTGTCACATGTTGATATTGTTGACAAATATTGCACTAGTTTTTAAGAGTTGGTAAGTTTTCTCCCATGCACTATTATGGTTGAAAACACCCACACCAGATAGTGAAAGTCTATTATGATATTTTATAACTTTTCTCGACGTGTTCAAATAAGAAAATTCTTCTCCATACAATTTGATTTCACTATAAATACACTTTATACAAATTACACCATTTATATCATATTGTAAGATTAAAGATGGATTCTCCAATACTAGGGATGAATCTCAACTACAAGTTGGTGGTGGGTTTTTATTGCAACCTACATTTGGGCTACAATTCAATCAGATGTCATTTATCATACTAAAGTTCCTCCTCTAAATGCATATTTTGACAAATCTCCTCCTCCACCTGTGCATAACCCATCACAAGTTCCAAATCCTCCAATTGTAGTGAATTCATCAACCCATGTCTGAATGAAGCCTGTATCTCCTCCAAAGTCCCAATCTCCTCCTCATCACATTTACAAATCCTTGCCTCCTCCACATAATCCTATAATAGTTAATCTCAAACGCAAATCATCATCCCTCCCCCATATCATTCCCTTCTCCTCCTCCACAACAAGAGAAGCCACCGGTATCACCACCATGGATGAATAAATTGATTGTATTGAAAAGAATCATATAGAGGATATCTGATGCACCAAAATTAGTAGGAACTTGACAAGGTCAGAACTTGAGCTTTGGGTGTCTATTTTATTTTTAAACCACATGTTTCGATGAGATGAATGCACTGGAAACTAGCCCTATTATTTGGTGAAAGTTTTGGCACATTTTTGGGCCCTAAATCTGCCATCTTGAGGCCAAAATTAGGATTTAAGTTGTAGTTCAGTTTTTTCCTATTTTTGGTCATTAGTTAATTTTAGTCTATTAGTTGCATTATGAGTTAGAAAGTTGGAAATTCCTCTAATTTATGAATGTAGAAGATGCATGGAAATTTTTGTGCCCGTACGAATTAGCATGCAGACTTACTAAGAATAGCATGTTCTAGTAAATTGCTAAAAAATAGTAAATTCTGCCACCTAGAGTATATTTAGTCAAAGTTAGTTAGGGTTTTCTTGGAAACCCAATTTGAGAGTTGTTTTCCTATTTAGGAAACATTATAATTGATTATTCAATAACGAAGAAGGAGATCTATTTTCTTTTGGAGTTCATATTATTTGCAGAATATCAAGTTTGTTTAGAATTTGGCTCTATTATCTGGAATCAGAGCTGGTTCAAGTCCTTAAAAAAATGGCAAGAAGAGGAAGAGGAAGAGAAGGCGGTATTTCCCAAATGAATAGAAATATGCAAGATCTGTAAAGCCAAGTTATTGCGCTTGCTGCAATGATAACCCAGAGAGAAAATCAAGGTGGAGATGACACAAATGAAGAAGAAGTTTTTGAAGAGGAATAAACAAAAGTGCCGCCATTTTCTTTTGAAGAAAGTATTCTTTGAGCATCAGAATGAAAGAATGATGGGATAAGAGTTGATGTTTCAAAGTATGGTGGTAGTCTAAAACCAGAGGAGCTGATAGACTCGTTGAATAGCATGGGGGGTTTTTTTGAGTGGAAGGTTTTGTCAAAAGAAAAGAAGGTAAAATTTGCATGCATGAAATTGAAAGGTCATGCTATGTTATGGTGGGATCACCAACAGAAAGAGCGGTCAAGAAAGGGGAAAGAAAGAATTAGGACGTGGAATAAAATGGAGAAGAAGCTGAAAGATAAATTTCTCCCTATGGATTATACACGAACCCTTTACAAGAGGTTTCATAATCTCAGAAATAACTTACAAACATTGCAACAATACATATATGAGTTCCACAAGTTTTCCATTTATGCAGAGCATGAAGAAACTAAGCAAAAAATGGCTACAAGGTATGTAAATGGATTAAAATTTTCTATTCAAGATGAGATAAGTATGCATAGGATTAAGAGCATGGAGGATGCCTATCAATATGCCTTAAAGGCCAAGGAAAAAAAAATTGTTAAAGTTTTAGGAGATCATCTAGAATGAATATGGGGGCTCATCTTCCTTTCAGGGATGATATGGTTTCAGCCAAGGTAGGGGAGAATCATCTCATGGATTGGGAAAGCAAGAAGATACAAGACAAGATTTCCAGAATCAACAAAGAGGCAGAGGATTTTCTAGGGGCAGAGGATATGCTGGCAATAGAGGATGGGAAGCTCCACGAAGACCATTTGTTTGCTACAGATGTGGTGAAGAGGGGCATCGAGTTTTTGAATTCCCGCATTCTTATACACATGACAAGAGGCAAGGAGCTGCTCCAAGAGTAAATCTTGTTGAAGTTGAACAAGTAGAAGATGAATACGACCTAGAAATTCCACGAGATGTTGGAGAAAATATGATGATCAAGAGGACGATGATTTCTCCAAGAAAGGGAATCAAGGGGGATGCATGGCTGTGTACAAATATTTTTAGAACAAGCTGCACTTCAGGAAGAAATGTATGTAATGTTATTATTGATGGTGGTAGTTGTGAGAACATGGTTTCAAATGAAATGGTCGAGAAATTGGGTCTTCATTGTGAGAAGAATCCTAACCCTTACAATATTGCACGGTTTAAGAAGGGTAATGAAGTTATTGTTGATAAGATATGTTTAATAAGTTTTTCTATTGGGAACAGTTACAAGGATGATATTTCATGTGATGTTATTCCTATGGATGTATGTCATATGTTGCTATGAAAACCATTGCAATTTGATAGAAAAGTTATTCATGATGGGGGAAAGAATACTTATACTTTCTGGACGGATGGGACAAAAATAGTTTTGCTACCTCTCAAGGAAGAGGGGAAGGATGAAAATATGCTTTCTGTAAAGGAATTTGTAAAGGAGGCAAAGGTAACTAGATTTTTTTATGCACTAGTCACATATAAGGATGAACCTGCAAGTGCACAAATACCAGTAGAAACAACAAAATTAATAGAAGAATTTTCTGATGTTATTCGTGATGAGATACCAGATGGATTACCACCCAAAAGAGATATTCAACACCATATTGATTTGATTCCAGGGTCTTCACTCCCAAATCAAGCGGCTTATAGGATGAGCTCGACATTGCATGCAGAGTTGAATAGGCAAGTGGTAGAGCTCGCTAGAAAGGGGGTCTTAAGGGAGAGCATGAGTTCGTGTGCAATCCCAACTTTATTAACACCAAAGAAGGATGGAACATGGAGAATTTTCATGGATATCAGAGCAATCAATAAAATTACAATCAAGAATAGGTTCCCAATACCTTGCCTTGATGATATGATGGATGTGCTTGTTGGATCTAGGTATTTCACCAAGATTTATCTTTGAAGTGGTGACCATCAGATTCAAATCAGAGAAGGAGATGTGTGGAAAAAAAAATCAAGACAAGAAATGGATTATATAAGTAGTTGGCGATGCCATTTGGGTTATCCAATGCACCTAGTAATTTTATGAGAATGATGAACACTATATTGCGGGAGTATAATGGTAATTTTGTTTTGGTTTATTTTGATGATATCTTGATATTTAGTAAAACTAAAGAAGAATATTTGAGGCATCTAAGGGTGATATTTGAACTGTTAAGGAAAGAGAAACTCTATGCAAATATGAAGAAGTGCACATTTATGCAAGAGAGTTTTGTATTCTTGGACTATTATTTCAGCAGATGGGGTACACATGGACTTAGAAAATATAAAGGCAATTATTGAATAGCCTACTCCATGGAGTATAAAAGAGGTAAGAATCTTTCATGGTCTAGCAACATTTTATAGAAATTTTCTAAAAAAAATTAGTAGTATTGTAGAACCTATAATAGATCTCACAAAAGGAAGGGAGTTTTTATGGCGAAAGGCAGCTGAGGATAGTTTTTCAGTTCTTAAAGAAGAAGGTGAGAGAGGCACCCATTTTGGCACTACCAAATTTTGATAAAGTGTTTGAGGTTGATTGTGATGCATCACATGTGGGTATTGGTGTTATTCTAAGTCAAGGTGGAAAGCCGGTAGCTTTCTTTAGTGAGAAACTGAATGAGGTAAGAAAGAACTACTCTACTTATGATGTGGTATTTTAAGCAATTGTACAAGCATTAAGGCATTGGAGGAATTAGTTAGTGCCTAAGGAGTTTGTGTTATTTACATACCACATGGCCCTGAAGTATGTGAATACACAAAAGAAGTTAAATAGTAGGCATGCAAAGTGGGTATCATTTTTGCAGGGTTATACTTTTTCTCTAAAACATAAATCAGGAAAACATAATCAAGTTGTAGATGCATTAAGTAGGTGTGTGAATTTTTTTTACCACTATGGAAAATGAGGTGGTGGTTTTTGAAGCAATAAAGGGTTTGTATTCTTCTGATTCTGATTTCAAGGATATTGTTGAGAGGTTAATTTGTCCATTTTCAAAAAATGCAAGATATTTCTAGGAAGACTACATTTTATAGGATGGCTACCTATTCAAGGGACACCAACTATGTATTCCAGTTGGGTTTATGAGAGAGAATATAGTGAAAGAGTTGCATAGTAGAGGATTAGCTGGGCATTTTGGTAAAGATAAGATGATAGCCTTGGTAGCAGAGAAATATTATTAGCCAAAGCTAAAAAGAGATGTGGTAAGATATGTGGAGAGGTGTCCAATTTTCCAAGTCTCGAAAGGCCATGCACAGAATATAGGGTTGTATATGCCATTTCCTGTTCCTAAAGGGTCGTGGATAGATCTGAGTATGGATTCTATTTTGAAATTACCAAAAACACAACAAGGTAATGTGGTTGTTGATAGTTTTTCTAAGATTTTTCATTTTATTGCCTGCAAGAAAAAAAGTGATACAACAGGCGTAGAAGATTTGTTTTTCAGATAAGTTGTTGTGGTGATACCTGTTGCAAAAACCATTGTAATGTAAGATAGGGATACAAGAGAACTTAAACCACAACATGGAGGAATTCATGCTATAATAACAAATGGGAAATCAAATTTAGTTCAATAGTGCCTATCATCCTCAAATTAAAGTGCCAACTAGAGGTTATACATATCTACATTTTGGGAAACTTGTTATTTTTGCATATTTAGTGAAAAGATGAAACAATGGGACTTAGCATTTGGACAAGATGAGTTTAGCTATAATAATTCCATAAATACATCCATATGAAATTATCCATTCTTTTAGAAATATATGGGATTGTACAATACAAGAACAATGAGGTGTCAGATTTGGATATAGCTACGAGTTGTTTGGAAAAAAAATTGATGCTTCATAAGCATTTATCACGAATATATACAGACTTGTATGTAGCTCCTTTAAATTCATAATGATGCTGTATAATAGGAGTGAAAATGGATATCACAACAACTAGTAGAACATGTGGATTGTTTTGAAGAAAGTTAAATATACTGCTTGGATGACCTGCAGTTATGTTATACATGCAGTCATTAAAGGTATACAACGACAATACCTCATAGCAAGCTGAAGTATTTCTGCAGATTGGTCATCTACAAAATTGTGAACAAAACAAAGGATGCATGCTTTATGTAGGTAAAAATATCCAGGGAATTTTGATATTTCTCTAGTTTTAAGACTGTCTTTAGATTAGAATATCCATTGTTACATGGGGATGGTGTACAAGGGGATGTTATTTCTGAAATTAGTAGATCTGGACTCCCTCTGAACATGTGAATTTTATTTCACAGATAGATATCACACTTGGAACAAAACCTATTTCAAAGGATCCTTACTAAATGAATACACGCTGAATTAATGGAAATTAAATCACAACTGCAGGATTTGGTTTATTGGAAAGGACTAATAATAATGAGTGTGAAAATCCTTGGGTAGCATAGAGTGTGAGATTAAGAAGTTGTCTGAAAATAAAGTTGGCATAATTTTGACGAAGTTATGCACTTGACAGGAGTTGTTTTTTTTCAAGAAAGGCATAACCTGATGCGCAATAAATTTATCAGGAACTTCAAAAAGGTCATAGACTTGATCACTCCGTGTGTCCGATGTGAGTCTATTTTGCAATTATTTTGATTCCAACATTGATTCTATGAGATCAGGTGCACCATTCAATAGGACATATCAGCTGGAGCAAGTTATGAACACATTTTTGGGCCTGAAATATGCCATCTTTAGGCTGAAACATTAGGATATGAGTTGTAGTTTGGTGATTTCCTATTTTAAGGTATTAGTTAATTTGGACTCTACGAGTTGCACCTGTATGCAGTTCACGAATTTAATGAATAAGGTTTTTCAAGTTTAGGCATGTAGAAAAGTTTCATGGAAATTTTTCTTCTTCTATGACATAATCATGCAAACTTACCAAGAATAGCATGGATCTAACACAACTGCTAGCACTTGTAGATTTCCGCCATGTTAGAGTATACTTAGTCAAAGTTAGTTAGAGCTATCTTGGAAAATCGATTTGGGAGTTGTAACTTCGTATTCAGGAAATGAGGTGAAATGCCTGATGTAATATCATGAATAAATAATGAATATCTATAAATACCTTTAAAATCAAGGCTCATAAAAAATGCAGTATAGCTCCAAATTTGTTCATGAAGTTAGATGCATTCATCTAGTATTAGAGCAGGTTCGAGTTACTACAAAAAAATGGTAGGAAGAGGAAGAGGAACTTCTAGAGGAGTTGCTGCTGCCTATCACTTCACTACATAAATATGCAAGATCTTCAGAGGCAAGTTGATGTGCTTGCTGTAATGATAAACCCAGAGAGAATTAATCAAATTTGATGATGAAGATAAATTGAATACATACACCTATTTGTGAAGAGGAGGGGATATCCCAAGCGGAAGCATTAGATCGTGAAGTAACTGATGCCTCTGGTGAAGGTTTGGGTGGAAATAATTGATGTAAAATGACAGATGTCATTGTATATGAGAGAAAACAATTAATGTCGAATGTAGATCTAATATGCTACCAAAGGAGTTGACTAGATTGGTTGACTAGCATATTGTACACATTGTAAGTTTAGAGGAATTACCTATGTGAGAAAGCCTTTCAAAGGTAAAATAGACTACTGCATGAAACTGAAAGGTCATGCTATCTTCACACATGGGATTAACTTGTAGACACAGAGATCAATAAAGGTGGTTGAAAGAATTCTTCTGTGGACTATGATTTGGATATAAGTTAAAATAAAAGATAAATTTCTCCCTGAATAGAGTTTTAGATGCACTAAGTCCCTCGGATTGGCATGTTTCCATAATCTCATGACCCTTAGGACGCAATTACAAAGAGTGCAATTAAATAACACAAATGTTAACTGATTCTAAAACTTGTCCAATCGTGTTAAGGTTGCATCAGAAACATATCCTAAGGATACACATGGCTGTGAAGGTATGTAAATTTTGACAGTAAAGGATTTTCTATTCAAGATGATACAAAGGTAGAGTGCACATGATTAAGAGCTTGGAGGGTACCTATCAACTTAATGGTTAAAGGCCGATGAAATAATACCATGATTTTCCTTACACGGGAGTTTTAGGAGATGCACCAAAATTAGAATGAACTTTACAAGGCCTCATCTAACTTTTGAGGACAAGATGGATTCATCCGTTTGTAGATCGAGAATAACCTCGTGGAGTTTGAAACCAATATGTTTCGATGAGACGAGACTCACTAATTAATATTCAACCTATCAGTTGGAAGCAGGATTTTTTAGGGGAAGAGGATATTCGGGCCATGATATCCAGGATGGGAGGCTTGAGGCCAGACCATTAGTTTTTTACAAATGTGGTGTAGTTCGGGGAATCACCTATTTTTGGGTATTATGACATTCTTATACACATGACAAGAGTTTAATTAGTTGCTCCAATTATGAGTTAGAATAGTTGTTGAAATCTGAACAAGTAGAAGATAAACAGGAATGTAGAAGATGTGTGGATCATTTCTATTCCCGTACGAATAAGCATGATCAAGACTTACTAAGAATGAGCAGGTTCTAGTAAACTATGTAAAAATAGTAATTTCCATGGCCACCTAGACTAATATTTAGTCAAAAACAAGATAGACTTTTTCTTGGAAAGGCATGTAATGTTGGGAGTTGATTTTCCTATTTAGTGAGAACATGGTGTCAAATCATTATGGTCAATAAAAAAGAAGGAGATCTATTTTCTTTTGAGAAGAATCATAACCCTTACCATATTGCATGGTTTAAGAAGCGTATATCAAGTTATTATTTATAAGAGATGTTGGCTAGTTTTTCTATTAGGAATAGTTACAAGGATGCTATTTGGAGTAATTTTATTCCACTTGGATGCATGTCAAATGCTGCTAGGAAGAAGATGATAGATTTTATAGAAAAGTATATTCCTAGATGAGGGGAAAAAATACTGCATAGATTTCTATGAAGGATGGAACAAAAATAGTTGTTGCACTTGCTGCACCTGATAAAGGAGAGAGGAAATCAAGGACTGGAGATGACACAGATGCTTTCTGCAAAGAAGTTTGTGAAGAGGAGGAAACACAAGGTACCACTTATTATCTTTATGCACTAGTCACAAATAAGGATGAACCTAGAAGTGCACAAATGCTAGTAGAAACAACATAAATAATATATGGGATAAGATTTTTTGATATTATTGCTAATGAGCTACCAGATGGATTATCACCCAAAAGAGATAGTCTAACACAATATTGATTTGACAGACTAGGGTCTTGACTCCCATGGGTCAAGAGACTTTGAGGATGGAAGCCTGACATTGCATTCAGAGTTGAATAAGCAAGGTCACAAATCTACATGAAAAAAAGGGAAAGTTAAGGAGATGTTATGAGTCTGTGATGCAACCTACAGATTTAGTTAATACCAAAGAAAGGATGGAACATGGATAATGTAGGACATGGAGTAACATGAGAGAATCAATAACATTACAGATCAAATAGAGGTACCTATTGATTATGCACATCACAGCACCTTTACAAGAGGTCTCAAAATATCAGTTAGAACTTGAGAATCTCAGTGCAAGATTGCACTACATGGAGTTCTATAAGTTGTCCCATTTTTGTGGGACCTTGAAGAAAATGTGGAACAGCTGGTTACAAGGTATGTAAAGGCCGGTTCCTATTCCTCTGTTCAATATGCACACGTAAAAATGCAATAGGATTAAGAGCATGGAGGAAACCTAATCTAATTAGCCTTCAAGGAGACAGGGGTAAGACAAATGCAGAAAATAAAACCTAAACTAATAGAGGTGATCACACCGAGGAATGAAGAAGGGGCCTTATCTTGCCAATAAACACAGACCAAAAAAATGTAATGCAAGATCATGCACAGATAACTAGATTTACAGTGAAAGATCAAGAAGAAGCAAATAAACACTGAGAGGGTTGATAATCATCCACAGACATGAGATTAATTTGCTCCAAAGATTGATACAACACACTGCCAAATGCCAGAGGCAAAGCTGCATTACAGTTTTAAATGGGAGGTTTATAACTCCACAGATTCACCTGCCAAAGAGAAGAAGGGAGGGGCAAAACAGGATTTTGAATATCTGCATTATTATACACATTACAAGAGGCAAGAAGATGCTCCAAGAGTACAATCCTATAGGAAGAATGAGAGAGAGAAGAGAGATGAACAGGTCCTAGAAATCTACCCCAACCACCTCAGGTTGTATCTAATTCATCTCATTATGGTGGTCAGGTGAGGACCATGATCAAACTCCAAGAAAGTAATATCAAGGGGGACTGTATGGATACGTGCAAATATTTTAAGAAGAATATGCACTTCACCCAATTAAAGATATCCAGTCGTTAGTTAGGTAGAGGACGCTGGTAGGCTTATCCGAAAAGTCCAACCTTGTGTCAAATCGAGATGCTCCCAGTCAAAGTTATGGCCATCTTGCATATATGGGTCAGGGTCCTAAACCTTACTGTATTTCATGCGTTCAGAATGTTGCGCCTCCTGAAGGTGCGCCTTGGTTGATCCATATGCATGTTTGACAATTTCCTTTGTCGGGAATAGTTACAAGGATGCAGAATTGGTTTGATGTCATTCTTATGGATGCCTGTCATGTGCTGCCAGGAAGGCGCATGGAAATTTGCATGTCAACACTCTTATTCATGACAGGCCAAAGAATACAAATACTTTTTGGAAGGATGTCACACACATAGTTTACGTGTGCCACTTTACCTGCGCCAAGAGGCGCAAGGATGAAAATTCCTGTGTCAACATTCCTTTCTGAAGGCGGTAAGGGCGCATCTATTTCTATGTATGACATCTAGCCTTCAAATAAGGATGAACGCTGCAAGTATAAATTTACATTTGTAGTCGACAATCCTCTTATGTGCGCCAAGGCGCAACTTTTTCCCTGTTGACACTCATTGTTGATGCGCCATTACCAGATGCGATTAGGGCGCATCCAAAAGACATCTTCAAACACCATATTGATTTGATTCCAGGGTCTTCAATCCAAAATGAAGAGGCTTATAGGATGAGCCCAATATTAAATGTAGAGTTGAATAGGTAAGTGGCAGAGATCATGAGAAAAGGGGCTGTAAGGGAAATCATGAGTTCGTGTGCAACCCTAACTTTTATAATACCAAAGAAGGATGGAACATGGATAATATGCATGGATAACAGAGCAATTAATAAAATTACAATCAAGTATACGTTCCCAATACCTCGTCTTGATGATATAAAGGATGTGCTTGTTGGATCTAGGTATTTCACCAAGATTGATCTTCAAAGTGGTTACCATCAGATTCGGATCAGAGAAGGAGACATGTGGAAAACAACATTCAAGACAGAAAATGGATTATATGAGTGGTTGGTGATTCCATTCGGTTTATCCAATGCACCTAGTAATTTTATGAGACTGATGAACACATGTGGTACAGGAGTATAATGGTAATTTTGTTGTGGTTTATTTTGATCATATCTTGATCTTTAGTAAAACTAAAGAATAACATATAAGGAATCTGAGGGTGATATTTGAAGTGTTAAGGAAAGAGAAAATATATGCAAATATGAAGAAGTGCACATTTATGCAAGAGAGTTTGGTATTCTTAGGCTTTATTATTTCAGCAGATGCAATACATATGGACTTAGAGAAGATAAAGGCTTTTATTAAATGGTCTACTCCATGGAGTATAACAGAGGTAAGAAGCTTTCATGGCTTAGAAACCTTTTACATAAAATTTATTAAAAATTTCAGAAGTATTGTAGCACTTATAATAGATTGCACAAAAGGAAGGGAGTTTTTGTGGACAAAGGCAGCTGAGGATAATGGTTTTCAGTTCTTGAAGAAGAAGGTGATAGAGGCACCCATTTTTGCACTACCAGATTTCGCTAAAGTGTTTGAGGTTGATTTGTGATGCATCACATGGTGGGTATTGGTGTTTTCCTAAGTCTAGGTGGAAAGCCAATAACTTTATTTAGTGAGAAAATGAATGAAGTAAGAAAGAACTACTCTACTTATGATGTGGAATTTTATGCAATTGTATAAGCATTAAGGCATTGGAGGCATTACTTAATGCATAAGTAGTTTGTGTTATTTATAGACCACATAGCCGTGAAAGTATGTGAATACATAAAAGAAGTTGAATAGTAGGCATGCAAAGTGGGTATCATTTTTACAGCGTTATACTTTTTCTCTAAAACATAAATAAGGAAAATAGAATCAAGTTGTAGATGCATTGAGTAGGCATGTGTAACTTTGTTTACCACTATGGAAAATGAGGTGGTGGGTTTTGAAGAAATAAAGGGTTTGTATTCTTCTGATTCTTATTTCAAGAATATAGTTGAAAGGTTAATTTGTCCATTGTGAGATAATGCATGAGATGTTCAGGATGAGTACATTTTACAGGATGGCTATATATTCAAGGGATGCCAACTATGTATTCTAATTGGGTCTATGAGAGAGAATATAGTGAAAGAGTTACATAACAGAGAATTGGCTGGGAATTTTGGTAAAGATAAGATAATAGCCTTGATAGTAGATAAATACTACTGGAAAAAGATTAAAAGAGATGTGGTAAGATATGTGGAGAGGTGTCGAATTTTACAAGTCTCGAAAGGCCATGCACATAATATAGGGTTATATATGTCGTTTCCAGTTCCTAAAGGGTAGTGGATAGATCTGAGTATGGATTTTGTTTTGGGATTACCAAAAACACATTACGAGGTAATGACTCAATTTTTTTAGTTGTTGATAGGTTTTCTAATATGGTCCATTTTATTTCCTACAAGAAAACAAGTGATACAACATGTGTAGCAGATTTGTTTTTTAGAGAAGTTGTTCATTTAGCATGGTGTTCCAAAAACCATTACTTCAGATAGGGAAATAAGGTTCTTAAGTCACTTCTGGAGGAATTTATGGAATAAATTTGGAAACTCAACTACAATTCAACATTGCCTACTCATCCTCAGACTAATGGGAAAACAAAGGTGGTAAATCGGAGTGTTGGGAAACCTGTTAAGGTGCATCATTGTTGAAAAATCCGAAACAATGGGACTTATCATTACCACAAGTTGAGTTTGTATATAACAGTTCCATAAATAGATCCACATGGAAAGTATCCATTTTTTATTGTGTATGGGAGTAATCCAAATAGGGTGTTAGATTTGGTACAACTACTAGTTGATGGTAGATTTAGTGATGATGTAGAATCATTTGTATGAACATATACAACAATTGCAGGAAGAGGTGTGGAAGAAGTCTGCAGAATAGTAATGATAAGTATAAGGAACTAGTAGATGTAGCACAGATAGAAGAAAGGTATTTTATAGTTGGTGAGGTTGGTTATGGTATATACCTATAGAGGGATATGTTTCCAAAAGGAACCTATAACAAGCTAAAGTATAAGAAGATTGGTCCCTGCAAAATCGTGAAAAAAATAAATGATAATGCTTATGAGGTAGAATTGTAAGGGAATTTTGATATTTCTACAATGTTTAATGTTTCAAATTTGTATTATTTTTATGGGGATGGTTCAGAAGGGGATGTTATTGATGAAGTAGTGTATTAGAGGCAACAGGTTCTGGTGAAGAAGAAAGAAGAAGTGGGTAAGATTCTAGATAAGAAAAAAATAAACACGCGACATGGGAAATAAAACAAATATTTGGTACATTGGAAAGGACTAGAACAAAAGGAAAATACTTGGGTCATAGAGTAGGAGATTAAGAAGTTGCGATGTAGATAAATGGAAGCAATTTGAAGAAGACAACTTGTAAGAGCTGCATTTTTTTCAAGCAGGGGAAAATGATGTGCCAACATTAGCAGGAACTTGAAAAAGGTCACAACTTGTGCTTCTGGGTGTCCATTTGGGTTTGTTTTCCATAGTTTTTAAACCACATGGTTCGATGAGATCCAACACAACCGGTCAAGTAGCCCTACTAGTTGGGGATTAAGTTTCAACACATTTTTTGGGCCCAAAATACACCATCTTGAGGCCGAAAAATTAGGATTTAAGCTATAGTTTGGTTTTTTCCCATTTTAAGGCATTAGTTAATTTTAGTCTATTAGTTACATTATGAGTTGAAAAGTTGGGAATTCCTCTAATTTAGGCATGTAGAAGATGTGTGGCAATTTCTGTGCTCGTACAAATAAGCATGTAAACTTACTAAGAATAGCAGTAGCAGGTTCTAGTAAACTGCTAAAAATAGTAATTTCTGCCACCTAGAGTAGATTTAGTCAAAGTTAGTTAGATTTTTCTTGGCAACTTGAGTTGGGAGTTTTTTTTCCTATTTAGGAAACATTGTAATTCATGATTCAATAATGAATAATGAGATCTATTTTATTTTGGAGTTCATATTATTTGCAGTATATTAAGTTTGTTTAGAATTTGGCTACATTAATATCGTATATCTTCAAGAAGGAAAACATGTAATAGGTGCAAATTGGTTCTATCAAACTAAATTCAATGCAAATAGAAATGTTCAAAATTACAACACATTAATAGTTATAAAGTGTTTACCATAACAACTTAGAATTGATTATAATGAAAGTTTTTCCCCAATTTCCAGATTAAACACCGTTAGAATATTCTTTCCCATATCATCTTATAAAAAGTGGAATTCTTATCGAATGGATGTTAAATTAGAATTAATTAATGATGTTCTAGAAGAATACGTTAATGTGCAGTATCCCACTACGATATGAAAGTTTGGGTAACGAACATAAAGTGTATAGATTTGAAGTTTTTTTCTAGGGGTAGAATTCATTCAATTAGATGATGGATTTTTTATACATCAATCAAAATATGTCAATGATATTTTGAAAAGGTAGTCTAATGTACTTGATCACCACAAGGCATGATAATATATATGGTGTAGGCCTTATTTCAAGGTTTAAGGAGTCACCAAAGGACTCTCATTGTCAATCTAGGAACATAATTTTGAGATATGTTAGTGCTACTAAAGAACATGTGGAATTTCATATTCTGTATCCAATGATTTCAAATTGATTGTCTATATAGACATTGACTCTATATGAAGCATTAATGATAGAACTTCAGAACACACTCGGCTATATTTTGTATTTTGGTTAAGGTGTAATTTTATGGACCTTTTAAGTAGTAGTTCATTATCATGCTTTCTTCAACAAAAGAAGAATTTGTTGAAACCAAAATGGCAACATGTCAAGAAATACAAATGACAAGGGTGATGTCATATTTAAACCATGAACAGGGAGAGTTGCAAAATATATTTGTAGGTCGATAGGCATAACACTACACTCAATACAAACCATTTTTGACATTTGTCGCATTCTTCCTTCGACACCTCCTACTGCTATTTTCCATTCAGTGATGGAAAGATCTTGCTGCCCTTTTCTATTGAATGATTGACAAGTGTCCACATTTCCAACATTCAAAAAATTCAAAATCAATAATAAAAAAATTCAAGAAATCATTTTTCAATTGCAGATATCAATAAATATCAATAATAAAATAAAATTTTAAGAAACAGTTTTTCGTGCGGTGTTGGGTATTGTCATGGGGTGAGTGGCAGGGCATGTTAACAACACAAATGATTTTATTTATTCTCCGCCACAATAAACAGAATCTGAAAACTCTGCATGGTAAGTGCAAACGACAGAAACAACTTTATTTAAAGAAAACAAGAAACTAAAGAAACAAATTTATCATTGTCTTACTCACGGCTCTTTTGAAACAGTAATTCTCGTTATCTGTCATCAAATCATAGCCTGCACTATCAGGCATCCTCAAGATAGCATTCGTTATACTTGTCGACGTGTATTGTGTTTCTTTGGGCTATTGATATTTGACAAATTTCCTAGAGTGATTCAGAAAAAACTCATTAGATTATTTTTTGTTCGAAAATAACAGTGTGGTCACTTTCAATACTTTGTTTCTATCCTATATTAGCTTAGATATGAGCTCACTGTAATTGAAATAAATTGAGTTCCTTTTCTGTGGGTCATTTGTGTTTGATATTTTTGTTTAAGGAGCACAAGGAGTATTTCTGTGACTTGTTTGTAATGTGTCTTTGTCTGCTTGTGCTGCTGTTTGGAATTGGAGTTTACTTCCACATTTGTAAGGATATCAGCATCAATTTTCTTACACGTCTCATGCAGTGAATGATTTATCTTCAGTTGTTTCTTGCTAGCGTTTCCTGGTGATTGCATTTATAATCTCAGGATACCCGATATTAATAGTGATTTTCGCCTTGATAACTCTTGTATGGAAACAATGAATGATCTATATGAACATCGTTTGTCCTATCTACAGTAATGACTATCTCCTTGAATTATCTCCTTTCTACTAACGCATTGGTATAAGAAAGCATAGTCGCTAAAAATGTTATTTGTTTCTTAAAATTTTCTGAGATGCAGTATGGTTCTGATGTGGTGTACTTTTAGATGGCTAAGTATTTCTTTAAATAAAGTCTTATATTTTCCATTTAGTGGCATATCTTTACTTACGTTATATTCAGTTTCATATTATTAATTTGGTATCGTATAAAATATTTAAATTATATTACTTACAACATCATGTTTGGCATGTGTCAATGGGCATGAGAATGAAGCCAATATGGAAGTTGAATGTGGAGGAAATATTGAAGTTGCAGCATTATGTTCAGTTTCAAATGTTACATATATATTATATAGTTATAATGAATACAATTTAATCTCCTGATTTTAAGAAATCTACTTCTTATTGTTCAAATGGAAAATAAATCATCAAGTCAATGTAAAACTTCTGGATGTACTTTAAAAAAATTGAAGAAATATACATATTTTATTATGAAAAACTTTAGTTATTATAAGTTTTTCTTCACATGTTTCTGCTTAGTACCATATATTTTCTTCCTTCTTTAAATGGATTAAATGATGCAATTAACTAAAAATAAATGTCTTATCCGAATGGATATTAACTTAAACATATTTTATTTAGTTTAACTCAAGATGATTGAAGAGAGTGTATTTATGTAATAGATTTTTCTTTTGTCGGTGGTAGGCTTTGGTTATTCTTCAATCAGAGGGGAGTATTTACTGAACTCAGATCATTTTATCATAATGGCGGATGCCAAAATAGTCTCACAACGAATTTCCATTCGTGGTACAACGGTATTTTGTTCTATCCAAAAAAATATTAATATTTTTTCATGATTTATACTTACAAAATATGATTTAGAATTATTATTTTGCATAGGATGGATATGGGTGCTAATAATATTGATATCTGGAATATAACTATGTAAAATATATCAGGAGATATGAATCTCAAAGAACCTACATTCAATTTTTAATACATCCTCCGTAAATACTATACTTAATACGTTAAAATATATCGATATTATGAAATTATGTTACATAATATAAATCCTAATATATAACTTTATATGTATTAACCTAATGTTATATAGATATGGGAATGTATATACGTTTTAAAATATTTAGATTTCATATTTGGTATAGCCATATAATAAATATATTTATTTCATAAAAAATATTCACCAGTGCCTAGACAGTTATTACCATTTGTATCGAACCAACATCAATTGTTTAATATCTATGTTATATTTTTAATATCGATGCAAATGTTAACACATTTAGGAGGATATGTGTGGAACCCAACTTTCGTTATTAAATGAGTATTAATTGATGTAAAAATTATTAAAGTTATTTGTAATTCATTTATTAATTATTTTTGTAAATTATATATGTATAAGGTTTAGATATTTATTTAGATATTGAATGTTTTGAAATTCATAATTAAAATAAATTAAGAAATATGTTCTTTATGAAATAAGCAATGTGGTGTTTATCAATCATAGGAAGAAATATTTGTATGTGTTTATATATCTTTACCTTATTCACATTGGGGAACATGTGTGGACATTTTTCCAACTTAGAATCCAATGTTGCACGTGCCTTCTTCGATACCAAGAGCTAGGATTTTCAAATAGAAATTTCCTATTAATTCTCTCCAACCACGTCCAAATTTGGACATTAGACAATGCTTTTGAAAATTTTATTAAAGCAACGTAAGGAGGGATCCCCCAATGTATGATAAACATATGCATCTTGCGACAACGCGGGTTTTATACAAGAATTATCAAATATAAATGTTTGATATTTCTATTGTTAGAAGTACAATGGACTGAGAGGGGGGTGGATCATTCGTTATATACTTAAAATTATATTTCATATCTAAAAATCTAAATACCATAATCATGCAATCACAATAACCAATTATACAACTTTTAATGTGTGCACACCATAGACCATCAATAAAGCATGTAACCATGAAAGAAAGGAAACACCATAAGAACACAAGATATAAGTGGGAAACCCTCAAGGGGAACAAAACCCACTAAAACACAATCTTATATTGATATGTTTCTAAATTTAGTAGGGCACCAACCCCAAAAGGAGCACCAACCCCCAATTTAGGAGAGAACCAACCCTACAAAGAACACCAACCCCTAATTTTGTGAAGCACCAACTCCATAAGGAGGCTTCAACCCCCCAAGATAATCAATCACCCACTAAACCACCTTATTGTGTGTATATCTTTGATTTTTTGCTATCGCAACCGATGGATATCTAAGATCCATCTCACACTTTCTCACTCAAACCCTAGGTGACCACACTTCACAAAACAAGCTCTTCAAACCCTCTAAAAATCATCAAAATCTTGCTTTCATGTCCTATGATATTTCTCAACCTTGAAAACCCCTGTTTCATCTCCAAATCATGCTCAAAAAATTGTAATCACACTTCACCTAGGTCTCTCCACATGCACACACTAACATAGTTCAAAAAAGCACCCAAAAACATGCTTTTATATGCTTCTCCACCTTTCAAACCTAGGTGTAGACACTAAAATTAGGTCACACTCCCCTTTGGTCCCTCGACAAATAAGCACCCTTCATCACATTCACCTAAGCATGGCCCCCTTCACCCCACTAATATTAATTTAATTAAATTAATGCATTATCCTCACTATAGTTATTATTTAAATATCTTATTTTAAATAATATACACATATAGTTCACTTAGACACCTCACTAAGCCAACTCAACCTAATACCTATTCTTAGCAAGTTGCCATAACTAACTAAGACTTATTCAAACCCTAAAATTCAATGCCTACATTCCCTCTAACCACATTCCCGCATGCTCACAAGAGGCTCTCAGTCTAATCCAAGGAAATTAGGAGGATCTCCCTAGTTTAGTAAACCTAGGAAATCCCACCTTGATCGATGTCGATTACCCCTAACCATCGCTGGTTAATCCGGACTGCCGTCAATTACCCCTTTTAACCCCTAAACTACCTTATTCTCAAGGTTGGCAAACATTGGGAGAAAGTTGACGAGCAAGAACACATCTAAGAGAGATAACGCATCCTCAGAGAGCAAATTCCAGTGAAAACCCGCATGCAAGGAAGGATATTGAGCATCTTCTCCTACATAGTTATCCCAACCATGATCTGATCTATCCAAGAAAAGAGGAGTGTACATGCAGAAGCTTTCTTTTAGCTAGTGATCACTCGCAGCCTTCAAACCCCTCATCAGCACCTCCATCACTCACACATAGGCATTCAGGACCAGAATCCAATTAAGTATAACATCATACTTTCTTGGTTTATTTCATTTTATCATCCATTGTTTATCTTTCCCTTTATTAACCTTCTCTGACATTTTCACCTCCATGTATCCATTAAAACCTTGCCAAAGCCTACTCCAGTCACCCAATACCTCATCTTGACCAACCAAAGTCCTTTGTGCAATCACAAAGGAGACCAAAAGCTTGTTCTGGGACATTTCTAGATCTTACAGTAACTGGCACCGGTTGTTCCTAACCGCCATCGGTCACCCCTTACCCACATCAGTCTCTATATTTTCTCATACAGCCCTGAATAGAGACCTACCCACCAAATTTCATCTCACCCTCATTCACCTGTGATCTACCCGAGACCTCTATCAAACCTGCAGAGACCCAGAACCTATCATTTGACCTTTGGATTCTATTCTAGCTTAGCCTATTAGATTAAATCTATTTCTTATTGTGTTTTAAGTGAGATACCTAAATCATTTTAAATAACAATAGGATTTACTTTGTTTACAACATTAAATTGTTTAAAACAGTGGACTGACAGCCATCTAGGAAGTATCACACTTCCCGGATCTAGCATACGCTAGGTAGTTCACTGCCCATATTGTTTAATTCCTTCTAGTGGTCTTGTTTTCATTACAGGTAGTTCCTCCTAGCCAAAAGGAAGCTCTCATGATCAGTTGTGGATTTGGAAGTTATACGCACGCAACAACCCATCAACCAACATTTGAATAGTTATTCCTCCTACGCCCATTACCCTATCTGTTTCGTGAACACTTCAAAGAAAAGATTTAAGAATTAGGTGAAACATTTTTGCACGCCCAGTGGAACCCATCCGAGGTTTCTTGCATTTCATTCATTCCAAGGAAAAAATTGTGTATTTGTTTCCCTTCTGAAAAGCGTACACACTAATTTTCTTCCTTGATAACCCACCTCTTCTTTCTATTTGCTCTAAAGAAAACTTTTCTTTTGGTGTAATTAAAAAGAACCATTTCTTCATGTTTTTGGCATTATAGTGAAAGAGAATCCCTCTTCCTCTTCATCTTATTGCATCATCCAATTTCACATTTTTTATTTGGGTTTAAAAATAAGTGCATTCCATTCTGATTTATTGCATTAGCTCACATTAACTGAGGGAAACCTATACATTGGAAGTCATGCCCAGCGGATGGTTGACAAACACATCATAGAAAAGAACTTATGTTGTTTTCTCTTTCTCTGATTCTTACCAAACCTCACAAAAATTCAAAATACATACATTCTTAAACAACATCCTACCTGGAAGAAGTTGTAGGTGGTCTCCACCTTTCAAAACCTAGGTGTCTGTAGGACACTAAAATTAGGTCAGAGTACTCCCATTGGTCCCGACAAATAAGCACTCATCACATTCACATAAGCATGGCCCCCTTCAACCCCACAATATAATTACGAATTAAATTAATGCTTATAAACCTCACTATAGTTCTTATTTAAATATCTTATTGTAAATAATATACACATATAGTTCAATTAGACACTCACTAGCCAACTCAAACTAATACCTTATTCTTAGCAAGTTTTGCATAACTAACTACGACTTTTAAACCCTAAAATTTCAATGCCTACCTTCCCTCTCAAACCCACATCACGCATGCTCACAATGAGGTTCAGTCTAATCCAAGGGAAAGTAGGAGGATCTCCATAGTTAGTAAACTAGGACATCCCACTTTGATAGATGTCGATTACACTAATCATTCGCTGGTTTGGTTTAATCGGACTGCCGTAATACCCCTTTTAACCCCTAACTACCTTATTCTCAAGGTTGGCAAACATGGGAGAAAGTTGAGAGCAAGGAAAAACACATTAAGGAGAGATAACGCATCCAGAGAGCAAATCAGGAAAACCGCATGCAAGGAAGGAGATTGAGCATCTTCTCCTACAAGTTATCCAACCATGATCTGATCTATCCAAGAAAAGATGGGACGTGTACATGGCAGAAGCTTTTCTTTTTAGCTAAGTGATCACTCGCAGCCTTCAACCCCTCATCCAGCACTCCATCACTCAACACATAGGCATTCTTAGGACCAGAATAAATTAAGTATAAAATCATACTTTCTTGGTTTATTTCATTTTATCAATCCATTGTTTATCTTCCCTTTATTAACCTTCTCTGACAGTTTCACCTCCATGTATCCATTAAAAACCTTGCCAAAAGCCTACTCCAGTCCACCCATACCTCATCTGACAACCAAAGTCCTTTGTGCAATCACCAAAGGAGGGACCAAAAGTTGTTGCTGGGGACATCTAGCTCTTACGTAACGAGCACCGGTTGTTCCTACGCCATCGGTCACCCACTTACCCACATCAGTCTCTATTTATTTTTCTCATACGCCGCTGAATCGAGACCTACCACCAAATTTAATCTCACCCTCATCACCTGTGATCTACCCCGAGACTCTATCAAACCTGCAGAGACCCAGAACCCTATTCATGTGACCTTGGGTTCTTTCTAGCTTAAGCTATAGATTAAATCTATTTCTATTGGTTTTAAGGGAGATAATAAATCATTTTAAATAACTCCCCCCTTTTTTATAGGATTTACTTGTTTACAACATTAAATTGTTTAAAACAGTGGCATGACAGCCATCTAGGAAGTATCCACACTTCCCGGATTAGCATACGCTGGTCAGTTCACTGCCCATATTGTTAATTCCTTCTAGTGGTCTTGTGTTCATTAAGGTTAGTTCCTCCTAGCCAAAAGGAAGCTCTAATGATCAGTTGTGGACTTTGGAAGTTTTATACGCACGCATACAACCCATACCACATTTGAACTAGGTATTCCTCCATAGCCATACCCTAATGTTTCGTGGAAAAACTTCAAAGAAAAGATTTTTGAAGAATTAGGTGAAACATTTTTGCCACGCCCAGTGGAAACCCATCCGAGGTTTCTGCATTTATCATTCCAAGGAAAAATTGTGGATTTGTTTCCCTTATGAAAACGCGGTTTTTACACACAATTTTCTTCTTTGATAACCACCTCTTCTTTCATCTGCTCTAAGAAAACTTTTTCTTTTGGTGTAATAAAAAGAACTTTTTGTTTTTGGCATTGATATGAAAGAGAATCCTCTTCTCGTATCTTTGCATCACCAATTTCACATTTTTATTTGGGTTAAAAATAAGTGGCATTCCATCTGATTTATTGCATGAGATCACATTATGAGGGAAACCCTTACATTGGAAGGCAGGCAACGAGAGAGGATGGTGAGCAACAAGCTAGTCATAGAAAGAGAATTTGTGTTCATTTCTCATATCTGGATGGATTCATTAAACAAGCCTCCTATAAATTCAAACAATACTTCAGAGATTAGACATTCCTTCTTTCTACGAAACGATCCCTACCGCTGGGTATCCGAAGAGAAGTTTAGGCTGGTCAATTAAGACCATGCGATGGCCATTAGTGGTGCCACAGACACTTGCTGCTCTGTTGAGTATATGCTTGGGGATTAGAGCGAAGCCGCCGCGCACCATAAATACCTGAACCTCACCTTTAGATTTCTTCTTTAGGAGGAAGATAAATGCACACTCCATTCTCACCTTATAGTGTTTTTCTTGGCTTGCCCATTTTGAGAGTATAAGATAAGAGATCACATTGGCACTCTTGTTGTTATCCTTGCTCATTGCTCCTCATCATAGCTGTTACGTGACTTATTCCGCTTCAACATGAGTGTGCCTTGGCCGCATGGATCATCATCATTCTCGAATAATTCCTAGTCTGATTCACTACATCACGATTTCTAATTCACAAGCCACTTTCTTCATCACTTGTCATGTTCATCGTTTCACAGTAAAACTGTCGCTCGATTACTTGACCGCCAATTGGTTATACCCAACCGACGTCAGTTCCAGGTCATTTATTTAAACTACTACAAGGACATTTGCTTCACTTCTTCACTTTTCAAGCCCCTACCACCGTCATTATTCCCATTCGATATGTTTTAAACATCTTCTATTTGGAAATAACTGGCGATATTTTACCTTTGCATCACTGTTCTCAGAGTATCATTTTTCCTCTAGCGTGTAACCGCCAAGTAGTTACCTTGATCGGAATTGGCGTGGTTTCCCTAACCAGCATCGGTTAGGTGTTTTTCAAATTCCAGCCACATGTACTGAATCCAATTTTTGTCGCTAGATTCACCTATTCTAATATTCTATGTGTATTACAGAGAAAGTAAGCCACCTACCTGTATCAGTTACTGGCTTCACCTGGGGTAACCAAATAAGAAAGCAAGCCCTTCGTATTCATGCCAGTTGTCAAAAACTCACCACCTAGTTCCTTTCACCACTTCCGATTTTCATCACCATCCGATGCAGATTCCATCTAGAACCTACAGTTACTAGATCAACTACGGAGATGAAGAGTTCGCACACTCCTTGACAGAAACCATGCCGCATTGCAGTTTACCTTTCCATCAGCCAATCGAGATGCCTCAGGTCAGTGAATATGGCAAGTTGTATCTATCCCTCCGACTCACGCACCCACTCGTGCATCGGCCCCATCTAGCTCTGTGCTACCCTCATCCACCTTACCCCCAGTCATTTCGTAGTTTGGTCATATACCCGCTATGACTACATCTGCTACTTCTATGGCACCCGTTACATCCATCGTACCCTCGACGACTACCCCAAACACAACCTCATCCACCCCTAATGTCTCCAATACCTGTAGCTTACATTTACCCATCAGTAGTATCGATGACCCCTACCCCATTGGGAAACGTTGGTTCTATCATTCCACAATCATAGCCCCTTGCCACGAGGATTACAACGACCCTTCCACCCCCAATTGACATTACTACCAAACAACCTCATTTTTTCATCCATTTTATACATTTCTGGGTAGTAGCCTCCTATTTCACTAAACCTCTTCTCCACACCCTACATGGCAGCCCCTACACTGGAGAGTTCCAACCCCATTGTGGGCCAAAACCAACTTCTCATGCTACAAGAGGTACCAATCATCACAACCCACCAACGGGACATAATTTTAAATAGATGTTGCGAAAAGATGCAGACATTGGAGGCAGAGGTTTCTAGCTCCCACACACTCTCAACCACAACGAATTTGCACAACGAGCCTTTCACCTATCCATTTCCTATCGTTCATACCTTACATTGGGGAAATTGCCTAAATTCAATCGTTTTAAAAGAAAAGAAGACCCACAATAGCATTTATGGTTGTTAAAACATGGGTGTTATTTGATCGCTCATGATGATGCCTTGTTGAGAACTTTCCCTGTCCCTCACTGGAACCTGCATTAGATGGATAGTGGGTTTACTAAACACTCTATATTCTCATTCAATTAGGTAGCCCAAGCCTTTTGGATCATTTTCTATTCAATATCATCAAGAAGGTTACCATGACCGATCTGTATATTCTACACGTTAAGTATGAGGACGATCTATAGGAAATTTGGTTCTCGGCTGGCGCAGCCTGATCAATCAACTTACCTCCAACTGCCACAAACCTAAAACTCATCGAGCTCTTCACAGGCTTGGTGCTAGACATATTTCACTAACTTTCAGGTTTCCAAACCTTCCAAACATGCAATGAGGCATTCACTGATGGAATGAAAGTTAGAGATTCTTGGGCCATCGAAGAGAAAACAATCCAATGTAGCAATAAGAATTCGACAGTCAAGTCAATGTACCTCTTCTTCTTCCAAACCACAAAACCCAATGGTTGCGCTCCAACCAACCTCACGGCTTTTCTTTTTTCCTCTTCATTAGGTTTTTTTTTTCCCTTCATGTCCATTTACCACTCATCCTACCACCTTTTCTCTTTTCCATTTTCAAATCCCCCTCAAATCAACATAGAAAACGTACTACATGTTGCACAATGAAAGAAAAGGTACTTAGTACCTACCCACCTCCTATACAAACCACCATTCGACTCCCCTTATACCTAAAATAACTCTATCGACCCTGTACCCCCCATTTCTAAATGGCTCACAACATCTGACCATGCTTGAACATACAACCAATATCACCATCAAAGGTCCTTAATGAACTCATCCAAACCTTGAATCCCATCATCAAGCCCCTTATGCTAGTTCTTCAAATCATTGAGTTTTACCTAATGGACCCTACAACAACCCCGTAGCCTCCATTGTCACACCCCGATCATGTAGCCTCTCTCACCAATTACCCACCTTCTCTTCACCCCACCTTGTTCACCAAGTGGCCTCCCTTAGCTTCTCAGAGGAAGAGATCGCGCCACACCAAAATGATGACTCGGATCCAGCCCTCTTCATATTCATCATTCCACAGTGATGGACATACAGGTATGTTTCATGTTGGTGATTATGAGTCGTCTAGCATTTAACAATCTTTCATCCCATGCATTTTGCTCAAATGTCATACCTACTAATTGCAATCCATAAACATCCGGTTATGGTGCGTTTCATTCAATGAACTATCACCGCCCTAGGCATTGTCATCCTCAGATTCACTGTCCCTCACTATTCCTAGAATTGTTTTTTTTTTAGAGGGGGAATTCTAATATAACTTTTTGCTTGGTAGACCCTAGATTCGTGTCATGGGTTGCGTTCCTTCCACTTTGCATCGTTTTGTAAAGTTTGAACATGAATGAAACACTTATACCATTTCGGCTGACCCATCAACTTTTAAAACATGCAACATGCTTTACTGACCTAATAATGTGCTCATACCTGTCAAGCCATCTACCTTCGCAACCAATACCACTTCACCTACACCTCCACCTACCATTATAGCCACTACTTTCACTACACATACCTCCTCCATTCCTATGGCCTGTCATAACCTCCACGGCTACCCAATTAGCTTCCCAAGTCCATTACTCCACCTCCGCATCAACCTCTGACCACTCATCCCATTCCAGCTACCTACTTAGACCAACCACTGATCCCCTTGGGAAGGTGTTTTCCACACCCTCACTCTAGGGGAGTACCACCTATATAGTGTCAACACATTCCTTACTCTACAGGAGTATGGATCCTCACCAACATCCTCGCTATGATCACCATATAGGAGAATGCCTCCTTTATGTCACTCCTCAGTCAGTCGTACTAGTCCCACCTATGGGGACCTTATATTACCATTTACACACCGTAACCACCATCACAAACCTACCCATTTTTCGCTGACTTCCAATCACTTACCAATCACCATTCGCCCAGCACCTTCCTGCAACCGCGGTGCATGGAAGGGTTTGGTTTTGGATTTTATTAGCAGAGGATGCCATACCATTATTCCATGTACCACCCATAAACATAATGACCATAGTGGTATCGACTTCCCCGAACCTCCTACCAAATAGGCCCGCATTGAACTCATTGAGGACCCTAGCCCTTCTCCACCTTCATCTTCATCACCACCTTCACTGATGGAGTTGATGGATCCCAAATCTATCCCTCCTAACTTGTTTTTTTTTCAAAACAACCATTTCCTTGGGGGCCTTTGACTTATCAACGTGAAGGGCGAGGCCCCTTCCACTCTTCCATTCCTGTAGCCTGAAATGAGCGATGACGACACACCTACATTAATGTCATTCAATGTCAGGATGATGAATCCATCTCACCTACCTTGGTGCATAAGACTCATATATTCATCGTTCGTTACCCTCTGAGAGCAAACACATGTTGATGAATAGACTATCGAGATCAACATTCATACTCATGACAACCCACACATCCTAAAGATCAGACAATCTTATATGTAGCTAAACATGAAGCCATGACTTCTTTCTCAGAGATCATAACCTGGCTTTCGCTTGGTCCTTACGCAGACATGCACTGTATTGACCCCACCATAGTGGTCCACATATTGGACTGTTCCGATGCCAAACATAGAAATAAAAGCTGAGGAAAATGCACCCTCACATTGCTCTTCTCATCAAAGAAGAACTTCAATGCCTTCTTTCTATTTCCTTCATCTTACCCATCGATTATCCTCATTGGATTTCTAACATTGTCCCTGTTACTAAAGTAATATGGGGACTTTGCATTTACATGGACTTCCGTGACCTCAACCTAGCCTACTCGAAAGATGAATTTCCCTTGCCTGGTATTGATCAACTAGTTGACCTCACCTTGGGTTATGAGAAGCTATCACTCATGGATGGCTTCTTAGGTTATAACCAAATTTTCTTGCCCCAGGATATCAACACAAAATCAAATTCATCACCCCTTGGGGGACCTACTATCAAGTCATGCCTTTGGCCTTAAAAATGTGGTGCCGCCACATATATCACGTTTCTATTACTCACATCTTGCCATGATATCCTGCATGATCCCATATTGGAAGATACATGGATAATCTCTTGGAAAAAGCTAAATGTCACTCCGAGCACATTGCCCCGAAACCATCCTTTGACTACCTCATAAATATTCATCCGTCCTTTAGCCTAAGAAGTGCTCTTCCGGTTCTCTCCATGGGGAAGATTCTTGGATTTATTGTTTCCCTCCATGGTATCAAAGTTACCCTGCTAAGTCAAGGCCAGCCTCAAAATTTCTCTGCTTATTACCTTCACACCAACTCTATAGCCACAAGGTAAATTGGAGTCCTTCACCGTTTCATTTTGACAAGTAATCTGATCGGTGCCCCAACAATTTCAATCATCTGACTCAAGAAGGATGTCTCCTTTAAATGGGGAGTGATGAATGTCACAAAGATTTTGAGGCCCTAAAACAATACCTTCTACAACCACCTGTACTCATTCCACCTAAATAGGATCAACCTTTTTACCTATACATATCCACTACTGATCATTCCTTGGGAGCCATTCTCTCTCATCGCGATGAACAACACAGGGAGCAGGTGGTTTATTACATAAGCTGTACTCTTTTGGACTATGAAACTTGATACAAAACCAGCCAGAAAACGTTGCTTAGCCTTTGTTTTTGGTGGCCAACCAAACGCTAACCATAACCTACTCAACCACAAAACCTAGTCGTGACCAACACCAATCCCTTACACTTCATGTATGCCAAACCTTATCAAAAATCAAGTGCCACGTGATGGCTTATGCTTTTAGTTGATATTGACCTCGAATTCATTCATCAAAAGTCCATCAAGGGCCAAGATATCACTGACTAACTGGCTGACGGCACCTATTTCCAGTGAGCAACCCTCTAATTTTGACTTTCCCTATATGAACCCCCTTACCAAATGACACTTTTCTTCAATGGTTCCAAGTGTCAGCATGGGGGAAGGGTTGGTATTATCCCATTCCTTTGAATGGAGAAGCCCATGCCTTTTCTTCTTTCAAACTAGACTTTGAATGCACCAATAATATTGTCAAGTACGAAGTTCCCGTACTAGGTTTCCAAGTGGCATATGCCCTAGATGTCAAATCAATACGCATCTTTGGTGATTCATAATTAGTCGTCAACCAGTCAATGTATGTTACCGAATGTTGTAACGAGATACTTCAAAAGTAATAACATCATGTAGACATATTTTTTCCACCTTTGTCATTACACCCTTCAAACCATCCCACATCAACCACAAGGTTCCGATACACTGGCCTCCTTAGCTTCCCAAATACTCACTTCTCCTGCCGATTCCAAATCTTTGTCACCGTACAATGCCTCCATTCACCTTCTTATTTACCTCATGATGTTTACTCCAAATCGAAACCGACACCCCCTGACCTGAGTGACCTTGGGGCTAAACAATACTCTGACTAGATTATCTCTCCATCTTACACATCCTGATGTCACTCATAATGGACAACGCGCCTTCCTAAAAGGTCTCTCGTTCGTCATTCTGGGGGGACTCCTTATAAGTGCGGCTTGACGGTATTCTCTTACGATGCCTCACAAGTTCTAAAATTCCTTATACCATTAAGGAGGTTCATGATGTCATATGTGGAGGTCACTTTAGTGGCCTTGCTGTTGCTAAGTGTAGTCTTCACCTAGGCTATTACTAGTTGACCCTTAACCATGATTGTTGTGACTATGTTAAACATTGTGTCAAATGCCAACAAATTCCAACCTTCACCATACAACCCAGTCATGCCTTATAGGTCACTCGTGACCTTGGCCCTTCTCTCAATGGGGTTGGATCTTGTTGGAGAAATCAATCCTCATTCTTCCCAATGCCATCAATCAATCATAAATACTACCGAATACTACACAAAATGGGTGGAAGCCATACCACTCATCTCCAGGAAAGATGAGAAAAATATGTGAGTTCATTAACCATCACATCATTTTCTGATTTAGTGGTCCCTTATCACCTCATCAATGACAATGAAAAACAATTCAGAAACAAACATTACAAAAACTTTGTGACACCTTCAGCATTCACTGTAGGTTTCTCATCACCTTATTACCCGCAAACCAACGGCCAAGCTGAGCCACTAATAAAAACCTCAACAAAATTCTCATGAAAGTGGTTGATGATACTGGGAAGGATTGGCATATGCACATTCCTTTTGCCCTATGGGCATACCACACTAGGAGTTGCAATTCCCACTGCAGCCAAGCACCCTTTATCACTGGTCTATGGTATAGAGGTTGTTCTGCCTCTTGAAGTCCACATCCCCTCACTCTACATTTCTCTCCATGACAGGGGCTCACTGATGATGACTTTGTCCAGGACTACTTACATAGCTAGATTTATTAGATGAACATCGTCTTAACAACCTCGGGATCACCTTCAAGTTGATACAACAACGTAGCAAACGGGGCGATGAAAAACGTGTTCAGAATGAACCGTCCAAGTTGGTGACCTTGTCTTGAAATAAAATCAACATGTACCACAGAAGAAAAAAGTAAACAAGGCAAAGGTTCTCTTAATTGTCGTTGGACCATACCATCGTAACTCATACCTATGGATGCAGGTGCCTATCGTTTATCCTCACTTGATGGTAAACCCAAACCTAATCCCCTTAACACATTACAATCTTTGACCATTCTATTGTTCTCATCATCCGGCCTTACCCTTCGTCTCTTTACAGGCTCATCCCTTGAGTGCTATCCACTTCATACTATTGGCTTTTGGATCAGACTTGCACAGGTAAAACACAGAGAATATTATATGATTTTCTCTATATTCAATTCATACGGAATTAATACATACTGAACAAGCTGCAATATATAGGGAGATAGTTGCCTATTAAGTAGGAAAACAACTCAACCACAAATCTATATATATGTGAGTTGTTATAACTCCCAAAAAACTCACTATAGAATATAATAACCGATATTATGAGTTTGTTTATTACAACTCATAAGATATTACATAATATTATTCATCCATATATATGATAATGTGAGCACTATATAATAGTTCCTAACATTCCCCCCTTAGTGCAAACATGGGAGAAAAAACAATTGCACTTCCTTCCGCAGCGTGCCACTCGTGCGAGCTCACGATCTGGATGGTTTTTTAGAACAACCAACAACCTCAAATATGATGGTTTACAGAACACCAATAACCTCAACAGGGATGGGTTTTACAGGACAAACCACACCCGCAACAGGGAATGGTTTTTACAAGACAACCAACAACCTCAATATCATGATGCTGCTTTTCCTTGTGGCTTTCATCTGTCCACTATGCTTAGGCACATCAGGGAATTATGTAGGAAACATTGATCACTGATAACAAAATATGAAAAGAGAAAAAATGGAACTTGAGACCATGTTCCCCCCCTCAAGGTGAACATTCACTTATTCAAAAACCAAACAGGAACACGGAAAAATAATCATGCTGCACACAATGGAAATCGACTGCAAACTCTGAAAAGAAAGTAAACTCACACACACACTATCGCCACAAGCTTCGTGTGGCCCCGTCGTTGGTGACTGACGAGAGGTCACTGAATGACCTCCACCCTCTGTGCCTCCATCCTCTAGTAACATGCTGCTAGCTCAGCCAGATGTGATCATGAAAGCTCAGATACCTTCAATAATTTAGACGTCGCGTACAAGTGAAAAATGCGTCCAAAATTGAAATGCGGGCAATTTTTTTTTTATTTTTCATACTTAATACAATGACACAACTTTTGACGACAATAAAAAAACACAAAAACAAATATCCTAAAATCAGCTATTTAACTTTTAACAACTTTGACAAGAGGACACAACGGAAATTTAAAAAGTAATAAAATGAGATTACTTTTTAAAAATGAATCTTTACATGACTTTGATACTTTCGACTATAGAACAACAATTTGAATAACATTTCAATAAATCTAGAATATTGACACTGACTCTAGTAAGGAATCATAACTCTCTTTTTTTATATGACTCCCACTAAAACTATAGGACAAAAAGACTATATAAACAAAACATGTAATAAAGGATGATTACAAATCAACCAAATACCCCCAAAAAATTAACAAAGACCTCACACATAGACAAATCTAAGGATGAGCTTGAACTTTAACTGAACCAATGCGCTGACCCAAAAAAAACTAGTTGCATAACAACAAATATTTCATCTCAGTAAACAGCAAGGAGGAGATCAATGAAATTTTGGATCCACGTTAGATGTTAAGTAGAGTGAATAATATCTTCTATCACACTGTATCATGCTTCTGCTTAATCCCTTGTATGCAAACGTGTTTCTGACACTATAATATTGCGCATGCATTGACTGAGGTCTCCCAAAATAACAGACATATGGACATGGAAAAATAAGGTAGCGGCCAAGGATTTTGACAATATAGTGAGTAATACAAGGCGGTTGCCCTAAAATGTAGCCAACTTAGCAAAAGCGCTGCCTCCACAAAGAAAACACAGCCACTGAAGATGAATCCCAATAGCTCTAGAAAACGTAGACAAATAAAAAGAAGTTTTCCAGGAAAGGGGTCCTATATAAGAAAACACCAATTTGTTTATTCCCACGTACAAGCCATCCTATCTTGAAAAAACATTTGTTTGCATAAGATCTGCAAACCAGACCAGAGCACTTAATGGCAAAACTCAAAGAGGCACCACCCAAAATTTTTCTACTGTGAGGAGATCATTTGATAAATAATGATATATTCTACATGATCAAAGAATAAAATAATGTGAATGATAGCTGTGGGCATGCAAAGAAATGCCCATATCTGTCAGAATCATTGGAGGTAGAAACCACGATCCATTATATGCGCAGGCACAGGGATATATAAATTGCCTACAGGACGTGAAGAATGCACACTTATGTCTATGCAACAGGTCTGTAACCGATTGATGGACATCATTTTTCAATGAGAAATGACTCTCATGTGGACACAACCTCAGACCTCTGATCGCGCTGATACCAAATATTGGCTTTGGATCAGACTTGCACAGGTAAAACACATAAATAATTATATTATGTTCTCTATATTCAATTCATACGGAATTAAATACATACTGAACAAGCTGCAAATATATAGGAGATAGTTTCCTATTAAGTAGGAAACACTCAACCACAAAATCTATATATAGGTGAGTTGTTAGAACGCCCAAACAACTCACGTATATAATAGAAATAACATGATATTATGATTTGTTTATTACAACTCATAATATATTACATAATATTATTCATCCATATATATGAATAATGTGAGCACTATATAAGTATTCCTAACACATACACCGCCCTAATGATTAAACAAGAATCATGTGAGTACCCATCACTTGTTAGCTTCTCTTGAATATGTGTACCATGACACTGCACATAACATGATTCTCATGTATAATGTGGTACACCTTCTATGTGTTACAAACTCGGGTATTTTTACAGCGGTCCCACTCGCCGGTGAGCGGGTCAGGGGGGGTTCGGGGACGAAGCCCCGAAGCAAATTTTCATGGGTGGGTTTATTAACCATGGGGTAATGGGTACCGTATGGGTTGTTTTTAGGCCCATGGTTTTTTTCGGTCTTTTTCCCATTGTTTGATACCCATGGTTTTTACCCTGGGTTTGATACCCACGGTTTTGTATCAAACTACTTAAGCAGGTTGTCTATTTATAATGGTCTTATTGTATATATAGATAGACAAGGCAAATTTATTACAGATGTGTTTTGAATTCGGGTGTGAATTCTGTAAAGTTTGTTGAGCATAGCTCCAAACGGATCTGGGCATTATATTGAGATAGTGGAGGCTTGTAATAAAATCTGAGCAGTGATTCTTGGTGGACATAGCCCAAATTGGGTGAACCACGTTAAATATTGTCTCTATGTGTTTTGTTATTTATTCTGCACTTTTAGTTGCGATCTGTAATATTTTCTGCATATAGTTTCTACTGTTGCGATTTTGTAAAGGGATTATTCTGCATATTTTATCTCTTATTTCCTAACAATTGGTATCAAAAAGCCTGGTTTGGTTTGCTGAGTGTTGAATTGCAGGGAAAGGTTTATCTGAGTGGGAGGCTATGGCAGATGATGGAAGATCTAGGGTTGAGAAATTCAACGGGCAGAATTTTAGTCTTTAGAAGATGCAGATGAAGATTACCTTTATCAAAAGGATCTGTATATACTCCATTTCTGAGAAGGTGAACAAAACCCTCGAGTATGACAGATGCGAATGGGATTGTGTGAGCGAGAGGCACTTGGAATGATGCGGATGTGTCTGGCATCCTCGGTATTATTTAATGTTTCAAAGGAAAAGACTACAAAAGATCGAATGGGATGCATTAGGGAAGGTGTATGAAAAACCCTCTGCCTCTAATAAGAATATTTTTAATGAAAAAGTTGTTTAATATGAAGATTCTGAGAATAGTTAAGGTACAGACCATGTAATAAATGATTTCAATACGGTTGTGAATCTGCTAGGCTAGCTTCCGGTTATAAATAGAATTTGATGAGACGTTAGGGCTTATTAATTATGGTGCTCTTTAACCTGAGAGTGGAATAGCCGGTACTGGCGTCTTAACTGGTCCTTCCAGAATAACTCAAAGTTTGAAGTTTGAGGATGTTGTAGGGGTGATTCTAAGCGAGGAAGTTAAGAAAAAGTTATGGGGAATTCTTCTACTTCATATTCAGGAATATGCTTTGAACAGTGGAAACTAGAGGGAGACAGAAGAATAGAGGATCCCTTTCTACAACCACCTGTACTCATTTACCCCGAAATAGATCCAACCTTTTTACCTATACATATCCACTACTGATCATTCCTTGGGAGCCATTCTCTCTCATCGCGATGAACAACACAGGGAGCAGGTGGTTTATTACATAAGCTGTACTCTTTTGGACTATGAAACTTGATACAACCATCCAGAAAAACTTTGCTTAGCCTTTGTTTTTGTTGCCACCAAACTCTACCATAACCTACTCAACCACAAAACCTATGTCGTGACCAACACCAATCCCTTACACTTCATGTATGCCAAACCTTATCAAAATCAATGTGCCACGTGATGGCTTATGCTTTTAGTTGATATTGACCTCGAATTCATTCATCAAAAGTCCATCAAGGGCCAAGATATCACTGACTAACTGGCTGACGCACCTATTTCCAGTGATCAACCCTCTAATTTTGACTTTCCCTATATGAACCCCCTTACCAAATGACACTTTTCTTCAATGGTTCCAAGTGTCAGCATGGGGGAAGGGTTGGTATTATCCTCATTCCTTTGAATGGAGAACCCATGCCTTTTTCTTTCAAACTAGACTTTGAATGCACCAATAATATTGTCAAGTACGAAGTTCCCGTACTAGGTTTCCAAGTGGCATATGCCCTAGATGTCAAATCAATACACATCTTTGGTGATTCATAATTAGTCGTCAACCAAGTCAATGGTATGTACCAATGTTGTAACGAGATACTTCAAAAGTAATAACATCATGTAGACATATTTTTGTCCACCTTTGATCATTACACCCTTCAAACCATCCCACATTCAACCAACAAAGTTTCCGATACCATGGCCTCCTTAGCTTCCCAAATACTCACTTCTCCTGCCGATTCCAAAATCTTTGTCACCGTACAATGCCTCCATTCACCTTCTTATTTACCTCATGATGTTTACTCAATCGAAACCGACACCCCTGACCTGAGTGACCTTTGGTCTAAACAATACTCTGACTAGATTTATCTCTCCATCTTACCTCCTGATGTCACTCATAATGGACAACGCGCCTTCCTTAAAAAGGTCTCTCGTTTCGTCATTCTGGGGGGACTCCTTTATAAGTGCGGCTTTGACGGTATTCTCTTACGATGCCTCACAAGTTCTAAAATTCCTTATACCATTAAGGAGGTTCATGATGTCATATGTGGAGGTCACTTTAGTGGCCTTGCTGTTGCTAAGTGTATTCTTCACCTAGGCTATTACTAGTTGACCCTTAACCATGATTGTTGTGACTATGTTAAACATTGTGTCAAATGCCAACAACATTCCAACCTTCACCATACACCCAGTCATGCCTTATAGGTCACTCGTGACCTTTGGCCCTTCTCTCAATGGGGTTTGGATCTTGTTGGAGAAATCAATCCTCATTCTTCCCAATGCCATCAATCAATCATAAATACTACCGAATACTACACAAAATGGGTGGAAGCCATACCACTCATCTCCAGGAAAGATGAGAAAATATGTGAGTTCATTAACCATCACATCATTTTCTGATTTAGTGTCCCTTATCACCTCATCAATGACAATGAAAAACAATTCAGAAACAAAACATTACAAAAACTTTGTGACACCTTCAGCATTCAGCTTAGTTTCTCATCACCTTATTACCCGCAAACCAACGGCCAAGCTGAATCCACTAATAAAACCCTCAACAAAATTCTCATGAAAGTGGTTGATGATACTGGGAAGGATTGGCATATGCACATTCCTTTTGCCCTATGGGCATACCACACTAGTATTTGCAATTCCACTGCAGCCACACCCTTTTCACTGGTCTATGGTATAGAGGTTGTTCTGCCTCTTGAAGTCCACATCCCCTCACTCTACATTTCTCTCCATGACATGCTCACTGATGATGACTTTTGTCAGGACTACTTAACATAGCTAGATTTATTAGATGAACATCGTCTTAACACTCTGGATCACCTTCAAGTTTACCAACAACGTATCAAACGTTCTTATGAAAAACGTGTTCATGAATGAACCTTCCAAGTTGGTGACCTTGTCTTGAAATAAAATCAACATGTAACCAAAGAAGAAAAAAGTAAACAAGGCAAATTTTCTCTTAATTGTCTTGGACCATACATCGTAACTCATACCTATGGATCAGGTGCCTATCGTTTATCCTCACTTGATGGTAAACCCAAACCTAATCCCCTTAACACATTACATCTTTGACCATTCTATTGTTTTCTCATCATCCTGCCTTACCCTTCGTCTCTTTACAGGCTCATCCCTTGAGTGCTATCCACTTCATACTATTGGCTTTGGATCAGACTTGCACAGGTAAAACACATAGAATAATTATATTATTTCTCTATATTCAATTCATACGGAATTAATACATACTGAACAAGCTGCAAATATATAGGGAGATAGTTTCCTATTAAGTAGGAAACAACTCAACCACAAATCTATATATATGTGAGTTGTTATAACTCCCAAAAAACTCACGTATATAATATAATAACCTGATATTATGAGTTTGTTTATTACAACTCATAATATATTACATAATATTATTCATCCATATATATGAATAATGTGAGCACTATATAAGTATTCCTAACATTCCCCCCCTTAGTGCAAACATGGGAGAAAAACAATTGCACTTCCTTTTGCAGCGTGCCACTCGTGCGTGCTCATGATCTGGATGATTTTTTAGGACAGCCAACAACCTCAATATGGATGGTTTTACAGAACAACCAATAACCTCAACATGGATGGTTTTACAGGACAACCAACAACCTCAACAGGGATGGTTTTACAAGACAACCAACAACCTCAATATCATGATGCTGCTTTTCCTTGTGCTTTCATCTGTCCACTATGCTTTTACATCAGGGAATTATGTAGGAAACATTGATCACTGATAACAAATATGAAAAGAGAAAATGGAACATTGAGACCATGTTCCCCCCCTCAATGTGAACATATCACTTATTCAAACCAAAACAGGAACACTGAAAAATAATCATGCTGCACACAATTGAAATCGACTGCAACTCTGAAAAGAAAGTAAACTCACACACACACTATCGCCACAGCTTCGTGTGGCCCCGTCGTTGGTGACTGACGAGAGGTCACTGAATGACCTCCACCCTCTTGTGCCTCCATCCTCTAGTAACATGCTGCTAGCTCAGCCAGATGTGATCATGAAGCTCAGAATACCTTCAATAATTTAGACGTCGCGTACAAGTGAAAATGCGTCCAAAATTGAAATGCGGGCAATTTTTTTTTTATTTTTCATACTTAATACAATGACACAACTTTTTGACGACAATAAAAAAACACAAAAAACAAATATCCTAAAATCAGCTATTTAACTTTTACAACTTTGACAAGAGGACACAACTGAAATTTTAAAAAGTAATAAAATGAGATTACTTTTTAAAAATGAATCTTTTACATGACTTTGATACTTTCGACTATAGAACAACAATTTGAATAACATTTCAATAAATCTAGAATATTGACACTGACTCTAGTAAGGAATCATAACTCTCTTTTTTTATATGACTCCCACTAAAACTATAGGACAAAAGACTATATAAACAAAACATGTAATAAAGGATGATTACAAATCAACCAAATACCCCAAAAAATTAACAAAGACCTCACACATAGACAAATCTAAGGATGAGCTTGAACTTTAACTGAACCAATGCGCTGACCCAAAAAAACTAGTTTCATAACAACAAATATTTCATCTCAGTAATACAGCAAGGAGGAGGATCAATGAAATTTTTGGATCTCACGTTAGATGTTAAGTAGGAGTGAATAATATCTTCTACACCTGTATCATGCTTCTGCTTAATCCCTTGTATGCACGGTTTCTTGACAACTATAATATTGCGCATGCATTGACTGAGTCTCCCAAAATAACATACATATGACATGGAAAATAAGGTAGCGGCCAAGGATTTTGACAATATAGTGAGTAATACAAGGCGGTTTTCCCTAAAATGTAGCCAACTTAGCAAAGCGCTGCCTCCACAAAGAAAACACAGCCACTGAAGATGAATCCCAAATAGCTCTAGAAAACGTAGACAAATAAAAAGAAGTTTTCCAGGGAAAGGGGTCCGATATAAGAAAACACCAATTTGTTTATTCCCACGTACAAGCCATCCTATCTTGAAAAAACATTTGTTTGCATAAGATCTGCAAACCAGACCAGAGCAGCTTAATGCAAAACTCAAAGAGGCACCACCCAAATTTTTTCTACTGTGAGGAGATCATTTGATAAATAATGATATATTCTACATTATCAAAGAATAAAATAATGTGAATGATAGCTGTGGGCATGCAAAGAAATGCCCAGATCTGTCAGAATCATTGGAGGTAGAAACCACGATCCATTATATGCGCAGGCACATGGATATATAAATTGCCTACAGGACGTGAAGAATTCACCTTATTTCTATGCAACAGGTCTGTAACCGATTGATGGACATCATTTTTCAATGAGAAATGACTCTCATTTGGACACAACCTCAGACCTCTGATCGCTCTGATACCAAATATTGGCTTTGGATCAGACTTGCACAGGTAAAACACATAAAATAATTATATTATTTCTCTATATTCAATTCATACGGAATTAATACATACTGAACAAGCTGCAAATATATAGGGAGATAGTTTCCTATTAAGTAGGAAACAACTCAACCACAAATCTATATATATGTGAGTTGTTATAACTCCCAAACAACTCACGTATATAATATAATAACATGATATTATGAGTTTGTTTATTACAACTCATAATATATTACATAATATTATTCATCCATATATATGAATAATGTGAGCACTATATAAGTATTCCTAACACATACACCTCCCTAATGATTAAACAAGAATCATGTGAGTACCCATCACTTGTTAGCTTCTCTTGAATATGTGTACCATGACACTGCACATAACATGATTCTCATGTTATAATGTGGTACACCTTCTATGTGTTACACTCGGGTATTTTTACAGCGGTCCCACTCGCCGGTGAGCGGGTCAGGGGGGTTCGGGGACGAAGCCCCCGAAGCAAATTTTCATGGGTGGTTTATTAACCCATGGGTAATGGGTAACCGTTATGGGTTGTTTTTAGGCCCATGGTTTTTTCGGTCTTTTTCCCATTGTTTTGATACCCATGGTTTTTTACCCTTGGTTTTGATACCCACGGTTTTGTATCAAACTACTTAAGCAGTTGTCTATTTATATGGTCTTATTTATATGATAGATAGACAAGCAAATTTATTACAGATGTGTTTTGAATTCGGGTGTGAATTCTGTAAAGTTTGTTGAGCATAGCTCCAAACGGATCTGGGCATTATATTGAGAGAGTGGAGGCTTGTAATAAAATCTGAGCAAGTGATTCTTGGTGGACATAGCCCAAATTGGGTGAACCACGTTAAATATTGTCTCTATGTGTTTTGTTATTTATTCTGCACTTTTATTTGCGATCTGTAATATTTTCTGCATATTAGTTTCTACTGTTGCGATTTTGTAAGGGATTATTCTGCATATTTTATCTCTTATTTCCTAACAATTGGTATCAAAGCCTGGTTTGGTTTGCTGAAGTGTTGAATTGCAGGGAAAGTTTTATCTTGAGTGGGAGCTATGGCAGATGATGGAAGATCTAGGGTTGATAAATTCAACGGGCAGAATTTTAGTCTTTAGAAGATGCAGATGGAAGATTACCTTTATCAAAAGGATCTTTATACTCCATTGTCTGAGAAGGTGAACAAACCCTCGAGTATGACAGATGCGGAATGGGATTTGTTGGATCGGAAGGCACTTGGAATGATTCGGATGTGTCTTGCATCCTCGGTATTATTTAATGTTTCAAAGGAAAAGACTACAAAAGATCTAATGGATGCATTAGGGAAGTTGTATGAAAAACCCTCTGCCTCTAATAAGATATTTTTAATGAAAAAGTTGTTTAATATGAAGATGTCTGAGAATAGTTAAGTAGCAGACCATTTAAATGATTTCAATACGGTTGTGAATATGCTAGCTTCGGTTATAATAGAATTTGATGAAGAAGTTAGGGCTTTATTAATTATGTGCTCTTTACCTGAGAGTTGGAATAGCCTGGTAATGGCGGTAAGTAACTGGGTTCCAGATAACTCAAAGTTGAAGTTTGAGGATGTTGTAGGGGTGATTCTAAGCGAGGAAATGTGAAGAAAAAGTTATGGGGAATCTTCTACTTCAGGGAATGCTTTGACAGTGGAAACTAGAGGGAGACAGAAGAATAGAGGAAACCATGGAAAATCAAAAGATCGGGCAAGGTCAAAATCCAAGAACAAGATTGTATGCTGGAATTGTGGAAAGCCTGGGCATACAAAGAAGGACTGTTGGGAGCTTCAGGATAAGAAGAAACAACATGAAGAAAACAAAGAGGAAAATGTGGCATCGAGTAATGTATGTCAGGATGCTTTGATTCTTTCTTTGCATAATATTATTAAATCTTGGGTTTTAGATTCAGGGGCTTCTTTTCATGCTACTCCACATAGGCATTATTTTGTTGATTATGTTCAAGGGGATTTTGGGCATGTTTTTCTTGGTGATGATGAGCCTTGCAGCATAGTTGGAAAAGGTTTTGTTCAGGTTAAGATGCAGAATGGGAATACTTTTCTATTGAAGGATGTCAGACTTGTGCCTACATTAAGACGAAATTTGATATCGCCAGGGCAGTTGGGAAGTGATGGTTGTACTGTGATATTTATAGCTAACTCTTGGAAGGTTACCAAGGGTGCTCTTGTGGTGGCAAGAGGTAAGAAGGTTGGAACCTTGTATTTAACCACTGATAGTACTAATGATTGTAATCTTGTGACTTCAGATGCAGATACAACATTATGGCACTATAGGCTCGGTCATATGAGCCATAAGGGCATGAACATCATAAAGAAGAATTTTCCTGGATATACATAAACATGTTTGGATTTCTGTGAGAACTGCATATATGGGAAACAGAAGCGAGTAAGGTTTCTCAAGGTTAGACTTACGAAGAAAGAGAGTAAGTTAGAGCTGGTACATTCTGATGTGTGGGGGCCGGCTCAGGTATCATCTCTTGGGGGTTCAAATTATTATGTTACTTTTATTGATGATGCAACAAGGAAAGTTTGGGTTTATTGTATTAGAAAAAAATCTGATGTATTTGACACTTTTGTTAAATGGAAAGCCTTGGTAGAGAATGAAATAGGTCTTAACCTAAAATGTCTCAGGTCAGATAATGGAGGGGAGTATTGTAGCAATGAATTTAATGATTACTATTCTAAGAATGGAATCCGCAGGTAAAAGACGGTTTCAGGAACTCCGCGGCAGAATGGGGTATCATAAAGGATGAAAAAAATAATAATGGAACGTGCTAGGAGCATGAGGCTACATGCAGGACTGCCTCTTTCTTTTTGGGCAGAAGTGGTGAGCACAGCTGTGTACTTGATAAACAGAGGACCCTCAAGTTCCTTGGATGGAGGCATACCTGAGGAGGCATGGTATGGTAAGAAAGTTGATTATTCATTTCTTAGAGTCTTTGGATGTGAGGTTGTTGTTCATATAGACAAGGATGATAGGACCAAGCCAAAGGCTAAATCAGAAAAATGTACTTTCATTGGTTATGGCAGTGATGAATTTGGATTTAAATGTTGGAGTATTAAGGACAATAAAATCATTCGGTCTAGGGATGTGGTCTTTAATGCGAAATTCATGTATAAGCAACAGTTGCAGGAAAACAAGGAAGAATCCAAGAAAGAATATGCAGTGGTAGAGGATCTTCCAGATGGGAAAGTGACCCATGAATCAATTCAAGAACCTACTCAACAGGAACCCCAAACTCCTATAGTGAGGATGTCTTCTAGGGTAGATGCCAGTAAGAAGTGGGAACAAGCCATGGATGAGGAGCATCAGGCTCTCATGGAGAACCAAACATGGGATTTGGTAAAGCTACCCGAAGGAAAAAGAGCATTACAGAGCAAGTGGGTGTTCAGATCCAAAGAGGAAGAAGGAGGCAAGAAAAGATACAAGGCCCGGTTGGTGGTCAAAGGGTTTGCACAGAAAAAAGGTAAAAACATGCAAGAAATAAAAGTACTCAAGAAGCAGCTAAGTGAATCCTTTTCTATGAAGTATTTGGGTGCAGCTAAACAAATCCTTGGTATGAGGATATCTCGGGATAGGAAGGAACGAAAGCTGACTTTATCTCAGGAAGAGTACATTAAGAAGGTCTTGGAGAGGTTTAATATACAGGATGCTAAGCCGGTTGGGACTCCTTTGGCAGGCCACTTCAAGTTATCAAAGGAGAAGTGTCCCAAGACAGAGTAGGAAAGAAACCAGATGTCAAAGGTACCTTACTCATCAACAGTTGGTAGTTTGATGTATGTTATGGTGTGCACTAGGCCTGATATTGCCCATGCAGTGGGTGCTGTGAGTAGATTTATGATTGATCTAGGTAAAGAGCATTGACAAGCAGTAAAGTGGATCCTTCGGTATTTGAGAGGAAGCATGGGGATAGTTTTGTGCTACAGTGGATCAGACACCACTTTACGTGGTTATGTAGATTCAGACATGGCTGGAGATGTAGACAGCAGGAGGAGCACAATAGGTTATATTTACACAGTAGGTGGGACAATAGTGAGCTGGATTTCACAACTACAGAAGCTGGTGGCTTGGTCAACCATGGAGGCTGAGTATGTTGCTGCCACAGAGGCAAGCAAAGAGATGATTTGGCTACAACAATTGCTTGAGGAGTTGGGGCATAAGCAGGAGGAATGTAAGCTATATAGTGATAGTCAGAGTGTTATACACCTAGCTAAGAACTCTACTTTCCACTCTAGGATGAAGCATATACAGTTGAGATATCACTTCATCAGGACAGATTTGGAGGAAGATAAGTTGAAGTTGGAGAAGATTCATACCAGTAAGAATCCTATAGACATGATGACCAAGGTGGTCACAAGGGATAAACTAAAGCTATGTTCAGCTTTGGTTGGCCTTCGCAGATGACAGTGAAGGGTTGAGAAGCTTTCTCAGTGGAAATCAGTCTCCAAGTGGGAGATTGTTATGTTTGTGGAGCATATTTGCATGTTAGAATGTGGTACACCTTCTATGTGTTACACTCTGGTATTTTTATGGCAGTCTTGATCACTAGTGAGCGGGTCAGGGGGGTTCGGGGGCGAAGCCCCTAAAGCAAATTTTCATGGGTGGTTTATTAACCCATGGGTAATGGGTAACAGTTATGGGCTGTTTTTAGGCCCATGGTTTTTTCGGTCTTTTGCCCATTGTTTTGATATCCATGGTTTTTTGCCCTTGGTTTTGATACCCACATTTTTGTATCAAACTGCTTAAGCAGTTGTCTATTTATATGGTCTTATGCATATGATAGATAGACAAGCAAATGTATTACAGATGTGTTTTGAATTCGGGTGTGAATTCTGTAGAGTTTGTTGAGCATAGCTCCAAACGGATCTAGGTATTATATTGAGAGAGTGGAGGCTTGTAATAAAATCTGAGCAAGTGATTCTTGGTGGACGTAGCCCAAATTGGGTGAACCACATTAAATCTTGTCTCTTTGTGTTGTGTTATTTATTCTGCACTTTTATTAGAGATCTGTAATATTTTCTGCATATTAGTTTCTACTGTTGCGCTTCTGCAAGGGATTATTCTACATATTTTATCTCTTATTTCCTAACAGGTCCCTCTTTACTCAAGTGGTCATGCAAGATGTATATTTAGTGGTAGTTGATTGCACAACATAAGCATATAAGATCCAATTAGTGTAGGGAATCTCTAAGTGACATGGAATATCGATAAGTAAGATCTTGAAAAATTCATTCATTAACATAAATATCTAACAACAAGATCTGGACTCCAATTACACCACGTGCATCCCTTCTAGCTTTGGTAAGTCCATACATGAAGTGGGCCATTACAATACAGGCCTAATGATTTACATACGTACCAAGTGCATTGAGCACTCATACATACACAGATCGCTCTTCAACTCAGAAATCTCTAGATGGGAACAAAACCTCCCCCCAACAGAGATACACGAATAATTCATCATCATCATAAGGTCTTTCTCATACAAGGTAATGTGACATACATATATAAGATGGGAACTTGTCCTTCACCTCTTAAATGATTTAGCTTATAGACAAAAAAAATCCCTAATTCAATGAAAGGTTTGCATGAAGATGTCAGCAATTTTACTTTAATCCCCACTCCGCTGATATAAATAGCTTGATGAACTTCTCCATGCATGAGATCCTCATAATTAAGTGAATGTTTAATCTCAATGCATAGTATTTGTCCATCATGCATGTGATTTAACGTTTATTTTTCCAATATATAGATGTTGCTCTTGATGTAACAACACCATCCCTACTGTAGGCTTCCTGATTTTTATACCATAGCTCATAAATTATCCATTACAAACACAATTGCCTTACATACACCAAGTGCATTACGCACTCATACATACACATGTACCGCTCTTCAACTAAAATCTCTAGATACAAAACAACATGATAACCATAATCATAATCATCATAAGTCTCTCTCATACTACGGGAATAGTAACACATATATAAACTAATGAGAAACTATTTCCTTCACCTGGACTTACGATGCTTTAGTGTCGCTAGCCCAATTAAACTCCCTAATTATAGCCAACATCCTACTAAATTTTTTCTTTAATCCCCACTCCAAGTAGCTTGAATCTTATCCATGCTGTACATCCTATGAATGTAGTCTATGTCCATGTATAGTTTCGTGTCCAATGCTATCTCACGTGCTTTAACACTACTTTTGTAGCTCAATTATAGCTTTATCTTGCTTAACATGCCATCTTTTGTTTTCCTATTTTTAGCCCATTCTAAAATTTGGCATAAGATCTTGATATTATGGTCATATGTGTGTCACCTTCATGCCATGTTGTCTTTCCATCTCCTGCGTGCACCTTCGAGCACTGACTTATACTTGTATCTTTTCAAAGGGTCCTGGACGCATACTCCTACGCTTATCTTCCTAGCTCTTTGACGCTTCTTCATGATTCAGAAAGTGCCCTTCTGCGTACGGTCTTAAACCTCCACATGTGGCCTATACTTATCCATATTATCAACCAATCCAAAAAACCATCGAGAGATTCACTTTCAATGGTTATGCAAACATTTAGATCTATTGAATTACAACAGTGTGTCCATCTTTGCATCTCATAGGGTATACATAACTTTTAGATATGGTAGGACCCAAGTGCTAACCATGGAACAAACTCTAGCAGATAATTTTGGGGATTTGTCTTTTTCTTTTTTTCCCATAGCTCGGTACATGCACTAGTTTATCTCCAATTTTAATTATTCAAACTGGGTGGTCAATCTAAAAATATAAGCCTATAAATAGGCTATCATTAATGAGATCGCATCTCACCATAATAGATTTTCATTGGAATGTAGTTAGATACCATTTTTATTTGAGTTTAGTTTCATTCTTTTATTTTAAAGGTTTTCATAAATTGGGCATGCAAAGCCCATGAGGACCTGTTGTGAGGCCATGACACTATAAAAATAAAGAATCTTCATTACTAAGGATGAATATTGATAATAGTCAATCTAATGAAGAAAATACTATATTTGATAATTTCCAATCAGTTTTGTGGGTCTCCATGAAGAAAATCATTTTATTGCCACATTCATGTCTTGATGCCTACTCCAAAAATATCTTACGATTATTAAGGTAAAGTGTTACAATTCTAATATCAATTGATCTTGGCTATCCAGAGTAAAGATGTATGAGTAGTCTATGTTGGATACCTATGAATTTCATTAGTTGATACTAACTGATCCTTGTACTTATCAACTGATTTATTGATATGCTTTGCAATATTAGAGGTTTAGGTGATTTAGAGATAGTTATCAAGTGGAACCATCTATCATTGTCTTATGTTTATAATGATAGTTTTTTTGGAAATCCCAAGTGTGATTAGGTAGATTAAGGAACTTTGATATATGCTCATGCATAGAATGAACTCACTTAGTTATTTGCTTAGATGACCTGTCAGAATGTACTATAAATATCTGACTAATAGCTATTGGAAAATCCAAGGCATGGTGTTAGAAAAAACATCAAACACACTATCAATGGCTTCCAAACATTTGGATCTATTTCATCTATTGTTATCCCCTACCTAATTTCCTACACTCTAAAATTTTTGGTCAGAACAAGCCTTACACATAAAGAAAACATGAAGTGGAAATGAGTACAAATGCAACGAAGCCTCACGTCCTATGAACTATGAATAGAAGTAGATGAAAATAGAAGCCTCGACTACTATGCTCAATATCGACCCTGTACAAGAAGAAATAGAAGACTCTACGGTTAGGAACCTATTGTGAGATGTTTCTGACATTCTCAGAATGCTCATTTAAAGGGTTGAGAGGACTCCAAAGTATATGGAGTGGCGGGGGAACAAAAGAGTCAGAGGAGACAGTCTCCTAAAGACTTACCAGATCTCAAGAAACAAAAGAAATGGTGAGTAGTCTGGATGAGTAATCCTTTATCCCTCGACCCCCTTTAGGAAAGGGTCCAAACTCGACTAAGTATGGAGGATGGCAGTGGATTGAGACTTCACGTGTCCTCGCGGGTACTTCTCCAAAGAATGGATGTCAACACTAGAGAATCTCAATGACCCTAAGCACCGCATCTCCACGTCTCCTAGGGCGGGACGGAGGCAAGGGTCAAATGGAGTCATAACAGAGTCAAAGATTTTTGCGGACAGGGCTGATTCTCTATAAAAAATTGGCTAATTTATGGAATGTACCCAAAACTGTAGAGTTCCACGATGTCAGTACTAGCGCATACCCAAGAGTTGGTCTCTTTCAAGGCAGTAGACCCATACGTTTTAGCGCGAGCTCGCCATGTAACCCAAAGTCTGAAAAATGTAAGGCACTGTTGAAAATTCCACAATACCCTTAGTTGTGCAAGGCCGATCAAATATGTTGCTAACCTGACGCTCCTCCATTAGGCAAGCTTTGGGTCGGATTATGCAAACATGCGCGGGTCCCCTCCATGTGTCCTCAAATTTGGGCAGAGTTAGTTGAGTTGTCACACAGCATTAACATGCTGAAGTGGAAGATGCCAAGTCGGTCCTAATGATGCTCGCATTTCAGGGGAACAATGGAAAGGAGATTCTTGAGCAAGTCACTAGAGTTTGAACATGTGTCTCAGGGAAAAGTGGGGAGTCAGAGGAAAAGGTGGAAAAATTGCGCCCTTTGACCTCAAAAGGGGTACAAAGCTATAAAAAGACCCGTGCACTCCACCCAAGCCAGGGAAAAGGGTCAACATATAGACCTGAGTCAAAGCTAAGGCAGGGGAGTCGTGGGAGAGAAGTGAAAGTTTTCTGATTGTCATTCAAAAGGGGCATAAAGGAAATAGTTGGAGCGCATCTCCCTAGACCAATTTTTTGTTCCAATTTGGGTGCCATGTGTCCCATATTAAAGAGGGGGACCCATTTTTCAAACTGTTTTCCCCATCCATTCATACAGATCTGATACAAACTTTGAAGGGGCATATCTTTTGACTCAAGGCTCGAAATATTGCGAATCTGATGCCATTGGAAATATCTCGGCCTCGCCTACACGCAATGGAGGTCTGAGACTTTGTTTTTGAGGAGGTTAGGTAAATAAAATTGGAGGAAACGTCTTCGGGCCTTCAATAAAGGATCCATTTGTCTCAACAACAAAATCAGATATCGATTTATTTCACTGTTTCCTCTTCCTGCAAGGCGTTGATCCAAGGATTGATGCAGTAAAGATGGATTTGGAGGTAGATTTTATCAGAAGCATTAACAGCGGTGGTTGAGTTTCGACCTGATTTTCTCACTTCTCTCTCTCTTTATTCTCTCTGATCGAATCTATAAATACAGGAGGACGATTCATTGTAAAGGGTTGTTGTTCATTCTTCTTCCTTGCCCCCCTCTCTTTTTCTTCTCCAGGGTTGAATGAGGATTTTAAGCCTCCTCCCTTGGATTTGTAACGGCATTCTCTTGCCTCTTGCCCACTAACAATGTACTGTGTGAACTTTTGGAGCAATACATTTTGTTCTGTGATGCATTTTTCCATCCTTTGCTTATTTTATTGTCTCTCCTCGCCTCTCATTGTTGCAGGGTATATTGTGCATATTCTTATGTTTGTTGCAGGTATCTGGAGCTGTGTTTAATGGGTTTTGAAGTGGTGTTCCATGTGAAATCTATCTCTAGTTTGTGGTGCATCTTGTCCACCCTATCCTTTGCTCACCTCTCTCCACTTCAGGCAGCTGAGATTGTGACCAGCACTTCCTTTTTCTTGGTGCTATCACCCCGTTAGTGTAGGATTTCTTTATTTTCATGCTCTCTCTCTCTCTCCTTGGTCCCTTGGAATTGTTAGGATAGGTGTAGTTAGACGTCATTTCTGCATTAGGAGTATTTTAACATTAGGATCAGGAAGAAGAGGCTATATTTCTCCGAAGGGCCATCTCAAGTCCGTAAGTCCCACAACTTGAGAGATGGTCCAATGTTATGCAAATCACACCAAAAGAGTCTACCTTAGAAAATCATATTTTTAGATCTCATTTGAGGGTACTATGATTTTGCACTAACAGTTTTGGCACGCCTGGTGGGACAAGTCTGAAGCACCTTACCATTTCACTTCATCAGGTTCAATGTGCTCTTGGTGAAGATTTCAGCCTTTAGAGGCACTTTTAAGAACATCTGACGACTCCATCTGGTCAAAAACCCATTCTCTGAGTTACAGACCTTTTCCATCCATTTCCACTCATTTTCATCTATTTTCCTCTTCCATTTTCTCCTTCTCCATGAGGTTGTGCAATTATGACTTCATTCCCTTCATGGAACTCACACTTACAGTAATGCAATCCACCTTTAATGCATTTTCTAACTCCTAATCAACATTATGATCAAATCCAGGACCCTTATGCTTACCCATATGAGCAATGTCAAAACCAGTTTGACTATGAATCTTATGAAGGACAAGGGGATGCATATGATAGAGATAGTTATGTAGAGGATGCTGGTCTACTAGAGAATATTCAAAAAATGGAGGTTGACATGGTTCAATTTAGGGCAAAAACTCAAATGATGGCTTTCAGAATTGGTTGTAGGGCACCTTGTCCATGGGAAGGCCCTTTTCCAAGACACTACAGCCCTCAAGAGAAGCTAAACTTCATGATTGGAATGCTACCCCAACTTGCACATTGGATTGAGGACATTGGGGCTTATGAGCAAAGTGTGGGACAATCTTTCCAATGGGTAAGTCAATCACCAACTCCCTACCTTTAATTTTCTCTCCCTCAATCTTTATCATTTCAAAAAAGGCAAGATTCAATCCCCTCACTTGCTGCCCCAAGTGTTAATTTCATTTCTCCATCCCCTATTCTTCCATCCCACCTCAGTTTCTCTTCCCTTTTCCCTTCCAAACCCAATTCCCCTCTACAAGAGCCAAAATAAATGACTTCCCCTCCACCAAAAACAAGGAAACAACTAGTGGATGCCCCACCCACCACTCCTCTTGCCTTCCAAATTCATGTTGATAAGAGACTCCAAAAACCATCCAAGGAGAACATCAAATAGAGTAACCCAACAGAGAAGAAATGATAGAAAATCTGAAGCGTTGGGTTGCTAAATTTGAGTTTTCAAAGGGTCCCTTATTGGTTAAGCCTATGGAGGAGGTTGAGGTCAAGCCGCAAGTGGTGGAAGCTCTAGCTACAACAAAAGCAGGGGAAGAAGGAGATACTCCTAATCCAAAATCAGAGGAGTACATTCCGGCTATGGAGGAGGACCATATAGTTTTAGAGGCTCTAAGTGTAGAGAAGGCCACAAAAGAACCTTCAGTTCTTCCTCCCACTTCCTCCCATTCAAGATCTGATGTTGGGGAAAAGTTTGAGATTTCAAATGTCATGTTAGAGGATGAAAGAACCATGGTGAGTCAATTTTAGATCATGAGGACACCATGAAGAAGGTTGAGCACATGCAGTAGGACAACAAGGAGGCAGATTACATGTCTGACTTGGAGGATTACCTTGATAGAGGGGAACCCATGGAGATCACATCGTTTTTTCCTCCATCTCTCACATCCTAAACACATGAGCCTACTACCATGGAGGAGAACATTCAAGAATAGGAGCTTGCACTTAATAACAACCCTCTGGAACTAAGATTGGAAGACATGACTCTTCCATGTTCTTATCAGGAGGAGGAAGGAAACAGCGAAGACCCCATCTCTCCCACACCATCCACTCAAGAAGGTCCATAAGAAGACTCCATTCTTGGAGTTGAAATTCAAACTAACAGGCACATCCATCAAATCAGACCATGCCCAATCAGGTACTTGGCTTCATTGGAGCCAAGGGAGAAGCCAAAACCAATCATGTCCATTTCAGGGCATGAGGATGAACTACAAAACACCAAGGATCAGCTGTCATACCTCTTCAATCCAAATGTAGAGGAACTAAAAGAGGTATTTGATTTGTGTCTAGCTAATACTTTGGTGATTTGGGTGGAAGATCATCTTGTAGTTAGTTTTTCATTCATCCAACCAGCCATGTTCAGTGCCAAATCAGTTGCATGGGTGCCATTTTTGAGGAAGGGAAGCTATTTCTCCTTGCCAGTTATAGGCTTTGTTTGAGCTCCCTTTGCTCTTGGTTAGAGTAGTGTAGGTAGGTTTGTTTTTCAGTAGAAGAAGTGTTTTTGCACACTCTACATGTTCCATTTGGAGCATGTATGATTTTCAGTTTGTACATAGTTTTTAGTGCTATTGCTCTTGCACAATGCATTTAGTTGGATTTTAGTGAAGTCCAACTTCAAGTTTCAATGGGTTTCCAAGAGGCTCAAAGGTTAGAATTTTAGAGTTTAGATCAGAATCAGTTTATAAGGCCAGACTCCATGCCTAATGGATGCTTCAAGGCTACTGGTCTCTTCATCTAGCAAGCAGATGTCCTCATGAGTCACCAAATTGCTATCCCAAATTTACCCTTCGACAAATTTGGTCAAGACAACCCCGCACATAGACAAAATATGAAGGGAAAACGTTTCAGACCTATGAGCTCGCATTCCAGAATGAGGCAAAGGAAAAATTCAAAGTTTGAACCCGAGTCAAAGCCAAAGCGGGGAGGCGGAGGAAAAGGTGAAAATTTTCCTTTTGACAAAATGACACAAAGGAAAAGATTGAAGTGCACCTCCCCAGCCAACAAAAGGGTGCCACATGTCTAAGTGGAGTAACGGAGCCGCACGCGTTTTCTGGATTTTTTTATTCTCACAGAAAATGGGGAAAATATAAATTCGAAACCTGTAAGACCAATTTTTTGTTCTAATCCGGCTGCCACGTGTCTCAAACCAAAAGGGGGGCCCATTTTTCAAATTGTTTTCCCCATCCATTCATACATAGCTGATATAAATTTCGAAGGGGCATATCTTTCGACTCGGGGATTGAAATATTACAAATATGACACCATTGGAAATATATCAACCTCACATATGCCATGGAGGTCTGAAACTTTAATTTTAAGGAGGTTAGGTGAAGAAAAATGGAGGAAACATCTTTGGGCCTTCAATGCAAGATCTATCTCTCTCAACAACCAGATCGGATTTGATCTGTTTCTATCATTTCCTCTTCCTTCAAGGTGCCAAACCAAGGATTGATGTAGTAAAGACAAATTTGGGGGCATATTTTATCAAAAGCATTAACAACGATGGTTGAGTTTCGACCTCATTTTCCTTCTTCTCTCTCTCTCTCTCTCTCTCTCTTTCTTCTCTCTGATCGAATCTTTAAAGATGGGGGGAGGATTCATTGTAAAGGTTTGCTGTTCATTCTTCTTCCCTTCCCCCTCTCTTTTTCTTCTCCAAGATCAAATGAGGAGTTTAAGCCTCCTCCCTTGGATTTGTAATGGCATTATCTTGCCTCTTGCCCACTAACGATGTACTGTGTGAACTTTTGGAGAAATAAATTCTATCATATGATGCAACTGTCCATCCTTTGCTTATTTTATTTTCTCTCCTCACCTCTTGTCATTACAGGCTATGCTATGAATATTCTAATGTTTGTTGTAGGTCTTGGGATTTGTGTTTAATGGGTTTTGAAGTGGTGTTCTGTGTGAAATCTATCTCTAGTTTGTGGTGCATCTTTCCCACCCTCTGCTCTGCTCACCTCTCTCCACTTCAGGTAGTTGATATTGTGACCAGAACTTCCCTTTTATTGGTGTTATCACCCCATTAGTGTATGATTTATTTATTTGCATGCTCTCTCTCTCTCTCTCCTTGGTCCCTTGGATTTGTTAGTATAGGTGTAGTTAGACGTCATTTTTACATTAGGAGTATTTTAACATTAGGATCAGGAAGAATAAGCTGACTTTCTTTGGAGGGCCATCTCAAGTATTTAAGTCGCACAGCTTGAGAGATGGTCCAATGTTATGCGAATCACACCAAATGAGTCTACCTTAGAAAAGTAGATTTTTAGAGCTCATTTGGAGGTGATGTGATTTTGCACTAACAAGAACTTTAATGCTTTTCCCAGATTGATTCTTAGTAATTTCCTTGAAGTCCCGAAAGTAATCAAACACTTAATATTTTTCCCAAGGAAGTATACCCATGTATATTTGGAAAATTCAACTATGAAGGTGAGAGTATATTTTTCCCTAGTGAAAGAAGGATGGGTAAAAGCCCCAGTGACATCACTATCAATCAACTCTAAAGGTGTTAAATCTCTCCAAGCTTTGTCCTTGTCAAATTTATCTTTAGGGTGTTTTCCAAGAGCACAACCCTCACAATTTCCCTTTGAAAAACTAACCCTAGGCAATCTTGTAACCATGTCATGTTGACTGAGTTTCTCAAGGTAGTGGTAGTTAAGATGGCTAAACTGCTCATGGCATAATATGATAACTCTATCTAAGTGTGTGAGTAATTCAATAGGGGAAACATTAGGTGAAAAGTGTGAGAAGGTATATAACCTAGCATGGTGATCTACCCTTTCCACTGCTAGTGTAGTGTTGTTATGCAACTCCCTAATCTCAACTAAATCTAGATCAAATAGGACTCTCATGCCCTTCCTTATATGATTCATTTGATACATTGACAAGAGATTAGTTAAAAGTGAAGGTACACTAAGAACATTTGTGAATTTTCCACTTTCAACTTCAACAGACCCTCTCTATGAAACTAAGGTGAGAGTATCATCACCCAAAGTTATGGAGGACATGTTACAGGGCACTAAGGAAGAAAAATCAACTTGTGATGAACCCATGTGGTGTGAAGCACTAGATTTGATAACCCAAAAAGGAGTACATGAGGATTTAAATCTAAATATTTCTTTTCCCCTATGTTTCTCTTTATCTTTTTCCTTTACCTTAGTAAATTATTCAGTTAACGAAGAATGTTTGATAGATTGAGGACCGTTATGTTTTTCTTCTCAAGTAGATGACTAGGGTGATCACTGTACTTCTTCATACATTTATGTTCATCACGCCAAAGTTTCTTGCAATAGGCACACTTAACATTTTCCTTTTTAGGCTTCCCATTTGAACTGGAGCTTTCAGTGGTAGACTTGGAAGAGGTAGTGGATTTATGTTCTTTCTTATTTTTTGTATCCTTACTCTTTTTTTTCTTCTCGTGGTTGCTAGAATATTTTTGTTTCCCATTCCTTGCAACGATGGATTGAAGTTTGAATGACTTCAAGGTTCCCATTTGAATTAATTTGTATTTATCCTTAGTCAAATAAGTAATTAAGTCATCTAAGTATTACATAGACCATGTGGCTCCAAGAGCCCTCTTGGCAGCATAAAACGTAGAAATAAAGACAAAGTAGTCAAGACCTAGTTTGGCAAGAACTGAAAGAACCAGTTTTTCATCCTTATTTTCTATTCCCCATTCTTTTAGCTATAATCATAAGGACTTGAGATTAGTAAATAAATATTCCAAGGTGTCAAAGTTGTTAGTTTTTAAGTTGTTAAGTTCTATTTCTAGCTCATGACCCCTCATAGTGTCAAATTTTCCAAATAATTATTTTAAGGTTTTCCACACCTCGTTGGGAGATTTGGCTAACTCTATGTGAAAAATGAGTTCAAGAGCCACAGAAAAACAAAAAATATCAAATGCTTCATCACACTTATTATATCACTTAACTTTTTCTACATCTGTATTAGGCTCTCGTTCTAACCTTATTTTGATATAGTTCAATCCTTTACTTCTTAGTCCAATAGAGATTTTTGATTTCCGTTCATGGTAGTTAAAAGGTGTAAGCGGATTAATTGAACTTAGATCCATTATTGTACAAAGAAAATTTGAGGTAGTTTCTGTAGAAAATAAATAAATGTGTGGAAAGAAAGAAGAGAGGAAACACCTTGTACACCCCCCGAAAACTATATCAAGAAGCTCCCCCCCCCATAATATTGGCACTTTATAACTTAATATGTTTTACAAAAATAAATAGGTCCAATGCTTTGGGAATGAAAAATATTTAACTTTTTTTAAAAAAATGGCATTCAATATCAAACTATGAATCAAAAGTTCTAAAACAAATATTCCCCGTCAACAATCCCTATTTAAATGAATTTGCACTAAACTTGAAATGTAGTTTTTTTTACTGAAATATAATTTTAGAAAAAGGAGGAGGGTTTGATGAACCCAAGGCTAACACGTCAGATCAAGAAGGTCTTCATTGCTGCCCTGAAATTACTGCAAATCTGAGTGTAGTAAACAACACTGCCATGGGACTCAAAAAACAATGCCTGAATAAAAAAATGCAATGCGTGTATGGGCTATTAGAAGCTCGGTTGCAGATCTAAAATGCCTCTTGATTAGAAACACACCCTTTGCAATTCTAAATAGCATGCAAAGCATTAATAGAGGTGAAAATTCGTTTCACAAGTCTGAAAAAATGCTAGATCTGGATAAATATTCCAGGGATCCTGCAAGAATGATTTAGGGCCTGCAAAAGGCAATGTCTAGACCTATTTGTGTTCTATGTGGGCCTATAAATATCAGAATCCTAAAAATAGGCTATATACCCAAAAAATAAGAAAAAAAAGTACCAAATTGTTGGCATGGTGTCCTAGTAGGTGATATCATTGATGCAAATCCACATTAACGAAAAATTTAATGTTTTAGAGTGATTTCATGATGATGTTTGAAGTGCTAACATACTGGTTCAGATGTCTATCAACATCTACAGTGAGATTTAGTGATGCATACTTGATCTAGCAAGCCCATACAGGTTCCTAAAAGGTGTAACTTGATAGTGTGATCTTAGTGTATGTTGGAGAAGCATTTTGACATGTTGGATAGAAGTTTTTGATATTTCTTGATCACTCACAATAGTTGTATATTGCAGGTACAGATGGTTCTCCTGTTACAGGTGCTCATTGGGAGAAGATATGGCTTCTTGGAAGAGTGATAGAGTGGTTTGGAGATATTTTATCTCATGGAAGTATGAAATTAGGTATATCATGGAAACTTAGGTATGGTTGGGTCATTTTCATAGGTTATATGTTCAGTTATTGCATTAATTTAGTTAGCCCTAGTTGTTACTATGAGAATCTAATATGCAAGCATAGGTAAGTTTTAGTTAAGGGAGAGAGTGAGAAATAGAATTGACATTATGATGAATGGAGATATTATAAGGATGATTATAAATGCTCTTAGAAAAATTTTAGGTGCCCATGTTGTCTATTAGATATGAGTGATTTTGTGAGACAGG